>CM054189.1:25802242-27052242 GCA_028830015.1 Eucalyptus grandis x Eucalyptus urophylla | reverse complement strand
ATCGCTTTGAAATGGGAATCTGTTTAGGCTGATAGTGCTAGGGTTGCATTTGGTAAGGCTTTTGGAGAAAGTCGGAAATGCAATAAAAGTGTTTTTTCTAAATGTAAATAGCTAGTAAAGTGTAATGTAAAAGTGCATTGGAAAGCAATTTTGGCGTAAATACTAATTAAAAAAAAAAAAAAAACTACACCTATGAGACTTTTGTTATTTAAAAAAAAAAAAAAAAAAACCTCAAACCTTTGTTGATAGGCTTAGGCTGCCGGCTAGCCTTGCCTGACGTCGCCTATTGCCATATTTGACTTTGCTGGAGACTCACGTGATGAAGGCATTTTTCAAATTCTGAAAATTTGTCAAAGGAAAATTGGAAGAAAAAAATTACACGTTAGCATTTTGCAAGTACTAAACCACAATGTTTCCACGGACCTACCTCAGGCTAAGGGAGAACTTTAGAGGACTTTGAAAATGCAATGCATTTTTCCAAAGCTCTCCGAAACAAATTTTGCCAGAGGGCTTGACTTATGCCCGATGTCCTTTAGATGCCCAGATGCCCTTGGCAAAGTGGTTGTCGAAAACGACCATTTAGGCTGCGTTTGTTTGTATTCTTTTTTTTTGTTTTTAAACACTTTTTCTGTTTTTTTGTTCCTGGGAACAAAAAAGGAACAGAAACGCGTTTGGGTGTGTTTCTGTTCCTTTTTTGTTCTTTTGTTCCCAGGAACAAAAAAGAAACAGAAACAAGAAACACAAATTTTGTGTTTCTTGTTTCTGAAACACTTTTGAGAAACACTTTTTTTTTCTTTTTTCTCTTATTTTCTTGTTCTTTTTTCTTTTGGCCGGTCGCCGGCCTCGGCCATGGTCGGCAACCGGCCGACGAGGGCCGGCGGCCTCGCCCAGCCACGGCGAGGCTCGCCGGCCCCCGGCGAGGCCGACGCTCACCGTCCCCCGGCGAGGCCGAGGCCGACCTCACGCCGGCCTGGGCGAGCTCGATCTCGCCCAGATCCGGCGAGGCCGAGCTCGCCCAGATCCGGCGAGGCCGAGCTCGCCCAGCGGCCGGCGAGCCTCGGCCTCGCCTGGCGGTGGCCCGGCGAGGCTGCGCCTCGCCCGCCGCTGGGCGAGCTTGGCCTCGCCGGATCAAGGCGAGGCCGACCTCGCGCCGGCCTGGGCGAGCTCGATCTCGCCCAGATCCGGCGAGGCCAACCTCGCCCAGGGCGAGTTGGCGTCGCCTGGCGGTGGCCCGGCGAGGCCGCGCCTCGCCCGCCGCTGGGCGAGCTCGGCCTCGCCGGCGACCGGCCAAAAGAAGAAAAAAAAATGAAAAAGAAAAAAAGGAAAAATAAGAAAAAAATAGAAAAAATAAAAGAAATAAAAAAATTATCCAAATTTACCAAACATGTTTCTGTTTATTTTTTATTCCCGGAACAAGTTTACCAAACGCGTTTTTTCGTTCAAAAATTGTTCCCCGGAACAGAAACACTTTTTTCTATTTCTGTTCCCTAGAACAATTTTTAAACAGAAACGCAAACAAACGCACCCTTAGCCGATAAATAAAGAACACACCAACAAAATTAAAAAAACAAAAACAAAATGAAAATAATAAAAAGATAAAATATAAAAACAAAGAAACTCTGCCGGCGTATATTCCACTGCCGGTCCTTTTTTGATCACATGCTTCTAGTCTACACGGTTGTATAACTAATGCAGTGTTAAGTATTCAAATCTGTTTTCTGCAAAAAAAAAAAAAAAAAAGTACTCAAATCTGTCCGAAGTACTTGCCTGTCTCCCCCCCATGCATGAATTGCTATTGGCCCAGAACAGCCTCTGAAAGTTGGTTGGCCACCGTGCTATCCGAACGTCAAGCACGGAAAAACAAAAAGGACTCAGAAATTTATTATGAAAATATAATTAAATTTTAAGATTTTAAAAAATATAATGAAATCCTAAAACTTATTATAAAAGTGCAGTCAAATCCTTGAACTTATTACGAAAGTATAATTGAATCCTAAAACTTTTAAAAAAATGTTTTCGACAAAATGATTTGATTGAACTAATTTGATAAATTTTAAAATTTGATTGCATTTTCATAATAAGCTTTAAAACTTAATTATACTTTTTGAAAATCTTAGAACTTTATTGTATTTTCATGATAAGTTTTATGATTTTTAGTACACTTATCCCTTTAAATTTTATTCCACCATGCATGTTTACTTTGTCTTTTGCTCATTGAGCTTGAGACATGAAATGGATCTGACCCAGTGTTCTTGTGGAAAGGTTTGGGAGAATTGCAGCAATGATCAATGCACTTACAAACGAAATATGGGGCTTAGACAAGAGGGTAAGTAAATCTTTTCCTGCATTTGTTCATTTTGGTTTGTAATTTGCTACTCAATAATTTATTCGGGATAGTGTTTGAATGCCTTTAGCTGAGTTGCCTATTGTAGAAGTAGCCCTGTAAATACACAAGATGATGCTTCTCATTCTTCTTGACATCGAACAAATTCGAAGCATTTTTTAGCAAGCTCAGGTTGTGATTTGATTTTTTTCCACAGCTTATAGTTTCATTTCTTGATTACGGAGGAGTCACAACCATGGATCCTCAAATAACTTCATCCTGATGTTTCCATTTGAAAATTGAAATCGACCGAACATCATCTCTCTTTTTTTTTCTTTTTTTTTTTTTGGGGGGGGGGGGTCTTTTTGTGCATCTTCTTGGCATTGAAGAAGATATGAATATATGAACATAGCAACTTTTTCGATCCTTCAACAACTTCATTGTGATGTTTCCATTTGAAAATCAAATTGGAGTGAACATCATCTTCTTTTTTTATTTATTTCTTTTTTGTTCTTGTGCACCTTCTTGACATTGAAGAAGATATGAATACGTGAAAACATAGCAACTTTTTCGTTTTTTCAAGCAAATCGTTTTTCTTATGAGGTCAGTGGGTATCTCATGAATCTGGTGTTTACTTACTTAAAGTGATTTTCTTTTTAATTTAATGAAAGGAGCCTTTGTGGCTCTATTGGCAGCAATTGTCTTGGAAAGGAGACTTGTTCATAGTGTTAATTTAGACAAATTTACTGGTGAACTTATACAGATTATCAGCGGTGAAGGAGTGGCTAATGAGCAATTGAGAACTGAACAAGATAAGTTGACTTCAGTTCTTGTACTTGCTGAGACATTGAAACAGACCCCCACATGAATGAATTAGTGAAGGTTCTGTATGCTCTGCCTTTCAAGTGATATCCCAATGAATCTTACCAAGGAAGGATGCTGAAGAGACTGATCGATGGTGCTGCCAGCACTTCAGCTAGTAGTCATGAAGTGGAATTGGATATAGAATATTTTATTTTATTGGTCTCTGAGGAGCAAGAGTTTACAAGACCAGTTCTCAGTATGCCGAGGGAAGTCAATGAAATTGCAAGGGTTGATTGAGCAGCGGCTATTCACCAGTTATGTGCCAGTGAAGAACTATATGTTCACGTGAAGTGAGGAATGTCAAGATCTCCAATACGGTTAGATAAAAGCTACATAGCCCAATAACTGAGTGAATCTAGGCAACCAACAACCAACAACCATCTTTAAGGTATCAGTTTCTTGTTTATTCATGACTTAGATATATAATTGCTGTAACCTGGTTATGATTCTTCATGGGAGTTTTTGGTTTGACACTTTTTGTTTATGACAGTCTGAGAAGAAGGCTGAGATGGATAGAGGTTTGCGCGACAAAAGAAATAATTATCTGAACAAATTGTGGAAATATCAGCTTGAGTGGATTTACAGGGGAGCAAATTATACAGCTCACTTCTGAGAAAGAAGGCTCCTCAATATCGTCTTCATGGTGCTGAGGCA
Organism: Eucalyptus grandis x Eucalyptus urophylla; assembly: GCA_028830015.1. Lineage (NCBI taxonomy): Eukaryota > Viridiplantae > Streptophyta > Magnoliopsida > Myrtales > Myrtaceae > Eucalyptus > Eucalyptus grandis x Eucalyptus urophylla. Next base: position 27,048,401 of record CM054189.1, on the reverse strand, counting down.
CAACTGAAGACTTGTGAACTTGACAAGTTGAAGGTATCTGTTTCTTCTGCTTCTGTCACTTAACTGATTAATTCTAAGTCAAGTTCTTGTGCTTGCTTTATATGTGCTTCTAGATGTTGCATTTTGTATGCTAGGGGAGTAAAACAGTCGGCCCTGTCGTGATTTCCCTTACTGAGACTAGAGATCTTGGATTTGGTTTAGATATTCTCTCGACATCTCTTTTCAAAAAGGAAAGGAGTATCTATTGCGGAGCTTTTATCTATAAAGACATAAGGGAAAATATTTTTAGAAAGACCCGGGTGCAGATAAATGGACTAGATTCATTTATTTTTTTCCTGCCGTTTGTGTAAATCCTAATTGTCATATTTCTGACCAAAATATGTTCAATGGAACAGAAAGTAGTAAAGGAAAAAGAATGCTCTTGTGGAAAGGAAGGAGAGTGATGAATCTGGGAGGAAAATAATCGATGAAGCGATGAAGTGGTTTGTAACAGAGAACGTAGTCAGAGAAGACGCGGCAGTAACTCGAAGATCAGATTGGAAGACTGATCCGAACAGGGGACAAACTGAAGGAGAAGAGGGAGGAGGAGGATGGAAGCAGAATTCCTGGCCTGCTAGGTCTTTTCCCATCACATGGTCATGCATATGCAGTAGTGTCCATTTGGGTTATCCTGCTTATCTTTTGGTGCTCAAGAAATTTCAAAATCTGGTTTCGCCTGAGTTGGTTCTTCCTCTTTGCAGCAACGAATCCGCCGCACCCTTGAGACTTCACTCAAAGAAGAAATGTCTATGCGCCCCTCGTGTAGTGCTGTTGTGAGGCGCTTTCGATGACGGGGAAGGAGACAATTTCGAGTGATCATGAATCCATGCCATTCAACAGCTCTAGGGCAGTCCACTTGAAAGTCCTATCACAAGTTACCACGCACTTCCACGGCGCGATCATCGCTTTTATCCGACCACGTCCATTCCGATGGTGCCGGGACTTGCCCAAGTAACGGCTTATCAATGGTGCCATGGTTCCCTGGTTCGGTCACAATCCACAAGCGAGCCGTTTGAGTGATGCTGGGGATGCCGCAAGACGCGAGTTCGCCGTATTTACCCGGCGCATGAGAAACTAAACGAGCAGGAACGTTTTTCCTCATTTTAACTGAAAAGTATTTTGTAATAGCGATTGCATGGAGACATTTGGTAATGAAACTGAAATGACATAAACATGATAACCCGAACAAGTCGTCAGCCCTAGTTGAATACGTCTTTTCTTAACCCTCCAATGTATCGTTTTGGAAGTCATCACTCCATGTATTAAAACGGACAACTATCTCTAAATGATAGATATAAATGGCATTATGATACCGGGTATGACGATTAAAGGTAAAGATATGTGATGAAAACCAATACGGACGAAGGCATGCGAAACCAAGACTTGGTCATCCTCTGCCTTCTCCTCTCTTAGATTGGCCATGACGGATGAATCATAAGCATGTCGAATGAGGACGAGAGAGGGTCATAGTCTATTTATGGTGGTGGGTAGACCCTTCCATCACAAGTCGCCGTTCAAACATTGGCTTATAGTTACATTAATGGTTCCATCAAATTTTATAGTATTAATATCACAAAAAATCTCAAATTGATACATTTATGACAAATTTACTATAAATTAATTTTTTTACCGGAAAATTTCAAATTGGTATATTTGAGACAAATTCAAACTTGTACATTTATGATAAATTTACTCCATTGGTTTCGGTTGAATTGGATTAATATTATGAAAAACCATAAACTAACACTTGTGACAAACAAAGGGTAAAACTTGAAACTAGTATACTTATCAACTGTCATTTGTTATTCAGTTAAGCAATTTGAATGTAAAATTTAACATAAACTTATAAAGGATAAATTTGTCATAGCTATACCAATTTGAGATTCAATTTGAGGTAAATTTGTTATAAATGTACCAATTTAGGATTTTTCGTGATAATCTGCCCAGTTTTATAACTATATCGAGATGTGTTAGAACCAACATCGCCCATGTAATCGTACTTGGGTTATCAATCATTGTCCCATATGTTTATTTGCTCTGGACCATCTTGTTTTTCCCAAACTTAAATATTATACTGCTAATGTGGGTCCCCCTCTATAATAATTTCCAACAAGATATTCCGTAGCCTTTGAATTATTAGGTGCGGATTTGTCAACATCTCGAGACGGCAATTTGATACAGTTTACCGCCTAATCGTTCATTTTATATGGCTGTTGACCTTACTTGTCGTTCCGCAAGTGTCTTTTTCTTGTCACAAGAAACGCCTGATTAGTTTCCCTTCCATTGCACGAGGTCCTTCTCCTTCATTCCCTTTTTCAAAACTTATGATAATAGTCTTAAAATCCAATCCCGTATATATAATTGTGAATGATGTGGATATGTCAGCAACTTAATTTTATTTTATTTTTCGGTCGAAGGTCAGCAACTCAATTGAGAATACTCTTGTTTTCATTGAATATTTTTCTGTTGAGTAAACCAACCAACATCCTCTTTTTTTAAGCCTTTATAACTGAACTCTTGATTTTTTTTTCAAGTCCAAACTAGTTAAAATTATCAAACGAGCTTAATCTTGATTAAATGTTGCACAATGAGATTATCAAGCAAGTCATGAATGATTTTACGATAACTCAAGGGCACGTATGCATGGTCTCGACTATCTAATGCTTATGAAATGTCTCGATAGCGTGCGAATTGACTACATTTAGGCCTTTTGTTTATGTGCAATAAATGGAATTTGAGCGAGTGACTTTCGATTCTAAAGCCGAAAGAAGTTTAGTAATTGGGGATTCATTGTGATCACTACAGCTATTTGGGAAGGAAATTACATATATAGCCCACCAACCATAATTTGCAAGTAATCGCTTTGAAATGGGAATCCGTTTAGGCTGATAGTGCAATACAAGCATAGGCCCCCTCATATTTGTTGCATTTGGTAAGGCTTTTGGAGAAAATCGGAAATGCATTAAAAGTGTTTTTTCTAAATGTAAATAGCTAGTAAAGTGTAATTTAAAAGTGCATTGGAAAGTAATTTTGGCGTAAATACTATTTAGAAAAAAAAAATTACACCTGTAATGACTTTTGTTATTTAAAAACAAAAACCTCAAACCTTTGTTGATAGGCTTAGGTTGCCGGCTAGCCTTGCCTAACGTCGCCTATTGCCATAGTTGACCTTGTCGGAGACTCGGATGATGAGGGCATTTTTCAAATTCCGAAAATTTGTCAAAAGAAAATTGGAAGAAAAAAATCATACGTTAGCATTTTAAAAATACTAAACCCCAATGTTTCCATGGACCTACCTCTGGCTAAGGGAGAACTTAAGAGGACTTCGAAAATGCAATGCATTTTCCCAAAGCTCTCCGAAGCAAAATTTGCCTGAGGGCTTGACTTATGCATGACCATTTAACCGATAAAAAAAGAACGCACCAACAAAACAAAACAAAAATTATAATAATAATAATAAATAATAAAACATAAAAAGCAAAGAAACTCTGCAGGCGTATATTCCACTGCATAAACTAGCAAGGCCCTCCACGAGGAGTGTTCAAGGTCATTTTTTTTATCACATGGTTGTACATGGTTGTACAAGTGATGGAGTGGCAAGTGGAGTTCTGCTCAAATCTATCGAAGGTACTTGTCTGTCGTCTCCCCCCGTGCATGAATTGCTATTGGCCCAGAACAGCCTCTGAAAGTTAGTTGGCCACCTTGCTAGTTGCTATCCGAACGTCAAGGATGGAAAAAGGGCGCAGCCCTTCGATGCAAAACTCGCATGTGTGATGGAAATCCTAAAATTTATTATGAATATATAATCAAGTTATAAGAATTTTCAAAAATATAATTAAAATCCTAAAGATTATTATAGAAGCGTAGTCGAGTCATTAAACTTATTACAAAAATATAATCGAGTTCTAAAACTTTCAAGAAAATGCATTCTACAGAAGGACTTTATTGGACTAATTTGACAAGTTTTATAACTCGATTGCGCTTTCATGACAAGTTTTAGGACTTAATTGCATATTTTGGAAGTTTCAGAACTCCGTTACATCTTTATGACAAATTTTAAGACTTTCTCCCGTACACTTATTTCTTTTAATTTTATTCCACCATGCATGTGTACTTTGTTTTTTGCTCATTGAGTTTGAGACATGAAATGGATCTGATCCAGTGTTATTGTGGAAAGGTTTGGGAGAATTGCAGCAATGATGATTACAGAATTATTTTATCTCAAGAGAGTGACACGGAACTTCTTAAACCCTAGGGATGAAATGAATCTTCAAGATCACGATCGATTGATTATTGTCGTGACCAACTTCTCCAAGACTACACGCAGCTCTCTCCGCTATAGGCAAAATCAACCGTTCTTTCCAGGCAATGCAAAGTCGGCCTTATCACCGCCCCCCGTCCACTTCTCGTCGTCGGATTCGAATAACGACGCCAGTGACTGGAACGCCGAGACCGAATCATCTCGGATGCGTAGGCTGTTGTCCAGATCCTTCCCGGCTTCCTCCGGCGGCACGAGTTGCTGGTTCAAATAGGGCGGGCACTTGCTGTCTCGCTCCCCGTCATGGGAATAGCCGTTTTGGTCCGGACCGAGCTTGTAGAAATCCGAGTCGAGGAACTGGCTAATGTCGTCCACGTTGAAATCGATCATGAAGTCCGGCGATTCCTCCTCCGAGTTGAATGATAACGACCCGTCGCTCATATCCGAGTCTGAAAGCATTTGCTTCGGCAAGTAATTGCCATCTGGGGATGATCGCATTTCCCCATTAGCAGCATTCTGTTGAGCAACTTGTGGCTCTGGATTGGCAACTCCACGAATGTTGCTTTCCGGCACCCTCTGCTGTTCCAGCTCTTGCTGCGACGTCGCGGGAGGTTCGACCATCGGCTCTCTGTGCAAATGGTGGAATTGGATCGACCTCAATGCTTCGGGCTTCTTGGCCAAGTTGGTGTTCCAATAGTTCTTTATCTCATTGTCCGTACGCCCCGGAAGCCTTCCAGCAATCAACGACCACCTACGTGATCATAGATTCGGTTCATGGTTTATTTGTGTCCAGCTAGGATTCCCATTGCTAGAATTATTAGCACAAATAAAAACAAATAAAAAAAAAGGACTTGATGACCTGTACCTGTTGCCCAATAGCTTGTGAAGCCGGATGATTAGTTCTTCTTCGTCGGGCGAGATGTTCCCTCTCTTGATGTCGGGCCTCAGGTAATTCATCCAACGCAGCCTGCAGCTCTTGCCGCATCTTCTTAGACCTTCACGAGAACCATCGAAAGTTAAAACCGAAGCACGACGACTGTCCTGATTTTACCGGATTAAACTCTCGGTCTAATTTGTTCTGAAATTATGGCGCTTAGCAGATACTATTGGAGGATAGATATCTGGAAAGACCAATAGAAATCCAAGAAGAAGATGACAAATGGAATCTGCGGCTACAAAGAAAGGAAAGCGGGCAACAGTACTGCCTGCGATTACGATAGGAGGCAATGAAAGACAAAAGGAGTACAAAAGAAGCTTAAAGCAGAAATAGGCCTAAAAACCAAGTCTTGACTGCGCGTTCCACAAGGAACCTTCCCAGCATATAATTCTGCTCTTTTAATTGTTGCGGTACGGTTTTCCCGGGGTACAGAAACTCTCATCATCAAAGGTTAACAGCGCTCGAGAAAGTCGAGGCCAGGTAAGGCTGTCGGCCGTCATTCACGAGAGCCCGTTCGAGCCATACTAGGATAGTAATTCCGATTGTTCGGAGCAACTGCCACAGCAACCACAGACGCTAACATCGAAGAAGACCGATTCGCATGGCGGCACGCGAGCCCTAAGCTCTGCGCATACCAGCCGGGCAAGAGGGGATGCATGATGTTCTACGGAGAGGAGAACCCCGCACCGAACCGCAGCATACAAAACCCAGAAAGCGAACCGGGCGGGCGCGGCTTCCCGTGCACGAGGAAAGCTTACCGGTTTCCCTGGAGAGCCGGCTCCATTTGCCCTCGCCGTGGAGCTTGACGTAGTCCATCAGGATCTGGTCCTCCGCGGCCGTCCACGCTCCTTTGTTGAGCCCGTCCTTGTCGCACCTCGGGCTCCTCCCCATGTTCAAAGCACGCTCTCTCCCTCTCTCCCCCTCGAATTCTTGCATGTACCCGGAGGAGAGGAGGGAGGAGATAAGAGGGAGAGTGAGGGAGGAGAGGAGAGGAGGGGTCGAAGGGGTCAGGTGTGACGATGGCCCTTGGCAACTGCTGGCACCCGACGAATTTAAAGGGACAGGGCGAGAGAGAGAGAGAGTTTAAAAGGCGCCACGCACACAACGTGCCCGATTTCGATCCCCCGCCCGTGATCATGTGACCGAGCCTTAAGCCCTCCTCCCTCCCGGCCCCACGATTCTCTCTCCCAAACGTGCCCTTTTTCGCATCTCTCTCTCTCTCTCTCTCCTGTTTCTCGTCCGCTTTCGTTTTTGTTTATTTCTTTCGGCACAGCCTCTTGCCTTCCCGTTCCTCTCCTCCTCTCTCTTCTCTCTCTTCTTGTAAGATTCGACACGTTCCGAAATATTTGTAGCAAGACCCCCCCGTGGGGGGACTAATACATGTACTGAATTGAATCCGGGATCGTCCCGAATCTCGGGTGATTCGGGGCGTGAACCTAGTACACGTACTGAACTGAATCTGGGATCGTCTCGGGTGGTTCGGGGCGGGCAGGAGCCCTGAGGGGACCTGACATATCTCGATGGTCCAGGTCGGGTCTCATTCACGTACCGGGTGCAAATGCGGACCACTCGTTTGAATTTTGTCTCGGTGTTTTCTCCTATCAAATGAGGTTAGTGAAATGTTTGGCGGGATGAAGATGAATCTGCACGGTCCGATGACGGGCTTCGGGACATAGGAAAACACAAAACATTGTAAGGTCTTGTTAGCTAGGCGCATAGACTGAGGAATTCATTATTATTATTTATTATTATTATTGGGCCCCGTTGGAGCGGATTTTGACCGTGAGAAAGGTATTTTGACAATCCACATTATTTTAATGCGACGGCTCCATGATTGAAATTGCCCAAAAGTCTTGACCTTGCGGGGGCTTCAGCTCGGGGAATTAGACCACGCGAGATCATCACGAAGAACATACACAATCGACCATTGTCTTGCGATGATTGATAGGATTGAAGAAATAGTGTAGCGTCATGCGTAGGTCAGTTGAACGCAAAATGGCTCGATCCGGGATTATCTAGACAGGCGGAACTTGACTAAATAAACTGCTCATCAATCATGTCTGAGTGATTGGAATGAATCCTGATCAACTGATTACATCTTAGGATTGAGGCAGTGTCGCATCGTGTCGGAAACTCTCGCTTCTTCAACATGAGGGGAAGCGATGCTCTATAATTTGTCGACTTCCAACTTTTGCTTACGACTCTTCCTCTAAAATTAGAGAATGAAAAAAAATTAAAAAGGATATTATTTGAAGTTTTACAAAATGAGAAAATTATATGAAATTTCAATATGTCGGCAATTAAATGTTTATGGAAGGCTATGAGTGCCTGGAATTAAATAAAAATCAGTGCATAATTTCCCAAAAGAAAAACTAGAAAATTTTATTATTACCCTGAAAGGGGCCCCTCGTGTACGCGGTTTCCATATATCGTCGAGGCTGCATCTAGCACGTCCAATTATTGCCCTTTTTTGCACATGTGTACTTCTTTTTCACCCCCTCGTCACGAGTAAAATTGGGGACCACCCTTTGGAATTAACCCTAGCTAAAAACCTCATTTTCCACACAAGCATGCCAAGAATTTTGTGATTGAAGAGATGGGATTTGGTTGCCAATTGGTAATTCTTCACTTATTAAAAAATATAAAAAGTGCGGAACACTCGGGGCAGGGAAATTTCATTATCCGGCATTGAAATTCAAAAGATGGACGTGAGAAAATATGGTCTGTCGAAGCATCTCGCACCACCTATTTGCGAGTTTTATATGTTCCTTATGGAAAGCTTTCGGATCGGGGCATTTCGATGTGGTGTCGGAGTCGAGTTCTGCCTCGGCTTGTTATACATGTGTGGCGGCCCCATTGCTCCGGTTTACATACGAAAGGGAATGTTAACGCATTCCACATCGCTTGCTTACGGGATTTATATCTTCTGCATTGAGTTTCATCTCTGCCCGATCCAACTTATACGTGAAAGGGATCGTCGAAGTATTTCGCATGGCTTGTTTTGGAACCCCAGTGGGTTGAGGGTCATTTGAGCATGTTGTCAATTATTTAAATCTTTGCCCACGCTGCCCCACGGAATGGGAGGATCTCCCCTATTTTTAAAGTGACATTTTCATGTGGGGGGAATCTGTGCTCTGTTCCCTCGTTGTGAAAACCAAGAAGACACGATATCTTATTTTCTCGGACCAACCAAAATCATACATAAGGTGTAAAATCTATGTAAAGTAGGGTTTTTTTATTAAATTATTATATTTGTACCAGAAGTCGCCTACCATTCCTTCTGGATCTTTCCTTCCACACTTAAACTTCAAGACTTCGCTAGAAGCTATGGAAAGTCCGCTAGCCACCCAGAAAAATATGATAAGCCAAAGAGTCACTTCCGCCTCCCAGGAGAATTTTGAAAGTTTGTTATTCCAAATGCCACAGCCCCCGACGGCGCGCTCCACCCAACAGCACGGACGTCGCGTCGAGCAATAAGTACGTCCTCGAGAGGAAGAAGAAGAAGGGAAGAAAAGGAAGAACTCGAGGGGTAAACGTTCTCCTGCTGTCGGAAAGGAACGTTGATGAAACGCCTATCTCCCCTAGGGCTCTGACTCTCAGCCGAAGGAAAGAACCTGGGGGTCGAGATTTCTTGCCGGCCTGTCTCACTTACACCTAATGCACCTAATACGGCCATTCGGTTCACGCTGGATTCGCGCCATTGGGAGACAATATGGTCCCCCCCGTAGACACCGTTAATGCATTCCTCAAAAGCTACGTACAAAATTTCTACACGGGTGTCGTGGTCACAACTGGGGAGGAGAATTCCTATGACATCAAAAATTGATGTTGAATTTTAGAAACGGTGGGAGCCAATAATTAGGGCCTAAGGGGTTTCGTGATGGCCCGGTCACGTGGGTCGCAAATTCTCTTTCTCCTGTCTTGACAAGACAGAGTCCGTCAAATTCCTATTAGGCTGCCGAACATATATGTACAGGGTTTCTTCCTTGATGTTACGCATGCAATTATGCAAATCCTCACTTTACTTAAGAGCCCTTGCACATTAGTCATTAAAGACAAGACAGCCTCAATAGATAAAGACATCCCAGGTTCACGTATCAGTGAACGCATTTATCATAAACATCGTTAAAACAATGGTGAGTACGGATCAAGATAAGATCGGAACCGGTCCTTATCCTAGTTAGTACAGTTATTTTTAGGGGAGTGCAAAACAGACTATCCAAGCCAAAAACCTTTTGGAATAGCTAGTTTGGTCTGGTTCTTGACACGGTTGGTCCGACTCCCGGTTCCTAAAAGTGGAATTGGATTATATCAAACCAACTAAATATACTTTTTAATTTATTATTTTTTCAAAAAAATTAGTAAAATATGAACTAAACATATTTCGGTCCCATTTGACATAGTGTGAAAAAAGGTAATGGAAAAAAAAAACAATAGGTAAAAAAAGTGATCAGTTTGTTGGACCAAAACCAAACCGAATTAGACCATCGGTCCAATTCCAAATCCTAGGATCAACTGGTCTAGTTCCCAGCTCCAAATTTTGAAATCGATCCAATCCTTAATTCTACCTTGAAATCGAACCGGTTAGTTATCAATTCGGCTCATGGTCATAATTTGGAATTGTTACTACACAGTTCCAACATAAGAACCACATCAGACCGGACCGGACCAGGAGCCGAAGAAAACATACATTTCATGAACGGTGACCTACTGTTAGATTGTAATCCAGGTCATGGCATGTGGATCTTGCAGAATGAGAAAAAAGAAAAAGAAAAAAGAGAAGTGTTTGTAGGTTCTTGTAGCTGTGTGTTTCAAGGGGTGACTGCCACATCGTTCAAGCATTCTTTCTCACCCATCTCAGTCAAATCGCGCGTGATGCAAAATTGGATTCCCGTTTCCCAAGGCAATTGAAGTAACCCAAAATAGATGCCAACTGTTCGATTTCTTTCTTATTGCAATCTCGGGTTTTCTTTTACAATGTCAACTTCCAAGACTAAAATTGATAATTTTGTCTGTATAAGCCATTTTCTTACCTTACCTTACGTGCATGATAGAATGTTTCGTGACCTCTGCAAGGGAATTGGAGATTTACGTTCCGTTCATTTTGCAAAAAATATAATATTTTCAGAAAAATTTTCTAAGAAGTCATTTTTTGGAAAAACAATCATATTTTCTAATGTTCAATTAAAATTTGAAAATGGACTAAAAAATATTTTTCGCTATTTAATAAATAAAAAATCTATTCCTACATGCACTGATCTTCAATAATTTCTTTATTATTTAATTTTTAAAATCAATTTTAAATTTTTAATTCTTTTTTCTTTTCTTTCTTTTTCTTTCCCTTTTTCTTTGGCCTTGGCTGGTCACCCACTATGGTGACGGCCAGCAATTGGCCATTGGCAAGCTCCAGCCTCACCCCAAGCTGACAAGGCTTGAGCTCACCACTCCGACAAGATAGAGCCTCATTGGATCGGGCAAAACCCAAGCTCGACTTCGCCAAGTCAAGCGAGGCAGAGCCTCACCAGCCTATGGCCAATCGCTAGCCACCGTTGTAGTCAACAACCAACTAAGGAAGAAGAGAAGGAAGAAAAAGAAAAACTCGATTTAAAAAATAAAATAAAAAAGAAAACATAAAAATAAATGGAAAATATATTTGGTGAAAAAAAGTGGGTAGAAGAAGTTATGGAAAATGTTTCCCAAATTTTGAAGAGTTGAAAAGTGGAAAATATTTTGTCCACTTTTAAATATATTTTTTCAAAAGCGGAAAAGTGTTTTTAGTTAGTTCATTTTCCGTAAAACGAATATTAGAATATTCGAAAATTATTTTTTTTTTAAATTATTTTTCAATGGAATTTTCAAATTGTTATAGTTTGTCAAACTTAAAGTGATACTTTTTGCTAATGTCGCGTGAAGGGCTAACGAAGAAAGAGGATCTTTATGGTATATTCTGCAGTTTTTTCTTGGCTTTGGTAAGGGAAAGTGACTGCTAAAAGGTTCCGAAGCTCGAGCAGTAAAGGTCCTTTCAGGCGAGTCTTAGATTCGGAGCTGATTATGGCTTTGACGGCACAATGAAGTTGCTTGTGATTTTTGTAGAGTTTTTCTTTTTTTCTTTTTTTTATCGATCCTACTTTACTCATATTCTAACTTGCACTCTCAGATTTTTGCCCTATCTCCTTGTAAGGCGTGAGATCCAAAACCCACACTGAAAACTAATTCGTCCCCACCCCATGTCCTCTCATGCTTCACTTACTCGAAGCAAATCTTTTTTGCTTTGATATTATTGTACCGATTCATTCAACTTGCTCCTTTTATCTTTTGCTTCTTTCTTTTTTACTTTCTTTCCCTGCAAAAATTCTCCGATTTTACCTCCCTCGCTTACTTGCACCTTCCTTAAATTTGTGTGTTGTTTATGGAAAAGAATCCATTAAATCCTCCTCCATTTCTTGAGCGTGCCCCTACAATCATGATCCCATCATCTCTAGTCTTCTTCACAAATCTTAGATGAAATCCTAGTTTTGAACGGTGACATGGATTGACAATTATTGACAATTCAATTAATCCAAAACTTTCGGCCAAGATAAGTTAATCCATTTGTTCTATTAGACTGCTCGGGTATTGGATAGGACCATTTGGTTCTATCTAAGGACCAAGTGGTTCGGTTCTCAATTCCAGAAATGGAGAACCAGTCCCCCTTGGTCCAATTCCCGATTCCTTTGTGGGTCTAGACCAAATCAGGAACCAATCACCCTAGAACCGACCCCATTTTAGGGTACATAGTGAACCGGTCTCGACATGGTAGGTTTTAGATTTCAAATGGAACTGAAACCTACCATAAAACCGCTCACCTTTATTGTTTGAGTTGTGTCAGTTTTATATATGCTGTAGTGTGCAACGTGTTTATAGTAACACCATATGCATGTGAAAAATAAGTACGTAAGTTTTCACCGGCATGGTTGAGGAATCCTCTCTACGGGTTGTATTATCCTCCATTCCTAGTTGGATGAATGCCTATAATTAACACATTTACAAGTTATGTGTATCGCTCACATGCCAACTGAACTGAAATTAAAAGTAGGTAATGTCCACATATTTAACCAACCAATCAAACACGTGGTTGGAAGAAAATATTGGGGCTAGCCCATACATGTACCCACCGCACGAGTGGAATACTACTTAGTCGAGTAGGATGGCCAACTCAAGAGCGAGGCAAGTTGGGACCCGGACGAAACGTGCGATTTGAAGACCAAATCAAAAACACCAATGGACGTTCTCGTGGAGCAACTCTCTACGAGGATGACTGAGACTTTCCGAACCCGTTCATAAGCCCCATAAAAAGTGCCATAACACACAAAAACTAAAACAGTAGCACTCCCTCAGATGGTCGTAACACAGAAAATACCGCCTGCCGACTGTAAATATTGCACAAGAACTCTCCCGGAAGAGCTTGCTTCAGCTCCGGTAATTCGACCGGTGGCCACTTGCCTTTTACCAGCAGAAGAGTACGTGGGAAACGACATGCCCTTCCGCTGCTCCATGATGACGTTGTCCTAAAATCGTGAATAAACAAGGCAACCTCTGTTGGCAGTAGACAGTCCGATGCATGACCGATCGGCTCATTATTGTTCATTTCACCACGTTTTCCGGCCCTCATTCAAGATCCGTACCTAAAAAAAAGAGTGAGCGAACTAACGTTCAAGAAAGAGGCCAAATGAGCGCGCGGAGGAGACTGCCAAATGAGGAAGGACCACCCTCCTTCCCCAGATCCAGAAGCGGGAAGGTGAGGAGAGAGACAGAGAGAGAGCAACGTTTATTATCGTTTTCGTGCGGTTGCATGGAACACGTTGGAGTTTTCTTTGTTAACCCGATTTTTACGGCCCGAGAGTTGGAAAGAAACTCCACGCCCTAGATGCACCAAAGTCAAAGCAGAGAGTCCTACGCCGATACCCTAAAGCTGAATGTTTAAACTGGCTATTATGTCCATTCACAGAGAGAGAGAGAGAGAGAGAGACGGGGGGGGGGGGGGGGGGGGGAGTTTTAACCGCGCAGAGTATGCTGTCGAGGCCCAGGCAAATCGATCCGACATGAAAGGAAGAAAGGTATTTTACGTCAGCCTGCACATGGGAAGTGTGACGTGCGTCCTTCCTCTCGGCTAACGATTGGCTGTTGCGAAATTGAGATCGTTGATGCAGGTTAAGTTGGTTGACTAAGGAACGGACTCCTATGCAGTCGTGTCCGCGGGAGATAAACGGCCAATATCGCTTCAACATGCTAAGGACTCGGCAGTAAGATAGGGTTGGCCACTGCCGACAGGTTTGGTAACGCCCATTTAGAGGGGAGCATGATTCCAAGGTTTTAATTGAATCGGTAGGAATCGACCACGTTTCAGGATCTAGGATATACATGATATGTTTCAAATTTCAAAACTTAAGAAATTAATTTGATGGGTATATTTGAAATTTCAGGTTAAACTAAGAACTTAAACATCTTTATGTTTTTTTCTTCTATATCTTCGTACAATCCTGCATAATTATATGGCGTCCAATGATGAGTATGTAATTTGAAATCACTAATCTAAACTTCTATTTCCGACAATATCTAGACTTTTATTTTTTAAAATATTTCATAATATTCGTGTGTTTAAGTATGAGTTATGATTAATGAATTATAATAAATAGTGATCATTAAATATTATAATTCACTACACAGACCTTAAAACCTATGATAGGGTAGATTCTGCGTTCCCAAGTATTCCAAACTCTTGAATATGCAGAATAGGTTTCGAGTTCCAAAAATTAAGAAACTTATTTCAGTAAATAAGTTTTGAGAGTAATTTGGAACTGCTCAGTGCTCACCACCACACTCATTCCAACAAGAAATTAGAATATTCCGAACCCGTTTGAACCTGACTCGTGACTCGAAAAATTTGAGGTGACTCGAAAAATTTGAGGAGACTCGTTTTAGTTACAAGACTAGGAACCTGATAATCTCTCACAACCAATCAAAAACCCAGCCAATTTCTATCTCCGCAAGTGGGAAACCATGAGCACAAGAATTTACTAAGAGAAAATGAGCCAAACTAACCTAAACATGAATGCTGAACTAGTCTAGCACTACGAAACCCCGAACTGCGAATGGGGGAGTACGAAGCTAGTTCTTCACTTCCTTTCCTTCATTGCTCCTCATTTGGTGCAAAAAATACTGCTCTTAGATATAATGAAAATCGATCAGCTCATATCATCCACAAAATGAATTCACAATTTGTCCCTTTCATTCACCACTATGTTCCCTCCCCCAGAATCTAACCTTAATAACTTAAACGATACAAGAGAGATCTTTGCAATAGCAGAAAGTCAAATGTTTCAAAACTCGTGTAGCCTCTGCTGATCATTTATGAGACGCAATAAAACAATTCTGTAGGACCAGTTGTGTCTTGAGTACCTATTCAGATCTTGCCTAACAATATTATGTTTTTGCGTGCATGTAAGACAGGTAAGTATCGGCCCAACTACTCTTTAAAATGATCCGCATTACTAACCTCACGTGTAAGACATGTCAAATGAGTCATGAATAATACCTAAAGAGTAAGTTGCAGTTGACACACCTCTCGTTCTATTATCTCAAATAGTTTTGTACGGATCCATGATGTTCATGAGCACATTTGGAAACTTCTCGACACGATGGAGCAACGGATGCATTATTGACCAACGGATGAGAGGCAACAATGTACTTTTTTTCCATATAGGTCTCTAATGCGTTGGCGTCGTACTTATCTGTAAATATGTATTCCTACAACCATCCACAAGTGTTTGCACATGCTCCTAACGTAGGATTGCCATCTTTAAAATCTATAAGCAAACAATATATACAGGAGAAGCATTCATTTGGCAGTACACAGGCAAGAGAATGAAGCAGAGACTAGATTGATCAAGATCGCTAAAACAAGATATCGAGCAATTTGGTTGAGGAAAAAGGAGAAGATCCATGTTTCTTCGTCAAGCATCTATCTCAACTCAACGAAGGGCCATCTGAAAAAATAGATGCATTGCAAGCATACAGTAATTTATTTCAGATTCATTGCCCTGAACTCCATTGGGTTAAACACTAACTTGAACCATCTATCTACCTGACCCTTGTCTTCCATGGGAGAGACATGTCCGTTCCAATTCACAACCGCCAAATGCAGAAATGAATGCATGGGTCCCCATGACAGCGGAAAGTCACGTACTAAATTAAATTTCATGAGTCAATAATAATGAAGAGTACAGTGAACCAAAAAAAGAAAGTGCTCTCCATACCCAACCATCCCGAAGATTGCCTTTCTTTTTGTACAGGGAAGAGGGAAGTGTGCAAAAATAAGAATAGACAATAGTACCCATAATTAAAGCAGAACTAGCAACTTGCTCTCCCGTTTAAGCATCCGTAGTTGATTTATAGTGATATTCATCAATAGTTGAGTAAATCAGACCTTCCTCTTCAAGAGTCCTGACTGATTCCCTGTTGACCAAAAGAAATTAAAGAGAAAGGGAAAACCATGTATGAGTCTGTGGTTAGTATGTGGTTAGTATAAGTGACGGTCCCATGCAATGCATAATTGTGTGCACGCTCTGAGAGAGAGAGAGAGAGAGAGAGATTACATGATCTTATTGACAGAAATTTTCAGTTGTTGCGCAATTTCATCTCTGTGGATACCCTTTTCTTGTGCACTACAGATATCAGCGAATGAGAAAGGTTCAGTAAGCTAAAACTGAATCAAGGATCAATATTGCCATTCAACACCAAGGAACGGCTTCAGTGATGTTGCATTCCACTAAAGGAAAAAAATGTCATAGCTAAAGTAATCAAAATAACAAAATTGATACACTGGGAAGCACCACATCTCCCCAAGATTCCCCAAAGCCAAGCAGTCACTTATAATGAAGAATAATTAGCATCTCTAGTGACTATAAATCAGTATTGGCCTAATAGATAGATGGGGAAAACTTAAGGAGATAAAAGATTTCAGAGATTTATCTTACTAGTTTTGTTGTAGAAATTCAAGGACCTTCTGGTCACAGCCCTTGAGTCCATTGACGGAGAATTGTCCAGAAATCTATATGAAGAAGGAATACAATCTCATGAGATCATATACTTCAATGTATTCTGGATCTAATATGCAAGTAAATGGTCAGAAACTTCAAAAACCAAAACAAGTTCTTGTGTTTCACATACTTCACTTGTGGGAGCTACCAGAGATGCATTTGATTTATTACTGATTGGAGTGCTTGTGTTAAAATCTGCCGATTGGGAATGAGCAATGGCATCACCCTGCAACTCCAGCGTAAGTGGCTATAAGTGTAAACCATAAATTATCGTAATAACCAGAATGTTGCATCATGTAACTTCTTAGTCGACAATGACGTGCACCAATAAGAACATGAATTATAAGAATTTAAGCAGTACCTTTACTCTGCACTTCTGTAAATGCTGGTGTATGCAATCAATAAAGTGGAATGTAACTTCATCGAAGTTGGTCACAGGCCTGCAAAACCATAACAAAGAAGTTTAAACAATGGTAAAGTTAAAGAGTGTAAAGAAAATATCCAAAATTAAGTTAATATAAGCTAAGAAGTGGCATCTAACATGATGCATTCTGACATTTTACATTTCATTAGTTCGCCGTGCAATGAGAGACTTGGTTTACAAAATAAGATCAATAATGCCCAAATAACTTCCTTTATAATCTCAGATAAGTAGCCGTAATGGACAAAAATGATTACCATCAATTACGAGATGTATCAAGCTTATTTAAAGGTCTCCTATGCCAAGGAATCTGCAACATTTCTCCAGAGGATCTTAAGCCACAACATCGGTAGCACCTTTAGAGGTACTTATTCTTAGTTGCGTCCAAATTTGTCATAACATACATAATTGAGAGCATAAAGCTCTTTCACACCATCAATTACGAGATGTATCAAGCTTATTTAAAGGTCTCATACAACAAGAAATCTGCAACATTTCTCCGGAGGATCTTATGCCACAACATCAGTAGCACCTATAGAGGTACTTATTCTTTGTTGCGTTCAAGTTTGTTATATACATAATTGAGAGCATAAAGCTCTTTCACACCATCAATTATGAGATGTATCAAGCTTACTAAAAGGTCTCATAGCCAAGAAATCCGCAATATTTCTCCAGAGGATCTTATGCCATAACATCTGGAGCACCTACAGAGGTACTTATTCTTTGTTGTGTTCAAGTTTATTACAACATACATAATTGGACGCATGAAGCTCTTTCACAGATGTAACCCAGTGTTTTTATTTTTCCTGATTAGTATGTGTATAGTATGCCAAATTTTGGTTCATATCCTCCAGTAGAGAGGTATCATTTGTGGATCAACAATGAGAAATTTCCCCACAGGATTTAATATTGTAGTGTAATAACTCATTTATGAAAGGTTTACTATGATAAAGCTTCTCATAAATCTATAATAACCAGGGTTATGGATGATGCAGTATATTGAGAGAGAGAGAGAGAGAGAGAGAGAGAGAGAGAAGTCTTCAAACTATGACTTGTTTCTGCACGAGTGCACACACCAATATGAAGAGCTAAGCAAGAATATTTCTGGATGCATAAGAAGCAAATAACACGACATACCTAACAGCAAAGGCCGCGAGTTGCTTTTTCCCCTGAGAACTTCTTAAGTGCCCAACAAGACGGACATATAGACCATCACTAGCAAAAGATGCAAGGAAAAATCAGAATAATATATAAGGCTGTAGAATCTCACGGCCTGGTTTATCAACAAGCATTACAATTTACAGCGCAATCATAATTTCAACAAGTGCAAAAGCAACCATATAAAAAATAAAACATGGATCAATACTCACTGAATTTCTTCCATTTCCTTGGTGTCTGAACTTTCATTCACCCTGTCCAGCGCAAAAGATATAAATTACTTGGTGCAACCCATTAACTAATTCAAGATAAAGGACAAGAGTATACTTTGGCCTCTGCACAAGACCTCATCTACCAGTACACAAGTACCAACCAATGAAATCACCTCTTCTTTGATGCCTTAGACTAAAACTCAAGTTGTAATACCCCAGCTAGCAATATTACAGTCAAAAGAGAAGGCCAGCACATACCATCTTCTGCATTCGACTCGTCCAGTCCCGTCATCCAAAGCGAAGCTGACATCCGTCACTCTCGCGGTCTTCTCGGACACCATCCCGACCAGCGTGACCTGAGACAAAACGGGGCAAATCGCAATGTCACTTCGTACAGAACAGAAACATCATCGACCCAGTAAACTTCCCCACAAATGAAATCCCTCCCCTACTCACGTTGGTCACGTCGACGCCGTCGATGGAGAAGTTCGATTTCTCGTCCCCGGACTGAAGGGCTCCGCTCAGCTGCTTCACCGTGACCGGCACCAGCCCCTGCGTCCCCCAGTTCTGCACCCACAAAAAAAGGCCCAGAAAAGAAGAACCCCGACGACGACGTCGATCTGGGTCAGTGAAACCTACGGCTAACGAGGCGAAAGAGGGAGATGGGTCGCTGCCCATCTCGACCCATCATTCGAACGCCACGACGCGGGCGAGAATCGGAGGGAAGATGGGCACCTTGGCGGGGTTGGGAGAAGCGGAATCGGCGGACTGAGTCGACTGGGAAGGCACGAAGCCGTCGAACTGGCTGCCCGAGAACATCTTCGTCTTCTTCGTCTCCGAACCAGAGAGAGAAGCTAGAGAGAGAGAGGCTATGGCGATCGGCGAGCGAGCGAGGACTGGTTTTGCGCGCCATAAAGGTACGATTTTTCCCGCTAAGAAGGGGAGAGAGAGAGAAGGAAGGGCTTCGGTGGAGTCGGGCCGGGTGAAAGGCCGGAAATGGGCTTTGAGTAGACATTGGGCTTTGCCAGGCCCAACTAGGGTTTGGCCCAGTATTCTTGTTTCGTATTTTATACGGTACGTAGTGTGTGCGCGCGCGAGCGTGCATGCGCCCTCGGACTTACAAGAATTGCGCCCCCCAACCCCCGGGCAACATTCTTATGTTAACCATGGCGATGAGGTCACGAATATGAATCGGAAGAAAGGCGAACCGAAAGGCCGAGAGAGCGATCGCGCGTGTCGTGGCCGAGTCCGGCATTGCTTTTCCCCTTCCTTTCGAAGCACTACTTAGGTCGATATTTAACATACGGAATAGTCAGATCGATTGGAGAAGGATTGAAGAGCGCCTGAGGTCGATTCATACCGACAGGCGAACTGATGGCACCTTATAAGGACGTCCATTGTCATCTCGAAGGATACTCAATGGACCCAAGAGGTGTCGACCACTGTAGAAGAATATTTGGGTGTGGCCGACATATCTTACTAAATTGAGATAAACTATGGGAAAGTTTCGCCAAAAGTCCTATATTTGATGTACCATATGCAATTGAGGCCTCGATGTTTTAATGAGTTCAAACCTTTATTAAACCTTCGCTTGAAGATACAATTAAGTCCTAAACATTTCAATTAGAGTGATATGTAGGCAAATTTGAGCCACCGTTTATGGGAAATGATATAGCTGAGCTCTGTAAAAAGGGTGAAGGATGTAATTGCATTCCGTCCATAAAAGTTCGGTAATTTCAATGCACTTTTTTATATATAAATTTGAGTTCACCATTATTTTTAATTTCGGGTAAATGCTTCCTATACTGTCACTACTTTTGACCTTGAAAACATTAGGAGTACGTTTGTTTTAAGGAAAACTCAAAATTTGAAAAACACTTATCGAAAAAAATGATCGATTATATTGCATAAAAAAATTAGTTAACAAAAAATATTTTTATTATTAATACCAATTTATATCTAATTATTTCCGTGTATGATGATGGTATTTTTTATCCATTCATTTTGTGAGTGATATAACCAAATATATTTTGGAAAATATTTTTCAAATCTTGAGTTTCCGTAAAACCTTTGGAAAATATTTTCCAAAAAGATAAATCAATTAAATCACTTACAAAAATGAAATAAATGAAAAATATTTTCATTATTCATAAAATTATTTAAACATAAAGTGTTATCGATAATCAAAATATTATTCATCGATTGATTATTTCAACCAATATAGGCAGTCATTTTTTGAAAAGTATTTCTAAATTACTCATTTTCACAAGGCAAACAAAGCCTAAAACTTATTGCTTCGACAACCTTCTCCCATTCTTCATTATTGATCAAACTAATTAGGACATGCTAAAGCTCAAAAGCCAAGTTGTTTAAATGAAAGCTATTTTCTCATTTCCTTGATGATTTTTCGAACATGGGTTTGGGCTTTTTATAGCTGCTTTACGTCTTGCCTCTTCTTCTCCCTAAGGTGATTGTTTAAACCTTCTTATGTAATTACTTCAAAAAAATGCATCGGGGTAGAATTCCTTCGAGATTGCTCATAATTGGAGAGCAAATTATGAAATCCTCCACATAGATTTCTAAAACTATGAAGAAACCAAACAATTGAAAGAAATTTCATTATACCCCTGACCAATTGAGGTGTTTGGTTCTACATTTAAAAATGAGCATGGGTCAGCATAGGTGTTTGGCACAAAGTTGAGGAGTTTGGTTCGGAATTCCCAAAAGACCTTTGAGCTAAAATAAGCATTTGCAAAGCCTCTTGAGCTGGTGCTGCTCTCATCTATTATTGACATTCGACATTTTAGGGATGTTGTTCTTTACGAGTAAATGGATTTTATTTTTTTAAACTTTTGCCCATGCTAACATTTTCGCCTTCTAGTATTGCCCAATTGTCTCTCTCAGCAATCTCAAATTTGGCTTGCCTTGTCACCTGGTCAAGGCTCACTGAGGTTGAGGCCAAGGTCGACGGTCACCCCACCGCGGTCGATGCTCGCTGAGGTTGATGCTAGCCTTTGCTCTCAAGATCTAGCTCACTTGAGCCTCTATCTCCATATCTAGATCCCTTGAGGACGCATGACTCCAATGTTGCCTAGCCTAGGGTCCCCCGACCTCGACAATGGGCTACTGCCAAATCAGCCTTCCCCATGCTGCCAAAGGTCTCCTGAGCTCATCCATTCTTCTGTTGTTGTTTCTAAAGCTTTTAACTAAAGTCCTCTACAAGATTTGAGTATTTACCGAACACTTTCTTATATTTGAATAAGATCATTTAGCGGGCAAATACTCTCCCAAATGCACCCAAAGTGATTTTGTTGAAACGTAAATAGCATTTGATATCGAAAGAACATCATGTCCTCGTACATAATCCAACCCCCTTGTCATAAAGCTGTAATTCCACGATGGACCACTTTCTTTGCACGCATTCACTGTACAAGTGGATTGCTTTTCGTTGAACCAGATGGGAATTTTATAAGTCCGCTCAATGTTTAATAAATTGTACTTCGGTCGCCATCGTGCTCTTTTTTCTACATTCAATTTAGTTTAACTACACCAAACAAACTTTAAAAAAAAAAGAAGTTTAGAAACTGTACGGTACGCTACCGACGACCCTAGATTTTTGCAGCACAAATTGTCAATTGCTGGTGCGTAAAAGCTACGGGGTGACGCAGAAAGATAAGCACAAGGCGAAAAGAAAAAGCGTGTAGGAGTACGACACCGGGAGCAAAATCCCTGGCTAGAGTAGCGGGGTGGAGAAAAATCATCAAGTGATTTCACACTTCGGATCTTGATTAGTTTTCTAGTCCAAATGAAGTGTCTCTTTTTCGCGAAAAACAAATAATTCAAAAATATTTTTTTCAAAAATGATTTGTTGTGTAATTTGAATAAAATTAAGTTAATGAAAAATATTTTCATTGTGAGCAACAATTTATGTTTGGATATTTTTACGGTAGGGGTGTGCATGGTCTGGGCGAGCGGTTCCCAACCTAAAATCGGGAATCACCAGCTAAGGACCGGTTCCGAAAAATTAGAACCGGGATCCACCCGTTTATTGCATGGATCCACCTGAGAATCGGACCGTTGGTCCGATCCGGTTCCCGGGTGGATCCATGGAACCGATCTTGACGCGAAACAATTTTGGTTTTCAACATAGAACGATTACGTGACATCAAAGCAAACCAAAGAAAGAAAAATAAATTTAAGTACGTGGAGATGCGGATGGCGGGAGAAGTAAATGCAACGAAATGGTGATAGGATTAGGAGCTGAAGACGAAAGGAGTGAGATGAGATCTATGATTTCTTTTAATAATTTTTTTTTAATTATTAAAAAGGTTCCGGTCCGGTCCAAGTAGGCGGGCGGGCGGATCCGACCATGGAACCGTTACCCACCGGTTCCCATAAATTGGAACCGGGAACCGGACTGGTTCCCTCAAGAACCGCCGGTTCCGGGCGGTTCCGATCCGGTTCCAGGCGGTCCAGGCGGTTCCCGGATATTTTGCACACCCCTAATGACTGGCATGTATTTCGTTCATTTATTTTTGTAAATATTACATGCAATCGTTTTAATGGAATTGTTTTTATGACCATTTATTCTTCACAAAATAAGTGTATCGTTAGTCAAGGGTTAAGCAATGGAGTATGATAATAGCTATCCACTGGATAAAATAGTCTGCAGCAAGATATACCTTATATTGCAATTTTCAAGTTTATGCTCACGTTGGTGTGGAGACAACATGATAATGAATGATGTATGATCCGTTACGGTAGAGGATGCCCACTCGATATGGGTCGTGCTCGTGTCAAGCCCCATTTGCCGATGTATTGGGTAGATGTTGCCCATTTTCATCTTTTAAGACCCCATTTATTTTCATAGAGAATGAGTTATCTGAAAAATATTTTTCTAAAAATGATCAATTATATTTCTCTTACAAAAATTAATAAATGAAAAATATTTTCATCATTTACCAAAATATTTAAAGATAAATTATTGTCGATAGTGAATAAATTTTTATAGACTAATTATTTTAAATGACATAAGCGATTATTTAAAAAAATCATTCATTTATCGTAAAGTAAAAGAACCCTAAGAGGGAGGGAACGCATAAAGTACCGCATTACTTAACTGATAGAAGGATAGACTTGTTTGTTTTAGTTTAACCAAAAGCAAAAGGTCCCGTCAAATCTCAAAAACTCATGAAAATATTATAAGTGAATTCACAAGTCAAATCAGACAAAAAAAAAAACTCACGAGTCAATATTTGTATTTTACAAAAAAATTTAGATATTTCAAATTTAGAAAAAATAAATAAAAGTGCGCTAGTCGCAATATTTTAACTAAGAAAAAAATGAAAAATAAAAGTTAATTTAGAGATGCCCTAATCATAGCAAAGCTTCCCCTGTGAACTTTTTATGGGTTCAAGCTTATATTAAAACAATAACAAGTGAGACTTAAAAAGAAGCTTGGATAATCAGTTCATACATGTATCCTCCATTCAATATGTTTAAGAAGATAATTTCTTTTCCATCTTTAAAGTACAAAAAAAAAAAGTAATTTAAACGATAATGATGGCTCTTCTATCACCCTTCACACACACACACACACACACACACACACACACACACAGATATATATATATATATATATATATATATATTATCCTTAGAGCATCCAAAGGAATATTTCATAATTGTAGCTTTCTAAAACAATTTAAAAAAGAAACGAAAGAATAAATAAATAATCTGCAAAATCCTAATTCTTTCCTTCCACTGGTGGCATCTGACATCGATACCTTCTAGAAATGGAATCATTCCATTCTCCATGGAATGATTGGATCTTCTTGCGATTGATCGAAAATGATGTCGTCGTTTTATTATTCCTCTAATGGGGCCATGAACAATGATGAGATGAATTTTAAATAAGGAAAGAAATAAAATATTGAACTAGAGATTCGAAAGCAAAAGCTATATAGTTAGACTTTAAAGATATATTAATTTCGTGAGAAATAAATATTTTGAAAAACATCTTTTCAAAATTTAATTATTTACAAAAATGAATGAAAAATATTTTTTCATTATCGATAAGATGTTTAGACATAAAGTGTTATTGGTAATTAAAATACTTTCATCGACTAATTATTTCAAAATATATAAATAATTACTTTTATGATTTTTTTTAAAATTATTCATTTTTATGTGAAACAGGTGGAGTCTAAAATTTGCAGCTTTTAAATGAGAAAGGCACACTGGTGTTTGACAAATTTGAAATGATGTAAGCTCAATTCCTACGTTTTCTCTAGATTTTTAAGTGTTTAATGTCAAACCTAGTCACAGTATACGTCATAATCAACCATGAAATAAAAAAGTTAATAGAGTTACCCCCAAGTTAAAAGTTAAAATCCACAAGTATTCTTATTGGTGGAGCTGAAAGTTTAGATCAATGGATGCTTATATTATGGTGCATTTAATGTTGCAAAATTAGTAAAGAATATATATATACATATACATATATGTATATATATCCACACACATTCGTACTTAATTTGACTAAACTTCGAGGCCAACAATTTCATTTTCCATGGAAAAAAAAAGTATCTAGTGATTTTTCTCCAAGCAAAAAAGATGTTTTCGTCAACGCCTAATAAACTCTAGATTTCGCTCTCAATCAAATTATGGAGAAAATTATCATAGTCGCGGTTCAACTTTTATTTTATAATCCAGTCGCACAATTATAATTTCTAATAATTTGGAAAGATAGTAGCATAGCAAATCGACGACATGATCCCCACTTAAATTTGAGTTCTTAAGTTAGGATCAAAACCATAACCATCGGTTCCGAAATGAGGAAATTGTGGTTTAATCCCCAAAAAAGAAGAAGAAGAAGCGACTGCGGTTCATTTGTAGGGAAATTGTCCCATCAATATCAAACATATTATAAAAATGTCAATTTAGTTTTAAAATTTTCAATTTTATCAATTGAATTATAAATTTATTGTATGGATGCCAATTTAATTGTAAACTTTTTATTTTACTAATTGAGTCATAAGCTTTTCCACAACATTCCAATTTAATCATTTTGATCAATTTTCACTAGAATGATTGATGTGGTAGTGTGTCGCGTAAAACGGTAAGCAATAATTAGATGGTCATATTAGTGAATTTCAAAGAAAATTGATTGGAATGATTATATTGAAATTTCCCATCAAATTGGTAAAATAAAAAAGTTTAAAACTGAATTGATATTTATATAATAGATTTAAAATTGATCGAATAATTTTCCCGAAGCGATTGCACATGCCATAACTTATAATTGGTAATTAAGGTCGGCTGCTGGACCGCCACCATGGATGCACAACTGATTGATGATCAAGAGCGCCAAAGGAAATTAAACACAATTACAAAGAGATTCAAAAATTAATTTGTGACGGCACCTTATTAAATAATAGACTTTTTTCTTTTGTAGCTTCTTATTGCCGTGGAGAAAATTCCTACCATCTCCTCCAAGTGGGGCCCTCCTTTGGAAAAGTGTCCCATGCACTTTAGCTTTTTGTGAAATTACACATTAGTGCTTGAAAAGCGGGGACCAACGATTCCCTCTGATAGTGTCCCTTGAAAATTTGGCCAGCCAGCGACCGCCGGGCATCGCTCGTGCACGTTCTTCTTTAACTTAAGGACACTTACAGAAAAATTAAAAGAAAAAAATAAACAGTAAAGATGAGAGAAAGGGGAAGAGTTCAAGTGAAAATACGAGGTCGGGTGGCGGTGCCGCCACCACTCCGCCACCACTCGAGAACTGGCGAGGGTTCGACATCCCTTGCTCAGCTTAGGGTACGGATCACACCTAACATATCATTTGGCCATGAAGTTGTACAAAGTGAAGCGTTAAAAAAATGACCAAATTCTTCACTGCAATAAATAATTTTAAGGCTCAATGTTCTCTAACTACCAATTTTAAGGCTCAATGTTCTCTAATGTAAACTTCTACATGTTTTCGCATAACTGTTAAGTTCGAAAATGTAACCCATGACTTCTAAGAAAACAATAAGAAAAATACCTGCTAAAGTCATGATAAACAACGAGATCATCGAGAGAGCTTAAAGCAACATTTTGGACCCTGATCAGTACGTGGCAATTCTCAAATCTAAAGTCACGACCTCAGCGGTGCGTACGCTTGAATTTGGTGGGGAACGCTGGACCCTCGCCGGTTCCCGAGTGACATCTCCTTGGCCTCGATCTGACTTCCAATCATGGGGTTTAATTCTTATCTTAATTTCCTGTGCAATGCGTTACGTTTGGGCAAATTTGCCCCTGAGATCGGGGCAAAATGTGCATGTACGATGCACGAGCTCGTCCCGCGACCAAAATTCTCATCAAATATCTAACGTAGGGGGCCCCATTAACCATGCTGGTCAAGTACAGGATGTTTGTGGAAAAAAATTCAACTTCAAAGGGTACTTTGAGAAAAAAAAAAGGGGGGGGGCCCTCTTTTTGAGTCGATTGGAATTTTCACCGACTGTGTTCTCATGATATGTCGCAACTCCTTTATTGGCCCATGTCGTCATGACATACAATTAAATGTTTATTTCCTTAGAACTAAATTGCCTCATGACTGTCTATAGTTCCTCTTATTGTAAGTACTCCATCGGTGCATGCATTTGGAGATTTCTTTACAAAAATAGGTCGAGTGCTTTTGACAAATTGTTACTTATTAGTACTTTCTCGCGTTTTTTATACTTTCATGGATGTCGGTCACTATCAAATGTGATACCATTTCTACGCGGAGATGATTAATCCTTTCATAGAATAACCTCGAGACGGGGTCCATAGTAACGAAACTCGTGACCCATAAAAAATTTTCTTTTGCTTTGATGTGAAAATTTAGCCGTCTCTTCAACTTGATTAATCGTTTGAATGAACTCCTAATGAATTAACTATGAAACCCTAAAAAAGAAAAAAAAAAAAAAGAGTGAAGGAGAAAGAAAAGTAAACGATATAGAAAATGGGGAGGAAAAAAAATTGACTTTGCTTTCTTTTTTTTTGGGAGGTGGGGTGTGGACGCTAAAACAGAGGGGGAAAATGTGTGAAATGATATGAAGGGGAGAAGAAAAAAACGGATAAAAAGATCTATTGAGGGATAGGAAGTCTTGTAATGTCATTTTCATATTTCCTCTCAGTCTGAAAGAGAAAGATTGATTGGGAATTAGGACGCCCTTCAATGATGAAAGTAAACACAATGTCAGGACTTTGGTCTTGGTTACCGTCGAGTAAGCAGATTTAATAGCCTCTTACGCTTGAGATGAGAAATGATAGGTGAAAAGCCCACTATAAGGCGGGCGGCACTTCAAGGCGAGGCTCATAACCACCGTCTGTCCTTATATCAATTATTTTCTTTCGCCTAGATGAGAAAATTTCGCCGTCTCTCCAACTGGACTAATCATTTGAATTAGTTTTTAGCGAATTAACTACGAAACCCCCAAAAAAAAGAAAGAAAAAGGAGATAAGGCGAGAGAAAAGTAAAACCTCTAGAAAACGGAGAGCAACAGAGAAACATTGACTTTCCTCCTCTCTCTCTCTCTGTTTTCTTTATTTTTTATTTTTTATTTTTTTCAGGGGCTAAAACAGAGATGGGGAAAATATGAATGTGTGAAATGATGTGGAGTGGAGGAGGAAGCGTGCGGACCCGGGGAAAGTCAAAGCGGCGACCGCACGAGGGGCATTCCCGTCATGTCACCCCCCCCCCCGGCCACCTGCTTTCCCCTTTCTACCCCTCACTCCCCTTTCTCTCTCTAGAGACCCTCACTTCTCTTCTCTCTCTAGAGACCCTCACTTCTCTTCTCTCTCTCTCTCTCTCGGTCTGATTCTCGCAGAGATAGAGAGAGAAAGAAGAGAGAGAGAGAGAGAGAGAGGTAGAGAGGTTCAGCTTGCCACGGGAACCGGCTTCTCTCGAGAGAGCTTCCGCGAGCAGCGCTTCCCCCTTCCTCTATCCATCCACAAGGAGCGGCGCTGCCCCCCCTCGATTCGCTCACTGTTCTATCGGTGTCGGGTCGGTCGCGGGTCGGTGTCCGGAGGAATTTGCCGCCGCGGCGGCGCCGCGAATGATTTGCCCGCCGGGGGACGGCGAACTTCTTGCGGCTCTCCGACGACCCTTTTCCCCTCTTCGCCCCTTCTCCCAGGTGCGAGCTCAATCTGGTCTCTTGTGATTTCGGGTCGGTGATTGAAGCAAAGGATCAGTCTGGAGCTCGTTCCTGGTCTGCGCTTCCGTCTTTTCTTGTTCTTTTACTTTTTTGGGATAGTGGGTAGTCTTCGTCTTATCCGATGGGGTGTTACGTCTTCCCCTCTATTTATGGGTCGATCTTTATCCTGTTCCGGATAATTTGTGTGCTGCTTCAGCTGCATCTGTGGCTCGTTTTTTGCTTGGTTGCGATGTTTCTTGTTCCCCTTTGCTTGGACTGAATCTTTTTTGCGATCGGCGATGAACCCTTTTTAGCGGGAGCTAATCGATTCGATTTCGGGTGCGTATTGATGACTGCAGCGTTTCAATTGATGACCAATTTGATGATTGTCCGATGATCGGTGCCGAATGATATGTTTGACTTTCGTGTCGTTACTGCTTTAAAAGGGTTCTGTACATCGACATGATTGCTATGATGGTTGGGTCGGGGTTGACCCTGTCTTTAAAGATGGTTTCTTTGCAGTGAATCGAAATCTTGTAGTGAAATGAGGGCTTTGAGGATTGTATTCGATCAGTCTCAAAGGATATCCTTTTTTTTTTATTTTTCTTTTGGGTTTGAAAGGATGGCTCAATTATCTGATAGAAAACAGGCTGACAACCATTTCAACATTAGGAGGAATAGAGACCCTTAAGAAGGAAGACAATCTGGAGCAGTTGGGGTTCTTTTAGTGGATCCGGACATTCTGGACATTGAGTCTTATCATTATTGTGCCATGGTATTGCAAGGCTCAGTGCTAGGGCTTGAATTTTCAATGGGGTAGTCATACTGGTGTACTACGAGTTGACTGCACCTTTGTTTTATGTGGATTCTGAGATTGGATATTTTGTAAGATCAATAATAAAATGCTGATTTTTGTTTGCCCGAAGTCGACATTTGAGTTCAAAGATGAAAAGAAGTGTCATGTTACGTTTATTTGGGGACTGTACTAGAAACGTAAGTTGATTGTGGTTGTTTCTCAACCATTTGTTGTATATTTTTGCAAGGAGATATTTAATGTATCTTTCAAGTTTTAATAATATATTGATCTTACAACATCTTAATTAAGCTTGCAGGCATAGATGCTATTTGTAATCATGTTGTCATGGCTAGCTTTTCCTTCTTTAATAATTCCTTCATAATCTCCAAATGACTCGAACTTATGCTTGTAGAGCATGTCAGTCTCTATGAAGTATTTGGCCTTTGGGTTGTGACATAAGATTCTGTAGTTCAGGGTTTGTTCTCAACAAAAGCATCTCATTTCCAATGAGCTTTCACTACCCTGATACGCATTTGCGGTGTTTGTGCACTTGCAGATTCCCATCAGTAGTCTCTCCAGTCTCCACAATCACAAAAAATTCGTTTAAAGGGATCTTGTTAGATTTTGCCATGGAGGGTAATCAGTTGGATATTGACTGGGAAGATGTGGTTTGTCCTATATGTTTGGATTGTCCTCACAATGGTGTTCTTCTCCGGTGCTCGTCTTATGACAAAGGTTGTCGTCCCTTTGTATGCGACACAGATCACTTGCACTCCAACTGTTTGGAACGGTTTAGAAGTGCATATGGTGTGAGATCTTCTTCATCTCCCGAAACTTCGTCCACATCAAAAACGGAGCCTGTGGAGTTGGATAATGGCTGTAGGCCGACCTGCCCATTGTGTAGAGGAGAAGTTACCGGATGGGTTGTTATTGATGAAGCTCGTGTTATCCTAAACGATAAGAAGCGTTGTTGTGATGAGTTCCGATGTCTGTTTAGTGGAACCTACTCTGAGTTGCGGAAGCATGCTCAAGTAGAGCATCCTCATGCTCGGCCCTCAAAGATTGATCCTGCTCGGCAGCTTGATTGGGAGAATTTCCAGCAATCGTCAGAGATCATAGATGTCTTGAGCACTATCCATTCAGAAGTTCCCCGAGGTGTAGTCTTGGGTGATTATGTTATTGATTATGGGGACAATGATACTGGGGATGAGTTTGAGGACTTCCCAGGTGATGAAGGCAATTGGTGGACATCATGTATATTATATCAGGTATTTGATAACTTTAGGAGTTCTAGGAACAGAAGAAGGTCAAGAGTTGGTGATACAAGAAGAGGAACTCGACATTCTACATATGATACATCAAATTCTGATGAGGGTTCTGTTACCTCTTTGGAGTATGCAGATTACCGACCAGATGATATAGATGATGAGTTTGTTGTTGCAAGGGGTTCCTCAAGGGCTAGCTCTAGGCATCGCAGGTTAGTGAAGCCCCTTGGTGCCTTGATTACTGCAGAGCTTGTTTGATTGAATATTGCTTTTGTTTATCAACATAAGCTTCTTTAGTAGTTGGCTCACTGACTTCAGGTTTTGTTTGTTTGTTTGTTTGTTTGTTTTTCAATTAGTCTAATTTTTCTTCTTTCATTTGTTAAAATAGATTGCAGCCATTTTATCGATTAATTTCTGGGAGAGGGACGGTGGTAAAATGAATTTTTCTTATTTGATTGCAGTGGTACATTTTCAATGGAAGTTTCTGTTGAATTTTCCTTTTTGAATTCGCTTTCACCACGCATATGCATAATGGTTGCTGGTGCAAAAAGTTCTCTACCAACTTAGGGTGTGCTTATTTCTTAAGTTCATTTTGGAGTGGAACAATGGTAGACGAAATAATCTCAGGAATGTTTGGCTAGAACCCTGAACTTGATGCAACAAGAGATTGATATGGGAAACTAAGAAAATAGTACTTTTAGAGTGTCGGTAATTTCCTCTCTGAGGCTTTGGTGGACATGACTGTGTCAAGTGCACACCTTTCAGTAATCACAAGTCTCTTATTTCTCCTTGTTTGTTAACTGTTTTGAACCAAGGATGACTTAATTTGGTGAAACATCATAAATTAACATGATGCGAGATGGGTGCCTGGTCCTGCAGACCATTATATGTAGTTTGTAACCTCTACATGCAGCAATAGACACGCGCTTTGAATTAAGTCTTCAATTTTCTTTTTTTCTTAAAGAACTATTCTCTGAACTCTCTAATCCACATGTTTTTGCTTCATTAAATATCACAGCTCCCGGAGGCGGCGTTCTCGCTTCTATGATAACTAGGTAACTTATTCACCGTCCTTCTGCCCTGCACATTTACATGTGCATCTAAAACTTAATGAAGTTCCTTCTGTTTTAGGTGAATTTTGTGTCTAGGAGTTATATTGCGACTCTGCTGGGTTCAATTAATTGACCACAAATTTTTTCCTCAGTATTGAAAGATTAAAGTAGGACTATAAATTGTTAACACAGTAGCATCTCTCCATTTTAAAAACTTAACTATTCCATGAAACTTTGTTAATTGCTCTTCCCAGCTCATGGGGCCTGAGGGTAATGGACGTGGAGGTACAGACGAACGCCGATGACGAAATTGTGGGAGTCTCCAACAAAACACATCGATTGGCTTTTCCTAGTCGAACGATGTTCTGACCTGTTCATTCTGTGGTTTACTGATGACTGATTTTGATATATAAAAATTCTCAGGATGTCCCCTTTTCACATTGTTGGTTGCTTTGTATCGCTGTATGTATGGAACTTTGAAGAAGTGGATCACTTCATAGACAAGGTACACTTGTGGCAAGAAAGCTATACCTGCAGTATCATGCATGGAATGTCCATTATTTGAAGTAGAAAGCCACTGAACTGTGGAGCTTTCACCTTGTTCTGGGATTTTGGGATATGCTCTCATTCATTGTACATGGCGATTGTTATATCAACTTTTTATTTGTCTTTAGAAAAGGGTGCATATGGGGGTTGGTGTGAACTTGTTGTGGGTTCACTTTTTAGATTGTTTGACCTTCACCATGAAGGGCATCAAAAGTCAGAAACCATTTCAAGGATGGAAAACGAGAGATGTTTTTAAAGAGCCGGAATTTGACCGGTGGAATAGAGGAACTTGGATTTGTATATTCTTATGTGAAAAGCATTGACTAACGACGGTCACCATCTAAAGTCCAAAATGACATTCCATCCTCATTTATTTCACCTATATATATTTCCTAAACCGGCTATGCCTTGAATCTAACTCATAGTGATCTTCCTAGAATTGCCCTTCAAATGCTTTCTTTCAAGTCAACCTGAGGTGAATAGATGATAATGGCATTAAAGATCTCTTCAGCCACAATCACGGCACCGACATTAATTTTACCACTTTCCTTCACATCACTCGCCCTCCGCTAAAGAGAGATGCAGACCTCCTGGATATGGTAGACAGGGTCAGGTTCAGAACCAAACATAATTAGGTGGTCTGCGCCACTGATTAGATAGTTACTCATGGCAAGCTGCTGTTTGCATTCACTGGGCAGGATGCGCAGGCATCTGGTGTGGTTGTTAAATGTACAGTGGACGTATTTTCTGTATATGCATATGTCATGTTTGATGTCGGTGCCACTCATTCTTTTATGGCTTGTGGGCTGATTTAGGGGTCAGATATACATGATTTTGACGTATCCTTGGCAGGGTGTCAACATCATGTCAAAATCGGACCGAAACCTGAACCGACTTGAAAATCTCTGGGTCTTTTTGGTTTTGAGTTTTCTTTCGGTTCAGGTAATGCCAAAAAACAAACTGTTTTTTGCCAGTTTGGGTCAGTTCGGTTCTGGTTTCCATTTGTTATTGAGAGAGAGAAAGCTGGACCAAACTAAGTACCGTTTATTATGAGATTGAAAGAGAGAAGGTGCGACCCTGTAGCAACCATGCCTGAAGCAGCACCTGCAGGAGGAAGCAAGATAGCGATGAGGATTTCGCTATCTTGAACATAAGAACAGAAGCCTCCATGGCCCATTGAGGCTCCAGATCTAGAGGGTCTCCACCAGATGAAAGGAGATGACTCTACCAACGACGACACACTGAGGTCCTTCGTAGAGAATGGCCGGGAGGTGGGGCTGTGGTGGTGTTGAGTTTTAGTGTGGTGTGGGTGGCCGAGAGAGAGGGGGCTCTGTCGTTGGCGGCAGCGACGGCAGCAAGAGTGGTGTGGTGGACTCAACGGTGAGACGGTTGGGGTGGCATCCAACGGCGGTAGCAACTGGTCAGGTGGAGGGGTTTTGAGATTTGCGGTTAATGTTATTAGCCTAATTATGTTATAGAGTATGAAGCACCGACACCTTTCAAGAGCTTTCGTGTTGTGTTGGACACTTCGACACGTGTTCGACATTCGGTCAACACGTGTCGGAAAATCCAACACCTGGTCAACTTTCTTAACACTCTCCATCACTTGAGTCGGAATTTTAGCATACGAGTTTCCGATATGTGATTCCGATATCAAGGTTAAAAATTTAATAAATAAGAGGTCAAAAATATATATATGTATATATATGTTTGTGTGAAAAAATAAAACATAATAATAAAAATAATAAATGGAGAAAGAAGAAAAACACAATAATCTTCTCTTTTCTTATGACTCCCGCTTTTCATGATACATAATTCACACATTAAGTTTTTTTTCTCATTTTCCAACATATCTAACATGGGAGTCTAAAATATGGATCGCTTGTTTTTTCTCCAAGTTTTATGAATTATTAAAATATAGTTGAATTTATCAAATTGAAACAATGAATGATATTAATAAATGATGGATTAATGTTTTTAGTGTATATTCATTCTAGGCTTTTTTAATTAATTATTTATTTATGAATTTGATTCAAATTAATTATTTAATATACAACGTATTCCAACGTGTCAGAATCCTTTATTTTTTGAAAAATGGCGTGTTGGCGTGGCGTGTCGTGTCGTGTCATATCGCGTGTCGCATATTAGTGTCGGTACTACTTAGGATGAGAGAACAAATAGTGATGTATGTTTGGCTTTTCTTGAATAAAGAAACCAGTAATGCAGGAGTACTTAACTGTTCCCATTATCCCGTGGAGGACGAAGGCCAAAGGAAAAAAAAAAGAAAAGACCCACTAAGCCCAATCTGAACTGAATCGAGTCATATTCGATTTGGGTCGAAGCAAACACACATCCCTAATGGTTTAGTTTGGTTCCGGTTTGTGGAAACTCAAACCAAATTGTTGACATCCCTAATACTTGGGCGTGGATTGGTTATGGACACTTTATGCTATTATTGATTGTTGTGCAAAGAAAGTATACTTTTAGGTTTCGGACAAACTTGTTATATGCTTTGAAGGCTATAAGATTAGGATAAGTACACTAGAAGTGCAATAACTTTCGTTTGACGCTCACTCAAATATAAATAAATAGATTAGGTTTAACATTTAAATGAGCGATTATGTGAAAATGACAAATGCATAAAGGTTGGTGCTTTTTCCATCCATTTTTTCGACTTTCAGGTTTCGGACAAACTTTTTATATGCTTTGAAGGCTACAAGATTGGGATAAGTATACTAGAAGTGCAATAACTTTCGTTTGACGCTCACTCAAATATAAATAAATAGATTAGGTTTAACATTTAAATGAGCAATTATGTGAAAATGACAAATGCATAAAGGTTGGTGCTTTTTCCATCCATTTTTTCGACTTTTAGGTTTCGGACAAACTTTTTATATGCTTTGAAGGCTACAAGATTGGGATAAGTATACTAGAAGTGCAATAACTTTCGTTTGACGCTCACTCAAATATAAATAAATAGATTAGGTTTAACATTTAAATGAGCAATTATGTGAAAATGACAAATGCATAAAGGTTGGTGCTTTTTCCATCCATTTTTTCGACTTTCAGGTTTCGGACAACCTTGTTATATGCTTTGAAGGCTATAAGATTGGGATAAGTATACTAGAAGTGCAATAACTTTCGTTTGACACTCACTCAAATATAAATAAATAGATTAGGTTTAACATTTAAATGAGCAATTATGTGAAAATGACAAATGCATAAAGGTTGGTGCTTTTTCCATCCATTTTTTTGACTTTCAGGTTCCAGACAAACTTGTTATATGCTTTGAAGGCTATAAGATTGGGATAAGTATACTATAAGTGCGATAACTTTCGTTTGACGCTCACTCAAATATAAATAAATAGATTAGGTTTAACATTTAAATGAGCAATTATGTGAAAATGACAAATGCAAAAAGGCTGGTGCTTTTTCCATCCATTTTTTTTTTTTGACTTTTGACGCCCCTTATTACCTTAAATTGATTGCAATATCTCTTGCAAGTCCTTGATTTAAGATAATTTCTTACATTTTTTTCCTTTCTTTAATGCATTTAAAATTGAGAAAAGTTATATATTTCCAATGGTTTTATTGAATTGTCTTATGATGCAATTACAATTGTCGTAATTTTCTTGTCAACAACTAACTTAATAATCCCTATTTTTTTTTTTTGTTTTGTCAATATAGGCTTAAACTTTTTCACTATATTTCAATATAGTCTTTCTTGTCAATTGCCACAAAAAATTAGCTAACATGGCATTTGGTTATTGCTGGGTGTCCTAAGTGGCATGCTAATGTGGGCAATTTTTTGATTTGCATGTGACAATTAACAATGGCAATTGGCAGGAAAGGCTGCATCTAAATATTGTGCAAACATGTATGATTATATTGATAAAATTAAAAAGTTGAAATTGAATGGACATTCATACAATATGTTCATGACAAAATAGGTAACATTTTTCCCAAATATTTAAATAATCATTCATTCAACAAACACATGTATAAGCCTTTTTGGAATAAGTACACTAGGATTATCATAACTTTCTTCCGATGCTCACTTAAACGCCACAAATTTAAAAATTCGATGACTTGAGTGCCATTGGTGATTTGCTTTGCCGGAAAATCTAACGTGTATCCTAATGTTGACGTGGAAAATTAATAAAAAATTCAAAAATAAAAAAATCCACATTGAAATTGGAAATTAATAAAAAAAATCGATGTAAGAGAATTTGTCAAAAAAGTACTCAAATGATTGAATTTACTTTGATGTAACACTTAAGTGAGCGAAAAAAAGAAGAAGGTCATGGTACTTAAGTGAGCGCCATACAAAAGTTATGACACTCTTGTTGTACTTATCCCCCACAAGATTAGTTGTCCTCCATCAATAATCTCACAAGCACACCACAATCCAAGTAAAGAATGTAATTGCGATAGAGAGATGTCAAGTAGGGTGATGCGAAATTTGAAGAAATTCTAATTGTTAAAGAGTATCCTGATGTTTTTCTAGAAGATTTACTTGGCCTGCATCGCGAGTAGGAGGATTAATTTACCATTGGCTTAGTTCCCGGCACAACTCCAATTTCAAATGTGCCATATAGAATGGCTCCGATTGAATTGGAGAAAACGAAGATTCAACCACAGGACTTGATAAGGGTTTAATCTTGCCAAGCGTTTCACCTTGGGAGCCCGGTTATCTTTGTGAAGGATAAGAGTGCCTACATCATATCAACCCTTAAAAATAAGAGTGCCTCCAACAACCCAAGAGGAACAGTGAACCAACAATAAGCGAACCAAGCATCATCATCGTATCGACCCCCAAAAGAGGTATGGAATATGATATCGAACCTTGACAACCCCCCATAGTCAAACAATACATGTGGAGCTTGTATTAGAATGCTCTCCCAACAACCGAGGACCTATGGAAGAGGAAAATCTTATCTGAACTCGTGTGCCCTCTTTGTTGACAACACCCAAAACCGGTGGGGTATATCTTCCCTCTTTGTGCGTGGACTAGGGAATTCTCGAGACACCCCATGTTGAATATAGAAGTTTCGGATTAAGGTATCAGTTGAATTGAAGAGTGGTTTCTAAATCAGAATTGATATTTAAGTGATTATATATATTTTTTCAAAAAGTGACAATATCAAAAAATATTTATCCTTAAAGTGAGCGCTATGAAATTTTTAGCACTTCTAGTATCATTTTGTGAATGGAAATTGCAAACATGCCCTCGGAAAAAGGAATACCATTCGGTTTGCCCAAATTTAATGAAGGTTTAGCGAAGTTTATTTGGGTAATCCTTGCACATTTGGCATCTCAAATACAGAATTAAAGAAGATATTAGCGGAATATTTGTAGAAGAAACTCGATGGAGACCCAAAGCCCCCCTCGAGCTACGGAAGTACCAAATTACCAATCAACAGTCGTGGATACGGCATGAGAAAGACGAAGAAAATTAGGATTCTTGGAAGTGCCCCTGGGAGAATTCTATTATTGTGCAAGATACTCAGCACAGACCGATCCTGTTCAAGAGAGTAGCGGTACGAAAGCCGATCAACACGTGAATCGGGATAAAAATAATCATGTTTAGTATGCTATGATAAAGATCCAGCCTGGTGGACTAATTTTGTAATGGAGAGGGCTTTCGATGGCTTGCAATCGGAGGTTTTGTTTCGATGAAAGATCGGGATATGTCCAGAATGAGAGTATGATTAAATCAACTAAGGCAACTTTTAAACCTCATGAATATATTCGTTGAGTAGTTTATCTCTTTTGATCCCTTGTGAGAGGAAAGCACCTCTTCCTTCGATAGAATTAGAT
This sequence comes from Eucalyptus grandis x Eucalyptus urophylla, assembly GCA_028830015.1. Classification (NCBI taxonomy): domain Eukaryota; kingdom Viridiplantae; phylum Streptophyta; class Magnoliopsida; order Myrtales; family Myrtaceae; genus Eucalyptus; species Eucalyptus grandis x Eucalyptus urophylla. The sequence goes on along the minus strand of CM054189.1, from coordinate 27,010,653 downwards.
CAGTATTCTCCGTCTAAAACTGTATTAGTTTAATCAACTGAAGAAATTTTTCTTAAGGACCAGATTGAAAAGATTGAAGGAAGTTTAGGGGGGAAAAGGAAACCACACTTGTTATAATTTTCGTATGATACTTACTTAAATGCGATAACTTTTTTTTTTTATCACTTAAATGTCATAACTTATATACGACTCCCACTTGAATGCTATAACTTGTTTGTCGATCACTTTTGAGTGCCATAACTTATATACAATACTCACTTGAATACCATAACTTTTTTTTTCGATAACTTGAGTGTCATATAATTTTCTAATTAATCACTTGAGTGTCATATAATTTTTCAATCAATCACTTGAGTGTTATAACTATACAAAAATAATCACTCCATGTGTTATGCCATGTTGGATTTCGAGTAGTTAGGTGAACGTTTTTAAAATTTTTTGGCATTCAATTGATTGGACCAATGTTATGGCACTTAGATAAACATTCTCCTTCAAGTGAGTGCCGAACCAAAGTTATGGTACTTGTGATATTCTTATCACAAAGTTTAGGACAATCATAGTCATTTTTTTACTCTTGCAGAGAATAAAATAATAAGAAAGAACTTGAAGGATAAAATTACAAATTTTAACGAAATATTGTAAGTTCAATGGCGGTAACAATTGAATTTTTCTTAGGATATGTTTAGTCGAAGTTTTAAAACTTGTCAAGAAAGTGTAATTAAGTCCTAAAACTTTCGAAAAATGTAATCAAATATTAAAACTTATTAAATTAGTGCAATTGTGTCATTCCGTTAACTCCATCTAATTTACTAACGAAAAATATTAACATGACTTTTTTTTATTACTTTTTCTATCCTACGTGGCATTGACGTGGCCAAAACAATAAAGATAATTCCAAAATGATATCGTTTTGGTCTAAATTTAATTTTTCATATAAATATTAATTTAATTAAATTAAAAAATAACTATTTTTTCTTTAAAAAAAAAAAGAAGAAGAAGAAAGAAAGAAGCAAACCAATGACTTGTTATTGTCGCCCCACCATAATTGGAAAGGGCTATTGATGGTGGGGCAAGGGTTGGCCGAGGTTGTTGGGCTTGGCCATTGGCCGGCAACTGCGGTTGACTGTAGGTGGAGGCCATTGTTGGTTGTGGTGGGGTTGTCACCCAGCCTTGCCACAACTAGTGGCGACCCTTGTCTCAATCGAGGTGAGGGTTTGCGGGCCTTTGCCTAGCTAATGGCACTAGTTGACCCTTGCCCAACCATCAGCAGCTCTTTTCAGCAATGGTAGGGTGGTGGCAACAAGAGCCTTTATGAGTTTGCTCTCTCTCTCTCTCTCTCAAATATAATTTAATTAATATTTATATTAAAAATAAATTTAGCTCATAACAATGTCGTTCTGAGGTTATCTTTCTTGTTTCGGACGTGGGAGAGAGGAAGTAATAAAAAAATGATTAATATCCTGAAAAATTCCAAACTAGTATGCCTGTAACAAATTTACCCGAAATTAATTTTTTGACACTAAAAACCCTAAATTGGTACACTTTTGACAAATTTACCTAAAATTGATATAATTGCGACAAATTTACTCTCTGTTAGTTTTCGTTAAATTTTAGTGTCAAATTATTAAGTTGAATGACACGTGACAGTTGATTGGTGTACTAGTTTGAGATTTTATTTTTTGTTTGTTACATTTATACAATTTTTGTAATTTTTGGTAGTATTAATCTAATTAACGGATGGTATATTTGTCACAAAAATACTAGTTTAGTGTTTTTGGTGGTCGAATAAATTAGTTTGGGGTAAATTTGTTACAAGTGTATCAGTCTAGGGTTTTTTATTATCAGTTGGGGTAAATTTGTTACGGGTTTATAAGAACTGTCAAGCCGTAAAGTGCTACAATTGTGAGTCGTGCAAGTAAATGTAATTGCTTTGACAGGAGAAACTGTACGTTATCCTTGATGCTTGCTATCATTTTTTTACACTTGTACTTAATTCTAGGGGTCACGTTGGCATCTTTCTTGTGCTGGGTTAAGCTTGACCTGGGTATGAAACATGTTGTAGGTACTTGCATGGCAACAAACTGACCGGACAAATCCCTCCGGAGCTTGGAAAGATGTCAAAGCTTCATTATTTTTATGCTTAGTTTCTCATATATTGGATTGCTTTGAAGCTATGCATATGATTTCATCTGCATGGGGAGTCCATTTCTGCAACTTTTTAACTGATTGAGGATCTTTATAACTATTTCATTCTCCTGTTCTATGTAATTTTTCCAAGTCCGCTTTCACGATAATTCTAGCATCCTTCATAAGCTTTAATACACATCAATTAGAATATCTTCTGCATGTTTCAGGCCACTGAGAACATCTTCTCACCCCTAGCTCCATGTTGAATGTTCCTTTTGGCAGATTACCGCTTTCGGAAGTGATTAATAATGTGCAAAATTCTTCTGTAACAGGGAATTAAATGATAATCATCTCACAGGGAGTATTCCACCTGAGCTTGGGAAGCTTACTGAGTTATTTGACCCGTATGTTCGTTCCCATGATTCTTAATTTCCGGAGCTTAAGATTCTTATTAAATTCATATACGCAGATTGTTTATGATTCCTTTTGAAGACTGAGAAATTCCCGAGTCTCTAATTTGAGCCTTGCAGAGATCTTTCAAATAATCATCTATCAAGCTTGATCCCTGAAGAACTTAGTCAACTTCAAAGCATATTCTCATTGTACGCATTCACTCCCTTTGATAGGCCTTTGATGGTTTTCATAATATTCCTAAACTGGGATATATTTGGTGCTTGAGATTGTTATTCACAAATTGTTCGTTGTTCATTTGTCTTAGCTGCCTATTCCCCGACCCAGATATTTGAGAAACATGAATGTCAGATGCTTATTGATGTTCTAAGCTCTTTTTGCATGTTTGTTTTATTCCCCTAGTCAACAGGGATAGACTCACCCAGTGACCTATTCCTGTGCCCTAATGCCTTGAAACCCGGTACTATTAGGCAGAAAGCCTTATGGCTACACGTCACTTATGTTCACTGCTGTTTTGCTCAAAACATTTGCTAGCTCACCTTGCAATTGCTATTGTAGTTCTGAGGGGTTCATGTCACCTTTTGTCGTGTTGTCATGTCGGTGTCGGGTGTGATTACTGATTATCACAATTGAGCTCCTCATACTTGGATGGCTAGTGATGTAACTTCTTGGTTAACTTTATTAGGTTTGGGTATTGTATTGTTTTCACACATGAAATGTGGATAATGTTATGCTTAACTTTACAGGAAGCTGGACCATAATAATTTATCTGGAGATGTGATTTCACTGATGAACTCCCCTAGTCTGACTATTCTGTAAGTTTATTGTTGTCCCAATGTTGTCCCCAATGCTGCATAGATTATAATGGTACTATATTTTCTTTGGAAAATGGCAGCCTCTGGGATCTTCTCCATCGTGAGTGAAGTTTCTTTTTCATGACTTGGATGTCCTGCTCAAGAGCCTCTTACGTGAATGCGCGTGTCAAAACTTTTTCCCATCATACTTGAGAACTAGATTGAGCAAGCGTGAAAGAGTGAAAATCTGGAGTGGCTTTTATTAATACTCATTTCACTCCTGCTAAATTTTCTTCTGTTCACGTATATTGAAATCATCTAAAATAAACTGGTCCTAGTTTTTAATTATGTCAGGATTCTTCCGACCAAAGATCTTTACAAATTAATGATTTCTGTAGGCCCTGCGAAGAAAAAGAAGCTTGACTGGGATACTCGTCTCAAGATAGCACTTGGTGCCGCGGAGGGGCTTTCGTATCTTCACCATGATTGTAGTCCCCGCGTATCATCCACAGGGACGTGAAATCGTCAAACATTCTACTCGATAAGGAATTTGAGGCGCATCTCACTGATTTTGGGATTGCAAAGAGCCTGTGCATGACGAAGTCCCATACTTCTACATACATAATGGGGACCGTTGGCTACATAGACCCAGAATATGCCTGCACTTCTCGCCTCACAGAGAAGTCAGATGTCTACAGCTATGGAATTGTTTTACTGGAGTTGCTGACTGGCAGGAAAGCAGTGGACAATGAATCCAATCTCCATCACCTGGTTTGTCTTTGGTCCAAAATCCTTGAATACCTCCTGTTTTTCTTTTGGTTCATAACTCTTACATAAACGAGACTGTTGCGAGTAGTGGCTAGCCGAATCTTGGGCAATTGCATAATATCGGCAGTTTAGTTGCCCAACTAAAAATAATTTTAGATCTAGTCATGGTATCAAACATGTTCTTTGCACGCTCCGTGAGGAAAGACATCTTTGTCATTCCGTGGTTAGAATTTTAAGGCTCTGCATGTTTGATCGATCTTTGCAGTTTCGTCGTTCACAATAATGACTATTTGCATAATGCAAAATACATCTCGAGATTTCTCTTATATAAATTGCTTTGGATTCTCATTAGATCTTATCCAAAACTGCAAGCGATTCGGTAATGGAAATGGTTGATCCCGATGTCACTGCCACATGTAAAGATCTCGGAGCGGTGCAGAAGGTTTTCCAACTTGCTCTCTTGTGCACTAAGAGGCAACCATCGGAACGTCCTACCATGCACGAAGTGGCTAGAGTCCTCGGAAGCCTGTTGCCGTCCACAACCCCACCGAAGCAGTTATCTGCGGTAGGGTCCGCTCCGCTCCCGAGCACAAAGATCGCTAGTTACATGGACGAGTATGCAAATTTGAAGACTCCGCACTTGGTAAATTGCTCAGCCATGAGCACCTCGGATGCCCAACTCTTCCGTAAATTTGGTGAGGTGATCTCTCAGAACAGCGACCTGGACCTGAAAAGTCGGCTTAAGTAAGGATGGGTAGGCTTTTAGGTGGGATGGAGGCAAAGAGGGAAAATGTGTATAAATATGTGGAACTCGACATTCTCTTGTTAGCATGCTAGTTTTAGTACTTCTCTAGTTAGTATCAGCTTTCTAGCTGAAGTGAAAAGGTTGAACAAACTCACTGATACTGATAGGTCAAATGGGGTTGTGCTTATTTTCTTACCATAAGCGTTGCGCTACATTGAAGTACATGATACTAATTTTTGCGCATGGTGGACCGCCATCGCCGCCGTCGGGTCCTCGTGTGCCACTGGAAAATGTCCAGCGATACTGTCAAGTGAGCCATAGATGTAATCAGGTCTGCCGAGGGCACTGTATGTTGTCGAGTACTCTTTGTTCTGATGGTAGAAAGTACCAATGAATGGATGCAGTGGAAAATAGATCAAAGATCGTTTGCCAAGTGATTTTGGTACATAGTGGAATACACAGCATCTAAATCTGGTTAGAACTACCGACTGAAGGTTAACCCAGGTTTTACCACCTCAAGAATCTTCCATTCCAAATTCAACAGTAAAAGCCTTTGGTTCTGATTCAGCAGAAAATACACGAATATCTGAAATTGACTACTAACTTTTCTTTGATGCAAGTGAACATATATACATACTACCAGTCCATCGTCCCGCAAAATACATGGGCAATGGCTTTGCACCTCAGATGTGGCTTTGCCCTGCCTGCTTCATAGTTTTGCAACGCCCTGATATCCTCATGGAGAAATAAATTACTTAGTACAAGTGGAATATGTATCCAAAACCTGAATAAAAACCATACACCCCCCAAACGCAAATGAACCTCGTGGGTATGAAACCGAACCGAGCCGAGCACAATCTACAGATCTCAAGCTAAATCCTCGGGGTCAGCTTTTTCGGTCATTGAGTCAGAAAGGACTGGGCTCGATGGACTCGAACACTGCTGCAGATCAGCCAAGGAGTATGACCGCCAAGACGAAAAATTCTGTTGAGGAGAAGCTATCTGGTTATGAGAACCCTTTCTATGTGGATGAAGAGGCGGAAGCTGAGGAGGAGATCGTGATGCTGAGCTCGTACTAGAGTCTTCACTCGCGGAACAAAAACTCTCTGAGTTGCACATAGCAGCAACCTTCAAGACCAATGCGCTGTTGCTCGAGGTGAGCGGTCTTCTCTTAGATATCCCCACCATGTTGCTTCTCAGGGAAAAATTGCGGCTTCTGTCCAACATGTAACTGGATGCGAAGATATTTCTGCACCTTCTGCTGTAAGCATTTTCCGGTTTCACGATCTCTTTAACAGATGAAGAAGCAGAAGCATCTGCTAAGCTCATGAAAGATTTCGACATGCCATCATAGAATTTCGATATGCCCCTCCTGCAAATATTCAAAAGCAACCATAATCAATGGCACATAAAGGACAGTATATCTTCACGGATAGTGAAGCACCATTTCAACTCAAACTTTCCCCCCGTGTTTGAGAAAATCGACTCAAGTCGAAATTTTTTTCAGGTAAAGCAATCATTTTGACATCAAGTATGCAAAAGCAGTCGCTTATCTCAGCTCTTAACCTAACAAATCTAACCATTAATGAACTCCAACTCCAAAGGAAAAGAGCAACCAAATCTGATAATCCCATGATGAGTGGAATTTGAAAGACATTCAACAGGATATGAAACAACATCATAATGCTACCTCTGGACACAGGACTTCAAGGCAAGCCATCACATTGTCCTGACTTAGTGTTCTTTCCCAGAAGATCTCTAACCCTAGTTCATGCAACGACCGATCGAAATTTGCTTCAATCAGATGAAATTGAAGCATCGCGACACGGGTATCTCCCTAGGATCACGCATCAACGAGCATCCACTCCATAGATTGATCAACAGCCTTTCGAAATATAACAAAAAAATCAAACAGATACAGGGACAATCCAGGAAACATCCTTCCAAACACCACCGACACAAGAATCTCAACAAGCATGAGGACTCGCAGCACAAATCGATCTAGACCCCCCAAACCCATCCTCGAGTAAAAAGTCCCCCGTAAGAGAGAACCCTTAAAGATACCGAATTTGAACTCGGGAGCTCGATCCAATTACCTCATAGGCAGGACCTCCTCCAACGCGTCCATCTCCAGCGGTCCCTTGTACGAGCTCCGCACCTCGTTCTCCTCGCCGTCATCCCCTCCCGACGACCGGTTCCCGGTGTCGTCGTCGTCGTCGCTGTTCTTCCCGACGTTGGAGCGATGGCGGAGGCGGCGATGACCGGCTTAAGGGAGCAGCGATGGCGGAGGCGGGAGAAGACAGAAAAGGACGCGGCCGTCAATGCAGAGGGAGAAGGAGAAGGAGAAGGCAAAAATTTGGCTAAAAACCAAAAGCGGGACCCGGGTCTAGGTGGAGCCACGTGGCGAAACGTGTCGCATCCTTATTGGGGGAGCACGGTGACGTGGAGCGCCCGGCCCACCCAATATTTTCTCCCGGTCCCTCATCTTTGGTCCGTCTTTTCAATCGAGTCCTCAGTCCCTCTTCTTATACAGTCTCTCGCTCGCTCCATCACGCTCGAACCAAAAACTCCAGAGGCGAAGAAGGGAGAAAAAAACCATGGACGCCTTGGCTTCGCAAGCGGCCATAGCCCAGAAGACGTGGGAGCTCGAGAACAACATCCTCTCCACCGCCTCCGCCGGCTCCGGCTCCGGCTCCGGCGCCGGCCCCGGCCCCGCCGACCCTTCGAAGCACGACCAGTCGGACTCCATCTTCTTCTACGACGAGGCCGGCCAGGTCCGGTTCCAGCAGGAGAAGCCCTGGTCCCACGAACCCCACTACTTCAAGCGCGTCAAGATCTCCGCTCTCGCCCTCCTGAAGATGGTCGTCCACGCCCGCTCCGGCGGGACCATCGAGGTGATGGGGCTGATGCAGGGGAAGACCGACGGCGACGCCATCATCGTCATGGACGCCTTCGCCCTCCCCGTCGAGGGCACCGAGACTAGGGTGAACGCCCAGGCCGATGCCTACGAGTACATGGTCGATTATTCCCAGACCAACAAGCAGGTTCGGCTTTGGCCTCTTCGTCTTTGCTCCCTCTCCCTCGAACCCTAGTTTTCGGGCATCTGATCGTCCTATTCAATGTTTCTAAGTGGTATCGAATCAAGAATCTTGGAGTGGCTTATTGAATTCATTGAAGGGTATTGAGGCAAAACAAGGGTTTTTGTCAAGTTCTTTAATTTCGTTTTATGCCTGCGATGATTTTGGTTTGAATTGTGTGATAGCCTGAGATGGTGGCAGTGCTCGTTATGATTTTTAAAGTGAAGTACAAAATTCTGTATGTAGGCTGGGAGATTGGAGAATGTTGTTGGTTGGTACCATTCGCATCCTGGATATGGGTGCTGGCTCTCTGGCATTGATGTTTCGACGCAAATGCTCAACCAGCAGTTTCAAGAACCCTTTTTGGCTGTCGTCATCGATCCGACGAGGACTGTGTCTGCGGGTAAAGTGGAGATTGGGGCATTCAGGACATATCCAGACGGATATAAGCCTCCGGATGACCCTGTTTCCGAGTATCAAACTATCCCTCTAAATAAAATCGAGGACTTTGGCGTGCACTGTAAACAGGTTTTTCCTAGTTTTTCTTAGGTTTCAACTTTTTGAGCCTGTATATTGCTGCCGCTTTGACTCCTTGTCATGTTTGCTTCTGCAGTATTATGCTCTCGATATCACTTATTTTAAGTCCTCTCTTGATTCCCACCTCCTGGATCTGTTGTGGAACAAGTACTGGGTGAACACTCTTTCATCTTCACCTTTATTAGGAAATGGAGACTACGTTGCTGGACAGATTTCTGATCTAGGTATCTGTTCTTCTAGTTTCTCTCTGGCCAAATTATAACATGAGGTTGATTTGTTTGTTTCTATGTTTCTCATTACTCAAACATATCCATTTTCGTCCACTATGCAGCTGAAAAGCTAGAGCAAGCAGAAAATCAGTTGGCACATACTCGCTTTGGGCCATTGATAGCACCTCCTCAGAGAAAGAAGGAGGTGATTGTTGCTTTTTCTCATCCTTTTCTTGCTGTCTTGCTAGAGATTGCTCTTGCTTTTTGGGTTTCTGTTGTCACTATGCTTTTATTATGGTTATGGGCAATTTTACTAACTTCTACTACGTTCCTGAATCAGTTGTGGCCATTCCACGTAACCATTAGAGTGCTGTTGAAAGTTAATTAACTTTGCTATTTTATGTTATGGTCAGGGCCTTCTAAGGAACATGGGATGATATTTTTTTGATTTTCTTTGGAAATTGAGAGATGATGTAATGTTGAGATCATGTCTGCTGCTGCACTGACAACCCTAGAAATTGACATAAAGCAAGCCTTTTCTGCTGCTAGATGGGCACGTAAACCAGTTTTTGATTGTGAATCAGTGATTAAAAAGAGAATGGGAGTTAGAGAATTTGCTCTATGTAGGATGAATTCATGAGAACTTCGGTTTACATGAAGCCCGTTAAGAGTGATTCATTGAATGGATGGAACTTCAAATTTGGACCTCCTCTTATGTATGCTTGTTCTTGAATGCAAGATAACATGTGCAGTCACTATAAAAGGTGAAGGATTTCAGAGACATCTGAAGATTAGCTTCTTGAAAAATTGCAAACTTCCAGGCTTCCATATGAATTTCAGTTCATTGCTTTCGGCTTTGTTTTCCCACGTTATGATATGGAAATCCATATGATTTCCTGTGATCTTGTTGGTAAAGTTCTCTAGAATGATCAATATACAATGTTATCGTGAATCATTCGCCGCAGCACCTATCTTCGATATTGAACTTTGGACTGAGCTTTCCCATGATCGTGAATCATTCCTCCGGGGACTTTAGCTTTCAACTTCCTTGGAAGGCACATTTGAATATACAATCCAATATCTGTGCTTGTTGCTCTCCTTGTTGCTTACCTGTGTTATAGCATGAAGTTCTGCAGTTTTCTAGTTTCTAGTTCAGTAAGCTTGAGTAAGCCATGTAAAGGTTTTACAGTTTTATGATGATGATGATGCTCTTATGAATAGGAGATCCCTGTGCAATTTTTTTTTTATCATTTATATAGTCGAAGTAGTTTGGTGGTTCTGTTCCCCTTTAAAAATGGATATGGTTCAGTGGCATCCTGGTTTTGTCCATTGTAACAAAGCTGGATGCCTGATTTTTTTGTGCTCTGGCCTTTTTCTTTTAGGTTATACCTAGTGCTTGAAATCAGATACAATTTTTTTTTCTCCGTCTGGATGAGTTATTGCTCCATTGAGCAAAGTCACTCCTATCCATTTTTGGGTTGGTGCTCATCTTATACATCATTTGCTTAGAGGGAAAAGAATAGGTTTATCTAAAGGTTCAAAAATTTTATGGCCAACTATACCATTTCTCATGAAGCACCCTGAAATTTGCTTTCTAGTCTGTCTCTTTTACAATTCAGAATATCTTGTTGACAACTTTTTGGTAAATTGCAGGAAGACTCTCAACTCACCAAGATTACTCGTGATAGTGCAAAAATAACCGTAGAGCAAGTGCATGGCCTAATGTCACAGGTGACCATTCATTCTTGAACTTTGGATTGTGCTTAATATCTGCTCATGATACGTGACTTCAATTTACGTGCTTTGTTATTTAGCAATGCACTGACTGTTTCTTTTTGCTCGTCTAGGTTATTAAGGATATTCTTTTTAATTCTGTCCGCCAATCCCAGAAATCATGCTCAGAGCCATCTGAGCCTGAACCCATGGTCGAGACCTGATGCCGACATTTATGCGTTACTACAGCTGATGTATGCATTTCCTTGGCCTTCATTTGCGGTAGACTATGACGGGGTTGAATCCAAGGGAATCAACTAGGATGCACATTTTTCATGGTTAATGATTTTGTAAATTATCCAGCATCAAGTGTCGAATTGGTTGGATTTTATGGTGGCTAATGAGAGGTGAGGGGTGGATTGCGGCGGATTATAAGATACAAACATTTAAGTTGGGTTTAGTTGAAGTGAGATGTCCTTGAAAGTCCTTGGCAATGCACGTGAAGTTTGAGTTCTTGCTTCTTTTGACCGGCAACTTTGGGCTTGTTCTGGAAGAAGTGTACTTCAACTCTGATCTTCTTTCAAATGGGGGACGAGAGTATGACATAAGGCCTGCCATGATTATCAGGTGTCTTGACTCTGGTGTCCGACTCGTATCCTCTCTGCTTCTGTGGATCGGCTACCCCTATCATGCTCTCTGTATCTGCCTGAATTTTTTTAGCATAGTGTGACCTATTCGCTTGATCTTTTAACTATGAGAAATGGTCTAATCTTCTGGGCAGACTCTGACCTTGTCTATCTGGGAATGTCCTGCTTGTCTTTCCCCATCGAAGTCCAGAAACCTACGAGATCTCCAAATGTAGTTTTGGGAAATCTGTAAGTTAGGCCCGGAAAACAGGGGGAAATTTTGTGTTTACCCCTCACAAAGCCATCTTCCACCCTGACACTGCACTCCTTAACCTCCTTGAGTTTCAAGCTAAACTTACAGCAAGATGCGTTCTCGATCTCCTTGTTCTTTAAGCTCTTAAAAAGCTCAAACATGGCATGCAAAACTTATTTTCCAAAGCCATAAGACACATAGCCTATGCAGAAAATTCCATTAAGATCGATATGCTGCGAAACCAACATGGAGATAGGGAGGGACAAGCAAGAGCTGTCGCTGCGCCCCCAGCCCTTGTAGGTTACTATGATTATCTTAAAAAATGAATGGTCAGTCGGCATAATCGGGGGAAATTACAAAAGTTGACCCTATACTACTATTCGAATTCACTTTTGGTCTATGTACAGTATTTCGTTATGATTTAGTCCCCAAACTTTTCTCTAATGACTATTTAAGGGTATAATTCAATTTGCCGTCCAAATGTGAATGGAATATGCTGAGTCAGTACCGATAAATTGACATATGGCGTCTAAGTGTACAAATTTCTAAGAAGATCACACTTTTGATCCATGTGCTTTTAGAAATGTTCGGTTTTAGTCCTTGTAATTTGTTTTAGTTACAATACTAGCCTTCAAGTTATTTTCTAACAAAAGCTTAGTTTCTTTCATCGCATCTTAATCCAAAATGTTATAAGATGTCAAATTAAAACCAGGTATTAATTGGTATTCCTACATTTACAAATTTGCCCGATTTGATTGAATGTCTTATCAAGATGGATGCTATCGTATGCAAAATATTTACGATCAATACAATATAGGGTTGTTGATGATATAATTTGAAGGTTTTTTTTATAAACTTTCTAAAATATTTTAGCTTTAAAATAGTGAGTTTAAGCTATGGTTAAATTATTTAAAAATGATCCTTTTTTCTCCCCAAGTAGTCCTAGATACTATTATACGGATCTATAATGATAATGAGGATGTTAAGTTATTCATATGATGAATTAATCTTGCTTGGGCAATCTATCTGATTGTGCTTACTTGTAAACGCAAAAATCACCAACTAATAATTTGCTTCAAATTGACATTTTCTTAAGATCTCTAATAAAGATATGACTAAGGAAATTAAGTTTTCATCAAAAAATAATTTAAGGACTAGTTTTATAGCTAAACAAAATATAAGGACTAAAAAAACATATTCTTAGATGTTAGAGGACCAAAAGTGTAACTGTTTTAGAGACTTGTACACATTGGCCTTGCATGTCAACTTGGCGCTGCTGACTTAGTATGTACGGTCGACATTTAGATAGAAAGTTGAATTTGGTCTTGAATTGTTGCCACATATGAGTTGGGGAGGAATAAAGATGCGTTTGGCAAGCATTTCTTTGGAACAATTTTCGCTTAAAAATGATTTTTTTATTTTATTTTCGAGAACAATTTCTGAGTTTTTAAAGGCATTTGATAACTGCCTAAAAAGTTTTATTCTCGAAATAGAAATGCGGACTCTTTAAAGTTTTTTTTTTAAAAATACTTTTATTATAAATTTCTTATTTTTCTTTTATTTTTCTCTTCTTCTTCCTCTTTCTTTGTGTCTGGTGATCAGCTTGGCAAGGATTGGCAAGCTCGCAAGAGGCTCGCTTGGTCATCGCGAGCCTCGACCTCACAGTTCTAAGTGAGGTTGAGCCTCGTCAATGGCCAGGTGAGCATTGCCCAGCCTAGCGAGCCTCCCTATGGCTGGTTGAAGCTCGATCTAGCCTTGGCTAGGCAATGTCGACTTGGCTATGGCCCAACAAGGCCAAGCCTCACCATGGCCTTGGGGATGGCTTGACGAGGTCAAGCCTCGCCATGGCTTGGCGTTGCTAAGGGCTGACGAACCCTCCAACGAGGTCGTTGGTCCTCGTCTGGTCGATCATCGACTATGGTCAAGGGCAGGTTGTCGACCCTCATTTGGCCGGTCGTTGGCCATGGTCAATGTAGGGAATGACTGATCCCCGAAATACCGGATTCGACACTAAATCGAACCCCTAAATCAATGCGGCAGACGAAACCCGGGAAAACGAACACGCATCACCGATCCTAAAGCACACCACGGATTCGAGCGTACCTTTTAGCCACAGATTAAACACAGACGTCGATTGAGGAAGAAAATCCGGTCGAATTCGATCCGATGAAGCCTTGAAGGGAAGAATTTGAAGCCGTATGCCTACTGTTCCTTTTGAGAGAGAAAACTTGCGGGAGAGAAAAGACGTGCGTAATTTCTAATTCCAACATGCGTCTTCTCTCTCTCTCTCTCTCTCTCTCCCTTTTATACCTCCCCCCATCCATGGGCCATATTCCCGTGGGCCGGGCTCTCTTGGCCCAACTTGGGCGGACGGGCCTTAAGCCCAAATTAAATAAAGCCTTCATCTCCCACTCGCACATGGTGGTCCGAACAATATTCTCTTTCCCTCTCTTCAACATTCATACCGGTGAATAATCCGTGCGACCAGCATACTTTGAGAGCTCGTTGCTATACATCTGTTAGGAATATATAGCAGCTCATAATGGGCGTCACACTCTGAGTAGATTTAGTATGCAGTACCCTAGATCGATCGATCACATTTATATCTCTCTTGATCTCTTTTAAACAATGATATATATTGTATTCACAATTATAATTATCACAAAGACAATCATAATTGGTCGACCAGTGAATACAAAAAACTACAATGTGATTCTCCAAAATCGATCTTCCTCTTTCCTTCAAACTCTCAATTTCAGTCCAGCTTGCTTTTCTAGAAATGCCCCATTAGATCGAATCATCTCATGACCATTGGCAACACCCTAAGATAGCAAACACTAAATAGAAATCTTGAGAATAAGTAAGAGTCCTGAGGGGACTAAAAAATTAAGGAACTCTTTTCCTCAAGAGTCTCACACGTCATAAAAGTTGAGATCAAACTTTTTGCCACTCTTATTGGTCGTCTCATGCATACGTAGTATGAAATACGTATTACGGTATTAACTCATTTCCCATGGAGCGTATGTCTGCACTTTTCAATACCGTACAGATGATAGTTCAGACATACCTAATGTCTAACTTGAGTTCACATATCTACTCAATCACAAAATTCATCAGAACTCACATCTGGCATCATAGACAGATAAAGTAAAATATGTGGGGTATTTTACTTTCGGACATCGTAAGTATTATGTCCTCATCTTAACACTTAGTTAAGGTGACATACGCATTTTAAGCTTGAGCTCTCGATTATCACCTAGATAATAAGCTTAAAATCAGTCTCATCTCTATTTATCACATAGTAAACAGAGGCGATTATCCGTGTGAGTGGGCTAATCTTTTATCTGTCCGACATACTTCTCAACTTAAAATAATACACTAAATATTAAGATGCATAAAGATCATACAAAGATTCATAGGCATTAATAATGAAACAACACTAGTTCATAAATGTGAACAACTCAGGGAAATTACAATCCAGTACATCAGACTCTACGCAATCCTAGAGATTTTACATGACCACAAAACACATCTCTAGGTATTGGCTTTGTCATAGGATCTGCTACCATTCTATGCGTAGATATGTACTGTAAGTTCACATCCTTTCGTGCAACCAAATCCTTGACTAAGTTATACTTGGTATCTATATGTTTGGTCTTGCCATGATACTTTGGATCTTTGGTGTATGCTATAGCTGCTTGGCTATCACAGTTAACCAATAATTGATTTGCAGCTTTCTCAATAACACCTAAATGATCCAAGAATCTCTTAAGCCAAAATGCTTCTTGTACTGCTGCTGATAATGCCACGAACTCAGCTTCCATCGTGGATAAGGCTATGCACGTTTGCTTCTTACTACTCCATGATATGGCGCCATTGCTCAGTAAGAAAGCAAATCCTGAGGTAGATTTTCTTTCATCTAAATCTCCTCCCCAATCAGCATCTGAATAGCCTTCAAGTCGCAGATCCTTTCCTTGGTAATTCAACTTGTAATCAGCAGTTCCCTTCAGATACCTCAGTATTCTCTTAACGGCTTTCCAATGTGCTGGACCAGGATTGGATTAGTATCTACTCACCATTTCAACTGCAAAATATATGTCGGGTCTTGTACACATCATAGCGTACATCAAGCTCCCAACATCACTTGCATAAGGAACATGTTTCATTTGTTCCTTCTCTTGTGGAGTCCTTGGACATAGTCTATGGCTCAATCCTTCACCTTTTGCAATAGGAGTGTCTATGGGTTTACAATCTTGCATACGAAACCGTTCTAGAACTTTGTTTATATAAGTTTCTTGCGAAAGAGACAACGATCTCTTCGAACAATCTCTTGAAATCTTAACTCCAAGAATGTATGCAGCCTCACCCATATCCTTCATCTCAAAGTTGGAAGACAACCAACTCTTGACAGTCTTAACAAACTCCATATTGCTTCCAGCAATTAGTATATCATCAACATATAATGATATGATCACAAATTGATCCTTGGATCTTTTGATATATACACAATGATCCTCATCAATCATCGTAAAATCATATGCCATTATGACATTATGAAAACGTATATACCATTGTCTTGATGACTGCTTAAGACCATATATCGACCTCAAAAGTTGACATACTTTTTCTTCTTGGCCTTTCACTATGAAACCAACAGGTTGTTCCATATATATCTCTTCCTCTAATTCTCCATTGAGGAAAGCAGTCTTTACATCCATTTGATGTAATTCAAGATCCAGACTAGCCACTATTGCCAGAATAATGCGAATTGAGGTAAATCTCACTACAGGAGAAAACGTATCTTCATAATCAATTCATTCCTGTTGATTATACCCCTTCGCCACAAGGCGAGCCTTATGCCTTTCAATCGAGCCATCAGCCTTTCGCTTTATTTTGAGAACCCATTTGTTCCCAATAGCTCTGCGTCCTTTTGGCAGATCAACCAGTTCCCAGACTTGGTTTGATTTCATTGACTCCATTTCCTCTTCCATTGCATTAATCCATTTTTCCTTACTAGGGCAATTCAGAGCCTCATTAATATTTCTTGGCTCATCCTCATCTTATGGAGCAACCATAAAAGTTTCCCCTTCAATGTCAAAACGTCGACGGGGAATACTTTGACGACTTATTCGCCGTATGGGAGATTGTACACTTTGCACATCATCCCCCATCATGCTCCCACTTGGATTAGGTAATGATGATGTCGTCTCATCACGTGGTTGCAATTGAGAATGAGTTGAATTTAATTCATCACTTCTCATATTACTCCCACTTGGACGAAGTCCACTAAGGTCATTATCTTGATCCAAGGTTTCAAATAGGGAACAATCTTCCCATATTTCGCCCTTCTTAGGAAATTCATCCTCTAAGAATGTGACATCTCGTGATTCAAACTCAGTTATACTCCAACTTTCCTGCTCACCTATGAACACATACCCTTTTGAGTGTTCTGAGTATCTTATGAAAATACTTTTCTTTCCTCTGGGACCCAATTTCCCAAACTTGTGAGAGGACTCATGTGTGTAGGCAGCACAACCCCATGGCTTAAGAAAACTTAAGTCCGGTTTTCTACCTGTCCATAACTCATATGGAGTGGAAGTAACTGATTTGGAAGGCACACGGTTAAGTATATAGGCAACAGTTAACAAAGCATCACTCCAAAAGGTAATGGGTAAGTTAGCATGCGCCATCATGGACCTAACCATTTCCAGTAGGGTTCTGTTTCTTCTCTCTGCAACACCATTTTGTTGAGGAGTATATGGAATAGACAACTGTCTTTCTATTCCTTTTTCATCACACAATTTTCTGAACTCATCAGATAAATATTCTCGACCTCGATCGGATCTCAATGCTTTTATTTTCTTGTCTAATTGATTCTCTACCAGGTTCATAAACCTTTTGAAACAACTTATTGCTTCAGATTTATGAGAAATCAAATAGACATATCCAAATCGAGTGTAATCATCTATAAAAGTAATGAAATAAACAGCCCCATGCCTTCCTTTCACATTCATTGGACCACAGATATCAGTATGGATTAAATGCAGAGGAAATTCAGCTCTTTTTCCTTTTCCAAATGGTTTCCTTGTCGTTTTCCCTTCTAGGCAATGCTTACATATGGGCAAATCGACTTTTTCAATATTGCCCAACAAGCCCTCTTTTGCTAGTCTATTCATACGCTGTTGGCCAATGTGACCAAGTCTAGCATGCCACACATTCACATCATTATCATATTTATTAGGAGACGTGAGAAGGGAATAACAGACATTAGTATTAACATAATCAATATCTAATACAATAAAACCATTAAGAAAATAACCACAACCATAGTAATTTGTATCCAAAAACAAATTCACACATCTATTACAGAAGTTCATATTAAAACCTAATTTAACCAACACTAATACAGACACTAAATTCCGACGAATCTCCGGAGCATATAGCACATCATGAAGGAACAAAGTGCGTCCACCACGCATATTCAGTTGGCATGTGCCAATTCCTTTCACTTCAGCTCTGGAGTTGTTTCCCACATAGATACACTTAGTTCCAGTTGGTACTCGTCGGAATTCCACGAAGGATCCTCTATCTTTCGCTACATGGTCCGTTACTCCTGAATCCACAGTCCACAAAGGATTAGACTCAGTTAAGAATACAGAACTCGACACAAAAGTAAAGTTCTGAAAAGTACAAGGGGTGCATACCTTCTTTGGCTCACGACAGTCGTGAGCATAGTGACCCTTCTTGTCACAGTTGTAGCATTTCACCCTTGCAAGCTTTTTCATGCGAGGACGCTTCCCTCTTTCATGTTGGTTAAACTTGGGTTTCTTCCCTGAAGGACCTGCTTCTTCCTTGCCTTTTCCCTTATCAAACCAGTTAGGGCGCTTGCGCTTGGAGCTCGAAGCTCCATTTGAGCTAGAACTAGCATGATAGAGTTCAGCATCCGGCTTAGCCGCCAACAGGCGGTCCTCTTCCAGCTCAAGATGACGCATTGCATCCTCAAAGGTTTTGATATTTTCATTGTGAGTCAGGTGTACCTTCATGTGCTCCCAACTCTGAGGCAATGAACGAATCACTGCTTGCACTTGCTGCTCATCTGTGAGGACATGGCCAGCATCTCTCAGCTCAGTTATCATGTTTGACATCTTTCTAAGATGTTGCTTCATGGTCTGACCATGAGGCTTCTTATAAGAGTCAAACCTGATAGAGAGCTGCCTTAGTCTAGTCACCGAAGTATGACCAAATCTAGCTGCCAATGGCTCCCACATTTCCTTAGCATTGTCAAAACGCCGAAACTCTCGCATGACGTCATTTTCCATGCTGCTCAGCAACGTGATGCGAGCTAGAGAGTTCATTCTTTTCCACGCAGAAAAAGCTTCTTTGTCTCTTTTGTGCTGTGCAGTGGTTCCCTCTTCAGGTTCTACCATGGTCATGACAAGAGCCTCGAGTGCTTCTTGCTCTTCCAGCATATACTGGATTTTCATTTGCCAAATTTCATAGTTGTCTCCATTGAGCTTTTCACCTTTGTTCAGCTCGGCAACTATGCTCTTTGTGGCTGAAGCCATTGATCTGAACAAATCAGACAAATATGCACGAATTATTAATGCCTATCATTTATGCATATCCCTATTTACATAGACCCATCATATTAATGAATAATTTCAAGTAAGGTTTCAGAATCAAAAGGTCACTATGTTTCCAATCATCCTCCAAAATCCTAACTTTAAACTATCATCAATATAATTGTCTTATGCAAAATCAATTCTATGAAGCTACAAAAACTTCTAAAACTACCCACAGCTAATTACCCACAGCAACCAGCAATAACAGAAAGCAATATATAATAGAACATCCAATAAAAACAATAATGCTTTCAATTAACACAATTAGGTAGTAATCATTACATAATATGTCCACAAATCACACTTAACATATATCAGCCAATACAACTAACACCAAATCAGCACACGAACTGGGAAAGATCCTCTTTTGTTCAATTTCTTGATCTTTTCCCTTGAAACAATACAATAATATTCATTTACAAAATCCATCACAATTTTCTTATATGAAGCAGCTCCGTTGACATCCCATATGCGATTCAACACATCTTGCCATTCAGGTGGAAGAGTGTTTATGAAAAATCGCACCATCTCTGACTGTGACATAGGACGACCATTCCATATGACCTTTTGTATCTTCCCGTTGACTTCAAGGACGTGATCAATTAAGTCACCTCTCTCCCATCGATGATCAGTCAGCTCAGCTATCAACTTAGACAGCCTTTCCTTCTGTTCATCGGTAATTGCGCGAATAGGTGTGCGCAACCTGAGGGGAGGCATTTTTTCCTGCAACAAATGCAGAATAAATAAGGGATCACAAATAATCCACATAGACTTAATTGAAAAAGAAACACATTCTTTTCCTCTTTTTTTTTTTTTTTTTTTTTTTTTCGGGTCAACGGTCAAAGTCAACGGTCAATGGTCATCAACGGTCAACGGTGGTCAACGGTGGTCAACGGTCGTCGTACCGGACGGACCGGTCAGGCCGGTCGGACCGCTCGCGCGGACCGACTGAACGTGCCGCGCGCGTGCGGGGATGACGTCACGCAGATGTCATCCGGCACGTGCTGCGAGCGTGCCTGCGTCCGCGAGTCGGGTCGGGTCGCCGATCGGGTCGGGTCGCCGGCCGGTGACCGCCCGGCAAAACGTCGTCGGCGATGACGTCATCGGTGACGTCAGCACGCGTCGGTCCACGAACAGGCGCGTGCCGATTCGCCCGCCGGCGGTGCGCACGCGCTGGGCGAGCCAGCGCTTCCAGGCGCATCGCGCCCACGCGCAGCGGCTTCTGGCCGCGCGTGTGGGCGCGTGCGGCGTCGCTTGGCGGCGCACGACGTGTCTCCAGACTCGTCTTGACGTCGCCTTTCTCCCCATGTGTTCAGAAAGCGATTTCGACTTACGAAAACTCAGAAAAATGGCCGAAGAATGCTCGGGTGTCGGGATTTCTCGCCCCAATCCGTACGGCCAAATTGCTTTTGCGAAAAATCAATCAAAAACATCAAAATAGATCGGGAAAACGTGAACTAGGGCTCTGATACCAATGTTGGGAATGACTGATCCCTGAAATACCGGATTTGACACTAAATCGAACCCCTAAATCAATGCGGAAGGCGAAGCCCGGGAAAACGAACACGCATCACCGATCTTAAAGCATATCACGGATTCGAGCGTACCTTTTAGCCACAGATTAAACACCGACGCCGATTGAGGAAGAAAATCCGGTCGAATTCGATCCGATGAAGCCTTGAAGGGAAGAATTTGAAGCCGTATGCCTACTGTTCCTTTTGAGAAAGAAAATGCGCGGGAGAGAAAAGACGTGCGTAATTTCTAATTCCAACAGGCGTCTTCTCTCTCTCTCTCTCTCCCTTTTATACCTCCCCCCATCCACGGGCCATATTCCCGTGGGCCGGGCTCTCTTGGCCCAACTTGGGCGGACGGGCCTTAAGCCCAAATTAAATAAAGCCTTCAGTCAAGGTTGGTGGCTAGCAACTAGCCAAAAGGAGGAGTAAGAAGAAGAAGAAGAAAAGGAAAGAGAAGAGAAAAGAACAAAAATATGACTTGATTCCAAGAATTGTCCGTAGGAATAAGAACAAAAATATGACTTTGATTCTACTTCAAGCCTATTCTTGGAAAAAAAAAAGGCGAATTTTTCTTTGTGGAAACAAAAAATTAACTAATAGATTTTTACTTTTTTTTTTTTTTTGCTTCGGGAATAAAAAAATATAATCAAGTACTGTTTAGGGGGTGCTTCCAAATAGACCCTAAGTATATTAGGAGTATAGCTCAAGGACCAAAAGAGAACTCGTGTAATATTACAAGGACAAGCTTTATAATTCCCCTCTATAATTCTTAAGGACTGGACTATAACTCAGCTCGCCAAAATTGAATGGATAGCTTAGCCAAATCAAATTTTCTTCGGGAATAAAAAAATATAATCAAGTACTGTTTAGGGGGTGCTTCCAAATAGACCCTAAGTATATTAGGAGTATAGCTCAAGGACCAAAAGAGAACTCGTGTAATATTACAAGGACAAGCTTTATAATTCCCCTCTATAATTCTTAAGGACTGGACTATAACTCAGCTCGCCAAAATTGAATGGATAGCTTAGCCAAATCAAATTTTCTTCCTTCGACTTGTTTTACTTTTTGTTATTTTCTTTTGTACACAAGTTAATCATATCCCTTCCATGTCGTTTTAGCTTCATCACTGCCGAGAAGGTAAATTATTCTTAGGAAAGTTACACAAAACTCTCTCGAACTGTTAGGTAGTATACATTTACTCATAAACTTTCTAAGTGTTACCCATTACCCCTTGTATTTTCATTTTATTGTAGTTATTAACCACCTCTATTTACACTAAAAAGACAAAACTATCCTCAATCTTTCAATTGCAGTTTGCTGTGATGGTCCCACTTCTTTGTTTTCTATTTTTCCTTTTTCAATTTAGCACGTTATCATAATTAAAAATTTCACATGTTTTGTTTTTTTAACTTATTAAAGAAAAGTGCATTCTCAGATATTCTGACAACGTTTTACATGTTCCGCATAAAATTATCTTAGTAATAATAAGTAAAAATTGACATTCTTTGGTAAAATATAAAATTGAAAAGTTTCTTCTTCATCATTGATCTTATAACAATTTATCTATTTGTTGTCCCTCTTATCTCAAAAGCTCATTTTCTTGATGAACCTTTTATTAAGTCATTAGTCTAATATATATATATATATATATATATATATATAGAAAAACTAAAAAAAGTGAAAGTAAATAAATTTGGGACCACCAATTTAATTTGCAATTGAAAATAGAGGGCAATTATGTCATTTTCATGAAAAATTCAATGGATTTAGTCATTTAGAGGGTAGAAATAACGCTGCCCTTATTAACCCTTCATTATATTTTTGGTTAGCATGTGCTATGCACATGACTTTTTAAGAGGTGACTATGTATTTTCATCTTCTTTTTTCTTTTTAAAATTTCTCTTTTACCCTTGACTTCTTTAAGAAATGAAAACATAAAGAAAATGGAAAAATGAAAATAAAATAAAATATTAATAACATAAAAATGTCATTAATAAAATATTTTTTTTTTTAAATTTGATGAAAAATTTAACACAACCAATAAAATATCAT
This sequence comes from Eucalyptus grandis x Eucalyptus urophylla, assembly GCA_028830015.1. Classification (NCBI taxonomy): domain Eukaryota; kingdom Viridiplantae; phylum Streptophyta; class Magnoliopsida; order Myrtales; family Myrtaceae; genus Eucalyptus; species Eucalyptus grandis x Eucalyptus urophylla. Next base: position 26,988,205 of record CM054189.1, on the reverse strand, counting down.
AAGAAAAAGCAATGCATTTAAGACTTTGTTTGTTTTGTAGAAAACAACCTTTAGGAAAATGTTTGCTAAATTTTTCAACGTTGGTTTCACGCAAAATGAATTGGTTGGGGAAATTTTTTTTTAAATGGAAAAAAAGTCTTCTAAGATAAGAGAAAAAATGTTTTTTGCTTTTCAAGTAGGAGGGAACATTTTTCTCACTCACTTTCTTTTATTTCACGCCACTACTGGCCCTCACTTCTATATTTCTTTTCCTTTTCTTAAGAAATTTGAATTTTGAATTTGAATTTTTTTAAAAAAAATTTCACTTTTTCTTTCTTGGCTGATTGTTGGCATGGGCCAAAGGCAAGCTTGAGCTCACCACTTGCCAAATCGACAAGCGCTGGTGTTGAACTCAAGGCTCACCTGATTGGTGAGCATGAGCTTACTTTTGAGTAGCCGTTAGTTGCCATTCTAAGTCTTTTTATTGAACAAAAGAAAAAAGAAAAAAGAAAAAAGAAAAAAGAAAAAAGAAAAAAGATAAAAGATAAAAGATAAAAAAAGATAAAAAAGATAAAAAAAATGATTTTTTAATAATAAAAAAATTACTAAAAGGAGTGTACAAAGGAAAATCAAATTGACTTTTTCATACTAAATGATAGAAAATATTTTCTAGTTCATTTTCAAGTTTAAGGTAAACACTAGAAAATATTGTGATTTTCTTGAAAAATGGCTTCTTGGAAAGCATTTTTTAGAAACGCCATATTTTCCATGAAATAGAGTCTAAGTAAAAAGGAGAAAAATGCTCAATAACGAAGAGGTCAAATGACAAAAATTTGGATACTCATTATGTATTTTTAAATGGTTAATTGATGTAAAATAATGATGGATCATTTCCTTACCAAAAAAATAAAAATAAACGATGGATCATTAAATGTATTTATGAGTTTAGGAAAACAACTTTTTATAGTTGGTTAATTTATTTGATAAAAAATATTTTCAATAATTTTTTTTCGGACGTTTTAATATTTGGATGATGAAGAACTACTTAATTAATGGAAATCATTTTTCATGGGCTAAAAAAAAAATTAGATTGGAAAAAATGATTTCCATTTCTAACAACAAAGATATCATTTTCGTATTTCCTATCTTCTCAACTTTATCTCTCGTCAAATGAGATCCAAACACCCAAAAAGTTTTTAGTTATACTTTTCAGCGTACCACTGAACAAAAAAGAACTAATTTTTTTTCTTAAAAATAATTTTCACAAAAAATATATATATATAATTTTCCATGATACAAACACACCTCAAGATTAGTACAACACCTAAAGATCAGGGCAAACACAAAACTTAAATTATTTGAGCGCCTGCGCGGCCCGCCCCCCACCCCCCCCAAAAAAAAGCCTTGCACAATTCGATCGAATCCTGAATTCCATGAAATTCTTTCTATTTTACTTTAGGTGCAGAGAAGAGCACGAATTTCTTATGCATTAAAACATTATTTTTCTGGTTTTACGATTTGTGTTTATATTGCATCATAGGATGATGTAAGCACTGACAAATGGCACTGATTCAGTGACTCCTAGCACAAGCGTGAGAATAGAATGGTAACAACATAACTGATTCCAAATCACAACAAGATCAAGAGATAAAGCCACCTTCCCCGGTGATAGAGCACCAAAAAAAAAAAAAAAAAAAGGAACAGGATTGGCCCTGTAATTTGGGGTCATGTCTTCCTGATATAAAAACTCATCAGGAATATTAAACAACCTTCAAGGTTCCGTTTATCTCGTAAAATTTTTTTTGACACTTCTGAAAAATATATTTGAAGAATTTATTTTTTTAGAAAAATGATAATATTTTCGGTATTTGGTTGAAATTTAAAAGTGAACCATAAATTATTTTTCATCCCCCGAAAATAAAAACTTGCTTTTATTTTTCTAAAAAGGCATGCACTATCCGTGCACCATAAAGGTTATACATATGCTATATTATCAAAAGTATATAAAGAATCATCGAATTAAATTTTCATACCGTAGATATTTCTAGATTGTAAACAATTATTTGTTCTCTCATGGAAGCAGGCCTCCGGTGCTTATGTCTTAGGCCTAGCCTTGGAGAATTAAGATATTCATACAACTTAGAATAATGCGTATTTGATTTTGACTCAACTCATGAGGATTTTGTTCCGAGGCTTAATGACAGAATTTGTTTACTTTTACACGATACGTCAAGATGTTTACTTCATTTACTTTGTTTGGTTTTGCTTTGGATCCCAAGTGACACAAGTGCCGGTTCCATTAGTGAAAAGTAATTGTTAATAGTTTATTTAAGTATTTATGCCACGAAAATTTAATTCGATAAACATCATTGAAAAATTAATGAGATATTTTATATAGCTGTTATACTGCGTGAATAGTGCACTTCTGTTTAGGAAATAAATAACAGCTTTTTTTTTTTCAAGCGATGGAAAATAATTTCCAATTCATTTTCTACATTTCAATCAAATACTAAAAACTACTATAATTTCCCTGAAAATTGACTGCTTGGAAAAATATTCCAAAAGTGTCGAATTTTCATGAAGCAAATAGAGTCATAACTTTTTAAATACTATGCTAATCTAAATTAATTAACCTTTTAAATGTACATAATAAGTAATAGATTTTTGTCATGACCGTTTTGTTATTGATGCCTTTTCCTTTTTCCTTTAATTTTTTTTTCTTGAGTTCTCTTATTTAGACTGTATATGTCTAATGTCAACTAATTTTTATTGTCACATATTATACGGATATTTACCTTTTCCATTATTTGTACTTTATTTATTAATTTTTCTTCAATTAAAAAAAGAGATTCCTCTAAAAAAAATGGGAAACATACTTTTATCCCTTGAAAGTCATGTGCATTGCACATGATAATGGAGAAAAAAGAACGGAGGGTTAACGACTGTAACAAAATAATAGTTTCCATAATATAGTGTAGCAATTAAAGACGAGTTTTCATCAAGGTTGTGAAGGATAAGGCTATTACCTAAAGGAATGTTGAGGACTCCGTTAGAAACAGATGGCTGCAGCGCTCGTGGGAGTTGGATCCCATTATCTTCTCTTCCCCTGTTTCTAGTCCGTTTGGCTAGGTGTCTTGTTGGTAGCTAGGTCGTTTTGCCTGGCGTTTTTTGCCGCTTGGCTCTTGGTTTTCCGCTTGGTTTGGTGCCTTTTGCCTTTTTCTTCTTGGCTCCCTTCCACTCAGATTGAGCATGTTTATTTGAGTGTAAGTTTTTGGAGCCGGTTGGTTGTACATTTTGACCTTTCCCTTTATATTAATTACTTACTTTCACCAAAAAATAATAATAATTAAAGACGAGTTCAAGGATTATTGTGCAGCAGTTGAAAATTCGGGGGCAAAATGTGCCACTCAAAGTTGAGTGGACAATTTTATTTGATTTCCCCATTATTCTTTTTGTCTTCTCATCAGGCCTTGGAACAAGTGCTACACTGTAATATCCCATCTACATAAAATCAGTAGAGAAGTAGTTACAGCAATAGGATTTCGAACGTGCCCCGTCTATTCCATGGAAACGTCACTTTCAGGTCGACAGCATTCGCAGGCAAATTTCTCGAGACTTCTTCTTCATTCCTGGTTTTTATTTCTTGATGAATCAATCTGATAGTGGCCTCTTACGTCTCCTTATTCCACCATAAGGCAAAAAGGTAGCACCAAAAGCTTTACCAAATCATGCTTTTCGTAACCGTCTCTCTGTGTCTCTGCCTGTCTGTTTGTCTGTCTGTCTGTATGTCTGTCTGTCTCTATATGTGTATGTATTTTAAGATTAAGATTAGGATTCCTAAAAGATAAGATAATTTTTCTCTCGCTTAGCTGAGGATTCCTAAAAGATAAGATAAATTTTCTCTCGCTTAGCACTATTTCCCCAAGATTTTAGTTTGATGGAGATGGCTTGTCACCATGAAATCGAAAGAGCCAAGTGATAGACAGGATTAAAAGCAAGAAAAAGCGCACTTGTAGTTTTGGAGGTATACTTTAGTGAGGGCATTTGTGAGTCTAATAATAAAAGTTATGCACTCTTAATCTGGTAAGATCATGCCATAAAAAAGGCAAAAGAAAAAAAAATATTGTGGATATGAAAAAAAAGATAGAGAAAATTGTCAAAAAAATCTTAAATCTATTTCTATGTTGCCAATCAATCTTAAACTTTTTAATTGTATCAATTGAATCTTAATTTTTCATTTTGCTAATTGAATTAATTCAGCCAATTTTGACTGGATGTCATTGACATGAATACTAGTCATCTTACATGGCATAGTTTTTGTTAATAGGACAATTTCCATAATGTTTTAATATTTTTTTTCTAATTATTTATCAATTTTCTATTCTTTCTAATCTTTTTGCTTTTTGCCCTTTTCTTTTCTTTGTTTTCTTACAACTTTGGTTGGTGACTAGCGAGGGCATCGGGCCCTTGCCTAGTGACACCCTCGCCTGAATTTGGGTGAAGGCCTCGACGTCTTCACCTAGCCTAGGCGAGGGTTGTTGGCTGGTGTTATAAAAACAGAGAAAATTAAAATTAAAAAAAGTATTAAAATGTTATTAAAATTTATCTACATTAGCGCTGGCCATATTACATAGAATGATTGGTATCCACGTTAATGATTTTCAATCAAAATTGGCTAAATTGACTCAATTGACAAACGTGAAAAATGATGTTGACTTAATTGTCAAAATTAAAATGTTTAGGAGTAAATTGACAAAAATATAATGGGTTTAAGGTTTTTTGGACAACTTTTCCAAAACAAAGATGATCCATTAAAGTATCATACACCGCTTCTCAATGGGATATATCAGCTTAAGTTTTTTGGGTGAACTTTCTGACATGATATTAAAAGCGGGTTCTCTTTGGTTAATCTTGCGTGTGGCTCCCCGTTCATCCATCCATAGTTCCCAATGTGGCAGCGGTCTTTTGGATCGTACATCAGAATAGTCTCATAATGGTTGGTGAGTGCTTTGTGAATCTAGATATGGATGGCTCAAAGTCCAACTGATTCTTGGCCTTTGGATCACTAGGCACTTCTTTGACAGATCATACGTCCATCAACCATTCAAAGGTTCATTTCTCGTCTTGAATTTCCTAGTCTACGTTGAAATGCACGTTTAAGAAGCATACATTCTCTTTCATCTGACTTATCTTTGGAGTAGGCAAGTTAAAGACGTCTACTCCAAGCCTATGGACTTTTATCGCTTTTATTCGTATTCCACGTCAATTCATGCATGTGACCACATGAAGGAAAAGATATCTTCTTTGCTTACTCAGAAGATAAGGTCAAGAAAAATTACAAATAATAGAACTTCTCCCATAAATTGCAATTTTCTGGTGACTGTTGAACTTAACTCGAAACTTTTTTCATATTAATTTTCTGGTTTTCAACGAAAGATATGCCGAAAATGAGTAAAAAGCTACTCGTTATTTTTCTATTTATGACAATCTCGCCAAATAAAATAAAATAAAAATGGAAATATGAATTTAATTTAAGCCTTGAAAAGTTATGGTGGTAAAGCTTTGGAGAGTCATCTTCTTCCTTGGGTCCCCTCAATTTTATTTTTGTCAGGATTCTGTTTGAAAGTCAACGTTCTGCACCGCTTCATTTGTCATTTTCAAGCTAATTATGAGTGGTTTGGCGTAGCGAAGGTGACTTGAGATAAATAAAAAGTGTGGCTTTTGTTTTTTGGTCGAGAAAAAAAAAGGTGCGGTTATTGACTAGTTTTGAGATATCTAACCTTCCTTCCAATACTAATTAAGCTAAAAATTTAAGGACGGAGCTTATGGAGAGAAATAATTAAGAGATGGTATGATTAATGTAATTGATTCTCCTTTTATTGAAAATATGAAAAACTTCTCTAATTCCTTTGGTGTTGTTTGGAAATATTGCCTAATTAATCACTCCAGTCCATTTTCATTGAAAATCTCTAATGTGACGGTCTTGTCACCTTAGGTTATTTTACGCGATGCACCACTACATCAACAATTTCTGTAAAAGTTGGTTGGAAGGACAATATTGAAATTTCACATAAAAGTTTAGGATTCAATTTACAAAATTGAAAAGTTTAAAATCAAATTGATATACGTATAACAAGTTTATGACTGATTGGATAATTTCTCCGTGTGGTCTAGGTGGTGGTCCACTTAATGGAAGATGAAGCAAAAACAAATCTTATGTGTAAAGCTTCTACACAATTCTTGAAGTGGATTAGTTATTATACACTGTAAAGGGAACTAGGCCAACAATCCTTGAAATAGATTAGTTATTTTACATTGTAAAGGGAACTTGGCCAACTCTCATTGCGAGTGGGATCTAGCATTAACTATTAATTGATCGACGCGTCGAGTCTTCCGGTAGAAGTTCCTTTCGCCACAAATAGGTAAAAAGGGCTTTTCAATAAGAGAATCTTTAGGGAAAAGCGATAGAATAATCTATTGTGTGCTCACCCCTACAACCATTCTTTTTTAATTGAGTAATTGGAACCCTAACTGGAGTGATGATGAAATGATCCACTGCCTCTTATAAATTAAAATATGCCTACCCATATAGTTACCTTAAAATGTGCACATCCAGATAGATAGACCTGATTAAGAGTTTAGCGGTCCAAAAATCCCCTTAGGCTAACCGATGCTAGAAAAGCTTGGTAAATTTGGGCAGATTTGGTGTTTAGCTCCAAAGTTCGGCTTGCCCCGGTTGCGACTGAGCTATACCCACTCTTTCTGATAAATAACAAAGTTAGACTTGACCTAATGCCTTGTCTAATCAAAGCATATATCCAATATTCAGAAATAGGAGATTGCCTTTGGCACCTTTGCACTGTGTAGGGTCACTCTTTATGGACGGACTGATTTGGACGAATCTCTGCCTCCATTCTCTTCGCCTAATACTCAGAGAAATAGTAGTCCACACGAACCCAACACCTCATGTCCCTAAAAAGAATCTTGAAAATCAAAATGATGGTACAATGGCCATCATCATCATCACCAAAAAAGAACGGAGGCCAATATGGTATTCCTAAGGCATCTTTTATGCCTACCTTCCATTTTTTTTCTTTTTCTTTATCATTTATTTTCCTTTTTCTCTGCCTTCCAAAATGCCCAATCTTCAAGATCGAATGAAGTGATGGCACGTGGGTCCGATTAGAATTTTAGGCATTAGGGAATTTTTACTTTTGTACTGGAAAAGCATGTTGGGTGATGGAGGATGAGCCTTTTGGGAGAGGTAGACCGATGGCCACACCTCTTTCTTCCCCAACTTGAAGGGCACAGCACGTCCGTTTGAGTGGTTGATTTTTGAGGTCCCCGCTCATTGTTGCCAAGATTAGCAGTCAACTCTGCAAAATCGTAATTTCACGAGTTAAAAGTCATTAAGAAGTTTAATATATGTGACTAAACCTTTTTAAGAAATTTCAAAGTAATCATTTTAGTCAATTTTTAGACGAAATCCAGTCATCGCTAGCTGTATCACGTGATATATCGGCGATTTTCGGCAAAAGCTGACCAGAAGGGTTACATTAGAATTTTGCGCAAAAGATTTAGGACTAAATTATCTAAATCAAAAGGTTTATGACTAGATTAATAGCCATATAATAAGTTTATAATTAATTAAACAAATTTTCCTATAAGGTGGATACAAGAAGTGAGCTATGTTTGCATTCTTTTGTGCCACTTGTACTTCTTTTTCTTAATTTAGATTTTCTTTTTTCTTCATTTTCGTTGTTAACATGTTTATCTAAAAAATATGCATATATATATATATATTATTTATTCTCTAAAAAACCATTTAATGCATAGAGATACGTCTGTTTAAAATTTTTAACGCGTTATTTTGCATAGAGGTGGTTTATTTCATGCAATGTGAAAAAAGCACTATTTATTCGTTGTCTATAATGCATGTTCTATTTTGAAGAAATAATTTGGTCTCTGGCTATTGTTTATGCTTCAACTCGACATTATGTGGTAGGTTTTTCTTTTCTATGAAAGAAAAAATTATGGAAATCATGAGTAGTATAATGAAGAGTATAGTATAAAAATACTATTAGAAAAGTGATGAAATGTATATTTTAACGTTCTTCCTTGAATTGAAGTATATCTTCTTGGAAAATTTTCTATGATGCTTAGAGAAGTATTATAGCAAAATAATCAGATGTTGCTAATATGTATTTGAGTGTCTAAAACGAACAGCTTCTGTGTACACAAGCAATATGCAGGCACGGAAAGGTTTGGCACTATAAAAGGAGAACGGGCTGCCAGACGGGAAGTCAGGAAGGACATTTATAGAAAAAGAACAAGTTATTAAATAAGGGTTTGCTAAAACTTGGGTGGACCAATAAAATATGAATAATCCATAGAACATAAGGCTGTCAGCTTGCTTGGAGGAATTTATTTGCAGAAGGTGAACAGACCATATGGTGAAAATTCATGAACAATCTGAAAGGACCATCTTACAGAAGTCGCACATGCTACAAACAACGTGGATGGTTACAAACCTATACAATCTTTATCAGTTTGAATTAGACTCAAGACGGTGTTTATAGCTGTCTATAAGTGTTGGAAATCGCTAAAAGTAGTTTGGAGTGAATAGAACCTCTTTTTCGACAAAAAAATAAAATAGAAATTGGACGTATTTTACCATTTTTAGATAATTAGAAAATTTTTTAAGCTGATTGCAGAAGCAGATTGTTCTACTTCGGGAATTGACCTAAAATGCTCCATAGAAGGGCGTAATGATGGTCAACGAAGGTCAGACCAGTGGCTACTTAACTGGACAAAGCTTTCAATTATCTAGTAAGATTTTTAGTTGCCATCAATTATTTCAAGCAACCCATTACTTACCACATCGAGTAATTTGTGGCTTAATTGAGTCTACTAAGTTAATGCTAACTAAGGTTATTAAAATACTTAATTTTGTTATGTGCTGAATTTTCAATTTTCAACGCTTAATGGTGTTATCAAACATGCACTAACTCTTATATTGAACAAGCCTGAACACAATGAGGTAAATTGGGTACCAATAGTGGGAAAAATTATGATTGCTCGTGAAGATACGAGCAATGATTTATCGTTCTTTTTACACTTTGATGCATGATGACCATCACCGACCTTAAGATATTATTTACCCCTGCCATCATTGCTACGGGGTTTAAACAAATATACCTCTATAGTATACACCAAAATCACTTATAAATGAATTCAATAATTACTCTTTCCCTCTTAGAATTTCACCATTACATGCTGGCATACTTGTGTGAGAAAAGAGAATGCTTTCTTGTTCTTGTTTTGAAGAGTTGTGATGAATAATGTGTGATTTGGTGTATTTACAGACAAATAATAACACATCTCTTGGGAATATATATCTTATCTCTACCATCATCACTTTTTTTATGATCAATTGACCACTTCTCTTCTTGTTAACAATCAATCATTTTCAAATCCAACAACTATTTCTTTTCATGTTCGGCAATTACTTCTTTTCATGATAACAAACTATTTCAACAATCCCCCACTTAATTTATTATTAGTATTAATTTACAGATATATGTGTATATATATAGAAAAATGTATAATTAAGATTCGAATCTTCATTTAGTGTAAATAATTTCATTAATGAGATTAGTGGTAGAAAAAACTTTGCTCTAGGATTCCATTCGTTAATCAAATTATCACACATATGAATTTATAGACATTTGGTTAGAAATTCCTATGTCTTAGCATTGTAATGGCATTGTGCTTTATTCTACATTCATGGACATTTTCAAAAGTTCATTTGACTTTTGTTAGAAGTGGCACCACTTTGTATGTTCGTGAGCATAACTTATTCTTTATTTAAGTAATCAAGAATCTTACTTATGGCTTTCCAATACATAGTTTTAGGATTGCTAGTAAATTTGGATAGTTTACATACAATAAAGGCTATTTCTGGTCTAGTGCAAGCAGACATCATACTTCTAATCACACTAGAGTAGTCTAATTGTGCTAAAGGCCACCCTTTATTTTTCATCAATTTAATTGACATATCATATGGTATGTTTGACTATTTATTCCAAATGCTGATATTATTTTAATAATTTTCTCCACATAGTGGTCCTGACTTGACGCATCCCACCATGTTTGATCAATTTGATATCTAAAATTGTATCATCTTTCATTATAAATAGAGAAAATAGATACTTTTTTTTTTGTTTTATTTATGTCATGCATATTTATTTCAATAGTCAGCATGTCATCTATCCAAAATCTTTCGTTTTCTTCATTCTTTGACTTGTCTTTGGCTCATTTGGAGAATCAAATAGATTTCTTTTACTTGAGGATGGATTGCTTGCATCAATTCTTGTTTATAAAAAAGTCCTAAGGTATAACTTGAATTTTTAATAAAATTGTGTTTAAGAAATTTAACATCTCTTGATTCCACAATAATATTAGATTAATAATTGATAAGTTTTAGAATAATTTTCAACACATCCAATAGGCACACTTCTTAATGCCTTTAGGCCTAATTTGGTTCGCGTAGGATCAATAATTCACTTATACGCAAGGCAACCTGATAATTTAAAGGGGTTAATATCACGAAAAATCCTAAAACTGGTACACTGTGACAAATTTACCCTAAATTAATTTTTTGACCACTAACAACTCAAAACTGGTACACTTGTAACAAATTTATCATCTGTTAGTTTCTATTATATTTTACAATTCAATTGCTGAGTTGGATAATACATGACAGTTGATGATATATTGGTTTGGGACTTTACTCCCTCTTTGTCACAGTTATACCATTTTTTGATTTTATGTGGTATTAATCCAATTTAACTGAAACTAACATATAATAAGTTTATCACAAATGCATTAGTTTAGGATTTTTGAAGATTAAAAATTTTAGAGTAAATTTGTCACAAGTATTAACCCTAATTTAAAGTGCTAGATATTTAGTACCCTTCCTTTCAATAATTCATAGGGACATATCTTAAATTTCTTTGAAATAACTTAGTTTTGAACATGACATGCAACAAGAAGTTCTTCTCCCCACAAACTTGTAAGATTATGGAATCAACCATATCTACAAAAAAATTTAATTTATTTCTTTATGCCAAACTATTTTTTTTGTGGTTTATAAGGTGCTTTTGCTTGGTGCACAATACCATTTTCATCACAAAATATAGAAAAATCTAATGAGAAGTATTCTCTTCTCCAATCACTTCTCAAAATTTTGAATTTTTTTTTATCCCCTTGATTTTCAACTACAACCTTATATATCTTGAATGCATCAAAAGCTTGATCTTTTGATTTCGTAATATAAATATAAGTATATCTAGAATATCATCAAAATATCACAATGCATCGGTTGAAGATCTTTCTGCCTTTGAAAACAATTTCTTAGTTATCTTTGCTTGTAGACATATTGCATAGTTCTTCCTACCCTGATTATCACACGACATCATATCACTTTTATTCATATTTTTCTTAGTACTATAGTCAACATGAGAGAATCTATTATGCTATAAGGAAGAAGGCTCAAGCATGTAAGTAGAATATTACTTATCTATAAGATTGCGAGCACTTGATGTAGCCATTGTCTCCATCTTCATGAAGATAATAATACTTTAAAAACAGTGATGGTCATCATATATAAAAGTATAACAAAATATAAATTACTTATCGTATCTTCATTAGCTATCATATTTTTCCCAACAACCAACATAAATATGCAGACTTCCATATTGTCAGAATGGATATCCGATTTAGTTAATAATATAGAACTATATTATTATGTAATCTATAAAGGTGTTTCTAGGAACAAGGCACCATCCATAAGATAGAAGGTGGTGTGACGAAGCAAAGTATAAGACAGAAGCTTTCTCTAACTTTTAGCCTGTATTTCTTAATTTATAAGCCTAGAACACGCCATAGATTTATGTAGTCTTGAGGTGATGAGTAAGCGAGCTTAAGCCTGAGTTCATGAAGGGGGCATGGCGCGGATAGTCCTGATTGTGCAATTTACCACATTATTCTCAAGAACGACCGGACCGATGTTCCGCCTCATCACGTGCCTGTCCTCCGCCACGAAAGTCTCCGCCACATCCGTACCAAATACACCATGTCGCTCTCGAGAACGACCTAAAGGAGAAAGACTGGCCTAATGTCCCGCCTCATTAGACGCCGTGCGTGCTTGTCCTCCGCCATGAAAGTCTCCGCCACGTCCGTACAAAATCCACGTAGCTAGGTTTGGTTGAAAAGAGAGTATTAAGAGTTGATTATGGCACCATCAAAATTGCGTGTCTCCCTTTTGGCCGGAGCACAAGTGCGTATCTTTCGTTCTTCTTTTTTTTAAGGACGCAAAAATCTGACCGGTCAGATTTGTTCGAGGAAAACTTTGGGCCAGTCAACATAAATTAAGACTACTTAATTACCGTAATTAGTGGGGCCTTGCGTCCTACCGCTCTGAAGGTCGATTTAACAACCACCGCCAACGACCGTAGGCACACTAATTGCCCTTAAAAAAATCCATACTAATCACAATGATTTATTAATTAATTAAAGGTCATTACACCTCATCCACATCTAGTGAGGGCTATGGCCATCATTGAGGCCTCACAACCCGTGGAGGGACATAGGGAAAAAAGAAAAAAGAAAAAAGAAAAAAGAAAAAGGAAAGAAAAAAAAAGAAGAGAAATGAGAAAAAGAAAAATATCATTTTTTTTAATTTGTAAAAAATTGTCGATACTAGCGCCATATACCATATAGAATGGTCGGCGTCCATATTAGTGATTTAAATTTAAATTCGGCCATAGAAATTACATTGGTAAATTGCTAATATGTTTAGAACTAAATTGGCAAAATGGAAAAGTTCAAGACTTAATTGACCATCATACATAATTAGAAGCCTTTTTGGATAATAATCCCTACATTTGAATTGTCCCTATGCGTTGCAACTTGCTAGGCCATCGTCGTTCCTCCTTACTTAAGCAGAAACCGCAAAAACAATATCCTAATTCCCTCTCCCCCTCCCTCGCTTCCTACCACTTAACGGTTGGAGTAATCCGTCAATGCTCGCCATGAAAACGAGAGCAATCAGAACATGATTTCGTGAAGTCATTTATGGAGACTTATCTCTTGCTTGGACTTAGAAAAGGAGAGCTTGTGGGTTGAACTTTAATGCACCCTCTCCCGGCCCCGCCCCAAGAGACTAAATAACGATTGGTAGCAATCGTTCTTTGGCCATAGCGGAAGGGTTCAAAATGGCTTAATTGCTCTTCTAGAGCTACCCATCTTTTCAACGTTTCGGATAGCTATAAACACGAAGCTTCTTAGGCATTACTAAGTTTCATATTCATCCTTAGGTTCAACGGTTCATAAATAAGTCGGCTTAGTCTCTCCGCTCCCTGCCTCTCTCTGCCTCTGTCTCTGTCTCTTTTTAGTCGGTAGAGTTCTTTGTAAGGCATGACTCATCGCTAGGAAAAACTGTGGCATGAGCAAATCAGCATGAAGGAGATAATTTTCTATGAAAGGGAATGGGGAAGTTGGAAACGGCACTTTTGCCTTAGCGTCTCGAGAAAAATATGAGGATAATGGCACGATGGTCCGTTGAAGTTTACTCGATTCTCGATTCGTCCTTGAATTTTGTTCACGTTTGATTTGGTCCCGAACTTTTTTGTTTCATTCAATACGGTGGTTTAATTCTTTTTTCTTATGACATAAAAGACTTTCAAGTGTAGCAAATACCAAATAATCACAGAACAAAGCCAAAAGCCATAAAGCAACTAATAGAGCATAATCTGCAACTAGAAGCATGTTCTCATCTCCAAAGAACAGACTTGACATTGTAAACAATCAATGGCGGATCACTAGATCCAATGATGAGCACATGCTGAGATCTCCCACTCCATTTGCAATAGCCTGCAATGCGCATTTAGGTTCAACATTCTCATCATCACCACTGTGCAGAAACACCAATATTAAAATGTTGAAAGAACACATATCAAATACTAGTAAGAACTCCTAGATTTAAATCTAAATTTAGTTCAAGAGAGTAAAACTCTTAAAACTTGACCTAAATCTAAATCAAGATAGGAGAGCAGCCTAATCATGTAGAAAATTGTCCAAAAAGTCATAAATCTATTGCATTTTTCATAATTGAGTCATAAACCTTTCAACTTTATCAATTGAGTCCTAAACATTTTTATTTTTTGCTAATTGAGTCAGTCTAGTCAATTTGGTTGGAATTTGCTAATGTGAACGTTAGTGTTGACATGGAAAGTTTTTTTTTTTTTTTTTTAATTTTTTAAATTTTTTTTGAATTTTAAAATTATTTTTTTATGTTTTTTTTTAAATTTATTTCTTTGCCTTTTATTCCTCTGGTCGGTTGCCTAGCTTCTGACGATTAGCCAAAGGCCATGACCGGCGAGGGTTGGCCTTGCCGGCCTCAAGCGAGGTCACCCTTGTCGGGATTTGGTGAGGCGCAACCTTGCCAGAGGCTTGCAAGGAGGCAAGGTTGCCCTTGCTGAGATCTAGCAAGGGGTGACCTCGCCGGCCATGGGTAGGCTCGCCCTCATTGATAGAGGCCCGTGAGGAGGCAAGGTGGCCCTCGCCGGGATTTGGTGAGGGGTGACCTTGTTGGCCATGGGCAAGCTCACCCTCGTTGGTCGGGCCTCTGGTCGATTGCCGAAGGTTGGGCAACTTGTTAGAGGAAGAAAAGGTAAAAAAAAAAAAGAAAAAAAAAGAAAAAAGAAATTAAAAATACAAAAAATATTAAAAATATTAAAAAATAATAAATTTTGTCAATGTCAGCGATGTCAGTGCCACATAGGACGGTCGGCATCCACGTCAGTGAATTCAGGCCAAAATTAGCCGGATGGACTCAATTGGCAAAATGTCGAAATGTTTAGGATTCAATTAATAAAGTTAAAAGGTTTATGACTTTTTGGATAATTTTCCCTGTAATTATGGGGAGGTTATGAAGTTACGTTATGAACATTTTCCTCGATGGCTGTTGATTGGACAAGTGACCGAACTAGTCTCCACATTTCACCCAAGGTCACCTGCAGAAACTTATTATTATTATTATTATTATTATTATTATTATTATTATTATTATTATTATTATTATTATTATTTTTGGTAAAAGTAAGAAAACACCTGCAGAAACTTATTCAGACATACAAACTCCCAGAAAAGATCATGATAGAAAAGAAAGAGAACTTTATAAGAGGGAATAGGGAGACATGGACCTTCCTCAAGGAGAGCATTGCAGAGAGGCGGCGACTTCAAGAGAAAAAGAGTGAAAACCCTAACTTAGGGTTTAGAGAGAGAGTATCATAAGCCCATAGGATGAAAAATATATACGGTCATTTAATTCATTCACCCTGAATATTATCTAGAATTATACCAAAAAAAGTTAGAATACTTATACAAAAGGATTTTTTGAAGTTTTTACTTATTTATTTTTCCATGGTAGAGCTTTCTTCAATCTTTTGCCCGGGAGACCTGAGCAAGATTGCAAGTGTGCATGGCTTCGAACAGAACTTATTTGGACAGAAAGTTTTGACCAGAACCAGAGACGTAGTCGTGTAGGAAATTAATGTTATTGGCTTCTGGTTGTTTAGACGTAGCGAACCCAACCTCAACTTCTTCAAGTCCAGGTACCGAGATCCCTTGCCTTTTCCCACCTCAAGCCGTGCTTGTTCAGATAGACTCTATCCAAGCCTCACAATGTCACATTCTTGATAGGAAGAAGGGGAAAAAGAAGAATCAAAGACGCATTTGTTTCGTGAAAAAATTTATGTCAAAGGAAATGGTCTTGCATGAAATTCATTTATGAGGAAAGTGATTGATTTTGCCTTTTTTGGTTGTAAGCATGAAAATGAGGGGAAAGTAGTTTTCTGCTGTTTGGATTTTACTTCCAGATATAGGATAGATTATGTAATGATATTACTATGTAAAGGAAATTACAGATTGTGAGAAGAAACACGAAGCTTTGAATCCACGACTGTTGGTGTAGAGAAGATTAGTGAATGACGAACGATTGACGAATTTCAAATAAAGTACTTTTAAGGCTTTGGTGGTTTCACTGAAACTTATTGCTCAAAAATATTTTAAAAAAATTCAATTTCAGAGAAAGTAAATGATATTTTAGAGTTTACTCATGAATGGTCATCACCTCGAGACCTTGGTGAGTGATATTCAATTTTAGAGGAAGTAAAAGATTGGCGAATTTTGGTGTTTACTTTCAATTTTGCTTGTTAAATAAGTCAGCATTTACTCACAAATGACCATTACCTTTTGTAATTACACAGAGTGCACCTGTGGGGATGGGTCTACAAAAGTTATATCTTATAATGAAAATAATTACTTATTGGTACCAGGAAATGCATTTTTTTTTTTAATGATAGGAAAGTAAGTGTAGAGACAGAGAGGGACAGAGATGTGTCAAATTACTGTAGTGACCTCATTATGTAGTGGGTGAGGAAATTTGGAAAAAAAAAGGTATTTAATTGTGCTTTCTAGAGAAATTTGACGAATGAAATGAAATTATTTAAATCAGAAATACATAAAGAGTCCTATCAAGAGATTAGTCAAAAGAGACATTGACTTCACATACAACTTTTTTTTTTTTTGACTTAACAATTTCACCATCAACCTCGTGTTTGCTTATTATGTACTAGTCAACGGTCAAAAGGAAGGGAAGAAAGTTCTTTAAAATGCATCTTTTGGCTTTTATGTGTGAGTATAAGAGAGGCCTTATGGATTTATATATAAGCTAACATTCAGAGCAATCTTTTTGGGCTTGCCTTGCATGACACAAGCCAGATTATTATAATAGTATCAGAGTGTGACTCTCTCTAGTAGATATGTGGTTTGTGGACAAACTAGGCTTATGAAGAATATGGCGATAACAGGAATCAATCGCCAAGAGGACTTAAACAAGGTGCGGCTGCCAGTATGGCTTTAGGGTGTCGGAGAGCTATAGAAGGGTAGGAGTGAATTGAACACATCATATAAGGAGAGTACGGTGGGGGTGGTAGAAGCCAACGCTGATGAAGGCGTCAATTCTTTAAGCGGGAGAGTTTTTGGCATCCTTAGTTCCACAACGGATGCGAGAAATATTGTTGAGTGATACATGATTTTTTTTTTTTTTTGGGTTGGAAAAAAATATATTTATGACTCAAAATGATACATGAGAAGTACACAAACTTTCATGTAAAGCAAATTGAAGCAAAGGAAAAGCCGGAATACTACAAAACAAAGCCAAATTTACAAAACAAGGAGGATAAACAAAGTATCAGCAAGATTAAGCACACACTCATTAAAAAAGAAGAAGAGGATTTGTCAAACAAAATAATTGGTGGCCAATCACTAGATTTCGTATCATGTTAGTGATAGTAATGAGCACACACAAGAAATTTCTTGTTCAATAACCACGACATTGCCAGTTGACGGTGCATGCCTAGGTTCGGTTTCCTTTACACCATTGTCGTACAAAGACAACTGAAATATGTTGAATAAACACATATCTAACCTTTGGAAGAGCAAATCTTCATAGTTTAGCGAGACTCTAGACCTCTTGCGATCATCATTGAAATTGCAGGCAAATGATCTATACAGGAACATTGCGCGTGGGTTTCAAATCTTCAAAAACATTATTAAACTTCCATGTCTAAATTGGGAGAGAAGAACTCCTAGGTTCTAAAATTAAATTCAAAGAATTTAAAATCTCAAATTTAGAACCAGATTGGGAGATCACAACTCCCAAATCTAGATTAGGAAAGGAAAAAAAAAGGAAAAGTACATAAAAACACTCATAGAAAATCAAAATAGATGGAGGGGAGCGTGAGCCTAGCTCAAACCCTCCCCATGGTTAAAGGTTGAAGAAGACAGAGAAGAGATAGGAAAAGACTTTTCAACTTCTTGGAGAGGGAAACCAAATGGTTAAAAGTGAAAGAACTTAATTGACCAAATCAAAACGTTAGTGGCTCACCTTGATACATGAGTTAACATCAACTCATGAATAGGCTATCAACTTGTGTGACTTCGAATGGTACTCTTCTAGGGCTTGTCTTACAAAAGTAATATCTTATAGGACTTTACTAGTATAACAGTCCATGGGGTACTGTAAGGATAATAGTCTATTATGAATCACAAATTCTTCGAGAAGTAGGTCTCACAACAATTTGTGATTATTTGTGATTATTTGTGATTTTGTTTTTTGTGGTTTAGAATAAACGGTTATTCTTATAATACATTAAAGACTGTCATGCACTCATTTCTCTATTAATCAATGGGAAATTTCCAAATAAGGACTTGAAGTTGACCAATTTTCTTAAATAAAGACTCAAAATGAATTTTGTGTCAGATAAAGACCTAAAGTGGACCTATTGTCTCAAATAAGGACCCGAAGTGGTTGAATCAATTCCAAATAAGAACCTGAGCTTGTTGGTCAGCCAAATATTCGTTGACTATCAAGCATGTGACATTTCCGATGACCAGAGTTTGGGCAATTTTGTTTAAAAAAAATATAGGAAAAATTAACAAATCCTAAAATAGAAACAAAAAAACCATAGGTTTTCTACGGTCTCCCGTTCTAGTACCCATCATCTACAAAGTCAAAGACCGAAGTTCTCCCCATTCCTTGTACCCATCCTCTGCAAAGTTGAAGACTCAAATTCTCCGCCGATTGATGCACGAATTCAAAAACAATAAGAAAACCAGATGCTTCTTTCTTTGTTTGCGGAGATCCAAATTCTCCACAAGGTAAGGAGTGACGAGAATCGAGTGTGATGAGAATCGAGTGTGACGATGATCGGGCATCGATTTGGTTGAGGAGCAGTGGGGGAGAAGAAATAAGAAAACGTAAACATCTAAATGCATAGCATAAACTTAATTAATTTAGAATTTTCCCTTTTTTTTTTCCAATCACAAATTTCTGACAAAATTGCCCATATTTTAATTGCCTGAAAATGTTTGTCGGTGAGCTAAGATCCTCAATAGAGATTAATTTAATTACTTCGGGTCTTTATTTGACACAAAATTCACTTCAGATCCTTATTTGAAACAATTGGTTCACTACGGGTCCTTATATGACACAAAGTTCACTTTGGGTCCTTATTTGAGAAAATAGATTCACTTCGAATCTTTATTTGGAATTTTTCCTTGATCAATTGTAGATATATGATTTTTTTTAATAAAATACTTAAGAAAGTGACGAGAGAGGATAGATTTATCAGATTACCATATCGACCTCAACATTGAGTGGGTAAGAAAATTCCAAAAAGGTAATTTCTTGTGCTTCCAGAGAAATTTGACGAATGAAATGAAACTATTTAAGGATGGCCCATCTTTTAAGTCTGAAAAACATGAAGTGTACTATTAGAGATTAGTCAAAAGAGATATTTAGACTTTCACACATTTTCATTTTTACTTAACAATGTTTCATCTGCCTATCATTTGTCTTACGTGGACTAGTTAATGCTCAAAAGGAAGGCAAGAAACTACAACCACTCAGCTAAGTAAGGACCTCACAACATTTTTGAGGTAATGAATTTTGTCTTTTGTTAAATAATTGACATTCCGATGGTAATTTCTATTCTTACTCGTGCTTAGGTTGTTTTCAAATAAGAGAAATACACAACTCACTAGCATAATAAGTAATCAACTATCTACTAAACAAACTGATTTTCGGAAAAGAGGGACACCGGTTTTGTTCCAAATGGAGAAAGAAATGGAGGAAAACAAATCAGGAAAGAAGAAAAGAAGGCAAGAAATCATCTCCCATAAGCCCCGCGTTCAACCTTAAATGAATGTCGTTTTTTTTTCGTTGGTTTTACTTTATTTATATTTTAACTCTTATTTTCAGATTTTTGTCATGTTAAGGCGTGGGAGTGGAAACCCATTTCTAAAATTAATTTGTCTCTATCCTTACCCTTGAAAATGTGAGGATTCGAATCTCCTACCTCTTTATGAAATGATGATCACTGGGTTTCCTAGTAGTTAATTGAATGTTGTTTGAGAGGGGCATGAGTAGGTAATTTCGCCGCCTCCAATAGTGAAAATCGAGATGAGAAAAGAAAGAAGAAACGAAAGGAAAAAGGGCAAGTAATAAATCTTCCAAAAACGAGAAGCGATTGCTTGTACGGGATAAATTCAATGTGCCGGTATAAGAAGGGCGGAACCCTTTTTCCTGAGCCACACACGAAGTTTCCGGGAGGAATTTTCGAGGGCTCCGTGCGGAACAGGGCGACAACAGCAGCGTCGCGGCGAGGGTCGAGCCGTCAACTGCGGCCGAGGCGGCGGTGCCGTGGGACCCCCGGCAAGGAGCTGACTACTATTATACCGAAGGGAGGGGGAGGAGGTGGGACCCAGAGGAGGGAGCGGCCCCCACGGAGAAATCTTCTGCGGGTATATAAATTGACCACCCGGGGGCGCACTGCCAGAAGACGAAGGAGAAGGGAGAAAGGCGAAGAAGAAGCCATTTCTCCTCCACTGACGCTAACATTCTCCCCCACCACCCCCACTCGGTCTAATTCGATTCCCATTTCTCCTCCTCCGCCGCCTCCGCCGCTAGCTCGCTCGGGATCGCCGGCGGCGCCGGGCGGCTCTCGGGAGCCATGGGGAGCAACAAGGCCATCAGCCTCGAGGAGATTAAGAACGAGACCGTCGATCTGGTAAAAAACACACACTCCGCCCCTCTCTTTTCTCTCTCTCTCTCTCTCTCTTTCTCATTTCCTTAATTCCTGGTTCCGAGGAGAGAATTCAGGAGACCCAAAACGACAGGATTAAAGAACAACATTTAAAAAAAAAAAAAAAAAACAGAATCCTTAAGGGTCGCAGGTCGATGACGATGGTTTCTAGTCCTCCTTCTTCTTCGGCACATCATTTCCGCCTCTCTTTGCGGCAAAGCTTGGTTTTTTTTTTTTCTTTTTTTTTTCTTTTTTGCTTTTCCTTTTTTCCATGCGAAGCTCGTGATTTTAGCAGCGTAACTCCATTCACCACCTCGCTCGTTCCTCTCTCTGTTTTTTTTTTCCTCTATTTTTCTTTTTTTTTTGCGTTTTGAGGGAGAATCGGGTTCGGTTTCGGGTTCGGGTTCTGGTTTCGGTTCTGTTCCGCCGACAGCGACATCGTTAGGGCGGGGGTGTTCATTCGGTACCGTTCGGCACCGTTCGGCACGGCTTCTTCCCCGTCCTTATCCTTTTCCACCTTTTGAGCATTTTACGGTGGACTTTTCTGATGATTTCCTGGACTTTGGATTACCACCTGGCGTCAGGAATTCAAATTTGTTATTACTTATTTATTTATTTATTTTTACATAGCTTGGAGTGCCTAGGTACAGTTTTTCTTCTCCGCCGCCGCCTAACTTACGTAGGCGGCGCGAATCCGGGCCGGCCGGGTCGAAATTTCAACGTCCGGCTCACCGGCGCCGCGGGTTTCCGGTGGTGGCTGACGTGGCAGGCATCTATGCCTTGCTCTCCTCAGTGGCTGTGCTTCGTGCTGCTTGCGCTTTGATTCTTTTTTTGTTGTTCTTTTTTAATGGTCTGCTTCTTTAGTTTTGCCACGCGTGTCCTCTGGATTGGTTTCTTGTACCTTTTTCCCCCGGCATGTTCCATGGCGGGGGATACCTTGCTTAGGGCTTTTCGGTTCTCTCCTCTCCCACGTGCCGGACACGTTCCCCCCACCTAACCAGAACGGATCCTTTGATGGTCGGGAATGCTCGCCAGAATTTGGGTCCACATGGGTCGGATTCATCTTAATCGATGAGTTTGTCAAAAGGCTTGTACCGAATGATTTTGCGGGGGTTCGCATCGAATCGAAGGATGTTAGTATGCGTGTGTATCGGTCCCGATCACACTTGGAATCACATGATACCTACTAGTTCTAGGTAGTTCTCAGTTTTTGGGAGGAATTGTACCATAATGACGGAACTGACGAAGCCATAAAAAATATTGTAATACCCATTCCGTGATGAGCAAGGTCTCAGTCCCTAATTTTAGTTCCAAGGTGGGAAACTGATTTACTCTATAACGATATCTAATTTGTTTAGTTCCACCTTGTCGTTTTCCCATGTGGACCAGTATGAAAAGACTTACACCCTCTCTCTCGATAATTATTTGTGCCGTACTGTATTGTCCTTGAAATTATTTTATCTCATTTCATAGCTTATGGTTTGACTTCAAAATGTAAAAAGAAGAAAGGAAAAATTTCGGCAAAATCATTCTCGATCTTGAAGTAGGTGGTGCGTGGTAGTTAAAACGAACATGCTAGTGACGGTCAAAAGAAGTGGGCTTGTGTTTTTCCAGCCTCCTTTATTTTAACGTCAGAATTTGGACGGTACCGACAGAAGTTGGGGAATAGTGGAGGGTTCATTGTGTTTTTTGTGAACCGTGATGTTTCCTGGAATGTTTAGAAGCCATTCGATTTCTTGCTCCTTCGAAAATGATTGCTTGTACTCGCTGGTGGACAGCAATTTCAACCCTGCATTATCTCAATCACGATCACTTCTTAGAGTAATGGAGAGAGAGAGAGAGAGAGAGAGTCAGTCAGAGAGGGGCCATCCTCGTGACTTTAAGTTGCAGTGGAATCCGGAATAGTCTTCAAGTTCACATGATGGGTGCGACTAACTTGATCTTCTGGATCTTCCCATTATTTTGATGATGACTTCTTTTAGCAGTTACCCATTGGCTCCAGCTTCTTTCCATCTTTTGACTACGTCACTTTGAGCTAACTGACTCTTCCAATCCACTGAAAGACGCTTGTTGAATGACACACCACTCGGGTTCACTTGATTTCAGTGTTAGTGAAGCAGTCTTACTAAATTGCAGCAAATTCACAGTTCAAGCTAATGCTATAACAAGTGGTTTCACAGTTGTGTTTTGTCACTGCCACCTGATATATACTAGGATGCCACCTGAGAAGCCAATAGTAGACGACTGATATTTGCTGTCAAACCGTCTGATCTAGACTTTAGTTACATGTGAGGAGGAATTGCTTGTTGTTCTAGATGTATTTTGGAGAAGAATTATTTTGGGGCTGGCGAAAACTGGATAGGTTCCTGAAGCTTCCGGGCAACTAGATTTGTGTCAAAGGGAATTGGGCTCTGACAGTTGCCTTCCGTTTTGCAGGAAAAGATTCCAGTAGAGGAAGTGTTTGAGCAGCTGAAATGTACGAGAGAAGGTCTGAGCTCGAACGAAGGAGCCCACCGGCTTGAGGTTTTCGGACCAAACAAACTGGAAGAGAAAAAGGTTCTTTTTTTTTATTTATTTTTTATTAACAATGGAATTTACCGATAAGCTTCAGTTTGCTTCCTTGAAGCTTTGCCATACAATTGACGTGTCGGCCTGTTAAATGCAGGAGAGCAAAATTCTCAAGTTTTTGGGCTTTATGTGGAACCCGCTGTCATGGGTCATGGAAGCTGCCGCTTTGATGGCCATTGCATTGGCAAACGGTGGTGGAAGGCCTCCGGATTGGCAAGATTTTGTGGGTATCATTGTACTGTTGCTGATCAACTCAACCATAAGTTTCATTGAAGAAAACAATGCTGGTAATGCGGCGGCTGCCCTTATGGCCGGTCTTGCTCCCAAAACTAAGGTGAGGAGAGAGCTTCTGATAGTGCATGAACACGAGTTCTCTTACCAAAAGGATCATAACGTAGAACATGAACTTGTGGCTGTGAAATGTAGGTTCTCAGAGATGACCGATGGAGCGAGCAGGATGCTGCAATGTTAGTGCCTGGAGACATCATCAGCATCAAATTGGGCGATATAGTTCCAGCGGATGCCCGTCTCCTTGAGGGTGATCCCCTTAAGATTGATCAATCTGCTCTTACTGGCGAATCCCTTCCCGTTACTAAGAACCCGTCGGATGAAGTATTTTCCGGTTCGACCTGCAAACAAGGCGAAATAGAAGCGGTGGTTATTGCTACCGGTGTGCATACTTTCTTCGGCAAAGCTGCACATCTGGTGGACAGCACCAATCAGGTCGGTCACTTCCAGAAAGTTCTCACCGCTATCGGAAACTTCTGCATATGCTCTATTGCCATCGGGATAGCAATAGAGCTCATAGTCATGTACCCGATACAACACCGCGAATACAGGGACGGGATTGACAACTTGCTGGTTCTTTTGATCGGAGGGATTCCGATTGCAATGCCTACAGTTTTATCTGTTACTATGGCAATTGGATCCCACAGGCTCTCTCAGCAAGGTGCCATTACCAAGAGAATGACCGCCATTGAAGAAATGGCGGGGATGGATGTACTTTGCAGCGACAAAACTGGAACCCTCACCCTGAATAAGCTGACCGTTGATAGGACCTTGATCGAGGTGTTTGCAAAGGGCGTCGAAAAGGAGCATGTCATTCTTCTCGCAGCCAGGGCATCTAGGACCGAAAATCAAGACGCAATTGATGCTGCGATTGTTGGAATGCTTGCAGATCCAAAGGAGGTATGTCTCATATCGGTTCAAATCTATCAGCTTTGGAATGTCCATGACTTTCTAAAATTATTGGACCATGAAGAGTATGGGTTATTAGTCATGTTTCTCCTTCTGGGCAGGCCCGAGCTGGTATCCGTGAGGTCCATTTCCTTCCATTTAACCCCGTGGATAAGAGGACTGCTCTGACATACATCGACTCCGATGGGAAATGGCATCGTGCAAGCAAAGGCGCTCCGGAGCAGGTACTTGTGATCACTTTCCTTGATAGTTGCAGCTACAGTAGATTCTTGAATGCCATGAATGATATATCTAATTTGCATGCCATGGACAGATATTAAACCTCTGCAATTGCAAGGAAGATGTTAGGAGGAAGGCTCATGCAGTGATTGACAAGTTTGCTGAGCGTGGACTTAGATCTCTAGGTGTTGCAAGACAGGTGTGCTAATATGGGGATCCACATATCTAATTGCTAAGACCATGGAACAGTTCATTTACTTGCCTCTACATGCGATTTGCAGGAAATTCCTGAGGGAACAAAAGATAGCCCAGGTGCTCCTTGGCAGTTTGTAGGTTTGTTGCCTCTTTTCGATCCTCCAAGGCACGATAGTGCAGAAACAATCCGAAGGGCCCTCAATCTTGGTGTCAATGTGAAGATGATTACTGGTAAGAACTGGCTTCACAGAGCTCCATCAGTCACTAAGTAATGCTTTCTTTTATGGATGTAATTTTTGTCCTCCTTTAATTTCAGGTGATCAACTTGCTATTGCCAAGGAAACTGGTAGGAGGCTTGGAATGGGGACAAATATGTATCCTTCTTCATCATTGCTTGGCCAACACAAAGATGCTTCGATCGCCGCACTTCCTGTGGAGGAATTGATTGAGAAGGCGGATGGATTTGCTGGAGTATTTCCTGGTAAGCTCTGCTTATTTCCATTATTCTTCGCGTTAACTCGATTCTAAAAAGCACTCAACCCGCGTTGACCACGACCAATTGATTTTTTTAACCTTATGAGATTGTGATATCCTCTTTTAATAGTTACAGTGTAATTTCTACGCTCTTGACATTCTGATTGGTGCATGTCAGAACACAAGTATGAAATCGTAAAGAAGCTGCAAGAGAGGAAGCACATATGTGGTATGACTGGAGATGGTGTGAATGATGCCCCAGCTTTGAAGAAGGCAGACATCGGGATTGCAGTTGCTGATGCCACTGATGCTGCCAGAGGTGCCTCGGACATTGTCCTCACTGAACCGGGATTGAGTGTCATAATAAGTGCTGTGCTGACCAGCCGGGCTATATTCCAAAGAATGAAGAACTACACAGTTAGTGATTTCAATCGCGTTACCCGATTATTATGCACCAAAAATTTTCATATGCTTAACTGTATTCCGAGCTTACTCCAAGGTGGTTGATCTTTGCAGATTTATGCAGTCTCCATTACAATTCGTATTGTGGTAAGTGCTTCATCTCAAAATGTGGACTCAAGATAGAGAAACTATTCCCTCATGAAATTTCATGCAACAAGTCTCATCATTTTGCTTCTGCAGTTTGGCTTTATGTTCATTGCTTTGATCTGGAAGTTCGACTTTGCGCCCTTTATGGTTTTGATCATTGCTATCTTAAACGATGGTAAGACCGTAGTTTTTCATTCTTTTACTCCAGTTCTCATCATAAATTCTGATCAAGAAGAACCAGTTTGATTAATTATCTATACCAATCTCAGGAACGATCATGACGATCTCCAAAGATCGAGTGAAGCCATCTCCACAGCCAGATAGCTGGAAGTTGAAAGAAATTTTCGCTACTGGAATTGTTCTGGGAGGTTACCAGGCATTAATGACTGTAATTTTCTTTTGGGCCATGAACGATACTGACTTTTTCTCAGTAAGTATCTGTTTCTTGTTGGTTTTTCTACTTCTATTTCTTGTGTATACCTTTCGTTGAACTATTGGAACCACAGATACTAAAATATCGCTACCCTATTCTATGTGCAGGACAAGTTTGGTGTAAGATCAATCCGAGAGAAGCCCAATGAAATGATGGCAGCTCTATACTTGCAAGTGAGTATAGTTAGCCAGGCTCTAATCTTTGTCACCAGATCGCGCAGCTGGTCCTTTGTTGAACGCCCGGGACTTCTATTGGTCAGCGCATTTGTAGCTGCTCAGCTGGTAAGAATTTCTGAGTCATAGTCTGTTCACTTTCTACTGGGAGCATATAAGTTTGCTATGGTACCTTCTACTGACTAATTTCATTGGAATCCGGTCGAAGTGAGAACTAAGATTTACTAGCTTTAACTGATAGTGAATGGTTAAAAGTCCTCAGAATAGTTTGGACAACTGATATCTTAATCACCATTTCACCAATATGCTTCTCTGACGCAAAAATTTTCATGGACAGGTTGCGACACTTATAGCGGTTTATGCAGATTGGGGTTTCGCAAGGATAAAAGGAACAGGATGGGGGTGGGCTGGTGTCATCTGGCTTTACAGTTTGGTGACATATTTTCCGCTCGATATTCTTAAGTTTGCGATCCGCTACATTCTGAGCGGGAGAGCATGGAATTCGCTTTTGGAGAACAAGGTATTTCCACTAAGAAAGAGGCACCACCACGGATTATGTATTATGAAAAACCCTACATTGCATTAATTTTGGCCAATTTTATCACGCAGACTGCCTTCACTTCTAAAAAAGACTATGGCAAAGAAGAGCGAGAAGCTCAGTGGGCAACTGCACAGAGGACTCTGCACGGCCTTCAGCCTCCTGAAACCAGCAACCAAAAATCTGACAAGGGTAGCTACAGGGAGCTTTCAGAGATTGCAGAGCAAGCCAAGCGACGAGCTGAGGTTGCGAGGTGAGCACCTTGATTCTCATACTTCAACACTCGTAAGGAAAATGGTGTTATTTACTGAAAAACATAGTTCCACCTTCTTCGCTTCCGTACCTGTTTGCTTGCCTAATAACTGAAGTTCAAAGGCCGCCGCTGTATTTAACTGAGTTTAGGCGCCTTACTGTCTCGAAACAGAGTTTAAACCATTCGCTGCTAGCAATTCCTTTTCACCGTTTAAGTCCTACATGCGATGGTAAGACAGAGTGAATCTGTTGTTGCAGGCTTCGCGAGCTACACACTCTGAAGGGCCATGTTGAATCCGTGGTCAAGCTCAAAGGCCTGGACATCGATTCCATTCAGCAGCATTACACATTCTGAAGGGCTTTTCATTCGAAGCAGAGGAGATCATATCGTGAGAAATGGAAAGTGGTCTTAAGGATTATGATGACGAAGAAGCCTATTAAACTTTTATTAGTCTATAGGACGACAGAAACCGATGTTGCTAGCAGTCAGGGTCGTAGATTTTTTGCAGTGACCAGTTTAATGCGTGAGGGCTGCTTTCTCTTTGACAGAACGAGATTTAACTTTTCGTTTCAAAGTAGCCATGTTCAAGTCGGTTGGTGAATCTTACTTGGATCTTGATGATTATGTTTAGCTTGAAGCGTGATCTTGTCAAAAATTCTCGAGTGATCTGCCTGGTGTAAGGAAAAAAAAAGTTTTTGGCGTTTAGTAAGTCTTTTTGGTCAAATAAGTGACTACCAAAAAAGGTTTCACGTGAATCTCCACGTTTCTCTTTTTCCTTTTATGTGCTGCCGAAGTATTGATGAATTATAACGAGAAAAGACGTGCCTTTTAAGGATTTATGCTTTTTTTTTCTTAGTTAACAAATAACAAATATGAAATATTTTCTCACACTTAATCCTTTAAAAGTAGATGGAAAGACGCATTATTTGTACGAATTGTAAGATGGGGAGTGGTTGCGAAGGTCAAAGAGCTTCTAACATGGTGAAGGAGGTAGAAATGGATCGAATTGTGCACCGAATAAGTAGACAGCGATTTTGTAATATATATATGTAAAAGTTGGAATTAATTCACGAAATCACATAGTAGCGTTTTAGCTTTAGAACTCTAAAGTTAAGCATGCTTAGGTGGGAGCACTATCCACCTGTACGCCGAAAGGCAAAACTATAAGGCTTAGTTATGGGATGAGTCAAAGCGAATAATATCTTAGTGAGTTAATCCAATAATGTTACAATACGGTATTGGAGTAGGACCCCCTTTAGTAGGTATGTGGTTCGGAAATGAATTACATGGAAGTTGGTAGGCCTATAACAATTAGATTCGATGAGAGAAAGGAGTGGTTGTTGGAGCCAGAGGGCGTGGACAAGGAGTGGCTTCTAGTAGGTTTCTAAAATAGTGAAGAGAGCAAGAATAAGCTGAACTATGCACCAAATAGGCAAAGAGATACTCTAGAATAAGTATGTCAAAACTTAAATTAATTCATGGAGGCGCATTTTGAGGTAATGACAATACTTAGTTTTCAAACTCCATAATTAAGTGCGCTCAAATGGGAGCACTACCAACATGAATGATCTCTTGAAAAGGTGTCCGCCTGTACATCAAAGGACAAGACCGTGAAGCTCAGTATGCAATGAGCTAAAACGGACAAATGAGTTAATCTATGGAAGCCACACAAATAGTCATGTATTATAAATGTACTATAAATAGATGTAACTTTAATATGAATTAACATGCTACTAACTTAATGATTGCAACTTTTGACCGAAAGACACTATTTACTAATTAATTTTAGAGTACAATTATTTATGATATAAAACAGACAACAATAAATTGAGCGACAAAACTTGAAGTGGCTTGACATGTTGCGGCTCATGATTATGAGATCTATATGATAGTAAGAATAGATAAAAATATGTTGAAAACACATTATATTTTTATACGTAGTAGATATTATGCAGATTCAAATAAGCCCTTTTAAATTCTTTCAAACATATGATGGTGAAAAAGTATGAGAAAAGACAAGAAATTTTCATTTCAAAACAGAAAGTAAAACAATTTCCAAGTTCCAGAAGAACGATATCACAATTAGAGCAATTTTCAAGAAAATATAATAAAGTTTATAGAGAAATATTTGGTACCATTATAATTAGCAAGAGGATCACCAATAAGCTTAATAAGTTTATAGAATAATCTTTAAAGAATTATAATTTACTCAAAATGTTAAAAGGATAAGAATGTAAGCCATGAAAATGGTATTGAAGATCTCTGTAGCTAGAATCAAGAATACATATAATCAAGTAAAAGAAATTTATGCGTTCGATTTGGAATCCATCGTTCTTGATGCAACAATAATGATCTAAAGCTTAAGCGCTTCTTTGCTATTGTCTTCTATATCATTGGCTCAATGAGATTGCTTCTCACTCTCAACATTTAGTAAACACTCCTTATAGAGTTTTAAATAATATGCCCTCTCATTACAAGTTGAGTTTTATTCGGTTCATACTAACCACTCCCATATTAGACCAACTTAGAATCCTTATATCTCACATTATTAGATTAATCCCATAAAAATATAAATTATAATGTTAATTAATGCAACTAACAACACAAAAGCTTTTACAGTTATAAACACAACCCCATATAGCTTATGTTTATATTAGCATGGTGTTGTATTAACATATGTGCAAACTGTTGAGAAAATATAAGCTTATTAGCAGGATAGTGGGTGTCAATAAGATTGCATCAGAAATTATATATTTTAATAAAACATTTTCCATTCTTTTAATTCGGAATAGTATCCAGTTTACATAGGAAATTAAATTAACTAGAGTTTAACCTTAGCATCGCAAAAGAGATTATTGGACTTAGTCATGCATAATTGCATGTATAATATATATCCAACCATGTATTTCCTAAAACAGATTTTGAATTTCTAATGTCAAAGCAACATAATTTACAACCGAATAGTTAGAAATTCGCTCTAGGCGTAATGTTCTCTTTCAACTTCTCTTTCGCTTTCAATGGTCTTAACGTGTGATGGGTATAAGGCTCATCAGTCATCGTTTTGGCCCCAGCTACCTCAACATATTCACCCTGGTTTGCATCGTTCTTGTATCGCTCCACAAGGGTTACGGCATGTTTTCCATGCTTTCTTCTCTTTCAAAATGTTTTCATGCTTGGTTGCCACTGTTGCCAAGTGGACAAGATCATTAATTTATCGTCCTACCATCTTTTCTCTGATAGAAAACTTCAAACCTGCCAGAGCTACATCCACAAGGGATTTTTCCAGTAAAGGCAGAAGGCATTGATTCCTTGCCTTTTTGAACCGAAATATGAACTGATCTATCAACTAAAACATCATTTTACTGCTTCATAGACACATCAGGGATGGATCTCTGGAATTGTTCATGAAATAATCTTTCCATTTATTCCCATGAATAGACGGAAATTGGTGGCCTGTATGGAATAGGCGCCAGAATAGTCTGAGCCATCAAGCTGGAGATGCCATCGACAACTCAGCGCGTCCTACCCTTTCGTCAGCGGGCTGTGGTGGTGAATTATTCCCACCAGTATCAATGGTATCAAGTTGACTCCCAGTACGACGTGTCGTTTTATTTCCCATATCATCAACACTGATTCTATTGTGTGTGCCAAAAAGATGTTTCGTTGAAATTTTCTGAAATGAAATATCTTTCATCGAAGGTTGTTCTTCAATTATAATTTGAGGAAATTAAGGTTCTGTGCTAATTTTGGATAGAAAATAATACAAACAAACAAAAATCAACTTCTTCGATCCAAACAATATTGTATAATCTCAAACCAAGTCGGAATTAAATCGACAACAAGGCTTGAAAATTATGAATTCGATAACGTCACAAGGTGTGCAAACAAATTATATG
The DNA here is from genome assembly GCA_028830015.1 of Eucalyptus grandis x Eucalyptus urophylla. Lineage (NCBI taxonomy): Eukaryota > Viridiplantae > Streptophyta > Magnoliopsida > Myrtales > Myrtaceae > Eucalyptus > Eucalyptus grandis x Eucalyptus urophylla. The sequence continues at coordinate 26,957,020 of CM054189.1, read as the reverse complement.
AAATTTAATCGATGACACAACACTCACCATGATAAAGATATATGTCATAATTTAATCAATGATGTAGATCTTACAATATGCAACGTCTATATAGCCTGTGCGCAGAAAAGTGAAACCAATTGTTAAGTGAAACGTGGCGAATCAGGGTAGTTGAACCGCACGGCTTCGTGAAAATTTGTACCGAGGAACTTCAACTTTTATGTTTGACGCTCGCTAGGCTTTGCGCAGTAAATATGATCAGAAATTATTGGAAAATAAATTTATCATGCTCTATAATCACTATTACGTGATGACTAGGGTCAAAAAATAAAATGTAAGAAAGCTTTTTAAATCTTTGAAAATGATAAGGTGTTAGTGACTGCCATCATATATTAGAATTTTTTGTTTTGAACTATATTAGAGCTTCTCACATGCGATAATTTCAAAAGTTTAATCATTGATGATTGTTTTGGATGGGTTGGTTGCGAATAATGTTGGAGCCATAGTATCGAAAGTGTGAATTGTTTGATAATAATATTATTTATGTCTTTAACCCTTTTCATGGACTCGAGATATTCTCACCCATTATATGTGGTTAGAATAAAATAGATAAAATAATATACTTGCAACATCTGCAGCAATCTGTGAGAGAGAGATGCAAGAGCCAATTATTTTACAATTATTTTTTCTTTTCGTCTCTATACTTTTACTTTTATTTTTACTTTGTTTTCTAATCAAGTTCTTATATTTTTAATTTAAAAAATAAATTATATACTTGCAACATCTGAAGCAATCTGTGAGAGAGAGAGAGAGACAGACGCAAGAGCCAATTATTTTACAAATTTTTTTACTTTTCGTCTCTATACTTTTTACTTTTATTTTTACTTTGTTTTCTAATCAAGTTCTTATATTTTTAATTTGTCTAATGAGGTCATCTTACTTTGTTCACAATTTTTTTAATCAAATCCTTTTGACATCAAATTTGGCCGAATCTAGCTAACATGACCATCAAGTGATATCGTAGTGAGTACGATGTGATTAAAAAATTTCCAATGTAGTCATCCACATGAGCGTCGAAAATGGGTAATGAGTCATACTTCAATACTATTTATATTGGCTATTTTTCCACACACACGCATCCATGTGTGCATCTATATATTTTTTCACATCATACTTTGGGGTCATTTGATGCCACATCTCCCAAATTCAGTTTTATTTTGTGTCATATAGACTTGATCTAAAAATTTTGTGAAACTAGAACTACTTGATTGGACAAACTAAATGTACATAAATTTGTCTAGAGAAAGCATGGAGTATGTAGACGATAGATAAGATTTTTCGTCCGCTTTTTGTGAGGTTCACAACTGTTAATGCATTTTATTTCCATTGATTTCTTTTTGAGGTTTTGAAATACATAAATGTTATTTTTTTAATATTTTAATTACATGTAGATTCAACTTTTAATTCCCTTCAATGAGAGAGTGGGTAAATACTTCAAAATAATAGTGTGATGCTTATTTCTTAGGTAAAAACTTGCGAGTTGAGTGACATTTCTTTTATAACTGAGAATGTTACCCACTTCATTGAGATTTACTTGACTTAAATATTTTTCTGTAGAGATTTAAGTTGCATATGGAAAAAATTACTAGCGAGGCGAAGAAGTTGCTAAACTATTAAGGAGGTGACGGTACCTTTTGTTGATGACAAGTGTCTATGAGGGCTGACCCCTGGGCTGCATTGGCCCAAGCGTGGGTCTGGGCCTTTTGTTTTTTTTTTTTTTTTTAACTCTAAAAATACTTTTGAAAAAAAGAGTACAATATTTAAATTTGAAAATTGCGTTATTGAAAAAAATTGCATGAAATTGAAATACAATATTTGTTTATGCAATATCAAGAACAATACATCAAACATTTCAAGTATGCGGCAATACTATACTATAAAATTATTTAAGATTTGATATTAGGGACAATATGAATAGAGTCTGACGCCCCATCTAGCTTCATCCACGTAACCAAGACAGCAGACACAACAGAAAAGACAAGTGGAATGTCCCGTAATATTCATGGCCAACCCTGTTGGCTTGAAGAAAGAATCACAGCGGGAAGTGGCCAAAGGGTCAAAAGCACGTTACTTAGGAAGCATAGAAAGCACTCCCGCAAGCAATTCCTTCTTTTCGGGGCTTTGAGACACCACTTTGTATGACTCAATCAAGAGTCTGGGGAATAGTTTGGTGAAGTAAGCATCCAAACCATTAGGATCCGATCCGAGGATCGCCTGTCAGAATCATCAAAGCAATAAAAGATATGAGCCTTGTACGCATGTGGCTGTAAATATCACCACTGTTCCAGAGAGAGAGAGAGAGAGAGCGAGAGAGTACCTTAACTTTTTCTAGAGCTTCCTTTAGATGGCTAAACTTATTTCGCACGGCTCTCAGTAAGTCTCCAACACTGCTTTCATCATAGGGCTTACGTCTATGTTTACGTAGGTCGTCCATAACATCTATATCTATTTCCTTTATCCAATTCCCGTCAAAAACCAATTGCACAATGTTCTCCAATTCTTTGAGAAGATCTGAATTGCCTTTTCCCGCTCCCGGTTCTACTGCATCGCTGACGTCTCGAAGAAAGGTCAGTCTGTCTGTTGAACTCCAAAAAAATGGATGCTGCAGCACCTCCAATGCCGTTGGCCTGCTAGTAATAAAAAGTAATTTACTATTGACCCAGCATTTCAAAGAAATCAATTACACAAACAATACTAAGATGGACTGAGTTCTCGAGTTTAAAAGCATCACAAGTTTGGCAATCGTGCAATCTCTAAAGTAATTAAAATTGCATTAGCTCAATGAAAGAGTAACCAAAATGTCTGACAACTTCCATGCACTTCACAATTCACGAGTCTGGAATGAAGGCAGTTGTTTGACTACAACAAGAACCCAGGAATTATTTACTCCAAGTACCTTAAATTAGCAATCTAATCATCTAGTCCCTAGGATTCTTATTTCGTAGTGAGCATCATATGCTAAACCCTCGGAATCTTCATACAAAATCCTTTTCGGTGCATATATAGCAAATCTAATTCCGCGCTAGAAATGATTGCAATTTATTTGTTCGTGGGCGGGTAACAAACTTATAGCCCTAATTACTAGGCTTCCGACAATGATCATCTTTCATTAGAATATTACAATTGTCAAATGCATTTAGGCTATCGGATAATCAACCTTTTCTTCGGCTTCTATTGTCAATTGCCAAAAGAAATAAGTGGGATCTACACATTTTTTGCTCATCAAGTAGAGCCCACAGCAGGAAAGATATTTAAGCCATGTTGGAGGAGTTCTAGGGTACCTTTAATGCTCATGAGATTAAGTGATGCAGGAAAATGGAAATCGGTCAACTAAATGGTTGTAAAATCTATAAAATGGCAGAATAAAAATGGTAGTGATGCAAATTAACAATGACAATACACTCACCTCAATTTGGAATCTTGGCTTAGTAAACGTTAAATTGAATCATGAGCTTCCGGCATATCTATCACTGAGGGTAGGTCCGGATTGTTGGAAGCAATGTTTTCACCAGACAGATGTCTTCCACGAGTGACGCAAAAGAACAAGACACAACCTAAACTAAGCAAATCCATTGCCTGCGTTTGGCGCCCACCATCACGAGACACTTCAGGTGCTTGATATCCTTTGGTTCCACAACCTGCAAGACAGACAACAAAGATCAATAAAAGAGCCCTCATCACTTGGACAAAATATAGATGGACATAATTGATTCACCCATCAACGAAGGGAGACCATGGCAAAGACTATTAAATCTCCACAAACTTTACCACGACATAAGAAGCAATACAAAGCAACCTAACTTCCAACATAATAGTCTTCTTTAAAAGAAGAGATTGTTCTAACAAAGTAAAATTGTAGTTTTAAAATTTTTAGCCAGGAATCCGAAGATGATTTACCACTGTATAGATTCAGATTATGCACGGATCAATATTGAGGAAAAGAAGATCAAGGGTCTGAATAAAGCTATCACGAGCACTTACTAGTGGCATGATATCCCAAGGAAGATCTACCATCAGGAAGGCATCTGCTCATGCCCATATCAGATAGCTAAGCACGCAATGAATTCTTAGTAATCAACACATTTGTAGGCTTTAAGTCCCGATGGATTATTCCCAAGCCATGCAATTGGCTGAGTCCTGATACCATATTCCTGTATCATAATATAGAGAAGACATCATGACTTCAATCAAGAATGTATTTGGAACCAAATAGTATCCTGGCCACTTAGAGGCATTGGATATATATACAAAGCCCTATCCTTTTGGAAATTAAGGAGTTTCTCTAACACACTAAGACCTAGTAAAGATGCCAAAAGTACACCAGAGAAAAAATCTATTACAGGTTCTTTATGTAAACTCTACAATGAAAAACTCGATACAGAATTTAATCACCGTATCAATCACATCAACATTTACCAATTTGAGTGCATGAGGATTCTGTAGTATTCACAAATAAAAAAGAAAGAAGGTATACTGATTTTACCAAGATGGGAAAATCAATGGATTTATCACTACGCAATTGATAATACCTAATTGATTTCCATGAGAAGAAAACTAAAGTTTAGCCTTGATAGTGAGATTGAACTTATCCTATGACTCTAGAAAGGAAGCTGCCAGGTTCAAAACTCAGCCCACCATGTTGATTGCATTAGGCTCACCACAGTCAAGGTAGTGGCCTAATAATTCCCTGTATCATGCATCACTTTGAAGTTTTTGCAGGAGAGCTATTAAGTACTACGATTGGCACCTAATGCCCACTTAAGCCAGCAAGTACATGAATGTAGTGATCTCTATGAAATGCTTATGAATCATGTAAAACATATGTAAGCAAGCTCAATATAAATACCAATATATGACAGTTGATTTTAGGTGTGTGGCAATAAGCAAGTACTGCAATTATCTCTCTAATCATACCCTTTTGGCACGTCAAAACATAAAAATTACCTCATTAGTTTCAATAACGTAGGTGAAGGATGACCATCTGCCCACCACAAGTTAAAATCCTGCATCGTATCCCTAACAGAAGCCTTTATTGATGCTGGATCATCAGGCAACTGAGGGTTATTTGAAGAATCTGAATATGCTTGAATTAAATCATCTAAGGTGCAAGTACAAAGCTCAAGTGCAAGACACACAGAATACTGGTCTCTCTCAAATCCATAATACCAAACAATATTTTCATATAGGTCAGATTTCCTCAAAATTTTCATCTCATTGTCAGCAACATCACGATGAACCCGGACAAGGCGTTTCACTGCAGCAGGCCGCTCTTCATATTTGCCCTCAATGACAATGGTCCCATTACTTCCCTTACCAATTATTTTACCTGATAGGTCGATTTTACCAATTTTTGACTTCCTGATATTGTCAATGCTGCCTTCATTTCCTGAAAAGACATGTTCCACCTTTTTGTCAGAAACTCTATAATTGATTTTCTTCATGTGATCTCTTGACAATCTACCTACATATATACCGAAAAACAAAATCATGAGATTTAGTATGGGATGTGCTAAATACCTTAAGTGAGTTAATTAAGGGGCAATGTGGTGACAAAGTGAAACCCCCTCACGTGTGACTCAAGGACAAAACACATGGAAGTTAGTAGGCCCATAATGACCCAGTTCAATGAAGGCAAGGAGTAGTTGTTAGGATGAAAGACAACTTAATATGGGATGGGTTAAACCAAACAGTATGTTGAGTGAATTAAATCTAGGGAGTCACCCGTAAGGTAAACATAGATAAAATTTTGGTACATGAGATTGAAATTAAACTGATAATGTGGGTTTTTTGAGGTCTTACGAGTGCCGGGAGAAGAGTCTTCTTCGGGTTTCTTGGTTTTAGAAGAAAAAAAAAGTTGTTAACTTTCACTTTTTTAATGACGGAACTGAAGTCCTCCTTGAATATGTCCTCTTGGTAAAAAACCCACGAGTCGGTGAATTAGCTGGTAACTCTGGGTTGGGATTAAAAATGTCGTCCGTAATTTGATGACAGCATTCAAAGGGACTGTTGCTGGTCAAGACGAAGTGGTTTCTCTTCCAGAATAGATACTCAATTGAATAGAGGTTAGGCATAGGGATGCCCTGGGTGAGCCCAAATTGCCATGCACAATACTGCAGAGAGTACATTTCTAATCCAGGCTTGAGGTTCCCTTTCACCCACAACTTTAGAGGAAGGTCAACAGGAGTAAAAACAGAGAGCCGGAATTTCTGTGTTCTGTTGGCGAAGACAAAGTTGAAGACATTGAAAAAGTCGAGGACACGAAGAGGGCAGAAGTCAGCTGTGACAAGCACATGGTCATAGAAGCCAGCTCCAAAAGTACTGAAAAGAAGAAACACCTGCAGGAATGGTTTTGAGCCCGTAACTCTATAGTCCACACGCATTGGTCTCTAGAAAATAAGGTTCAGCTGTAATATTTCTGGAGCGAGGCATGGCATGCTTGACGTCTGAAAACAAAGAAGGGAAAAACAACTTTGCCCATGCCCGAAGGACCCAGAAATGACCGAAGAAGACATCGAATTTGTCCCCATAGATGGACATAGCTGCGGGATTTAGGCTCCCCGTAGATAACAGCTAGTATGAGAAGCCCTAAAGCGAAAAGCTTGCTCTCAGTAAGGTAGAAGGCCAGGTTTGCTAAATCCTTGGAAACTCTTAGCGACGGGTGAAAAAAAGACGTATTTGGACAGCCAAAACAACGAAAAGGAAGCATGCTCTTTCTGGGTAACTTCGCTTGAGTCCTTGTAAAAATGGCTCATAAAGGATTCGTAAGAGATATCCTTCATGCATTCGAAGTAGGTACATTTGGCTGAATCCACAGAAGCCGGATTTTCACCCCATGGGCTAAGCCAAGTGATAGCAAATAAGTTTAAAAGGGTGATCGGCGTTGGCCAAGAACGGAACAAGAAGACTGGAAGCTGGTTAGGCCACCCAAAAGACCCAAATCAAGGTTCTAGTCAAAACAAGAAAATTGGAAAGCCCCATCAATTTGGGTGGATTTCCAGGCTGATTCCTATTGGGAACTTATCCTTTATCCTTAAATACCATTAGAAGAGCGAATGGTCAAAGGAAGGAAAAGCTCTGAATCGTTGGAAAGGGGTGGTCCACATAAATCCAATAATGTGTTTCCACTGGAAAGGAAGTTTCTCTTCCTAGTATCAAGGAAAGCAACCTTGGAGGGACAAAGGAATTCGAGGCTTGATAAAGCAAGGGCCTGGTGGCTAGTAGGGGTCACTTCTAGAGTCATTAAGCAAACAGAGGCGACAATTGCCGTTATCCTTATCTTCCCGGAGTTGGTCAAAGCGAGATTGAAATGCCGAATGTGAATATGTTGTAGATTGATTCTTGGGCCAATTTCAACTTCAACGAGCAGAAGAAGATCCAAATCCAGGAAAAGGTAAATGTCCTCGACAGGTTCGTGGTGAAGAAGAGAGGTAAAAATACAATCTCGGGCTTGACGTAAAAAAAGAGCAGATCCCGAATAGTGGCTCTATAGGCTGACAGGTGGCAGTGATGTCCAAATTAGACTGGAGAAGGTAAAGTGATTGTTGGGATATTGGAGTAGCTATACCAGCATTCTACCAGAGCTATGAAAGACTAAATAGCATCAATATCGACATGTGGTGCGCGATATAATACGACACAATATGACATAATAAGTTTTTTTTTTTTGGTAAAGGTAATTAAATTAAAAAGAGGGGAAGCTTACAAAAGATCGGAACCATAACCCACACTCTGACCAGTGGCGGCAAAGTGAGGGGGATCCGATGAAAAAGAGCACAAGGCTACACGATAAGCGACGAAACTCCTAGGGAAGAAAGAAGACAAACGGAGACAACCTCCGAACCTCCTGCACTCTACCTAAAGGCAAAGAATTTAAGTTAATATGACATAATAAGTTAATATATCGTTTCTCAACAAGTAAAGAATTTTGATATTGAGACATGTTTTGTATTAAATGTATATTTATAAATATATATGATAAATTATCATTTATATAATTATTTTAATCAAATTAATTCGATTCAAATTTATAAGTAAATAATAAAAAAGATCTTAGAATAAATTTATATTAAAAATATTAATTCATCATTTATTCATATGATTCATTACTTTAATTGATTCTGTCCGCCTTTATATAGCCTTGTACACAATAAGTGGTTATCTTCTAAGTCACAAACTTCAATTGCCTTTTAGATTCTTAGCTCTGTTGTCATGATCTTTAACAGCATGTTCTTATCCACAACCAGTCGTAATCTTCTCTAGCTTTCTCTTGGTTGGACTTTCTTCAGACGTAACTGCCTCAGTCTCCCTTTCATAGATGGAATAATTGACTGTCCGACGCCCATCTTGCAATGGGCACTCACTGATTTAACCTCATAACTTAATTTTTGTTGATGAATTAGCCCCAACATTTCTGCTAAACCTTAGATCATTTTTTTGTGTCAACATATTCCCTTTTAAAGGAATTAAAAGATTTTTTTTAATTCTTTGAAATATATAGTAATGTCATGAGTTACTCTTTCACCTAGGAACTATCAATACTTTTCGAGGGTCTTCATGTCGTTTCGGACATTTCGACACTCTCGAATACTCTTCACTTGATCAACACGTGTTAAAAAATTTGACACCTAACCAGCTCTCTAGACACTCTTCGACACATAACATGCAAGTTCAGAATTCTAACATGTGATTTCGACAGACTAGAACAATTTCAAAAATTTTCAATAAATGGAAGGTTAAAATTTATATATGTAAATAAATAAAAAATAATAAACACTTATCAAATTTTTCTGCAATTTAATTCATAGATTATTTATTCGTACTGTCAATTCTTTATTATTTTAGTTAACATTTATAATTTGTCCCATATTTATCGTTTTCTGTCCGAATCGCCACAAAATCCAATTTACTTTAAAAAACCAAAAATCTAACCTCTGGTTAAAAGTCTTTTATCGACAACCACTTTCGGCGAAACAAGAATAAATGGGGTTAATGATGTTTGTCGGTGCTTGTGGACTATATTCTTAAGGATCGTATGTGATTACTATGGCTAGAGGAGCAATGGCCCAAAAAAATTTGTAAAAAATTTAACCAGTTCCAACAACAACAGCATAGCTTGAAATAATTCCTTAACCGCCTATCCTTGTGGTCTGGCAGATTTCTAGCGATGACCTCTTTCAGTGTTCTACATTTCAAGTTTGAACTCATACTTAATCTTATAGAACAACTCACATAGGCATACCTTCGTATATGGGTTCGATGCCCTTGAAAAAAGAAAGTTTGGTTTTAGTTGGTTTGCTAGACTCCCCCTGTGACAAAACTTGTGTAAGCATGAATTTAATGCATCAAATAAGATTTCTACCATGTGTCAAATGTTTATAAAGATAGATGCTTAGATTCGAACAGATTGAACATGAAAAAAGACCAAACGAGTTTTGAGATCTCATTGACATTATTGATCAGACTATGTACTTGGAAGAGTAGCTCATCAAACAAGTCTAAATTACAAGAGAACGGTTTGGAGAATGGAATACCTTCTATAAGCCACTCCTCCCAATTTATTCACAGCACTTTGGATTTAGAATTAACTTGAACATAACAGAAGCACCACATAAAAACTTTAAGATACCAGTACAGCGGTCAGCGCTTTTCGCACCTCAACAAGGTTTAAGATGCCAATACACCGTTCAATGTTCTGGATTGAGTATGTAACAACACTTCCAGAAAGCATGATTATGCTAACTGGCACAAATAGAACTCTTTGGTTGTGTATCGCAAAAACATACTAAAAAAAGAAAAATAAATGCCCTTTTAAAGAAGAAAAAGAAGTGGAGTCCTTACATGTTTCTCCCCATTAAAGAAGTTGAAAGAAATATAAAGTCTTGAAGACTCAAATTTCATTTGACAAAATTATTCTGCATGTGTTAATGGGAGAAAATATCCTGTAAATCGTAATTCATCGTGACATGCATTTTTGTTATTATTAAGCAATTCATTCATGTTTGTAAAAATTCCAGACATGTCCAGTGGGAAAATCAATAGCGTTGGTTACCTCGGATGAGCTTTCCGCCTCAGTTATTGAACCGCTTCGCTCCTCGGAGAGAGACCAGTGATAATCCACACCATCAAAATCAACATGAATCTTCTGACGGCCATCAATTCTAAAGTCTTTCAGCATCTTCAGTTTTGATTCATCAGGAAGTCTCCCAAGACTTCAACAGTGTGAAATGTTTAATGATGCTAAAAAGATCAAATTATCCAGCTCATTCACCTGCTGCAGGTCGCAGTGAGATACTGTGAAAACTCGCAAGGATTTGAACTTCCCGAGGCCTGGAACTTCTGTTACTGCACAGTCGAAAAGCTCGAATTCTGACGGGAGCACCAAATACGAAAGATCTGGCATTGTCTGCGATTTGTAATGGCAAAGTGATAGAGTGAATAAACCCTGAGGAAGCGGTGGTAGCTTTTCTAAGTGAATGCAGCAAAGGGAGAGCTTTCTGAGCTTATAAAGGTAATGTAACCCAACAGGTAATGCAACCCAACGGGTAGTAGTTGGATCTTTAACGCAGATAGCTGCAATATCTTCAGCTCTGACAATCTCTCAAGCTGCAAAGTGCATTCTTTCTCCTCAATTTTATCTTGAACTGGTAACACCGGTTCCTGGGATCCTTCACCCAAGAATAACTCCCCCAACTTAACCAGACTACTGATGTCTGGGATCCTGTCTATCAATTTAGAACTGAGAGATATGCTTATTAAACTGGAAGGAAGTTCGGGCACTTCACAGAGCTGGTCACAATAAAGCAGATAAAGTGTTTGGAGATTGGGAAGTCCAGAAATGCTATCTGATAGACCATAAATCCGAGAGTATCCAAGTTTCAAGACCCTTAATGTGGAAAGCATCTTAATTTGTCTAGGAATTTTCCCCTCCAAACTCCGACATCCTGAAGCGTGAAGCTCTTCAAGCCTCTTCAATTTCCATATAGCGGGAGGCAGCTTTCTTACAAAAGTAGAATCAATTTTGAGCATTCTTAAAAGACTTGACTCATTGACGGTATCAAGTAATTCATCAATCCCAGTGCTTGATAGGTTTAGTTCACTCAACGAAGCCAAAGTCCCCATGGATGTTGGCAAGCTCAATATCGACCTACAATTACTTATTGACAAGTATTGCAGCACTCCTAACTCTTCAGACAGAGGAAATTTAGTTATTTCTGTACCATTATGTGCGAGGACTTCTAGAGATTTTACATGGCTAATTGATTCGGTCAGCTGGATCAATGGACAATTGCAGGCACTAAATCCTTTAAGCTTTTGCAAATGACGGATGGAGGCATGAATCTCTTGAACGGCGGTTTCATTGATAAGAATATCTTCCAAGGATATGAGGGAACCCAGCTCAAGGGGCAACTTTGAGTTCAGTGCAAAACCTTAAATTCAGTGAAACCAAGCACTGCAGACTTTTTACCGATGGACCAATTTCATCCAACCACATGCATCTTTCAAGAATCAATCTCTCTAAACATGTGAAATGAGATAAGTATGGAGTTTTGATCAAGTTAACACAACCGGTGAGGTTCAAAACTTTCAATTTCTTGGCTTTCTATCATAAAGTAAAATAAGAAAAGAGTTAACTTTTCCTCAACAATTTGACAAATGAAATTAGAAATAATATACTTTTCTACCTGGATTTGAATCCAGCCATTCCATTTTTCATGGATCATGCTCCAGGAAAGACCTAGAATAACCAACTCCTCCAAATCCAAATTCTTAGGATGAAGATTCCGAGGACAACCTTGCCAATAGAGCCATCTTAAACTTGACAGATGCCCCTTGAAATTTCCAATGACGTCCGCCTGATCCAATCGAAGGAATCTTATGCTCGACGTCCCCGCAAAATGTGCTGGTCCAAAACTGTGATGTGACTGACTACCAAATTCGAGAAGAACTCCCTTAAGTATTTCCGTTCCCTGCACGTAGAATGTAGGACTTAGGTTACCAAGGGACTTCAAACTAAAGAAGTCATTTTCTTAAGGATCAATTTATTTATAAAAAAAAATGAATTAAAAAAAAAATCTTGAAAGTACTTGCTTTCATCTCTCACAAAAACAAATGAGCAATAAATATTTTTATTATTCATGAATATACATATAAATTGTTATCGATAATGAAAAAATTTCATTAACTAATTATTTCAAAAAATATAAATAATCATTTTTAGGAAAATATTTTTTAATTTTTTGTGGAACATATGCACCATAAGTATTTTTCCTCTATGAAAAGAGGAACATGAGTTGTAAGGCATACAATTGTAAGGTTAAAACAGTGATGAATTTGTATCTTACTTTTTCATTCTTCAGCACATCCAAGGCTCTCTTGTGACTCCACAATCTACTGCACTTTTCAGGTTCAAGATTTTCCGGTAGGGCAATATTCCTACCTAGGTCTCAAAGTTCATCGTGCATCCATAGCTTACTATTCTCAATCTTAACAATAGACAAGTGCCCCTTTAATACCGATCCACAGGTAGCATGCAACACTTTCGTCTTCTCCAGTGAAGAAACAAGCAATGTCTAGAAATCTCTCTCTTTGCTTATCAAGTAATTCATCGGTGATTACCTTCAATTTCTGTTGAATTCGTGGCCCAGGTACTTTTTCCAATTCGCCTACTTTTTGCAACTGGTTTAATGTCTGCTCCCATTTGCCCTTGGTTTGAGAATATAGATACGACCCAACAACCTCAATTGTCGAAGGATGCCAATTAACAGTTGATACTATTTCTTTGGACAAAGTATCAAAATCATTTATAACAGGCCTCTCCTGAAGGCATGGGTGTGGAAAAGTTTAAGGGCATCACTTTTTTGCATGCCCCCGACCTCGTGAATTTGGAACGCTTCAAACTCAGCTAAAGCTTGTACTTTTTTTGTGGTAATTATGATCCTGCTTCCAGAGCCTAACCAATCATGATTTATTGGAATTTGTTCAAGTCGAAAGCGTGGCCCAACGTCATCGAGAACAATGAGAAATTTCCTGCGATCGAATTGGTCTTTAAGAATCAAGCGATGTTCGTGTAGTAGGAATACATGGCATAAGGGGCACCGAGAAGACCACAATTGCAAAGCTCATCTGCACAAGAATATTTCATCTCTTTGATGGTTGGAGCTTTCTGAAAAGCGTTAGAGAATATGAAGAAAGACAAGTAGGTTTAAAAAAATTTTGCGAGGTCAACTGTTTTATGACCTTCTAGGTGAAACACATGGACAAATTTTGCGAGGTCAATTGTCTTTGAGAAGCTCGGTCCTCTCTTCAAAAGAACTAATTTGTCCATGTGTTTCACCTAATTGACCTCGCAAAATTTTTAAACCTACTTGTCTTTCTTCATATTCTCTAACGCTTTCCAGAAAGCTCCAACCATCAAAGAGATGAAACATTCTTGTGCAGATGAGCTTCGCAACTTATGCCATGTATTCCTACTACACGAACATCGCTTGATTCTTAAAGACCAATTCGACCGCATGAAATTTCTCATTGTTCTCGATGACGTTGGAGCACGCTTTCAACTTGAACAAATTCTAATAAATCGTGATTGGTTAGGCTCTGGAAGCAGGATCATAATTATCACAAAAAAAGTACAAGCTTTAGCTGAGTTTGAAGGGTTTCAAATTCACGAGGTCGGGGGCATGCAAAAAAGTGATGCTTTTAAACTTTTCCACACCCATTGCCTCCAGGAGAGGCCTGTTATAAATGACTTTGATACTCTGTCCAAAGAAATAGTATCAACTATTAACTAGCATCCTTCGACAACTGAGGTTGTTGGGTCATATCTATATTCTCAAACCAAGAGCAAGTGGGAGCAAACATTAAACCAGTTGCAAAAAATAGGCGAATTAGAAAAAGTACCTGGACCACGAATTCAACGAAAATTGAAGGTAATCATTGATGCATTACCTAGGAAGCAAAGACAGATATTTCTGGATATTGCTTGTTTCTTCATTCTTCATTGGAGAGGACGAAAGTATTGCATGCTACCTATGGTCTGACTGTGGTTTTGCAAGCGGATAGGTAAAAGCTGCTCGTGGACTTGTCAACCAGGTATCTGTTCAACGCCCTCAACACATTTGCGACAAGTTGATCGATGAGTGAAGCATTTGTACCAGTGCCAAGGCTGTATCATGCATGCACATGGGCTTTAGTCACACGCACAAAGATTAATGTAAGTCCAACAATTTCTGAACTCTGAAGCAGTTAGCAAGAAAAAGTCCATGCTTTCCTTTAAAAAACTATCATACATCGATCAGCTTTAGACAAACAGGCCATGCAATTAGTGGCACGTGTTTTTGCTAAATCAATACAGACAAAGCACGGTATAATGAGATGCAAAGGTTGTCAGTTGCATCCACAGAAATTAAGCAAATCGGTATCACTCTACACTGGCATTTTCTTGCAAGAGTTAGATTTCCTGTGGATGCAGATTCCAAGAGGAAGAACATTCTCCTGGACCATATTGACATAGCATCAAAACTATAACCGCTGCCTCCCATTTAATGCAGTGATCCAACATGGAAAAACTGAGTTATGAGATACGTGTAACACTAGAACGCTGAAATTTGTCAACAAAACTGAAACATTAAGTAATGTGGCAAGCGGGGAGTAAGAATGTAGACAAGCGGATCATATTCAGTACCAGATCAGAGTGAGTTACATCAGGTATTGATACACCTAGCAGCATTAGTCTAATTAGATTAACTTAAATTGAAGTAAGCGCTACCTTGGGATTTGGATGCTAGGTTACTCTCAATCGAACTTACTCAATTACACTCACCGATTACTCGCCCACTCTGAGATGGATCCCAAATGGATGAGAGCTTCCTTCCATTCCTGGAGGGTCTTTAGGTCTTTATGCCCGGCGACAGCCTTTCTGTAATCGGGGGATCCTTCTTTCACGACCGTTGGCGAGACGCTGTAGAAGACCGGCATGATGATCTGGCCAGTCGTCTTGTGGCACTTGTGGCACTCCACGATCTGAGCCATCTTTGCGTGGCACGGCATGCTCGACAGATAGTTCTCTGACAGGATCGGAATGGCGATCTTGGAATGACCGATCGCTTGGGTATGCGACGGCCCTTTCTCCTCTCCCACGGTGGTGAGTTCCCCATCATCCCTCAACACGCTGATCTCCGCCTGGAGGAGGCTACGGTGGAGATGATCCACAAAGCCACTGGGAGTATCCCGTCAACTGAAGCTCAAAAACACATCGAAACTCTCTTCTCTTGTTTCGGAGGAACCTTCTCCACAGTTGAGAGAATCCTGGATGTCCATCTTCTTTCAAAACGAAATCAGTTTTCGTCCCTCTTCCCACTCTATTTCAAAGATCCATTCTCCCAGTTTCATACCCACGGGAGTAGGCGTACGAAGCGGCGAGGAGAAGGAGGAGAAGGGGGGAGCAAGCTAGGGTTTTGGAAACTCGTCAAGGAAAGGAAGGAATCGGGAGAGACGATGAAAATCCGCCATCGAAATCAGAGATTGAAGTGGGGGAGCAGTACCTGTCCGTTTGCTGTAGCTGGTTGGGGGATTTTTGAGAACCGCTCGGAGAAAGTCGGCGAGAATGCGAGGAAAAGGAGGGAGGGAGAGAGGGAGGGAGGTAGGAGGGAGACGAGAGGCGCTTCTTCTTTGGCTCTCCCACCCAAGAAAAGAAACTTCGGAATCGGTCCTCTCGGATTCCTCTTATTTGCTATGCAGCCCCTCCTCCGGTCGGCGAACTCCAACTTAGGATTCGGTCCCTCGTTTTCCTCTTATTTACGCATGACTCTTTGTTTGGCTTATATTATGATATTGAATCCTACAAAAGATAGGTAACTAAACAAACGATCTTTGAATACGATGAAAATTAGAGCAACCATTTGAATGCTCAACTTATTATTCTAACCTATTGTACAAAAAATGAAAACAATGAAAAAACAAAAACTGACTCCTTGAAAGTTTAAAGAGAGGGAAATGGAGACACTGCACAGGCAAAGTAATGATATAGAAGGGCACTGCCCCTTCGTAGCCAGGGACAACCTTCTTGACTACTCTTGCTGGTGGCCCTCATCACACTTTGCTTGGCTGTGACGAGGGCCGCCACATCAACCACAAGGGTGCGCAACCCAGCCGGTGGCAATGGTAAAAGGGGCCTCTCTCTCTAGTTTTTGTTTCTTTGTATTTTAGTCTTTCTATTTGTAGCATTTTCCCCCTAATATGGCGCAACATTTGCTAATGCAGGTGCATTAAAATTGGGTTAAATATGATGAAAGTCTTAAAACTCGTCATGAAAATACAATTGAGTTTTGAAATGTTCAAAAGTACAGTTAAGTCTCAAAACTTGTCATAAAAGTATATTCGAGTCCTAAAACTTTCAAAAAATACAATTAAATCCTAAAAATTTTCATGAAAGTGTAATTTAGTTATAAAACTGATCATACTAGTGAACAATCGAGTCCTAAAACATTCAAAAAAAATGAATTCAACGGAATGACTCAATTGGACCAATTTTACAAGTTTTAAGAATTAATTGCATTTTTGAAAGTTTTAGAATTCAATTACACTTTTATGACGAGTTCTATACCTTAATTGTACTTTCATGACAACAAATTTTAGAATTTCCAATACACTTATTCCATTAAAATCCATATCTTGTTGGGCTTTGCTATTCTAAACGCATAACAACCAACCAATTCTTTAAATTTAAACTAACCCATGTGCAATTCGATCTGTTAAAAATGAATTAAAAAATAGGTCTTTGACACCTCTCCTTAAACTCAATAACCCTTATCACAAGAAACATTAGAACAATGAAAAACCTCAAATTAGTATACTTATGAAAAATTTACCATAAATTAATTTTTTAATCCCAAAAAACTCCAAACCGATATACCTGTGACAAATTTGCCCTCTATTAGTTTTCATTAAATTTGCTTATCAAATTACTGAGTTGAATAATACGTGACAATTAACAACTATACCAGTCTATGAAGTACCGACACTCTCCAAAAGTTTTCCTATCGTGTCGGACACTTCAACGTGTATCTGACACTCTCGGACACTTTCCGACACTCGGTTAACACGTGTCGTAAAATCTAACACCTTGTCAACTTTCTTGTCACTCTTCGATACTCGAGTCAGATTTCTGACATACGAGTTTCCAACATGTGATTCCGATATCAATGTTAAATTTAAAAATTAAATAAATTAGAGGTCAACATATATATATATATATATATATATGTGAAAAAATAAAACACAATAATAAAAATAATAAATGAAGAAAGAAGAAAAACAGTCTTATCTTCTCTTTTGACTCCCACTTTCCGTGATACACAATTCACCCTTTAAGTTTTTTTCTCCTCTTTCAACATATCTAACATGCGAGTTATATATATTTGAAATAAAGTTGAATTACCACCGACCGAGGTGGCGTGGATGGTAGATCATTGGCCCTCCCCAGTGGAAGCCAAAGTTCGAAGCCTCTGCGAAGCAGGGAGACAGTCTTAGCTACATTGTGACTTAAGCCTGACGTCAGGGTGGAGGGTGGTGGTTTCCCCGCTAGCGTCACCGAGGGGTTTACGGCACACTATCGGTGCAAGCATTCCCCCTGCACCAAAAAAAATAAAAAAATAAAAAAAAAATAAAGTTGAATTTGTCAAACTGAAATAATGAATAATACTAATAAATGACGAATTAATATTTTTAGTGTATATTCATTCTAGGCTTTATTTATTTATTTATTTATGAATTTGATTCAAATTAATTTGATTGAAATAATTAAAAAATAATAATTTATTATGTATATATAAAAATATTTATTTAATATATAACGTGTCCCAACATGTTGAAATTTTCTATTTTTTTACTCAAAATAAATCATAGAAATAGCCAGAAGAAATGCAAGGGAAACACTTCTATGGAATCTGTCTAAAAAGCAAAACGAAATCCAGAGATGTTACATTCTTTGGCGTGGATCATCCAACGAAGCAGGACGTAAATGTCAAAAGCAGATGCCTGAATCATGCAGAGACGCAAGTAAAGATCGACTACGTTGAAAAAAGAAGATTCAGAAACATGTAATTGAGTGAAATCACGCCTTGCTCCTCTACCCATGTGACATAAGATTCCTCAGCCTGGTTTTTACTACCACGGACTAACCAAGAAGGAAACTATAATAAGTGGGTCCTGTAATGATGTATGCAGGTCTCTTCACAGGTTCTGAATCTTCAGTCTGATCAGGCCTGGCAATAAAGAGATGCATTTTATTTGGTTGTGAAAGGCAGGACCGTCCTGGAATGTGCTATAATAATCCGGGTTATTCGTGATGGGGCATTTTTACCTGCTGCTCAGCCCGAGACATAAGTTTACAGAGATATTTCAGAGTACCCAGAAAACACTAAAACGAGTCGAATGATATTCATTCAAGTAGATAAACTACTTAGCATGTAAAATTTATTCAAGGGGGAAAAACAACAAATTGATGCCAGATGATGTTCAGTAACATCAATTCATCATTCTTTTTGAATTTTTCATCCTATAATCATCTAGATCATCAGGGTTATCGGGTGCCTCTCATTAATCACATAAATAATTCCCACATAAAAAGTGCATGCCATGGTGATTTTTCCCTCAGTATTGTCTTTGTAGAGGTGTATGAGCATATATTTGGCCTTTTTGCATCGCATTCGGATATGACTATTCTATACATCATCGATGGGCAAAAGAAATGAACAGAGATCACATCCGGTTATTTCTTCCATTACAATACTCCCGCTAGCGAATACTCCATGTATATTGAATAAATGGGCATATCATCTTACTAAGGATAATCAATCAGTTAGATGGAAGAAATTAAGAACAGCAACGACCCAAATGATTAGGGAATTTAGAAATGCTGATTCATGCACTCATTCACATATTTGTGAAAACAGTACAATGAAGTCGAAGTGTTAAGTGGACCAAGCAATTGCTGGGCATTGTTGAGAATAACTTCATAAAGGAAAAATATTGCATTCTCTAAAGAAGTGAAAAGAAAAATGGAAATATCGGAGAAGAAGGCATTCCAGTTACAAGGAAGTCCAACGATGCAAGTGAAACTTATGGATCATCATTAAATTGAAAAGACGCATGACCTTTAGAATGAACATTGGCCTCAGAAACTTCAGACTTGCTCGAGGAAGCATGAAATGGATCTCTTTCAAGTCCTCATTTAGACCAGAGGCGTACCATGGCCTTCGCATATATCTGGCCTTTCTAGGGAGCTCAACTACTAGAGAGGCTGTCCTTTTGAGTTATGTTCTTGCAATGTTGGATATGACATGTTCTCAGCTTCTTCAAGTTCGACAAATCTGGCAGTCCTCGAAGGGAATCACAGTATGAGATGGTCAATGTTCTCAGGGATGTCAAGCATTCAAGGCCGTCCAGCTTTACCAGCTCACATTGAGAAATAAGCAAGGCTACCAAGGATGAGAGATTTTGAAGTCCTTTGATTTCCATTACAGAACACAACAGAAGCTCCAACCCAGATAGAGACTTGAGATACTTAAGCTCTGGCAATGTCTTTAAGGATTTGCAGTCTCGGAGGGTTAGTTTTTTCAAACTTTTGGGTAGTCGTGGGAGATGTTGCAGGTCTGGACATTGAAGATCAAGCTTCCTTAGCTGCTTGAGAGCATCCATTTCCGGTAGTTTAGTGAAGCCTGGGAGGCACAATTTTAAGGTCTCAACTTTTGTCACTTTGCCAATCCCCGAAAGGCTGATCGGCTCCACCATCAAATATCCGTCTGTGCCGGGAGATGCTTCATCCTCCAAATAATTGGCAAGGTACAACTCTTTGAGATTGGTCAGATTTGAAATATCCAAAGACTTCAATTTACTTGAGTCATAAGTGAGACGCAAAGTGGCTAAACTAGTGGGAAGCAGAGGAACCTCATGAAGATTGTCACAGCCATATAAATCAAGGTTTTGAAGGTGGGAAAGACTAGAGATGCTCCCTGGTAGGCTGGGAATATTGGAATCTGACAACACCAAATTTCTTAAACGAGACAAGCCTTTGATCTCTTCAGGAATTTTTTCCAAACTCCTACAGCGTGATGCATGAATCTCCTCAAGCTTCTTCAGCATTCCAATAGATCGAGGGAACTTTCTAATGAAACTTCCATCCATTCTCAGCACCTTCAAATTATGCATATTACCAATGGCATGTGGTAATTTGTCTATTCCTGTACTTGAGAGATCCAGGTTCTCTAATGATGTCAATTTTCCAATGGCGTCTGGAAGTTTCCACAACAACCGACAATCTCTCAAAGACAGTTGTTTCAACTTTTCTAGCCTTTTAATTGAGTCCGGGAGTGTGGTAAGTTCAGAGCCATCAATCGAAAGAAATTCTAGAGATTTTATGTCACCAATTTCACTGGATAATCGTGCCAATGATTTACAGTTGCAGGCGCTGAGAGTTTTAAGATGCTTCATATCTTCAGAGACTGGAATATCTTCTATATAAGTTCCATCAAGTCGGAGCTCTCTCAAAGCTTCCAGAGAATCAAGTTCTCTGGGCAAGTTACCGAGGTCAGTGCAAAATTTCAGATCTAAAATTTGCAGACGTTGCAACTGACCAATCGATGGGTCGATTCGAACCAAATGAGAGCAATATTCTAAAATCAGCATCTCCAAAGACTTGAAATTAGAGAAGTTTGGAGTTTGTATCAAGTCAACACAGCCTCTGAGAATTAAGACTTTCAACTTCCTTGCCAACTGCAAGCAATACAAATAGACAGAAACTGTTAATGTTGCAGTAAGTATTCAAGTGAAAAGGGAAATGCAAAGTATGTGAGCTACCTTTATACTATTCCAACCCTCCCAACCTTCAGTTATCTTGCTCCACGATAAATCAAGAACAACCAAGACCTCCAAGTTCAAATTGATTACATTAAAAGCTCTTGGACAGCCATGCCAACGGAGCCAAAGTAACTTTGAAAGAAGATTTCTAAAATCCTCCTTAATGTCAAAGTGATCCAAAATGAGAAGATGGAGATTTGGTACTCTTTTAAATTGGTCACCAGTCAAAGAGGTCTGCGATCGACCATCCATGTCTTTTTGTTCAGTGTTATCCATCTCAAGCCACAGAGCTTCAACCTTCATTTGACTCTGTTGGTCAAACACCATTGTTAGACAGAAGCCAATGAAACCCCAATACAATAATTGAACTGAGGATCATTTATGCTTCACTCTTTCCAAAAGGGATCAAAACAAGGAGAGTTATGTATTCAACAGACAGACCAAAAAAGGAAATGTCAAATCTGACCTCATCTTGTTTAAAAATCTTCCGAGCTTCAGTGGCCCATAGTCTACTGTTGTTCCCCTGTTTCATGCAATCTTCTTGAACAATTTTCCTGCCCAGCTTCCTTAGCTGATCATGGATCCACATCCTGTTGTCGTCTCCAATCTTTACCATGGACATGAGACAAAGCATCTCGACTTCAAAAGAAGGATACAATTGAAGCTCATCCCACATGTAAGATGCGATTCTTTTATCCTCTCCAAAAAGAAAACAAGCTATGTCGAGAAAAATATGCCGTTGGAAACTGTTTAATTGTTCGTAAGTTATTCTCAACTTGTTCTCGACTTTATCATCAGTTACATTTTGTAACTTCTCCAGTAGAGATTCCCAAGCTCCTCTTTTATCCCGAAGCAGAGACAGGTGTGAACCTACGAGCTCAACAGCTAATGGAAGTTTTCCAGTAGCGGACACAATTCTTTCGGACAGATCAACATAGTCATGTTCTGGACAATCCTTAGCAAAGGCGTATCTACAAAAAAGTTTTAGAGCATCACTATCCTCCATCTCTGGGACTTTGTAAGTTTCAACGTCATCAGTTTCTGCCATTTCACGTAAATTGAGAACTCTTTTGGTTGTGATAATGATCCTACTCCCTGAACCGAACCAATCGAGACTTCCAACCAAAGCTTCAAGCTGAGACTTCTCATGCACGTCGTCCAAAAGGATGAGGACTTTCCAGGTGCTTAATCTTAATTTGAGGAAGCTGATTCCTTCCTCAACCGATTGGAGTTTTGCTGAGTCCCTTTGGACGATGTCAGAAACCAACTGATTTTGCAAAGCTAGAAGAGCCTTCTTCTCAGTAGTGTCTCCAATATCACCGAGAAAGCTGTGACGGTCAAAGAGGTGGCAGATATCGTTGTAGAGAGATTTTGCGAGGGTTGTCTTACCAATGCCTGGAATGCCAGAGATGACAATCATCCGCACGTCACTAGAGTCAGTATCCAACATTCTTCTCAGCTCAGGCAAGCGGTCTTCAATCCCGACTAATTTGTCAGACAAATTGAGCTTAGCCTTTCTCAATCTCTTCAGAACTTTTGAGACCATCATAATTGCAAATTCTCCTTGCCTAGAAAACGGAAAATGTTTCAGAAAGAAGGAAAGTACACAAAGTCATGGACACTGTTAACTGGGGATAAAGATCTGAAACTGATGAAAACGTGAATGGGACGGAATGGGTAAACGCTCCGTACAAATGCAAGAGTGTGCCCCAGTCAATTCAGAGTGACCATTGGCCATGCCCATCGCAACCCTTAACAGACCGCCACTTTCGTATACGGGGGCAATTTGCCGTGAAATCAATTGAATTGAGCATGAGAGTGCCCCATTATTTAGGACAAAAAAGGGAGAAAAGAAAAGAAAACAAAGCAAAACTAGTTACAGATCCTTCTTCAACCTTACCTAGTATCTTTGGTCAGTTGCCGCCCTTTCACAGATGTCACTTCTTCGAGGGCCTTCACCCATTTCTGGATCGTAGCCGGATCAACTCCTTTCTCCTGGTGTGCAGTAATTTTATCGGCGTAGGGACCCTTCCCATCCTTCATTTCCACATCCCACGCCGTGATCAAGAAGTAGACGGGCATGATGATCATTCTTCCCTCTTTGCGCCACTCGACCATCTGAGCCAGCTCACGAAGGCACGGCTTACTCGAGGCATAGTCCTCGGACAGGATCGGGATGCCAATCTTCGACAGCTTGATCGACTCAGGGAGCTGCTTCTTGATGTACTCTCCATCGGAAAGCTCTTCTTCGTCTAAGAAGGTGCGAACCCCGTGATCGACGAGGCTTCTGTAGAGAACATCGGTGAACCCATGTCGGGTGTCGCTTCCTCTGAAGCTCAGGAACACGTCGAAGTTGTTTCCCGTCACCGAAGCTGATGATGCAGAGCTCGAACCGCCGTAAGGACCTTCTTTCGCCATCTGCAGCTGCAAAGGAGACTCACGAATGCTCGGAAAATTTCCTCGGACAGACTCTTGACAGTGCCACGCTCTGCCCTGGTTGATTAATAGGGAAGCAGGTGCTCCGTCCGCGCGGAATTTCTACAGTCAACTGATTTTGTGCGACTGGACCAGATCCGATTAGAGGTAATCGGTTCCAGTCTCGTTCTCGGTTCCTACTAGGAACCAGATCGGATTGGAACCAGTTTCCAATTTTTTGGATCAAAACCGACTGAATCGGTCTAGGATTGGAAACAGGTCTGGACCGACCAGTCTAGTCTGGTTCGGTCGCATGGGATCGAATACTTAGCAAAAATAAAAATTAAAAAAATTAAAAAAAAAAACACAAAAATTATTATATATTTATTTATTGAAAGGGTCAGTTGGATCTGGTTCTGATTCCCGGTCCACTTCCTCCGCAGAATCGGGAACCAGATCAAACCAGCCGATCCGGTCCGATTTGAGTAGTTCTTGATTTGAGCAATCCGACGTGCTTAACCCTAGATCCAATGAAGGCTTCCAAGGACTAGCGAATAAAAGCAAAGTAACGACGACTATTGGGTGTGTGAAATCATTTGTCATTTCCACATCTCTATCGTGGTTTTACTCCTATCCAATTCAATCTTCCGTTAAGTGTTAATTATATATTTTGAGAAAGAATAATTTATTTCATGAAAAATAGACTATTTTGAGAATGTAACCTTTATAAAATAGATAAATGAAAAATATTTAGACATAAATTATTATCGATAATGAAAATATTTTTTATTTAATAATTATTTTAAACTTTGACCAAATGCCATATGTAACGTAGAAATATATCTCTTGAAAGTTAATTGTTATGAATATATAATCGTCATGCAATTAAAAAAAAAAAAGGCAAAAGGGAAGAAAATTGAGGAAAGGAATTGAGAAAAAAAAATTAACAAAAAAGGGGGAGAAATAGCAAAAAAATGAGGAAGTGAATTCAAGTATGAATTTCTGAGCTAAAATAAAAATTCAAGTGCGTCCAAAAGAAAATATTGAAAGCCAAATATTCAAGTTTGATTCTCCTTTAATTATCATACTCTAACTAGTTTATTTTTGTGGAAGATAAAGGTAGACTTCTTGTTGGAGGATGTGGCCAAATGATACATTGGATGGAGCTCGAGGTCCGAGGGCAGGAAATGACCCATCACGTGCTTACTGCTTTTAGTCACTGTTAAATTACAAAGTTAATTATCAATACTCAATAGCCTACACGAGAAGATTAGTTTAATTTTAACAGATTCCATCTTCATTAACGGTTTAGAAAGATTGCTCCACCATTTTCTACACTAAAATAAAACGCACAAAGTGAATGAGCTTTAGAGCAGATGGGAGACAGAAAATCTGCATCTATGAGAGCATCCAAAAGCTACCGTGGCAAAAAGCAACATCAATTTGGAAAAACCCTCATTTGGATTTTTCAAATAATTGTTTGTCTTGACAGTGGGTGATGTCAAAAAAGAGTGCATCTGGTAACTATTATGTTCTTAAAAATAATTCTACTTAGAAATGATTCTTTTTTTTATTATATTCCCTTAATGAGATTCTCAACATTTGAAATGTCCAAAATTTCTTTTCTAGGAATAAAAAGGCATTTAGTATGACTCTTAATTTTTTTTTTTTTTGTGACTTAAAACATTTTTGAATTTTTTAATATTTTTATTATATATTTTGTTGTAAAATATTGCATTGCAAATATGTAATAGAGAGAATAAAGAGATTGAGTAGAGAAAATCAGACACTAGAGATCGTAGAAAAAGTCAGAAGAGAAAATTTTATTTTTAGTGTATCAATGTTCTATCACTATTATGTGACTGTTATTATGTTCTTGTTTACAATAAAAACTAAGCTTCTAATTATAGAAAAATAAGAATGTACTTAGCATTAATATCAATGTATTGAATGATACATGTGTTGGATACAGAGATGAACGTTAATTGTATAAGGAGATATACTTAGAATGTATGATACAAATGTACCATAATAATTACATTAGATAATATGAATATAATGAATATTCATTAATGTATTTCGTTCATTCATGTATTTCATAACACTCCCCCTTAAATATTCATTGTATTCATTAATAATGTGCATCGAATGATATTACCTCATTAAAAACCTTAAGCTGGAAAAACCTAGTGGGACAAAAACTGGACAAAAGGGAAAAAGAGTGCAAAGCATAAGTTTTATGATCTCTCCTTTTTATGGATGCATTAATTGCCTCGTTAAAAACTTTAAGCCGGAAAAATCCTGTGGGAAAAAACCGAACATAAAGAAAAAAGAGTGCAATACATAATTTATAATATCTCCCTCTCAATTGAGCCATATAGCCACTCTTGGGGCTAATCAATCTTGCATCTTGTGAATTTGTCGCATATCAATGCTGCAATGCATTGTTTATAATATCTCCTCCTCATTTGAGCCATATAACCGCTTCTGGGGTTAATCAATCTTGCATCTTAGTTATAAGGTCAAATAAATATTATATAAGGTTCATAAGCATTTCATAACCATATGAAAGAACAATAAAAAGCAATACATTTAAAACGAAACAACTAAAAAGAAATTATTAGAATCATAGAATTCGAAGTTCAAATTATCATCTAACAATCTGATATGTTATCCAAGTAATCAGAGGTCTTCAAAGAAATTAGAAACATCGAGGGATGCATTTGCTACTTCAAGAGCAAGATGAGTCATACCAACGGAAATATTGTTAGTCTTAACAGTGGTTATGGTAGTAGGATTGATTTCAATGGTATGAGATTCACCATGCTTGCCCGTATTTTTTAAAGATGTCTGGTATAGGTCAACAAAGTGTCTTGGCATACGACAAGTACATGACTAGTGCCCAGTCATGCCACAACGATGACAAATACTTTCATTAATCACCGTCTTTAGCTTCTTTTCTTTGCCATAATTCAGGCCAAAGTTAGATTTCCTAAGGTGGTTAAATTTTCTGCCATCCTTTCTAGGATTATGTTCTCACCTGTGCTTATAACCTTTAAAATGGCTAGTATTTTTCTCAAAGTAAGCATGCGTTTCGGGTAATGCTTTTGAGTCAGCAGGTTTAAGATCATGATTTTTGAGCGGTAATTCATTAGTTCAGAATATGTGACAAGTTGACGCTTCTGGTATTGTTGTTGCAATACAATATTCGAAGCATGGAAATGTGGAGAAAGTTTTCTCTAACAACTCCGCATCAATGAGTTTGATATCGCATAACTCAAGCCGAGAAATAATATCAAATAAAGCGGAATTATAGTCAAACATTGATTTAAAATCTTGCAGTATGAAATTTTGTCAGTCATATTGTGCTTGAGGGAGGATAATAGTCTTGGTATGATCATACTTATCTTTCAACCTCCTCCATAGGATTTGAGGGTCTCGAACAGATAAATATTGAGTCTGCAAGCTCTCATGCAAATGATGACAAATAAAAATTAGAGCAGTTGCTTTATCTTTTTTATTTGAGGTTCCATCCTCTATAAATTATTAGCGAGATCACATTTCCATGTCAATGCACTAGGATAAATAATTCTTTTCACTCACTTCTAGGATGTGGAATTTGGGCTTTTCAATATTTGCCATAATCTTTGCAAAAATAAATCCTTATTAATTAAAAGGATTTCCAAATATCCATCGCAACTTCAGGAGCAGAAGGATACTTTTAGATTTGAAATTTGGCTTCGGGCCAAGAAAAATAAAAATGAAGAATTAATAGAAGAATATAAAGTATAAGTTGATTAATAAAAAGAATACCCACCTTGCAAAAATTGTTCACTCAGTCGGTAGATCTTCGTGCTGATAACGTGTTGTAAAATACTGCATTGCAAATATATAATAGAGGGACTAAAGAGATCGTAGAGAAAGTTAGAAGAGAGAATTTTATTTGCAGTGTATCACTATTTTATCATTGTTATGTGACTGTTATTCTGTTATTGTCTAAAACAAAAACTAAGATCCTATTTATAGGAAAACATAAATGTACTTATCATTAATATCAATGTATCGAATAATACATGTATTGGATATAGAGATATACTTAGAATGTATGATACAGATGTACATAATAAGTACATTAGATAAGATGAATATAATGAATATTCATTTATGTATTTCATAACATATTTCTCTTTTTCCTTCTCTCTTTTTCTCTAGCCGGTTGTTGGCAATGGCTCATGACCTCACCAAAGCCTCACCAGGCTAGGGTGAGGTCTGGTGAGCTTGTTGGAGCCTCGCCTAGCCGATGTGAGGTTAGCCTTGTTAATGGCCAGGCGAGCTCACCTAGCCACCGATGAGACTTTGCCGAGTGTGCCGAACCTCACCTAGCTGGTTGCTGAACCTTATCTAGTCAGTCGTCGGACATCACTATGGCCGATGACCGATAATGAGGAAGAAGAAGAGAAAATGAAAGAAAAGAAAAAGAGAAACAAAAGATTAAAAAAAAAAAAATGATTTGCCTTGATTTTGGAATTGTTTTTAGGAGTAAGAAGTAACTTTTTTTCTATTTTTTAATTATGCTCCAAATTCAAGGAAAATTTCAAATAAGGGCTGAAATGCACTTATTTTCTCAAATAAAAGCTTGAAATTGATATTGTTTCAAATAAGACTCTGGAGTTGTCAAATCACCTGAACTAAGGGCTTGAAGTAGTCAAATTCTCTGAAATGAGGGCTTGAAGTTGCCAAAACATCTTAGATAAGGGCCTTTTGGCTAGCCGGTGCCTATTCCAATGGAAAAATTCCAAATAATGGCCTAAAATACTTTCGTTTACTTTAAATAAAGACTTGAAGTGAACCTTATTTCAAATTAGATCTTAAAGTAGTTAAATTGTATGAAATAATGGCATGAAGTTGCCAAATCGTCTCAATAAGGGCCTTTGGCTAGCCAGTGAGTATTCCAACCATCGAAGAATGGATTTTCTGGTCAAAAAAACTATAACTACATTTTTTTTAACTTTTTGATTTTTTTTCTTTTCTTTTTTACATTTTTCCTCTTTTGTCCCTTGGCCATCATTGTCAATGGCTAGTTGCCTGCCTTAGGCAAGGGACACCCTTGCAAGCATCAGGCGAGGTCTGTCTCGCTTGGGCTAGGTGAGAGACGACAGCCCAGGCGAGGCGACCCTCGCCCAATGCTAATGAGGGTTGCCCTCACTAGATCAAGTGAAGGCAGCCCTTGTCCAACATTGGCGAGGGCAACCCTCACCCTCGCTTGAGCTGGAGAGGCCATGTGAAGGCATGGGCTTCCCTCGCTAGATCTAGCAAAGAAACACCTTTGCTAAACCCTAGCGAGGGTGGCCCTCTCCTGAGGGTGGCCCTTGCCTGAGTCTGGCGACCTTTGCCATGACCAGTAGAGGGAAGGGGGACAAATAAAAAAGAAAAAAAGAAAAGGAAAGAAAAATAAATTAAAAGATGAAAATGCCATTCGATCTAATAGATTAGGCCTCATTTTTAAACTAATATGGCTACTTCAAGCTCTTATTTGAAGCAAATTCCTTTTCAAGCATTTATTTAAGACGATTTGGTCACTTTAAACCTTTATTTAAAACACGATTTATTTTGGGCCTAAAATGATGACATTTCGGGCTCTTATTTGGAATTTTCCCCCCAAATCTATCATTGACAACAAAAAATTTATCAAACGAATTTATGTTCTTTTTTTTTTTTGTTTTGAGAACCAAAAGAACAAAATCAGGCACTGTTTAAAGCGTCAACAAACAGGCCCAAAGTTCATCACCTTGCGCAACATGCACGGACTAAACTAATATTTTGCTATAGATAATCATTGTTCAAATTGGTAATTGGAATTTCAGTATCAATAGACAAGCATATATATCCTGATTAAAAAGCCAACATCAGCCCTTAGAACAAGTTGATAATTTATAAATTTGTATGGACATTAATTCCGATGACGATGATTACTTACTAATGAGTGATATGATAAGTAAGTTATCGGTCACAATTTTTTATTAACAAGAGAAAAAAATATATCAGCAACCTTAAAAATCTACCAAGGCCGAAATTTTCCAATTTTGAATCCCACAAGACCTAGAATTTTGCAACTCGATTAATGACTTGGATTGATTGTCACACTAACATGAATATAACCCATAATATAAATTACGTAGTGCTAGGCGTACTAAAGGGATACCACCTACTTAAAATAAGGTCCTAACCTAGATGTTATGTCTCAATTCCAGCCATGCGGTCTTTCCGTTATCTTTAATAATGGTGCTTCGGAGCCTAAAATTGCTCATATCTTGGATACCCTGTCGCCAATTCTATCGACAGGGTTATGAATTTCTCTTGAAATACTTGGATGGTGGCTAAGGTTTCCCCCGGAGAACAAGGCATCATAGACAAAACCACGTCTTTGCGTGCATGGGTTCATCTGGATTTTGCTGAAATTCGCAGTGGAGAGAGCACGTTTGGAATATCTACGTTATGCTAATTTCACCGATATCATCACAGAGACCGCCTTCTCTACCAAAGAGGACTATGGCAAAGAAAAGCAAGAAGCACGGTGCTGCATAGAGGACTCTGCATGGCCTGCTGCCTCCCGAGACCAGCAATCTTTCCTCTGGCAAGACTAGTTACAGGGAGCCTTCGGAGATTGCAGACCAAGCCGAGTGACATGCTGAGTTTGCAAGGTGAGCGTTCTCTTTGTTTCAATAGACCTTGTTTCAGGCTTTCCGCAATGATAAATAACTACAAATGAAACTCCAAACCTGTGTTTTTTGCCAGAATGGAAAAGTTTTCGATACACGAAGATTCAACTAAAAGAAAGTGAAAAGTGCCAGCCTATTTAGAGGCTAATCGGCCTTTAATATCCGCACACAATTCATTCCACTCTACGTCGATTTTGTCAATCATTTCCAAAGCTTGATTTCTCTTCTTTCCATGCTTGGATTCTCTCTCTTCATACTGAGGACCTGCTCGTACTTAATTCTTCAGTTCCTTAACTTTCTCTAATCTCATTGTCGACAGATATGATATTTCTGACTTTGCATTCTCAACCGTCTGCTCGCATGCCTCAATCTCTGCTTGAAGTAGGGCTATAACTTGCTCATTGTCAGCCACAGTCTTAGCTTTCTCTTCACATTGTTTCTTGATCAAACGAACTTCATCCTTGTCAGACGCCAAAATATACTTTTCCATTTTGAGCTCCCTTTCTAACCTCTCACATTCAATGAGGATCTTTTATTGGGAAGAGAGGGAGTCACCTGAGTCTGAATAAAGTTCTGCAATTTGAGATAGACACATTGATGTCCAATAGTAGGGACCTCTGGTGCATTTTGTTCGACTAAGAAGTTCAGTAATTCTGGCAATTGACCAAGTAGCTTGGGATTAAACACGATTGCCTGGAGTCCCTGACTCATTATAATTTCCAACTCTTGTGATGCATTCTGGTATGCTTGAAGATCAAAATGACTTGCTTGTGACATCTCTGTCCCAGTATTTTGCTCTCCTGAGTCATCACTCAACAGAGACTCGATCTTTGAGAAAAGAGATTCCTCTCCGCCACTGCATAAATCTGCCTCGACAATTATAGGGGCTTTATCTTTGTCTATTGCTGATGATGACTATGCTTGAGCAGCAGGAGGAGGCACAGCAGGACCAATTGTCGCCAAAGAAGGGATAGTTGATGCCCTATCAAGTGGCACATCTTCTTGCTCTGTTGATGGCGAGATGCCAGTAGTTTCTGTCCCTCTTTATCTGGCTCAACCCTTAAGTTTGATTAATGTGGAAAAGAGTGTGTTGGCTTGGTTCTGGAAATCATATGACAGCTGAATTTGGAAGCAACAGCCTGAAAGAAATACAGAATTATTCATTGATGGAGTGAGATAGAAAGCAAGACATCTGTAGTTTACCTTCACTCTATGCCACGTGGTTGATGAACCTGCAACAGAGGGAGAATTTTGCAAGTTAGAAGAAGCGGAAGATTTTGCTTGTGCTTTAGGAGGAAGAGGAGCATTAAATAAGGAGTAAAATTTTCTAATTGGCCAAAAAATTAGTCTAAGGTCTAATCAGTTCCAATAACATGGCATAGCTTGAAATAATCCTTTGACTGTCTATCCTTATGGTCTGGCAGCTTTCTAGCCATGACCTCTTTCAGCGTTCTACATTGCAAGGTTGAAATCATACTTAAATCTTATAGGACAACTCAGATTTGACAATCTCAATGTTCAGCATACCTTTATCCTTGCATTTGATACCTTGAATGGAAGCTGGTTTGCTAAACTCCATCTGTGACAAAACCTGTGTAAGCATGTATTCAGAGCAACAAATAATACTTCTACCATGTGTCAAAGGGTTATAAAGACTGATGCTTAGATTCAAATTGACTGAACGTGAAAAGAGACCAAATGAGTTTTGAGATTTCATTGACAGTATTAATCAGACTAATCCTTGGAAGAGTAGCTCGTCAAACAAGTCTGAATTAAAAGAGAAGGTTTGAAGAATGGAATACCTTCTATGAGCTACTCATCCCAATTTATTCAAAGTACTTTGGATTAAGAACTAACTTGAATAATACGGAAGCACCCCATGAAAAATTTAAGAAACTAGCACGGCAGTCAGCGCTTTTCCACACCACATCAAAGATTTAAGATACCAATACAACGTTCAATGCTCTGGATTGAATAAGTAACAACACCTCCCGAAAGTATGATTAAAGTAACTGGCATAAATAGAAGTTCTTTGGTTGTATATTGCTGAAAAATACAAGAAAAAGTAAAATGCCCTTTTAAAGAAGAGTCCTTACATTTTTTTTTTTTTTTTGCGTCGGAGGAACCGCTTTGGCCGACAGCCGTCACGTAAACCCCCAGGTGACGCTAGCCTAGGACCCACCACCAGGGTGCCGCACGTAATACACCTAATGGTTTGCCAGCCTCCCTGCAACGCAATGTTGCAGGGGTTTCGAACACCTGACCTTTCCCTTCAAAGGCAGGAGCCTACCCAGCAGAACCACCACGGTTACATATTTGGACCCCATCTTTCAAGTAAAAAAGATGAAAGAAATACAAAGTCTTGATGACTCAAATTTCATTTGAAAAATTATTCTGCATGTGTTAATGAGAGAAAATGCCCTGTCCATTGTAATTCATCATGTCATGCACTTTTGTTATTATTAAGGAATTCATTCATCTTAGTAAAAATTCCAAACATGACACGTGCTAATCAAGTGCCAACCTCCATCTATGTGGTCTAGAGGGAGAATCATAGTGTTGGTTACCTCGGATGAGCTTTCCGTCTCAATTATGGCACTACTTGGCTTCTCAAAGGAATGCAGGTGTTCCACACTTTTAATATCATGAATCTTCGAACAGCCCTCGATTTTAATATCTTTCAGTTTCTTCAGTTTTGATAGATGAGGCAGTCTCTCAAGACTTTGACAGTACGAAACATTCAATGATGCTAAAAATATCAAGTTCTCCAACTCATCCAGCTGTTGCAGCTTGCAGTGAGATATTTTGAAAATTTGCAAGGATTTGAACTGCCCAAGGCCTGCAACTTCTGTCACAGCACAGTCGAAAAGCTCGAATTCTGATAGGAGCCCCAAATATGAAAGATCTGGCAATCCCGTCCATGATTTGTACCGGCGAAGTGAGAGAGTGAATAAACCCGGAGGAAGCTGTGGTAGCCTTGTTAAGTGAATGCAGCAAAGGGAGAGCTTTGTGAGCTTACAAAGGAGATGCAACCCAACAGGTAGTAGTTGGATCTTTACCAGAGATAGCTGCAATATCTTTAGCTCTGACAAACTCCCGAGCTCCAAATAAGTGTGTCCTTTGGCCTCAACTTGACCTTGGTCAGGTAACACCAGTTCCTGGGATCCATCAGCCAAGAATAACTCTCCCAACTTAACCAACCTACTGATGTCTGGGATTGTATCCATCAATTTAGAACTAATAGATAGGCTTATTAAAGTGGAAGGAAGCTTGGGCACTCTATGGAGCTTGTCACAGTGAAGCAGATCAAGCATTTGCAGATTGGGAAGTCTAGAAATGCTATCAGGTAGGCCACAAATCCGAGAGTATCCAAGCCTCAAGACCTTCAATCTTGAAAGCTTCTCAATATCTCTAGGAATTTCCCCAGCCAAACTCCGACATCTTGAAGCATGCAGCTCTTCAAGCCTCTTCAACTTCCATATAGCACCAGGCAGCTCTCGTACAAAAGTAAAATCAATTTTGAGCACTTCTAAAAGATCTAACTTATTGATAGTATTAGGTAATTCAACAATTCCAGTGCTTGATAAATCAAGTTTGATCAAGAAGCCAAACTCCCCAAGGACGTTGGTAACTTCAATATTGACCTACAATGATTTATTGACAGGTGCTGTAACACTTCTAACTCTTCAGATAGGGGAAGTTCAGTTATTTTGGTACCATTCAGTGTGAAGACTGTCAGAGATTTCACATGATTAATTGAATCGGGTAGCTGGATCAATGAAAGACAGTTGCAAGCACTGAATGTTCTAAGCTTTTGCAAATGACCGATGGAGGCAGGAATTTCTTGAACAGCAGTTCCATCTATAAGAATCTCTTCCAAGGATATGAGGGAACCCAGCTCTTCAGGCAACTTATTGAGTTCAGTACAAGACCTCAAGTTCAGTGAAATCAACATCTCCAGACTTTTTATTGATGAACCGATTTCAACCAATCGAATGCACCTTTCAAGAATCAATCTCTCTAAATTTTTGTAACAAGACAAGTTTGGAGTTCTGATCAAGTCAACACAACCGGTGAGGTTCAGAACTTTCAATTTCTTGGCTTTCTGTCAGAAAGTAGAATAACAAAAGAGTCAACTTTTCTGCTACAATTTGACAAATGAAATTAAAAATAATAAACTTCCCTACCTCAATTTCTCTCCAACCATTCCATTTTTCGTTGACCTTGCTCCAGGAAAGATCTAGAATAACCAATTTCTTCAAATCCAAATTTCCAGCACAAAGATTACGAGGACAACCTTGCCAGTGGAGCCATCTCAAACTTGACAGACGCCGCCCAAACTTTCCTTCAAGGTTCGCCTGATCCAATCTAAGGAATCTTATGTTTGACATACTTGCAAAATGTGCTGGTTTAAAACTGCACTGTGACCTACTGTCAAATTTGAGAAGAACACCTTGAACACTGTTCGTTCCCTACATGTGGAATATAGGATTACCAAGGGACTTTGCATTTCCCCAAAAAAATATGTGAAGATAATAAATGCTTAGAGACTTCAAACTAAAGAAATCATTTTATTAAAAGTCCACTTATTTTACAAACAATGAATGATTTAGAAAACATTTCGTTGAAAATGATCACTTGTCTCTCTTACAAAGACAAATGAACAAAAAATATTTTCATCGTCCTTGAATATATGCATGCATAAATTGTTATCAATAATGAAAAAATATCGATGACTAATTATTTCAAGAAATATAAGCGATCATTTTTAAGAAAATATTTTCCAAATTATTCATTTTCCAAGAAACAAAAGTACTTAAGTGTCTTTCCTCTATGAGAAAAAGGATCACTGAAATGTAAGGCACACAATCGTAAAGTAAAAACAGTGATGAACTTGTATCTTACTTTTTCATTTGTCAGCACATCCAAGGCTTCATCTTGTAACCACAATCTGCTGCGGTTTCCAGGTTCACGATGTTCCCCTTGGACGATATCCCTACCTAGGTCTCGAAGTTGATCATGCATCCATAGCTTATTGTTCTCAATCTTAACAATGGAGGAAAGAACGAGAACTTGTAATTCCAATCCACTAGCAGAATCATAGTCAGACCACAGGTAGCATGCAACGCTTTTGTCCTCTCCAATGAAGAAACAAGCAATGTCTAGAAATATCTGCCTTTGCTTGTCAGGTAATGCTTTGATGATTACCATCAACTTTTGTTCAACTTGTAGCTTAGGAACTTTTTCCAACTTGTCTAAGGTTTGCATCCATACGTCCTTGCCTTTAGAAAATAGATATGACCCGACAACCTCAATAGTCAACGGAAGGCAGTCAATAGTTGATACTATTTTTTTGGACAGAGTAACAAACTCAACCGGAGTAGGTTCCCCCATGAAGGCATGGATGTGGAAAAGTGTAAGGGCTTCATCTTGTTGCATTCCCCCAACCTCATATTTCAGGATCACTTCAAGCTTATCTAAAGCTTGTTCGGCTCTAGCAGTAATTATGATCCTGCTTCCAGAGCCTAACCAATCAAGACTTCCTAAAATTGGAGTAAGTTCAAAGCCTCGTTCGATATCATCAAAAACAATGAGAACTTTCTTGTGGAAGAATCTGCTTCTGATGGACTTAATCCCGTCATCAACAGAAGGAATTTGTCTATGCATTGCACCTAGAAGGTCAGAAATCAACTGACCTTGCAAATCAACTAAGCCTCCTGGTTTTTTGGCATTTTCTCTAAAACTCTCCAGAAAGCTACAGCCATCAAAGAGATGAAATATTCTTTTGTAGACAAACTTTGCAATCGTTGTCTTCCCAGTGCCCCCTATGCCATGTATTCCAACTACATGAACATCACTAGATTCCACATTTAGTAATTTCATAACTGTTTCCACGCGATGCTCAATGCCAACGAAGCGTCTCTTCAACACCTTCAACACATTTGCGACGAGTGTGTTGATCATCAAAGCACGTGTGCCTAAGCTGTATCATGCGTGCACGTGTGCACAAGGTACATGCATAAAGATTAATATAAGTCCATCAGTGTCTGAACTCTGAAGTAATTTGCAAGAAGAAGTTCGCGCTCTCCTTTCAAAAACTATCATACAGCAATCAGCTTTAGACAAACAGGGCACGCAATTAGTGGTACATACTTTTACTAAAACTGAGGCATGTGCTTTTAAATAGATGTGTAACGCTAGGAATATTGAAATTTATTGACAAAACCGACGCACTAAGTAATGTGGCAAGCTGGGAGTAAGAATATAAACAAGCGGATCACATTCAGTACCAGATCAGAGTGGGCTACGTCAGGTATTGATACTCCTAGCAGCATTAGTCTAATCAGATTAACTTAAATTGAAGAAAGCGCTACCTTGGGATTTGGATGCTACGTTACTCAAATCGAACTTACTCAATTACACTCACCGATTACTCGTCAACCCTGAGATGGATCCCACATGGATGAGAGCTTCCTCCCATTCCCGGAGGGTTTCTGGGTTGACTCCTGTCCATCTATGCCACTCGATAGCCTCGCGGTAACCGTGGGATATGTTTTTCACGACCGAGGGCGTGACGTTGAGGAAGACGGGCATGATGATCTGGCCCATCGTCTTGTGGTCCTCCACAATCTGAGCCAGCTCTCGGAGGCACTGGCTGCTCGACGGATAGTTCTTTGACAGGATCGGAATGGCGATCTTGGAATGCCTGATAGACTGGGGAATTGGCCGCCCAATACGCTCTTCCTCGTGATTTGAGACCACGCGGATCCCCGCTTTGTGGAGGCTACTGCAGAGATGATCCACAAAGACCTTGCGGGTGTCCAATCCTCCGAAGCTCAAATACACATCGAAAACCTCTGCTGGAGCAACACTTTTCCCATGCAAAAGGGGAGCAACCCCTTCTCGCATTCCCTTGACCTCATATTTCAGGGACACTTCAAACTTATCTAAAGCCTGTTCGTCTCTGGTGGTAATTATGATCCTGCTACCAGAGCCTAACGAATCAAGAATACTTAAAATCGGTGTAAGTCCGGAGCTTGGTTCAATATCATCGAGAACAATGAGAACCTTCTTGTGCAAGAATCTGCTTCTGATGGACTTAATCCCATCATCAACAGAATGAATTTGTCCATGCGTTACGCCTAGAAGGTCAGAAACCAACTGACCTTGCAAATTATCTAGACCTCCTGGTTTTTTATTATGTTCTCTAACGTTTTCCAGAAAGCTACAGCCATCAAAGAGATTAAATATTCTTTTGTAGATGAACCTTGCAATTGTTGTCTTCCCGGCACCCCCTATGCCATGTATTCCAACTACACGAACATCGCTAGAGTCCACTTTTAGTAATTTCATAACTCTTTCCTCATGATTCTCGATGCCAACGAAGTTTCTGTTCAGTTCCCTCAAGACATTTGCGACAAGAACATCGATGACTGAAGCATCTACGGGTGAGCTGTATCAAGCGTGCACGTGTGCACAAGGTACACGCACAAAGATTAATGTAAGTCCAACAATATCTAAACTAGTTTGCAAGAAAAAGTTCACGCTCTCCTTTCAAAAACTATCATACAGCAATCAGCTTTAGACAAACAGGCCATGCAATTAGTGGTACATGCTTTTACAAAATCAACACAGACAGAGCACAGTATGATGAGATGCAAAGGCTGTCTGTTGCATCCACAGAAATTAAGCAAATCAATATCACTCTACACTGGCATTTCCTTGCAAGAGGTAGATTTCCTGTGGATGCAGATTTCAAGAGGAAGAACGTTCTCCTGGACCATATCGATATAAAATCACAACCATAACCGCTGCCTCCCATTTAATGCAGTGATCGAACGTGGAAAAACTGAGTTATGAGATACTTGTAACGCTAGAATGCTGAAATTTATCAACAAAACCGAAACATTAAGTAATGTAGCAAGCTGTGAGTGAGAATGTTAACAAGCGGATCACATTCAGTACCAGATTAGAGGGAGCTACATCAGATATCGATACACCTAGCAGCATTAGTCTTAATTAGATTAACCAAAATTGAAGGAAGCGCTGGCTTGGGATTTGGATGCTAGGTTACTCAATCGAACTTACTCAATTACACTCACCTATCAATCTCCAACCCTGGGATGGATCCCACACAGATGAGAGCTTCCTGCCATTCCCGAAGGGTGTTTGGGTAGAATCCTCTCCGTCTATGCCCAGCGATAGCCTCGCCGTAACCGTCGGATCTGTTTTTCACGACCGAGGGCGTGACGTTGAAGAAGACGGGCATGATGATCTGGCCCGTCGTCTTGTGGGACTCCACCATCTGAGCCAGGTCTCGGAGGCACCATGGGCTCGATGGGTAGTCCTCTGACAGGATCGGAATGGCGATCTTGGAATGCCCGCTCGCTTCGAGAAGCGACGGCTCAATCTTCCCTCTTCCCGTGAAGCGTTTCTCATCATCCTTGAACACGCGGATGTCGCTTCGTAGGAGGCTATGGTAGAGACGATCCACAAAGCCCCAGCGAGTACCCTGTTCTCTGAAGCTCAAACACACATCGTAACTCAGATCTCTTGTTTCGGAGGAACCTCTTCCACGGTTGCGAGAATTCTGGAAGTCCATCTACTTTCAAAATGAAAGTGGTTTTCGTGTCGGGGTCTCCTTCTCTCAGTTTCGTCGCTCTTCCTTCTCCTTTTCAAAGATCCATCTCCCTCTTTAAGAAAAACAGCAATGACCTCAAACCTTCGCAAAACGAAAATATGACACATCTTCATCACATTTACTCAAATTAATTTTTTTCTCATAATAACTCTCAAACTCATATGTTAGTACAATTTTTATTTCAAATTAATTTTTAAGTCACAAAAATTTCCAAATCGATGCATTAATTCCACATTTACCCCACATCATGTGACAAAAAATCTCAAACTCTTGCTTTCGTGCCACACCTACGCTGTGTGTGCAAGAGTTTGAGATTTTTTTATTACACAAAAATTAATTTAGGGAAAATATAACATGGGCCAAATTTGGGAAAAACTAATCCTGATGGACGGCAATAGCATCTATAAAAATAATTTACTAGACGACTGAGTTATCAATTAGATTTGTCATAAGACAAGAAATCTTTTCCAACTCTTTACTCGAAAGGCACGATGGATCCAATTGGCACTTCGTCACAACCAAGCCTTTTGGAGGGAGAAAACAAGGGGGTGCATGACAACCCAAAATTTCTGTTCCAGAAATAGTTTTTCTGTTCCAGACCTGTTTCTAGAAGAGAAATCCGTTTGATAAACCTATTCAGTTTTTCTATTTCTGAAATAGATTTCTATTCCAGAAATAGGTTTGGAAGAGAAATCAGAAACTAAAATTTCCTACTTCTTATTTATGGAAAAGTCTGATTTCTAGAAGAGAAATCAGAAATAATTTCTCTCACTAAATCCTAATTTCGGTGAGTCCTCCCTCATCTCCTCTACATCTTTGCCTCCTCCTCTTCCTCCGCCTCTCCTCATTTTATTATAAATAAAAATAAACATATTCATTTTATTCATTTAAAAATAAAAATAAATTTATTAAATAAATAAATTATTTTTATTTATCATTTTATTTTTAGTTTATTAAAATAAATTTATTAAATTTATTAAAAATAATTTATTTATGATAAATAAAAATAAATTATTTTTATTAAAAATAAATTTATTATTATTTGCCTTGAGTGTTTTGCCAAATCAATTTTTTTTATTCATTTTAAAATAAATTTATTCTTAAAATAAAATAAAATAGAAAAAATAAAATAACATTTCTTTTTATATTTTTATTTTAAAATAAAATGATATTTTTATTTTAAAATAAAATGATATTTTTATTTTATTTTTTTATGATTTATTTTATTTTATTTTATTCATTATTTTATTGTTACTAAATCATTTTTATTTTTATTTTTTATATTAAAGGTCGTTAGTCGTCGCCACCGCTGTCCGAAAGGAAGAAATTTTGTGTCGTTATCAAAGGAATTTCTATTTTTAGAGTAGAAATTTTGTGTCGTTATCAAACGGTTATTTTTGCTTAGAAACTCTTCTAGAAATAGAAATATAAAAATCTATTTCTATTCTAAAAATATTTATGGAACAGAATAGTTGTCATGTGCGCCCCAAGTGACTCGCCTTTCTCAGCCAATCTAAAGGTTGCGATATTTCTTCCGTAAAATAAAGTCCATTACAAGGGATCAATCACAAACCTTGATTCCGTGAGACTTGTGTGAATCTTACATGTGAGAATCATAAATTGAATGGTTATGATAGATTTAACTTGACATATCCAATGTAAGTAAGAATTTGCACTAGACTTATCAAACCCAAAGATCAAATGGACGAGTTTGAGAAAGAGTTGATCCATCCAAGTCACGATTTTTTACTACCCACAAATAAACTGAATGGATATCAATGCAAAAGTCCTGTAGTTCATAGACTAAGCGACACCAATAAACTGTTGGAACCAAAAGGATAAACAAGCTTTGAAGGATATGGTAAGAAGAGAGTGCAAACATACAAAGAGAGATTATAGTACTCAAAATGTCTACGAGTATATGTTAATGTAGCTTTCTTTTTTGTAGTACAGTATCTAATGGTTACTTATATTTAGTGAAGAAATATTTAACTTTTATTCATACATTTATAGCATATTAATGGTCAAGTTAGAGTGGAATAGGAAAATAGAATCATTGATTCTTCCACCAAGGCGCGGGATGCCCAATCACTTCACTGAGTGACTTCAGCAACATATATTCGACGATAAATCCTACGTGGATTTATTTTAGTAATAACTTATTCAACGTGACTCTTTTCAAAGGCAACGCGTTTCTGGCTAGAGTCAATCGTTTGGGTGGCACCTTACGAGGAAAATGCGAGGAACGAGAGGAAGGTTTTGCTCCGAGGGGGCTTGGAAGGAGGGAGACGCAGCGAGGAAAGGCGAGAACAGGAAGCCATCGTGGTGTAATCGTTATGCTCTGCTTCTGCTTCATGCGAATGGCAGGGAAAGCAGCATTCAGAGGAGCTCTGAGGTCTCAGTGGTGGAATAAAATCTCGAAGCCGGAAGGAGCGAAGAAGCTGAAGCCGAGGCACAGTTTCTGGGCATGAGATAAGGATCGTCGCAGAAGAGAGAGATAGACTGGGGTCGGATAGACAGAGAGAAAACCACCTCCATTCCCAATGCAAAGACAAAGCTTAACGAAAAAATGGGTTCAGCACGGCCAGTATAGTTGGTCCGGTTCCGGCAGCCCAGTCGATTCAGTTCCCATCTTAAAATTGGGAACCGGACCGCTCATCACTGATTTCAATTTTATGGAATTGGGAACCGGACTGCTGTCCTTTGGAACCGCCCAAAACTAACCGATCCAGTCCGGTCCGGGTAATTCCCATTGCACATCCCTACATTGAACAACAAGAAGAGAGGAAACAATTACAAACAGCAAAAATTTATAGACAAAAAGAGGGGGAAGCGACTATTTGATTCGATGGCGTTGGCGAAGACATTTGCTTCAAGGGCATCCTTTGACGGCACCCACAAGATAAAGACTTGTCACTCGTGGACCTGATTTTGGGTTAAGGTAACGGTTGGGCATTTTGGTTCGATCTAATTTAGCCTTGATTTATCAATTTTGGGTAGAAAGGCTAAACGATGCCGTTTCTACACACTTTTGATGATATCAGTGCCTCGGTAAGTCACATCAAATGAAATTAAATTAATGCCACATTGAATTTTCTGATAATGAAATTCATTGATGTCACTTAAGTAAATATTTTTTTAAAGTTATAAAATTTAAGTGATTGATTAAATAATTATGACACCAAAACGAGTGTTATATGAAAGTTATGGAACTGTTAGTGTCATTTTCCCATGTAACTAAGCTATAAAAAAGTGAGAATACTACTTTCCCACTTCTTTTTTTTTTTTTTAAATAAGAAGCGCTATTTATTTGAAATCAATAATTACTTACTTAGGCTACAATGTAGCAAATGGTAGAACTAGAAGGAGGTGAACGTCCATTAATTACAGGGCTCTCCTTTGCTGGGGAGGCAAGCATTAAATTCCTTCAGGCAAATTGAAGAAGTGTGGTTCTTTCTTAGAGATCTAAATCTACACGTGAAGCGCATGGTTCTTCACTTCAACTTATGCGGCCACGTTATTTTCCTCGGGCGGCAGTTTTTGTAACCATGCCCATAGCTCTACAAATAGAGTTTTATGTGGAGCTTGGGAGTAAGCGACGGAACCAGAGTGTGAGCTTTAGAAAAAGAGAGGAAGAGAGTTGGCTTCGAGAGAGAAATGAATAAACAAAGAGTAAAAGAGTTTGTCTTAGGATGAGGTGGGCTGAGTGTTTTGTTTATGGAGTGAGGAAATAAATTGTAATAGTTGTGGGAAATAACATTTTATTTTCTCATGTTACCACCG
This sequence comes from Eucalyptus grandis x Eucalyptus urophylla, assembly GCA_028830015.1. Lineage (NCBI taxonomy): Eukaryota > Viridiplantae > Streptophyta > Magnoliopsida > Myrtales > Myrtaceae > Eucalyptus > Eucalyptus grandis x Eucalyptus urophylla. The sequence goes on along the minus strand of CM054189.1, from coordinate 26,914,570 downwards.
TGATGCTTTTGCCCCCAACACTATAACCAAGAACAAGTAGTCCCCCAAAATTGTGGGGGATTGTTTAGAGAGTTTTTAATGGAAAATAATCCCATATAAGAAAAAGTAGAAACCAAGAAATGAGCTTAAATATGAGTGCTAGAGTATATGATATTTAAAGACCACGGGCTGTGATCAAGTGGACCTAATGAAACTTGAAATATGTTCAATGAAACTTGGAATTTGTCTCTTGAAAGTTAATTGCTCTGAGTATCCGATGGTCATGCGTCAAAAAAAAAAGGCAAAAGAGAAGAAATTGAGGGAACAAAGGATGATAAAAAAAATAAAAAAATAAAAAAGGAGAAATGGAAAAATGTGAGCAGGTGAATTCAAGTGCGACTTTAGTCCAAAGAAAAAGGAGAAAAATTCAAGTCTGACTCTCCTTTATATTCATACTCTCGCTACTCTCTCTCAAACACTTTGAAAACACTCCTTTAATATATTTTTGATGATAATATTGGTAGTTTGTTGTTAGAGGATGTGGCCAAATGATACAATGTTGGATGGAGGTTGAGGTCCAAGGGAAGGCAATGACATAGCAGGTGCTTACTGCTCTAAGTCTATGAATTACTAGTTCATTTCAATACTCAATAGACCAAATGAGAAGATTATTTAATTAATGATTCCTCGTTTATTACCATATTTGAAAACAGTCTTGTAGTATATTTTGTTGAAGATATAGATAGATTATTGGGAGAGGATGCGGCCAAATGATTAGTATTGGATCCAGGTCGAGGTCCAACCGTCCAAGGGAAGGCAATGACTTAGTAGGTGCTTATTGCTCTCAGTCATCGCAGTACTAGTTATTTGTCAATACTCAATAAGGATAGCCTGTATGACAAGATTACATAAATAAAGGTTCCACTTTAAAAACACCCTTTCACTATATTCGTCAGGGAAGGCATGACTCAGCAGGTGCTTAATGCTCTTAGTCAATGAATTACTAGTTAATAATCAATACTCAATAGGAGAGCTTGCATGAAAAGATTAGTCAATTAGAGGTTCCACGTATATTACTGGTTTGAAAACACCCTTTTTGTATTTTTCGTTGAAGATATAGATAGATTCCCTATTAGAGGATGTGGCCAAATGATATAATGTTGGATAGAGGTTGAGATCCAAGGGAAGGCAATGACGCTGCTGGTACTTACTGCTCTCAGTAAATGAATCACTGGTTAGTTAAAGGTCCCATGTTCATTTAGTTTGAAAACATCCTTTTAGTATATACCTGTTGAAGATATAGAGATTCCTGCTAGAGGATTTGGCCAAATAACGTAATATCGGATTGACATTGAGGTCCAAGGGAAGGCAATGACTCAACAATAGGTACTAAGCTGCTCTCATTCGATTAATTGTTATTTAATTATCAATTCTCTGTAGCCTGCATGAGAAAAATAGTTAATTAAAGACTTCATGTTCACACAATGTGAAGAGGTAAGACATCACTGAATTATCCCATTGTGTAGGCTCTTGGACTCAACAAACTTAGCTAAGCATCAATCAACGACATAAATGCATTCTCAATAGATGAGTGATTTATGGACCTAAGCAGATTCTTAAAAGGCTCAAGGAAAAAATAGGGAGAAGAACCTCCGAGGGGTGGTTTGTATTGAGCCACCCTATGACAAAATCCTCCATGGGCGAATGGTAAGGTTAACAAAGAAGAGATGAGTCTCAAAAATCTTATATAGTAAATTCAATCAATGATATATAATTAGCTCAAAGAGTGAGATTTTTCCTTATACTTATAAACTGACCATCAGTCCATTCCTTATACGATACAGGATAACTCCAATAATCTCCTCCTCACACATCGAGCCTTGGGTCAAAAGGGCAACAAGCCTTATCTCCCGTGTGACTATTAGGTCCGTACTTTTTGGTAAGTTGGGCTCTAATATCAATGTTGGGTGGTCTTGAGCTTCTCTTATCCCAAAAGCTAGTTCAAAATGTGAGATTTTCCTTCATATTTATAAATTGACCACTCGTCCTTTCCATAAATGATACATGATAACTCCAATAATCTCCTATTCACACATCGGGCCCTGAGTTGGATACATCAAAACCAATAAGATTTTTAATTTAACAAATAATTAGACTAAAAGTTAAAGAAAATAAGTAAGACCATAAGCATCCCATTATTTATTTATTTTTCTTTATTAAAGTTCATAAGTTAATAAAAAGCAAATTTGTGATGTGCTTGATCAAAAAAAGAAAGCATAAATTTTACATCTTAGAGTTAAGTTTAAAAAATCAAATATGTCTCATTATCAATCTATATCAGATACACTAAATTTATCTTATTTGATAAATGTAAAGTGGCGCAGTAAAGCACTTTCAATTTATGGCAAACATGTGGCACTCTACATTAGTGATATTTATCTTCCTGTTATTTTGAAAAAGTTTTCTTTTATTTTTCCAATTTAATTGAACTAAAAAACTTTCCGTTTAGTTCAAGAGACATATAATTCTTTTTTTTCCAATATTGCGAAAATCCCTTCTTCTCCTAATGATTATGTATACTTTTAGAATTATTATTTCCGTAATCTATTTCACAAGTCTTTTTCGCAGAAGTCTAGAAACTAGTATAATGGTAATTTAATTATAGCAGAAACGTAGCTATGACGTCCCTTTCTTTCTCTTTTTCTCTTTACTTTTTAGATACAATGTTATCGTTGTGGCCAAAGAGCACAACAATATAAAACGTTAAACAATCCTCCTATGCATAGCATGGGCACACCAAATTGCTGGTCCATAAATGATAATAAAACCAGCTCATGTCGGTCGACTTCATTCGGCACCAAGGTAGAACCGCCACGAGATAATGCCTAAAAGCCAATGACAAAGCACGCGTAGGGGAAGACTTCCAGAAGTGGAAAAAAAAAAAAAAAAAGCCCTCTTGGAGCTGTGAATGGAAGAACCGGATAATGGCTAGAGCTAGAAGAGAACGACTCATCACTTTTCCAAGTCAAGGTCAATTAACCAGTCTATTTTATTACATCCATGATATGAGTTCACTGTAATTACTTTTCAATAAAGAAGTGATAGTGGGTTACTTGTTAAGGCCACTAGAGGAGCATACATCTTTTCTAAGTCAAGGTCAATTAACCAGTCTATTTTAAAACATCAATTATATGAGTTAACTGTGATTACTTTTCAATAAAGAAGTGATAGTGGGCCAATTACTTTTCAATAAAGAAGTGATAGTGTTAAGGCCACGAGGGAAGCATACATCTTTTCTAAGTCAAGGTCAATTAACTGGTCTATTTTATTACATCAATTATATGACTTCACTTTAATTACTTTTCAATAAAGAAGTGATAGTGGGTTAAAGCCACTAGGGAGCATACATCAAGGACCACAAGAAGACAACGACTAAAGATTCGTTTTAAGTCAATCAACTATCAATTTTTTAGTAAAAATCTGAAGGCATGTCTAGATTTTCCATATGAACATATGAAATATATGAAACGACAACATTGGACGGAGCAGGCAAATTCGTCTAGTCTTGATGACCTTCTAAATTTTGATCAAATGAATGTTCCACTGAAATTTAAAGAAGAAGAAGAAGAAGAAGATAATGTTCTTGTTGAAGTTCGAGGTCTTGGTAGATCCAAATTCTTGGACAAGTTGATCATCGACTCATGCAATTCCATTGAAATGCTGGTTCTTTCTCAATTGAAACATTTGAAGAAAGTAAATGCTAATTGTTGTGAAAATCTAATTGAAATTCAAGTCCTTCATGAATTAGAGTTCTTGAAAGAGTTAGATATCTTCTAATGCAAATCCATTAAGAGGCTAGACTCTTTACAATTTAATTATCTAAAGTCGTCAAACGCTTCTTCCTATGAAAATCTACCCGAAACCCAAGGCCATATGGGGGTCTTGGAAATGTTAGATGTGTCGATTAAAGGGTGGACTTTATACAATTAGATTGTTTGAAGCCACTGAAGGCATGCTCTTGTGCAAATCTTGTTGGAATTCAAGGCCATGATAAGTCTAGATTCTTGGAAGAGTAGGATATTTTCTCGCATGTCCATCCAAAGGCTAGAGATCCAACAAATCAACGGTAAGGAGGTTGGCCATTGCAAATTGCCAAAACCTACTTGAAATTCAAGCAATTGTTAGATTGAAATGGTCAAAAGTGTTGGATATCTCTTAGTGCAGTTATATTATTAGGCTGAATCTTTCATAGTTAGATTGTTTGAAGCAAATAAAACCTAAAGAATGCGAAAATTTACTTGAAATTCAAGGCCTTGATAAACTGAAGGTCTTGGAAGTTTTGGATATCTCTTTGTGCAAGTCCCTTAAAATATTGGACCTTTCTCAATCAAAATTTCTTGCTAAGTGATGGTTCAAGGATGCAAAAGCCTATATAAAATTCAAGGCCTTGTAAGTTGGAGTTATTGGATATCCCTCTATGAGTCCACTGAAGGTTTAGACCTTCCGCAAATCTGCTCGTTTGAAGCTATTTGGTGATCAACTTGTTGAAATTGGATACCGCGGTAATCATATGAAGCTGTTGGATGCTGCAGGTTGTCATTATCTAGTTGAATTTAGATTAGAGCAAGTCTGTTGAAAGGCCTAAACCATTATTTAAGTGTATGAAGCTTTTGAGTGATACAAATTGCAAAATCAAATTAGAATTCATGGCCATAATAGGTAGGGGCATGCGCGGAAAAGTGGAATATCACTGGATGCAAGTCCATTGAGAGGCTAGATCTTTCAGATTTGATCTCTGGAGCTATTGATTGCTGGAGTTTTCCCAAATCTAGTCGAAATTAGGACTTGAGAGATTGGATTCTTGGAAGAGTTTGATATATCTTGGGGCACACTCTGCAAGACCGACTATGATATGAGCATGGTCGCTGTTGTCCGAAACGTGCAAGATTCGAGTGAATTTGTAAGCTCGGACCGACAACAACCCAAACTGCATCAGCCCAGCCCAAACAAGAGGAGGCATTGTTTGGTGGGTTGCACATGGGTTTAGTCCAGACCAATTAAAATCTATATTTAATTGGGCTTTGCTACTCAAAACCAATAACAATCAATTTTTTAAATTTTGACTAACCCATGTGAGCGATTCAGTCTATTAGATATGAATTTAAAAAATAGGTTTTTGACACCTCTTCTTAAACTCAGTGACCATTATCACAAGAAACATTAGAATAGAAACAATCATACAAGTAAAAACCAGTAACTCACTCACTATCGAGCACACCAGTCCTCAATCATGGCTTCAAAGCAGCCTTGGTCGAGCAAGAACAGACGACAAGCAATCCTCATATGCTTTTAACCTCATTAGGAACTGCTTCCTTCAGAAATAATAACTGAAACATAATTTTCACCGAGAATTACAGCAGCAGCAACCCTATTCATTTGGGGGTTAACTTGTTAATGTATCCTTATTCCCTTACTTTCAGCTATTGCATATTGTAGCAGTCCCCCCAAGTTTCAACGGTACAACTTCCAAGCTTTTCCCTTTCATCATCTGCAGGGCTCATGAAAACTCTTTATCCCAGTCTTCATCAGCTTGACTTTGTATTTTCAGCAGACTTAAAATTCTCTGCCACACTTGTTTCGAGAAAGGATATTGAAAGAATTGTAACTCAAAATTCTCTTCACGTTATTCCCGGGCAACTTTTAATTTCTTAGTGGGGTTTTTCTGTGTCAAATTGGTCCAGTAGAAGAATATTGATTCATATTATCTATTTCAGATAGTCATGTTCTTTTTTGTCACGATTATTCAAGCATGGCAACTTTATGCTAATTTGTTCCATTAATTAGCAACTTGTTATCTCCTGTTATACTAAATAATACTTTGGTCCTCTCGATCAACGAAACATAGACCAAAGGCCAAAAATCAAATTATTAATGGAGAACCATGTTTGGAGGTGGTTGAGGTGTGAGCTAAAAACGAAATCACCGTGCAGATGGAACATCCTGTTGAGAAGACATTCTTCAGCATACATTTCCTATGAGGCGAAAGCTCCTTGACCGACCATCATATTCCACACAATTTACTATGTCTTCTTCATGTGGCATAGTTGTGAGCATGTTGAGAAAGAACCAAACAGAGACACCATTGAAGAGTTACTCAGATCAATCAAAATCTGCAACTATCTTGGTTCACTTTTGGGAATTGTGAAATCCTACTTTAAGAGATCCACATGATTTCTTTTTGGCTGAAATTGTGAGTGGCACGTCAGTACACAAGAAATTGCAAAGAAACTGCAGGAGAGGAAGCGCTTACATGGTATGACTGGAGATAGCGTGAATGAAGCCTCTGCTCTGAAGAAGGGGACATTGGGATTGCAGTTGCTGATGCCACCAATGCTGCTAGTACTGCCTGGACTGTCCTCATTGAAACGGGCTTTAGCGTCATTATAAGCACTGTGCTGACCAGCTGGGCTATATTTCAAAGAAAGAAGGATTACACTGTTAGTGATTTGGATTTTGTTTCCAATGGATTATGCACCAAGGCTCTGCATATTGCTAATTGTATTCCCAGCTTACTATAAGTTGACTAATTTTTGCAGATTTATGCCATCTCCATTACGATTTGTATTGTGTTAAGTGTCCTACCTTTAATGTAGACTCAAGACAATAAAAAGTATTGCCTCATGAAAGTTCATACATCCAATCTTTTGCAGTTTGGCTTTATGTTCATTGCTTTGATCTGCAAGTTTGACTTTGTGCCCTTTATGGTTTTGATCATTGCCATATTAAACACTGACAAGATGATGGGTTTTTCATTCTTGTACTCCCGGTTTTGAACATAGCAGATTAAGAAAGACCAGTTTGACTAGTTTTTTCTACCAATCTCAGGAATGATTGTGACAATCTCCAAAGATTGAGTGAAGCCATCTCCCTAGCAAGATAGCTGGAAGTTGAAAGAAAAGTTTTGCTACCGGAATTGTTCTTGGAGGTTACCTGGCACTAATAACTGTAATATTCTTTTGGGCCATAAAAGATGTGGACTTCTCAGTAAGAATCTGTTTCTTGTGTGGTTTTATACTTCTGTCTCTCGTGTATGTCTTTCGTTGAATTACTGGAACGAGAAGTAATAAGATATCGCTTCCCTATTCTAGGGTGCAGGACAAGTTTGGTGTAAAATCAATCAGAAAAGACTATGTATTAAGAAAAAGCCTACATTGCACTAATTTTGTGCAATTTTTATCACGCAGACCGCCTTAACTACCAATAAAGACTACAGCAAAGAAAAGCAAGAAGCTCAGTGGGCAACTGCACAGAGGACGCTGCACAGCCTTCAGCCTCCTGAAACCAGCAACCTTTTCTCTGACAAGAGTAGCTACAGGGAGCTTTCAGAGATTGCAGAGCAAGCCAAGTGACGAGCCAAGGTAGCGAGGTGAGCACCTAATTCTCATACTTCAATGCCCGTAAGAAAATGGTGTTATTTACTGAAATACATAGTTCCACCTTCTTTGCTTCCGTGCCTGTTTGCTTGCCTGATAACTGAAGTTCAAAGGCCATGCTGTATTTAACAGAGTTTAAGAGCCTTGCTTTCTCGAATAGAGTTTAAACCATTCGCTCCTAGCAGTTCCTTTTCGCCATTTAAGCCCTACATGCCATGGTAGGGCAAACTGAATCTGTTGTTGCAGGTATCGTGACCTACACACTCTGAAGGGCCATTTTGAATCCATGGTCAAGCCGAAAGGCTGGACATCGATTCCATTCAGCAGCATTACACATTCTGAAGAGCCTTCCATTCAAAGCAGAAGGGATCATATCGTGAGAAATGGAAAGTAGTCTTAAGGATTATGACGACGAAGAAGCGTATGAACCTTTTAGTAGTCTATAGGACAACTGAAACCGACGTGGTTGGCAGTCAGGGCTGTAGATTTTCGCTGTGACCAGTTTAATGCATGAGGGCTGCTTTCTCTTCGACAGAACGAGATTTAACTTTTCGTTTCAAAGTAGCCATGTTCAAGTTGGTTGGTGAATCTTTATGGGATCCTAATGATATGTTTTGCTTGAAGCATGACCTTGTCGACAATTCTCAACAGTGGTCTGCCTGGTAAAAGAAGAGATAAGGAAAAACAAAAGTTTTTGGCTTTTTTTTTTTTTTTTCTTGGTCAGTCCTACTCTATTCCTACTTTACACTCACTCTCAGACTTTCCCTTGAGTCGAAACCCACTCCTGAAACTTACGCGTCCCCACCCATCCCCTGAGAAGGTGGTGGTTAAGTTTTTGGCGTTTAATAAGTCTTTTTTGTTTATGACCAAAGAAAAAAAGTCTTTTTGGTCAAATAAGTGGTTACCAAAAAAGGTTTCCAGTGAATCTCTATATTACTCTTTTTCCGTTTGTGCGCAACCCAAGTATTAATGAGTTATAATGAGAAAAGACGTGCCTTTTAAGGATTTATGATATTTTTGTTTCTAGTTAACAAATAACAAAGATGAAATATTTTCTCACACTTAATCCATCAAAAGTAGATGGAAAGACACATTATTTGTATGAATTGCGACAATGGGGAGTGGTCACTTGGGTCGGAGGGCTTATAGGATGGCAAATGAGGTAGATACGAACCGAATTGTGCATCGAATAGAGGGAAAGCAATTCCATAATATATATATATATATATATATATATATATATATATATATATATGAAAATTTTAGTTAATTCATGAAGGCACACAATAATGCTTTAGTTTTAGAACTCCAAAGTTAAGCATGTTCAAGTGGGAAAACTATCCACTTGTACGCCAAAAGACAAAACTGTGAGACTTAATATGGGACGAGTCGAAATGAACAATACCTCAATAAATTAATCCGGCAATTTCACAATACCATGTCAAAGTGGGACCACCTCCAATAGGTGCGTGGTTCGAGGACGAATCCCGCAAAAGTTGGTTGGCGTGTAATGACTTGGTTCAATGATAGCGGGGAATGGTCACTAGAGCCAAAGGTTGTGGACAAGGGGTGGATCCTAGTAGGCTTCTAAAATGGCAAGTGGGTAGGAATGAATCGAACTATATATCAAATGAGGAGAGAGATATTCTAGAATATATATGTGAAAATTGAGACTAACTTATGGAGGCGTCTTTTCAGGTAACGATAATGCCTAGTTTTCAAACTCCAAAGTTAAGCATATCCAAATGGGACCATTACCTAAATGAGTAACCTCCTAAGATAGTATTTGCATTTACGCCAAAGGATAAAACTGTGAAGCTTGGTATGGGATGGACCAAAATAGACAAATCTTGATGAGTTAATCTATGGATGTCACATGAATAGTCATGTTTTATGAATAGAGATGACTCTAATATGAATCGAAATGCTATTAACTTAATGGTTGCAACTTTTGACTGAAAGATACTACTTACTAATTAATTTTAGAGTACAATTATTTATGATATAAAATAGACAACAATAAGTTGAGCAGACAAACTTAAAGCGGCATGAAATGTTGAGGCTCACGATTACGATATCCATATGATAGTAAGAGTAGATAAAATATGTTGAAAACACATTATACTTTTTATAGGTAGTAGATATTACGCACATTCTTCTAAGCTCTTTTAAATTCTTTCAAACATGTAATGGTGAAAAAGTACGAGAAAAGACAATAAATTTTCATTCAAAAATAGAAAGTAAAACAATTTCTAAGTTCCAAAAGAACGACACCACAATTAGAGGAATCTTTTAGAATATTGAAATTTTTTTATAGAGAAATATAGTACCATTATAATTAGCAAAAAAAATTACCAATCAGCACAATAAGTTTATAGAAGAATCTTTAACGAATTATAATTAATTAAAATGTTAAAAGGATAAGACAATAAACTTTAACATGTTGTATAACACAACCCCAGTGTAAGATATGGTTGTATTAGCGTCGTGTTGATGATAACACATGTAAACGCTATTGAGAAAATATAAATTTATTAGAAGGACAGTGGTTGTCGATAAATTTGCATTTTAATAACGACCATATATAATACGTGTCAGAAATTATATATTTTAACAAAAACATTTTACATTCTTTTACTTTGGAGAAGTATCCAAATTTAAAATAGGAAATCAGATTAACTATAGAGTTTAAACTTGCCATCGTAAAAAAGATTTTGTACTTAGTCATGCATAATTGCTTGTATAATTATATATACAACCACGTTTTTCCTGAAACAGATTTTAAAATCTTAATGTCAAAGCAACATAATTAAAAACCAAAAAATTAGATAATAATGCGTGTATAAAGAAGCATAGTTTCAAGAACATATTTGTGATATTCTACATAAGAGAATCGTTGATCTACTATACAAAGTAATATTGATTTAAACTCGAAAATTAACAATCATAAAAATCAAAGGGGATTAATTCTTATTAATAAGATGAAAACTAATACTCTTAGAACACGGTGAAACACTAACAATAAACACATAATGTTGGTAATTTGTTTATAAAACAAATGTAAAGATGCCTTGTCCCACATCGAAAAGATGTGAGTGCGCACGTGAACGAGATTTGGCATTAACCAACGATCGTTATTTTATTTATTGAGAAAATTCGGATTTATTTATATAAAATATTAACTATAAAATCTTGTTGAAATAGTGCGACTGTTCATGAAAAGTTATAATTATTTTTTTATTTTTTATTTATTTAATTCCAAATTTTTATATCTTTTCACGTAACCTTTGAGACGTACTTTTTCACGAAATGTTGTCTTTGTTCTTTTTTGCAACCTTTTGAAAAGTTGCCTTTATTCGAAAGAAAAGAATAAATATGTTTGTTTTGAGATCAAACAAATATCTTCTTCCATTTTTTCATTTTTCTTTCGAGAGAAACTACGGCCACTGTTTCTAATTGTTTCCCATGAGAGATCCTAGAGAAATACTAGAATTGCTATCTAGTATTCTCATTTTTGAGACTTTGTTGTATCCTGGAGGAAATTTGCCGGTGACCATTAGCAACTTTGTGGGGCAAATAAATCCTTAAAGAAAGTGATACCACGCCTCAAAGTCCGACTTGATTATTCGATCCGACTTCATTGTTCTACCCAATTTGAAGCCATATTTTACCAACACATAATCATACTAACATGATATATTTCATGCAAGCCCAATAAACGTGTGAGATTAATTTTGTGGAAATGAAGTAAAACTCTATGTTCACATAATATATAGCATCATATACTTGGAATTAAACAATGCACAAAATAATAACATCTATGATCAGACGTGAATCATTTAGATGAAATCTAGTATGTACTAACTGGGGAACAAGTTGATTAAAAATGACAAAATACTAAATTGACAACAAAAATCAACTATCATGCCAATGTAGTATAATTGAAGGGTTTTGTATCAAACATATTAAATGTACGATAATTAAGTACACGGAAAGCAAACGAAGAATCAATAAAGGGAAGCTATATGGAAATACAAAAAAATTAAACAAAGAGCTAGGCGAAGATAACTTTGAAATTTTTAAAAAGTTGAAAGACTCTTTCATGCTTTTGATCGTAATGAGATAAAAAGAATATATGTAATGGTATAAAAGTCCAAATGCATCATTTTAGAAATTTAACGATATGAAATCCAAATTCTTGTTCAACTAACATTTATCATGCATGTTAAAAGTTGTATATTTGAGAGGAAAACTCGAACAAATATCTTTAATTAGGGAGTTAAAAGAATATCATCTGACTTTTCTTTTCATTTTCGTGTCTTTGTTTTTTTATTGCATGCGATGTCTGTGTAACCTTTTCAATTTACTATAGTGAGAACGGATACTCCTTTTTTTTTTTTTCTTTTCTGAATAAGGAAGTCCTTTAAACTTCCATAAAATGTTAACTAAACAGATAATCGAATGATGAAAAAAAGCTATGATATTTTATGATGGCTTTCAAATAGAATATCTCCATATGTACGGGATAAGTGCATTGACAAGAATTGAAGTTTTGGTATTGATCAATTAAGAACTTAAGTTCTATAATTGAGGACTAAAATAGAAGAGAGGTCTCCTATTAAGATCTCAAAGGAAGCAATTTTTGGGGTATCAAATGGTGCAATTCGTGAAGGACATAATGGGAAGAGGAATAGTTCGGACACACTCTCTTGATTTTCGTACTCTTATCTGGTGTCTATATTTAGATTTAAAAGAAGTTACTTGATGGAGCATTTCTTCCTTTAGCAGATGTAAGACGACCAGCCAGTCTTCTGGATTTAATTCGCCGGGTCACAAATCATCCGTACTGTCCTTGCCAATCCATGGCTTTCCTTTATGTTGTCGATCATGAAAACATTCCGGAGCCTCATGTTTGAATGCCACTGACTTGTGGCGGTCAATTCTCAGGAAAGTTGTCTGAATAAGTTTCTCTTTTAGTTCTTTTGTCCAAAAGAGTCCACTTAAGTCGACAATTGACACAACACAAACATATTATGCTACATTTCTGGAAATCTGGGAGATAAGAGATCACATAGTCGATTGAAACGTGATGGAGTAGGTACCGAGATTTTGCAAAATTTCAGCAAAACGAATTGCAAAAAGAGCCAGTAGAAATAGGAGGGAAACACTTCAGTGGAATGCGTCCTGAAAAAAAAAACAATCCAGACATGTTACATTCTTTGGCTTGGAACATCTGACGAAACAAATCCTAAATATCAAATGCAGATGCCTGAATGATGCAGAGAGACCCAAGTAAAGGTCCACTATGTTAAAAAGAGAAGATTTGGAAACAAGTGCTTCACTGAAGTTGTGCCTTGCTCCTCAAACCACTACCAATGTCAAATAAGATTTCACAGGGTGGTCTTTAGTACCGTGATGCATGAAAGTCTCTTCACAGCTTCTGAATCATCTGTTTGAACTGGCCTGGCAACGAAGAGATGCATTTTATATGATCGTCAAAGGCAGGACTATCTTGCAATGTGCGATAATAATCCCGGTAAGTCATGATGCGGCATTTTTACATGCTGCTCAGCCTAAGTTGGCAGCTTAGGCTTAGACATTAGGCAGCGATATTTCAGAGTACCCGAAAAACACTTAAGCTAGTCAAATGTTATGCATTCGAGTAGATAACCTGCTTAACATACAAAGGGAAAACAGAAAGACAAAGTAGTGCCAGATGACGTTCCGTAACGTCAATTCATCATTCTTTTTGCAATTTTGCCATCCTATAATCAGATATATCATCAGCATTACCAGGTGCCTCTCATTAATCACGTAAACAACTCCTCATAAAAAGTGCATGCAATGGTGATTTTTTTTTTCCCAGTATGCTCTATCTATGGGTGTCCGAGCATATATCTGGCTATTCTACATCCCATTTGGGAATGGCTATTCTATTAATCATCAATGGGCAATAAAATCGAACAGACATAACTGCACATCCAGTTATTTCTGCCATAACAATAATTCTGTTAGCGAATACTTCATATATCTTGAGCAAATGGGCATACAATCTCATAAAAAATAACGAGTCAGTTGGAAGAAATTTAGAGCAACAATGACCAGAATGATTTGGAAATTCAGTAATGTTGATTCGTACACCTATTTGAATATTTGTGAAGAACAAGAAAATGTAGTTCAACTGTTTAAGTAGTATAGATTACATTCTAAGTCATCAGAAACAGTAAATATTCTTATCATGACTAGAAAAGTAACCAAACAATTGCAGGGCCTTGCTGAGAATAACTTGGTAGAGGAAAGGTATTGCATTCTCTTTTGAAAGGAAAAGACGAAAGCAACCTAAAAGAAGAAAGCATTCTCATTACAAGAAAGACAGAACAATGGAAGTGGAACTCATGGATCATCGTTATATTGTAAAGACGCACGAACTTTATAATGAACCTCGGCTTCAGAAAACTTCAGACTAGCTCAAGGAAGCATGAAATGAATCTGTCTCGAGATCAGTGGGCAACCACGAACTTCGCAAATCTCTGGCTTTTCTAGGGAGCTCAACTACTGGCGGCTGTCCTGTTGAGGTATGTTCTTGCAATGTTGGATTTTACGTTCTCTCAGCTGCTTCAGATTCGACAGATCTGGCAGTCGTCAAAGGAAATTACAGTATTAGATGGTCAACATCCTCAGCGATGGCAAGCATTCCAGACCGTCTGGCTTTTTAAGCTTGCAGTGAGAAATAAACAAGGCTTCCAAGGAGGAGAGACTTCCAAGTCCTTGGATTTCCGTTACTGCACATGAGAAAAGCTCCAATCCTGATAAAGACTCGAGATACCTAAGATCTGGCAATGCCTTCAAGGATTTGTAGTGTTGGAGGGTCAGTTTTTTCAAACTTTTGGGTACTTTTGGAAGACGTTGCAGGTCCGGACATCAAAGATCAAGCTTCCTTTGCTGTGAAAGAAAACCCATTTCTTCGGGCAGTATAGTGAAGCCTGTGAGGCACAATTCCAAGGTCTCAACTTTTGTCACTCTGCCAATCCCAGAAAGGCTGAGTGGCCCCACCGTCACATCTGGGTCGGTTCTGGAATATGCCTCCTCCTCCAAATAATTGGCGAGGTACAACTCTTTGAGATTGGTCAGATTTGAAATATCCGAAGACTTCATTTTACTTGAGTCATAAGTGAGTCGCAAAGTGGCTAAACTAGAGGGAAGTGAGGGAACCTTATGAAGATTGTCGCAGCCATATAAATCAAGATTTTGGAGATGGGAAAGAACAGAGATGCTTCCTGGTGGGCTGGAAATATTGGAATGTGAAACACCAAAGTTCTCAAACAAGACAAACTTTTTATCTTCTCAGGAATTTTTTCCAGACTCCTACAGCATGACGCATGAATCTCCTCAAGCTTCTCCAGCATTCCAATAGAGTGAGGGAACTCTCTAATGAAACTTCCATCCATTTTGAGCACCTTCAAATTTTGCATATCACCAATGGCATGTGGTAATTCATCTATTCCAGTACTTGAGAGATCCAGATTCTCTAACGATGTTATTCTAAAGGTGTCTGGAAGTTTCCACATCAGCCGAGAGTCCCTCATAGACGGTTGTTTCAACCTTTCTAGCCCTTCAATTGAATCTGGGAGAGCAGCAAGTTCAGAGCCATCTATCGAAAGAAATATTAGAGAGTTGACACCACCGATTTCACTAGATACTTGCGCCAATGATTTACAGTTGCAGGCGCTGAGAGTCTTAAGATGCTTCATATCTTTGGAGACTGGAATATCTTCTACAGAAGTTCCATCAAGACAGAGCTCTCTCAAAGCTTCCAGAGAATCAAGTTCTCTGGGCAAGTTACTGAGGTCAGGGCAGAACTTCAGATCTAAAATTTGCAAACGTTTCAACTGACCAATCGATGGGTTGATTCGAACCAAATGAGAGCAATATTCTAAAATCAGCATCTCCAAAGCCTCAAAATTAAAGAAGTTTGGAGTCTGTCAAGTCAACACACCCTCTGAGAATTAAAACCTTCAGGTTCCTTGACAACTGCAAACAGTACAAGTAGACAGAAACTGTTAATTTTGCAGTAAGTATTCAAGAGAAAAGGGAAATGCAAAGTATTTGAGCTATTTCTATATAGTTCCAACCCTCCCAACCTTCAGTTACCTTGCTCCACAACAAATCGAGAACAACCAAGTTCTTCATATGCAAATTGATTGCCTTGAAAGCTCTTGGACAACAACGCCAACAGAGCCAAAGTAACTTTGAAAGAAGACCACTGAAATCATCCTTGATATCAGAGTGATCCATAATGAGGGAGCGGAGTTTTGGTACTCTATTGAATTGGTCAGGAGTCAAACAGGTCTGTGATCGATCATCCCTGTCTTTTTGTTCAGTGAAGGACCGATTATCCATGTCAAGACACAAAGCTCTGATGTCATTGGAACCTGTTGGTCAAACACCATGGTCAGATAGCAACTAATGCGACCCCGATACAGTAGTGAACTGAGGATCATCTGATCTTTCGCTCTTCCCTAAGGGGATCAAAACTAGGAGAGTATCCAATAGGCAGACTAAAAAGGCAATGTCAGATCTTACCTCATCTTCTTCAATAATTTTCCAAGCTTGAGTGGGTTCCCATAGTCGAATGTGGTTCCTACATTCCTTGAGATCGTCTTGAACAATTTGCCCACCAAGCTTCCTAAGCTGATCATGCATCCACATCCTATTGTCATCTCCAGTCTTTACCATGGACATTAGGCCAAGCATACTGATTTCGACTTTAGGCTTCAATTTAAGCTTGTCCACATGTAAGACGCGATTCTTGTATCCTCTCCATTAAGAAAACAAGCTGTGTCGAGAAAAATATGTTGTTGGGAACTGGTTTAACTGTTCATAAGGTATCTTCAACTTGTTCTGGACATTATCATCAGGCAGTTCCTCTAACTTTTCCAGTAGAGCTTCCCAAAAGTCTCTGTCATCCTGAAACGCAGACAACAATGAACCTACGAGCTCAAGAGCTAATGGAATATTCCAGTAGTGGTCACAATTCTTTCAGAAAGATCAATGTAGTCATGTTCTGGACAATCCCCTGCAAAGACGTATCTACAGAAAAGTTTTAGAGCAACACCATGCTTCATCTCTGTGATTTCATAAATTTTTGTTACTTCATCTGAGGACTCCTTTATATCTGGTTGTGATAATGATCCTACTCCCCGAACCGAACCATTTGAGACTTCCAGCCAATTCTTCAAGCCGAGTCTTCTCGTGCATGTCATCGAGAATGATGAGGAATTTCAGTGTGCTGAATCTATCTGAGTAAGCCAACTCCTTCCTCAACTGAGTAGAAGTTTGCCAAATCCCTTCGGATGATGTCAGTAACCAACTGATTTTGCAAAGCTACAAGACCCTTCTTTGCAGTAGTTTCTTCAATATTGCCAAGAAAACTGCAACTGTTAAAGAGGTGGCAGATATCATTGTAGAGAGACTTTGCGAGGGTCGTCTTACCAATGCCCGGAGTGGAGATGATGATCATCCGCACATCATCAGAGTCAGTATCCAAGTTTCTTCTCAGCACAGTCAAATGGTCTTCCATCCCAACTAATTTGTCGGACAAATTGAGCTTAACCTTTATCAATTTCTTCAAAACTTTTAAGACCATCATTTTTGCAAATTCTCCTAGCCTAGAAAACAGAAAAAAGGTTTCAGACAGAAGGAAAGAACATGATGGCATGGACACTGTAAACTAGGGACAAAGATCTGAAACTGATGAAACGTGAATGGGACGGAATGGTCAAACGCTTGGTACCAACGCAAGAGTGTGTCTGCCATTCACTTCAGAGCGACCATTGGCCAACACCCATGAGAAAAAAACTCAGATTGACCCTTGGCCATGCCCATCGCAACCCATCACAGGCCCTTACCTGTCGTATATGAACGCGTTTTGCCGGGAAATTAATCGTATTGAAAATGAGAGTACTGCGTTACTCCCGAAAAGAACGAGAGAAGAAAAGAAAAGAGAACAAAGCAGAACTAGCTACAGATCCTTAAACCTTACCCACTATTAGCATGCCGCCCTTTCAAAGACGTCACTTTTTTAAGGGCACTCTCCCATTTCCCAATCCTATCCTTGTCAACTCCTTTCTTCCTGTGTGCCCATATGTCATCGGCGTAAGGACCCTTCCCATCCTTCATTTTCACATGATCCACCAGGATCTCGAAGAATACGTGGATGATGATCATTCCCTCATCGAGCTGCTCGACCATCTGAGCCAGCTCTCGTAGGCACCATTTACTCGAGGCATAGCTGTTGGACAGGATGGGAATGCCGATCTTCGACAGCTTGATTGCCTGAGGAAGCTGCTTTGTGAGGGACTCTCCCTCAGAAAGCTCTTCTTCGTCTCTGAAGGTGCTAACCCCGGCATTTCGGAGGCCCTCGTAGACAACATCTGTGATTCCATCTCGGGTGTCAGATTCCTCTGAAGCTCAGGAACACATCAAAGTTGTTTCCTGTCACCGGAGCTGATGACGCTGAGGTCGAACTGCCGTGAGGACCTTCGTTCGACATTTGCAGCTGGAAAGGAGACTACGAATGCACGGGAAATTTCCTCGGACAGACTCCTGACGATGCGACGCTGTGGCCCCGTTGACTATGGGAGAAGTGGGTCTTCCGTCCGTGCGTGGAACTTCTCCAGTTAAAAATGGTTCCAAGAACCAGCGGATGTAAACAGAGCAACAATGACCGTTGGGTGAGTGAAATTATTTGTCATTTCCACGTCCCAGTCGCGGTTCTACTCCTATCCTATTCAATCTTTTGTTGAGTATTAATTATAAATTTTGACGAAGTACTATTTATTTTACAAAAAACAAACAATTTTTAAATTGTAACGCTTATAAAAATAAATAAATAAAAAATATTTAAATATAAATTATTATTGATAATGAATGTTTTTTTATTTATTTAAAAATTTTGAAGTATGACGAAGCTGTTCTTTTTCCTTTTTTTTTTTTTTTGTCTAAAAAGTATGAGGAAGTCAACATATGTAACTTAGAAATATATTTCTTGAAAGTTAACTACTTTGAGTATGCAATCCTCATGGGTTAGAAAAAGGCAAAAGGGAAGAAAATTAAGGAGAAGAATTGAGGGGGAAAAAATTAACGAAAAAGGGAGAGAAATAGCAAAAAATGAGGAGGTGAATTCAAGTGCGAATTTCTGATCTAAAAAAAATAAAAATTCAAGTGCGTCCGAAAGAAAATATTGAAAACCAAATATTCAAGTATGATTCTCCTTTAATTATCATACTCTAACTAGTTTATTTTTGTTGAAGATAAAGACATTGGATGGACGTCGAGGTCTAGGGGTAGGCAATGCCTCACCACGCACTTACTGCTTTTAGTATATGTTGAATTACAAAGTTCTTTATCAATACTCAAGACCCTACATGAGAGGATAAGTTTAATTTTGACAGTTTACATCTTCATTGACGATTCAGAAAGATGTGCTCTTTCATTTTCCGCACTGAAATAAAACGTACAAAGTGAATGAGCTTTAAAGCAGATGGGAGACATAGAAAATCTACATGTGTAAGAGCCTCCAAAAGCTATTGTGGCAAAAAGCAACATGAATTTAGAAAACCCTCATTTGGATTTTTCACAAATTTATTTGTCTTGACAGTGGGGTGGTGGCCAAAAAGTCCATCACCTTGCACAATACGCTTGGAATAAACTTATATTTCGCTACAGATGATTACATTACTTCATTCATCACAGTTCAAATTGATAATTGAAATTTGTGTATCAATAGATGAAGCCAACGTCACCCCTTAAAACAAGTTGATAATTTATTAAATTATATGGACGTTAATTCTGATGATAATGATTATTTGCTGACAAGTGACATAATAAACAAGTTACTGGTCACAAATTTTTACTAACAAGATTAAAAATGATCAGCAACCTTAAAATTCTACCAACACTGAAATTTTCCTATTTTGAATCCCATAAGACCCTAGAATTGATTGTCATACTAACGTGAATATAACCCACAATATAAATTGTGTAGTGCTAGGCGTACTAAAGGTGTGCCAACTACTTTGAAGCTAGAATGGGTCCTAACCTAGATGCTATGTCTCTCAATTCCTGCCATGCGGTCTTTCCTTTATTTTAAATTATGGTGCTTTTTTTTTTTTTTTTGGGTCGATTAAATTATGGTGCTTCGCCAGCCTAAAATTGTTCGCATCTTGGTTACATGTTGCCTAACCCTATCGACAGGGTTATCAATTTCTCTTGACATACTTGGATGGTGGATAAGGTCGCCCACGGAGAACAAGGCATCATAGACAAAGCCACGACCTTGCGTGCATGGTTACATCTGCATTTTAATGACATTCGACGTGGAGAGAGCACGCATGGAATATCTACGTTACGCTAATTTCGGCCAATATTATAATGGAGACCGCCTTCTCTACCAAGAAGGACTATGGCTAGGAAGAACCAGAAGCACAGTGTGCCACACTGCACTGCATAGAGACTCCGCATGGCCTGCTGCAATGACAAATAACTAGGAATGAAACTCGAAGCCTGTGTTTTCTGCTAGAATGGAAAACTTCAATACATGAAGATTCAAATAAAAGGAAGTGAAGATTGCCAGCCTATTCAGAGGCCAATCGGCCTTTGATATCCGCATACAATTCATTCCACTCTACATTGATCTTGTCAATCATTTCCTGAGCTTGATTTCTCTTCTTTTCCATGCTTGGATTCTTGCACTTCATACTAAGGACTTGCTCGTACTTATTTTTCAGTTCCTTAAATTTCTCTGATGTCTTTGTCCTCAAAGATGATAGTTCTGACTTTGCATTTTCAACTGTCAGCTTGCGTGCCTCAATCTCTGCTTGAAGTTCGGCAATAACTTGCTCTTTTTCTTTAAATTGTCTCTCAAGCAAAAGAACTTCTTGTCAGACGCCAAAAAATCCTTTTCCTTATTAAACTCTTCTTCAAACCTCTGACACTCGGTAAGGATCTTTTGCTGGGAAGAGAGGGATTCACCCACAGACTGAATGAACTTCTGCAATTTGAGACAGACATGTTGATGTCCGATTGTGTAGACCTCTGGCATGTTCTGTTTGACTAAGATGTTCAATAATTCTTGCAAACGCCCCAGTAAGTTGGGATTAAACGTAACTGCCAGGAGTCCCTGACTCATTATACCTTCCACCTCTTTATGGTATGCTTGAAGATCAAATTGACTTGCTCCCGACATCTCTTTCCCAGTACTTTGCTTTCCAGAGTCACTGCTCAACAGAGACTCTATCTTTGAGAAAAGAGATTCCTCTCCGTCAACACATAAATCTGCCTCGACAACAATGGGAGCTTTACCTTTGTCCATTGCTGATGATGACTTTGGTAGAGCAGCAGGAGGCACAGCAGAAGCAATTTTTGCCCAAGAAACTATAGTTGATGCCCTGTCAAGTGGCATATCATCTTGCTCTGTTGATGGAGAGATGCCAGTAGTTTCAGTCCCTATCAGATCCAGTGACAAACTGGAATCCTTATCAGGCTCAACATCACTCAAGTTTGATTTATATGAAAAAGAGTGTTGGTTTGGTTCCGACAACCAACTGACTGCTGAATTTGGAAGCGACAGTCTGAAAGATATAAATACGGAATTAATCATTGACAGAGTCAATTGAATAGAAAAGGAAGACGTCAGTAGTATTACCTTCACTCTACCCATTGTGGTTGATGAACCTCCAACACAGGAAGAACCTTGTAAGTTAGAAGAAGCACCCGCGGTTTCAGTGATTGACTTGTCAGACTTGGAAGATTTTGTTTGTGCTTTAGGTGGAAGAGTGGGCTTGTCAGAAATCTCCAAGGCAATGCATTTATCAATTTTATTCTTCTTCCTTTCTGTAATGTTATCTTCTTCCTTATCTTCATCATTGTTAGGGAAAGCTTTGCCATCATCCTTCTCTGATGTAGTAATATCGATTGGAAAAACAGTTGTCAGACAAAAGAGGTGAATCAATCATCTATTGTGAATGGAGACAAGTGTCAAAGAGCGACCTCACCTCATTAAATAGGTAGATAAAATGCCATTTCGAAGCAGAAAACGATTTAGAATAAAAGGGGCTGATGGTGTCTGTCTGTTCTCGTAGACTATAGTTTTAAGGATCATATGTACTTACTATAGCAAAAGGAGCAAGAATTAAGGAAAAGATTTACTGTATGGCCCAAAAAATTAGTCAAAAGTCTACCCCCTTAACTGCCTATCCTTATGGTCTGGCAGCTTTCTAGTCATGACCTCTAAAAGAGTTTACATTTTAAGGTTGAACTTAATCTTATAGAATGAACTCAGATTTGACAATCTCAACGTAGAGCATACCTTTGTATTTGCGTTTGACACCCTGAATGGAAGTGTGTTCCGTATTAGCTGGTTTGCTACACTCCACCTGTGACAAAACTTGTGTAAGCATGTATTCAGTGCATCAAACAAGATTTCTACCATCTGTCAAAATGGTTATAAAGATCGATGCTTAGATTCAAAATCACTGAACGTGAAAAGAGAACATAAAAATTTTGAGATTTCAAACTGTGTCCTTGGAAGAGTAGCTTGTCGGACAAGATGACAAGAGAACAGTTTGGAGAATGGAATACCTTCTATGAGCCACTCATCCCAATTTATTCACAGCGCTTTGGATTCAGAATTAACTTGCATAACGCTTAAGATACTGTCCAGCAGTCAACGCTTTTCCACACCACATCAAAGTTTAAATACCACAACGTTCAAAGCTCTGGATTTTATCCGTAACAACACCTCCGGAAAGCATGTTTAAACTAACTGGCACAAATAGAAGTTCTTTATTTGTATATTGCAGAAAACTACTAAAAAAGGTAAAAAAAATGCCCTTTTAAAGAAGAAAAACATGGAGTCGTTAAATATTTGAACCTATCTTCCCAATAAAAAAGATGAAAGAAATACAAAGTCTTGATGACTCAAATTTCATTTGAAAAATTATTCTGCATGTGTTAATGGGAGAAAATATCCCGTCCCTCGTAATTCATCATGTCGTGCACTTTTGTTAATATTAAGGAATTCATTCATCTTAGTAAAAATTCCAAACATGACACGTGTTAATCAAGTGCCAAGCTCCATCTATGCAATCCAGAGGGAAAATCATACTGTTAGTTACCTTGGATGAGCTTTTCGTCTCAATTATGGCACTAGTTGATTTCTCAAAGGAATGCAGGTGTTCCACACTTTTAATATCACGAATCTTCGGACAGCCCTTGATTTTAATATCTTTCAGCTTCTTTAGTTTTGATAGATCGGGAAGTCTCTCAAGACTTTGACAGTACGAAACATTCAACGATGCTAAAAATATCAAGTTCTCCAGCTCATCCAGCTATTGCAGATTGCAGTGAGATATTCTGAAAATTCGCAAGGATTTGAATTGCCCAAGGCCTGCAACTTTTGTTACAGCACAGTCGCAAAGCTCGAATTCTGACAGGAGCTCCAAATATGAAAGATCTGGCAATCCTATCTGTGATTTGTACTGGCGAAGTGAGAGAGTGAATAAACTCGGAGGAAGCCGTGGTAGCTTTTTCAAGTGAATGCAGCAAAGGGAGCTTTGTGAGCTTACAAAGGAGATCCAACCCGACAGGTAGTAGTTGGATCTTCAACAGAGATAGCTGCAATATCTTTAGCTCTGACAAACTCCCGAGCTCCAAATCAGTGTGTCCTTTGGCCTCAACTTGACCTTGGTCAGGCAACACCAGTTCCTGAGATCCATCATCCAAAAATAACTCTCCCAACTTAACCAGGCTACTAATGTCTGGGATTGTATCCCTCAATTTAGAACTGATAGATAGGCTTATTAAAGTGGAAGGAAGCTTGGGCACTCTATGGAGCTTGTCACAATGAAGTGGATCAAGGATTTGCAGATTGGGAAGTTTAGAAATGCTATCTGGTAGGCCACGAATCCGAGAGTATCCAAGCCTCAAGACCCTCAATCTCCAAAGCTCCTCAATATCTCTAGGAATTTCCCCAGCCAAACTCCGACATCTTGAAGCATGCAGCTCTTCAAGGCTCTTCAACTTCCATATAGCACAAGGCAGCTCTCGTACAAAAGTAAAATCAATTTTGAGCACTTCTAAAAGATTGAACTTATTGATAGTATTAGGTAATTCAACAATTCCAGTGCTTGATAAATCAAGTTCGATCAATGAAGCCAAATTCCCCAAGGATGTTGGTAACTTCAATATTGACCTACATGATTTATTGACAAGTGCTGTAGCACTTCTAACTCTCTAGACAGGGGAAGTTTAGTTATTTTGGTACCATTCAGTGCGAAGACTCTCAGAGATTTCACATGACTAATTGAATCAGGCAGCCGGATCAATAAAAGATAGTTACAGGCACTGAATATTCTAAGCTTTGGCAAATGACCGATGGAGGCAGGAATTTCTCGAACAGCAGTTCCATCTATAAGAATCTCTTCCAAGGATATGAGGAAACCCAGCTCTTCAGGCAACTTATTGAGTTCGGTACAAGACCTCAAGTTCAATGAAACCAACCTCTCCAGACCTTTTACTGATGAACCAATTTCAACCAATCGAATGCAACTTTCAAGATCAATCTCTCTAAACATTTGTAATAAGACAAGTCTGGAGTTCTGATCAAGTCAACACAACCAGTGAGGTTTAGAACTTTCAATTTCTTGGCTTCCTGTCAGAAAGTAGAATGACAAAAGAGTCAACTTTTCTGCTACAATTTGACAAATGAAATTCAAACTAATAAACTTCCCTACCTCGATTTCTCTCCAACCATTCCATTTTTCGTTGACCTTGCTCCAGGAAAGATCTAGAATAACCAATTTCTTCAAGTCCAAATTTCCAGCACAAAGATTACGAGGACAACCTTGCCAGTGGAGCCATCTTATACTTGATAGACGCCCCTCAAACTTTCCTTCAAGGTTAGCATGATCCAATCTAAGGAATCTTATGTTCGACATACTTGCAAAATGTGCTGGTTTAAAACTACACTGTGACCTACTGTCAAATTTGAGAAGAACACCTCGAACGTTGTCTGTTCCCTACATGTGGAATATAGGATTTCCAAGGGACTTCACATTTCCCCACAAAAATATGTGAAGATAATAAATGCTTAGAGACTTCAAACTAAAGAAATCATTTTATTAAAAATCAATTTATTTTACTGAAAATGAATGATTTGGAAAACATTTCGTTGAAAATGATCGCTTGTATCTCTTACAAAGACAAATGAACAAAAAATATTTTCATCATCCATGAAAATATGCATACATAAATTGTTATCAATAATGAAAAAAAATATCAATGACTAATTATTTTAAGAAATATAAGTGATCATTTTAAGAAAATGTTCTCCAAATCATCATTTTCCAAGAAACAAACACACCGTAAGTGTCTTTCCTCTATGAAAAAAGTATCACTGAATTGGAAGGCACAAAATCGTAAGGTAAAAACTTGTATCTTACTTTTTCATTTGTTAGCACATCCAAGACTTCATCTTGTAACCACAATCTGCTGCGGTTTCCAGGTTCACGATGTTCCCCTTGGACAATATCCCTACCTAGGTCTCGAAGTTCATCATGCATCCACAGCTTATTGTTCTCAATCTTAACAATGGAGGAGTGAACGAGCACTTGTAATTCCAATCCACTAGCAGAATCACAGTCAGACCATAGGTAGCATACAACGCTTTTGTCCTCTCCAATGAAGAAACAAGCGATGTCCAGAAATATCTATCTTTGCTTCTCGGGTAATGCTTTGATGATTACCATCAACTTTTGTTCAACTTGTAGCTTAAGTACGTTTTCCAACTCATCTAAGGTTTGCATCCATACGTCCTCGCCTTTAGAAAATAGATATGACCCGACAACCTCAATAGTCAACGGAAGCCAGTCAATAGTTGATACTATTTTTTCAGACAGAGTAACAAACTCATTCGGAGTAGGTTTCTTTCTGAAGGCATGGATGCGGAAAAGTTTAAGGGCTTCATCTCGTTGCATTCCCCCAACCTCATATTTCCGGATCACTTCAAGCTTATCTAAAGCTTGTTCAGCTCTGGTGGTAATTATGATCCTGCTTCTAGAGTCTAACCAATCAAGACTTCCTAAAATTGGAGTAGGTTCAAAGCCTGGTTCGATATCATCGAACACAATGAGAGCTTTCTTGTGGAAGAATCTGCTTCTGATGGACTTAATCCCATCATCAATAGAAGGAATTTGTCTATGCATTGCACCTAGAAGGTCAGAAATCAGCTGACCTTGCAAATCAACTAAGCCTCTTGGTTTTTTGGCATTTTCTCTAAAGCTTTCCAGAAAGCTACAGCCATCAAAGAGATGAAATATTCTTTTGTAGACAAACTTTGCAATCGTTGTCTTCCCAGTGCCCCCTATGCCATGTATTCCAACTACTCGAACATCACTAGATTCCACATTTAGCAATTGCATAACTCCCTCCACATGATGCTCGATTCCAACAAAGTTTCCCCCCTTCAATACACTAAACACATATTCGACAACTTTTTTGGCGAATTCACCTCTGCGTAAACTGTATCAATGTGTGCACGTGTGCACAAGACACATGCACAAAGATTAATGTAAGTCCAATAATGTCTGAACTCTGAAGTAGTTGTATAAAAAAGTTCACGCTCTCCTTTCGAAAACTATCATACAGCAATCAGCTTTATTCAAACAGGCCACGCAATTAGTGGTACACATTTTTACTAAATCGACCCAGACAAAAGCACGGTACCATGAGATGCAAAGGTTTGTACTTAAATTTCATGGTCTCCTGTATTACGGGGTTCATCAAGGGTGGAAGATAATTAGGTACCTGTTATCTGTGAGGTTGAATCCCCGCAAATTTGCAACCTTGCTGACAGCAGCTCTCCACAGTCAGATGGTCTCATCGTCATATCGCCGCCTTTTTTGGTGCGAACGGAAGGCCTGACCATAACATCCGTTTTGGTGTCGAACCTCGGATGGTCCGACATCGTAGAAGATGGGCATGATTATCTGTCCCTTCCGAATTTTTTTATATCAAAGCAACATAATTTACAACCAAATAGTTAGTGAATAATGTGTGTATGAAGTAGCTTATTTTCAAGAACATATTCATGATATTCTACATAAGAAAATCATCGATCTTACTATACAAAATAATAGTGATTTAAACTCAAAAATTAACGATCGTAAAAATCAAGGGGAATACTTCTTATTAATAAGATGAAAACTAATAATCTACGAACAGGGTGGGGGGAAACATTAACAATAAACACATAATCATACTATGATGGAATCTTTCAAGCAAGCTCAGTAAAAATGTGAGATTTATTTTGTCGAAATGAGGTAAAACTCTATGTTCATAATGTATAACGCCATTATGCTTGGAATTAAACAATGCAAAAAATAATTACATCTATGTGTTCGACACCTAATTTTTTTCTCAAACAATTAATAAATAAATAAATAAATAAAGCCGCGCTTGAGAGGCGGGGTCGGGCCCAATCAGACCTCGGCCCGACCCGTCCCTCCTTCTTTCCCCGCGCGGCCCAGCCCATTTTTCTTTCTCCCCCCTTCTCCTTTTCCCGCGGCCGGGCCTGGCCCAACCTTCCCTTCCCTTCGGCCCGGCCCATCCCAGCTTGTCTTCTTCCTCCGAACCAGCTCCGCGTGCGACCTACAGAAAAGGAGGGAGAGAGGACAGCAGCAACAGGAGAGCAGGGGATCGCGAGGGACAGGCAGGCGGCGTGATCCGCGGGTCGGGAGCAGTCCGTCCCGACTTGGCCGCCCCTGTACTCAAACCTCCGGCGAGTTTCATTTTTCTGGTACAAACCTCCATTCTCTCGAGGATCTCGCCTCGGAAACATTGTGGGGGCGGTCGGCCATTGCTTGATTCATCTTGAGCTCGCCCTCGCCCTCCCGTCGCCGTCTCCGAAGCCGAGTAGGGACCTCCTCGTTTTAAAAGCTTATCCCTGTGAACCTTTGCGGCTCCGCCATGTTTTGGTCCAATCAGAAGCCGAGACTTGTTGGTCTTTGAGTCTAGCGTTGAGTTCGAGTCATGAAAAATGGTTAATATCATTCCCCCAGTCCATGCTCACCACACGTTTGATGATATGTCCAAGCCAGCCTAGGCGCTTGCGTTACCGATTTCCGGTTGTTCTTGAACACGTATAGGCAGGTTTCACGTGTTATAAACCTCTTGTTGTTTCTTGGTCAACATTTGCATCCTCGGACCAAATCTGGACATTCACTTTTTTTTTTTTGTGCTCCCACTATCCGTTTTGCAAATTTTTAACGTGTCTTGGTGGTCCTGGCTGACGAGGAAGCGCTCGGAGTCTAAGATACTCTGTTGGGTTGCCTCTCCTGTCCGTGCACTCTGTACATTCGCTGTTTTGTGGTCATAAATGTGAGGTGTCGGTGGCCAACGGTGGTTGAGATGGTTGGTTCGCACTCCTTCAAAAATACGTGATCCGCAATGAGTTTCCTTGAGATTTGCTGCGTTATATTCATTTTCTGTTGGCCTCCTGGATACTTTGGCTGTAAATAACGAATGGCTTCGGATGGTCAGCAATGGTGCCGCGAGGTGATCGTGGGGCTGTTGTTTTTGGTTGATGGTGGCTCGACGATGGGTAGGTCAAATGTGTCTGGACAATCCTCGAAGGCGGCGAGAGAGAATGCGATAAGAAGATGAGCTTAATAAACCGTAGGTTTAATTCATGAGAGTGGGAATGAATTTTGAAGTTGAGCTAGGTTTGATTTATTTTTGGTTTTTCCGAGTTGGGTCAGGAATATTTTTGAAAGAAAGGAGGTTTTAGTATGGGCTACAGAATTTGAGAGGGCTTGCTGCAGGAGGCCCTAATTGAGTCCTTGGGGCCAGCTTCGTAAGACGAGTCGCAGCGTGAGTCCCTTATTCCGGAATTAAAACTCTTCTTTAAAAAAAAAAAAAAATAGTTTTTTTTAAAATTAAATTAAAAATTCGAAAATATTAAAAAAAAAAAACGCTTGGAAATAGGTCTTCATTAAATTTTTGAGTTTTAGCATTAGATGTGGCTTGGTTTCACCTGACAATGTAGTTTAGTTCTAGTGGAGTATCCTTTTGAAAGAAATTGAATATGACTTGGTTCTAACTCATGGAGATCATGTCTTGAGGCTCATAACATGTCCATGTTAAAAAAAATTTAAAAAAAATAAAATAAAATCTTCAAAAAAGTTAAATGGTTCCATCGGGATGGAGCTCTCTCAAAGCTTCCAGAGAATCAAGTTCTCCGGGCAAGTTACTGAGGTCAGAGCAGAATTTCAGATCTAAAATTTGCAAACATTGCAGCTGACCAATTGATGCACGATTTGAACCAAATGAGCGCGATATTCTAAAATCAGGATCTCCAAAGCCTTTTAATTAGAGAAGTTTGGAGTGTTGGTAAAATATGGCTTTGAATTGGGTAGAACAATGAAGTCGGATCTTTAGAGTACTCAAGTCGGACTTTGAGGCGTGATATCACTTTCTTTAAGGATTTATTTGCCTCACAACGTTGCTAATGGTCACCGGCAAATTTCCTTCAGGATACAACAAAGTCTCAAGTGAGAATACTAGATAGCAATTCTAGTATTTCTCAAGGATCTCTCATAGGAAGCAATTAGAAACAATGGTTGTAGTTTCTCTTTAAAGAAAACGAAAAAATGGAAGAAGAGATTTTTGTTAGATCTCAAAACATACGTATTTATCTTTGTCTTTCAAATAGAGGCAACCCTTCAAAAGGTTGCAAAAGAACAAAGACAACCTTTCGGGAAATGTTGTAAAATGAACAAGTACATTTCAAAGGTTACGTTGAAAAGACATAAAAATTTGGAATTAAATAAATAATAAATAATAAATAATCGTAACTTTTCATGAATAGTCGCATTGTTTCAATAAGACTTTATAATTAATTTTTTAAAGAAATAAATCCGAATTTTCAATAAATAAAAATAATGATCGTTGATTAGTGCCAAATTTCGTCCACGTGCGCACTCACATCTTTTCGATGTGGGACAAGACACTTCTTCATTTGTTTTATAAACAAATTACCAACATGGAGTTTGTATCAAGTCAACACAGCCTCTGAGAATTAAGACTTTCAACTTCCTCGACAACTGCAAGCAATACAAGGAGACAGAAACTGTTAATGTTGCAGTAAGTGTTCAAGTGAAAAAGGAAATGCATAGTATTTGAGCTACCTCTATATGGTTCCAAGCCCCCCAACCTTCAGTTACCTTGCTCCACGATAAATCGAGAATGACCAAGTTCTTCAAATGCAAATTGGTTAAATTAAAATCTCTTGGACATCCATGCCAACGGAGCCAAAGCAGCTTCGAAAGAAGATCACTAAAACCCCCCTTCTTAAATTGACAGTGATCCATAATGAGGAACCGGAGATTTGGAACTCTTTCAAATTGGTTGGAAGTCAAACAGGTCTTTGATCCATCATCTCCGCCTTTTTGTTCGGTGTAATTTATGTCAAGCCACAGACCTTCAACCTTCATTTGGCTCTGTTGATCAAACACCATTATTAGACGGGAGCTAATGTAACCCCAATACAGAAGTGAACTGAGGATCATCTAATTCTTCGCTCTTCCCATAGGGGAACAAAACAAGGAGAACTTAAATATCCAACAGGCAGACTAAAAAGGTCATGTCAAGTCTTACCTCATCTTGCTTAAAAATATCCCAAGCTTCAGTGGCCCATAGTCTACTGTTGTTCCCACCTTTGCAAGCCTTGAACAATTTGCTTGCCAAGCTTCCTTAGCTGATCATGCATCCACATCCTTTTGTCATCTCCACTATTTACCATGGCCATGTGACAGAGCATCACGATTTCAAATGAACCGTTCCATTTAAGTTCATCCCACATGTAAGACGCAATTCTTTGATTCTCTCCACTAAGGAAACAAGCTATATCAAGAAAATATTCTTTTGGTCACGGCTTAATTGTTCATACAATATCTTTAACTTGTTATGGACTTCATCATGAGTTTCTCTTTCTAACTTTTCCGCTAGAGTTGCCCATGCTCGTTTGTCATTTTGAAGCTTACACAATTGTCGACCTACAAGCACAAGAGCTAATGGAAGTTTTCTGGTAGCAAGCACAATTCTTTTAGAGAGATTAACATTGTCACGCCCCGGTCCTCAGGCACGCACCCATCCTTCATCTTGGTCGATTCTAGAATGCAATATCTCAGGACTAAGTATCGCTAACCCTTTCATTAATTACTTAGCTCATGCGGAAGTAGTTATAAATACTCAGACAATAAAACGATGGGATAGAAAAATATGGTCATATTTTTCATACTGAAAATTCACAACCACACATTTTTACATGCATCTCATAGTATTTCACAATACTATATATATACGTAAGTCTGATCTAACATTTATTCACATGCAGATAAGGTCTGACAAGACAGGATGGGATCTCAGTCTTCATCCGGGTTGTACTCGGGGTCATCCTTGGGGTCATCCTTAGGGTCCTCCTCTAGGTACTCATCTTCGGGTTCTTTCTCCTCGGGTTCCTCATCAGAGTTCTCCTCGTCAGATTCCTCCTCCTTAGGTTCCTCATCCGGGTCTTGAAGTAGTTATTCAATAACTACTAAGACAACGTCTTAGCAAGTTCTACCTCCTAAGACCCGATTAGTAAACTAATACACCTTAGAGCTACCTATGCACAACACGAGTCAGAGAACTTACCTTGGCCTTAGATTCCACCTGCATATTAGTACATATCAAATAAGCACCCAAGCAATCACATCACTGGTCGAAGCATCGATCAAATCGACATAGTCGATTACATCTCAATCGAACCATTCACCAGTCATTTCCATTCAATCAATCAATTTACGACATCAGATCAAAGCATTGATCAATCGACCTAGTCGATTACATATCAAACAGACCAATTCTAGGTCATTCCCAGACATCAATCACATGTATTCTCTTGGGCATCTTTTTCGCCAACTGCCATACCATCACCGATCACGTGCATTCTTTAAGGCGCAATTTTCTCTAGTGATATCCCAATCACCGAATCACGTATCATTTCTAGGGTGCCGTTTTCGCCAAGGTGAGGTATGCAATGGACAGCACTCGTGCGTTCTTTAAGGCGCCGTTTTCGCAAGTGATACCCTCTATCACTGAACCACGTATGTCCATAATGAAGCAAGTGATAGACAGCACTCGCGCATTCTTTAAGGCGCCGTTTTCGCCAGTGATATCCTTAATCACCAAACCACGTATGTCTGTAAGTCACGTACATTCTTTCTCTTTGGCGCCGTTTTCGCCAACGTGACATTATATGGGCATCAACGTGCGTTCTTTAAGGCGCCGTTTTCACTAGTGATATCTTTAATCACCGAACCACGTTTGTCCACTTACATCATACTCGATTGGTCTCGGCCGAGAATTTCCCTAATTCACTCAAAATTTTCTCTTCTTTACAGCTCATCAAAACATTATCAATGCTAAATAATCATACTCGGCCATCTACCAATTAATAATTCAATTTCACTCAATTTCAATCAATTAAGGAACAATTCCTCAAATTGCACAATCAATTCAAATATTCAGCACAATGTGGAGCTCAAATAAATAAATGGATTGCACCACGACAATCAACGTGAAATTTCGGTCATTGGTCATCCCGTTTGAATTTCCAGAAAAATAAATAATTAAGTAATTAATTTCGAAAAATAAATAAATAAATATTAAAAATTCAATTTAGGCCCGTGATGCCTAATTGGAACTCGAAACAGGTTGGGAAAACCCTGAGATGCGATCAATAAATAATAGTACGTCTCTACTTGCTAATTGCACAATTCAATTGTCTAACATGCATCACAATTATCTAATAATCACTAATCTACTATAATCTAACCACCTAATTACACTTAATTAAATCTAATTAACCCTTAAGCATAATTAGTAAACTAAGAAAGCATTAGTGAGTAAAACTCACTTGGGTTTCAAATTGCTGAACTGGGTTTAAACGGACTTCGCGGGCTAAATCTGAAATTTCGTGGACTGAATAAGAAAGCTTCATGGGCTGTTGAATTGGGTCTAAAATGCTTGACTGGGCTGCAACTTGAATTAAACCATCTTGGGCTGAACTGCTGAAGAGAAAACCGAATTGGGCTGAAAGGCTTGGAATCTGTGGCCAATGCTGGGCTGGACTGAGCGAAATTGTATGCTCACGGACTGGGCTTGCTGTGATTGAACAAGCTGGGCCGAATTTGTTGCTGTGAAGATGGGCTTGCAGATTTCGTGGGCTTCAACGTGGATGAGCTGGGCTGCTCGAGCGTGGAGAAGAAGCGGAGATGCTGGACTGGCACGGCTCGTGGGCGAGCTTCACAGGCGTTGAAGACTTGTTGGCATTGAAGAAACCGGAGATGACAGACATGGGTGCAGCTTGCTGGTGATGGTGAGTCGTGGACGTTGACTGCTTCGATGGACACGCTTCGATCGACTTTGATGGAGGCGCTGCACTCGATTTTGCTGGGCTGTTTGACCCGAAGGAGCAGACTCGGACGCATGAAGCAGCTGGCATAGAAGGACGTGTGGCGTGCGGACGTGAGGAGCTGCAACAACTGGTGAGGTTTCGCTCGGTGGTCAACAAAATGGGAGAAAACCTGCTACTGTTGACTGAAGTAGCCCATGTAGTCGGCATGTGGCAGCTCGGTAGATCTCACGGCTTCACGGCAAGCTGTTTCGATGGAAAGAGATGCAGGCGTGCATTCGTGGATGACCGAGAAGAAGAAGATGGATTCGAGGCAGCTGGAGTTGAATGGCGTGCTGGCAGCGTGAGAGAAGGCATGGCAGCAGCTTGCAAGGAACTCGGTGGCCGACCAAAGATGGTGCAAGCGATGTTGCTTTCTTCGGCTGGGTCTTCGAACGGGCGGCGGGGGAGAGAGATTGGATGGGGGCTATTTCGTGTGAAAGAAAAATGAAAGCAGAGGCAGGAACAACGAGCGGATGGGGGAGAAGGCGTGCGTGAGAAGCCGGCTGAGGGGGGCACAAAGTCAATTAAAATATCTATCCTCTTCAATGCTTTGTCCTCTAAAGCTTTCATGTTTATTTCCTATGTCCCTTAATTTTTTTTTTTTTTTTTGGTACTGGAGGAACCGGCTTGCCTATGTCCCCTAATTCTTTCTTATTTAGATAATGTCACAATTTATATCACCAATTAATTTAAATTGATGCAAAATTTCCAGCTCTTTGCCAAGCTCCTATTTTCTCAAATTAAACTTCAATTTCCTCACCGAACCTCCAAATCAGTCTAATTTCAATGAAGATAAATCCCGTAAAATTTTCTGTGAGTCCCCGACACCGAAAGGCTTAGCTTGAAAGTCCAAACTCGCTTCAATTCGGTCCACACGAATTTCTGTTAATTTTTCGCGACGTCCGAACGATTTTCCGTAAAAATCTCGAAATCTCCGAAAAATCTTTTAAGATTGAGTCGACGCTCCTAGAATTGATCGTGACACCACAAAACTTTCAATTTCTGAAATCGGACTCGAATTCACAGTTACTTTTCATTCGACCCGTTTTTAGCGTGACCTAAGCTACCGGGTAACTTTAAGGCATTTTTAGTGTAAATGACCGTGATCAATTTTCTTCGAGCCACTAAGAACCCACTCGACTCATTGGCGACTCTCGATTGTTGTAAAAATTCTGATGATCCAAATATGGACACATGGTACCAAAACAATAAGAAAATCAGTCTAGTGCCGATCGACGAGAATTTTCTAATTTAGTAGTGTCACCCACGATTAGCCACACATCTCTGTCGAACCAGCCTGTCTTTGATTTCAAATCGATTTTATACTGTGCCGCAATGGCCTTTAAAGATAGACACGGTCGAGGAGCTGATTTCTAGTCGAATTCTCAAGTCTATTTGCCTTAAAATCTTTATTGGTTTCCCCAGATAGTCTAGTTATCTCTAGAGTGATCGGTTATGAGAACAGCCCTATAGGCGGGTCAATAAAATGTCCGATTTATTCAGTCGAAAATAAAATTGAAAATTTGGGATGTCACAAACATAGTCAAGTTCTGGACAATCGTTAGCAAAGGCATATCTACAAAAAAGTTTTAGAGCATCATCATCCTCGATTGGTGTGATAGGATAAATTTTGGTTCCTTGGGGTATATGGAGAACATCTGGGTGTTTGGATGTGATAATAATCCTACTACCCGAATGAAACCGATCGAGACTTCCAGCCAATGCTTCAAGCTGTCTCTGCTTATGCACGTCATCCAAAAGGATGAGGACTTTCAGTGAACTGAATCTATGTTTGAGGAAGCTAATTCCTTCCTCAACCGAATGGAGCTTTGGCAAGCCCTTTCCGATGATGTCAGAAACCAATTGATTTTGCAATTTCACAAGATCCTTCTCTGCAGTAGTTTCTCCAATATTGCCGAGAAAACTGCAACCATTAAAGTGGTGGCAGATATCGTTGTAGAGAGATTTTGCGAGGGTTGTCTTACCTATGCCTGGAATGCCGGAGATGACAATCATCCGCACGTCACTAGAGTCAGTATCCAACATTCTTCTCAGCTCAGTCAAGTGGTCTTCAATCCCGACTAACTTGTCGGACAAATTGAGCTCAGCCTTCCTCAATTTATTCAAAACTTTCAAGACCATCATATCTGCAAATTTTCCTTGCCTAGAAAACAGACAAAGTTTCAGAAAGAAGGAAAGTACACGAAGTCATGGACACTGTCAACTGGGGATAAAGATCTGAAACTGATGAAACGCGAATGGGATGGAATGGTTAAACGCTCGGTACAAATGCAAGAGTGTGCCCCAGTCAATTCAGAGTGACCATCGGCCATGCCCATCGCAACCCTTAACAGACCGTGACTGTCGTATACGGGGGCAATTTGCCGTGAAATCAATTGAATTGAGCATGAGAGTACCACATTATTCAGGACAAAAAAAGGGGAGAAAAGAAAAGAAAACAAAGCCAAACTAGTTACAGATCCTTCTTCAACCTTACCTAGTATATTCGGTCAGTTGCCGCCCTTTCACAGATGTCACTTCTTTGAGGACATCCACCCATT
Source organism: Eucalyptus grandis x Eucalyptus urophylla (assembly GCA_028830015.1). Lineage (NCBI taxonomy): Eukaryota > Viridiplantae > Streptophyta > Magnoliopsida > Myrtales > Myrtaceae > Eucalyptus > Eucalyptus grandis x Eucalyptus urophylla. The sequence goes on along the minus strand of CM054189.1, from coordinate 26,879,042 downwards.
TCTGGATCGTGTCCGGATCAACTCCTTTCTCCTGGTGTGCCGCAATTTTATCGGCGTAGGGACCCTTCCCATCCTTCATTTCCACATCCCACGCCGTGATCAAGAAGTAGATGGGCATGATGATCATTCTTCCCTCTTTGCGCCACTGGACCATCTGAGCCAACTCACGAAGGCACGGCTTACTCGAGGCATAGTCCTCGGACAGGATCGGGATGCCAATCTTCGACAGCTTGATCGACTCAGGGAGCTGCTTCTTGATGTACTCTCCATCGGAAAGCTCTTCTTCGTCTAAGAAGGTGCGAACCCCGTGATCGACGAGGCTTTTGTAGAGAACATCGGTGAACCCATGTCGGATGTCGCTTCCTCTGAAGCTCAGGAACACGTCGAAGTTGTTTCCTGTCACCGATGCTGATGGTGCTGAGCTCGAACCGCCGTGAGGACCCTCTTTCGCCATCCGCAGCTGGAAAGGAGACTCGCGAATGCTCGGAAACTTCCCTCGGACAGACTCTTGACAATGCCACGCTCTGCCCTGGTTGATTAATGGGGAAGCAGGTTCTCCGTCCCTGTGGAATTTCTACAGTCAAATTGTTCACCAGATCCAATTAGAGGTAATCAGTCCCAATCCGATCCGATTCCTAGTAGAAACCGAGAACAAGACGAACTAGTTCCCAATTTTTGAGATCGGAAACCGGACTGGACCGATCTAGAATTGGGAATAGGACTGGACACTGCACCGATCAATCCAGTCCGGTTCCATCCCATGGAACCGATTACTTAGCAAAAACATTAAAAAATCAAGAAAAATACAAAAATTATTACTATTTTTAAGTTTTATTTGTATTTTTAAGAAATTAAAAAATACATGTTGTTAAAAAGGGTCGGTTCGATCCAGTCCGATCTAGTTCCTCTAGAATCAAGAAGCGGACCAACAATCATTGGTTCATTTTTATGGAACTGAGAACTAGACCGATCCCTTTGAGAGTCAAACCAAACCGGCTGGTCCGGTCCAACCCAAGCGGTTTCTAATTTGAGCAGTCCGGCGTGCTTAGTCCTAGATCCAATGAAGTCTTCCAAGAACTAGCATATGAAAGCAAAGTAACAATGACCGTTGGGTGTATGAAATCATTTGTCATTTCCACGTTTGTTGCAGTTTTACTCCTATCCGGTTTAATCTTTCGTTAAGTGTTAATTATAAATTTTGACAAAGCATAGATTGTTTCGTGAAAAATAAACCGTTTTGAACCTTTATAAAATTAATTAATGAAAAATATTTAGACAAAAATTATTATTGATAATGAAAATATTTTTTATTTAACCACTGGGATTCGCCCTAGTGGCCACCCTTCCAACATGGAAGGGGGAGATGAGGGGTTCAAATTCCCACATTCTCAGGGGGATGGGGTGGGGACGCGTAAGTTTCAGGAGTGAGTTTCGACTCCCACGCCCTGCAAGAGGCAGGGCAAAAGTCTGAGAGTGAGTGTAGAGTAGGAATAGAGTAGAACTGACAATTTTTTTTTATTTAATAATTATTTCGAACTCTGACCAAATGGCATATGTAACGTAGAGATATATCTCTTGAAAGTTAATTGTTCTGAGTATATAACCGTCATGCAATTAAAAAAAAAGTAAAAGGGAAGAAATTTGAGGGGAAGAAATTGAGAAAAAAAATAACGAAAAAGGGGGGGGGGAATGGCAAAAAATGAGGAGGTGAACTCAGGTGCGAATTTCTAACCAAAAATAAAAATTCAAGTGCGTCCAAAAGAAAATATTGAAAGCCAAATATTCAAGTATGATTCTCCTTTAATTATCATACTCTAACTAGTTTATTTTTGTGGAAGATAAAGGTAGATTCTTGTCGGAAGATGTGGCCAAATGATACATTGGATGGAGCTTGAGGTCCAAGGGTAGGAAATGACCCATCACGTGCTTACTACTTTTAGTCGCTATCAAATTACAAAGTTAATTATCAATGCTCAATAGCCTACACGAGAAGATTAGTTTAATTTTAACAAATTCCATCTTCATTAACGGTTCAAAAAGATCGCTTCTCCATTTTCTGCACTGAAATAAAACGCACGAAGTGAATGAGCTTTGGAGCAAATGGGAGATAGAAAATCTACATCTATGAGAGCATCCAAAAGCTATTGGGGCAAAAAGCAACATGAATTTGGGAAAACCCTCATCTAGATTTTTCAAAAAAATTATTTGTCTTGACAATAGGTGATGAGAAAAAAAGGTGCATTTGATAACCATTCTATTCTTAAAAATAATTTTTATTCAGAAATGATTCTTTTTTATTATATTCCCTTAATGAGATTCTAAGCATTTGAAATGTCCAAAATTTCTATTATGAGAATAAAAAGGCATTTAGTATGACTCTTAAAATTTTTTTCGTGACTTAAAATATCTTGAATTTTTTAAATATTTTTATTATATCTTTCACTTTTTTCTTTTCTTTTTCCTTCCCTCTTTTTCTCTAGCTAGTCGCTAGCAATGGCCCGTGACCTCACTAGAGCCTCACTAGGCTAAGACGAGGTCTGGTGAGCTTGTCGAAGCCTCGCCTAGCTCATGTGAGGTCGGCCTTGTTAGTGGCCAAGTGAGCTCACCCAACCACCAGTGAGGCTTTGCCGAGCGCGCCTGACCTCGCCCAGTCGGTCGCTAGACCTTGTCGAATTAGTCGTCAGACATCTCTATGGCCAATGACCGGTAATGAGGAAGAAGAAGTGAAAATGAAAGAAAAGAAAAAGAGAAAAAAAAGAAAATGATTTGCCTTGATTTTGGAATTGTTCTAGGGAGTAAGAAATAACTTTTTTATATTTTTTTTAATATGCTCCAAAATTTAGGAAAAATTCAAAAAAGGATTGAAGTGCACTTATTTCTTAAATAAGAGTTCAAAGTGGATATAATTTCAAATAAGAGTTTGAAGTGGTCAAATCGTCTAAAATAAGAGCCTAAAGTTGCAAAAACATCTTAGATAAGGGCAGCCGGTGACTATTCCAATGGGAAAATTCCAAAAAATGGCCAAAGTACTATCGTTTACTTAAATAAGAGCTTGAAGTGAACCTTATTTCAAATAATATCTTAAAGTAGCCAAATCATATGAAAATATGGCATGAAGTTGCCAAATGGTCTCAATAAGGGCCTTTGGCTAGTTGGTGAGTATTTTAACCATCGAAGAAAGGGATTTTTTTGGTCAAAAAAAATTATAACTACATTTTAAAAAAATTTTGATTTTTTCTTTTTCTTTTCCTTTTCTTTTCTTTTTTACATTTTCTCTCTTTTGTCCCTCGGCCATTGCTGTCAATGGCCAATGAAGGTTACCTGCCTCAAGCAAGGGATGCCCTTACAGGCATTAGGCAAGGGCCGCCATGCTTGGGCTGGGCGGGTGACGGCTGCCCAGGTGAGGCAACCCTCACCCAATGCTAATGAGGGTTGCCCTTGCCAGATCAAGTGAATGTAGCCCTTGTCTGACATCGGTGAGGGCAACCCTCACCCTCGCTTGGGCTAGCGAGGCCATGTGAAGGTGGGGGTTGCCCTTGCCAGATCTAGCAAACGAATGCCTTTGCCAAACCCTAGCGAGGGTGGCCCTTGCCTGAGTTTGGCGACCTTCGCCATGGCCTATAGAGGGAAGGGGGAAAAATAAAAAAATAAAAAATAAATAAAGAAAAATAAATAAACAGATAAATAAATTAAAAGACAAAAATGCCATTCAGTCTAATAGATTAGGCCCCCTTTTTTTAAACTAATATGATTACTTCAAGCTTTTAAATAAGTTCCACTTTAGGCCTTTATTTGAGACGATCTGGTCACTTTAGATCTTTATTTGAAATATGATCTATTTTGGGCCCAAAACAATGAAACTTCAAGCCCTTATTTGGAAATTTCCCCCCAAATATATTCCCCACAATAAAAAATTTACCAAATGAATTTCTGTTCTTTTTTTGGTTCTGAGGAACAAAAGAACAGAATCATGCGCGGTTTAAAGTGTCAACAAATAGGTATGAAGTTCATCACCCTGTGCAATACGCACGGAATAAACTAATATTTTGCTATAGATAATTGTATTACTCTATTCATCACCGTTCAAATTCATAATTGGAATTTCAGTATCAATAGACAAGCATATATATCCTTATTAAAAAGTCAACATCAGCCCTTAGAACAAGTTTATAAATTTGTATGGACGTTAATTCAAATAATGACGATAACTTACTAATGACTGATATAATAATCATGTTATCGGTCACACTTTTGTATCCACAAGATAAAAAAATATTAGCAACCTTAAAATTCTACCAACGCCGACATTTTCCAATTTTGAATCCCACAAGACCTAGAATTTTGCAACTCGAATAATGACTTGGATTGATTGTCACAGTAACATGAATATAACCCATAATATAAATTACGTAGTGCTAGGCGTACTAAAGGGATACCACCTACTTAAAATAAGGTCCTAACCTAGATACTATGTCTCAATTGCTGCCATGCGGTCTTTCCGTTATCTTAAATTATGGTGCTTCGGAGCCTAAAATTGTTCATATCTTGGATACACTGTTGCCAACTCTATCGACAGGGTTATGAATCTCTTGAAATACTTGGATGGTGGATAAGGTATCATAGACAAAACCACGTCTTTGCGTGCATGGGTACATCTGGATTTTGCTGAAATTCGCAGTGGAGAGAGCACGCATGGAATATCTACGTTATGCTAATTTCACCTATGTCGTCACAGAGACGGCCTTCTCTACCAAAGAGGACTATGGCAAAGAAGAGCAAGAAGCCCAGTGCTGCATAAAGGACTCTGCATGGCCTGCTGCCTCCCGAGACCAGCAATCTTTCCTCTGGCAAGACTAGTTACAGGGAGCCTTCGGAGATTGCAGACCAAGCCGAGTGACATGCTGAGTTTGCAAGGTGGCGTTCTCTTTGTTTCAATAGACTTTGTCTCACGCTTTCCGCAATGATAAATAACTACAAATGAAACTCCAAACCTGTGTTTTTTGCCAGAATGGAAAAGTTTTTGATACATGAAGATTCAAATACAAGAAAGTGAGAAGTGCCAGCCTATTTAGAGGCTAATCGGCCTTTACCATCCGCACACAATTCATTGCACTCTACATTGATTTTGTCAATCATTTCCAAAGCTTGATTTCTCTTCTTTTCCATGCTTGGATTCTCTCTCTTCATACTGAGGACCTGCTCGTACTTAATTCTTCAGTTCCTTAACTTTCTCCAATCTCATTGTCGACAGATATGATATTTCTGACTTTGCATTCCCAACTGTCTGCTTGCGTGCCTCAATCTCTGCTTGAAGTTGGGTTATAACTCGCTCATTGTCAGCCCCACTCTTAGCTTTCTCTTCACATTGTTTCTTGATCAAACGAACTTCATCCTTATCAGACGCCAAAAGATACTTTTCCATTTTGAGTTCCCTTTCTAACCTCTCGCATTCAATGAGGATATTTTATTGGGAAGAGAAGGAGTCACCTGAGTCAGAATAAAGTTCTGAAATTTGAGATAGACACATTGATGTCCAATAGTAGAGACCTCTGGTGCATTTTGTTCGACTAAGAAGTTCAGTAATTCTTGCAATTGACCAAGTAGCTTGGGATTAAACACGATTGCCTGGAGTCCCTGACTCATTATAATTTCCAACTCTTGCGATGCATTCTGGTATGCTTGGAGATCAAAATGACTTGCTTGTGACATCTCTGTCCCAGTATTTTGCTCTCCTGAGTCATCACTCAACAGAGACTCGATCTTTGAGAAAAGAGATTCCTCTCTGCCACCGCGTAAATCTGCCTCGACAATTATAGGGGCTTTATGGTTGAGCATTGCTGATGATGACTATGGTTGAGCAGCAGGAGGATGCACAGCAGAACCAATTGTTGCCAAAGAAGGGATAGTCAATGCCCTGTCAAGTGGCACATCTTCTTGCTCTGTTGATGGCGAGAATCCAGCAGTTCCTGTCCCTCTTATCTGGCTCAACACTTTAAGTTTGATAAATGTGGAAAAGAGTGTGTTGGCTTGGTTCTGGAAATCATCTGACAGCTGAATTTGGAAGCAACAGCCTGAAAGAAATACAGAATTATTCGCTGATGGAGTGAGATAGAAAGCAAGACATCTGTAGTTTACCTTCACTCTATGCCACGTGGTTGATGAACCTGCAACAGAGGGAGAATTTTGCAAGTTAGAAGAAGCGCCCATAGTTTCAGTTATTGACTTGACAGAATCGGAAGATTTTGCTTGTGCTTTAGGAGGAAGAGGAGCATTAAATAAGGAGTAAAATTTTCTATTTAGCCCAAAAAATTAGTCTAAGGTCTAATCTGTTCCAACAACATGGCATAGCTTGAAATAATCCTTTGACTGCCTATCCTTATGGTCTGGCAACTTTCTAGCCATGACCTCTTTCAGCGTTCTACATTGCAAGGTTGAAATCATACTTAAATCTTATAGGACAACTCAGATTTGACAATCTCAATGTACAGCATACCTTTATCCTTGCATTTGACACCCTGAATGGAAGAATGTTTGGTATTAGCTCGTTTGCTAAACTCCACCTGTGACAAAACCCGTGTCAGCATGTATTCAGTGCATCCAATAAGACTTCTACCATGTGTCAAACGGTTATAAAGACTGATGCTTAGATTCAAAATAACTGAACGTGAAAAGAGACCAAATGAGTTTTGAAATTTCATTGATGTTATTGATCAGACTATATCCTTGGAAGAGTAGCTCATCAAACAAGTCTGAATTAAAAGAGAAAAGTTTAAAGAATGGAATACCTTCTATGAGCTACTCATCCCAATTTATTAAAAGTACTTTGGATTAAGATCTTGAATATTACGGAAGCACCCCATAAAAAAATTTAAGATACTAGTACAGAAGCCAGCGCTTTTCTTCAACACATCAAAGATTTAAGATACCAATACAACGTTGTATGCTCTGGATTGAATACATAACAACACCTCCCAAAAGCATGATTAAACTAACTGGCATAAATAGTTCTTTGGTTGTATATCGCAGAAAAATACAAGAAAAAGTAAAATGCTCTTTCAAAGAAGTGGAGTCCTTACAAATTTGGACCCATCTTTCAAGTAAAAAAGATGAAAGAAATACAAAGTCTTGATGACTCAAATTTCATTTGAAAAATTATTCTGCATGTGTTAATGGGAGAAAATGTCCCGTCCCTTGTAATTCATCATGTCATGCACTTTTTTCATTATTAAGAAATTCATTCATCTTAGTAAAAATTCCAAACATGACACATGCTAATCAAGTGCCAACCTCCATCTATGTGGTCCAGAGGGAAAATCATAGTGTTGGTTACCTCGGATGAGCTTTCTGCTTCAATTATGGCACCCCTTGGGTTCTTGAAGGAATGCAGGTGTTCCACGCTTTTAATATCACGAATCTTCGGACAACCTTTGATTTTAATATCTTTCAGCTTCTTTAGTTTTGATAGATCAGGAAGTCTCTCAAGGCTTTGACAGTACGAAACATTCAATGATGCTAAAAATATCAAGTTCTCCAGCTCATCCAGCTGTTGCAAGTTGCAGTGAGATATTCTGAAAATTCGCAAGGATTTGAACTCCCCGAGGCCTGCAACTTCTCTTACAGCACAGTCGAAAAGCTCAAATTCTGACAGGAGCTCCAAATATGAAAGATCTGGCAATCTCGTCTGCGATTTGTACTGGCAAAGTGAGAGGGTGAATAAACCCAAAGGAAGCCGCGGTAGCTTTTTTAAGTGAATGCAGCAAATGGAGAGCTTTGTGAGCTTACGAAGGAGATCCAACCCAACAGGTAGTAGTTGGATCTTTAACATAGATAGCTGCAATATCTTTAGCTCTGACAAACTCTCGAGCTTTAAATAAGTGTGTCCTTTTGCCTCAATTTGACTTTGGTCAGGTAACACCGGTTCCTGGGATCCATTAGCCAAGAATAACTCTGCCAACTTAACCAGGCTACTGATGTCTGGGATTGTATACATCGATTTAGAACTGACAGAGAGGCTTATTAAAGTGGAAGGAAGCTCGGGCACTCTATGGAGCTTGTCACAATGAAGTAGATCAAGCGTTTGCAGATTGGGAAGTGTAGAAATGCTATCTGGTAGACCACGAATCCGAGAGTATCCAAGCCTCAAGACCCTCAATCTCGAAAGCTCCTCAATATCTCTAGGAATTTCCCCCGCCAAACTCCGACATCTTGAAGCATGCAGCTCTTCAAGCCTCTTCAACTTCCATATAGCACGAGGCAGCTCTCGTACAAAAGTAAAATCAATTTTGAGCACTCTTAAAAGATATAACTTATTGACAGTATTAGGTAATTCAACAATTCCAGTGCTTGATAAATCAAGTTCAATCAATGAAGCCAAACTCCCCAAGGATGTTGGTAACTTCAATATTGACCTACAATGATTTATTGACAAGTGCTGTAGCTTTTCTAACTCTGCAGACAGGGGAAGTTTAGTTATTTTGGTACCATTCAGTGTGAAGACTCTAAGAGATTTCACATGACTAATTGAATTGGGCAGCCGGATCAATGAAAGACAGTTGCAGGCACTGAATCTTCTAAGATTTTGCATACGACTGATGGAGGCAGGAATTTCTTGAACAGCAGTTCCATCTATAAGAATCTCTTCCAAGGATTTGAGGGAACCCAGCTCTTCAGGCAACTTATTGAGTTCAGTGCAAAACCTCAAGTTCAGCAAAACCAAGCTCTCTAGACTTTTTACTGATGAACCGATTTCAACCAATCGAATGCACCTTTCAAGATTCAATCTCTCTAAACATTTGTAATGAGATAAGTCTGGAGTTCTGATCATATCATAACAGCCGGTGAGGTTCAAAACTCTCAATTTCTTGGCTTTCTGTCAGAAAATAGAATAACAAAAGAGTCAACTTTTCCGCTACAATTTGACAAATGAAATCGACAATAATGTACTTCTCTACCTTGATTTCACTCCAACCGTTCCATTTGTCACTGACCTTGCTCCAGGAAAGATCTAGAACAACCAACTCCGTCAAATCCAATTTTTCAGCAAGAAGATGCCGAGGACAACCTTGCCAATGGAGCCATCTTAAACTTGACAGACGCCGCTCAAAATTTCCTTCGAGGTTCGCCTGATCCAATCGAAGGAATCTTACGTTTGACATCCTCGCAAAATGTGCTGGTCCAAAACTGTATTGTGACCCACTGCCAAATTTGAGAAGAATTCCTCTAACAATTTCCGTTCCCTACACGTGAAATACAGGATTTGGATTACCAAGGGACTTGGCATTTCCGCACAAAAATATGTGAAGATGATAAATTCTTAGAGACTTCAAATTAAAGAAATCATTTTATTAAGGATCAATTTGTTTTAAAAAAAAAGGTTTTGGAAAAAATTCTTAAAAATGATCGCTTTCATCTCTTACAAAAATGAATGAACAACAAATATTTTCATCATCCATGAAAAAAAGTAGACATAAATTGTTATCAATAATGAAAAATTTTCATTAACTAATTATTTCAAGAAATATAAATGATCATTTTTAGAAAAATATTGTTCAAATCATTTTTTCCGCTAAAAATATGCACCCCAATTAGTTTTCTTTCTATGAAAAGAGGAACATGAGTCGTAAGGCATACAAGTAAGGCAAAAACAATGATGAACTTGTATCTTACTTTTTTATTCACCAGCACATCTTGGGCTTGCTCGTGACTCCACAATCTACTGTGCTTTCCATGTTTAGGATGTTTCTCTACGACAATATCCCTACCTAGGTCTCGAAGTTGATCATGCATCCATAACTTATCATTCTCAATCTTAACGATAGACGAATTGATGAGCACTTCTAATACCGATCCGCTTGTGGAATCACGGTCAGACCACAGGTAGCATGCAACACTTTTGTCCTCTCCAATGAAGAAACAAGCAATGTCCAGAAATATCAGTCTTTGTTCGTCAGGTAATGCCTTGATTATTACCATCAATTTCCGTTGAACATGTGGCTTAGGTACTTTTCTCAATTCTTCTAATGTCTGCTCCCACACCTCCTTGCTTTTAGAATATAGATACGACCCAACAACCTCAACAGTCAAAGGAAGCCGGCCAATAGTCGATACTAAATTTTTGGATAGAGTAGCTAAGTCAGCTGGAGCAGGTCTCCCTCTGAAGGCATGAGAGCAGAATAGTTCATCGACTTCCTCTTCTCGCATTCCCCCAACTTCATATTTCAGGGACACTGCAAACTTATCTAAAGCCTGTTCATCTCTGGTGGTAATTATGATCCTGCTCCCTGAACCTAACGAATCAAGAATACTTAAAATTGGTGTAAGTCTAGAGCTTGGTTCAATATCATCGAGAACAATGAGAACCTTCTTGTGCAAGAGTCTGCTTCTGATGGACTTAATCCCATCATCAACAAAATGAATTTGTCCATGCATTACACCTAGAAGGTCATAAACCAACTGACCTTGCAAATTATCTAGACCTCCTGGTTTTTTGGTATGTTCTCTAACGTTTTCCAGAAAGCTACAGCCATCAAAGAGATCAAATATTCTTTTGTAGATGAACCTTGCAATTGTTGTCTTCCCGGCGCCCCCCATGCCATGTATTCCAACTACACGAACATCGATAGATTCCACTTTTAGTAATTTCATAACTCTTTCCTCATGATGCTCGATGCCAACGAAGCATCTGTTCAGTGCCCTCAACACATTTGCGACAAGAACATCGATGACTGAAGCATCTACGGGCCAGCTGTATCATGCGTGCATGTGTGCGCAAGGTACACGCACAAAGATTAATGTAAGTCCAACCATATCTAAACTCTGAAGTAGTTTGCAAGAAAAAGTTCACGCTCTCCTTTCAAAAACTATCATACAGCAATCAGCTTTAGACAAACAGGCCATGCAATTAGTGGTACATGCTTTTACTAAATCAACACAGACAAAGCACAGTACGATGAGATGCAAAGGCTGTCTGTCGCATCCACAGAAATTAAGCAAATCAATATCACTCTACACTGGCATTTTCTTGCAAGAGGTAGATTTCATGTGGATGCAGATTTCAAGAGGAAGAACATTTTTCTGGACCATATCGATATAAAATCACAACCATAACCGCTGCCTCCCATTTAATGCAGTGATCGAACATGGAAAAACTGAGTTATGAGATACGTGTAACGCTAGAGCGCTGAAATTTGTCAACAAAACCGAAACATTAAGTAACGTGGCAAGCTGGGAGTGAGAATGTTAACAAGCGGATCACATTCAGTACCAGATCAGAGGGAGCTACATCAGATATTGATACACCTAGCAGCATTAGTCTAATTAGATTAACCAAAATTGAAGGAAGCGCTGGCTTGGGATTTGGATTCTAGGTTATTTAATCGAACTTACTCAATTACACTCACCCGTTAATCTTCAACCCTGGGATGGATCCCACGTAGCTGAGAGCTTCCTTCCATTTCCCGAGGGTGTTTGGGTCGAATCCTGTCCCTGTAGCCTCGCCGTAACCGTCGGATCTGTTTTTCACAACCGAGGGCGTGATGTTGAAGAAGACGGGCATGATGATCTGGCCTGTCGTCTTGTGGCACTCCACAATCTGAGCCAGCTCTCGGAGGCAACATATGTTCGATGGGTAGTTCTTTGACAGGATCGGAATGGCGATCTTGGAAAGCCTGATCGTTCGGAGTAAAGACGACCAAATGCCCCCTCCTGTGGCGAGTTCGTCATCATCGATGAACAGGCGGATCTCCTCTCGTAGGAGCCTATCGGAGAGTTGACCCGCAAAGTCTATAGTATCTGGTCCAATGAAGCTCAAAAACACATCGTAACTCTCTTCTCTTGTTTCGGAGGAACCTCCTCCACGGTTGCGAGAATTCTGGATCTCCATCTACTTTCAAAATGAAAATGGTTTCCGTGTTGGGGGGCCTCCTCCTCTCAGTTTTCGTCTCTCTTCCTTCTCTATTTCAAAGATCCACCTCCCAGTTTCATACCATGGGCGGACCTGAGCAAACAGAGTGATTGCCTTGCTCAGCCAATCTAGGGTTGGCTTTTAGAAACTAGTATAATGGTAACATAATTGTAGTGGAAAAATAGCTTTTACGTCCTTTTCTTTTTTTCCCCCTTGCATTTAGATACATTATCAAAGTCGCTGCCAAAGAGGACTACAATGCAAACGTTAAACGACCTTCCCATGCACAGACGAGCTAACCAAGCTGTCGGTGTACAAATGACAATAAAATAAGCGCACGTTGGTTTACTCCATTCAGCACCAAAGATAGAACCGCCACCGGATAATGCTTGAAAGGCAATGGCTAAGCACGCGTAGAGGAAGACTTCTAGAAGTGAAAGGGAAAGGCCCTCTTGGAGCTGTGAATGGAAGAACCAGATAATGGCTAGAGCTAGAAGGCAACGACTCAGCACATTTCTAAGTCAAGGTCAATAAACCAGCCTATTTTATTAGATCAATTATATGAGTTCACCGTAATTACTTTTCAATAGAGAAGTGACAGTGAGTTAGTTGTTAAGGCCACTAGGGAGCATACATCAAGGACCAAAAGAATGCAATGACTAAAGATTTGTTTTTAGTCAATTAACAATGAATTTTTTAGTAAAAGTCCGAAGGCATCTCTAGATTTTCCATATGAACATATGAAATATATGAAACGACAACATTGGCTGAAGCATGGGGTAGAAATTCGTCTGCTCTTGATGACCTTGGGTATTTTGATAGAATAAATGCTCTACTGAAATTAAAAAATAAAAATAAAAAACAATGTTCTTGTTGAAGTTTGAGGTCTTGATATATCCAAGTTCTTTGATAAGTTGATCATCGACTCATGCAATTCCATTGAAATGCTGGATTTTTCTCAATTGAAACATTTGAAGAAAGTAAATGCTTGTTGTGAAAGTCTAATTGAAATTCAAGGCCTTCATTGGTCATAGTTCTTGAAAGAGTCAGATATCTTCTAGTGCAAATCCATTATGAGGCTAGACTTTTTACAATATTATTATCTAAAGCAGTTGAAGGCTTCTTCTTGTGAAAATCTAGCTGAAATCCAAGGCCATATCTGGGGTCTTGGAAGCGTTAGATGTGTCAATTAAAGGGGTGGAAATTCCACAATTAGATTGTTTGAAGCCATTGAAGGCACGCTATTGTGCAAATGTTGTTGGAATTCGAGGCCATAATAAGGTTCTTGGATTTCTTGCATATCCATCAAAAGGCTAGAGTTCCCACAAATCAACTATATAAGGAAGTTGGCCATTGCAAATTGCCAAAATCTAGTTGAAATTCAAGCGATTGTTAGATTGAAGTGGTGAAAAGTGTTTGATGCCAACGAAGTGTCTCTTCAACACCCTCAACACATTTGCAACAAGGGCATCGATGATCAAAGCATGTGTGCCTAAGCTGTATCATGCGTGCGCGTGTGCACAAGGCACATGCATAAAGATTAATGTAAGTCCATCAATGTCTGAACTCTGAAGTAATTTGCAAGAAGTTCGCGCTCTCCTTTCAAAAACTATCATACAGCAATCAGCTTTAGACAAACAGGGCACACAATTAGTGGTACATACTTTTACTAAAACTGAGTCATGTGCTTTTAAATAGATGTGTAACGCTAGGAATATTGAAATTTATCGACAAAACGGAAGCACTAAGTAACGTGGCAAGCCGGGAGTAAGAATAGAAACAAACGGATCACATTCAGTACCAGATCAGAGGGAGCTACATCAGGTAATGATACTCCAAGCAGCATTAGTCTAATTAGATTAACTTAAATTGAAGTAAGCGCTACCTTGGGATTTAAATGCTACGTTACTCAATCGAACTTACTCAATTACCCTCACCGATTACCCACCAACCCTGAGATGGACCCCACATGGATGAGAGCTTCCTCCCATTCCCGGAGGGTTTCTGGGCCGACTCCTGTCCATCTATGCCACTTGATAGCCTTGCGGTAACCGTGCGATATGTTTCTCACGACCGAGGGCGTGACGTTGAAGAAGACGGGCATGATGATCTGGCCCGTCGTCTTGTGGGACTCCACCATCTGAGCCAGGTCTCGGAGGCACCATGGGCTCGATGGGTAGTCCTCTGACAGGATCGGAATGGCGATCTTGGAATGCCCGCTCGCTTCGAGAAGCGACGGCTCAATCTTCCCTCTTCCCGTGAAGCGTTTCTCATCATCCTTGAACACGCGGATGTCGCTTCGTAGGAGGCTATGGTAGAGACGATCCACAAAGCCCCAGCGAGTACCCTGTTCTCTGAAGCTCAAACACACATCGTAACTCAGATCTCTTGTTTCGGAGGAACCTCTTCCACGGTTGCGAGAATTCTGGAAGTCCATCTACTTTCAAAATGAAAGTGGTTTTCGTGTCGGGTCTCCTTCTCTCAGTTTCGTCTCTCTTCCTTCTCCATTTCAAAGATCCATCTCCCTGCTTCATACCACGGGAGCGGGCGGAAGCATAAGGGCCTCTTTAACCGGCCGACCAATGCGAGACGGGTGTAAAACTTTAAGAGAAAACAGCAATGACCTCAAACCTTCGCAAAACAAAATATGACACATCTTCATCACATTTACTCAAATTAATTTTTTTTCTCATAATAACTCTCAAACTGATATATCAGTACAGTATTGATTTAAAATTAATTTTTAAGTCACAAAAATTTTCAAATTGATACATTAATTCCACATTTACCCCACATCATGTGACAAAAAATCTCAAACTCTTGCTTTCGTGCCACACCTATGCCGTGTGTGCAAGAGTTTGGGATTTTTTATTACACAAAAATTTATTTAGGGAAAATATAACATGAGCCAAATTTGGGAAAAACTAACCGTGATGGACGGCAATAGCATCTATAAAAATAATTTACTGGACGACTGAGTTACCAATTAGATTTGTCATAAGACAAGAAAACTTTTCCAGCTTTTTACTCAAAAGGCACGATGGATCCAATTAGCACTTCATCACAACCAAAGCGACTGAGGCCTTTTGGAGGGAGAAAACAAGTGACTCGCCTTTCGTAGCCAGTCTAAAGGTTGCAATATTTCTTCCGTAAAATGAAGTCCATTACAAGGGATCAATCACAAACCTTGATTCCGTGAGACTTATGTGAATCTTACATGTGAGAATCATAAATTGAATGGTTATGATAGATTTAACTTGACGTTTCCAATGCAAGTAAGAATTTGCGCTAGACTTATTGAACCCAAAGATCAAATGGACAAGTTTGGGAAAGAGTTGATCCATCCAAGTCACGATTTTTTACTACCCACAAATAAACTGAATGGATATCCATGCAAAAGTCTCGGAGTTCATAGACTAAGCGACACCAATAAACTGTTGGAACCAAAAGGATAAACGAGCTTCGAAGGATTTGGAAAGGAGAGAGTGCAAACACACACAGAGATTATAGTATTCAAAATGCCTTGCTAAGGCTTGATATGGAGTACACACAAGCTTTGTTAAGCTTAAAACTCTCTTTATCTCTCTATATGCTTCTAAAGCTCTCTCACTCTCTAAAAAAATAAACTAACGTAACTATATATATTTATAAGCATCTTCCACTGCTTGGACTTCAACCTGCAATAAGTGAAGCTGAACTTTTCCTCTTGATTTGCTGTGCTCGTTGACTTCTTCTCCAAATCAAAGGCACTAGTAGAAATCAACATGTACATCATGATACATGCTTTCTATACTTTTCACCATAACGAAAAGTATAAAATCGAAAAGATACGAGATAGGCCAAGCTGGCAATACCCCTAGGAAATTGTCGAATAAATCCAGAATGACAGTCTCACTGAAAATTTGGAAAACCTCACATGACAATGTCATATAGATCTATTCAGATTCCATGGAGGTTCAATCATTTATCCCTTTGGATTAAACTCCAATTATTCATTCATACACCCCTTGATCTGAAAGGAAGATGATTTCCCTAATAAGCTTCGATAATTGTTATGGTACTTAATCAATAAGTACTTAATAGCTATCAAAATCCCAACTAGAAAGTTCATTGCCAACCTAACTAGGATATTCGGGTTAGGCCGAAACATTGAAAAGGAAAGTGACAGGAACCTCTCAGCTTTCCTTTAAATACTATATTCAAATTACATAATTGTCAATAAAATCTAACATAATAGTTATCAAAAGCAAGGAAGATTCATAATGTAAAAATATCAATACGAAACTACAAACATGAAGGCCAAACATTACATATTGAATAAATCACGATGACATGGTTCAAAAGGTCAATCGATAATGTGTACAAATTGTAATAATAACTTGAGAAAAAGGTTGATAAAAAGAAATCAAGATATTAATAGGACATCGTTTCTCTTGGCACGTTATAATGAAGAGCATGGAAAGCAAACCAAAAAGAGAATAATATACATGGGAGTATTAAGCAGCAATGAGGGAAAGAAATTAATGGCATAAACGTACAATAAAAAATTGGAAGGAAACAAAAAGATCGGTTCTTTTAATTCACTATAGATTTCACCATGCTAGTATTCAATTTTCACGAAAACATAAATCGAACATAACTACTTGAATAATTTTCCATCGTCGGAAAATGTTGGTGGTTACTTTTTCCAAAGAGAGATGCTTGTGGCATTGAAAACTGTGAAGTCAAAAGATACTTTTGAATTTGAATATTGATGATGACATGAACTGGAATGTACAGGAAGAAGGGTCTTCTATGAAGATCTCGGAGGATGCAATTTCTGGGATATCAAGTGGTACAAATTTCGAAGGGCATATAATGGGAAGAGGAAAAGTTCGGAAACACTCTCCTGAGCTTCATATTCCTAATGTTGTTTAAATTTAGGTCTAACAAAAGGTACTTGGCATAGCATTTGTTGTTTTAGCAAACGTAAGACGACCAGCTAGCCTTCTGAATCTAAGTTCGTCGGGTCACAAATCATCTGTACCGTTCTCATCAATCCATGGCTTTCTTCATTGGTGTAGCTCATAGAAACATCGGGAAGCCTCATGTTTGAATGCCACTAACTTGTGGTGGTCAATTCTCAGGAAATCTGTTTGCCTTTTTCTTCTTTCAATTCTCTTGTCCAGAAGAGTCTGTTTAAGTTGACAGTTGACACCACACAACCATATTATGGTACATTCGCGGAAATCTAGGAATTAAGAGATCATAAACTGATGACAGAGTGGGTGCTGAGATCTCGCAGATTTCAACAAAATAAATCGTAGAAATAGCCAATAGAAATGCAAGGGAAAACTTCTATGGAATGTGTCTAGAAAGCAAAACGAAATCCAGAGATGTTACATTCTTTGGCGTGGATCATCCAACGAAGCAGGACGTAAATATCAAAAGCAGAAGCCTGAACCATGCAGAGACGCAAGTAAAGATCAACTACGTTGAAAAAAGAAGATTCAGAAACATGTAATTGAGTGAAGTCACGCCTTTCTCCTCTACCCATGTGACATAAGATTCCTCAGCCTGGTCTTTACTACCACGAACTAACCACGAAGGAAACCATAATAAGTGGGTCCTGTAATGATGTATGCAGGTCTCTTCACAGGTTCTGAATCTTCAGTCTGATCAGGCCTGGCAACAAAGAGATGCATTTTATTTGGTTGTGAAAGGCAGGACCGTCCTGGAATGTGCTATAATAATCCGGGTTATTCATGATGGGGCATTTTTACCTGCTGCTCAGCCTAAGTTGGCAGCTCAGCCCGAGACATTAGGTCACAGAGATATTTCAGAGTACCCAGAAAACACTAAAACGAGTCAGAATGATATTCATTCAAGTAGAAAAACTACTTAGCATGTAAAATTTATTCAAGGGGGAAAAAAAACAAACTAATGCCAGATGATGTTCAGTAACATCAATTCATCATTCTTTTTGAATTTTTCATCCTATAATCATCTAGATCATCAGGGTTAATGGGTGCCTCTCGTTAATCACATAAATAATTCCCACATAAAAAGTGCATGCCATGGTGATTTTTCCCTTAGTATTGTCTATGCAGAGGTGTATGAGCATAAGTTTGGCCTTTCTGCATCGCATTAGGATTAGGGGTGAGCGGTTCCCGGTTCCATACAAGTTCCGTCTGGAACCTGGAACCTACCATTGGGTACATGTTCCTCATTTTTTGGAACCTGGAACCTACCCTGTCACAAATTCCGGGGTCGGTTCCAGGTTCCTATAGGTTTTTTTTTTTTTTTTGGTTTCATTTTCAAAATAAACTATGCAACAATTGCTCAGTTCTGCTATTGGGTAAGATCTTAAGGAAAAGCTGTGTTTGATGTTATAAAACAGCATTTTCATGTTCCAACAGGTTCTAATGAGGTTAAAACATTAAAATCAGACTGCCTTTGTTTGAGCAACCGCACATAGGTTTAAGTAGAATGTAAAACCAAAAACATAGTAACTCATTTCCCGAAGAAAACTACGTAAACACAACCATATAGCCCAGCATATCAGAAATATACATTTTATTTTGGATTCTAGTAATTTGCTTTTCATAAACACTACATCCCTTTACAAAAAATGGGCGACAAATAAATTGTGAAAAACTGAAAAATGGAAGAACACATAGTACTTGTCCCATTCAAGGAAGAAATCACTGTGAACAGAAAAATGAAGGAATTGTACAATGGGTTCAAGAATAAACTTACGACAAAGTGGGGATAATCGAGAGTTGAAGTTTCGAAGTCCCCTCCTTCTCCACAAACGTTAATTCCATACAACCTGGTCTCTTGTTGTGACATCCTGATTTTCGAATCTAATTTTGATCAAACGAATTAGGCTTTTCATCGACGTGTCTATAGCCTTTTTCTTTGAGTTGGCCACTTACGAGTTAACTAGCCTATCAGGTAAAGCCGTTAAGGAATCTAAATGCAATAGACATGAGAATTCGACCAGGAATCGACTACTCGACCGTGCTAATCTGCAAGAGTCATTACGGCATCGTCAAAATGGATCAAAGACCAGAGATAGGTCGATTCGATAAAGATATGTGATTAGTGCATGGGTGATTTCAACTAATTGCAAAATTTCTATCGAACGGCACTAGACCGATTTTTCTATCATTTTTGTACCTTGTATCTGTATTTGAAATCTCAAGATTTTCACGATAACCGAGAGTCGCCAATGTGTCGAAGATGTACATTGTGGCTTGAAAATAGTCGATCACGGGTCAATTGTATTAAAAATTCTTAAAAACTACCTGGTAGATTGGAACGCGCTAAAATCACGTCGAATTGAAATTAACCGCGAAATTGAGCTCGATTTCAGAAATTGAAAGTTCAGTCGTGTTACGATTCATTTTAGGAACGTCGACACACTTTCCAAAATTTTTTCGAAGATTCCGAGATTTTTACAGAAAATTGATTCGGAAATCGAACGGAAATTCGGTTTAGCTCATTTGAAGGAAATTTCGACTTTTAAGCCGAGCTATCGGGTGATGGGAATTTATGGACATGTGTGGGATTTTTCTTTGATAAATTGGACTTCAAATTTGAGAATCTGTGGATGAAATTGAAGCCAAAGTTGAGTAAATTCGGATCAAGAGAGGAGGGCTGCATTTTGGCACCAAAATTGGATAAATTGTGGATTTTTATTACAAGAAAGTATTAGGGGGAGACATTGGGATATTTATGGATAAAGATCTAGGGGACAAGCATTAAATGGAATGGATAAAATGCTTGACTTTTGGTTCCAGCCGTGGCTTCCTCCGCACGTCCAACCACCGCCTCTTCCTCCTTCGGCCTTCTTCTCTCTTGCTCGATCTCTCTCTCTCTCTGATTTACTTTGCATTTCATTTTTTTCCTCTACCCATTTCTTTCAATCTCCACCGAAGCTTTCATTTTCCTTGCATCCTCTCACACCAACACCACCGTCCCACTCTCCACTGAAACCCTTCCCCCACTCACATACGCCACTTCCTCCCACCAAAGACCGAAGCTCCATCTTCTTCGGTCAAAACCTCAACCGAAGGCCTCCATCGTCGACTTCAAAGCCCACACGTCCAGCAACAATCGAGCATCCCAACACCTGCCGAAGCTAGCCACTCGAAGCCGTTTCAGCCCTTCGAAACTCAAGATCGAAACCAGCATCTTTTGTGCCGATTTTCTCAGCCCGAACAGCAAGTTCATTGGCTGTTTTCAGTTGGTTTGAGCATCCCTCGACCTCACCGTGAGTTCAAGTTCCGGCCACCGTTGCGCTGCTGTCGCCGTGAGACAATTTTCGAGCTTAACTGGTGAGTTGCGTTCTAATCCTTTATTAGTGGGCTAATGACACTTAGAGGTGTGTTAGTTAGCTAATTGGTGGATTAGTTATGTTAATTAGGCTTAGGATGGCTTAGTTAGATTAAGTATATAGTTAGTAGTTAGTTAGTTTATTTAGTTTAGTCATATGGATTAGTTAGGAATTAGTTAGTTTATTTAGTTTGTGTACTTAGATTAAATTATATAGGATGGTTAGATTTAATTGTTAGTTAGATTATTTAGTTTAATTAGTTTAGGTTAATTTAATTAAATGATTTAAATTTATTTATTTTGTAATTTATTTAATTTCCGGTAATTTATTTAATTATTAATTATTTTCCGGAAATTAGACCGGGATAGCCGGTGACCGGAATTTTGTGTTGATTGCAATGGTGTGTTCAATTTATGCAATTGGATATTAATTTGTGCAAATTGAGTGCTGATTTGGAGTTTTGAGTTTTTAATTCCAAAATTTGTTAAATTCATTATTTATTCAGAAAATCCCGAGTGTCGGATTTTAACACCAAAAATGGTTTTATATAATATATAAAATAGTGGGATTTTAAACTGAAGATTATAAATTTTTTGGGTTCAATCTGACCGTGTACCCACATACGACTATTTTACCGTGTATTTCTAATATGAAGAAAATAAGCCAGGTTCACTATTTTAATTGAGACATTTGAGTGCAATGCATAGTGTCTTGGGCCGAGATTGATTGGTCGTGTGTTGGTTAAGAGAAACCGTCTCGTGCAATTACGCCAGAAGTTGCTAAATCCCTTTTCGGGTTACCCATGTATTAGGGTATTGGGTTGCAGTAGATTCTGGACCTATACGCCTTAGAGAAAGCCGTCAATGAGACATAGCCGTGCTCTATGGGGAAGAGATGATGTCTGGCTATGCCAGTAGAATGCCGAACATGGATTTCGGCAATGCCTTGAGTGGCTTAATTAACAATTGGAACGCATGATGGTCTGAGTTTGATGCACCTGATTATGAGACAAAACTGTGTGGCATGGAACATGACCCTTGTGATTAATTGAATTGATGAGGTGTTCCAGTTGTTATGTGCATTGATTATATGCATTGCAATATGAACTATACTGACGTGCATGAAGGAAACTGAGGCGAGGTAAGTCTTCTGTGCCAATTGAGTGGTTGTGTGGTTAGGACACTTCCAGGTGTATTTCCCTCATAATAGGGGCTTAGATCGTGAACTCGCTGAGATTTATATCTCACCTCGTCGTGGGCTTAAAATTTTCAAGGCCGTAGAGAGAGGACTTGGAGCTGAGCTAAGGTGATTCGAAGAATAGGTCATATAGGACAACCTCTTTTTGAGAACTAGTCTTTTGGTTATAAATTTGTGTAAACGACTCAGTATGTTTATAAAAGTGTGGTTTGTTTGTGAATGTGATGTCCTGCTTTTCTATCTCGAGATGATTACTGTCGAGGGATTTATTTTTACTTCCGCATGTGCAATATAAAGAAAAGGGTCGGCGACTCGTCCTGGGAAGTCACAAACGATTATCGACCGGAGAGGGATGGGCACGCGCTCGGGGTTTGGGGCGTGACATCTGTGTTGTTCACACCTTTGAGATCACAATAACTCTGCTTTTCCAGCTCAACTGTTTACATAAATTTGAACATCAGAATCCATCCATTAACATGAGAGAGCTAGAAAGGAAGGCCCTCCTAGGTCACAAAGTAAGAAAAAGCTGACATAAACAGACATTTTCATATATCAAACTCTCCATATAATCATGCAATGCAGTATATACGAGCAAACATTAAAAGATCATGCTTCTGGGTATCTAACCTGATTTTACCAGTCAAAATGCAAACAAGATAAAATTTGAATCTTCCCCTTATCACGAAGAAGAATGAACAATTGATTCCATTATTAAGGACGAAAGAGACACCATTATGCAGTTTATGTCCATAAGCACGGATAACCAAATTATGAAAGGAAAACAAGGGTGCAATACAAGTACATGAGCATTACTAAATGCAGAAATGATGTGACAACATGCCTTCCCCTGCAAATAAAGAGTCCAAGTTCACTTTCAACTAGCAAAAGGAATGTTAAACAAGTATTTGGCTCTCAACCAAATAAAAATCTCATGGTCATTGGCCTCGTTAACAACAGGTCCAGAATCATGTCCATTCGGAACAAGAGATACCCTTACTACCCTGAAGTGATATTAAGGTTGGAAGATCTTGCTCAAGTAGAAATTGAGCGCACCATTCATCACAAGATTGCTAAACTCTGTTTCCAGTAGTCAGGGTTGAGTTTAGAATGGTTCAAAAATCACAATCTAATTACACTTCGGACAAATGTCTATGCAAATTAACCATGAGAGTGCATACTTCAACGTTCTATTAGATCAAGGCTATTCTCGGTTTGGAGGTAGCAATCTTTCAGGACGTGGCGTCGGGGCGGCTGGGCGAGCAGCGTCAAGGCAGCTGATTGAACCAATACGGAGAGATTCCATCATTTGGATTTTTGACTTCCCTAAACCTGAGCATCATCTTGGTGCACCGAGTGTCTTAATCAGCATGATTGCACACAGCTTATGCCGTGAAGAAAATGACATAAAAAATGCAGGAAGTACCAAACGATTCAAAGGCATCGCCGGGTGGAGGGGTCGAGTGGTGATGAGTCGTTGTTGAGGGCGTCGCTGAGCAGAGGGGGGTGAGCAGTGACGAGTCGTCGTTGAGGGTGTTGCAAGTAGAGGGGGGCGAGTGGCAACGAGTCGTCGTCGATGACGTCACCGAGCAAAGGGGGGTGAGCAGTGACGAGTCGTCGTCGAGGGTGTCACCGAGTGGAGGGGGTCGATAGCGTCAAGTCGTTGTCGGGGCGTTGCTGAGTGGGGGGGGGGGGGCAAGCAGCGACGAGTCATCATCGAGGGCGTCGTCGAAAGGAGGGGGGTGAGCGGCATTGACTCATCGTCGAGGCATCGCCGAGCAAAGGGGGCAGCGGCAACGGGTCTTCGTGGACTTCAAGGGTGTCGCCGAGCAGAAGGGGGGTGAGCGGCGACGAGTTGGTGGTAGCGGTGTCGTTGAGCGGAGGGGAGCAAGCGATGTCTGGGGGTGAGTAGGGAAAGCCAAAGAGAGAGGCGAGAGTCAGATGCTAGGGTTAGAGTCAGAAAGAGAGGAGAAAGGAATGGCCAAATAAAATTAGGTTTTTTAGAAAGTTTCGGTTCTGGACCCGGTTCCCAGTTTCGGTTCCTATAGGAACCGGAACCTTTCTCTTCGGAACCGGGAGCCGAATCGGACCCTCCGGTCCGGTTCCCCGGTTCCCGATTCTACTCGGGAACCACACTTACCCCTAATTAGGATATGACTATTCTATACATCATCGTTAGGCAAAAGAAATCAACAGAGATCACATCCAGTTATTTCTTCCATTACAATACTCCCACTAGCGAATACTCCATGTATATTGAATAAACGGGCATATCATCTTACTAAGGATAATCAGTCAGTTAGATGGAAGAAATTAAGAACAACAATGACCAAAATGATTAGGGAATTCAAAAATGCTGATTCATGCACTCATTTTACATATTTGTGAAAATTGTACAATGAAGTCGAAGTGTTAAGTGGTATACCAAGCAATTGCTGGGCATTGTTGAGAATAACTTCATAAAGGAAAAATATTGCATTCTCTAAAGAAGTGAAAAGAAAAACGGAAATATCGGAGAAGAAGGCATTCTAGTTACAAGGAAGTCCAACAATGCAAGTGAAACTTATAAATAATCATTAAATTGAAAAGACGCATGACCTTTAGAATGAACATTGGCCTCAGAAACTTCAGACTTGCTCGAGGAAGCAAGAAATGGATCTCTTTCAAGTCCTCATTTAGACCAGAGGCGTACCACGACCTTCGCAAATATCTGGCCTTTCTAGGGAGCTCGACTACTAGAGGCTGTCCTTTTGAGTTATGTTCTTGCAATGTTGGATATGACATGTTCTCAGCTTCTTCAAGTTCGACAAATCTGGCTGTCCTTGAAGGGAATCACAGTATGAGATGGTCAATGTTCTCAGGGATGTCAAGCATTCAAGGCCGTCGAGCTTTACCAGCTCACATTGAGAAATAAGCAAGGCTACCAAGGATGAGAGATTTTGAAGTCCTTCGATTTTCCAACCCATATAGAGACTTGAGATACTTAAGCTCCGGGAATGTCTTTAAAGATTTGCGGTCTCGGAGGGTTAGTTTTTTCAAACTTTTGGGTAGTCGTGGGAGATGTTGTAGGTCTGGACATTGAAGATCAAGCTTCCTTAGCTGCTTGAGAGCATCCATTTCCGGTAGTTTAGTGAAGCCTGGAAGGCATAATTTCAAGGTCTCAACTTTTGTCACTTTGCCAATCCCCGAAAGGCTGATCGGCTCCACCATCAAATATCCGTCTGTGCCGGGAGATGCCTCGTCCTCCAAATAATTGGCAAGGCACAACTCTTTGAGATTGGTCAGATTTGAAATATCCAAAGACTTCAATTTACTTGCGTCATAAGTGAGATGAAAAGTGGCTAAACTAGTGGGAAGCAGAGGAACCTCATGAAGATTGTCACAGCCATATAAATCAAGGTTTTGAATATGGGAAAGACTAGAGATGCTCCCTGGTAGGCTGGGAATATTGGAATCTGACAACACCAAATTTCTCAAACGAGACAAGCCTTTGATCTCTTCAGGAATTTTTTCCAAACTCCCACAGCGTGATGCATGAATCTCCTCAAGCTTCTTCAGCATTCCAATAGATCGAGGAAACTTTCTAATGAAACTTCCGTCCATTTTCAGCACCTTCAAATTATGCATATTACCAATGGCGTGTGGTAATTTGTCTATTCCTGTACTTGAAAGATCCAGGTTCTCTAATGATGTCAATTTTCCAATGGCATCTTGAAGTTTCCACAACAACCGACAATCTCTCAAAGACAGTCGTTTCAACTTTTCTAGCCTTTTAATTGAGTCCGGGAGTGTGGTAAGTTCAGAGCCATCAATCGAAAGAAATTCTAGAGATTTTATGTCACCAATTTCACTGGATAATCGTGCCAATGATTTACAGTTGCAGGCGCTAAGAGTTTTATGATGCTTCATATCTTCGGAGACCAGAATATCTTCTATATAAGTTCCATCAAGTCGGAGCTCTCTCAAAGCTTCCAGAGAATCAAGTTCTCTGGGCAAGTTACCGAGGTCAGTGCAAAATTTCAGATTTGAAATTTGCAAACGTTGCAACTGACCAATCGATGGGTTGATTCGAACCAAATGAAAGCAATATTCTAAAATCAGCATCTCCAAAGACTTGAAATTAGAGAAGTTTGGAGTTTGTATCAAGTCGACACAGCCTCTGAGAATTAAGACTTTCAACTTCCTTGCCAACTGCAAGCAATACAAATAGACGGAAACTATTAATGTTGCAGTAAGTATTCAAGTGAAAAGGGAAATGCAAAGTATTTGAGCTACCTTTATATTATTCCAACCCTCCCAACCTTCAGTTACCTTGCTCCACGATAAATCAAGAACAACCAAGACCTCCAAGTTCAAATTGATTACATTAAAAGCTCTCGGACAGCCATGCCAGCGGAGCTAAAGTAACTTTGAAAGAAGATTTCTAAAATCCGTCTTAATGTCAAAGTTGTTGGAGAAATCTTCTTGAAGTGTTTTGAAGCTGACAAAACGTTTCCATCAGTGTAGTCTGAAGGTTTGCAGACTCTGCTATTTAAAGTCTGAAGACTTCCGAACAACCAGACTCAAGACTCAAAGTCTATCATCATTGATAGTCTCTAATCCGTTGAAGAAACGCTATCCAGAACTGGATGTTTCATTAAGGATATGACCTTATCGACTGGAGAAGATCTCTTGGCTGGATATGACATAACGGAATCCTTTGATTGATTCAAAGATTAAGGATTCGATGATTGGCGAAATATTCGTGGAAGGTTCTACTTATGGAAACCGAGATCATGATTGTATGGGCGAACATGATTGATGGGCTATCGACATGTTCCTTTAATAGTTTGAATGATCTTCCTAATTGATTTCGTCCAACGGGTAGATTGGAGGAATTCCTTTGGTAAGTGCTTACGGGTATGATGGCATGAAGGAGTATATAAGGAAGACGTTCTAAGTTGTTCGAGAGATGCGCGATAGAAGAATTCCAAAGTCTGAAGCTCCTTGTTGTTTAGTCAATTCATTTGAGCGAAATCTTGTACGCAAAAGAGAGTTTATATTTGTGAGAAACCTTGAGCAAGTGTGGTAGAACATCTACACAGTGGAATCAAGGAAAAGCTATGCTGTAACGTCTCTTTTGTTCATAGTGAAATCCAGCTGGTGGGCTGTCGGTGCAGAAGAGTGGACATAGGCTTGGAATAAGCCGAACCACTATAAACCTTGTGTTCAATTTTCTCTTCCCTACTCTTTACTTTACCTTGATCGTACTTCATTTTGTTAATCAAAAGAGAACTCCCTTTCTATCGATTGCCTAGAATTGCTTCCGTATCTCGAAAAATTATTTGTGCACCTATTCATCCCCCTCTAGGTGCTTATACTAGCTATCTCAATTGGTATCAGAGCTCGTGTATTCACTTTGTTTGAAGTGTTTTACTTCAGAGTTAAAGATCCATAGCTAGTATGTTGGCTCCAGGGCTGGTAGAAGGGGAAAGCAATACCAGACCGCCTTACTTTGATGGAAAGGACTACAACATATGAAAAAACAAGATGAAGGCGTTCCTAAGATCAAAGGATCCTTTGGAATAGGACGTTGTAGAAAAATGAATCATTCCTAAAGCTGCACCTATTTCAGAAAGAGGAAAAGATACTGTTGTGTCTAGCGAAATGACTCATGAAGAGATAATCAAGAGACAAGCTCTTGATGCAAAAGCAATTTATTCTTTATATTGTGCTTTATCACCTACTGAATATAACAGAATATCTTCTTGTGAAACAACCAAAGAAGTCTGGGATAGATTACACATTACTTATGAGGGAACCGATCGAGTGAAAGAGACAAGAATCAACATCCTCTTTGGTCAATACAAAGCTTTCAGAATGAAATCGGGAAAATCTATAACTGACATGTTTAGTCGTTTTACAGAAATCGTGAATGGTCTTGAAAATCAAGGTCAACCAATTTCTGATCCCATGAAAGTAAACAAGCTACTGTGTGAACTCTCCAAGGATTGGAATCACATAAAGACCTCAATCAGAGAGACCCAAAGAATCATGCCACTGTTTGTTGATGAGTTGGTTGGGACTCTTCAGTCTTATGAAGTGGAACGAATCAATGAAGATGAAGATCCAAAAGGTAAGAAATCCATTGCATATTAAAATCAAATGATGACTCTGATGTTACAGATTTTGAAGAAGATATGGACGACGAGGAGCTTGCTCTCATGATAAGAAGATTCAGAAAGCTGAACAGAAAAGGAAGAAAGTTCAATTCAAAGAAACAAAGTTTTCAAAGGCAACAGACCAAGTTTGTTGATGATGATGAATCAAACAAAGATGTAGTTTGCTTTGAATGTAAGAAAAAGGGACACATCAGACCCAACTGTCCTCTTCTAAGGAAGAAGAAAGGAAAAGCTGAAAAATCTCGAAAGGCTCTCAAAGCTGAAACTTGGAGTGATACAGAGTGTGAAGAAAGTGATGATGATTATGCCAATTTATGTCTGATGGCACAATCAGACTCAGACTCAAACTCTGAATCAGACTCAGAAAGTGAATTTGAGGTTAGTAACTTCAAAATCCCTATTAAAGTTTCAAAATACATTGATGAATTGTGTTTTAGTCTTAAGACTTCTCTTAAAAGAATTTTCGAACTCAAAAAGGAAAATTCTGCTCTAAAACAACGAGAAAATGTTTTGGAAGAAAAAGTGAAATGCTTAGACAAGAATGTTTCTTCTCTTAAAGAAAGTGAAGATAATCTTTTAAAAGAAAATGCATTCTTAAAAACTGATATCTCAAATATTTCCAAAAGATTTTCTTTAGGATCTGAAAAACTGGAAAAAATACTTTCTGTTCAAAGACATTATTTCAATAAATCTGGTTTGGGAATGATTGCTGAAACCATTCTTTTAATTGATTTTCCTAAAGTGAAAGAAAGAATCAAACAAAGACCCACAAGAGATGCTTACAAAAATCATTTTAAAAGGACCTTTGTAAAACCAGTAGGTCGCAATGCTCTCAGATGTTCAAAGTGCAATAGTGCAGATCATTTTGAAAAAGATTGTCCTATGGTTTGGAAACCTGTCAATAAGTCAGAAACCTTCTCTTACTTTAAAAAATTTGCTAAGAAGGTTCAAAATGAAAATGGTATGTTATTTCAAGTATAAAAACAGACCATGTAGGTGAATTTGAAAATCAAGATTTTACAAAATTTTGTGATGAATCTGGTTTTCAGCATTTGTTCTCTTCTCCATATACTCCAGAGCAAAATGGAGTTGTGGAAAGGAAGAATAGATCTCTTCAAGAAATGGCCAGAACTCTTTTAATTGAAAGCAATATCTCTTTATGATTTTGGGCTGAAGCAGTTTCAACATCATGTTATATTATCAATAGAGTTTTTCTAAGGCCTATTCTTGAAAAAACCCCCTATGAACTATTCAAAGAAAAGAAGCCTATTGTTTCATATTTTCATATATTTGGATGCAAATGTTTCATACTGAAAAATGCAAATGATCGAGTTGGTAAGTTTAAAGAAAAGTCAGATGAAGGCATCTTCCTTGGATATTCAACCACAAGCAAAGCGTACAGAGTCTACAACAAGAAGACTCAAACTGTGGAAGAATCAATGAATGTCAAATTTCAAGATTCTATACAAAATGAATCTATTCAGACTCATCTTGAAGAGACGGAACCTACTCCAGACTCTACAAAGTCTAAATCCCAAGTAGCAGCTCAGACTTTGAAGGACCAGCAACAAGTGACTATTGAAGATTCAAGTGAAGGAAGTGACCATCAATCTGACAAATTAAATAGCAACTGGAAGCATAAGTCTAGTCATCCCAAAGATCTTATCATTGGCGACATCAATGATGGAATTCGCACAAGATCCAAAAGGCGCGAAGAGTCTAGTGCTGTGGCTCTTATTTCTGAAGTAGAACCCAAAAGCATAGATGAAGCTTTATCCGATGAAAGCTGGATTGAAGCCATGCAAGAAGAACTCAGACAATTCAAAATTAATGATGTCTGGGAGTTGACTCCTAAACCAAAAGGTAAATCTATTATTGGAGCTAAATGGGTTTTCAGGAACAAGATGGACGAGAAAGGAAAAGTCATAAGAAACAAGGCAAGACTCGTGGCCAAGGGATACACGCAAGAAGAAGGGATTGACTATGACGAGACTTACGCACCGGTAGCAAGGTTAGAAGCAATTCGTTTATTACTTGCATTTGCTTGTCATAAGAATTTCAGGTTATTCCAAATAGATGTCAAAAGTGCCTTCCTAAAAGGCCTTGTATGGGTTTGAAGACCCAAGGAAACCAGACTCAGTATTCAGACTCAAAAAGGCATTGTATGGCTTAAAACAAGCACCTCGAGCTTGGTACAACAGACTGAGTAAGTTTTTAATTCAAAATGGTTTTGTTAAAGGTAAAGTAGACACTACTCTTTTTATTAAAAGAGAAAGTAAGAGTTTTCTGCTTGTGCAAATATATATCGATGATATTATCTTTAGATCATCTAATGAAAGTCTGTGCAAGAAATTCTCTAAGACTATGCAAGATGAATTTGAAATGAGTATGATGGGTGAATTAACCTTCTTTCTCAGTCTTCAAATAAAACAATTGAAGGAAGGAACTTTTATTCATCAAGAAAAATATGCTAATGATCTTGTCAAAAAGTTTGGTCTGGACAATTGCAAAAAGGCTGACATTCCAATGTCAAGTTCCTTGAAGATAGACAAAGATGAAGGAGGAAAGAAAGTCAACCAAAAGTTATACAGGAGTATCATCGGTTCACTTCTTTATCTTACTGCTTCTAGACCTGACATTTTGTTTAGTGTTTGCATTTGTGCTAGATTTCAAGCAGACCCTAAAGAATCTCATCTAAATGCTGCAAAGCGAATTATCAAATATATTTCATCAACTTCAAGCTTTGGTCTCTGGTATCCAAAAAGGGGAGACTTTACTCTTCTCGGATACTCAGACGCAGACCTTGCCGGATGCAGAGTCGATAGAAAGAGCACATCGGGTACCTGTCAACTACTTGGAGGCAGGACAGTGTCTTGGTTTTCAAGAAAGCAGAGTACAGTAGCTCTCTCTACAGCAGAAGCAGAGTATGTAGCTCTTGGAAGTTGTTGTTCACAAATTCTGTGGATAAAACAACAGCTAAGAGACTTTGGAATTGAAGATTCATGTACGGAGATTAATTGCGACAACACCAGTGCAATCAATCTTACTAAAAATCCAATTCTTCACTCAAGAGCAAAGCATATAGAGATTCGACATCACTTCATTAGAGATCATGTTCAAAATGGAGAAGTTTCAATTCAATTTGTTGATTCAAAGAACCAACTGACGGATATATTCACAAAGCCTTTGGAGAAAAATCAATTTGAAACCATCTGTTCCAGACTCAACATTTTGAGGTATGAGGAAATCAAAGTCTAGAGACTCTCAGACTCAGACAAACAAGACCTTGACTGTAAGTTATTCTCTCTCTCGAATCTCATCTTGAAAAGGTACAATCGTCAACTGTGTTTGATTATTGCTATATTTAATTGTCATGACTATTGCAACGTTTCCTTTTGAAAAAGACAGTTATTTTTTTTTTAAAAGGCATCTTTTCACATTCCTTTACGACGTTTTGTATTCCACCCTTTCGATTAAGTTATATACAGTCGGTTTCTCTTCATTTTACCTTCAAAAACCCTAGAAAGCATCGATCTTCCATTCCTGTTTTCTTCCTTTGTTTAAACTTCGAAAAAGTTGTCATCTTTCTTGGGAAAGTCAAGTAAGGAATCTTTCAAAGACTGAGAAAGATGTCATCTTCAAGAAAGTCTTCGAGAATCGCAAGCAGGGGACCACAGAGAATGAGTGAGGGGCCTACTCATTTCGATCTCACTGAGGAAAAGGAGTTACCGAGTCAGCAACAGAGCCCGCAACATTCTCAACCACGTCATTCTCCATCATCTACTCCACAGGGTGTGGGTCATCAACCGGAGGAAGAAATCATTGAGGATGCAGATACTGTAAGAATCCAAAAGCCCTCTTTTATTTACAAGCTTTATCGTGCTTTGAAGAGCACTGGTACTCCGTTGAAGTACGTAGATGATTTTCTTAAAGACAAGGGATATGGAAATGAGTATATCTTTTTGTGAAAAATGGAGAATTTGGGAATTGCTCCCAAAGGGAAGGCAGAGGAAGCTCTTGCAAACATTCCGAGTGATCCACGTGTTGGGGGATTTAATCCGACAGATGGAAATGATGATGATAAATTGTTTAGCGAATTTCAACCTAGGATGGGTGTTGCAGCGGAAGTTCGAGGAAAAAGAATGGAGTTATTTAGATCAAAGGAACATAATGATCTATACTCCAAATTATTGAAACGCGGGGTGATAAACCCTAGGAGTGTGGATTTCGATTTCCTGGATGCTGTGAATGTGAACTTGAGAGAAAAGTTCGGTCTGCTTCAACTTGAGCAATTTTGCTTCGATACCACTTAAGGCTATGCTTAATTAACTGCATATTTCTATTCAAATCTTAGTTTCTTGGATGCGAATAGAATATCTTTTAGTGTCCGAGACCAGGACTTTGTGGTTGATGTGGATATGCTGACGGATGTGATTGGGGTTGAAAGAGGAAAATATCAACCCATCAATGTTTCAATTGCTCGTGCCACACTGGAGCTTGTTAAAGACAGAAGCACATAAGGGAGGATTACCTACTTAAGGATGTGTGCGAACAACATCTTGCTTCACAAAATTGTGATCAACTGTCTTAGACCGAAATCAACCTCCAAGACTAATGTGTCTAACTCTGAGGCAAAACTGATGTACGCGATCAATACAGGGAAAAAGTTCTCACTTCCTCACACCATTCTCTTCCACATGTATGGAGCAGTGGTAAAGGACAGAGGTCAACTTCCTTATCCAGGTCTTGTGACGAAGTTATTCAGACATCTGAATATTCAGCCTCCAC
The DNA here is from genome assembly GCA_028830015.1 of Eucalyptus grandis x Eucalyptus urophylla. Classification (NCBI taxonomy): domain Eukaryota; kingdom Viridiplantae; phylum Streptophyta; class Magnoliopsida; order Myrtales; family Myrtaceae; genus Eucalyptus; species Eucalyptus grandis x Eucalyptus urophylla. The sequence goes on along the minus strand of CM054189.1, from coordinate 26,846,677 downwards.
AAATTCTTTGTGCTCGATCGTGCGATCATATGGTGATAGGACTGAAAATGGTGACCAAAATGCATCTGAAGGAACTAAGTAAGGCGTTGGAGAAATTCAAGGAGAAGACTCCAGTCAAAACTCATCAAACCTCTTCATCAAAAAGAAAAGGAAAATAGCCCTTGGTTGCTTCATCCAAGAAAAGAAGAGCTCTCATCGTTGAAGATGAAGATGATGATGAAGACATCACCATTTCTTCAATGAAGAATCTACGTCGTTCTGTTCTAGAGAAAGAAACAGAGGAGAAGGAAGAAGAAGAAAGAGATGCTGAGAAGGAAAGAGTTGCGAAAGAAGAAGAAGAGAAAATAGATCAAGAAGAAGGAGAACCTGAGGGACACTCTTCTCCACCTGAAGGCATAACCACAGGGGGAGATCAAGAGAAAAGAGGAAAGTCCTCATATCCTGCTACAAGTGAGGGAGTCAGTCGCTCTCCAGCAGATCCAGAGGACATCTATGCCTCTCAATTTCCTGAGGAAGGTCATGATGAATCATCGCCAAATCTGCGTGATTATGCTAATCTACCATCGTCTGCATTTACTCCATCAAATCGTGCCGAAACAAGTACTCAGACTGATAATGCAGCAGATTTTCGCAGAATTATGGATATTCTCTTGGAGATGTGCAGTCAAATTTATGCTATGGGATGCGAGGTTCAAAACTTGCAGAATGCAGGTCAAGCTTCTTCAGGTTCATTGAATGATCAGATCCAAGCCCTCTATGTTCAGATTTAGGCTAATGCCAAGGGAGAGGAGGTTGCACAACTGAAGGAAGACTTGAAAAGGCTGGAAGGCATTGTTTAGTCTATGGGAGATTTCCAGCTTGTTTGCGTTCCCAAGCAATCTTGACTTTATTCTATCTCAACCTTTTTAATGCTGACAAAAAGGTGGAGAGATGCAAGATTTGAAACTTTGACTTTTAATTGTTTGGATTGGATTGATGTTTAACTTTGTTTGACTTTATTTTTGTGTCTGGATGAGACTTGGACTTGACTTGGACTTGACTGCTTATATTAACTACTATTGATATCTTATGGATGGCTATATCGCATACTAGACTAACCTATTTTCTGTAGTTGCAGATTCTAGTGTTATTCATTTAGCTATTTATCTCTATAAGATATGCATATGTGTTTGAGAAATGTTTTGCAGGTCAAAGTTGTCCAAATCTGCAGGAAAGTTTTGTCACCATAAAAAAGGGGGAGATTGTTGGAGAAATCTTCTTGAAGTGTTTTGAAGTTGACAAAACGTTTCCATCAGTCTAGTCTGAAGGTTTGCAGACTCTGCTATTTAAAGTCTGAAGACTTCCGAACAACCAGACTCAAGACTCAAAGTCTATCCTCATTGATAGTCTCTAATTCGTTGAAGAAAGGCTGATGTTTCATTAAGGATATGACCTTATCGACTGGAGAAGATCTCCTGGCTGGATATGACATAATAGAATCCTTTGATTGATTCGAAGATTAAGGATCCGATGATTGGCGAAATATTCATGGAAGGTTCTACTTATGGAAACTGAGATCCTGATTGTATGGGCGAACATGATTGATGGGCTATCGATATGTTCCTTTAATAGCTCGAATGATCTTCCTAATTGATTCCGTCCAACGGGTAGATTGGAGGAATTCCTTTGGTAAGTGCCAACGGGTATGATGGCATGAAGGAGTATATAAGGAAGACGTTCTAAGTTGTTCGAGAGATGCACGATAGAAGAATTCCAAAGTCTGAAGCTCCTTGTTGTTTAGTCAATTCATTTGAGCGAAATCTTGTACGCAAAAGAGAGTTTATATTTGTGAGAAACCTTGAGCAAGTGTGGTAGAACATCTACACTGTGAAATCAAGGAAAAGCTGTGCTGTAACGTCTCTTTTGTTTATAGTGAAATCCAGCCGGTGGGCTGTCAATGCGGAAGAGTGGACGTAGGCTTGGAATAAGCCAAACCACTATAAACCTTGTGTTCAATTTTCTCTTCCCTACTCTTTACTTTACCTTGATCGTACTTCATTTTGTTAATCAAAAGAGAACTCCCTTTCTATCGATTGCCTAGAATTGCTTCCGTATCTCAAAAAATTATTTGTGCACCTATTCACCCCCCTCTAGGTGCTTATACTAGCTATCTCAAAAGTGATCCAAAATGAGAAGACGGAGATTTGGTACTCATTTAAATTGGTCACCAGTCAAATAGGTCTGCGATCGACCATCCGTGTCTTTTTGTTCAGTGTTATCCATTTCAAGCCATAGAGCTTCAACCTTCATTTGGCTCTGTTGGTCAAACACCATTGTTAGACAGAAGCCAGCGAAACCCCAATATAGTAATTGAACTGAGGATCATTTATGCTTCACTCTTTCCAAAAGGGATCAAAACAAGGAGAGTTAAATATTCAATAGACAGACCAAAAATGGAAATGTCAAATCTGACCTCATCTTGTTTAAAAATCTTCCGAGCTTCAGTGGCCCATAGTCGACTGTTGTTCCCTTGTTTCAGGCAATCTTCTTGAACAATTTTTCTGCCCAGCTTCCTTAGCTGATCGTGGAACCATATCCTATTGTTGTCTCCAATCTTTACCATGGACATGAGACAAAGCATCTCAACTTCAAAAGAAGATACAATTGAAGCTCATCCCACATGTAAGATGCGATTCTTTCATCCAAGGGTAAATGCAATAGAAAGTAGTTTTTGTGCGTTGTTTTGGGGGGGCTTTTTGTCACGTCCCGAACCCCGAGCGCGTGCCCATCCCTCTTTGGTCGATAAAATGTGCGACTTCCCAGGACGAGTCGCCGACTCTTTTTATTTTATTGCATATGTGGAAGTGAATTATAAATCCCATGACAGTAACCATCTCGGGATAGAAAAGCAGGACAACCATTTCGCCAACAAACATGCTTTTATAAACTAATTGGGTTATTTACAAAGGTCATCAACCAAGAGTTTACAAAAGATAGTTCTCCAAAAGGAAGCTAACCTAACTGACCTACTCCTCAAGTCACCACGGCTCGGCTTCGGGTCCTCCACTCTACGGCCTTGAAAATTGAGCCCACGACGGGGGGAGATATAAATTTCAACGAGTTCACGCTCTAAACCTCGATTATGAGGGTACTACGCCTAGAGCTGGCCTAACCACACAACCACTCAACCATAGAGACTTACCTCATCTCCGCGCCTCATTGTAGGTCAGCATAGTTCATATCACAACCATATGCATATAGCCAATTTCACACACCAATTGAAAGGTCTCAAATCACGTCCTCGTCAATCACCACACCTCAGTCGATCATGCATTTTATAGTTAATCATTCCATCCATCACGTCTACCACAGAGGTCCCAATTATAAGACCAAATCGTTATGACACGTCCCATACCGTGCCACACAATTTTGTTCCATAATCCGGTGCATTTAACTCATTCAATCACTCACTCTAATTGATCCCGGTCCCACAGGCACGATCTAATCGTCACCTAGCAACTTTAACTGGCACACGGCAGATCTATCTGTCACACAGCAGGCCTAACCTTCACATAGTGGTTTTATCCGTCACACAACGGATTTATCTGACACACAACGGATCTATCTGTCACACAACGGATTTATCCGTCGCAAAGTAGATCTATCCGTCACATAGCGGATTTATCTATCACAAAGCTAGGCGTCGTCTCGCTCCATCGAGTATGACAAGGTCTACGTCAAGACGGCTTTCCACATGAAAGCATCGTTCACTCGACACACAGTGGGAGACGAATTCCCTTGACCAACACATGATTATCCACTCTTTGCCAAGGACATTGTGCTTCGCACTTAAATTCCTCAATTAAAAATAATGTCCTAGCCTATTTTCTTCGTATTAAAAATACCCGATAAAAATATTCCTATGCGAGTACATGGTTGGCCTAAGCCAAAATATAATATATTTCTTTTGGAAAATCCCACTATTTAATATAATCTATGAAAACACCTTTGGCATTGTAAACCGACGTCTGGTAATTTTCTAATTAATGATTGAAATTACTTAATTTTAGGATAAATACCCAAAATTATAGTTTCCACTCATTTGCACAATTCAACACTCAATTGCAAAAATTAACCACACCATTGCAATCATCACAAAATTCCGGCCATTGGCTATCCCGATCTAATTTCCGGAAAAATAATTAAATAATTAATTATAGGAATTAATTAAATAAAACACACATTAATTCAATAAATACAAACTTAAGTTTAAAATTGCTAATCTAACCACCTATTGAACTAATTAAATTATCCTAACCATTCTAACTACTAGGCCATATAAGAAACTAACTAATTAAAATTTCTAACCACCTAAAATACTAATTGACCTAACCTAAATTAAATAAATAAACTAATAACTGCACTAATCTAAGCTTAATTAAATCTAAATACCCCTTAAACGTCATTAGCTTACTAAGAAAAGTTTAGTGTATAAACTCACCGGTTTAACACGAAAACCGGTTTACAGTGACGGCGGCCGAAACTTGAGCTTGCGGCAGCATTAACGGGGCTTGGACTGGGCCCGAAAATGGCCCAACAAGTCTTGCTCTTGAATTGAGCTGGACTTGCGGGCTTGGCTTGGCGGCTCAGGACCGAAGATGCGGGTCGGAAATTTGCGGGCTGCTGAGCTGATTCCTTGGGCCGCTAGGCTTGTGAAATTTGTTGGATTGGGCTTGTGGCAGGAGACTTTAACTGGATTGGGCTTTTTCGGTCTTGATGGACTTGGGTTGACGCGGCAAGGGCAAAGCCACTCGATGATGGGTGAGGCGAGACGGAGGAAACGTGGCTGCAGCGAGGAGAAGACTCGGCGGAGCTCGTGGGCGTGAAGGCTGCTGCAGCGTCTGTCGGTCAGCTGCTTTGGTGGGTGGACTGCTCGAAGGAAAATGGAAGGCGACGCGGACGAAGGAGATGCGCGGCAGAAGCTGGAGTTGCTTCGTTCAACAAGATGGAGGAGTTCACTGTTTTGATGACTTCGATGGGTGATAGGTGCACGTGTTGGAGAGGCGCTGGAATTGGAGAACTCGGTGGAGGCTGGCAACAAAATAAAAGTAAGCTGGACAAGGAAGTGGGGCATTCGGTAGAGAATTTGGAGATGGCAGCGGGGAATGAATGAAGAAATGAAAGATAGGCAGAGACAGAAGGGAAAAATGAAAGAGGAACCGCGGATGGGGGAGAGAAGTCGACCGTGAAGTGTGCGAAGCTTGATCCAGAAGTTGAGGGGAAGAAAGTCCAACTAAAATATCTATTCCATCATTGATTAGTCCCAAAAGTCTTCATGCTTATCCTATGGCGTCTTCTAATTACTTTATTGAATAAATTTCCAACAATTAATTCGATTTGATGACAAATGTTGCACTCCCAAGTCTAAGTCTGAATTTCTTAAATTTTGGACCTCAATTTCTTCTCTAATCTCTCAATTTGATGTCCAATTTTGTTGTAGAAAAAGCCCACACAATTTCTACAAGTCCCATGAACCAAATAGCTCGGTGAGGAGGCCAAAATTCCATTCAATTTGGTCAACCCAAATTTCCGTTTGTTTTCAAATTGTCCGAAGTGATTTTCCGTAAAAATCCCAAACTCGACGAAATTTCTCCGAAAGACAAGACGACATCCTATAAATGAACCGTGACATGCTCGAACGTCCGATTTCTGAAACCGAATTCAATTTCGTGGTTACAATTGACCTGACGTGATTTTAGTCCAATCTGACCTACCAGGTAGCTTTTAGGAATTTTACCACAATTATAACCCTTAACAGCTTCACCCAATAGATTTGTTAACTCGTGAGTGATCAGCTCAGAGGAAAAGGACCATATGTGCACCGACGAGATGCCCCTTTCATATATTTGGGACGGGGTTGAAATTTAGATTGTTACAACTCTTTCCCTCTTACAAAATTTCGTCCTCGAAATTTAAACCATTACAATTCTTCTTCAAAATGGCGGGGTATTGTCGTCTTATCAAGTATTCACTTTCCCGTGTAGCTTATTATGTCCCGTGGTGTTGTCAGACCACTTTGACCAAATAGGTCATCTTGGTGCGCATAAATCTGTTCTTTCAATTCACAAGTTAAACTGGGCTTTTCACATATGACACTCTGTCCTTCACGTCTAACTTTTCGAAATTCAGCACGTGTGCGAGCTTAGGCTCATACGTTCTCAACTCTGACATGTGAAAGACGTCATGTACTTGAGTCGATCTCGACGGCCATGCAAGATGATACGCTAGGATCCCAATTCTTTCTAGAATCTCAAAGGGACCTATGTACCTCGGACTCGGCTTTCTCTTTCTTGATAAAGCGTGAAGTACCCCTCATTGGTGACACCTTTAGAAAAGCGTACTCACCAACTTGGAATTCCAATGACCTTCGACGCTTATCAGCATAACCTTTCTGGTGACTTTGAGTGGTCTTTAATCTATCCCTACTGATGGCAACTGTATCCACTAACTACTGAACCAACTCCGGGCTTGAGATCTTTCATTCTCTGATCTCATCTCAACAAACGGACACTCTGCACGCTTTGCCAAACCACATTTCAAACGGTGTCATCTAAATACTTTGATGGTAACTGTGAACCTCGGGTCTCTATCTAATGTGATCGTTACTGGCACTTTGTGCGGGTGAATGATATGATGCATGTACACTTTTGTATGGTTGTCCAAAACAAGGTTCTTTTGTACAACGATGGAGTAGGTCGATTTCGTCAGTCTGTCGACCACTACCCAAATGGAATCATTACCTCTCTAACTCCTCTGTAAGCCTGTCACAAAGTTCATTGTGATATGTCCTCATTTCCACTCAGGAATCTTGAGAGGTTGCAAAAGTCATTTCGGCTTACAATGATGTGCTTTCACTTACTGACACGTCAAACACTTGACAACATGCTTGACGATGTCTGCCTTCATACCAGACCACCAATAATGTTGACGCAGATTCTGATACATCTCTGTACTGTCAAGATGGATGCTGTAACTGCTACCATGAGCTTCTAATAAAATCTCTTTCTTAAACGCTGCATCGTCAAGTACACACAATCATCCTCAGAACCTTAGTGTTCCGTCATCAGAAATTTGAAAGTGAGTCTTTCTCTTACCGGTATCCTTTTGCAAGATCTTCTGAATCTCTGGATCTGTCAGCTGAAGTGTCTTGATTCTAGTATGTACTTCTGGCTCAATTCTGATGGTTGTCGCAAGATTCGAAAGGTGGCCTACCTCAAATTTGAAAACCGAATTTCGAGCTTTCTCAAGTAAAGTCCATTCCTTGAGTACTATTTGCGCTACTGAAGACTTCAGACTTGACGCGTCTGCCACCTTATTCGTCTTTCCAGGGTGATATAAAATATCACCATTGTAGTCCTTCAATTGTTTCATCCAGCGACAATGTCTCATTTTCAACTCATTCTGAGATAATAAATATTTGAGACTTCGATAGTCTGTGAAGATCTGGAATCTTTCTCCACACAAATAATGTCTCCAAATCTTCAGAGTAAAAATAATTGATGTGAGTTCTAAGTTATGCGTCAGGTAGTTCAGTTCATGAGGTCTCAATTGGTAGGACGATTGTACAACAACTCTACCATGTTGCATCAACACACAACCCAGTCCACTGAATGACGCATCATTATAGATTTTGTATATTCCAGGACCAAATGGAATGGTCAACACAGGTGTGGTAGTCAGCTTCTGCTTAAGCTCTTGGAAACTATGCTCACACTTATCTCTCCACACAAATTTCTCTTCCTTCTTCAACAATCGAGTCAACGGCAATGCTACGTTGAAAATCCTTTCACGAACATTTTGTAGTACTCTGTTAAACCCAGAAACTTCTGATCTCCATCACGGTAGTCAGTCTTAGCTACCTGATAATTGCTTCAATCTTGGTCGGGTCCACGAAGATTTCTTCGCCTGAAATCTCGTGACCTAGGAAAGCAATACGAGTCAACCAAAACTCGTACTTGCTGAACTTGGCGTACAATCTATGATCTCGTAGAGTCTAAAGTACTAGCCTTAACTATCTTTCGTGTTCCATAACTGTCGTATCCACGATAGTTGCTAGGTAATCTTGACAACCCCCGTCTAATAAAAGGGTTGGGTCAAGTGACAAGATTGAAGGGATCAAGGGTCCTCCTCGATCTTTGATAAATTCGAAATTTTCATCTGTCAACGAATTAAATTGCATTACCTTACAACAACAATTCATTACAACAAAAGCTTCTCGAGCCAAACCTTTTTATATACGACATCAAAGTTATACACAAGCAAAATAGTCAAGTACAACTCTAGTTAGCAATTCTCCTTTCTATGACTTCATTACAACAACTGAGGTTCTATAAACTTAACTAAAATTCTGCTACGCCACTCTGATAAAATTGTTCTGGGAACACTGCTCTTCCTATCTTGTGTATAACTTGATTCATCTCTAAGTTGGTGGCCTATTCAATCCACCATGTAGTGCATTCTGCGGCGCAATTCCTCGGTTTTGACCCATTAGTGGTGGTGACGGTAATTGGTCCAGTCCCATCGGTGGTGGCGGCAACTGAGATTCCATCGATTGGTGCGGACAATCCTTGACCAGGTGGCCACGCTAGTGACATCCGTAACAAATTCTTGTCCTAGAGAAACACAAGGCCGACTTATGTTTTTTTCCACAGAAACAACATACTCCAATCTGATTCGATGCTGACTTATCTATCACACCCTCCTTGTTGGGCGGAATAGAATATCTTCCTCTGATCACAGGCTCATTCCCAAACCTATTCCTATCCTGGCTAGAACTAAACCGCAACCCATATGCGACGACTTGTTTGTTCAGATTTTTCTCTATCAACTGAGCTCGTCCATACAACTCGTTATAGTTCTTTATATCAAACGGCACCAGCGGACTTTTTAGTTCCGATCGGAGGCCATCCATAAGCCTCATCACCTTCTCCTTGGGATCTTCAATCAATCTCGGAGCATACTGCGATACTTGGCGAACTTTGTCTTGTACGGGTCCACAGTCATTGGACCTTGACGAAGGCGTAGAAATTCCGCCATCTTCAGTTGCTTGGCATAGCTGGAGATATACTTGTTGAACGCTTTGACGAAGACTTTCCACACTGGAACCACGCTTTCTGAGAATACTTCTTCTCTGGTGGCCCCCTACTAAGTATTTGCAATCCCTTGTAGCTGATATACTACAAGGGTGACATTCTCCTCTTCAGAGCACCTCAGCAGTGTAAATGCTTTCTCCAATTCTTCGATCCAGAGGGTTGCAGCCTCGGAATCTCTTATTCCGGTGAACTTTGGTGGTTGCTGTTGGAGAAATCTTCGTGAAGTGTTTTGAAGTTGACAAAACGTTTCCATCAGTCTAGTCTGAAGGTCTGCAGACTCTGTTAGTTAAAGTCTGAAGACTTCCGGACAGCTAGACTCAAGACTCAAAGTCTATCCTCATTGACAGTCTCTAATCCGTTGAAGAAAGGTTATCCAGAACTGGATGTTTTGTTCAGGATTTAACCTTATCATCTGGAGAAGATCTCGTGGTTGGAGAAGACATATCAGAATCCTTTGATTGATCAAGATTGATTCAATGACTGAAGATTCGATGATTGTCTAAATATTATTGGAAGGTTCTACTTATGGAAACCGAGATCCTGATTGTATGGGCGAACAGGATTGATGGGCTATCAACACGTTCCTTTAATAGCTCGAACAATCTTCCTAATTGATTCCGTCCAACGGGTAGATTGGAGGAATTCCTTTGGTAAGTGCCAACGGGTATGATGGCATAAAGGAGTATATAAGGAAGACGTTCTTAGTTGTTCGAGGTGTGCGCGATAGAAGAATTCCAAAGTCTGAAGCTCCTATTTGTTTAGATAAATCATTTGAGCGAATACTTGTATACAAAAGAGAGTCTATATTTGTGAGAGACCTTGAGGAGGTGTGGTAAAACATCTACACTGTGGAATCAAGGCAAAGCTGTGCTGTAACTTCTCTTTTGATCATAGTGAAATCCAGCCGGTGGGCTGTCAGTGCGGAAGAGTGGACGTAGGCTTGGAATAAGCCGAACCACTATAAATCCTGTGTTCAATTTTCTATTCCTCACTCTCTCTACCTCAATCGCATTTCATTTTGTTAATTAAGAGAGAATTTACTTTCTATCATATGTTAAGAATCGCTTTCGTATATCGATAAATTGTTTAGGTACCTATTCACCCCCTTTAGGTACTCATACTAGCAATATCAATTGGTATCAAAGCCTGTGTACTTACTTTATTTGAAGTGTTTTACTTCATAGTAAAAGATCCATGGCTAGTATGCTAGCACCTGGGCTGATGGAAGGGCAAAGCAATACCAGACCACCCTACTTTGATGGAAAGGATTACAACATTTGGAAGAACAAGATGAAAGCTTTCCTACTATCAAAGTATCCTCTGGAATGGGATGTTGTAGAAAAATGAATTACTCCTACCACTGCATTAGTCTTTGAAAGAGGAAAAGAAACTGAAGAAACCAGCAGAATGTCTCAGGAAGAAATAATCAAGAGACAAACACTCGATGCAAAAGCAATTTACTCCTTATATTGTCTTTATCACCAACTGAATATAATAGAATATCTTCTTGTGGTACAGCAAAAGAAGTTTGGGACAAATTGCATATCACCTATGAAGGAACAGATCGAGTGAAGGAAACAAGAATCAACATTCTTCTCGGTCAATACGGAGCCTTCAGAATGAAACTAGGAGAATCAATATCTGACATGTTTAGTCGTTTTACAGATATTGTGAATGGTCTTGAAAATCAAGGTCAACCAACTTCTGATCCCATGAAGGTAAACAAGCTACTGCGTGGACTCTCCAGGGATTGGAATCACATAAAGACTTCGATAAGAGAGACGCAGAGAATCATGCCACTATCTGTCGACGAGCTCATTGGAACTCTTCAGTCCTATGAAGTGGAAAGGATAAATGAAGATGAAGATCTAAAAGGTAAGAAATCCATTGCATTAAAATCAAATGATGATTCTGATGATACAGATTCTGAAGATGATATGGACGATGAGGAGCTTGCTCTCATGATAAGAAGATTCAGAAAACTAAATAGAAAAGGAAGAAGGTTCAACTCAAAGAAACAAAGCTTTCAAAGACAGCAGACCTAGTCTGTTGATGATGAGGAACCAAATAAAGATGTAGTCTACTTTGAATGCAAGAAAAAGGGACACATCAGATCCAACTGTCCTCTTCTGAAGAAGAAGAGAGGAAAAGCTGAAAAATTTCGAAAAGCTCTCAAAGCCGAAACCTGGAGTGATACTGAGTGTGAAGAAAGTGATAATGAATATGCCAATCTATGTCTGATGGCACAATCAAACTCAGACTCTGGATCAGACTCAGGATCAGACTCAGACAGTGAATTTGAGGCAAGTGATTTTAAAATTCCTGTCAAAGTTTCTAAATATATTGATGAACTATGCTTTAGTCTTAAGACTTCTCTCAAAAGAATTTCCGAACTGAAAAAAGAAAACTCAGCTCTAAAACAAAAGGAAAATGTTTTAGCAGAAAGAGTTAAAAGTCTAGACTTGTCTGTTTCCAATCTTAAAGAAAATGAAGATAATATTTTAAAAGAAAATGCTTTTTTAAAAACAGACTTATCAAATATATCAAAGAAATTTTCTATAGGGTCTGAAAAACTTGAGAAAATTCTTTCAGCACAAAGACCTTACTTCAATAAGTCTGGTCTAGGTATGACAGAAGAAACAATCCCCTTGATTGATTTTCCTAAAGTAAAAGAAAGAATTAAGAAAAGACTCTAGAGTGAGGTTTACAAAAATCACTTCAAGAAAGTTTTTGTAAAACCTGTAGGTAGAAATGCTCTCAGATGTTCTAAGTGCAATAGTCCGGATCACTTTGAAAAAGAGTGTCCTATGGTATGGAAACCTGTTAAGAAAGTATGGGCTAATACTGTTTATCTTACTAACACCAAAGGACCCAAGAAAATTTGGGTACCAAAGAAAGCTTGAGACTTTATTTTAAATGCAGGTCTCCGTCAAGAAACAGGTAAAGTGGTATCTTGACAGCGGATGCTCAAGACACATGACAGGAGACTCAAATTGCTTTATAAAGATTGCTCAAGTAAATGGTGGAAAAGTTTCATTTGGAGGAAACATCAAATGAAGTATTATGGGATTTGGAACCGTGAAAATTGGAACTCTCACAATAAGTAATGTTTCCTTAGTGGAAGGACTCAATTACAATCTTCTCAGCATTAGTCAATTGTGTGATACTGGTTTCAAGATCTTCTTTCAAGAAGGAACATGTTCTGGAATCAGTAAAGACTCTACTCAGTTGAAGACATGGAAATATCTATCTTCTGGATGTGAAACCAAATGAATCGCAATGCTTTATCTCAATTCAAGACGAAGCAAGCTTATGGCACAAAAAGCTTGGTCATGTCAACATGAAGCAATTAGCCAAAATCTCTTCAAAACAGCTTGTTCGAGGACTACCCAGATTGCCATACCAAAAGACTGATTCATGCACTCCATGTATTCTGGGAAAGCAGGTAAGAAATTCTTTTAAGCCAATAAATCATGTCTCTACTAATCATGTACTACAGTTGCTGCATATGGATCTCTTCGGACCAACCAGAACTCAGAGTATTGGGGGTAAGAAGTATTGCCTAGTAATTGTTGATGATTACTCCCGTTTTACTTGGGTATATTTCCTTGCAAGTAAGTCCGAAACCTTTTCGTATTTTGAAAAATTTGCTAAAAAGGTTCAAAATGAAAAAGGATGTGTTATCTCTAGTATAAGAACAGATCATTGAGGTGAGTTTGAAAATCAAGATTTTACAAAATTCTGTGATGAATCTGGCTTTAAGCATGTGTTCTCCTCTCCATATACTCCTCAGCAAAATGGAGTTGTGGAAAGAAAGAACAGATCTCTTCAAGAAATGGCTAGAACTCTTTTAATTGAAAGTAAAATTTCTTCTCGATTTTGGGCTGAAGCTGTTTCAACAGCATGCTATATCATCAATAGAGTCTTCTTAAGATCTATTCTTCAGAAAACCCCTTATGAGTTATTAAAAGAAAAGAAGCCTATTGTTTCATACTTTCATGTATTTGGTTGTAAATGTTTTATATTGAAAAATGCAAAAGATCGAGTTGGTAAGTTTGAAGAAAGATCAGATGAAGGTATCTTCCTTGGATATTCTACATCAAGCAAAGCTTACAGAGTCTATAACAAGAAGAGTCAGTCTGTGGAGGAGTCAATGAATGTCAAATTTCAAGACTCAACGCAAGATGAATCAAGTCAGACTCATCAAGAAGAGTCTGAACCTGCCCCAGACCCTCCAAAGTCTACAACTCAAGAAGCATCTCAGACTCTGGAAAACCAGCATCAGGTTGTTAGTAAAGATCCAAATAAAGAAAGAGATCATCATCCAGACAAATCAACAAGTAACTGGAAACATAAGTCCAGTCATCCCAAAGATCTTATAATTGGCGAAATTAATGAAGGAATTCGCACCAGATCCAAAAAGCGAGAAGAGTCTAGTGCTGTGGCACTCGTTTATGAAATTGAACCAAAGAGCATAGAAGAAGCTTTATCTGATGAAAGCTGGATTGAAGCTATGCAAGAAGAGCTCAGACAGTTCAGCATAAATGATGTCTGGGAATTGACATCCAAACCAAAAGGTAAAACTGTTATTGGAGCTAAATGGGTGTTCAGAAACAAGATGAACGAGAAAGGAAAAGTCGTACGAAATAAAGCAAGACTCGTGGCCAAGGGATATACGCAAGAAGAAGGAATAGACTATGATGAGACTTACGCTCCAGTGGCAAGGTTAGAAGCTATTCGACTATTACTTGCGTTTGCTTGTTATAAGAATTTCAGGTTATTCCAAATGGACGTCAAAAGCGCCTTCCTAAATGGATTTATCCATGAGGAAGTTTATGTGGAACAACCACCAGGGTTTGAAGACCCAAAGAAGCCAAACTCAGTCTTCAGACTGAAAAAGGCTTTGTATGGTTTAAAGCAAGCACCTCGGGCTTGGTACGACAGATTAAGTAAGTTCCTAATACAAAATGGTTTTGTCAAAGGTAAAGTAGATACGACTTTATTTATCAAGAAGGAAAACAAAAGTTTCTTACTTGTTCAAATATATGTGGATGATATTATTTTTGGATCCTCTAATGAAAGTCTGTGCAAGAAATTTTCAAAGTCTATGCAGGATGAGTTTGAAATGAGTATGATGGGAGAATTAACATTCTTTCTTGGTCTTCAAGTAAAACAATTGAAGGAAGGAACTTTTATTTATCAAGAAAAATATGTTAATGATCTTGTCAAAAGGTTTGGACTGGAAAAGTGCAAAAAGACCGACATACCAATGTCAAGTTCTTTAAAGATAGACAAAGATGAAGAGGGGAAGAAAGTTGATCAAAAGCTGTACAGGAGCATTATTGGAACACTTCTTTATCTTACTGCCTCTAGACCTGATATTTTGTTGAGTGTTTGCATCTGTGCTAGGTTTCAATCAGATCCTAGAGAATCTCATCTCAGTGCTGCGAAACGAATCATTAAATATGTCGCTTCATCATCAAGCATCGGTCTTTGGTATCCTAAGAAGGGAGACTTTAATCTTCTGGGATATTCAGACGCAGATCTGGCCGGTTGCAGAGTTGATAGAAAGAGCACTTCAGGAACTTGCCAGTTGCTTGGAAGCAGGACAGTGTCTTGGTTTTCAAGGAAACAAAGCATTGTGTCTCTTTCAACAACAGAAGCAGAGTATGTAGCTCTTGGAAGCTGCTGTTCGCAAATTCTATGGATAAAACAACAGCTAAGAGATTTTGAAATTGAAGACTCATGCATGGAGATTAATTGCGACAACACCAGCGCTATCAACCTCACCAAAAATCCAATTCTCCACTCAAGAGCAAAGCATATAGAGATTCGACATCACTTTATTAGAGATCATGTTCAAAATGGAGATGTTTCAATTCAATTTGTTGACTCAAAGAATCAACTGGCTGATATACTCACAAAGCCTTTGGAGAAAAATCAATTTGAGTCTATACGGTCCAGACTCAACATTTTGAGGTATGAGGATATCAAAGCCTAAAGACTGTCAGACTCAGGCTTACAAGACTTTATCTACAGTCTTGGCTCGACCTTCAGACTGTAAGTCTTTCTCTCTCCAATCTTATCTTGAAAAGGTACGATCATAAGACTGTGTTTAAATTGTTGCTATATTTAATTAACGTAAATATTGCATCGATTCATTTTCAAAAGGGAAGTTATTTTTGAAATAGCTATTTTTGCGGATAAAGACAGTTATTTTGAAAAGGCATATTTTTATTTCCTTTGTGACGGTTCGTTTACTCTTCTTTTTAACCGATTGTGCACTGTCGATTCCTCTTCACTTTTCTATTCACTTTTCTCTCAAAAACCCTAGAAAGCATCGATCCTCCATTCCCGTTTGTCTTCTTCGCTCAATCTTAAAAAAGTTGTCATCTTTTCTGGGAAAGTCAAGCAAGGAATCTTCCAAACACTGAGAAAGATGTCATCTTCACGAAAGTCCTCAAGAATCGCAAGCAGGGGACCACAGAGAATGAGTGAGGGGCCTACGCACTTCGATCTTACTGAAGATGAAGTTACTCTAGATCAGCAACCGAGCCCACAACATTCTCAGCAGCGTCATTCTCCACCATCTAGTCCTCAAGGCGTTGTTCATCGGCATCAGGAAGAAATCGTCGAGGATGCAGACCCCGTAAGAGTTCAAAAGCCCGCTTTTATTTACAAGCTATATCGTGCCTTAAAAGGAATTCGTACTCCTTTGAACTATGTTGATGAGTTTCTTAGAGACAAAGGATATAAGAACGAGTATATATTTCTGCGAAAAATGGAAAGTTTGGGAATCGCTCGTAAAGGGGTGGCTGAGGAAACCCTTGCGAAGATCCCAAGTGATCCTCGTGACTGGGGACCGAATCCTGTAGATGGGAATGACGATGACAATCTGTTCAGTCTATTTCAACCGAAAATGGGTATTGCGGCTGAAATTCAAGGAAAAATGGGAGATTTGTTCAGATCAAAGGAACAAAAGGATATGTACTCGAAATTGCTAAAGCGTGGGGTAATAAACCCTAGGAGTGTGGACTTTGATTTTCTGGATGCTGTGAAAGTGAACTTGAGGGAAAAGTTCAGTTATCTTCAACTTGAAAAGTTTTGCTCTGACTCAACTGAGGCTTATGCTGAATTGACTGCATATTTCTATTCAAATCTTAGCTTTTTGGATGCGAATAGATTCTCCTTCAGCGTTAAAGAACAAGAATATGTTCTGGATATGAATATGCTGGCAGATGTGTTAGAAGTTGAGAGAGGCAGATATCAACCAATCAAAGTTTCCATTGCTCGGGCCACACTTGAACTGGTGAAGGACATGAGAACAGATGAGAAGATCACCTACTCACGGATGAATGCATTCAACATCTTGCTTCACAAGATTGTGATCAATTGCCTTCGGCCGAAATCAACTTCCAAAACTGATGTTTCAAGCTCTGAGGCAAAGTTGATGTATGCCATCCTCTGTGGAAAGAAGTTTTCTCTCCCTCATACTGTTATGTTTCACATGTATAGAGCGGTGATGAAGGACAGAGGTCAACTCCCTTACCCAAGCCTTGTTACGAAGTTATTCAGACATCTGAATATTCAGCCTCCGCAAATCTTTTGTGTTCGATCATGCGATCATATGGTGGTAGGACTGAAAATGGTGACCAAAATGCGTCTAAAGGAACTGAGCAAGGAATTGGAGAAATTCAAGGAGAAGACTCCTGCCAAATCTCATCAACTCTCTTCTGCTGCTAAGAGAAAAGGGAAGGAGCCCATGGCTGCTCCATCAAAGAGAAGAAGAGCTCTCCTCATTGAGGATGAAGATGATGACGAAGACATCACCATCTCTGCAATGGCTTTGAAGAATTTAAGTCGTCCTGTTCCACAGAAAGAATCGGAACAAAAGACGAAAGAAGCAGAGGAGAAGGAAGAAGAAGAAAGAGAAGCAGAGCAAGAAGCAGAGGAAGAAAGACCTGAAGAAGAAAGAAGAGAAGAAGGAGAACCTGAGGAAATCTCTTCTCCACCTGTAGGCATGGAAACAGGGGGAGATCAGGAGAAATGAGTGACGTCTTCATATCCTGATGCAAGTGAAGGAGTCAGTCGCTCGCCTGCAGACCCAGAAAATGTTTATGCATCTCAATTTCCAGAGGAAGGTCATGAAGCTTCATCGCCAAACCTGCGAGATTATGCTGATCCACCATCGTCTGCTTTTACTCCATTAGATCGAGCCGAAGCAAGTACTTAGACTGATAATGGAGCAGATTTTCGCAGAATCTTGGATATTCTCTTGGAAATGCGAGGTCAAATTTATGCCTTGGGATGCGAAGTTCAAAGTTTGAAGAATGAAAGTCAAGCTTCTTCATGTTCATTGAATGATAAGATGCAAGCCCTCTCTATTCAGAATCAGGCCAATGCCAAGAGTGAGGAGGTTGTACAGCTGAAGGAAGACTTTAAAAGGCTGGAAGGCATCGTTCAGTCTATGGAAGATTTCCAGCTTGTCCGCATTCCCAAGACTTCATCTCATCCTTTTTAATGATGACAAAAAGGGGGAGAGATGTATGATTTGATCAAAAACTTTCAATCATTTTTAACTGTTTGTTGGATTGTGTTGTTGTTTAACTGTTTTTGATAGACTTTGACTTTGTTTTGTGTCTGGATGAGAACTGAACTAGACTTGGACTTGACTGCTTCTATTAACAAGTATTGATATCTTATGGATGGTTTTATTATATACTAGACTAACCTATTTTCTGTGGTTGCAGATTCTAGTGTTAATCTTTTAGCCATTCATCTCTATAAGATATGCATATGTGTTTGAGAAATGTTTTGCAGGTCAAAGTTATCCAAATCTGCAGGAAGGTTTTGTCACCATCAAAAAGGGGGAGATTGTTGGAGAAATCTTCGTGAAGTGTTTTGAAGTTGACAAAACGTTTCCATCAGTCTAGTCTGAAGGTCTGCAGACTCTGTTAGTTAAAGTCTGAAGATTTCCGGACAGCCAGACTCAAGACTCAAAGTCTATCCTCATTGACAGTCTCTAATCCGTTGAAGAAAGGTTATCCAGAACTGGATGTTTTGTTCAGGATTTAACCTTATCATCTGGAGAAGATCTCGTGGTTGGAGAAGACGTATCAGAATCCTTTGATTGATCAAGATTGATTCAATGACTGAAGATTCGATGATTGTCTAAATATTATTGGAAGGTTCTACTTATGGAAACCGAGATCCTGGTTATATGGGCGAACATGATTGATGGGCTATCAACACGTTCCTTTAATAGCTCGAAAAATCTTCCTAATTGATTCCGTCCAACGGGTAGATTGGAGGAATTCCTTTGGTAAGTGCCAACGGGTATGATGGCATAAAGGAGTATATAAGGAAGACGTTCTTAGTTGTTCGAGGTGTGCGCGATAGAAGAATTCCAAAGTCTGAAGCTCCTATTTGTTTAGATAAATCATTTGAGCGAATACTTGTATACAAAAGAGAGTCTATATTTGTGAGAGACCTTGAGGAGGTGTGGTAAAACATCTACACTGTGGAATCAAGGCAAAGCTGTGCTGTAACTTCTCTTTTGATCATAGTGAAATCCAGCCGGTGGGCTGTCAGTGCGGAAGAGTGGACGTAGGCTTGGAATAAGCCGAACCACTATAAATCCTGTGTTCAATTTTCTCTTCCTCACTCTCTGTACCTCAATCGTATTTCATTTTGTTAATTAAGAGAGAATTTACTTTCTATCATATGTTAAGAATCGCTTCCGTATATCGATAAATTGTTTAGGTACCTATTCACCCCCTCTAGGTACTCATACTAGCAATATCAGTTGCAACTTTAGGAACTGCTCAACGAGCTTATAAATCGGTCTCTCTGCAAACACATTCCCCTGTGGAACTTCAATAGGTGCAGCAATGGCTGTGGCAACTTGATTCTGGGCCTGCTGCCCCATCAGAACTCCAATAGTTTGAAGTGCCTGTATGATCCCCTCGAACTTGGGATTACTAGGGGTTGCTACACTAGTACCATCCTGCGGTGGTACACTCTCACTCGCGCTAGCCTGAGCCTGAGCTCTACCACGACCATCTTGGGTACCAATCCTGGTCAGCGTCCTACCCTAAGAGGTTGAAGCAGCGCTCCTCTTTTGAGGAGTCCTCGGCTCCGAATCGCTCATCTTATAGGATCTCTACATAACCTACTTTCTAATTCCATGCCGAATTAGGAAAAATTGTGCGACCCCCACAACTAGATTACCAAACAGCAATCAATCACATGTATCGGCATGAAATAAGGGCCTTTCCTACTAATTATTTCAAGAACCCATTGCCCCTTATCACTCCAACTACAAACCTGGCTCTGATACCACTTAAACGAGGATGTGACGCCCCGGACCACGAGTGCGTGTCCATCCCTCTCTGGTTGATAAAATGTGCGACTTCCCAAAATGAGTCGCTGACCCTTTTTATTTTATTACACATGCGGAAGTGAATTATAAATCCCTTGACAGTAACAATCTCGAGATAGAATAGCAGGACAACCATTTCGCCAACAAACATGCTTTTATAAACCAACTGGGTTATTTACAAAGGTCATCAACCAAGAGTTTACAAAAGACAGTTCTCCAAAAGGAAGCTGACCCAACTGATCTACTCCTCAGGTCACCACGGCTCGGCTTCGGGTCATCCACTCTACGACCCTGAAAATTGAGCCCACGACGGGGTGAGATATAAATCTCAGCGAGTTCACGCTCTAAACCCCAACTAGGAGGGTAATACGCCTAGAGGCATCTTAACCACACAACCACTCAACCATAGAGAATTACCTCGTCTCTGCTCCTCTCTGCAAGTCAGCACAGTTCATATTACAACCATATGCATATAGCCAATTTCACACACCAATTGAAAGGTCTCAAATCACATTCCCGTCAATCACCACACCTCAATGGATCATGCATTTTATAGTCAATCATTCCATCCATCACGTCTACTTCAGAGGTCCCGATTATGAGACCAAATCGTTATGACACGTCCCATACCGTGCCACATAATTTCATTCCATAATCCGGCACATTTAACTCATTCAATCACTCACTCTAATTGATCTCGGTCCCACAGGCATGATCTAACTATCACCTAGCAACTTTAACTGGCACACATCGGGTCTATCCGTCACATAATGGATATATTCGTTACACAGCAGGCCTAACCATCACATAGCGATTTTATCCGTCACACAGCAGATTTATCTAACTCACAGCGGATCTATCCGTCACACAGCGGATCTATCCATCACAAAGTGGATCTATCCGTCACGTAGCGGATTTATCTATCACAAAGCTAGGCGTCGTCTCGCTCCATCAAGTATGATAAGGTCTATGTCAAGACGGCTTTCCACATGAAAGCATCATTCACCCGACACACAGTGGGAGACGAATTCCCTTGACCAGCACATGATTATCCACTCTTTGCCAAGGACATTGTGCTTCGCACTTAAATTCCTCAATTAAAAATAATGTCCTGGCCTATTTTCTTCGTGTTAAAAATACCTGATAAAAATATTCATGGGTGGGTACATGGTCGGCCTGAGCCAAAATAAAATATATTTCTTTTGGAAAATCTCACTATTTAATATAGTCTATAAAAACACCTTTGGCATTGTAAACCGACGTCTGGTAATTTTCTAATTAATGATTGAAATTACTTAATTTTAGGATAAATACCCAAAATTATAGTTTCCACTCATTTGGACAATTCAACACTCAATTGTAGAAATTAACCACACCATTGCAATCAGCACAAAATTCCGGCCATCGGCTATCCCGGTCTAATTTCCCAAAAAATAAATAAATAAATAAATAATTATGGAAATTAATTAAATAAAATACACATTAATTCAATAAATACAAACTTAGTCTTAAAATTGCTAATCTAATCACCTATTGAACTAATTAAATTATCCTAACCATTCTAACTACTAGGCCATATAATAAACTAACTAATTAAAATTTCTAACCACCTAAATTAATTAAATATACTAATAAATACACTAATCTAAGCTTAATTAAATCTAAACACCCCTTAAACGTCATTAGCTTACTAATAAAAGTTTAGTGCATAAACTCACCGGTTTAACTCGAAAACCGGTTCACCGCCACAGCGGCCGAAACTCAGGCTTGCAGTGGCGTCAACGGGGCTTGGACTAGGCCCGAAAATGGTCCAACAAATCTCAGCTTGGGCTGAGATTTGCTCTTGAATTGAGCTGGACTTGCGGGCTTGGCTTGGCAGCTCGGGACTGAAGATGCGGGCCAGAAATTTGCGGGCAGCTGAGCTGATTCCTTGGGCTGCTGGGCTTGTGAAATTTGTTGGATTTGGCTTGTGGCAGGAGACTTTAACTGGACTGGGCTTTTTCGGTCTTGATGGACTCGGGTTGACGCGGCAAGGGCAAAGCCACTCGATGATGGGTGAGGCGAGACGAGGAAACGTGGCTGCAGCGAGGAGAAGACTCGGCGGAGCTCGTGGGCGTGAAGGCTGCTGCAGTGTCTGTCGGTCAGCTGCTTTGGTGGGTGGACTGCACGAAGGAAAATGGAAGGCGACGCGGACGAAGGAGATGCGCGGCAGAAGCTGGAGTTGCTTCGTTCAACAAGATGGAGGAGTTCGCTGTTTTGATGACTTCGATGGGTGATAGCTGCACGTGTTGGAGAGGCGCTGGAATTGGAGAACTCGGTGGAGGCTGGCAGCAAAATAAAAGTGAGCTGGACAAGGAAGTGGGGCATTCGGTGGAGAATTTGGAGATGGCAGGGGGGAATGAATGAAGAAATGAAAGATAGGCAGAGACAGAAGGGAAAAATGAAAGAGGAACCGCGGATGGGGGAGAGAAGTCGACCGTGAAGTTTGCGAAGCTTGATAGAGAAGTTGAGGGGAAGAAAGTCCAACTAAAATATCTATGCCATCATTGATTAGTTCCAAAAGTCTTCATGCTTACCTTATGGTGTCCTCCAATTATTTTCTCGAATAAATTTCCCACAATTAATCCAATTTGATAACAAATGTTGCATCCCCAAGCCTAGGTCCGAATTTCTTAAACTTTGGACCTCAATTTCTTCTCCAATCTCCCAATTTGTTGTCCAATTTTGTTGTAGAAAAAGCCCACAAAATTTCTACAAGTCCCCTGAACCAAATAGCTCGGTAAGGAGGCCAAAATTCCATTCAATTTGGCCAACCTGAATTTCTGTTCATTTTCGAATTGTTCGAAGTGATTTTCCGTAAAAATCCTAAACTTGACAGAATTTCTCCGAAAGACAAGATGACGTCCTATAAATGAACTGTGACATGCTCTATCGTCTGATTTCTGAAACCGAATTCAATTTTGTGGTTAAAATCGACCTGACGCGATTTTAATCCAATCCGACCTACCTGGTAGCTTTTAGGGATTTTACTGCGGTTATATCCCTTCATGGCTTCACTCAATAGATTTGTTAATTCGTGAGTGATTAGCTCAGAGAAAAAGGACCATATGCGTGCCGATGAGATGCCCATTTCATATATTGGGAACGGGGTCGAAATTCAGGATGTCACACTTTTTGTTTGATTGCTTGCGGTATTTATAGGCCAATTTGATAACCTTCAATAGTCGATTATTTCCTCCTCAAGAGTCACTCCACGTTCCACGTTGAACCGCCTTATGCAAGTTTAGATTTTGGCTTGTTCGACAACATTCTCATAGCTTGTTTAGCTAGTATGACTGCCCTTTCTTTGAGTTTAGCGCCCTTTAACTATTCATGCCTATTTCCACTATGAACGTCGTATCCTCATTAGTGATCTTTGGCTTCAACACATGGCAACCCATATGCTTCATCATGTTATTTTATGCCTTTGTTCGTTGTTGAAATTCAGCCCAAAGTTTTCCAAACTCCTTCATTATTTGTACTCATATGACCACTTATGGGCTGGGCCAACGTGGATTATGACCCATTAACACTTTTTGCTCCTTGTGCCTTACACGTGCTTGTAGGGGTATTTTTGGGTGTCAACATATGCCCCCTTTTAGAAGTAGCAAATTAAAGATTTATTTCTTTTAAAGGAAATATGTCATTCTGTGTGTAGTCTGCCATGGATGATCATTATATATTTCTATTATTTGACATATCCGTAGTCAATACAAATCAACGGCTCTTGTTGAATCTTGACATGTCGCTTCAATTTTTGGCAAATATCCTTAATTTTTTTAATCATCATCCCCTTTTCGAATAGAAGAACACATTTCATCGTCTTTTTTGTACTTTGTCTTCTTCTTTAAACCTTAAACCCTTCATACTCTGCTCATAAGTTTTCCATGGCTGCCGAAGCTCCCAAATTCAAACCTGGATCTTATATTTTGAACTTCGACCATCTTCTTAACGCTGAAGAGGCTAGCTATTATCGATTTTGACTGTTGAGTGTTGTCTAAGAGCATAAGGAAGTCATTACTTCTTGGGCCTACGCTCCTAGATCACAATCACATTCCACCACCTCGGAAACCTTGCTTCCCTACTAGAAGGAGCGAGAGGCTTCCGATACAATATTCCTCCATCAAGGATATCTAGACGTCTGCCCCAACTATGTTTTGAAGTTTCCCTTTATTCAAAGAGAATTTTAATGCCTGGCATTTGCGATTATAGGATGATCTGCCTACCCATTTGTCATGAATGAATGCAAGTATTGAGATGGCACTAGAGGTTAATATGCTAGTTCATGACTTAAATAGAGGTTTAATAGGTTCGACTATCTGCCTTTGGTCCATACTGAACAATTGCTTCTTTTTCCCTTGGGGAACCATGTCTGTGACCCCTTTTGGATGTATTCACCATTTTTGGGTTTGTTCCAGATGGTATTCTAGTAGAAGAAATCGAAGCCCTAGAGGATTTCCATATTCTCGATGATGCTCTTGCTTATGGTACCGTTCTTGATGAGTATTGTAAAACTTCAGGTCTTGTTTTCTTCAAAGAGCAAACTACTTTCCTACTCTATTGGCTGTCCAAATATGTATTATTTAATCCGGTCCTTAAAGTCTCTAAAGATTTCCTTAGACTTGCTGCCAATCTTGCAAAAGGAAAGAAAGTAGTTCTTGGTCCACTCATTTTGGCTATTCTATATAGAAGTCTTACCCATGCTACCCTTTTGATGGCGCTAAAAGAAATTGGAGTTCTATTTGGTTCATTTTTTATTTTGCAAGCATGGATGGCTCTTTATTTTCCTTTCTTGTTTAGAAAAAGTCCTCGTGTTCTTCCATTCAATCTTTCATCAAAATCCAAACAGCCAAAACCTCAAAGTCTGGGTTGTCGATTACTCATCTTATCTCCTAGAAAGGTTCCTGATGATACTTCCTTGTTTGTTTACTTCCTTCATGAGATATTAAACTTTGACCATGCTCATGTGGACCTCTTTTCTTATGACACTCCTGAGTTCTATTATCTTTTTTATGTAGAAACTGAGTACCTAGATAAATTCGGTGTATTTTGGTTATGTGTACCTACTCTGGTCGATCTTCTCATACGACTTTGTAAAAAGGGAAGATTTTACCATGGGCTTAAGATTTACTCTCAGTAGTACTGTGCTAGGCAATTTGATCTCTATTAGGATATACCAATGTCAAGTACTTACTCTATGGAGTATCCTTTGATGAACAAAACGATTTACAACTTTCAGAAAAACGAGCCCTTTGCTTGCTACTCTTAGATAACTGCGACAATGTGGGGCCAATTTTTCCTAAACTTTGAAGCTTTTCAACCCTCTCCAAGAGTTATAGCAGAATGTACTAGCTTATGGTTCTCCTTTACATTGGAGAGCCCATATGAAGAAGCCACTAAGATTGTTTTCAATCATATCAAACAATGTCATCCTCAGTTAGTTGAAGTAACTAAGAAGGGCAAAGCAGTGTTGGAGTATCCACTTGAACTTGATTCTCCAATCGTATCAATGGCACTTAAAATTGGGGCCTCAGAGGGAACTGATACTCATTTATCAATTCTATCACAACATGAGGATCCGAAGTAGAAATATCTAGGAGAAAATCCAAAGCTAGAAGGAGGAGGAGAAGGAGAAAAAGAGCAAGAGGAGGAGGAGGAGGAGGAAGAAGAAAAAGTAGAAGCATAAGAAGAAGAAGAAGAAGATAAGAGGAGGAGGAGGAGGAAAAAGAAGAAGAAGAAGAAGAAGAAGAAGGAGAAGGAGAAGGAGAAGGAGAAGGAGAAGGAGAAAGAGAAGAAGCAAAAGAAAGAGGAGGAAGAGGAACATAAGAAGGAGAAGGGGAAGAAGAATAAGAAGTAGTAGAAGAAGAAGATTCTGAGAGAAATTAATCAAGTGTCGACCTAGAGCTATTAAAGGTATGTCCAATTGCTCCCCTTTAGTTCTATTGCTCTTGTGCTAATCTTTTCCTATGTTGTTTAGATACTCCTGATTCCTCTTTGCACATTGAAAATGAAGACACACTTGATGTGATAATTTCTTATCTCAAATGGAAGAAGGATACCTCTCCCTCTTCAATAAGGAAACAACCTTGAATAGTTGCTGAGGACCTAGCTTTAGTTCTAGTTGAAGATAATCCCATGCCTTTAATAGAGCCAATTAACCTCGATAGTCCTCCCAAGGCCACAATAGAATATTTCCTAGGTATAGAGACTCATCTTTCGTTTTCGAAGAATACTGGGATTGTGCTTACCTCTATTTCTTTAACAATCCGTGGTAAATGTTTTCCTTAGAATGCTTGGATTGTGCTTACCTCTGTTTCTTTAACAATACGTCGTAAGTGTTTTCCTATTTTCTATCATGTCCTTGTTTGTTCGTTTTGCTTTCGAGTATTGACTTTATCTTAAAATAACATCTGTCAAAGCATCCACTAGTGGTGAAGATTCACTCCAGCATACTTCTATTCAATCTTCGATCAAAGACACCATCACCAAGCCTGGTATGTATGAGGTTTCCTTGCTCTATTTTGGTACACGGCACAACTTTGACATTAACTTTTTTGGATACAATAGTGCTTGCCTCTCAAGCTTCATTAACTATTGCATTTTTAATAGCTAGTATCCCCTTGCCACAAGTTCCTCCTTTCACTCCCATTGAGGCATCCATCCATAAGGAGAGCATGACTTTTCCAGCTATTCTGGCTAGCACTATTAGTGCTCTGGATGAAGTAGTTCACGTTCTAAATGTTGGTGATTTGACCCCATGAGTTTCCTCAATCAAACTTGATAATCTGATGAATATGGTAGCACAGTTTCTATTTCCTTCAAGTGGTGGTGTATCCACGATTTTAAATAGTTAGTCCACTCTTTCTTAGCTTAACTCGTGATGAGTGAACTGAACTAATATGATATTGGTGACTTTTTGCCTCCAAATCTCAAGTCAAGGCTCAAGGATTTCTATAATAGATCTTCATCTATTTTTGATACTTATCGCTAGTACCAGACTTGGTTGATAGCATTAACTGTCCCCGAAGAAACTTCTTTTGAGCCAAGTGATCAAGTGAAAGAGGTAGAACAAAAAGTGAAAGAAGATCACCATTCTTGGTAAGCTATCATGAATGACATTGCTAATCTTGGGAGGGAGGAATACAATCTTGAGAAGTAGAAGGCGGTGATTAAAAGAAAATTAGAGGAAGTTCACCAAAAGCTGAAACTAACGGCAGATCCTAGAATGAAGGTCGACTGTGCAAATCTATAGTTGTTCTCAAGGGAGTGAAGGCAGAAGATTATGCTCGTTGAAAACAACTAAATTTGGAATGCCATAGTGTCATCGATGAACATCTAAAGCAGAAACTTGGTTTCGGCCAACTCATGTGTAATCTTCAGCAAGATGTGAAATCTTTCTTGTACTCACAACCTTCAAAATGAAATCATTTAATTGATATTTCTTTTAGAATTTTTCGTTTATAATGCCTTTATTCTTAATCTTTTTCATTGCGTGCCCAAACAAAATTATGGCGGGATTTTAAAATACCATGAACTCATTCACGTCCCTTAAACATAGGATAATAAGGTAGGTTAGTTACCTTTGAGGCCTATTTATATCCAGTGATCCTATTCGTTTACCAACACTTTTGCTCATACACAAAGGCTGTGACATCCCGAATTTCGACCCCTTCCCGAATATATGAAATGGGCATTTCGCCGGCGTGCTTATGGTCATTTTTCTCTGAGCTGATCACTCACGAGTTAACCAATCTATTGGGTGAAGCCGTTAAGGGATATAACCGTGGTAAAATTCCTAAAAGCTACTCGATAGGTCGGATTGGACTAGAATTGCGTTCGGTTGATTTTAACCATGAAATGGAATTTGGTTTCGGAAATCGGATGTTTGAGCATGTCACAATTCATTTATAGGATGTCGTCATGTCTTTCGGAGAAATTCCATCGAGTCTAAGATTTTTACGGAAGATCGTTTGGACGTCGCGAAAAATTAACAGAAGTTCGTATGTACCAAATTTAAGGGAGTTTTGACCTTCAAGCCGAGCTTTGTGGTGTCAGGGACTTGTAGAAAGTTCTACGGGATTTTTCTTTAGCAAATTTGGACGTCGGTTTGGAAATTTGAGTGAGGGAATTGAAACTAATTTGGTGAAATTCGGAATAAGGCAAAGGGTAGCATATTCGGTACCAAGATTTGATTATTTAGTGAAATTAAACAAGAAAGTAATATGGGGAGACATGGGGATATTTATGCAAGCCAAAGGGGGACCAAGCCATCAATGGAAAGGATAAGGTTGTGGACTTTTGCCCCTTTTCTTTTTGTCCCAATCTTCTTAGTTGATTGACGCTAGCTGCTCCCCATGGCTTGCCTCGCTTCTCTTTCATTTTCCTCGTTAAAACTCCGAGCTCATTCACAAGCCACCGACTTCTCTCTGCTTCCATTTTTCCCCTTCTCGGTCTCGTTTCCCTTCTCCACGAAGCCACACTCCACCGAGTTCAACACAAGCAGCAACGTGATCCCCTGCTTCAGCCCTCACCGAAGACCCATGCCTCCACCGAAGCTGCCACATGTTTATTTTCACCTCCACCGGTCCACTACAGCAAATCCTGCGCCCATGTCGTTGACTCATTGAAGCACCACCCACCGAAACCCCTGCAGGCTACCATTTGTCCGTTCCTCCTCATCTCCAGTCAACGTTCAGGGAAGAGGAAGACCGCATACTAGCTATCGCGCGTTTATCGTAGCTCGAACGAAGCTGAAGCTCATCAACGCCAACAGTTCAATCCAGCCCGCTTCGTTTCCTTCGCAACTTCCTCGAGCCCAGCAGCTCGTCTCTCTCCACACTGCAGTGATCACCACCGAAGCACCACCGAAAGTTAGTCAACTCAGCAAGGATTTTAGGCGGCTCGTTGACTCCTTACCACGTGTCTTCAGTTCAACGAGTGAAGCCTGCAAGCGGTGCCCTCTCCACGTGGCTCCTCGTCCATCAACGAAAACCGAAGCAGCACCGGCGTTTCTTCCTCTGCCAGGCATCCACCGAAGCTCCTCTTCGTCCGCAACACCAACCTCCGAAACAAGCTGGCCATGCTCCACTCGGCCCAGCCCATTTGAAGTCCCTTCTGTTTCTTTGCTCGACCAACCCACGAAAATTGCAGCAGTCCAGCCCAGCAAAGCCCATCAACTCCAGCAGCCCAAGAAGCCATTGTAGCCCACAACTCAGTCAAGCATTGGCCCAATAGATAGCCCAATTCTAGCCCACTTGAAGCCCAGCAAATTCAGTAGTTCAGCCCATCTTGGGCCCGCGAAGTACGCACAAGCCCGCGAAGCAAGTCCGCCCAAGTTCGGCCCAAGCCCAGCTTTTTTTGTGGGCCTACAAGGCTTGTAGGCCTAGCCCGAGTGTCTGTCGATGTCGCCGAAAATTCGGATTTCGGCCGCCGTCGCGTCGCTATTGCGGTGTTCCGGTCTTTGCTTTCCAAGTGAGTAATCTCACTAATCCTTGCTTAGTAGACTAATTATGCTTAAGGGTTGATTAGATTTAATTAAGTGCAATTAGGTGGTTAGATTAGAATGGATTAATGATTATTAGTTAATTGCATTGCATATTAGTTAGGTGGTTAGTGTACTTAGCTAGAGAACTGCCTATACTATTTACTGAATGCATCTCGGGATTTTTCCCGACCCTTATTGGGCTTCAATTAGGCAATACGAGCCTAAATTGGATTTTTAGTATTTATTTATTAATTTTCGAAATTAATTATTTAATTATTTATTTTTCGGAAATTAGGTAAGAATAGCCGACAACCGAAATTTCATGCTGATTGTCGTGGTGCAGTTCGTTTATTTATTTGAGCTCTACATTGTGCTGAATTGAATTAATTGTGCAATTTGAGGAATTATTCCTAAATTGATTGAAATTGAGTGAAATTGAATGATTGATCGGTAGATAGCCGAGTATGGTTATTTAGCATTTACAATGCTTTGATAAGTTGTAAAGTAGAGAAAATTGTGAGGCTGAACTGAGAATAATCTTGGTTGAGATCAATCAGGTACGAGGTATAGACATACGTGGTTCGGTGATAAGGAAATCACTGGTGAAAACGGCGCCTTAAAGAATGCACGAGTGCTGTCTATTACCTGCATCAGTATAGACATACGTGGTTCGATGATAAGGAAATCACTGGTGAAAACGGTGCCTTAAAGAACGCACGACCGCTGTCTACTGCATGCCTCATTATCAACATACATGGTTCGATGATTAAGAATATCACTGGTGAAAACGGCGCCTTAAAGAACGCAGGAGTATTGTGCAATTCATATGTCACCTTGGCGAAAACGACACCCGAGAGCATTATTTTAGCTCTGTGACTGAGAATGCAAATGTGAGGTTTTATAATGAGAAGTGATTTGACCTGGAAATGGTCCGACTGACATGTAATCGACTAGGTCGATTGATCAATAATTTGATCCGTTGTCGTGAATTGACCGATTAAGTGGAAGTGACTTTGAATGGTCCGATTGACATGTAATCGACCAGGTCGATTGATCGAGATATCGATCTGTGATGTAATTGCTAGGGTGCCTATTGAATTTGTGCTAATATGCAGATGGAATTTGAGGCCAAGGTAAGTCTTCTAACCTGTGTGTGTATAGGCAGCCCGGTTAGCGTATTGGTTTCCTAATCGAGTCTTAGTGGGATAGAATTTGCTAAGACATGGTCTCATCCCAGTTGTGGGACAACATTTCAGGCCCGTAGATGAGCCTGTGAAGAAGGAACCAGAAGAGGACGATGAGCCAGTAAAAGATGAAGAGCTTGAAGCATGTGAGCTTAGTGAAGAAGAGTCAGAAGAGGATCAGAATGATCTTGAGTACGACCCGGATGAGGACTGAGATCCCATCCTCTTTTGTGAATCTTGTCTAAATGTGAATAGTGTGAAACTAGAATGTTATGAATACTCTTGTGAATAGACTTTGAGTTATGCCATGTATAAAGGTTTGGTTGTGAATTTCAATATGAAAAATATGGCATTGCTTTTCTATCCCCTTGTTTTATTATCTGGGGATTTATAACTGCTTCCGCATGTGCTTAATAAACGAAAGAGTCGGCGATACTTAGTCCTGGGATATCGCATTATAAAATCGACCAAGTAGAAGGATGTGTGGGTGCCCAAGGATCGGGGCATGACAAAGGCAGTCTATTCTCAAAATCCAATAGGCATTGAAGCAGCTTCATACTTGTTGCACTTAGATGCACTTTGTGTGCATGAGGAAAAGTGGAAGCTCTCCCTAGTATTTATGGACCAAAGTACTAGGACTGGTTGCATTACCTTAGATACACATCTCAAACTCCTGCCACCTTTTTCTCTACTTGCAAAATGCTTTCCTTGCCATTGTGAAGAAATTCTGGCAATACACCAGTCTTCGACATGTGCCTATATTTGATCATCCCCCAATTATCGTTTTCGCTCCTATCTTTCTTTTGACAATCAATTTTTCAACCAGTATAAGAGACTAAAGAAGGAAGTCTCAAGTGCGTGGAATGATGCAAAGATCAACGAGTGCTTGATGTTATACTTTATATCTATTGATCCCCTGGAGTATGGATTGATTAGTAGTCTTTGGGCTCGTTTAGTTCAACTTTGGGGAAATGGAAAGCCATTTCCCCATGTATCTTTGAATGAATGAGCATTTAGTGAATGCAAGAGTGTTTGGATACTCATTTTTGTGCATATTTTGTAAAGCAACTTTGAGGTGAAAAAAAAGGAAAAAAGAAAAGAAAAGAAAAATAGAAGAGGAGATGTAGAATGTCGGAAAGGGAAAAATTGTGGGGCAAGCGGCTCGAGCTGTTGCTATTGGTGGTGCTAGTGGGGAGGCAGTTGGTGGCAGCGGCAGTGGGGAGGCAGTTCGCCTGAGGTCACCCTAGGTCATAGATGTAGATGCATTAGAGAGGGGAAAATCGTTGGGAGGTTGCTTGAGTTGTTGCTAGTGGTGGTGCTAGTGACAGTGGGGAGACGGTTAAGGGCAGTGGGGAGGTGGCTATTGGTGCTGGTGCTGGTGGTGGTGGTTGTGGGGAGGCAGTTTCCCTAAGGTCGCGCGACCTCAAGCATCGGCTCGGTTGCATGACTTAGGCGACACTGTCTAAGGTCGAGTGACCCAGGCGACGCTGTCTGAGGTTGCCTTGGGTCACATGGCCTCAGGTGGCAGCACTTGGGTTGCGCAACCTTAAGTGAGGCTTCTTAACAACCAGATCTGGTCCCTCGGTGGCCAAATCTAGCCAGCAGAGCCCGCAGCTGAGCTCCACCAACTAAGTTAACCAGTGGAGCAGTAAGTCTAAGGAAGAAGACAATGAACAATATTTTTTAGGGTAAAAAGGAAAACATAATTATCAATGAGGGCAATATTAGAAAGAAAAAAAGTCATTAAACCCCTACTTAGCATTCCGAAAATCCGCATTTAAAATGCTGAACTAAACACCTAATATTTTTCCTAAGGGGCTTTGAGCCTCCAAAGCCCCTTGGGAATGTTGAACCAAATGAGACCTTTGTTTTTTTTGGTCACCATCAACTTGGGCCAGTGACCATCACCTTGCTAGATATATTGTTTATGACTAATCTATCTCCTTTTATTGAGTTCAACAGTCAACATATAAGGGCTTGTCTGTTCTTCGACAAGATCCCACACCTAGAATTTCTTTATGATAAATTCATATATGGATTTGCCAGGACTAGTGGACCTGTCTTTATAGAAGAACATGTTTTCTTGTTATACTAGCTTTGTCGATATATCTTCTGCCTTATTTTGTTGACTGTATCCCATGAGTTCATTGACATGGCTTATGTCTTGTCAAAAAGCATTGACATTGGATTAGGACGTATGGCTCTTGCAGCATTATATCGGGGTCTCACGGATGTATAGACTTCATTATTTGGAGGTGAGATAGCTATTATAAGCATCTAGAGGGGGGTGAATAGTTGCAAAAACAATTTCTCGTGATATGTGAGCAATATTAGACAATGAAAATGTAGCTCGCCTTTTTGATATCACAAGTAATTATGATCAAAGTAAAAGAGAGTAGGGAAGAGAAAATGAACACAAGGTTTATAGTGGTTTGGCTATTTTAATCCTACGTCCACTCTTCCACACTGACAGCCCACTGGCTGGATTTCACTATGAACAAAAGAGATTTTACAGCAATGTTCTCCCTTGATTCCACAGTGTAGATATTCTACCACACTTCTGTTAGGGAAATCCCTTATGATGTTTTGAAGATGACAAAATAAATCAAAGGCTACTAACATGTTTGATGGTTGAGTAATAGACCATGCAGATGATAGAACATGTAAAGGATATTGTCAAAGTGCGAAAACGGCCAGAAGACTGAACGTAACACATGTCCCAAGTATATTCTGAAGATTTCCAGACCTTTGTGTCAAAGTTTGAAGACTGCCGTGTCAAAGTCTGAAGACTGCCAGACTTTAGTGTCAAAGTCTGTTCTACATCAGAAGTCTGCTCACTCTGACAAATTCCAGACTGAACGTGAATGATGAACCAGAAGACAAACTCTATGCTGAAGCTGAACTGGGTACAGACCTTAAAGCTAAATCTGTTCAGAAGCAGATATGTTCAGACCCAGATTGTAAAGTCTACAGACTCAGATTGTAAAGTCTATTCCTCTCAGACTTTACATCCAGATTTGATGAATCGTAACTCAAGCCCAATCATATAACGGCTAGTGATCTGGTTTGGATTCCACATCAAGATTGATTTGATTGATTCAATCTATTTGATTGACGATTGGATCTTGAAGACAAGAACTTTCTATACGAAGAAGCTTTACTTATGGAAACCAAGATTCCGTTTGTATGGGCGATCGGAATCAATTTGGGATTTTACCTTTGTCACTCAACGGCTACCAAATCTTCTAAATACAGAGCTGTCCAATGGGTATATTGGAAGATGATTCTCCGGGATACTGTCCAACGGGTAGATTGGAAGTGGAGGAGTATTTAAGGAGATCATGGACCGATGAGCAAGTAAGAGATGGAGCGTAGAATTTATAATTCCAAAGTCTGAGCGACTTTCGATCATATACTTGTCTCTTGAGAGCTTAAACGTTTGTAATCATGAGAGAAATACCAAAAGAGTGACTTAGTGAGATAGTGTGATCTACTACTAAGTGTTTGCACTCGAAGTTGTAATCTCTTGTTGATTGCATAGTGGAATTCAGCCAAGAAGGCTGTTAGCGTGGGAGAGTGGACGTAGGCTTGGATTAAGCCGAACCAGTATAAATCTTGTGTTCTTATTCTTTTCCCTAACTCCTTTATTTTGTTCATACTAGCACTCTCAATTGGTATCAGAGCCAAGTACTCGGTTTATAAAAGTGTTTTTACTTTTGAGCTAAAGATTCTTTATGGCTAGTATATTGGCACCGGGACTTATGGAAGGGCAAAGCAACACAAGGCCACCATATTTCAATGGAAGAAAATACAAGCAGAATGGCCAGAAAAGAACAATAAAAGAAGATGATGAGCAAGGAAATTTATGCTTGATGGCACATTCAGAATCTGAGTCTGACTCAGACATAGACTCAGAATCAGAGTCTGACTTAGACACAGACTCAGAATCCGATGAGGAAATCGAGGAAATAAAAAAAAAAAAAGAAGTTGGTAAGGAATGTTTTTGGGCACATAATTCTCATTATGCTTGAAATTCGATATATCATTGATTGATTCAGATTTTATAATGATCATATTTTGTTTTATTGAAGAAAGAATCGTATGATTTGTTTTTGTGATTCGAAATTTAATTTGATACGTGTGATCATTTTTGATATCATGCTTAAAGACAAAAGAATTTATTTGGTTTAATTTTATTCTCTCAGATTTATTCATATTTTGCAAAGTGAAAATCTGTTTTACGTGATGATGCAAGATATTCTTAGATACTCAAAGAATTTTATTCACTCTGTTTTTATCGTACTATGACCAAGTGAGAATTTATTTTTCAAAATATCATTATGCATAATATTCTTTCTTGAGTACTCTGTTATGATGAATTAAGAAAGAATATTTGGAGATTATATATTTTGCTCTAACGTCATGGAATGATCCAAATTGATGGATACCAAAAAGGGAAATGAGTTGATTGCAGGAAATTCTTTAAGGGAAGGATGATTGCGAATCTACGCAAATTTTGGTGCAATCAGAAAAATATCTCCTATGAAGATTGGTAATGATTTTTATTTTCAATGGTATATTTCAAACATATACCTGGGTAAGAGAAATTTTTTTTCATCCCGCCTTATAAATTTCTACGTGCATTTATCATAATGTTGGATGATTGTTTATTATATTGCAAATATCTTTTGTTATAAATATAAGGCATTGCAATTTTGGCACGTGACAGAAATATCTATTTTCCTTTTGCAAAATGCATATCTGAAATTTATACTCAAGGAAATCTCTTTGATCTCGAAAGATATTACTGCATATTCATGGATATTCTTGCTATATTCTTAGAAGATATATTCTATCTAGCAAGTTTGATCTACAAATCAAAGGAATATATTACGTGACATTTTTGCAAAGATGATTATCTATTTTATAAGAATTTGCAGGTCACAAAAGAATCTTCCATATGGATTTTGGAAAACTCAATCAGAAAATCATGGAGATTCTATATTATCTTCTGGAAGTTCAAAGATTACATTCCTTGTGCAAAATTTTTGCTTATTGAGGAAATCCCTTATGTGTCGTACAAAAGGTTGAATAGTTTTGAATTTTAATATTTGATAATTTTATATATGCTATTCAATTTATCTATTTGAAGAAAAGGGTATTCACGTGAATATTATTACAGCTTATTTGTGCAAAAAGTTTGTTAAGTTGATGCAGGTTGAATTCGAGAAAAGCTTAATTGAAGAAAATAAATTTTTGCCTCGAATTTCAAAATGCAAGTGATCGTTGCGGATGTTGTTGCTACAAAGGGGGAGAAATCAAATCCAAAAGAAAAGGAAAAGAATCGTGATCATCTCAAAAAGGCAACAAATTGAGGGGGAGCTTTGATCAATTATGGAAAAATCTTTTTGGATTGATTGTGATCTTATTATGAATGGAAGGAAAGGTAAATGTGTCAGAATTTGTTCAAAAAATTCGGTTAGTGCATTTTTTTATTACCTTTTGTCATTAACAAATCTCTTATTGATATTATTATGACAAAAAAGGTACGTGCATTTTATGATGCATCCGTGATTTTTATTGGATATTTGCTGATATATATGATCGAAGTGAGCTATATTGCATATCTTTAATATTCGATTTACTTTATAAAAGCTGATTTTTGGAAATTATGATTCATGCAAAATATTTGTTATCATTCTCTACGTGAATCCCGCTTTTTGATTATGACAAAAAGGGGGAGAAGATATGAATATGCATATGTGCTGATTGGTTGATATTATTTATCGCATAATATTGAGCTGCGATTATTTTCTAAATATTATTATGCTCAATCTATTTGTTATCTTGTGATATCCTTTGATTTAAATTAAAAGCGTGTTTACAAATCTACATATTCAGAGATTGTTTTGTCATCATAAAAAAGGGGGAGATTGTTAGGGAAATCCCTTATGATGTTTTGAAGATGACAAAATAAATCAAAGGCTACTAACATGTTTGATGGTTGAGTAATAGACCATGCAGATGATAGAACATGTAAAGGATATTGTCAAAGTGCGAAGACGGCCAGAAGACTAAACGTAACACATGTTTAAAGTATATTCTGAAGATTTTCAGACCTCTGTGTCAAAGTCTGAAGACTGCCGTGTCAAAGTCTGAAGACTGCCAGACTTTAGTGTGAAAGTCTGTTCTACATCAGAAGTCTGCTCACTCTGACAAATTCCAAACTGAACGTGAATGATGAACCAGAAGATAGACTCTATGCTGAAGCTGAACTGGGTACAGACCTTAAAGCTAAATCTGTTCAGAAGCAGATATGTTCAGACCCAGATTGTAAAGTCTACAGACTTAGATTGTAAAGTCTATTCCTCTCAGACTTTACATCCAGATTCGATGAATCGTAACTCAAGCCCAATCATATAACGGCTAGTGATCTGGTTTGGATTCCACATCAAGATTGATTTGATTGATTCAATCTATTTGATTGACGATTGGATCTTGAAGACAAGAACTTTCTATACGAAGAAGCTTTACTTATGGAAACCAAGATTCCGTTTGTATGGGCGATCGGAATCAATTTGGGATTTTACCTTTGTCACTCAATGGCTACCAAATCTTCTAAATACAGAGCTGTCCAATGGGTATATTGGAAGATGATTCTCCGGGATACTGTCCAACGGGTAGTTTGGAAGTGGAGGAGTATTTAAGGAGATCATGGACCGATGAGCAAGTAAGAGATGGAGCGTAGAATTTATAATTCCAAAGTCTGAGCGACTTTCGATCATATACTTGTCTCTTAAGAGCTTAAACGTTTGTAATCATGAGAGAAATACCAAAAGAGTGACTTAGTGAGATAGTGTGATCTACTACTAAGTGTTTGCACTCGAAGTTGTAATCTCTTGTTGATTGCATAGTGGAATTCAGCCAAGAAGGCTGTTAGCGTGGGAGAGTGGACATAGGCTTGGATTAAGCCGAACCAGTATAAATCTTGTGTTCTTATTCTCTTGCCTAACTCCTTTATTTTGTTCATACTAGCACTCTCAACTTCCTCAAGGTTTCTCATGAATATAGACTCTTTTTTGCGTACAAGATTTCGCTCAGCAAATGAATTGACTAAGAACAATGAGCTTCAGACTTTGGAATTCTTCTATCGTGCACTCGCTCGAACAACTGGAACGTCTTCCTTCTATACTCCTTTATGCCATCATACCCGTTGGCACTTACCAAAGGACTTCCTCCAATCTACCCGTTGGACGGAATCAATTAGGAAGATCATTCGAGCTATTTAAGGAACATGTCGATAGCCTATCAATCCTGTTCACCCATACAATCAGGATCTCGGTTTCCATAAGTAGAACCTTCCAAGTATACTTCGCCAATTATCGAATCCTTAATCAATCTTGATTCGAATAAATGATCTTGTTATGTCATATCCAACCAAGAGATGTTCGTCAGTCGATAAGATCAAATCCTTAACGAAACATCTAGTCCTGGATAGACCTTCTTCGACAAACTCGAAACTGTCAATGAGGATAGACTTTGAGTCTTGAGTCTGGCAATCCGAAGGTCTTCAGACTTTAAATAGAAGAGTCTGCAAATCTTCAAACTAGACTGAAGGAAACGTTTTGTCAGCTTCAAAACAGTTCACGAAGATTTCTCCAACAATCTCCCCCTTTTTGATGGTGACAAAACTTTCCTACAGATTTGAATAACTTTGACCTGCAAAATAATACTCAAACAAATATGGATATCTTATAAAGATAAATGGCTTAATGATAATACTAGAATCTGCAACCACAGAAAATAGGTTAGTCTTTCATGTGAGTAAAGCCATTCATAAGATATCAATAGTACTTAATATAAGCAGTCAAATCCAAATCCCAAATTCAGTCCACATCCAGACACAAGTCAAGTCAAAACATCAAACATCAAAACAAACTAAAAGTTCAACAACTTCAAGTTCAAAGTTTTCAAATCTCGCATCTCTCCCCCTTTTTGTCATTAGAAAAAAAAAAGTTGAGATGAATTAGAATAGAGTCAAGATTGCTTGGGAACACGAACAAGCTGAAAATCTCCCATTGACTGGACGATGCCTTCCAGCTTTTTCAATTCTTCTTTCAGTTGAACTACATCTTCACCCTTAGCTTTTGCTTGAATCTGAAGAGCAAGGACTTGAATCTGATCATTCAAAGAAACTGAAGAAGCTTGGCTTGCAGTCTGCAAATTCTGTACTTCGTATCCCAAAGCATATATCTGACCCCGCAACTCCAAGAGAACATTGAGAATTCTGCGAAAATCTACTGAATTATCAGTTTGCGTACTGGCTTCTGCTCGATCAGATGGAGTAAAGGCAGATGATGGCAAATCAGCATAGTTACGCAGATTGGGCGATGAAACACCATGTCCCTCCTCAGGAAATTGAGAGGCATAGATGTCTTCTGCATTTGCTGGAGATCGACTTACTCCTTCACTGGTAGCAGGATATGAGGACATATCTTTTTTTTCTCGGTCTCTCCATGTTTCCATGCCTTCAGGTGGAGAAGAGTGTTCCTCATGCTCTCCTTTCTCTCCTTCTTCTTTTGCTTCAATTCTTTCCTCCTCAGCATCTCTTTCTTCTTCTTCTTTCTCCTCTGCTTCTTTCTCCAGATCTTCTCTTTCTCCAGACCTCTGTTCTGAGTCTTTCTCTTGATGTTTCGTTGATTCTGGAACAGAACGACTCAAATTCTTCAATGCCATAGTAGAAATGGTGATATCATCCTCATCATCTTCATCCTCAACGATGAGAGCTCTTCTTTTCTTGGATGAAGCAACCATGGGCTCCTTCCCTTTTCTTTTTGCTGCAGAAGAGATTTAATGAGGCTTGGCAGGGGTTGTCTCCTTGAATTTCTCCAATGCCTTGTTAAGTTCCTTCAGACGCATTTTAGACACCATTTTCAATCCTACCACCAAGTGATCACAAGATCGAACACAGAGAATTCGTGGAGGCTGAACATTCAAATGTCTGAATAACTTTGTTACAAGAGCTAGATAAGGAAGTTGACCCATGTCATTCACCACTGCTCTATACATGTGGAACAAAATAGTGTGAGGAAGAGAAAACTTTTTCCCAGCATTGATTGCGTACATCAGCTTTGCCTCTGAATTGGAAACATCAGTTTTTGAAGTAGACTTTGGCCTGAGGCAATTAATCACAATCTTGTGAAGCAGAATGTTGAACGCACGCATCCTTGAGTAGGAAATCCTTCCCTCTGTCCTTCTATCCTTAACAAGTTCCAATGTGGCACGAGCAATACACATTGATAGGTTGATATCTCCCTCTCTCAACCCCAATCACACCAGCCAACATATCTACATCCATCACATAATCCTGATCTTGGACACTAAAAGAAAATCTATTCGCATCCAGGAAACTGAGATTTGAATAGAAGTATGCAGTGAGTTCAGCATAGGCTTCTATGGGTTCAGAACAAAACTGCTCAAGTTGAAGAAAACTGAATTTTTCCCTCAAATTGACGTTCACAGAGTCAAGGAAATCAAAATCTACACTTCTAGAGTTTATCACCCCACGCTTCAACAACTTATTGTAAAAATGCTTGTGTTCCTCCGAACGGAACAACTCTATCCTTTTGCTCCGAATACTTGCTGCAACACCCATTCTCGGTTGAAATTGATTGTACAACTTGTCATCATCATTTCTGTTTGGATGATTCACTCCTCCAACACGTGGATCATTTGGGATGTTTGCAAGGGTTTCTTTTGCCAACCCCTTAGGGGCAATTCCCAAACGCTCCATATTTCTTAAAAAGATGTACTCATTACCATACCCTTTATCCTTGAGAAACTCATCGATGTAGTTCAATGGAGTACCGGTCTTCTTTAAAGCACTGTAAAGCTTATAAATAAAATAGGGCTTTTGGATTCTTATAGGATCTGCGCCTTCGACGATTTCTTCCTCTTTTCGATGACCAACATCCTGTGGGCTAGACGGTGGAGAATGACGCGGCTGAGAATGTTGTGGGCTCTGCTGCTGACTGTGAGTCTCTTCTTCCTCGGTGAGATCAAAGTGAGTAGGCCCCTCACTCATTTTCTGCGGTCCCCTGCTTACGATCCTCGAAGACTTCCTTTGAGACGACATCTTTCACAGTCTTCGAAAGATTCCAA
The DNA here is from genome assembly GCA_028830015.1 of Eucalyptus grandis x Eucalyptus urophylla. NCBI lineage: Eukaryota > Viridiplantae > Streptophyta > Magnoliopsida > Myrtales > Myrtaceae > Eucalyptus > Eucalyptus grandis x Eucalyptus urophylla. The sequence goes on along the minus strand of CM054189.1, from coordinate 26,806,297 downwards.
ACTTGTTTTTCCCAAGAAAGATGACAACTTTTTGAAGATTAAACAAGAGAAGAAGACGCAAGTGGAAGATCGATACTTTTTAGGGTTTTTGGAGTAAAACGAAGAGGAACGGACAGTATATAAGTCAGTTGAAGAGCGGCATCCGAAACGTCATAAAAGAAAGTAAAAAGATGCATTTTTAAAAAATAACTGCCTTTTTCAAAATTTAGATAACTGCCATTTAAGATTAACTTCATTTTCGAAAAAGAAAGATTGCGATAATCACTGAATAATAATAAAAAATCAATTAAGGACAGATGATAGTACAGTCAAAATTTTGTTTGTCTGAGTCTGAGAGTCTCTAGACTTTAACTTCTTCAAACTTCAAGATGTTGAGTCTGGAACGAATAACTTCAAATTGATTTTTCTCCAAAGGCTTTGTAAATATATCCGCCAGTTGGTTCTTTGAGTCAACAAACTGAATCGAAATTTCTCCATTCTGAACATGATCTCTGATGAAGTGATGTCGAATCTCTATATGCTTTGCTCTTGAGTGAAGAATTGGATTCTTGGTCAGATTGATTGCGCTGGTGTTGTCACACTTAATCTCTGTGCATGAATCTTTAATTCCAAAGTCTCTTAGCTGTTGTTTTATCCACAGAATTTGTGAACAATAACTTCCAAGAGCTACATACTCTGCTTCTGCTATAGAAAGAGCTACTGTATTTTGCTTCCTTGAAAACCAAGACATTGTCCTACTTCCAAGTAATTGACAGGTACCCGAGGTGCTCTTTCTATCAACTCTACAACCGGCTAGGTCTGCGTCTGAGTATCCAAGAAGAGTAAAGTCTCCCTTTTTAGGATACCAAAGACCAAGACTTGAAGTTGAAGCAATGTATTTGATAATACGCTTTGCAGCACTTAGATAAGATTCTTTAGGGTCTGCTTGAAATCTAGCACAAATGCAAACACTAAACAAAATGTCAGGTCTAGAAGCAGTAAGATAAAGAAGTGAACCAATAATACTCCTGTACAGCTTCTGGTCAACTTTCTTTCCTCCTTCATCTTTGTCTATCTTCAAGGAACTTGACATTGGTATGTCAGTCTTTTTGCAATCTTCCAATCCAAACTTTTTGACAAGATCATTAGCATATTTTTCTTGATGAATAAAAGTCTCTTCCTTCAATTGTTTCACTTGAAGTCCAAGAAAGAAGGTTAGCTCACCCATCATGCTCATTTCAAACTCATCCTACATAGACTTAGAGAATTTCTTGCACAAACTTTCATTAGAGGATCCACAAATAATATCATCAACATATATTTGAATAAGCAAAAAACTTTTGTTTTCTCTTTTGATAAACAGAGTAGTGTCTACTTTACCCTTTACAAATCCGTTTTGAATTAAAAACTTACTCAGCATGTCGTACCAAGCTCGAGGTGCTTGTTTTAAACCATATAAGGCCTTTTTCAGTTTGAATACTGAGTTCGATTTCCTTGGGTCTTCAAACCCAGGAGGTTGTTCCACATAGACTTCCTCATGAATGAATCCATTCAAGAAAGTGCTTTTGACGTCCATTTGGAATAACCTGAAATTCTTATAACAAGCAAAAGCAAGTAATAATTGAATTGCTTCTAACCTTGCTACTGGTGCGTAAGTCTCGTCATAGTCTATCCTTCTTCTTGCGTATATCCCTTGGCCACGAGTCTTGCTTTATTTCTTACGACCTTTCCTTTCTCGTCTATCTTGTTCCTGAAAACCCATTTTGCTCCAATAATAGACTTACCTTTCGGTTTAGGAGTCAATTCCCAAACATCATTAATACTGAATTGCCTGAGCTCTTCTTGCATAGCTTCAATCCAACTTTCATCAGATAAAGCTTCTTCTATACTTTTGGGTTCTATTTCAGAGACAAGAGCCACAGCACTAAACTCTTCGCGCCTTTTGGATCTTGTGCGAATTCCTTCATTAATGTCGCCAATAATGAGATATTTGGGATGACTAGACTTATGCTTCCAGTTGCTGGTTGATTTGTCAGGATGATGATCACTTCCTTCATTTGAATCTTCAACAATCATTTGTTGCTGGTCTTTAGAAGTCTGAGCTGCTTCTTGAGATTTAGATTTTGTAGAGTTTGGAGCAGGTTTAGATTCTTCAAGATGAGTCTGAATAGATTCATTTTGCATAGAATCTTGAAATCTGACATTCATTGATTCCTCCACAGATTGAGTCTTCGTGTTGTAGACTATGTAGGCTTTGCTTGAGGTTGAATATCCAAGGAAGATGCCTTCATCTGACTTTTCTTCAAACTTGCCAACTCGATCATTCGCATTTTTCAATATAAAGCATTTACATCCAAACACATGAAAATATGAAACAATAGGCTTCTTTTCTTTGAATAACTCATAGGGGTTTTTTCTAGAATAGGCCTTAGAAAAACTCTATTAATAATGTAACATGCTGTAGAAACTGTTTCAGCCCAAAAACGTGAAGATATATTACTTTCAATTAAAAGAGTTCTAGCCATTTCTTGAAGTGACCTATTCTTTCTTTCCACAATTACGTTTTGCTCTGGAGTATATGGAGAGGAAAACACATGCTGAAAACCAGATTCATCACAGAATTTTGTAAAATCTTGATTTTCAAATTCGCCTCCATGGTCTGTTATTATACTTGAAATAACATACCCTTTTTCATTTTGAACCTTTTTAGCAAACTTTTCAAAGTAAGAAAAGGTTTCAAACTTACTTGCTAGGAAATATACCCAAGTAAATCGTGAGTAGTCATCCACAATTACTAGGCAATATTTCTTACCTCCAATACTCTAAGTTCTGGTTGGTCCAAAGAGATCCATATGCAGAAGCTGCAGTACACGATTAGTGGAAACTTGATTTATTGGTTTAAAGAAATTTCTTACCTGTTTTTCCAATATGCATGGTGTACATAGATCAGACTTTTGGTATGACAGATTGGGTAAACCACGAACAAGCTTCTTTGTTGAAATTTTCGCTATCTGCTTCATATTGATATGCCCAAGTTTTCTGTGCCATAAGTTTGCTTCATCTTGAATTGAGATCAGACATTGCGATTCATCTGGTTTGACATCCAAGAGATAGATATTTCCATGTCTTCGACCCATGAATGACTGAGTAGAATCTTTACTGGTTCCTGAACATATTCCCTCTTGAAAGCTGATTTTGAAACTGGTATCGCATAGCTGACTGATACTGAGCAAATTGTAGTTAAGTCCTTCCACTAAAGAAACATTGCTGATTGTGAGGTTTCCAATCTTTATAGTTCTAAATCCCACAATTCTTCCTTTGCTGTTTCCTCCAAAAGAGACTTTTCCACCATTTACTTGAACAAACTTTATGAAGCAATTTGAATCTCTTGTCATATGTCTTGAGCATCCACTATCCATATATCATTTTACCTTTTTTCTTAATAGTGACCTGTATTTAAAAAAGAGACTCAAGCTTTCTTTGGTACCCATATTTTCTTGGGCCCATTGGTGTTAGTATGATATGCGGTTTTTGCCCATACTTTCTTAACAGGTTTCCAAACCATAGGACATTCTTTCTCAAAATGATCTAAACTATTGCACTTAGAACATCTGAGAGCATTACGACCTACTGGTTTTACAAAAACCATTTTGAAATAATGTTTGTAAGCATCTCTTAAGGGTCTTTGCTTAATTCTTTCCTTCACTTTAGGAAAATCAATTAAAGGAATGGTTTCTGCTGTCATTCCCAAACCAGATTTATTGAAATAAGGTCTTTGTACTGAAAGAATTTTCTCAAGTTTCTCAGAACCTATTGAAAATCTTTTTGAAATATTTGATATGTCATTTTTTAAAAATACATTTTCTTTTAAAATATTATCTTCACTTTCTTTAAGAGAAGAAACATTTTTGTCTAAACATTTCACCTTTTCTTTCAAAACACTTTCCTGTTGTTTCAGTGCAGAATTTTCCTTTTTGAGTTCGGAAATCCTTTTAAGAGGAGTCTTAAGACTAAAACACAACTCATCAATGTATTTAGAAACTTTAATAGGGATTTTGAAGTTACTCACCTCGAATTCACTGTCTGAATCTAAGTCTGTTTCAGAGTTTGAATTCGAATCTGATTGTGCCATCAAACATATATTGGCATAATCATCATCACTTTCTTCACACTCTGTATCACTCCAGGTTTCTGCTTTAAGAGCCTTTCGATACTTTTTAGTTTTTCCTTTCTTCTTCCTTCTGATGTGTCCCTTCTTCTTACATTCAAAGCAGACAACATCTTTGTTTGATTCATCATCCTCAATAGACTTGGTCTGTTGCTTTTGAAAACTCTGTTTCTTTGGATTGAATCTTCTTCCTTTTCTGTTCAGCTTTCTGAATCTTCTTATCATGAGAGCAAGCTCCTCATCGTCCATATCGTCTTCAGAATCTGTAACATAAGAATCATCATTGGATTTTAATGCAATGGATTTCTTACCTTTAGGATCTCCGTCTTCATTGATTCGCTCCACTTCATAAGACTGAAGAGTCCCAACCAACTCATCGACAGGTAGTGACATGATTCTTTGTGTCTCTCTTATTGAGGTCTTTATGTGATTCCAATCCTTGGAAAGTCCACACAGTAGCTTGTTTACCTTCATGGGATCAGAAATTGGTTGACCTTGATTTTCAAGACCATTCACGATTTCTGTAAAACGACTAAACATGTCAGTTATAGATTCTCCCGATTTCATTTTGAAGGCTTCGTATTGACCGAGGAGAATGTTGATTCTGGTCTCTTTCACTCGATCTGTTCCTTCATAGGTAATATGTAATCTATCACAGACTTCTTTCGCTGTAACACAAGAAGATATTATGTTATATTCAGTAGGTGACAAAGCATAATATAAAGAAAAAATTGCTTTTGCATCAAGAGCTTGTCTCTTGATTATCTATTCCTGAGTCATTTCACTAGACTCAATAGCTTCTTTTCCTCTTTCTGAGATAAGTGCAACTTTAGGAATGATTCCCTTTTCTACAACGTCCCATTCCAGATGATTCTTTGATCTTAGGAACGCCTTCATTTTGTTTTTCCATATGTTGTATTCATTTCCATCAAAGTAAGGCGGTTTGGTATTGCTTTGCCCTTCTACCAGCCTTGGAGCTAACATACTAGCCATAGATCTTTAACTCTGAAGTAAAACACTTCAAACAAAGTGAGTACACAGGCTCTGATACCAATTGAGATAGCTAGTATAAGCACCTAGAGGGGGATGAATAGGTGCAAAAACAATTTCTCGTCATATGTGAGCAATATTAGACAATGAAAATGTAGCTCGCCTTTTTGATATCACAAGTAATTATGATCAAAGTAAAAGAGAGTAGGGAAGAGAAAATGAACACAAGGTTTATAGTGGTTCGGCTTATTTTAAGCCTACGTCCACTCTTCCGTACTAACAGCCCACTGGCTGGATCTCACTATGAACAAAAGAGATTTTACAGCAATGTTCTCCCTTGATTCCACAGTGTAGATATTCTACCACACTTTCTCAAGGTTTCTCACAAATATAAACTCTCTTTTGCGTACAAGATTTCGGTCAACAAATGAATTGATTAAGAACAATGAGCTTCAGACTTTGGAATTCTTCTATCGTGCACTCGCTCGAACAACTGGAACGTCTTCCTTTTATACTCCTTTATGCCATCATACCCGTTGGCACTTACCAAAGGACTTCCTCCAATCTACCCGTTGGACAGAATCAATTAGGAAGATCATTCGAGCTATTTAAGGAACATGTCGATAGCCCATCAATCTTGTTCACCCATACAATTAGGATCTCGGTTTCCATAAGTAGAACCTTCCAAGTATACTTCGCCAATCATCGAATCCTTAATCAATCTTTATTCGAATAAAGGATTATGTTATGTCATATCCAACCAAGAGATCTTCATCAGTCGATAAGATCAAATCCTTAACGAAACATCCAGTCCTGGATAGACCTTCTTCGACAAACTCGAAACTATCAATGAAGATAGACTTTGAGTCTTGAGTCTGGCAGTCCAGAGGTCTTCAGACTTTAAATAGAAGAGTCTGCAAATCTTCAGACTAGACTGAAAGAAACGTTTTGTCAGCTTTAAAATACTTCAAGAAGATTTCTCCAACATGAGGTAACTTTGAACCCTTCTTTGGTCCTTTATGGATTTTGCATGGCTGGCTGTGTGTTTATTTTCCTCAATTATTTTATAAGAAGGACCGGACTTCGATCCATTGGGTCAAAGCACATGAATCATCCGTCGAAAGTGAATTTGGGCACTAGAAATTTTTGTCGAACACTTCGTCCTCTTCCTAGTGGCTTTTTTATCATTTGAATGCTTGCTCAACACATTACTATCTTTAACTGACTTTGACTTTCACAAGCTGGGGATTGATGATAAAGCTTGCAACCTTTTGACTATGTAGACCAATGCATGTTTATTTTGGTCAAGTATTCTAGCTCCATCCAACCTTACATTAAACTTCTCTTATGGAGGGCAACTTTCCTCAGGTTTCGAGACATATAACCCATACTATTGTGCATGACAATTTGGACTAACTCAAGGCATACCGATGCCAATAGTGAATTCACTGAACTTTCCTTTCTCCAAATCCTGCATTGGCCAAAGGGAGAAAAGAAAAGAAAACAAAGCAAAACTAGTTACAGATCCTTCTTCAACCTTACCTAGTATATTCGGTCAATTGCCGCCCTTTCACAGATGTCACTTCTTTGGGGGCATTCACCCATTTCTGAACCGTGTCCGGATCAACTCCTTTCTCCTGGTGTGCCACAATTTTATCGGCGTAGGGACCCTTCCCATCCTTCATTTCCACATCCCACGCCCTGATCAAGAAGTAGACGGGCATGATGATCATTCTTCCCCCTTTGCGCCACTCGACCATCTGAGCCAGCTAACGAAGGCATGGCTTACTTGAGGCATAGTCCTCGGACAAGATCGAGATGCCAATCTTCGACAGCTTGATTGACTCAGGGAACTGCTTCTTGATGTACTCTCCATTGGAAAGCTCTTCTTCGTCTAAGAAGGTGCGAACCCCGTGATTGACGAGGCTTCTGTAGAGAACATCGGTGAACCCATGTCGGGTGTTGCTTCCTTTGGAGCTCAGGAACACATCGAAGTTGTTTCCCGTCACCGAAGCTGATGATGCAGAGCTCGAACCGCCGTAAGGACCTTCTTTCGCCATCTGCAGCTGCAAAGGAGACTCACGAATGCTCAGAAAATTCCCTTGGACAGACTCTTGACAATACCACGCTCTGCCTTGGTTGATTAGCGGGGAAGCAGGTCTCCGTCGGTGTGGGATTTCTACAGTCAAATGGTTCCTAGGCCTTGACCAGATCCAATTAGAGGTGATGGTCCCAAGCCGATCCGATTCCAACTAAAAATCGAGAATCATATCACTAGGCTAGGCGAGGTCTGATGAGCAAGCTAAAGCCTCGCCTAGCTGATGCAAGGTCGGCTTTATTGGTGGCCAAGCGAGCTCACCTGGCCACTGGTGAGGTTTCGACAAGATCACCGAACCTCGTCCAGTCGGTCGTCAAACCTTGCCCAATTGGTCGCCGGAAATCACTATGGCTATTGACCGACAATGAGGAAGAAGAAGAGAAAATGATAGAAAAGAAAAAGAAAAAAGAAAAGAGATAAAAAAAAAATGATTTGCCTTGATTTTGGAATTGTTCTTAGGAGCAAGAAGTAATTTTTTTTTTCTATTTTTTAATTCTGCTCCAAATTTAGAGAAAATTTCAAATGAGGGCCAAAAGTGAATATTATTTTAAATAAGGGCTAAAGTGGCCAAATTATCTTAAATAAGGGCATGAAGTTACTAAAATGTCTTTGATAAGGGCCTTTGGCCAACCAGTGACTATCCTGATGGAAAAATTACAAATGAAGGCCTAAAGTACTCTCGTTTACTCAAATAAGAGCTTGAAGTGAACCTTATTTCAAATAAGGTTCTGAATTGGTCAAATTGTATCAAATAATGGCATGGAGTTGCCAAATCGTCTCAATAAGGGTATTTGGCTAGCCGATGAATATTCTAACAAGAAGGGATATCTTGGTAAAAAAACAAAATTATAACTAAATTTTTTTTTTAACTTTTTGATTTTCTTTTTCTTTTTCTTTTCCTTTCCTTTTCTTTTTTTCTTCTTTCCTCTTCCATCCGTCGCCCATCACTGTCAATGGCCAGCAGAGGTCGCCTGCCTCAAGCAAGGGACGCCCTTGCAAGCATCAGGCGAGGGCCGCCTCACTTGGGCTGGGCGAGAGACAATAGCCCAGGCAAGGCAACCCTCGCCCAATGCTAACGAGGGTTGCCTTCGCCAGATCAGACGAAGGTGGCCCTTGCCCGACACCAGTGAGGGCAACCCTCACTGGATCTAGCAAAGGCACACCTTTGCCAGACCCTAATGAGGGTGGCCCTCGCCTAAGTCTGGCGACCTCCGCTATGGCCGGTAAAGGGAAGGGAGAAAAAGAAAAAAGAAAAATAAATAAATAATTAATTAAATTAAAAGACGAAAATGTCATTCAGTCTATTAGGTTATGCTTTTTTAAAAACTAATATGGCTATTTCATACCATTATTTAAAATAAGTTCCACTCCATGCCTTTATTTAAGACAATTTGGCCACTTGAGACCTTTACTTGAAACATGGTCCATTTTGGGCCCTTATTTGAGAAAACGAAGACACTTCAAGCGCTTATTTAGAAATTTCCCCCAAATCTATTTCCAAGAACAAAAAATTTATCAAATGGACTTTTATTCTTTTTTTGTTTTTCTGAGAAGCAAAAGAACATAATCAGGCACTGTTTGTAGTATCCATAAACATGCCCAAAGTTTATCACCCTGTTCAACATGCACGGAATAAACTAATATTTTGCTATAGATAATTGTATTACTCTATTCATCACTGTTCAAATTGGTAATTGGAAATTCAATATCAATAGACAAGCATATATATCTTGATTAAAAAGCCAACATCAGCCCTTAGAACAAGTTGATAATTTATAAATTTGTATGGACGTTAATTATGATAACGATGATAACTTACTAACAAGTGATACGATAAGCAAGTTATCGGTCATAATTTTTCATTAAGAAGATAAAAAAAAATCAGCAACCTTAAAATTCTACCAACGCTGAAATTTTCCAATTATGAATCCCACGAGACCTAGAATTTTGCAACTCGAATAATTGCTTGGATTGATTGTCACACTAACATGAATATAACCCATAATATAAATTACGTAGTGCTAGGCATACTAAAGGTATACCAACTACTTAGAATAAGGTCCTAACCTAGATGTTATGTCTCAATTCCTGCCATGCGGTCTTTCCGTTATTCTAAATTATGGTGCTTTGGAGCCTAAAATTTTTCATATCTTGATATACTGTTGCCGACTCTATCGACAGGGTTGTCAATTTCTCTTGAAATACTTGGATGGTGGATAAGGTTGCCCCCGGAGAACCAAGGGATCACGTACAAAACCACGTCTTTGCGTGCATGGGTACATCTGGATTTTGCTGAAATTCGCAGTGGAGAGAGCACGCATGGAATAGCAACGTTATGCTAATTTCACCGATATCATCACAGAGACCGCCTTCTCTACCAAAGAGGACTATGGCAAAGGAGAACGAGAAGCACAGTGCTGCATAGAGGACTCTGCATGGCCTGCTGCCTCCGGAAACCAGCAATCTTTCCTCTGGCAAAGACTAGTTACAGGGAGCCTACGGAGATTGCAGACCAAGCCAAGCGACATGCTGAGTTTGCAAGGTGAGCTTTCTCTTTATTTCAGTAGACTTTGTTACACGCTTTCAGCAACGATAAATGACTACGAATGAAACTCCAAACCTGTGTTTTTTGCCAGAATGGAAAAGTTTTCAATACATGAATATTCAAATAAAAGAAAGTGAAAAGTGCCAGCCTATTTAGAGGCCAATCGGCCTTTAATATCCGCATACAATTCATTCCACTCTACATTGATTTTGTCAATCGTTTCCTGAGCTTGATTTCTCTTCTTTTCCATGCTTGGATCCTCGCTCTTCATACTGAGGATCTGTTCGTACTTACTCTTCAGTTCCTTAACTTTCTCTGATCTGTGTCGACAGATATGATTTTTCTGACTTTGCATTTTCAACTGTCTGCTCGCGTGCCTCAGTCTCTGCTTGAAGTTGGGCAATAACTCGCTCATTCTCAGCCACACTCTTAGCTTTCTCTTCACATTGTTTCTTGATCAAAAGCACTTCATCCTTGTCAGACGCCAAAAGATACTTTTCCATTTTGAGATCCCTTTCTAACCTCTCACATTCAATGAGGATCTTTTATTGGGAAGAGAGAGAACCACCCGCTGAAAAAAGTTATGCAATTTGAGATAGACACATTGATGTCCAATAGTAGAGACCTCTGGCGCATTTTGTTCGACTAAGGAGTTCAATAATTCTTGCAAATGACCAAGTAGCTTGAAATTAAACATAATTGCCTGGAGTCCCTGACTCATCATAATTTCCACCTCTTGCGATGCATTCTGGTAAGCTTGAAGATCAAAATGACTTGCTCGTGACATCTGTCTTGGTAGTTTGCTCTCCTGAGTCACCACTCAACAGAGACTCGATCTTTGAGAAAAGAGATTCCTCTCCGCCACCGCATAATCTGCCTCGACAATTAAGGGGGCTTTGTCTTTGTCCGTTGCTGATAATGACTTTGGTCGAGCAGCAGCAGGAGGCACAGCAGAACCAATTGTTGCCAAAGAAGGGATAGTCGATGCCCTGTCAGGCGGCATAGTTTCTTGCTTTGTCGATCGCGAGATGCCAGTATCTTCTGTCCCTGTCGGATCCACTGAGAACCTGGAATTCTCATCTGGCTCGAAACTTGAGTTTGATTAATGTGGAAAAAAGTGTGTTGGTTTGGTTCTGGAAATCATCTGACAGCTGAATTTGGAAGCAACAGCCTGAAAGAAATACAGAATTATTCATTGATGGAGTGAGATAGAAAGCAAGACATCTGTAGTTTACCTTCACTCTACGCCACGTGGTTGATGAACCTGCAACAGAGGGAGAATTTTGCAAGTTAGAAGAAGCGCCCATAGTTTCAGTTATTGACTTGACAGAATCAGAAGATTTTGCTTGTGCTTTGGGAGGAAGAGGAGCATTAAATAAGGAGTAAAATTTTCTATTTGGCCCAAAAAATTAGTCTAAGGTCTAATCAGTTCCAACAATATGGCATAGCTTGAAATAATCCTTTGACTGCCTATCCTTATGGTCTGGCAGCTTTCTAGCCATGACCTCTTTCAGCGTTCTACATTACGAGGTTGAAATCATACTTAAATCTTATAGGACAACTCAGATTTGACAATCTCAATGTACAGCATACCTTTATCCTTGCATTTCACAACCTGAATGGATGAATGTTGGTATTAGCTGGTTTGCTAAACTCCACCTGTGACAAAACCTGTGTAAGCATGTAGTCAGTGCATCAAATAAGACTTCTACCATGTGTCAAACGGTTATAAAGACTGATGCTTAGATTCAAACTGACTTGATTTCATTGATGGTATTGATTAGACTATATCCTTGGAAGAGTAGCTCGTCAAACAAGTCCGAATTAATAGAGAAAAGTTTGGAAAATGGAATACCTTCAATGAGCTACTCATCCCAATTTATTCAAAGTACTTTGGATTAAGAACTAACTTGAATAATACGGAAGCACCCCATAAAAAATTTAAGATACTACTACAGCAATCAGCGCTTTTCCGCACCACATCAAAGATTTAAGATACTGTTGACACCTCAATTTTATTTAGGTTAATTTTATTTTATTAAGTTTTTATTTTATTTCAGATAATAAATAATAAAAAAAAAACCAAAAAAAAGCAAAAGCCCAGCCCTTTTTCTTTTCCCTTTCTCTTCCCCCTCCGCGTGGCCCATATGGCCCATTTTCCTTCACCCTTGGCCCGGCCCATTTTCTTTCTTCTTCTTCCTCCTGTCTTCTTCTTCCTCAGTCGCTTGCATCTCACGCGCGGTGGCCGGCGACGCGCGCGAAGGACGGCCTACGGCCGAGGAGTGTAGGGCGACGTCGGCCGGAGGGGATAAGATCGCAGGCGCCATTAATGCTGAGCGAGCTTCGCTGGAAAGCTCGATGGGACACCGGTTCAGCCGAGCGGAACCGGTGGGCAAGTCGGAGGCCAGCGATCGAGCCCCTCCGTCGACCGGAGTTCCTTCGCCTATAAATAGGTGGCCGCAAGCATCGTCGGAGGGCGTGGCAAGCTCGGAAATCCTTCACTGAGAGACATCGGGAAGGGTTGAAGGGCGAGCACAGGAGAGAGCTCGAGTCACGAGCTCGGCCCACCTTCCACCGAGAGACTTCGGGGAAGGCAGGTAGCGAGCGACCTCGAGAAGGTCAGATCCGGCCGGTGGAGGCTCGGATCTGGCCTGAGTGAGGAGAAATCAAGGCCGAGGAAGGTCCGACCGAGATCTGTGGCGCCTCAGATCTGGAGTTTTCTTGCTGCTGTTCCCGTCGGACGCTGTACCGCCGCCGTTCACCCTGACCAAGTCCCGACGTCGTTGCTTCGAAGGTTTGCTGTCGTGCCCCCCCCCCCCCCCCGTGAGGCCGTCATCAATCGATCCCTGCCATCACCGTTCATCATCCCTGTTTGAGGAAAGGTAAAAGGGTCGTCGCTGTCGCCTTCGCCGAATTCGCCGTATTCCGCCGTCGCCTTCGCCGTTCATCGCATTCGTCATATTCTGCCGTCGTCGTTGTCTTTGCTGTCGCCGTCGCCGCCGCAATGCCTCGGTTTCCCCCTCGGCGCAGCGGATTCGCGAACCCTAGGGTTTGCGATTTTCCAGGTCGTGGAGTCGGAGCCGGGTTGGCGAGTCGAGTAGGGTTTCCGCGGTTTTTGGGCGGCGGAAGGTCGGGTCACGAATCGGAGCCGGGTCGGGTAGGGTTTGTAGGGAACCGGGTCGCGGAGCGGGTCAATGGATCCGGGTCGTCGGGCCGGGCCGGGCGTCCCCAAACGCCTGGCCACGGCGTCGTTTTAAAAAAAAAGAAAAACAAAAAAGGAAAATGATGAAAAATCCGAGTCGGGCGCGCGTTTGGGTCGTCGACCCGGGTCGGACCCAACCCGCGGATCCGACCCGGGTCGGTTTTATTTTATTATTTTAATATAAAATAATAAATATTTTATTTTCAAAAAAAATCAAAAAGTGTTTTATTTTCAAAAAATATTAAAAAATGTTTTAATTTCCAGAAAATCGAAAAATATTAAAAATTGTTGAAAAATGTTTTATTTTCTAAAAAAATCGAGAAAAATCAAAAAATAATTTATTTTCCAAAAATATCAAAAAATATTAAAAAATATTTTATTTTTCGAAAAAATCAAAAAAATCAAAAATATTTCATATTTTCCAAAAAAAAGCCAAAAATTCAGAAAAAGCCAAAAAGACTTGTATTTTTCCAAAAAAAATACCAAAAAACCCCAAAAAATCCCTTTTGTGTCCAAAAAATTAGAAAATGACTCAAAAAATGTTTTTCCTCCCAAAAATGCATGGAAAATCTCTCAAACATCCAAAAAGCCTTAGGGTTTAAACAAGATTAGGTACCGAAAGGGCATTAGTGATTAACTAGTGTAATCAAGTCCCCGATCCTAATTTCTCTGGTTGCGCAGGAGCGAGTATTTCTCCCGATACTTCGCTTGGGTTTCTAACCGACCCACTCCAAATCGATTAGTGGCGACTCCATTTTAAAAATTAATTTATAGGTTAAAAACTCAAACTATTAAAATCGTGAATTGGTGGACTTGGGAGAGTCCGGGCTTAATAAATTCAGCCGAGCCATTAGCCTCCTTAGGCGCTCGTACCCGATTGCGGGCGCCAGAAAAAAAGAGGTCGCGACAGCTTGGCGACTCCGCTGGGGACTTGAGAACTTAGGCCTTTATGTCTTGTTTAATATCTTTACTAACTTAGGTTATTTTTATGCAGGTCAAAAGCTTAGAAATTTATTTTAATTTTGTTTAAAATAGATTATCTTGTGATTATAAATTGTTATGCATGCTTTACTGTTTTAAACACTACACATGGCACACACAACCCGGCCGTCGGACCTGGGCCGCCATAGGATTTCTAGGATGGTGTTAAGAAAGATACGACCTCGAACGCGAGACTGCGATGTAGAGGTCGCCTTTCTTTTCCCCGAATTTCTTAGCCGAGGTTAAGAGGATATGCTGCTAACACGAGACTGCGACGGGCGGATATCCTTTTAATCTCACCAATCCTTCTGAGTTAGAAATCGAGCCGCACATCTCATCTGTATGTCGTTGTGCTTGCCATTTTATTTAAAAGCAAAGTGATTTCTTTACTTTTACTTAGTCTTTTCTGGCTCATGGCAAAATAGGGTCAGGTTGTGTATTTCCCTTCCTTATATGCGATGGGAAGATTTGATATCCAGTTTATTCCTACCCCAAAAGGAGAGCTTCTCAGATGGTGGAAGCAGTTAGATCAACTCGGCCAAGAGTGCGTCAAATCAAGAATCGGTCATCTCCTCCCATTGCTCCAAATCAATATCCACTCTGGGGTCATGCAAGCACTACCACATTTCTGGTGCCCTGAAACATCTACCTTCATGTTCGGCAAATTTGAACTGACTCCGACTTTAGAAGAGTACAGTCTCGCCATAGGAATGCCCCTGGGAAGCGAGCTTGTCAAGCCAATCGGCATTGACCCTGTGGTTAGTCTATCACGGTTTCTAAAAAATCATTCGGTAAGAGAAATTGTTCAAGCCAACAATAATGCTTTTCTGCTATCATCTTTAACTGAATGCTTTGAAAAACAGTCAATGACCCAAAAAGCCAAGATCTTCCTCTTAGCATTCTTTGGTTTTATTATCTTTCCCCATCGAAAGAATGCTATAGATCCTTCAATCACATGGGTGATAAATCAAGTCATTTTTAGAGCAGGATATGTGAATATGGTTTTAGCCGAAACGTTTTTATCCCTTAATCGTTTCAAGGACCAAAAAGAAAAAATCATGAGGGCCGCTCTAGAAATTCTACAAATGTGGTTCTTTTCCCATATCAAAGGATTTGGGCACCTCATGCAAATATTTGAAATCAACGAGTTTAAACACCCATTGCAAAAGTTTCAAATCTTGGAAAAATATTCTCCTAATGAAGAGTATTCTCGATGGATTAACTTGCTTAAAAACCCGGTCCCTGAGACATTCCTATGGCGAGCTAAATGGTTCATTGCAGGAGAGGCGCGCTTTGCGCTTAATTATTACAACCCCATCCCGTTGCTAGGCCTCTCCGGAGCTACCTCATATTATCCATATAGGGTGGCTCGTCAGTACAGGGTCCTTCAAGAAGTCCCGCCACCACTCAAATCAGGATTGTTCCGAATCTTTTTCACCCGTACGGACTACAACTACTTGGAGGAGATCCGCATAATTCAGAACGCATGGAGTAGATGTCACACTGAAAAGATCGTCGTGCCCAGAAGGTTAAAGGAACAAGAAAAAGTTCATCATGCATCAACATTCTACATCCTCAACCATATAATTCCCAAGGAGTTGCAACCAGTAATCCCTGATGTAGTTGATAAACTTACCCTGCAAGGGCGAATCGAATCTCTTGAAAAGAGCTTGGAGACCAGCAAGAGACACGTATCGAAGTTAGTACGAAGAAGCAAGCGGCTTCACAAGACTAGAGCTTCCCATCGCATATAAAATGGGCAGCGGGACTTTTGATGTGAATATTCCTAATGTTAATATCTAGGGTCGTTTTGACTTGTGTAAAAAGCCCTTTTGGCATTGTATAAATCTCCTGCTAATAAATAAAAATGACGTGACCCTTGCCATGGGCCAATGTTCCATACGTTTCCTGGCTTACATTCTCTCCATTTTCTTTATGCAGGTAATCACAATCATAGTCGTATTCGCCAAATCCAAAAGATAGAATGGCCGAAGAAAATGTACCAAGCCGTGTCGAGATTATGGAAAATGAAATGAAGCAAGTCTTCAATGTGCTTCAGCAACTCTCAAAGCAGATAGATTCCATCCAAGGCAAATTAGCTCCCGCCCCAGCCTCAATCGAAGTATTGTTACCGCAATCATCTACTCGAGGTGATCAAGGAAGAGATACTAATGATAACATGCCCGAATTAGAAGATGATACGCACCAAATCGTAGTCGAGAAAGCAAAGCCCAACAGTTTGTCTAAGACTGAACATGACAAACGCCTTGAGAAGCTTGAAGAGAGGCTAAAGCAATTGCAAGGCCTTCAAGATCCTACTCCAACAGACCTCTCCATCTACTCTAAGGTCAAAATGCCGGAAAAATTCAAAATGCCTGAGTTCGAGAAGTACGATGGCACGACCTGCCCAAATGCTCACTTGTAGATGTACTTGGTTCGAATGACCCAGTACGTTAATAATGAACCTTTAATGATCCAGTTGTTCCAGTCAAGCCTGATAGGTCCCGCCCTGAGATGGTACATAAAAAAGAACATAAACCTCATCGAGACATGGAGTGAAGCAAGTGAAGCATTCCTCAAACAGTACAAATTCATAATGGACATTACCCCTTCTCGCGAGGATCTTGATCGCACGGAAAAGAAAAAGCAAGAATCCTTCAAAGAATATGCCATTAGATGGAGGAATCTCGCCGCCCAGATCAGTCCTGAGCCAACTGACTTTGAATTGAGAAAAATGTTCATCAAAACCCTCCCTTTCGAATACCGCAATCGGATGGTGACTACGATCGCTGAATCATTCAATCAACTCATTCCAGTGAGAGAGCAGATTGAGACAGGTTTAAGGGATGGCTGGTTCACTGAGCCTGCTCCTGTCAGCAAAAGGCTCAACATGAAAAAAGACAAAGAATCCTTGATCGATGTCAATGCCACGTACACTGCAAACACCGGTCATCTCCCGACTGTTCAGACAAACACAGGCCAGCAACAGACTAATAGCCGTCCACCCCAACGCTACAACAACCGAAGACAATTCACTCCGCTTCCTGGATCTCCCTCCCAGGTTTTGGCAATCCTCCGAAACAAGAGCCTCCTTTCAACTGAGCCAAGACGACCCAATGCTGAAAACTTCTCCAGCTATGACCCGTCCAAAAAATGTGACTATCACATGGGAGAAGTAGGCCATTCAACTGATGAGTGTTTCGTCCTTAAGCATCGAATCCAGAACCTGCTGGATACTAAGGCCTTCTCATTCCGAACCGCGAAGCCGAATGTCCAAAGCAATCCGCTCCCTGATCATGCTGACAAAGTAAACATGATATTCAGTTCTGAAGCCGGTCAAATCAGAAATGTCAATGCACATATGGTCGACATCTATCGAGGGCTAGTAGAAACCGGGTATTATCCGGGCAATGAAATACCGCCTTTCGCAATAATGGAGGAAAGGGTATTAAGAATGATAGAGGCCGGAATAATTGTGCACGCCGGCCACGCCAACATAGTTTCTACCATATCCCAAGTCCTCATCAATTGGGAGGAAGAATTTGCGGCACTAAATGCGGAAAAGGAGAAGAATGATTCCACCTTACCCGAGAGCGTCTTTGAAAGGAAAGGAGCCATTGTTCAAGCATCAACAGCAGAAACAGCTATAGTCATTGAGATTCCCCAACCTTACAAATACAAATACAACAATGCGGTACCATGGTCTTATGACCTTGATGTTGGTTTGGTCACAAGATCTGGGCGAACCTATGCTCAAGCAAATACTCAGTCTGCTAAGCCCGTCACTGACGAAGAAGCCAAGGAGTTTTTGGCCGTAGTTAAGGCCAGCGAATATAATGTGGTGGAACAGTTACGAAAATCACCGGCGCAGATCTCTCTACTGGAATTGCTTCAGACATCTGTCAAGCACCAGAAATCCCTCATGAAAGTATTAAGTGAAGTACATGTCCCTGAAACTATTGAGCATGACCAACTCGAGGAATTTGTCAGTACCATCCTTCTAAAGGATCAAATAGCATTTTCTGATGAAGAGATTCCCGAGGAGGGTAAAGGACACACCAAGGGCCTTTACATATCAGTCAAGTGCAACGCATCTCACGTCGCTCGAGTGCTGGTTGACAACGGATCTGCTCTTAACATATGTCCATTAGCGACACTCTGTCGCCTTAAAATAGAGAGATCATGGATCCAGGTACCCAAGACTTCTGTTCGAGCATTTGATGGAACAAAGAAGGAAATAGTGGGAGAGATCGAGCTCGACATTCAAATTGGCCCAACCGTATTCAAAATTTTGTTCCAGGTGATGGATATCCCCACTGCATTCAATTTCCTCTTAGGGCGCCCATGGATACACGTCGCAGGAGCAGTACCTTCAAGCCTCCACCAAAGTGTGAAGTTCGTGGTTGGAGGAAAACTGATCACGGTCCGAGGAGAAGAAGATCACCGCATCTACCACGAGACGGCCATTCCTTATGTTGAACCTAGTGACAAGAGCGAAGCTAGCTATCAATCGTTCGAGCTCGTGTCTACTATACACGAAACTCGAGGGACTTTGCCCCTCGTCCCCGAGATATCAAGTGCTGCAATCATGGTAGGAAAAATCATGGTAGGACACGGTTTCCTTCCAGGACAAGGGCTTGGTAGGAGAGGCCAGGGCATTCGTCAGCCTATTGAAGCTCGGAGAAGACCCTATACTGTCGGTTTGGGATATTCTCCAGATAGAAAAGCAAAGAAAAAAGTCAGCCTTGTATATCCCCGTCTCGAGGAAACTTTCCCAGGCCCAGCCAAGATGATGCATGAGGAAGAGGAAGTGGATACTCCAAAATGGTTTAACCCCGAAAGTGTGAAATTGCCCATAACCCAGGAAGACACAACTTGGCCCTCACTTATAAAAAAGGAGGGGCCAGATGACATGACCACCATGCTCGAGGATATTTTCATAGGTGCCATTGAGGAAGAGCAATTAGAAGAGACATGCGATAACTTCTCGTTCATCCAGCTTCGACACCAAGTCGAAGAACTACGCGAGACTGTACACCATTTGACAGAAAACTTTGCTCAAGCTACCCGTGCATTCCGTTCTCGTCACAATGAGGAGCTGGTGATAAATGAAGAGGACCCTACCGACACGACCTGGCGAGGGGCATGGCTACCCTTATCCCCAAGAAGCACACGACCATATTCACCTCTTCCTAAATCAATGGGCATTATTTTCCCCATCCTCCTAAAGCAAGGGATAATCGGCAGAGAATTGAACCATCCTACCCCCGAGTACTTCATTGATTATGATCCATCCAAGCAATGCGATTACCATTAAGGGGAATTAGGACACTCGCTAGATGATTGCACCATCCTGAGAGACAAGGTCCAAGATCTTTTGGATGCTGGGGTATTCACCTTCCGCTCTCCATGGCTGTGTTTTGGCAATGATCACCTCCTCGTGGTACCCAGCACCCGTACCATGTTCCCCGAGCATGCTAAGGAGGCGCATAAAGGAGAAGCAATCATAGACACTTTGGGCCAACCAAGTGGTAAATTTGACTACTATGTCAATTATTCAATTCCCCAAAGTTTCTATGATCATCACCACAACATCGTCCCTGATGGATGGGGAGACGTGGATGATCTGAAATCCAAAAAGCCGGGAGCACAAGGAGACGTGACTGGCAACTGGTATGAAGACTTCTTCGTGGGCGCTATCAACGAGGGACCGTCAGGGGAAATGGGTGCAGGCCCGCTCGAGTAGAATCCTTTTTAACTCCTCTGCATACTCCCCTACGTGGGAGCCTGTACATATTCTTAAAGTCTGGCTTGCTTTGTTTTCAACAACAGTTCCACTCAAGGAACTATTTTTTGAAACCACCCTGTAAATCCGTCTACTAATAAATAAAGTTGAAAACATTTTGAGGGCATGAGGAGACACACCAAACCGGCCCGTTGATGATAGCTAGCCGTCAAATGAAAGAAGAAATCTGAGGCCCGGGTCTCCTCATGTTTCATTGTCTTTAATCTTTAAAAGCAATTTATCACCTTTTCAAAAGAAAGAAGCATGCATACTACTAACCTTATTTGTTCCCTTAGCCTATCTACTCTATGACACAGGAATAATATAGCGGTAGGCGAGGGTATGGGAACAGTCCAAACCAGCACCGTAAGTAGCCATGATAGCAATTCTGATGACTCAGATGATGATTTTGATGATTCCGACGGAATTCAATGGAATTGGAAGCGCCACGAAGAAGCAAGCCCCCTACTACCGAAAACACCATCATTGTCAATTTAGGCAGCACAGAAGATCCAAGGGAGATAAAGATTGGCGCGAACCTTCCTGAAGAAGAAGCCGCAAGCTTAATTGCCCTCCTAAAGAGATATCAAGATGTATTCGCATGGTCTTATGCCGATATGCCAGGCCTTGATCCAATGATCGTGGAGCACAGCTTGCCAACCAACCCTGATGTGGCCCCTAAGAAGCAGCGGCTAAGAAGAGCTAAGCCTGAATTTTCAAAAAAGATTGAAGAAGAAGTAATGAAGCTCCTGGCAGTAGGCTTCCTCGAAGTCTCGCAATATCCTAGTTGGGTGGCAAACATTGTACCAGTAAAAAAGAAAGATGGTCGAATCCGGATTTGTGTCGACTACCGCGATTTGAACAAAGCAAGCCCAAAGGATGATTTCCCACTACCTCACATAGACGTTCTTGTGGATAGTACTGCTGGATTCAAACTTTTCTCTTTCATGGATGGGTTCTCAGGATACAACCAAATAAAAATGAAGGAGGAAGACAAGGAAAAGACGGCATTCATTACTCCATGGGGGACTTTTCACTATAAGGTCATGCCTTTTGGCCTGAAAAACGCTGGAGCAACTTACCAACGTGCCATGGTCACCCTTTTCCACGACATGATGCATAAAGAAATTGAAGTATATGTCGATGACATGATCGCTAAAACCAGACATGGAGAAGACCATGTGAAGACCTTGGAAAAATTATTCGATCGACTTCGCCAGTTCAAGTTGCGCTTGAACCCAGCAAAATGTGTGTTCGGGGCGACTTCTGGAAAATTACTTGGATTCATTGTGAGCTGTAAAGGGATAGAAGTGGACCCGTCAAAAACTAAAGCGATATTTGAGATGCCTCCTCCCTCGACTGTGAAAGAAGTCCGGAGCCTCCTGGGAAGATTAAATTACATTGCACGATTCATTTCCCAGCTTTCTGAAACTGCAAAACCTTTCTTTAAACTTCTCAAGAAAGATGCACAAATCAAATGGGATGATGACTGCCGACTGGCGTTTGAAAATTTAAAGCGGTACCTGATGAAACCCCCGGTTTTAGTACCCCCGACTCCAGGACACCCTTTGACCCTCTACCTTACCATCAACAGTGAATCCCTAGGTGCAATGTTGGCACAGAAAGGA
The DNA here is from genome assembly GCA_028830015.1 of Eucalyptus grandis x Eucalyptus urophylla. Lineage (NCBI taxonomy): Eukaryota > Viridiplantae > Streptophyta > Magnoliopsida > Myrtales > Myrtaceae > Eucalyptus > Eucalyptus grandis x Eucalyptus urophylla. The sequence goes on along the minus strand of CM054189.1, from coordinate 26,784,921 downwards.
CCCCATGATGGGAAGGAACGAGCCATTTACTATTTGAGTAAAAAGTTCACCACATCAGAACAAAACTACTCCAAATCAGAAAAGACCTGTGCTGCATTGGTATGGGTGTTGCACAAACTCCGGCAGTATACCTTGCATTACCAGACATTCCTTGTCACTGAGAGTGACCCAATCAAGTATTTGCTTGGTTGCCCGGCCTTGGTGGGAAAATTGGCCAAATGGCAAATCCTAATCTCAGAATTCGACATCCAGGTGATGTCGCAAAAATCAGTTAAAGATCGGGTGATTGCTGATATGTTAGCAGATTACCCTAAAGAAGTAGGCGATGATCATTCCTCAGATGACCGAATCTCAACAGTAGAAGAGGACACGTGGACTATGTTTTTCGATGGAGCTGTAAATTTGTCAGGTTCAAGCACTGGGGCGGTCTTGATATCCCCAAATGGGCAACATTATCCTGTGGCTGCAAAATTGATGTTTCCATGCACCAACAATATAGCTGAATATGAAGCATGCATCCTCGGCCTACAAGTGGCTATTGGAATGGAAGTGTCAAAACTAAAAGTGTTCGGTGACTCCGCCTTAATCATCCTCTAGACTGTGGGCAAGTGGAAGACAAGAGATGCCAAACTAGTGCCTTATCACGACTACTTGGAAGAATTGGTAGGAGAATTCCGGGATATCTCGTTTGAATATCTACCTAGAATTCATAACCAGTTTGCTGATGCACTAGCAACACTATCATCTATGTTACAAGTAACGAAGGGGTTAGAAGTAGAGCCTTTGAAGATTGAAGTCCTGACAAGACAGGCCCACTGCATGACTATAACTGAAGAACCCGATGGGAAACCCTGGTATTACGACATCATGAAATACATCCAAAAGCAGGAATTCCCTAAAGAAAGCACTCCCTCTGATCGAAAATACCTTATGAAAATGGCTTCGAGGTTCTTCGTCAGCGGTGAAAATTTGTACAAAAGATCATATAACTCAGTCCTGCTAAGGTGTGTGGATGCAAACGAAGCCACACAAATAATGCAAGAAATACATGGGGGAGTATGTGGTCCTCACATGAATGGACATATGTTGGCCAAGAAAATAATGAGATTGGGTTATTATTGGTTCCCCTTAGAGAGCGATTGTGCTCACCATGTGCAAAGCTGTCATCGTTGTCAGATCCACGGGGACAAGATAAATGTCCCTCCAACTGAATTGCATCAGTTATCTGAGCCGTGGCCATTTTCAATGTGGGGCATTGATGTGATTGGCCCAATCAATCCAAAGGCATCAAATGGGCACCGGTTCATTTTGGTCGCAATCGACTACTTCTCAAAATGGGTCGAGGCTGCATCCTATCCAAGCGTAACTGCACGAAACGTTATGAAATTCATCAGACGTGACATAATCGCCCGTTATGGCGTACCGGAAGCTATTGTCACTGACAATGGGTCAAACCTAAACAACAAGTTGATAGATCAATTGTTTTCTGAGTTCAAAATCCAACATTTGAACTCGTCCCCTTATCGTCCACAAATGAATGGAGCTGTAGAAGCCGCCAACAAGAACATCAAGAGAATCCTATCCAAGACAGCTGAAAACTACCGCGACTGGCATGAGAGGCTACCCTTCGCACTAACAGCGTATCGAACTTCGATTCGAACTTCCACTGGGGCAACGCCTTTTTCCTTGGTTTACGGCATGGAGACGGTTTTGCCTGTAGAAGTAGAAATCCCTTCCTTGCGAATTCTATCCCAAGCAGGATTGTCCAAGGAAGAATGGACACAACAAAGGCTTGAGCAACTAAATATGATCGACGAAAAACGACTGAAAGCCCTCTGTCATGGTCAGTGTTACCAACAAAGGGTAGCTCGATCGTTCAATCAAAAGGTGCGACCCAAGCACTTCGAGGTAAATGAGCTAGTCTTGAGGAAGACGCTGCCAATCTTTCCAGAGCCCGGAGGCAAGTTCGCCCCTAATTACAAGGGTCCTTATGTAATAAAGAAGATACTCCCTGGAGGAGCCTTGATTCTGACTGAAATGGACGGGCGGGAATTCTCCAAACCAGTTAACTCCGATGCTGTAAAAAAGTACTACCCTTGAAAGATGTTTATTGTCTGGCATTGCCAAGCACTTCTCTATCAGAATGAAAATGCTTATGCACCTTTATATATGAGTGATGTATTTACACCATCATAAAAAATGTGTGTTTGACTCAATGGAGAAAAATGAATGGTGATGACCAGTCTTTAAGGAAGTGTCATAAATCAAGAAGCAAACTCGATGGCATAACTTGAACAAATCAACATTACCCAGGCAAACGCATAAGAGTAATCCCTGTCAATTTTGCCCAGCTCGGTGTAAAGGATGCGTCATTTAGGAACCAGTCTGGTTAAAAGAAACCTTATGTCCCAGTCAACAATCTTAGAATCTGGAAGCCTCACTTCTTGTTCCAGACACATGCTCTTGCAAGAAGTAATTGCTATTAGGAAACTGGAAGTTTTGATTGTCCATCTCAAATTCTATAGAAGCTTGAGGTACATGACTTTGCCTGATCAAAGGCAGAAGGAAAAATTCCACAGAAGGAAAGCATTGAAATGTAAAAGAGGCCATCAGCAACTTTCCTAAGAACCAACACAAATAAACTCTGGGGGGAAAGGTAATTTGGCATCATTTCTAACACTCACTCTCTGAACTCATATTGACAGGAGGCATTGGAATTCAAGAGCCAGATCAAATGGTTAAATAGGGCAAACCAAGTGATCCAAGCAAGGAAAAAGAAACAAAGATGCCCGATCAGATTCCCAACCTTGGCTGATCATTCATGTGTCATATCCCTAATCAATAGGGACAACCATCGACACCCATTTGTGAATAACCCTTTTGATGTTCAAAGCTTAACAATACTATTATGTTGACCTTTAAAGCTACCAAGAAGGTCTTTTTGAGCCAAAACCATTCACTTGTTTTGAAGAGTCCAAATTCCATCATATTTAAAATACTACATGCCTTTTACAAATGGATTTTTTGCATGATGATTTTGTCTGTCTAAATCACAGATTCCATTGAGAATTATTAGAATAGACAGCTAAATGAAGAATACAAGATTAATCGAGCATGCTGGATGAGGCGCGTCAGAATGATGAAAGGCAAGCCATATCCTACACACAGTCCCCCATCTATACACTTGTGAGATGAGTGCAGAAGATTCCATGGTTGCAGGGTAAAGAGTTCTCTCGCGAATGGTACGATAACCAAAATAGTGAGAGGCATTCCATCGCTCACCCCTTTGAGCCCCATACATTGGTGAAGCTTCTCTCATACCCCCGTCAAGAGCAACCCCACACTGGGGCAAGTTGAAAACAAGTCAGCATAACAAAGTGAGAAAGGGGATAGAAATTTTCTTGCTTGCACTTGCATCAATCTTCGAGTGTCTTTATTGCATATGAACACTCACGTTAATTTAAGTGCCCTAGAATGACGAAGAGCAATTCTTTCTCTATGCACTTGTATTCATTGTACAAACCAATTGAGTCTGTAATTTCACCCTCACATGAAGGCAAAACATAAGTTACTGCCATTTAAGCAGCATAGCCCAGAGCGCCTACTGAAGATGAAGACTCAAGAGTCTAATAACGGTGCTTCGATTGAGCTTGTCTAGGCCAGTTCCTCTAATGACAAGAATGAAAAAACAGGGGCATAAAAAAGCAGTGTACCTGGTAAAAGCAAGGTCAATGCCCATAAAAGAAGAACTGGAATAAAAATAGGGGCATGAAAGAAGCAGTGTGCCTGGTAAAAGCAAGGCCAATGCCCCCCAGTCAAAAATGCAGCCAATAAAATGTTGCTGTTGTGGTCCTTAGAACCTCCATTTGACAGTGAGAAGAAAGATTGGCGACAAATGCCAAGGCAATCACCAGCTCTACCTTTTTACACATGAATCAAGCCTACATTGCATCCCATTGTAAAAGTCTCTTCAGACTAGGGGCACTTCAATTAACGCAGGATTTCATATGTCTATAAGCATCGCTCGGAGAAGTACAAGCAAGATTACTCTATCTCTTTTCGCAGGGTTCTTGACTCGTAAACCCGGAGATGATCGTGCAACATTTTCGTCCATCAGCTTCAACCTTGATGGTCCCCTTCGATGAGCCACTGACTAAGAACTCATCACAGTTTCAACAAAGACCTCTCACATTGGTAAAGTCGTACCGTTTACGAGAATACTCAAACCCTTGTTGACATGATGACAGTGAGATATTATGGTCCTTATGAATCCTACATCAATGGTCAGGATAGCCTTTTCCATGAGAGTGAGCGGAAAGTCCTTTCAGACTGAAAGTCCCTCATCTGGCATGCTCGAAGCATCTATATTCCGAATAAATGTTGTCTTTCAAAATCTTCCCTAGTGGAATTCGAATGATACAAAACTGACAAAATTATCATGCATGAATCTCATTTGAGCTCATGAATTTATAGCATATACAATCATGTGTGCATATTGTGCAAATAGTAGACATACTCTCAGAGATTAGAGATATTGCTAGGTAAGCATATCCCTATTCGTCTTAAGGTACCTATCACTGACCAGGTACTCTCCCCTTGACACTCGACCTATTCAAATTGTCTCTTGAGTTTCGATGCTTGCAACTGTCTTAGCATCCCATTGTCTTTGAGTACCGGCCACCGTCCGGATACTCCTTTTTCCTGACACTCGACCTATTCGAGTTGTCCTCAGAGTATTGATACTTGTGACTAACCAAGTATCCCTTTATCGTTGAATGCCTACTGCTGTCTAGGTATCCCTATTGTCTTTGAGTACCAGCCACCGTTCAGATACTCCCTTTTTCTGACACTCGACCTGTCCGAGTTGTCCCCAGAGTATTGATACTTGTGACTGACCAAGTATCTCTTGGAATACCTACTGCTGTCTAGGTATCCCCATATCGTCAAGTACCCACCGTTGTCCAGGTACTTCCTTTTCATGGCACTCAACTTGCCCAAGTTGTCCCCAAATAATGTAGCAGTTGTTCAAGCATTCCATTGCTTTGTATGCCTGCGCCTACCCAGGTATGCTTCCTTACACTTGGACCGACTGAGTGGTCCCAGGTTGTATCATTAAATACTTGTGTTCATCCAAGTATTCCAGTACTTTGTACATCTGTGGCTATCCAGGTGTTCCACCCCTTTTAAGTGCCTACGGCCATCCAGGTAAGTCTCGTGCTGCATTCAAGTTTATGTTACCAAGAGGTGAGAGACCTTCATGAATATGCGAGGCACGCCCTCGATATTCCCAATTACCAGGAGGTGAGAGACCTTCACGAATATCTCAGGTACGTCCTCGATATTCCATGCACAAAGAGTTTGTACCTATGATCATCCAGGTACCCCTTCGATACTTGTGAATGTCCAGGTATCGCCCCAAAACAGATGCCCTGAGAAATGTCGGCGCATCTTCCCGAGAAAGGTCGGGTTCCAACTGGTGTCTTCGACAGAAGTCAGACGCCCCACAAATCGATGCCCTGAGAAAGGTCGGTGCATCCTCCTGAGAAAGGTCGGGTTCCAACCAGTGTCTTTGACAGAAGTCAGACACCCCAGCAAAACAGATGCTCTGAGAAAGGTCGGCTCATCTCCCGAGAAAGGTCGGGTACCAACTGGTGTCCTTGATACAAATCAGGCACCCACAAATGAGATGCCCTGAGAAAGGTCGGTGCATCTCCCGTCAAGGCGACCGAAGAAAGGTTCGGGTCCTAGACAAATCATGGATTGTTTTAACAGGCAACCAAAGAATGGTTCGGGTCCTGGAGAAGCAACTTCCCGTCACGGCGACCGAAGAATGGTTCGGGTCCGAGACAAACCACTGATTACTCCAGCAGGCGACCGAAGAATGGTTCGGGTCCTGAAGGAGCAATCTCCCGTCAAGGCGACTGAAAAAAGGTTCGGGTCCTAGACAAATCATTGATTGTTTTAACAGGCGACCGAAGAATGGTTCGAGCCCTGGAAAAGCAGCCTCTTCATATCACCAGGTAAGATGACGCCTTGATACTTGCCAAAACTCGGGGTTCACACCCTATCTCACTCACTCCCGGTAAGTAACTACAGGTATCTTCTTATCTGTCTTAGTATATGTAAAGTTATATTGCTCTTTTCCTACATAGAATAATATATCCCAAATAAAATATAATCTGCTACGCATGTATGGATAAAATTGAGGCATCAGTCTGTCTTTGAATGCAACCTCTGCGAGCTCACCTTCAAAGAGGGGCAGCTGTTGACACCTCAATTTTATTTAGGTTAATTTTATTTTATTTTGGATAATAAATAATAATAATAAAAAAACCAAAAAAAAGCAAAAGCCCAGCCCTTTTTCTTTTCCCTTTCTCTTCCCCCTCCGCGTGGCCCATATGGCCCATTTTCCTTCACCCTTGGCCCGGCCCATTTTCTTTCTTCTTCTTCCTCCTGTCTTCTTCTTCCTCAGTCGCTTGCATCTCACGCGCGGTGGCCGGCGACGCGCGCGAAGGACGGCCTACGGCCGAGGAGTGTAGGGCGACGTCGACCGGAGGGGATAAGATCGCAGGCGCCATTAATGCTAAGCGAGCTTCGCTAGAAAGCTCGATGGGACATCGGTTTAGCCGAGCGGAACCGGTGGGCAAGTCGGAGGCCGGCGACCGAGCCCCTCCGTCGACCGGAGTTCCTTCGCCTATAAATAGGTGGCCGCAAGCATCGTCGGAGGGCGTGGCGAGCTCGGAAATCCTTCACTGAGAGACATCGGGAAGGGTTGAAGGGCGAGCGCAGGAGAGAGCTCGAGTCGCGAGCTCGGCCCACCTTCCATCGAGAGACTTCGGGGAAGGCAGGCGGCGAGCGACCTCGAGAAGGTCAGATCCGGCCGGTGGAGGCTCGGATCTGGCCTGAGTGAGGAGAAATCAAGGCCGAGGAAGGTCCGGCCGAGATCTGCGGCGCCTCAGATCTGGAGTTTTCTTGCTGCTGTTGCCGTCGGACGCTGTACCGCCGCCGTTCACCCTGACCAAGTCCCGACGCCATTGCTTCGAAGGTTTGCTGTCGTGCCCCCCCCCCCCCCCCGTGAGGCCGTTGTCAATCGATCCCTGCCATCACCATTCATCGTCCCTGTTTGAGGAAAGGTAAAAGGGTCGTCGCCATCGCCTTCGCCGAATTCGCCGTATTCCGCCGTTGCCTTCGCCGTTCACCGCATTCGTCATATTCTACCGTCGTCGTTGTCTTTGATGTCGCCGTCACCGCCGCCGCCGTCGCCGCCGTCGCCGCCGCAATGCCTCGGTTTCCCCCTCGGCGCCGCGGATTCGCGAACCCTAGGGTTTGCGATTTTCCAGGTCGTGGAGTCGGAGTCGGGTTGGCAAGTCAGGTAGGGTTTCCGCGGTTTTTGGGCAGCGGAAGGTCGGGTCACGAATCGGAGCCGGGTCGGGTAGGGTTCGTAGGGAGCCGGGTCGCGGAGCGGGTCAATGGATCCGGGTCGTCGGGCCGGGCCGGGCGTCCCCAAACGCCCGGCCACGGTGTCGTTTTAAAAAAAAAAAAAGGAAAATGATGAAAAATCCAAGTTGGGCCCGCGTTTGGGTCGCCGACCCGGGTCAGACCCAACCCACGAATCCGACCCGGGTCGGTTTTATTTTATTATTTTAATATAAAATAATAAATATTTTATTTTCAAAAAAAAATCAAAAAGTGTTTTATTTTCAAAAAATATTAAAAAATGTTTTAATTTCCAGAAAATCGAAAAATATTAAAAATTGTTGAAAAATTTTTTATTTTCTAAAAAAATCGAGAAAAAAATCAAAAAATAATTTATTTTCCAAAAATATCAAAAAATATTAAAAATATTTTATTTTTCAAAAAAATCAAAAATATCAAAAATATTTCATATTTTCCCAAAAAAAGCCAAAAATTCAGAAAAAGCCAAAAAGACTTGTATTTTTCCAAAAAAAAATACCAAAAAACCCCAAAAAAATCCCTTTTGTGTCCAAAAAATTAGAAAATGACTCAAAAAATGTTTTTCCTCCCAAAAATGCATGGAAAATCTCTCAAACATCCAAAAAGCCTTAGGGTTTAAACAAGATTAGGTACCGAAAGGGCATTAGTGATTAACTAGTGTAATCAAGTCCTCGATCCTAATTTCTCTGGTTGCGCAGGAGCGAGTATTTCTCCCGATACTTCGCTTGGGTTTCTAACTGACCCACTCCAAATCGATTAGTGGCGACTCCATTTTAAAAATTAATTTATAGGTTAAAAACTCAAACTATTAAAATCGTGAATTTGTGGACTTGGGAGAGTCCGGGCTTAATAAATTCAGCCGAGCCATTAGCCTCCTTAGGCGCTCGTACCCGATTGCGGGCGCCAGAAAAAAAGAGGTCGCGACAGATACCAATACAACGTTCAATGCTCTGGATTGAAAATGTAACAACACCTCCCGAAAGCATAATTAAACTAACTGGCATAAATAGAAGTTCTTTGGTTGTATATCGCTGAAAAATACAAGAAAAGGTAAAATGCCCTTTTAAAGAAGAGAAGTCCTTACATATTTGGACCCCATCTTTCAAGTAAAAAGGATGAAAAAAATGCAAAGTCTTGATGACTCAGATTTGATTTGAAAAATGATTCTGCATGTGATAATGAGAAAAAATATCTTGTCCATCATAATTCATCATGTCATGCACTTTTCTTATTATAAGGAATTCATTCATCTTAGTAAAAATTCCAAACATGACATGTGCTAATCAAGTGCCAACCTCCACCTATGTGGTCCAGAGGGAAAATCATAGTGTTGGTTACCTCAGATGAGCTTTCTGTCTCAATTATGGCACTACTTGGCTTCTCAAAGGAATGCAGGTGTTCCACACTTTTAATATCACGAATCTTCGGACAGCCCTTGATTTTAATATCTTTCAGCTTCTTTAGTTTTGATAGATCAGGCAGTCTCTCAAGACTTTGACAATACAAAACATTCAATGATGCTAAAAATATCAAGTTCTCCAGCTCATCCAACTGTTGCAGCTTGCAGTGAGATATTCTAAAAATTCGCAAGGATTTGAACTACCCAAGGCCTGCAACTTCTGTTACAGCACAGTTGAAAAGCTCGAATTCCGATAGGAGCTCCAAATATGAAAGATCTGGCAATCCTGTCTGTGATTTGTACTGGTGAAGTGAGAGAGTGAATAAACCTGGAGGAAGCCGTGGTAGCTTTTTCAAGTGAATGCAGCAAAGGGAGAGCTTTGTGAGCTTACAAAGGAGATCCAACCCAACAGGTAGTAGTCGGATCTTTAACAGAGATAGTTGCAATATCTTTAGCTCTGACAAACTCCGGAGCTTCAGATAAGTGTCTCCTTTGGCCTCAACTTGACCTTGGTCAGGTAACACCAGTTCCTGGAATCCATCAGCCAAGAATAACTCTCCCAACTTAACCAGGCTACTAATGTCTGGGATTGTATCCATCAATTTAGAACTGACAAATAGGCTTATTAAAGTGGAAGGAAGCTTGGGCACTCTATGGAGCTTGTCACAATGAAGTAGATCAAGCGTTTGCAGATTGGGAAGTCTAGAAATGCTATCTGGTAGGCCATGAATCCGAGAGTATCCAAGCCTCAAGACCTTCAATCTCGAAAGTTGCTCAATATCTCTAGGAATTTCCCTAGCCAAACTCCGACATCTTGAAGCATGCAGCTCTTCAAGCCTCTTCAACTTCCATATAGCACTAGGCAGCTCTCGTACAAAAGTAAAATCAATTTTGAGCACTTCTAAAAGATTTAACTTATTGACAGTATTAGGTAATTCGACAATTCCAGTGCTTGATAAATCAAGTTTGATCAATGAAGCCAAACTGCCCAAGGACGCTGGTAACTTCAATATTGACCTACAATGATTTATTGACAAGTGTTGTAGCACTTCTAACCCTTCAGACATGGGAAGTTCAGTTATTTTGGTACCATTCAGTGTGAAGACTCTCAGAGATTTCATATGGCTAATTGAATTAGGCAGTTGGATCAATGAAAGACAGTTGCAGGCATTGAATATTCTAAGCTTTTGCAAATGACCGATGGAGACAGGAATTTCTTGAATAGCAGTTTCATCTATAAGAATCTCTTCCAAGGATATGAGGGAACCCAGCTCTTCAGGCAACTTATTGAGTTTAGTACAAGACCTCAAGTTTAGTGAAACCAACCTCTCCAGACTTTTTACCGAAGAACTGATTTCAACCAATCGAATGCACCTTTCAAGAATCAATCTCTCTAAATATTTGTAATAAGACAAGTCTGGAGTTCTGATCAAATCAACACAACCGGTGAGGTTCAGAACTTTCAATTTCTCGGCTTTCTGTCGGAAAGTAGAATAACAAAAGAGTCAACTTTTCTGCTACAATTTGAAAAATGAGATTAAAAATAATAAACTTCCCTACCTCGATTTCTCTCCAACCATTCCATTTTTCGTTGACCTTACTCCAAGAAAGATCTAGAATAACCAATTTCTTCAAATCCAAATTTCCAGCACAAAGATTACGAGGACAACCTTGCCAGTGGAGCCATCTTAAACTTGATAGACGCCGCTCAAACTTTCCTTCAAGGTTTTCCTGATCCAATCTAAGGAATCTTATGTTCGACATACTTGCAAAATGTGCTGGTCTAAAACTGCACTGTAACCTACTGTCAAATTTGAGAAGAACACCTTGAACACTGTCCGTTCCCTACATGCGGAATATAGGATTACCAAGGGACTTCACATTTCCCCACAAAAATATGTGAAGATAATAAATTCTTAGAGACTTCAAACTAAAGAAATCATTTTATTAAAAGTCCATTTATTTTATAGAAAATGAATGATTTGGAAAACATTTTGTTGAAAATGATCGCTTGTATCTCTTACAAAAACAAATGAACAAAAAACATTTTCCTCGTCCATGAAAATATGCATACATAAATTGTTATCAATAATGAAAAAATTATCAATGACTAATTATTTCAAGAAATATAAGTGATCATTTTTAAGAAAATGTTTTCCAAATCATCTATTTTCCAAGAAACAAACGCACCCTAACTGTCTTTCCTTTAGGAAAAAAAGATCACTGAATTGTAAGGCACACAATTGTAAGGTAAAAACAGTGATGAACTTGTATCTTACTTTTTCATTTGTCAGCACATCCAAGGCTTCATCTTGTAACCATGATCTGCTGCGGTTTCTAGGTTCACGATGTTCCCCTTGGACGATATTTCTAGCTAGGTCTCGAAGTTGATCATGCATCCACAGCTTATTGTTCTCAATCTTAACAATAGAGGAGAGAATGAGCAGTTGTAATTCCAATCCACTAGCAGAATCACAGTTAGACCACAGGTAGCATGCAACGCTCTTGTCCTCTCCAATGAAGAAACAAGCAATGTGTAGAAATATCTGCTTTTGCTTGTCAGGTAATGCTTTGATGATTGTAGCTTAGGTACTTTTTCCAACTCATTTAAGGTTTGCATCCATACGTCCTGGCCTTTAGAAAAAAGATATGACCCAACAACCTCAATAGTCAGCGGAAGCCAGTCAATAATTGATACTATTTTTTCAGAAAGAGTAACAAACTCATCCGGAGTAGGTTTCTCCCTGAAGGCATGGATGTGGAAAAGCATAAGGGCTTCATGTTATTGCATTCCCCCAACCTTATATTTCAGGATCACTTCAAGCTTATCTAAAGCTTGTTCGGCTCTGGTGGTAATTATGATCCTACTTCCAGAGCCTAACCAATGAAGACTTCCTAAAATTGGAGTAAGTTCAAAGCCTGGTTTGATATCATCGAAAACAATGAAAACTTTCTTGTGGAAGAATATGCTTCTGATGGACTTAATCCCGTGATCAACAGAAGGAATTTGTCTATGCATTGCACCTAGAAGGTCAGAAGTCAACTGACCTTGCAAATCAACTAAGCCTCCTGGTTTTTTGGCATTTTCTCTAAAGCTTTCCAGAAAGCTACAGCCATCAAAGAGATGAAATATTCTTGTGTAGACAAACTTTGCAATTGTTGTCTTCCCAGTGCCCCCTATGCCATGTATTCCAACTACACGAACATCACTAGATTCCACATTTAGTAATTTCATAATTGCTTCCTCATGATGCTCGATGCCAATGAAGCATCTCTTCAACACCCTCAACACATTTGCGACAACTACATCAATGATCAAAGCACGTGTGCCTAAGCTGTATCATGCGTGCACGTGTGCACAAGGCACATGCATAAAGATTAATGTAAGTCCATCAATGTCTGAACTCTGAAGTAATTTGCAAGAAGTTCACACACTCCTTTCAAAAACTATCATACAGCAATCAGCTTTAGACAAACAGGGCACACAATTAGTGGTGCATACTTTTACTACATCAGGTATTGATACACCTAGCAGCATTAGTCTAATTAGATTACTTAAATTGAAGTAAGCGCTACCTTGGGATTTAAATGCTACGTTACTCAATTACACTCACCGATTACCCGCCAACCCTGAGATGGACCCCACATGGATGAGAGCTTCCTCCCATTTCCGGAGGGTTTCTGGGTCGACTCCTGTCCATCTATGCATGTTGATAGCCTTGCGGTAACCCTGGGATATGTTTTTCACGACCGAGGGCTTGACGTTGAGGAAGACGGGCATGATGATCTTGCCCATCGTCTTGTGGTCCTCCACAATCTCAGCAAGCTCTTGGAGGCACCAACGGCTCCACGGATAGTTCTCTGACAGGATCGGAATGGCGATCGGAATTGGCTCGCGAACAACCTCTACCTCCTGATCCCAGACCACGCGGAACCCCGCTTCTTGGAGGCTACCGCAAAGATGATCCACAAAGACCTTGTCCGATCCTCTGAAGCTCAAATACACATCGAAAACCTCTGCCAGAGCAACATCGGCCCGAGCAAGAAGGGAAGCAAGAAAGGCGAAAGGCATCTCCTTCTTTCGAAATGAAAGTGGTTTTCGTGTCGGGGTCTCCTCCTCTCAGTTTCGTCTCTCTTCCTTCTCCATTTCAAAGATCCATCTCCCTGCTTCATACCACGGGAGCGGGCGTAAACATAAGGGCCTCTTAACCGGCCGACCAATGCGAGACGGGTGTAAAACTTTAAGAAAGGCCTCTTCATATCACGGGAGTGGGCGGCTCTTTCCGGGATCCCACCCGCGCGCGTGACCGGCACCGCTGCCTCGGCCGCTGTTGCCCGGTTCCGCACGGAGTCCTCGAAGTTCCTCCCGACTTCGTGTGGCTCAAAATCGGTGTCCCTCTTTTCCGAAACATCAGTTTATTTAGTAGATAGTTAATTATTTATTATGCTAGCGAGTTCTATATTCTCTTATTTGAAAATAACCTAAGCACAGGTAAGAGTGAAAAGAACCGTATACCCGTTTTGCTACGTGTTTCATTTAATTTAACTTTAATATGTATTATTACAATGTATTCTGTGTATTTTAATCGCTCTACTTTCATTTTATTAAGTGAATTTAATAGTCTAATTTCTAATTATTTTTCATGCCAACATTACATGATGTTTTGAAATATATATTCAAAAAAATCAAAAATATGATAAAATTAAGTACATAAAAAATTCTAAACATCCATTATTATCATGTAAATGCAAAAGAAAATGCTCCATAAAACATTATTACATATAATACTATCTTTGCCTTGATTACAGGGTATAATTAGCTGTTAAGGCAACTCATCCAAACCATTTTGCAAACACATGTCATTCTAAATGCATTGGATTTTATATCTATCAAGAAACGATTATCAATGTTATAGTGCGAGAAGCTCCAAATGAATACTCCTTATTTGCAGTTTCATCATCACTAGACACATTTAAGCAAATTGGGTCTTCTTCAATAAAAACAATACAAAGAAAGATGAGTAAATAATGTGTAATGCATTTATCAACCACAATATTCAATCTTTGAGTAAATTCTCATTAATTTATACCGGAAATCAAAGTCGAAAAATTTACAATTATAATAATTTTTGGGGAAATAAAGTTAATAATTGGCGGAATAAGTTCAGAAGAAGACAAACAAATGTAATGGGTTTGGAAGAAGCGTTTAGGGTGAAATTGAAACTAAAGAAAAGTAAGAGAAAAGATAAGAAATAATCTTAAATTGAGAGTGAGATCCGTAAGGGATAATATAGTCAATTCAATGTGATAAAGGGGTGTTAAGAGCCAACAAAGGGGTACGATAGCCTAAGCCTTTAGAAAATGTAGAAAGGGCGTCCTCCCCGTGCTAAGGAAAAAAAAATTATTTACTTCAAAAAATTTTACTTTCTTGAAATAAATATTTTTCTCAAATTTGAAGGTACCGGCTCTTGACTAGTACCCCATGGCATATTGTGATTAAGCTGGATTGCTACTTTAGATGCCAACCTGACCAAATTGGATTGAAAGGACTAAATTGATCGCATTGGAAGAGTGTAATTAAAGTTCAAGAATTGAATTGAACATTAAAGAGAATACATAAATTAATTATGACATTGGCCCTACTCATAGATAAAAGGACCAAGTCAACGTAACATGTAAATATGGAAGCGAATGGATAACAAGTAGATGTACACTCACCAGAGAAGGAAACACAAATGACCGATTTGCAATAATCTAAGAAAACAAAGGACCGAATCAAACAGAACAAGTAGGCGACAATATAAAATTGTATAAATATGGTAAATTACATTATTAAATTGCACATCGAGTACAAATTTACAGGATAAAATATGACCTTTTATTCTATTATGAAAAGAAATTACCATCGGAAAGCCAATTATTTAACAAAAGGTAAAATTCATTACCTAAAAAATGTTGTGAGGTCCCTAACTTAGATGTGTAATAGTTTCTTGCCTTCCTTTTGAGCATTAACTAGTCCACATAAGACAAACATTAGGTAGATGAAAAATTGTTAAGTAAAAAAAAAAAAGGTGTGAAGTCCAAATATCTCTTTTGACTAATCTCTAATAGTACTCTTCATGTTTTTCAGATTTTAAAGATGGCCGTCCTTAAATAGTTTTTTTTTTCATTCGCCAAATCTCTCTGAAAGCACCTTTCCGGAATTTTCTTACCCACTCGATGTTGAGGTCGATACGGTAGTTTGATAAATCTATTCTCGCTCATCACTTTCTTAAGTATTTAAAAAAAAAAAAAGATCATATAATATGAACTACCGATTAGTAACTATTTTTATTATAAGATGTTACTTTTGTAGGCCAAGTCCTAGCAGAGTACTCCCTGGCGTCACACAAGTTGATGACTGCTTGTTAGGCCCGTCAAATGGATAAGTTGGGTGGGGTTTGGGTGGGTTGAAAATGGTCCGATCCATATTGATCTATTTAACCCGTTTTAACTCATTTTCATGTAATGTAAATTTGACGACCCATATCCGACTCAACACACACCCGGCCCAACCCATATTATCTCATCAATAATAATGAGTCAGTTACATGGAACAACAATGACCAATATGATATGGAAATTCAGCGATGCTGATTCATGCACCTATTTTAATATTTGAGAAAAGCGAGATATGTAGTTGAACTGTTTAAGTAGTATAGATTGCATCCTAAGTCATCAGAAACAGTACGTATTCTCTTCATGGCTAGGCAAGTAATCAAGCAACTGCAGGGCCTTGTTGAGAATAACTTCGTAGAGGAAATATATCGCATTCTCCTTTGAAAGGAAAAGTAGAAGGAAACCTAGAAGAAGAAAGCATTCTCGTTACAAGGAAGACAAGAACGACGGAAGTGGAGCTCATGGATCATTGTTCTATTGTAAAGATGCACGAACTTTAGAATGTACCTTTGCTTCATAATCTTCATGCTTGCTCAAGGAAGCATGAAATGGATCTGTCCCAAGTCTTGATTTAGATCAGTTGGCTGCCATGAACTTCGCAAATCTTTGGCCTTTCTGTGGAGCTCAACCACTAGCGGCTGTCCTGTTAAGGTACGTTCTTGCAATGTTGGATTTTACGTTCTCTCAGCTGCTTCAAGCTCGACAGATCTGGCAGTCCTTGAAGGAAATCACAGTATGAGATGGTCAATATTGTCAGGGATGGCAAGCATTCGAGACCATCTAGCTTTTCAAGCTTGCAGTGAGAAATAAACAATGCTTCCAAAGAGGAGAGACTTCCAAGTCCTTGTATTTCCGTTACTGCACATGAGAGAAGCTCCAACCCTGATAAAGACTTAAGATACCTAAGATCCGGCAATGCCTCCAAGGATTTGCAGTCTTGGAGATCAGTTTTTTCAGACTTTTGGGTAGTCTTGGAAGACATCGCAGGTCTGGACATCGAAGATCAAGCTTCCTGTTAAATTATGACTCTAGTTTGAGCATTTGCAAAAACGCGAATTGCTGGATTTAACAAAAAGGAGGAAAGTTCTTCTTTGCTGCGAAGCTTGCGGAATCCGAATTGAAGAAAAGAAAGTGAAGTCCCTGCACGTGAAGATTGGTAAAATAGGTGGGCCCAGAGTTCTAGGCACGCACGCACGTAAGAGGAAGAAGTCCTCTCCTCTGCACGCGTGAAGAAGCATCTGCAGCACCATTCGTCTCCACGTGAAGCCAAAATAGGAAGGTGGTGGGGCCCAAGTTTGACTTTGGGCGCCCATACACACGTATAAAGTAGAAACTAATTCATGTTTTTGGTTTTGCACAAAGTCGGTGAAAAACCCTATGAAGCTGCCGAAGCCAAACGTAAGAAGTCGCACGTCCGCCAAAGAGAAGCCAGAGATTTTTCTTTTTGGCATGCAATTTGAACGCGTGGTAACTTTGTGCTGTGAGTTTAAACCAAGTGAGTTGTTTATTTATAAATACTTTGGGTTTTGGGTTAAATTATGGTTTGGGAAACACCGAGAGAGTGTTTGAGTGACTTGAGTATGTAATATCCTTGTATCACTTGATCTATAGTGAAACTCGCTGCTACTCTCCCCGTGGATGTAAGTCTTTACGACTGAACCACGTAAATTTGGTGTCCAATTTATTTTCTTTTTTGTCTATATTATTATTCGATCGCTCGCCTTAATTGCAACAAGTGGTATTAGAGCCAGGCTTGGCTAAGTTGAAGCGAATCGATGGCGACAGAAAAAGTAAAAGTGAGAATCGACAGATTTGATGGGAATGATTTTAGTTTCTGAAAGATGCAGATTGAAGATTATCTTTACCAGATGAATTTGCACTTGCCCTTATCTGGGGAGAAACCAGAGACGATGAAGCAAGCTGATTGGGATTTGCTAGATAGACAAGCTATGGGTGTTATTCAGCTAACGTTGGCTCGTAACATCGCGTTTAACATCTTGAAGGAGAAGACCACTACTAATTTGATGCAAGCCCTATCAGATATGTACGAGAAGCCCTCTACAATCAACAAGGTATGTTTGATGCAACGTCTGTTTAATTTGAAGATGAGTCAAGGTGCGTCAATTGCAGATCATATCAATGAATTCAATGTGATTGTTAGTCAATTGAGTTCAGTTGAGATTGACTTTGAAGATGAGGTACATGCTTTGATTATGCAATCCCCATTGCCTAATAGTTGGAATACTACTATTACTGTTGTTAGTAATTCCTCTATGTCAATAACTTTGACGTTTGATGGGGTTCGAGATTTGATTCTGAGCGAGGATATTCGTAAAAGAGAATCTGGTAAACTTGTATCTACTACTTTAGTAGGTGAAAATAAAGGAAGATCTATAACACATGTGGGTAAGAGTAGTACTAATATGAACAGACGTAGTCAATCTAGGATTGCTAATGTTGTCTGCTGGAGCTATGGCAAGAGGGGACATCTTAAAAGGGATTGCCTTAAGCTAAAGAATGAGAATGGTAAGAGAATTATAGCTGAGTCTACAGATAATGTTGTAGCTGTAGTTGAGAATGATTCTGATGGTGCCGATTACGTCTTGTCTGTCACAAATGATTTATCGCTTGATAGATGGATTATGGATTCTGGTTGTTCTTTTCATGTCACACCAAATATAAACTGATTTATACTTATCAGTGCACGAGTAGTGGTAAAGTTTAGTTAGGGGACAACGTTGAGTACAATGTTGTGAGTGTTGGTGATGTTAAAATCAGAATGCATGATGGTACCATGAGGAAATTGACTGGAGTGAGGCATATTCCAAAATTGAAAAAGAACTTAATTTCCTTGAGTATCATAAATTCAGCTGATTGCAGGTATTCTTCAAAATGTGGAGTTCTGAAGGTTGTTCGAGGTGCCTTGGTGATAATGAAACGAATCAAGCATGGAGGCCTGTATAAACTTCAAGGTGAGACAATGACAGATTTGGCGCCAGAGACGTCGGATGCATCTATTCGAGAGTCTATTGACTGCTCGAGGAAGACCCGAGTGTTTGTGTCAATACACAAGTTTGATGTTGGTGTCAGGATCACGCGATTGAGAGCTTTGATCGAGATGGAAACTGATAAGTTGATTAAGCATGTGCAGACTGACAATAGCATGGAATTTTGCTTGGAGCTGGCAAATAAATTCTGCATGAAAGAGAGCATAGTGAAACACTACACTAGTGCCAATAAATTACAAAAATTTGCAAAATTGACGAGAAGAACATTACTAGAGACAGCTCGAAAAATTATCTTTAGTGCTAGTATTGTTAGGAGAATACTAGCTGATGTGCTTAGTACGGTAAGCTGCCTAGTGAGTAGATCCCTATCGACTACGATTGGATATCAGACTCCTGAAGAAGTGTGGTTAGGTAACGTTACTAGTTATTCTATATTATAATGTTTTGTTGCCCGTGTTATTTTCGAGTAAGTGATGGTAAGCTCAATTGGAGGGCAAGGTACATATTCTATGGCTATGCACAAGGTGAGTGGGGCAATCAGTTGTTGTGCCCGAATATAAATTCACATGTTGACAGCAGAGAAGTTACCCTTGACAAGTCTCCGATACTTCTGGCTAAGAGTGTTTGTGGCAGTGTTAATATAAATCTGGACGGTAGCTTGAGGTGGAGTTGCGACCAGAAACTCCTGAGGTAGCGAGTATGAGTACTAGCAAAGTAATCGATACAGATGGTGCTTGTAGCGAGGTGGAGCTTATAGAGCTGACGGTTGTTGTAACTGCTAATATTAACAAGGTACGTATTCAATCTTCTGATAGATATGGATGCAACAATGGTTTTGCTTTATCTGCGGTTAAGGAGATTGCGTCGGAAAATCCTTGCGGAACAGTTAAAGGCTATGTAGCACAGACACTCTCTGAAAGCCTTCGTGTCGTGTCCGACACTCCGACATGTGTCCGACACGTCCCGACATGCTTCAACACACGGTCAACAAGTGTTGAAAAATCCGACACGTTTCGACACGCGAGTCCAGAATTCTGACACGCTATTCCGACACACACGGAGTCAATTTTAAAAATTTCTAATACTTATGGGGTCAAAATATAAATATACACAAAAGAAGTAATAAAAGAAGTAAAAATGCTATAAATATACACGCATGGGGTCAATTTTTTTCGGTTTTATTTTGTTTAGAATTGTTTTAGTTTTTTTTAAAAGTCTTTTACTATGAAAGAAGTAATAAAAATGCTATATATGATAAATAAATAAAAATTAAAAATATCATTTTAGCATTTTTCTTTAAACAATGTTTATTTCCTCTAAGTTTTATGTATTATTGTAACAAATTAAAATAATAAATGATATTATTTAATATTTTTCGTGTAAATTAATTCTAGGTTATTTTTATTATTATTTATTTATGTATATATATATATATTTAATATATAACGTGTCGGAACGTGTCGAAATTCTCTATTTTTAAGAAATGACGTGTCGGCGTATCGTGTCATGTCGTGTCATGTCGCATGTCGCGTGCCTATGTCGGTGCTACATATGTTAAAGGTGTATGTGAAGTTGGTATTCTGATGAGGTCCTCGATTATGGCGAAGTTCAAGCGAGGTTTGGACTTAGATAATATATGTGGCGGTTGAGCCCATCGAGAGCTATGGGAGAGTAGCGGCAGAGTTTGAATTTCTTTTGTGAAGCGATTGTAATTTGACTCAAACGTCGAGTCGAGGTAGATAATTGTTAAATTATTACTCGAGTTTGAGCATTTGCAAAAACACGATTTGCTGGATTTAACAAAAAGGAGGAAAGTTCTTTGTTGCGAAGCTTGCGGAATCCGAATTGAAGAAAAGAAAGTGAAGTCCCTGCACGTGAAGATTGGTAAAATAGGTGGGCCCAGAGTTCTGGGCACGCACGCACGTAAGAGGAAGAAGTCCTCTCCTCTGCACGCGTGAAGAAGCCTCTACAGAACCATTCGTCTCCACCTGAAGCCAAAATAGGAAGGTGGTGGGCCCAAGGTCAAAAGTTTGACCTTGGGCGCGCGCGCACGTATAAAGCAGAAACTAATTCCTATTTTTGGTTTTGCACAAAGTCAGTGAAAAACCCTACGAAGCCATCGAAGCCAAACGTAAGAAGCCGCACGTCCGCCGAAGAGAAGCCGGAAATTTTTCTTTTTGGCATGCGACTTAAATGCATGGTAACTTTGTGTCATGAGTTTATACCAAGTGAATTGTTTATTTATAAACACTTTGGATTTTGGGTTAAATTGGAATTTTGGAAAAACCGAGAGAGTGTTTAAGTGACTATAATGTGTAATCTCTTTGTATTGCTTAATCTATAGTGAAATTCATTGCTACTCTCCCCGTGGACGTAGGTCTTTACGACTGAACCACGTAAATTTGGTGTCCAATTTTTCTTCTCAATCGCTCGCCTTAATCGCAACACTTCCTTAGCTGTGAAAAGGCATCAATTTCTTCCGGCAGTGGAGTGAGGCCTGTGAGGCACAATTCCAAGGTCTCGACCTGTCACTTTGCCAATCCCCGAAAGGCTGACCGGCTCCACCGTCACATCTGGGTCTGCACTGGGAGATGCCGGCCCCTCCAAATAATTGGCAAGGTAAAACTCTTTAAGACTGGTTAGATTTGAAATATCCAAAGACTTCAATTTACTTATGTCATAAGTAAGACGCAAAGCGGCTAAACTCGAGGGAAGCGAGGAACCTCATGAACATTGTCGCAACCATATAAATAGAGGTTTTGGAGATGGGATAGACGAGAGATGCTCTCTGGTAGGCCGGGAATATTGTTATGTGCCAACACCAAAATTCTCAAACGAGACAAGCCTTTGATCTCGTTAGGAATTTTTTCAAAACTCCTTCAACGTGATGCATGAATCTCCTCAAGCCGCTTCAGCATTCCAGTAGTTCGAGGGAACTTTCTACTGAAACTTCCATCTATTTTCAGCACCCTCAAATTTTGCTTATTACCACCGGCATATGGTAATTTTTGAATTCCTGTACTTGAGAGATCCAGATTCTCTTATGATGTCGCCTTTTCATTACCCCCCCCCCCCCCCAAAAAAAAGAACTTTCTAGCCTTTCAATTGAATCTGGGAGCGTGTGGTAAGTTCAGAGCATCCATTGAAAGGAATTCTAGCAATTTTATATCATCAATTTCGCTGTATTCTTGTGCCAACGATTTACAGTTAGAGGCGCCAAGAGTTTTGAGATGCTTCATATCTTCGGAGACCGGAATCAAGACGGACCTCTCTCAAAGCTTTCAGAGAATCAAGTTTTCTGGGCAAGTTACTGAGGTCAGTGCAGAATTTCAGATCTAAAATTTGCAAATGTTTCAACTGACCAATCAATGGGTCAATTTTAACCAAATGAGAGCAATATTCTAAAATCAGCATCTCCAAAGCCTTGGAATTAGAGAAGTTTGGAGTTTGTATCTAAGCAACACAGCCTCTGAGAATTAACACTTTCAACTTCCTTGACCACTGCAAGCAATACAAGTAGACAAACTGTTTATGTTGCAGCAAGTGTTCAAGTGAAAAGGGAAATGCAAAGTATTTGAGCTACCTTTATACTATTGCACCCCTCCCGGCCTTCAAATACCTTGCCCCACGATAAATCAAAACCAAGTCCCCCAAATTCAAATTGATTACATTAAACGCTCTGGGACAACCATGCCAACGGAGCCAAAGTAACTTCGGAAGAAGATTCCTGAAATCATCCTCAATACTAAAGTGATCCAAAATGAGGAGACGGAGATTTGGCACTCTTTAAAATTCGTCAGCGGTCAAACAGGTCTGTGATCGATCATCCATGTCTTTTTGTTCAGCGTTATCCATGTCAAGACACAGAGCTTCGACCTTCGTTTGGCTCTGCTGGTCAACAGAAGCCATTGTAACCCCAATATAGAAGTGAACTGAGGACCATTCCTTGAAAATACGTCTCGAGTGGGAGCCCATGAATAAATACTTAATCTAAAATTTAATTAGACTGACAGTTTTTCATGGATTTTGTGGGATTTTATTTTCTGCACATGGGATATGTTGTCTCTTCATTTATGTTCATCCCCGCGTGGCTTTAATTTAAGGCGGTGAAGACAAATGGAATGTGCATGCATACCCATAGAAGATCGTGGGCGCAGAACGTCTCCTCTCCTTTTGGTCATCTATTGTGGGCTTCGTTTGTCCTCTTTCATGGAAGCCTCATTAATTCTGCTGCAAGAGGAATTGATATGGAAGAAAGAAAAGGAAGAGAAAAGAAGGCAGTAGGCCATTTTCTTCCATCCTTTCAGGCATGCACATGCATGCATACCCATAAATTATGGTGAGCCTCCTTTGTCTTTTCTTTAGCCTAAAGAAGGCTTCCTCATTTTTGCAATAAATGATGGAGACTCTCTTTTGTATTATAAAAGAGAGACGTCCAACAAAAGGAGTGCGGGGAGTGCGCCAAGTTCTTCGGTGGGCCGAGAGGGTTGATTATTGCCCTATTACACTCTGGGCTCTTCATCGAGAGTGGGATTTGAGAAGACGCTGAGCGGTGGAGCTGAATTAAATTCTTGTGATTGAAATTTGCGTAATTGTTGAGAGATTTTACTAAAAATTATGAAGGGTTAAATATTGTCTGAAATATTGAGTATAATTGGGACGGATGAATACCGAGAGAATGTGTTTGAGTATTTGAATGATTGTAGTATCTATTGTATCGCTTATTTCTATAGTAAAAAGCCGTGCTGCTCTTCTTGTCGACGTAAGTTTCGATATTCAAATTGAACCATATAAATTTGATGTCCAATTTCTTTTCCTTCCTACTGACTAATTTTACCGATTCACTTTGCCCTGCAAATTCGCAACATCATTTATGTTTGGCTCTTTCCAGAGGGGATCAAAACAAGGAGAGTTAAGTATTCAATAGACAGACTAAAAAGGAAATGTCCAATCTTACCTCATCTTTTTTGAAAATCTTCCGAGCTTCAGTGGCCCATAGTCTCTTCCCATGTTTCGTGCGATCGTCTTTAACAATTTGCCTGCCGAGCTTCCTTAGCTGATCATGCATCCACATCCTCGTCATCTCTAATCTTTACCATGGACATGAGACAGAGCTTCTCGAGATCGAGAGAAGGGAAAAAGTCGAGTTTCTTCCACTCCTACAAGAAAACAAGCTATGGCAAGGAAAATGTGCCGTTGGGAACTGCTTAATAGTTCATAATGAATCTTCAACTTCTTCTGGACATCATCGTCAGGTAGTTTTTCTAACTTTTGCAGCAGAGATTCCCATACTTCTTTTTGTTCCCGAAACATAGACAAGTGTAAACCTGCAAGCTCAAGAACTAGTGGAAGTCTTCCGATAGCGGACGCAATTCATTCAGAGAGATCAACATAGTCATGTTCTGGACAATCCTTTCTAAAGGTGCGTCTACAGAAAAGTTTTAGAGCATCACCATGATTCATCTCTGCAACCCACAGGTCTGGGTCGTGCCAAGAGGCTCACCTCTTTGCAAAATCCTCGGTGGTGGAGGAGAGATAACCTGTCTAACGGTACCAAAAGTGATTTGAGCAGCAGCAGGGGATGAACATACCCAGTAGACACGGCAGCAACTGGGCTGGCCTGTGTTTGAGTCGGATTGTTCCATGTCCCATGTTGTCCTTGTAGGCACTCACGGTAAATGTTGATGACCAGCGGTTTCATCACCTCAGAAAGGTGTTGTGTCAAATTATTCGTCGTTTCATTTCGATGCTCTTCCAGCATCCTTGTAGCAACCATTATGTCTAGGCTCGATTCCAATTGCCTTGTTTGCTCTTCATTAAGTTGCCTCGAAATATCAACATCCCCATCTGGAGCTTGATCGAGTGCTGGAGGTGCCGTCGACAGACAACTCAGCGCGTCCTACCCATTCGTCAGCGGGCTGTGGGTGAATTATTCCCACCAGTATCAATGGTATCGGGTTGACTCCTTGTACCACGTGTCATTGTATTTCCTCAAATCAATAACATTGGTTTGCCAAAAAAGATGTTTCATCATCCAAAGTCATTTTTCAGTTTTTATTTGAGAAAATCAGGTTCTGTGCCAGTTCTGGACAGGAATTATCATAGACAAACAAAAATCAGCTTCTTGAATCCAAACTGCATTGTACAATCTCTAACCAAGTCGGAATTTAATCGATGACAGGGCTTGAAAATTATAAACTTGATAACATGACAAATTGTACAAACAAATTATGACGGAATTTAATTAACACTGCAACCTGAGAACATAAAAACACTACATTGGAATATAATCGATGACGCAATACCAATGATAAAGATATATGCTGGAATTTAATCAATAGTGCGGATTTAAAAGCTACAACTAAAAAAGATAAAGTGCAAGTAAATAAAGATAAAGAGTAAAATTACCTGATTTGCGCACGCGCCCGGGGTTGTCTCCAATGGACAACTAAGGGTGTGCTTGTTTGTATTTTTTTTTATTTTTTTTGGAAAAAAAAAAGAACAGAAACATGTTTGTTTGCGTTTCTGTTCCAAATTTGTCTTTTTGTTCCCGGGAACAAAATTGGAACAGAAACAATAAATAAATAAATAAATAAATAACTTGTTTCTTGTTTCTAGAATAATTTGGAGAAATAAATTTTCTCTCTCTTCTTTCTTTTCTTTTTCTTTTATTCTTCTTTTTTCTTTGGCTGGTCGCCAACCTTGGCCATGACCGGCGACCGACCGTCGAGGGTCGGCGACCTCGTTGCCTTGGCTGGGCCAGCTCGAGCTCGCCCAGATTCAGCGAGGCCGAGCTCACCCAGCCTTTGGCGAGGCTTGGCCTCGCCAAGCCACCGCCAAGCGACCGGTGGCTGGGCGAGCTCAACCTCGCCGGATTTGGGGGAGCCCGAGCTTGCCCAGCCAAGGCTAGGCCGAGCCTCGCCGGGGGTTGGCGAGCCTCGCCATGGCTAGGCGAGGCCGCCGGCCCTCGTTGGCCGATCGCCGGCCATGGCCAAGGCGCCAACCGGCCAAAAGAAGAAAAAAGAAAAAAGAAAGAAAAAAAGGAAAAATAAAATTAAAATATTAAAAAATTAAAAGAAACAAAAAAAGAACATAATTTAGAACATGAGCGTCCCATAATAGAATTTTTATCAAAGTTCATAAGTTAATTAAAGGAAAAAGCTACAGAAAACCCCAAAACTTTGTTGACTACAATATATATACCTCAAACTTTTTTTACGACACTAAAAACTCTAAACTTATACTTGTGTGATGCATTTACCCCCAATTTTTTTTTCCTATGACCTAAAAATCCTCAAACTTTTTTGTGACACCAAATTTTTGGAGTAAACATATGTGTCACATATGTATAAATTTGGAGTTTTGGTATTACAAAAAAATTGTTTAAAATAAGGGTTAATACCATAAAAAAAAAACCCCCAAAACTGGTACATCTGTGACAAATTTACCCCAAACTATTTTTTTAACCACCAAAAACCCCAAACTGGTATATATGTGACAGATCTACCTTCCGTTAGCTTCCGTTCGATTTTTCCGTTAATTTTGCTGACGTGGTTGCTGACGTGGCAAGCCATGTGAAAATTCATAAGTTTAATACCATTAAAAACCCCAAACTGGTATATTTATGACAAATTTACCCCAAACTGGTATATTTATGACAAATTTACCCTAAACTGATATATTTACGACAAATTTACTCTAAATTAATTTTTTTCGATCATAAAAAACCTAAATCGGTACACGTGCGGCACATTTATCATCTTTAAATTTTCCCAAATTTGACTGAGTTGTGATGTCCAATCAATTTTATTTTCCGAATTACTCTAACATCATTAATACTTGATTCTTTTTTTCCTTTTATTGGAATCATTATTAGAAAATATTGAAAGACTACCAAATGTGCACTTCATTTTTGTGCCGCCCATTAACTAAAAGATTGACAAATCGCTTTCGCACATATACCAAAGAAGTGCACATATTGTGGTTGCTTCACTCGTTTTTGGTTTGTGACAAACTTGGCTTTATGTTTATATGTCTTAGCCCCACATGGTTTACTGCTAGTTTACTGCTTGTCCGCAATCTGTTTGTACGCTTACATATTATTCTTGCTTTGCTGGTCATTCGTGTTAGTCTATGTCCTTATTAGCATTACGTAGGCTTTCCTACCTTAAGTGTGTCAAAATTTTAACATGGAACTTGCATGTGAATGGTATGAGTGACTCGTACATCACATGCTCATTGAAATGCCGGAACCAAAATCACTTATGTTTGTCGCTAATTTTAGGTGTACTTTGAGTGTGATTCTTTTGTATATGTGCGCAAGCGATCTGTCCATCTTTTAGTTAATGGGCATCTTCTCAGCACAAGAATGAAGTGCACATTTGGTAGTCTTTGAATAGTTTTCTAATAATGATTCCAATAAAAAGAAAAAAAAATCAAGTATTAATGATATGGAGGCAATGTTAGAGTAATCCAAAAAATAAAATTGATTGGACATCACAACTCGGTCAAATTTGGGAAAATTGAAAGAGGGTAAATTTGCCGCACATGTACCAATTTAGGTTTTTTATGATCGAAAAAATTAATTTATGGTAAATTTGTCGTAAATATACAAACTTGGGGTAAATTTGTCATAAATATATCAGTTTGGGGTAAATTTGTCATAAATATACCAGTTTGGGATTTTTAATGGTATTAAACTTATGAATTTCCACATGGCTTGCCATGTCAGCAACCACGTCAGCAAAATTAACGGAAAAATCGGACGGAAGCTAACGGATGGTAGATTTGTCACAGATGTACCAGTTTGGGATTTTTGGTGGTAAAAAAAATAATTTTGGGTAAATTTGTCACAGGTATACCAGTTTGGGGTTTTTTAGGGTATTAACCCTTAAAATAAATGTGTCATAGTTGGTAGAATTTGGGGCTTTTTATGGCTTTTTCCCTTAATTACAAGCAATTTTTTGATGTGCTTGATCAAAGATAGAAAACATAATTTCTTAGAGCTTAGAGTTAAACTTGTAAAATCAAATGTCACATTATCGTTCTAAATCAAATGTACTAAATCTATTTTATTTGAAGAAACATAGCTATCACGTCCTTTTCCTTCTTTCTTTTTTCCCTTACTTTTTGGTACATTATTGAGGTCGTGTCCAAAGAGTCAAATGATCCTTCCATGCATAGCACAGGCTAACCAAGTTGCTAGTGCATGATGACAATAAAATCAACTCATGTCGGTCTACTCCATTCAGCACCGAAATAGAAGCGGCACCGGATAATTCCTAAAAGGCAAAGACAACGCCCGCGCAGAGGAAGACTTCTCCTAGAAGTGAAAAGGAAAGGCCCTCTAGGAGCTGTGAAAGGAAGGGACATTCACCGGATATGCCTAGAGCTAGAAGGCAACGGCTCAGCACTTTTCTAAGTCAACGTCAATTAAATAGTCTATTATATTACATCAATTATATGAGTTCGCTTTCATTACTTCTTTATACGTCAATTATATAGTCTATTATATTACATCAATTATATGAGTTTGCTTTGATTACTTCTTTATACTTCTCAACAAAGAAGTAATGGTGGGTAAGTTGTCAAGGCCATTGGGGTGCATATGTTAAGGACCACAACAAGGCGACAACTCAGCGTTTGTTTTTAGTCAATTAGCTATCGATTTTTTAGTAAAATTTTTTAGGCATCTCTAAATTCCCCATATAAACATATGAAATATACGAAACGACAGCATTGGACGAAGCACGGTTACAAATTCGTTTGGTCACAATGACCTTGATTATTTGGATGGAATGAATGCTCCATCGAAATTTAAAAATAAAAACATGATAATCTCTTTGAAGTTTGAGACCTTGATAGATCTAAGTACTTGGAAGAGTTTGAGCATCGACGACGCGTTCAATTCCATTGAATCCATGGGTCTTTCCCCAATTGAATCATTTCAAGAAATTAAATGCCAGCCATTGCAAAAATAGAGTTGAGATTCATAGTCTTCATAAGTCAAAGTTCTTGAAAGAGTCAAATATCTCCTAGTGCAAATCGATTAAAAGGCTAGGCCTTTCACAATTAAATCATCTAATGCAGTGGAAGGCTTCTTGTGAAAATCTAGCCGAAATCTAAGGCCAAAATAAGTCTGAGTTTTTGGAAGAGTTGGATATTTTCTTGCACATCCATCAAAATGCTAGAGATCCCACAAATCAATGGTTTGAGGAGATTGACTACTGCAGATTGCGAAAATGCGGTTGAAATTGAAGAATTGTTAAACTGAAGTTGTTAAGAACGTGAAAATTTAGTTTAAATTCAGGGCCTTCATATATTGGAGTTCTTGGAAATTTTGGATATCTCTTAGTGCAAGTCCCCAGGAAGGTTGGACCTTTCTCAATCAAAATGTCTAAGTAAGTGATGGTCCAAGAAAGCAAAAGCCCATATAAAATTTAAGAACTTGGAAATTTTGCATATCTCTTGGTGCAAGTCCCTGAGAAGGCTGGACCTTCCGCAATCAACTCATTTGAAGCTATTTGGTGATCAACTAGTTGAAATTTGAGGCCGTAGTAATCATATGAAGCTGTTGAATGCTGCAGGTTGTCATTATCTAGTCGCAATTTGATTCTGGTTCTTAGTAGAGTTAGATATCTCTTGGGGCGCATTCTGTGATGTGCATAGTCCATGCTGTCCGAGACGTGCAAGATACGAGTGAATTTGTAAGTTAGGCCTGACAACAGCCCAAACTGCATCAGCGAGCCCAAACAAGATGAGGCATTGTTTGGTGGGTTGCACGTGGATTTAGTCCAGACCAATTAAAACCCATATCTAGTTGGGCTTGCTGCTCTAATTGACTTTCGGTGAATTCATATACGATTCAGTCCACTGAATATGAGTTTTTTTTTTTGGTTTCCCGGCCCATGTCACAACAAATATTAGAATAGAAACAATTATGCAATCATATTTGCTTCCATTCCTGGGAACAACAGATTTTGTTCTTTTACTCCTGGAAACAAAAAAAGAAAAAGAGTCCGTTTAGTAAATATTTTATTCTCGGGAACAAAAGCCTATTTTTTTGTTCCCAAGAATAGATTTGGGATAAAATCAAGAAATAGAAAAAATAGTTTCCTATTCTCAAGAATAATTTCTATAATCTAATTTTTTTCTTCTTTTTCCTTTTCTTCTTCCTTTTCACTAGTCGACCTGAGGGGGTGGCACTAGCATGGTGATGGTTAGTGGCTCGAGTAGTAGGGGACACCAGTGTAGGCGTGAGCGAAGAATGTGGCTGTGGTAGCGGTGGGCGCGCGGCCGACTTGGGGGAAACGGTGGTGATGTGAGGAAACCAGCGGCACAAAGGATCGGTCACAGCAGCGAGAGAACTCGCGAGGAAGAAGATGAATAGCAGCTCCTATTTTTCCTTTTTTTTTTTGCCTCGACCATGGTTGGCGATCGACTAGATGAGGGCTGCTGACCTCGCTGGAGTGTTGTCGGCTCGAGCCTCACATAGCCATGGCGAGACTTAGCCTCCCCAGCCGACGCAAGGTTGGGCCTCACTAGGCTAGGGCGAGGCCGACCTTGCATCGCTAGGTGAGGTCAAGGCTTGCCATGGCCAGGCGAGGAAGGAGAATAGAAAAAGAAAAAGAAAAAAGAGAGAAAAAAAAGAAAATATAATAAAGTGTTAAAAAATTAAAAGAAACAAAAAAAAATTTAAAAATTCTACCATATGCATTTTTATCCCGAGAATAGAAATTTTGTGGAGTTATTAAACGCATTCTTTTGCTCAAAAATTGTTCCTGAGAATAGAATAAAAAAAATTATTTATGATAAAAAATTATTTTTTGGAACAGAATTGTTATCAATCGTGCTTTAACTCACTCACTATCAGCTTCAAAGCGATCTTAGTCAAACAAGAACATACGGCAAGTAATCCTTCATTTGTTACAGATGTTTTTAACCTCATTAGGAACTACTTTTTTCCCTTCAGAATTAATGACTCAAACATAGTCTTCACTAAGAATTACAGCAGCAGCAACCCTTTTCATCTGGGGTTTAAGTTGCTCATGTATCGCCTTATTCCTTTCCTTTCAGATATTGCATATTGGTCGCATTCCACCAAGTTTCAACCGAACAACTTTCAAGCTTTTCCCTTTCATCATCTGCAGGGCTCATGGAAACTCTTGATCCCAGTCTTCAGCTTGTCTTTGTATTTTCAGCAGATTTAGACAGTTGTTTTGAGAAAGGATATTAAAAGAATTATAACTCAAATTTCTCTTCGCATTATTCACTGACAACTTTTAATTCCTTAGAGAATATTGATTCAGTTTTCTTGTGTCAAATTGGACCAGTAGAGAATATTGATTCAGTTTTACCTGTTTCAGATAATGATGTTCTTTTTTGCGGCGATTATTCAAGCATGGCATTTTATGCTAGGCAAGGTAGACTTGTTCCATTGGTTAGCACGTTATTACCTCATGTATACTTAATAATACTTTGGTCCTCTTGATCAACAAAAAAAAGACCGAAGGCCAAATGTAAAATTATTAATGGAGATTCATATTTGAAGGTGGTAGAGCCGCGAGCTTAAAGATGTAAATAACTGTGTAGATGGAACATCCTGTGGAGAAGACATTCCTCAGTGTAGATTTCCCCTGAGGCGAGAATTCCTTGACCGACCAGCGTATTCCACACAATTTACTGTTCCAGAATCGTCTTCTTCATGTGGCAAAGTTGTGAGTGAATCGAGAAAGAACCCATGCAGAGACACAATTGTAAAGTTACTCAGATCAATTAAGAACTGCAACTATCCTGGCTCACCTTACGGAATTGTGAAATCCTACTTTAGGAGATCCACATGATTTTTATTCACTGACATTGTGAGTGGCACATCATAACACAACTACGAAATTGCAAAGAAGCTGCAGTGGAAGAAGCACTAACGTGGTATGGCTGGAGATGGCGTGAATGAAGCCTCTGCTCTGAAGAAGGCAGACATTGGATTGCAGTTGCTGATGCCACCAATGCTGCTAGTAGTGCTTGAACTGTCCTCACTGAAACGGGCTTTAGTGTCATTATAAGCACTGTGCTGACCAGCTGGGGTATATTTGAAAGAAAGAAGGATTAAACTGTTAAGTGATTTGGATTGTGTTTCCAATGGATTATGCACCAAGGCTCTGCATATTGCTAATTGCATTTCTAGCTTACTATAAGTTGACTAAAATTTTGCAGATTTATGCCGTATTCATTACGATTTGTATTGTGGTAAGAGTCCTACCTTTAATGTAGACTTAAGATAATGAAAACATTCCTTCATGAAAGTTCTTACTGCGAACTTCTCAGTAAGAATCTGTTTCTTGTGTGGTTTTCTACTTCTTTTCTCATGTATATCTTTCGTTGAATTATTGGAACGAGAAATAATAAAATATTGCTGCCTTATTCTATGGTGCAGGACAAGTTTGGTGTAAAATCAATCAGACATAGACCTGATGAAATGATGCCAACCCTATACTTGCAAGTGAGCATAGTTAACCAGGCTCTAATCTTTGTCACCAGATCGCGCAGCTGGTCCTTTGTCGAACACCCTGGACTTCTCTTGGTCAGCGCATTTGTAGTTGCTCAGCTGGTAAGAATTTCTCGGTCATATTCTGTTCACTTTCTACTGGAAGCATAAGTTTGCTATGGTACCTTCTGCTGACTAGTTTCACTGGAGTCCAATTGAAGTGAGAAATACATTTTATGAGTTTTAACTGATGGCCAATAGTTAGAAGTCCTCAGAATAGTTTGGAAAATCGATAACTTAATCAACATTCACCAATATTCTTCCCTGATGCAAAATTTTTCATGGACAGGTTGCGACATATAGTGATTTTGCGAGGATAGAAGGAACTGGATGGGGGTGGGCTGGTGTCATCTGGCTTTACAGCTTGGTGACATATGTTCCACTTGATATTCTTAAGTTCACGATCTGCTACATTCTGAGCGGGAGAGCATGGAATTCCCTTTTGTAGAACAAGGAATTTCAACTAAGAAAGAGGCACCGCCACTGATTATGTAGTATTAAAACCCCTACATTCTGTTAATTTTGGACAATTTTATCACACAGACCGCCTTCACTTCCAAGAAAGACTCTGGGAAAGAAGAGCGAGAAGCTCAGTGGGCAACTGCACAGAGGACTCTGCACAGCCTTCAGCCTCCTGAAACCAGCAACCCTTTCTCTGACGAGAGTAGCTACAGGGAGCTTTCAGATATTGCCAAGCAAGCCTAGCGACAAGCTGAGGTCGCAAGGTGAGCATGTTAATCCTCATAATTCAATGCTTCTTAGAAAATGGAATTCTTAACTAAAAAAACATAGTTCCACTTTGCTTCAGTATTCTTAACTAAAAAACATAGTTCCACTTTGCTTCAGTACCCGTTTGCTTGCCTGATAATTAAAGTTTAAAGGCCATACTGTGTTTAACGGAGCTTAGGAGCCTTGATTTCTCGATACAGAGTTTAAACCATTCACCACTAGCAGTTCCTTTTCACCATATAAGTCCTACATGTAATGGTAAGGCAAACTGAATCTGTTGTTGCAGGCTTCGTGAGCTACAAACTCTGAAGGGCCATGTTGAATCCATGGTCAAGCTGAAAGGCTTGGACATCGATTCCATTCAGCCGCCTACACATTCTGAGGGGTTTTCATTCGAAGTAGAGGAGATCATATTGTGAGAAATGGAAAATGGTCATGAGGATTATGACAATGAAGAAGCGTATGAAGTTTCTATTAGTCTATAGGACAACAAAAACCGACGTGGCTAGCGGTCAGGCTCTTGGATTTTTGCTGTGACTGGTTTAATGCATGGGGGCTGCTTTCACTTTGACAGATCGAGATTTAACTTTTCTTCTCAAAGTAGCCATGTTCAAGTCGATTGGTGAATCTCATATGGATCTTAATGATTATAGTTTGCTTAAAGCATGATCTTGTCAACAATTCTCAACAGTGATCTGCCTGGCCAAAAGAAGAGAAAAGGAAATACAAAAGCATTTGGCGTTTAGTAAGTTATTTCTATTATTTCGAAAAAAAAGTTATTTCTATTAAATAAGCACATGGCAGTAGAGGTTACGTGAGCATCGTGTCACGGGCCGAAAGATGGACGACCCGAGAGGTTCCCCAGAGTCGACCCCAACTCGCCCATGGACTTCCTGCTCTCACTCGGATTCCCACCAAGCCTTCTCCCCGAAAATTGCAAGGGCGGACGAAACCGTCATTGAGTCATATTACAGGAGTCTGTTCCTTTTATTTATGTCGGTAGATGGTAGTTGACATGATGTCGGTAATTGAGGCGGTGCGATCTCGCCCGCTGGATGAAAAGTAGATCAACGGTTGTAAGCTGAGGCCCTCAACTATAAAACGGGTGCCCTCCTTCATTTGTAATCATCCAATCAACAATTGCAGTAATACAAAGTTCCTTTCCTTCCAGAGCTCCTCTCTCTACTTTCTCTCTCAACGATCCGGGTAAGCGAGCGAGTGAGCGCTGATCGAGCAAGGCTTGGCTTGGGTGATCCCATAGTTGCCCGAGTCGCCGCGCGGTCACGATCCCGATCGATCAGCCCGTGACAAGTGGTATAAGAGCAAAAGAGAGATCCGTTCGAGAGATCAAGGAGCACCAACTGTTCGAAGGAATGTCGAGCCAAGAAGCTGTCATGGTTGGAGAGGCCGCACAAGTCAACGAGAACCGCGGCCGAGCAAAGAAAAGAGACGCCTCGATGGATGCTGTAGCTGTGTTCGATGAGAAGATCGGGAAGGTTCGGAGCGCCGTGCTCGAACTCATGGAAGGTCTTGACGATGTGCGAGACCGGATCATGGAGGTTGAGAGTTCGCTCCGTGAAGACTTCATGTCGTGCCTCAACGAAGCTACCACGCCCTTACACGACAAGGACGAAGCCCTGGAAGCATCGATCGATGTGTTGAAGGAGCGCGTCCAAGTGATCGAGGAAGAAGCTCCGCGTAGGGACGAGGTCGAAGCCATGAAAGCAGAGATCCAAGAGCTCAAGACCGAGCTCACCCTGTGCAAGCTGAGCATCACCAATGGTGCTGTGCCAACCCAAGTGGTGCCCAAAATTGAGGTGCCAAAGCCGAAGGAGTTCAAAGGCGAACGATCCGCTAAGGAGGTGGACAACTTCGTCTGGAGCATGGAGCAATACTTTGGCACCGTCAACATATACGATGAGTCGACCAAGGTACGAACCGCTTCCATGTTCTTGTCTGATACGACAATGCTTTGGTGGCGCAATAGGTGTGACGAGATTAGACGCGGCGCCGATCCCGTGTGCACATGGGTCGACTTCGTGAGAGAGTTCCAGGACTACTTTTTCCCTGAGTTCGCTCAGCAAGAAGCCCGTAGCAAGCTCCATCGCCTCGAGCAAAGAGGCGCAATCCGAGAGTACGTGAAGGAGTTCACCGAGCTCAAACTCCAGATTCGCAACCTGAGCGAAGAGGAGGCTCTCGGAGCGTTCATGGATGGATTGAAGCCGTGGGCTCTTCTCGAACTGAAGAGGCGGGACGTGAGTAGTCTAAGCGTGGCCGAGTCACTCGTCGACCTCACCAAGACCGAACCAAGGAGTCGATCAAGGGACTAGAGGTCGGATTGACCTTGCGAGGATGAAGCGCGAAGCACTCCTTGAGGCGCGCATGATCAAGGCGGCCGAGCCAAACCATGGGGAGAAGGAACTTCCAAGCCATCCTTCCAAAGGGGTCAACCACCGACGGACTACGCGAGTAGGTTTGACCAACCCCCGCCTTCTCCTTGTTTCATTTGCCAAGGTCCACACTGGACCCAAAAGTGCCCGAAGAAGGGTCGAATCAGCGCCCTCTTTGCCATTGAGGAAGAGAAGGAGGAGCCCAAAAAAGACAAGCGGCAAATCCGGATTGGAGCTATGAGGAAGATCAACTCGGTCCAAGTCCGATCGCCGACCAAAGAAGAAGGAATCACACCGAACACCAACATGTTCTTTGTGGAGGTCAAAGTGGGTGGCCGAACGCTTTACACTTTGGTCGAATCGGCGCATCCAATATGTTCATGTCGACCGAGGTTGCAAAAGCCTTGGGACTTCACGTGGAACCATCCGGGAAGTCGTACAAGCCCATCAATTCGGGCGACTTCCATGGCGTAGGAGCAACACCCGACGTGGATGTCAAGATTGGCGGATGGAAGGGACGAATGGCGTTCGAGGTAATCCCTCTTGACGATTAATGATCTCATTCTTGGCATGCAATTCTTCGAGAGTGTGGGAGCCATGATCGACATGAGGACCAAGTGCATGATGATCTTCGATCAAAAGTGCCCGTCGATGATCCCCATGATCAAAGGGGTGGTCGACACCAAGACCATCGCGTCGATCCGACGCCTCGACAAGAGCTTGAAGGCCGTCATGCGCATCAACAAGTTGTCCGAGGTGAAGCCGAAGGTCGAGTTGGATCCTACTCCAACACACGACATGCCCACCCAAGCGCTCTTCCTCGAGGTTGAGTGAGCGCTGCGTGCTCCGTCCAAGCCGAAGACCGAGCCGCGTGCCAAGTCCGACTTCATCATCGAAGGATGTGGCCCTTCGTTCATGAGCGTCTGAGCAAAACGCAACAAGAACAAGAAAGCTCGTGCCAAAGCCCGCAAGGCTGCCCGCGAAGCCGAGAGCGACGAGGACATCGCTCGATTGAGTGGGGGAGAATGTTACGGGCCAAAAGATGGACGACCCGAGAGGTTCCCCAGAGTCAACCCCAACTCGCCCGTGGACTTCCTGCTTTCACTCGGATTCCCACCAAGCCTTCTCCCCGAAGATTGCAAGGGCGGACGAAACCGTCATTGAGTCATATTACGGGAGTATGTTCCTTTTATTTATGTCGGTAGATGGTAGTTGACATGATGTCGGTAGTTGAGGCGATGCGATCTCGCCCGCTGGATGAAAAGTAGATCAACGGTTGTAAGCTGAGGCCCTCAACTATAAAACGGGTGCCCTCCTTCATTTGTAATCATCCAATCCACCATTGCAGTAATACAAAGTTCCTTTCCTTCCAGAGCTCCTCTCTCTACTTTCTCTCTCAACGATCCGAGTAAGCGAGCGAGTGAGCGCTGATCGAGCAAGGCTTGGCTCGGGTGATCCCATAGTTGCCCGAGTCGCCGCGCAGTCATGATCCCGATCGATCGGCCCGTGACAAGTGGTATCAGAGCCAGGTTGATCGGCCCGTGACAATTGCATGTCAGCGGAGGCAATTCTCTTTTTCCTTTTGTGCGCAGCCAAAGAATTGATGAGTTAAAATGAGAAATGATATGCCTTTTAAGGATTTTATGATATTTTCATCACAAGTTAACAAATAAAAAAGATGAAATTAATTGCTTAAAAGTAGATTGGGGTAAGAAGTAATGCCAGATGGGTTACAAGTTTTGGACAAATCTCATACTCGAGATTTAGTTTATTTGCCTCTTGGTAAGTCCATTGTTGGCTGTAAATAGGTGTACAGGATTAAGACAAAAGCATATTCTAGACCCTATAAAGCCCACCTCATTGTAAAAGGCTTCATTTAGGAATATCGCATTGACTATGAAGAGACTTTTGCTTGAGTTGCGTCTTACTTCTGTTCGCAGTCTTTTTGCTATTTCCACTACTAGACCCTAGCCCCTTTTTAATGTATATGTTAAAAAAAAAATTCTTAAATGACAATCTTATTGAGAAACCTCCTCCTAGCTTCACTCATCCTTCTCATTAAGTGTGTCAATTAGGTCACAAATTATATTAATTGAAACAATCTCATATTGCATGGTATTACAAATTTAGCTTCACAGTGGAATCGTTGGCTTACATCTAGTCCCTACGACTATGCTCTTTTTACTCGACACACTTTTTGTGGGTCTATTCTGCTACTTTTTTATGTGGACAACATCCTTATTACTAGAGATAATCATATAGGAATTTTTAAACTCTAGCAATATCTTCTTCAATAGTTTAAGATAACAAATCTTGGAAAACTCAGTTACTTTTTAGGCTTTAAGGTTATCTCAAATTCATTTGACTGTTATTTTTCTCAAGCCAAATATGTCACTAATCTTCTTTCTCGAGCAAAACTCACTTACAATAAGTTGCCATGACTCTTCTTGAGGCCAATGCCAAATTTGATGCTTGTGATGGGACTCATCTTCCGAATCCTACATTCTTTTGGCAACCTTATATATCTTATTGTTACTTAACCTGACACCACTTTTGCTGTTCATGTTGTCAATCAGTATATAATTGCATCTTGAACGACTTACTTGCTACAGTCTTTCGCATTCTTCACTATGCTTAGGGCATGATATTTTTTGCCATCACTTCTCCGCTCATTCTGCAATAAAGTTGAAAACTTATTCAAATGTTGACTAGGCCAATGACCCTCGCGATGGCCGCTTCACTAAGGGCTACTCTTTTCTTTTTCGGCACCTCACTTATCTCATGTCACCATTGT
Source organism: Eucalyptus grandis x Eucalyptus urophylla (assembly GCA_028830015.1). Lineage (NCBI taxonomy): Eukaryota > Viridiplantae > Streptophyta > Magnoliopsida > Myrtales > Myrtaceae > Eucalyptus > Eucalyptus grandis x Eucalyptus urophylla. The sequence goes on along the minus strand of CM054189.1, from coordinate 26,747,165 downwards.
TGCCCACTCTAGTATAGAAGCTAAATATCAAATTTTTACTGATGCGAGATCAGAGTTATTATGATTGTGATGGCTATATCATCATAATGGGATAGTCTTTTATTGCGACAATCGCGGTGCTATCCAAATTATCATTTCATTCAATATCACGTTCTTCGTGACACTATTTGACTTATTTTCACTCCATCCACTAAACTGATTGTCGATGTCTTCACCAAGACAAATCCTTTTCGGCTCTTCCTGGACCTTTTCTCTCAATTCCGTTGATTTCTTCATTTGGAGTTTCAAGGGATGTTAGATTTATATATTTGAGATTCGGCTAATTGTAGCTTATTTTAATTGTAATTAAACCTAATTGTCTTCTCACCTTTTATATAAGAGAGGCCTTGTACTCTTCTTTGGTAACGTGAATATATTACACTTTTCTCTCTTTTACCACAAACCGCAAATTTCAACTGAGACGATGACAGTTGAGAGTTTGACATTGACCGACAGCCAAAAACAGACCGCTATTGCCCATAGCTGCTCACGTTGGGAACGTCAAAGCCGTAAAATTGCACGTTAATGAAATTGCGGCCTTGCCTCTTTGGCGAGATGGGGACAATGTCTTACCACTCCATAAAGCAGCTCAATTTGGGCAGAAGGAGACTTTCTTATACTTGCTACTGAGTCACAAGAGATAATGTGGATCCAAGTCCATTAGAGGATGAATCTGGTGTTCTGATTATTCATCACGTTATATGCTCCAAATTCTACTGTGATCATTGATTCTTGATGGAGCCTTTCCTTTCTTGATGCAATGCTTTGAGCTCTTATCCTCAGAACAGTTCGCGTGGTGCTGACAGGATTGGTCATGGATCTGGTTCTGCGTTCCCTGGGCTTGGCTGATGGAATGGCCACATTTTTCACTCTCCTTTGAGTTAAATAGCTGTTATAACATCAGCATTCCCTAGTGGAAGGGACTTCAACATGGCGCAGCACTGATATATTCATGTTAATTTGTAATCAACAGATAACAGTAAGCTCTGGTAATTTGGGGAATCAGTATATTCTTTGTATATGTTACTCCTTGTGGGCTGGATGTTGTGTTTAATCCCCTGTGCAATGTTAGATTCTCTCTTCTTCCTTTTTGAAGTGAAATTGAACCACATATCCCTCAATTTGTCTCAAGCCTTGGATTGTCTGTCACTCAAACTTTCCCAAAACTAACCTGATATAATCTTTGGGCGACAAGTATAACTAGTGATCCAGTATTTGGGAAAGACTTTTCTATGGAATCTTTGGTAGGGATGATATGTGAAAGAAAAGGATATTTCGAAATAGGTTAGGGTAATAGGTTAGAGTGCTTCAATATTATTTGAAGAATAGATAAGTTATGAAGCAACAAAAAATCTGCTACATTACTGATAAAGAACAATGTTGATCCTTCAAGATGTTTCCAACATGCAGTGCCCCGTGCGCAACCCATACCCAAGACAAAATGAAAACGTCAGCAAGGCGAAATAGAAGCAGTGGTTATTGCTACTGGTGTACATACTTTCTTTGGCAAAGCTGCACATCTGGTGGACAGCACCAATCAGGTCTGTCACTTCCAAAAAGTTCTCACTGCAATCGGAAACTTCTGCATATGCTTGATTGTCATCAGGATAATAATATGTACCTGATACAACACCGCAAATACAGGGACGGGATTGACAACTTGCCCGTTCTTTTGATCGGAGGGATTCCAATTGCAATGCCTACAGTTTTATCTGTTACTATGGTTATTGGATCCCAGAGGCTCTCTCAGCAGGGTGCCATTACCAAGAGAATGACCGCCATTGAAGAAATGGCAGGGATGGATGTACTTTGCAGTGACAAAACTGGAACCCTCACCCTGAATAAGCTAACTGTTGATAGGACCTTGATCAAGGTGTTTGCAAAGGGCGTCAAAAAGGAGCATGTCATTCTTCTCGCAGCCAGGGCATCTAGGACTGAAAATCAAGATGCAATTGACGCTGTGATTGTTGGAATGCTTGCAGATCCAAAGGAGGTATGACTCATATCAGTTCAAATCTATCAGCTTTGGAATGTGCATGACTTACTAAAATTATTGGACCATGAACAGTATGGGTCGTTAGTCATGTTTCTCCTTCTGGGCAGGCCTGAGCTGGTATCCGTGAGGTCCATTTCCTTCCATTTAACCCTGTGGATAAGAGGACTGCTCTGACATACATTGACTAGGACAGGAAATGGCATCGTGCAAGCAAAGGCGCTCCGGAGAAGGTACTTGTGATCACTTTCCTTGATAGTTGCAGCTACAGTAGATTCTTGAATGCCATGAATGATATGTCTAATTCTCATGCCATGGACAGCTATTGAACCTCTGCAATTGCAAGGAAGATGTTAGGAGGAGGCTCATGCAGTGATTGACAAGTTTGCTGAGCGTGGACTTAAATCTTTAGCTGTTGCAAGACAGGTGTGCTAATATGGGGATTCACATATCTAATTGCTAAGACCATGGAACAGTTCGTTTACTTGCCTCTACATGCAATTTGCAGGAAATTCCTGAGAGAACAAAAGATAGCCCAGGTGCTCCTTGGCAGTTTGTAGGTTTGTTGCCTCTTTTCGATCCTCCCAGGCACAATAGTGCAGAAACAATCCGAAGGGCCCTCAATCTTGGTTTCAGTGTGAAAATGATTACTGGTAAGAACTGGCATCACAGAGCTCCATCAGTCACTAAGTAATGCTTTCTCTTAAGGTTGTAATTTTTGTCCTCCTTTAATTTTAGGTGATCAACTTGCTATTGCCAAGGAAACTGGCAGGAGGCTTGGAATGGGGACAAATATGTATCCTTCTTCATCATTGCTTGGCCAAAACAAAGATGCTTCGATTGCCACACTTCCTGTGGAGGAATTGATCGAGAAGGCGGATGGATTTGCTGGAGTATTTCCTGGTAAGCTCTGTTTATTTCCACGATTCTTCGCGTTAACTCGATTCTAAAAAGCACTCAACCCGCGTCCACCACGACCAATTAGCTTTTAACCTTACGAGATTGCGATATCCTCTTTTAATAGTTACTGTGTAATTTCTATGCTCTGACATTCTGATTGGTGCATGTCAGAACACATGTACGAAATCGTAAAGAAGCTGCAGGAGAGGAAGCACGTATGTGGTATGACTGGAGATGGTGTGAATGATGCCCCAGCTTTGAAGAAGGCAGACATCGGGATTGCAGTTGCTGATGCCACTGATGCTGCCAGAAGTGTCTCGGACATTGTCCTCACTGAACCGGGATTGAGTGTCATAATAAGTGTTGTGCTGACCAGCCGGGCTATATTCCAAAGAATGAAGAACTACACGGTTCGTGATTTCAATCGCATTACCCGATTATTATGCACCAAAACTTTTCATATGCTGAACTGCATTCCGAGCTTACTCCAAGGTGGCTGATCTTTGCAGATTTATGCAGTCTCCATTACAATCCGTATTGTGGTAAGTGCTTCATCTCAAAATGTGGACTCGAGATAGATAGACTATTCCCTCATGAAATTTCATGCAACAAGTCTCATCATTTTGCTTCTGCAGTTTGGCTTTATGTTCATTGCTTTGATCTGGAAGTTCGTCTTTGCGCCCTTTAAGGTTTTGATCATTGCTATCTTAAACGATGGTAAGACCATAGTTTTTCATTCTTTTACTCCAGTTCTCATCATAAATGCTGATCAAGAAGAACCAGTTTGATTAATTATCTATACCAATCTCAGGAACGATCATGACGATCTCCAAAGATCGAGTGAAGCCATCTCCACAGCCAGATAGCTGGAAGTTGAAAGAAATTTTCGCTACTGGAATTGTTCTGGGAGGTTACCTGGCATTAATGACCGTGATTTTCTTTTGGGCCATGAGAGATACCAACTTTTTCTCAGTAAGTATCTGTTTCTTGTTGGGTTTTCTACTTCTATTTCTCGTGTATCCTTTCGTTGAACTATTGGAACCACAGATACTAAAATATCGCTACCCTATTCTATGTGCAGGACAAGTTTGGTGTAAAATCAATCCGATATAGTCCCGATGAAATGATGGGAGCTCTATACTTGCAAGTGAGTATAGTTAGCCAGGCTCTAATCTTTGTCACCAGATCACGCAGCTGGTCCTCTGTTGAACGCCCGGGACTTCTATTGGTCAGCGCATTTGTAGCTGCTCAGCTGGTAAGAATTTCTGAGTCGTAGTCTGTTCACTTTCTACTGGGAGCATAAGTTTGCTATGGTACCTTCTACTGACTAATTTCATTGGAATCCGGTCAAAGTGAGAACTAAGATTTATTAGCTTTAACTGATGGTGAATGGTTAAAAGTCCTCAGAATTGTATGGACAACTGTTATCTTAATCACCATTCACCAATATGCTTCTCTGATGCAAAATTTTTCATGGACAGGTTGCGACACTTATAGCAGTTTATGCAAATTGGGGTTTTGCAAGGATAAAAGGAACAGGATGTGGGTGGGCTGGTGTCATCTGGCTTTACAGTTTGGTGACATATGTTCCGCTTGATATTCTTAAGTTCACGATCCGCTACATTCAGAGCGAGAGAGCATGGAATACCCTTTTGGAGAACAAGGTATTTCCACTAAGAAAGAGGCACCACCATGGATTATGTATTATGAAAAACCCTACATTGCATTAATTTTGGCTAATTTTATCACGCAGACTGCCTTCACTTCTAAAAAAGACTCTGGCAAAGAAGAGCGAGAAGCTCAGTGGGCAACTGCACAGAGGACTCTGCACGGCCTTCAGCCTCGTGAAACCAGCAACCTAAAATCTGACAAGAGTAGCTACAGGGAGCTTTCAGAGATTGCAGAGCAAGCCAAGCGACGAGCTGAGGTTGCGAGGTGAGCACCTTGATTCTCATACTTCAACACTCGTAAGGAAAATGGTGTTATTTACTGAAAAACATAGTTCCACCTTCTTCGCTTCCATACCTGTTTGCTTGCCTAATAACTGAAGTTCAAAGGCCGTTTGTATTTAACCGAGTTTAGGCGCCTTACTGTCTCGAAACAGAGTTTAAACCATTCGCTGCTAGCAATTCATTTTCACCGTTTAAGTCCTATATGCGATGGTAAGACAGAGTGAATCTGTTGTTGCAGGCTTCGCGAGCTACACACTCTGAAGGGCCATGTTGAATCCGTGGTCAAGCTCAAAGGCCTGGACATCGATTCCATTCAGCAGCATTACACATTCTGAAGGGCTTTTCATTCGAAGCAGAGGAGATCATATCGTGAGAAATGGAAAGTGGTCTTAAGGATTATGATGACGAAGAAGCCTACTAAACTTTTATTAGTCTATAGGACGACAGAAACAGATGTCGCTAGCAGTCAGGGTCGTAGATTTTTTGCTGTGACCAGTTTAATGCATGAGGGCTGCTTTCTCTTTGACAGAACGAGATTTCACTTTTCGTTTCAAAGTAGCCATGTTCAAGTCGGTTGGTGAATCTTACTTGGATCTTGATGATTATGTTTAGCTTGAAGCATGATCTTGTCAAAAATTCTCGAGTGATCTGCCTGGTATAAGGAAAAACAAAAGTTTTTGGCGTTTAGTAAGTCTTTTTGGTCAAATAAGGGGGTGCATGATAAAAATTATTTTTGTTCTAGAAATGATTTTTCTGTTCCAGACCAGTTTCTGGAACAGAAACTTATTTGATAAGGCTACTCAAATTTTCTATTTCTGGAATAAATTTCTATTCCAAAAATAGAAATGGAAGAGAAATCAGTTTCTAATTTCTCCCACTAAAAACCCTAATTTCACTCGGTCCTCCCTCGTACGTCTCTGCCTCCTCCTCCTCCGCCTCTGCTCATCTCCTCGAGACATCGTCTCCTCCGCCTCTCCTCCGCCTCTCCTCATCTCCTCGAGACATCGTCTTCTCCATTGGACGCTCGGATCGTCTCCTCCAATGGACGCTCTCTGCCTCTCCTCTTGCTCATCCACATCTGCTCGCGAATCCATCCCCTCGCCGCGACCCACTGTCCCCGCTTGTTGTCCAAGCACCCCTCGGCAACAGATCTCGCGCCTGCACCCCCGCCGCTCGTTCCCCTGCGACGCCAGAAGCCCTCTGCAACAGATCCGAGCACCGACGCCCCAAGCCACTCCTGCTCTGCTCCGTCTCACCAAAAGCCGCCATCGCCTCGCGACCTCAGCAACACCGTGCGCCCTCTCCTCATCCAGCGACGAGCTGCTTGCGAATCCGCCCCTTCGCCTCATCCAGAAGCCCTCTGCAGCAGACACTGGAGCCGCTCGAGTTCGTCCGACGAGGCCCACGACCGTGAAGTGCGCAAAGAAGCAGAACTACCCTTCTCCTCCCTTCTCTGGTTCGTGCCGATTCCTTTTCTTTTTCTTTTTGTGTGGGTTCATGTGAATCTCCACGTTTCTCTTTTTCCTTTTATGTGCAGCCGAAGTATTGATGAATTATAACGAGAAAAGACGTGCCTTTTAAGGATTTATGCTTTTTTTTTTCCTAGTTAACAAATAACAAATATGAAATATTTTCTCACACTTAATCCTTTAAAAGTAGATGGAAAGACGCATTATTTGTACGAATTGTAAGATGGGGAGTGGTTGTGGAGGTCAAAGAGCTTCTAACATGGTGAAGGAGGTAGAAATGGATCGAATTGTGCACCGAATAAGTAGACACTGATTTTGTAATATATATGTAAAAGTTGGAATTAATTCACGAAGTCACATAGTAGCGTTTTAGCTTTAGAACTCTAAAGTTAAGCATGCTTATAGGTGGGAGCACTATCCACCTGTACGCCAAAAGGCAAAACTATAAGGCTTAGTTATGGGACGAGTCAAAGCGAATAATATCTTAGTGAGTTAATCCAATAATGTTACAATACGGTATTGGAGTAGGACCCCCTTTAGTAGGTATGTGGTTCAGAAATGAATTACATGGAAGTTGGTAGGCCTATAACAATTAGATTCGATGAGAGCAAGGAGTGGTTGTTGGAGCCAAAGGGCGTGGACAAGGAGTGGCTTCTAGTAGGTTTCTAAAATAGTGAAGAGAGCAAGAATAAACTGAACTATGCACCAAATAGGCAAAGAGATACTCTAGAATAAATATGTCAAAACTTAAATTAGTTCATGGAGGCGCATTTTGAGGTAATGACAATACTTAGTTTTCAAACTCCATAATTAAGTGCGCTCAAATGGGAGCACTACCAACATGAATGATCTCTTGAAAAGGTGTCCGCATGTACATCAAAGGACAAGACCGTGAAGCTCAGTATGAAATGAGCTAAAACGGACAAATGAGTCAATCTATGGAAGCCACACGAATAGTCATGTATTATAAATGTACTATAAATAGATGTAACTTTAATATGAATTAACATGCTACTAACTTAATGATTGCAACTTTTGACCGAAAGACGCTATTTACTAATTAATTTTAGAGTACAATTATTTATGATATAAAATAGACAACAATAAATTGAGCGACAAAACTTAAAGTGGCTTGACATGTTGTGGCTCATGATTATGAGATCTATATGATAGTAAGAATAGATAAAAATATGTTGAGAACACATTATATTTTTATACGTAGTAGATATTATGCAGATTCAAATAAGCCCTTTTAAATTCTTTCAAACATATGATGGTGAAAAAGTATGAGAAAAGACAAGAAATTTTCATTTCAAAACAGAAAGTAAAACAATTTCCAAGTTCCAAAAGAACGATATCACAATTAGAGCAATTTTCAAGAAAATATAATAAAGTTTATAGAGAAATATTTGGTACCATTATAATTAGCAAGAGAATCACCAATAAGCATAATAAGTTTATAGAATAATCTTTAAAGAATTATAATTTACTCAAAATGTTAAAAGGATAAGAATGTAAGCCATGAAAATGGTATTGAAGATCTCTGTGGATAGAATCAAGAATACATATAATCAAGTAAAAGAAATTTATGCGTTCGATTTGGAATCCATCACTCTTGATGCAACAATAATGATCTAAAGCTTAAGTGCTTCTTCGCTGTTGTCTTTTATATCATTGGCTCAATGAGACTGCTTCTCAGTCTCAGCATTTAGTAAACACTCCTTATAGAGTTTTAAATAATATGCCCTCTCATTACAAGTCGAGTTTTATTCAGTTCATACTAACCACTCCCATATTAGACCAACTTAGAATCCTTATATATCACATTATTAGATTAATCCCATAAAAATATAAATTGTAATATTAATTAATGCAACTAACAACATAAAAACTTTTACAGTTATAAGCACAACCCCATATAGCTTATGTTTATATTAGCATGGTGTTGTATTAACATATGTGCAAACTGTTGAGAAAATATAAGTTTATTAGCAGGATAGTGGGTGTCAATAAGATTGCATCATAAATTATATATTTTAATAAAACATTTTCCATTCTTTTAATTCGGAATAATATCCAGTTTAAATAGAAAATTAAATTAACTAGAGTTTAACCTTAGCATCACAAAAGAGATTATTGGACTTAGTCATGCATAATTGCATGTATAATTATATATCCAACCATGTATTTCCTAAAACAGATTTTGAATTTCTAATGTCAAAGCAACATAATTTACAACCAAATAGTTAGAAATTCGCTCTAGACGTAATGTTCTCTTTCAACTTCTCTTTAGCTTTCAATGGTCTTAACATGTGATGGGTGTAAGGCTCATCAATCATCATTTTGGCCCCAGCTACCTCAACATACTCACCCTGGTCTGTATCGTTCTCGTATCGCTCCACAAGGGTTACGTCATGTTTTCCATGCTTTCTTTCTCTTTCAAAATGTTTTCATGCTTGGTTGCCACTGTTGCCAAGTGGAAAAGATCATTAATTTATCGTCCTACCATCTTTTCTCTGATAGAAAACTTCAAACCTGCCAGAGCTACATCCACAAGGGATTTTTCCAGTAAAGGCAGAAGGCATCGATTCCTTGCCTTTTTGAACCGAAATATGAACTGATCTATCAACTCATCATTTTACTGCTTCATAGACACATCAGGGATGGATCTCTGGAATTGTTCATGAAATAATCTTTCCATTTATTCCCATGAATAGACGGAAATTGGTGGCAATGCCACATATCAAGTAAATGCAGTCTTGGATAATGACAGAGGGAACAACCTCAACTTCCAGTAATCAGCATATGCTGCGTCATCACATTGCACAGTACATCGACCGATATGTTCCAATGTCAGACTGGTCAACCTTGCTAGGAAAAAAGGGTGAATAATGTTATTTTGAAGCTTCTTGGATAAGGTATTATGTCGATCCAATGTAGAAAAGGTTTTCTCTAAACAGGTCTAACATATCGTGCGTCTTCATGCCCATAATGCCGTATCGCCTAGTCATACATCCACTGGGCATTTCGTTGATTTTGCGCAGGTATTATCACAGCAGGTGCTACAACGGGTTATGGTCCAAGATAGGGTTGTGGCGGGAGTTATTGTTGTGGCACTTGTGATTGAAGTGGATGTTGTATTCCTGCCCCTAGGTGGGGTGGGTGGTCTCCTTAGATTGTCGATGACAACATTCGGCCTGTATGGAATAGGCGCCAGAATAGTCCGAGGCATCTAGCTGGAGATGCCGTCGACAACTCAGCGCGTCCAACCCTTTCGTCAGCGGGCTGTGGTGGTGAATTATTCCCACCAGTATCAATGGTATCGAGTTGACTCCCTGTACGACGTGTTGGTTTATTTCCTCATATCATCAACACTGATTCTATCGTGTATGCCGAAAAGATGTTTCGTCGGAATTTTCCAAAATGAAATATCTTTCATCAAAGGTTGTTCTTCAATTATAATTTGAGGAAATTAAGGTTCTGTGCTAATTTTGGATAGAAAATATTACAAACAAACAAAAATCAACTTCTTCGATCCAAAAAATATTGTACAATCTCAAATCAAGTCGGAATTAAATCGACGACGGGGCTTGAAAATTATGAACTCAATAACGTCACAAGGTGTGCAAACAAATTATATGAAATTTAATCGATGACACAACTCTCACCATAATAAAGATATATGTCAGAATTTAATCAATGACATAGATCTTACAATATGCAACGTCTCTATAGCCTGTGTGCAGAAAAGTGAAACCAATTGTTAACTGAAACGTGGTGAATCAGGGTAGTTGAATAGCACGGCCTCGTGAAAATTTGTACTGAGGAACTTCAACTTTTATGTTTGATGCTGGTTTTAGAAAATCGAGTCCAGTCTTGGAAGCTCTCGCTAAGCTTTGCTTGGTAAATATGATCAGAAATTATTGGAAAATAAATTTACCGTGCTCTATAATCACTATTACGTGATGACTAGGGTCAAAAAATAAAATGTAAGAAAGCTTTTTAAATCGTTGAGAATGATAAGGTGTTAGTGACTGTCATCATATATTAGAATTTTTTGTTTTGAACTATATTAGAGCTTCTCACACTTGATAATTTCAAAAGTGACTTAATAATTAATGATTGTTTTGGATGGGTTGGTTGCAAATAATGTTGGAGCCATAGTATCGAAAGTGTGAATTGTTTGATGATTATATTATTTATGTCTTTAACCCTTTTCGTGGACTCAAGATATTATCACTCATTATATGTGGTTAGAATAAAATAGATAAAATAATATACTTGCAACATCTAAAGCAATCTGAGAGAGAGAGAGAGAGAGAGAGAGAGAGAGAGAAGAGAGAGAGAGAGAGAGAGAGAGAGAGAGAGAGAGAGAGACGCAAGAGCCAATTATTTACAAAAAAAAAAAAATTACTTTTCGTCTCTATACTTTTACTTTTATTTTTACTTTGTTTTCTGATCAAGTTCTTATATTTTTAATTTAAAACAAAAAAATATATATACTTGAAACATCTGAAGCAAGCGGTGAGAGAGAGAGACAGACGCAAGAGCCAATTATTTTACAAAAAAATTTACTTATCGTCTCTATACTTTTACTTTTATTTTTACTTTGTTTTCTAATCAAGTTCTTATATTTTTAATTTGTCTAATGAGGTCATCTTACTTTTTTCACAATTTTTTTAATCAAATCCTTTTGACATCAAATTTGGCCGAATCTAGCTAACATGACCATCAAGTGATATCGTAGTGAGTACGATGTGATTAAAAATTTTCCAATGTAATCATCCACATGAGCGTCGAAAATGGGTAATGAGTCATACTTCAATACTATCTATATTGGCTATTTTTCCACACACACGCATCCATGTGTGCATCTATATATTTTTTCACATCATACTTTGGGGTCATTTGATGCCACATCTCCCAAATTTAGTTTTATTTTGTGTCATATAGACTTGATCTAAAAATTTGTGAAACTAGAGCTACTTGATTGGACAAACTAAGTGTACATAAATTTGTCTAGAGAAAGCATGGAGTATGTAGACGATAGATAAGATTTTTCGTCCACTTTTTGTGAGGTTTGCAACTGTTAATGCATTTTATTGCCATTGATTTCTTTTTGAGGTTTTGAAATACATAAATGTTATTTTTTTAATATTTTAATTACATGTAGATTCAACTTTTAATTCCCTCCAATGAGAGAGTGTAAATACTTCCAAATAATAGGGTGATGCTTATTTCATAGGTAAAAAACTTGCGAGTTGAGTGACAGTTCTTTCATAACTGAGAATGTTACCCACTCCATTGAGATTTACTTGACCTAAATATTTTTCTTTAGACATTTAGGTTGCATATGGAAAAAATTACTAGCAAGGCGAAGAAGTTGCTAAACTATTAAGGAGGTGACGGTACCTTTTGTTGATGAAAAGTGTCTATGAGGGCTGACCCCTGGGCTGCATTGGCCCAAGCGTGGGTCTGGGCCTTTTGTTTTTTTTTTAACTCTAAAAATACTTTTGAAAAAAAAAGTAAAATATTTAAATTTAAAAATTGCGTTATTGAAAAAAATTGCATGAAATTGAAATACAATATTTGTTTATGCAATATCAAGAACAATACATCAAACATTTCAAGTATGCGGCAATACTATACTATAAAATTATTTAAGATTTGATATTAGGGACAATATGAATAGAGTCTGACGGCCCATCTAGCTTCATCCACGTAACCAAGACAGCAGACAACAGAAAAGACAAGTGGAATGTCCCGTAATATTCATGGCCAACCCTGTTGGCTTGAAGAAAGAATCACAGCGGGAAGTGGCCAAAGGGTCAAAAGCACGTTACTTAGGAAGCATAGAAAGCACTCCCGCAAGCAATTCCTTCTTTTCGGGGCTTTGAGACACCACTTTGTATGACTCAATCAAGAGTCTGGGGAATAGTTTGGTGAAGTAAGCATCCAAACCATTAGGATCCGATCCGAGGATCGCCTGTCAGAATCATCAAAGCAATAAAAGATATGAGCCTTGTACGCATGCGGCTGTAAATATCACCACTGTTCCAGAGAGAGAGAGAGCGAGAGAGTACCTTAACTTTTTCTAGAGCTTCCTTTAGGTGGCTAAACTTATTTCACACGGCTCTCAGTAAGTCTCCGACACTGCTTTCGTCATAGGGCTTACGTCTGTGTTTACGTAGGTCATCCATAACATTTATATCTATTTCCTTTATCCAATTCCCATCAAAAACCAATTGCGCAATGTTCTCCAATTCTTTGAGAAGATCTGAATTGCCTTTCCCCGCTCCCGGTTCTACTGCATCGCTGACGTCTCGAAGAAAGGTCAGTCTGTCTGTTGAACTCCAAAAAAATGGATGCTGCAGCACCTCCAATGCCGTTGGCCTGCTAGTAATAAAAAGTAATTTACTATTGACCCAACATTTCAAAGAAATCAATTACACAAACAATACTAAGATGGATTGAGTTCTTGAGTTTAAAAGCATCACAAGTTTGGCAATCGTGCAATATCTAAAGTAATTAAAATTGCATTAGCTCAATGAAAGAGTAACCAAAATGTCTGACAACTTCCATGCACTTCACAATTCACGAGTTTGGAATGAAGGCAGTTGTTTGACTACAACAAGAACCCAGGAATTATTTACTCCAAGTACCTTAAATTAGCAATCTAATCATCTAGTCCCTAGGATTCTTATTTCGTAGTGAGCATCATATGCTAAACCCTCGGAATCTTCATATAAAATCCTTTTCAGTGCATATATAGCAAATCTAATTCCGTGCTAAAAATGATTGCAATTTATTTGTTCGTGGACGGGTAACAAACTTATAGCCCTAATTACTAGGCTTCCGACAATGATCATCTTTCATTGTAATATTACAATTGTCAAATGCATTTAGACTATCGCATAGTCAACCTTTTCTTCAGCTTCTATTGTCAATTGCCAAAAGAAATAAGTGGGACCTACACATTTGTTGCTCATCAAGTAGAGCCCACAGTAGGAAAGATATTTAACCCATGTTTGAGGAGTTTCAGGGCACCTTTAATGCTCATGAGATTAAGTGATGCAGGAAAATGGAAATTGGTCAACTAAATGGTTGTAAAATCTATAAAATGGCAGAATAAAAATGATAGTGATGCAAATTAACAATGACAATACACTCACCTCAATTTGGAATCTTGGCTTAGTAAACGTGAAATCAAATCATGAGCTTCCGGCATATCTATCACCAAGAGTTGGTCCGGATTGTTGGAAGCAATGTTTTCACCAAATAGATGTCTTCCATGAGTGACGCAAAAGAACAAGACAACCTAAACTAAACAAATTCATTGCCTGCGTTTGGTGCCCAACATCACGAGACACTTCAGGTGCTTGATATCCTTTGGTTCCACAACCTGCAAGACAGACAACGAAGATCAATAAAAGAGCCCTCATCACTTGGACAAAATATAGATGGATATAATTGATTCACCCATCAACGAAGGGAGATCATGGCAAAGACTATTAAATCTCCACACACTTTACCACGACATAAGAAGCAATACAAAGCAACCTAACTTCCAACATAATAGTCTTCTTTAAAAGAAGAGATTGTTCTAACAAAGTAAAATTGTAGTTTTAAAATTTTTAGCCAGGAATCCGAAGATGATTTACCACTGTATAGATTCAGATTATGCACGGATCAATATTGAGGAAAAGAAGATCAAGGGTCTGAATAAAGCTATCACGAGCACTTACTAGTGGCATGATTTCCCAAGGAAGATCTACCATCAGGAAGGCATCAGCTCATGCCCATATCAGATAGCTAAGCACGCAATGGATTCTTAGTAATCAACACATTTGTAGGCTTTAAGTCCCGATGGATTATTCCCAAGCCATGCAATTGGCTAAGTCCTGATACCATATTCCTGTATCATAATATAGAGAAGACATCATGACTTCAATCAAGAATGTATCTGGAACCAAATGGTATCCCGGCCACTCAGAGGCATCGGATACATATACAAAGCCCTATCCTTTTGGAAATTAAGGAGTTTCTCTAACACACTAAGACCTAGTAAGGATGCCAAAAATACATCAGAGAAAAAATCTATTACAGGTTCTTTACGTAAACTCTACAATGAAAAACTCGATACAGAATTTAATCACTGTATCAATCACATCAACATTTACCAATTTGAGTGCATGAGGATTCTGTAGTATTCAAGAATCAAAAAGAAAGAAGGTATACTGATTTTACCAAGATGGGAAAATCAATGGATTTATCACTACGCAATTGATAATACCTAATTGATTTCCATGAGAAGAAAACTAAAGTTTAGCCTTGATAGTGAGATTGAACTTATCCTATAACTCTAGAAAGGAAGCTGCCAGGTTCAAAACTCAGCCCACCATGTTGATTGCATTAGGCTCACCACAGTCAAGGTATTGGCCTAATAATTCCATGTATCATGCATCACTTTGAAGTTTTTGCAGGAGAGCTATTAAGTCCTACGATTGGCACCTGATGCCCACTTAAGCCAGCAAGTACATAACTGTAGTGATCTCTATGAAATGCTTACGAATCATTGTTGGAGAAATCTTTCCAGAATATTTTGAAGCTGACAAAACATTTCTATCAGTCTAGTCTGGATATCGACAGTTTAAAGTCTCAAGACTTTGTGTAATTTCAAAGTCTCAAGACTCAAGACTCAAGACTCAAGACTCAAGATTATTCTCACTGACAGTCTTTCTAATCCAGTGGCGAAGGATATCCGAAGCCGAAGTATATGGTTGGGGATTCAATCCAATCCTCTGGAAAAGATCCCTTGGTTGGATAATCACTTCAGATTTTTTTGATTCTTATCTAAGAACAATAGAAGATCCGATGGTCGACGAAACATTCTTGGAATGTTCTATTCTTGGAAACCAAAATCCTGATTGTATGGGCGAACAGGATTGATGGGCTATCATCAGATTCCTTAAATAGCTCGGATGATCTTCTTAATTGATTCCGTCCAACGGGTAGATTGGAGGAATTCCTTTGGTAAGTGCCAACGGCTATGATGGCATAAAGGAGTATAAAAGGAAGACGTTCTAGTTGTTTTAAGTGTGTGATCGATAGAAAAATTCCAGAGTCTGAAGAACCTTGATTGTTAATCGATACAGTTCGAGCGAAATTGTATACACAGAGAGTGTTTATACTTGGTGATACCTTGAGCGAGTGTAGTAGTTTCATCTACATCGAGAAATCAAGGAAGATCAACACTGTAACATCTCTTTGTTCATAGTGGAATCCAGCCAATCGGCTGTCAGTGCAGAAGAGTGGATGTAGGCTTGAATCAAGCCGAACCACTATAAACCTCGTGTTTAATTCTCTCTTTCCTTTACTCAGTCTTACGATTGATTTTTTAATCCTTCATCTGTCTAAGTATTGTGCAATCTTCAAGAAAATTTTTATAAACCTATTCACCCCCTCTAGGTACTCGTACTAGCGTTATCAATTGGTATCAGAGCCTGTGTTCTTACTTTATTTGAAGTGTTTTACTTCAGAGTAAAAGATCCATTGCTAGTATGCTAGCACCAGGGCTGGTGGAAGGGCAAAGCAATACCAGACCACCCTACTTTGATGGAAATGATTACAACATCTGGAAAAACAAGATGAAAGCTTTTCTACGATCAAAGGATCCTCTGGAATGGGATGTGGTGGAAAGAGGAATTACTCCTACTGCTGCATCAGCATCCGAAAGAGGGAAAGAAACTGTTGAAACCAACGGAATGTCTCAAGAAGAGATAAACAAGAGACAAGCACCCGATGCAAAAGCAATTTACTCTTTATATTGTGCTTTATCACCAACTGAATATAACAGAATATCTTCTTGTGATACAGCAAAAGAAGTCTGGGACAGATTACATATCACTTATGAAGGGACAGACCGAGTGAAGGAGACCAGAATTAACATTCTCATTGGTCAATATGAAGCCTTCAAAATGAAACAAGGAGAATCTATAACTGACATGTTTAGCCGTTTTACAGATATTGTCAATGGCCTTGAGAATCAAGGACAGAAAATTTATGATCCTATGAAGGTTAACAAGCTACTGCGAGGACTCTCCAAGGATTGGAATCATATAAAGACTTCAATAAGAGAGACGCAAAGAATTATGCCATTATCTGTAGACGAGCTGATTGGAACTCTTCAATCTTATGAAGTGGAACGAATTAATGAAGACGAAGATCCAAGAGGTAAGAAATCCATTGCATTAAAATCTAACGATGATTCTGATGATACAGACTCTGAAGAAGATCTGGACGATGAGGAGCTTGCTCTTATGATTAGAAGGTTCAGAAAGCTGAATAGAAAAGGGAGAAGGTTCAACTCAAGGAAACAAATTCTTCAGAAACAGCAAACCAAGTTTGTTGATAATGAGGAACCAAACAAAGATGTAGTTTGTTTCGAATGTAAGAAAAAGGGACACATCAGACCAAATTGTCCTCTCCTGAAGAAGAAAAGAGGAAAAGCTGAAAAGTCTCGAAAAGCTCTCAAAGCCGAAACTTGGAGCGATACAGAGTGTGAAAAAAGTGATGAGGAATATGCCAACCTGTGTCTAATGGCACAATCAGACTCAGATTCTAGATCAGACTCAGACAGTGAATTTGAGGTAAGTGATTATAAAATCCCTGTCAAAGTCTCTAAATACATTGATGAACTATGTTTTAGTCTTAAGACTTCTTTGAAAAGGATTTCCGAACTTAAAAAGGAAAACTCAGTTTTAAAACAAAAGGAAAATATTTTAGAAGAAAAAGTGAAAAGTTTAGACTTGAATGTTTCTACTCTTAAGGAGAATGAAGATAAACTTTCAAAAGAGAATGCTTTCTTAAAAACTGACTTATCAAATATTTCAAAGAAATTTTCAATAGGGTCTGAAAAACTTGAAAAAGTTCTTTCAGTCCAAAGACCTTACTTTAACAAGTCTGGTTTGGGTATGATAGCAGAAACAATTCCCTTGATTGATTTTCCAAAAGTAAAAGAAAGAATTAAGAAAAAACCGTCAAAAGAGGCTTACAAAAATCATTTCAAGAAAGTCTTTGTAAAGTCTGTAGGTCGAAGTGCTCTAAGGTGTTCAAAGTGTAACAGTCAGGATCATTTTGAAAAAGAGTGTCCTATGGTTTGGAAGCCTGTTAAGAAAGTATGGCCTAGTAATGCTTATTCTACTAACGCCAAAGGACCCAAGAAAATTTGGGTACCAAAGAAAGCTTGAGACTCTCTTTTGAATGCAGGTCTCTGTCAAAAAGAAAGTTAAGTGGTATCTTGACAGCGGATGTTCAAGACACATGACAGGAGACTCAAACTGCTTCATAAAGCTTGTTGAAGTGAATGGTGGAAAAGTTTCATTTGGAGGAAACAGCAAAGGAAGCATTGTGGGATTTGGAACTGTGAAAATTGAAAATCTCACAATAAGCAATGTCTCTCTAGTGGAAGGACTCAACTACAATCTTCTAAGTATTAGCCAATTGTGTGATACTGGTTTCAAGATCTCCTTTCAAGAAGGCATATGTTCTGGAATTAGCAAAGACTCAACTCAATCTTTCTTGGGTCGAAGGCATGGAAATATCTACCTCCTTGATGTAAAACCAAATGAAGCACAATGCCTAATCTCAATTCAAGATGAAGCAGTCTTATGGCACAGAAAGCTTGGCCATGTCAACATGAAACAATTAGCCAAAATCTCATCAAAGAAGCTTGTTCGAGGTCTACCTAAATTGCCATACCAAAAGTCTGATTCATGCACTCCATGTATTCTGGGAAAGCAGGTAAGAAATTCATTTAAGCAAATAAACCATGTTTCTACTAATCATGTACTACAGTTGCTTCATATGGATCTCTTCGGACCAACCAGAATCCAGAGCATTGGAGATAAGAAATATTGCCTAGTAATTGTGGATGATTACTCCCGCTTTACTTGGGTATATTTTCTTACAAGTAAGTCAGAAACCTTTTCGTATTTTGAAAAATTTGCCAAAAAGGTTCAAAATGAAAAAGGATGTGCAATCTCAAGCATAAGAACAGATCATGGAAGTGAATTTGAAAATCAAGATTTTACGAAATTTTGTGATAAATCTGGTTTTAATCATATGTTTTCCTCTCCATATACTCCAAAGCAAAATGGAGTTGTGGAAAGAAAGAATAGATCTCTTCAAGAAATGGCTAGAACACTTTTAATTGAAAGCAAAATTTCTTCACGATTTTGGGCTGAAGCTGTCTCAACAGCTTGCTATATTATAAATAGAGTCTTTTTAAGACCTATTTTAGAAAAAACCCCCTATGAATTGTTCAAAGGTAAAAAGCCTATTGTTTCATACTTTCATGTGTTTGGTTGCAAATGCTTTATGTTGAAAAATGCAAATGATCGAGTTGGTAAGTTTGAAGAAAGATCAGATGAAGGCATCTTCCTTGGATATTCTACATCAAGCAAAGCCTACAGAGTCTATAACAAGAAAAGCCAGTCAGTGGAGGAATCAACGAATGTTAAATTCCAAGACTCAATGCAAGATGAATCCAGCCAGACTCAGTATGAAGAGTCTGAACCTACTCCAGACCTTCCAATGCTTACAACTCAAGAAGCATCTCAGTCTCTGGAAGTCCAACATCAAGAAGCACATGAAGATTCAAACAAAGAAAGAGATCATCAACCAGGCAAAACAACCAGTAACTGGAAGCATAAATCCAGTCATCCTAAAGATCTCATTATTGGCGAAATCAATGAAGGAATCCGCACCAGATCAAAAAGGCTTGAAGAATCTAGTGCTGTGGCTCTCATTTCTGAAATCGAACCAAAAAGCATAGAAGAAGCTTTATCTGATGAAAGTTGGATTGAAGCTATGCAAGAAGAACTCAGACAATTCAACATCAATGATGTCTGGGAATTGACATCTAAACCAAAAGGTAAAATTGTTATTGGAACCAAATGGGTATTCAGGAACAAGATGAATGAAGAAGGAAAAGTCATACGAAACAAAGCAAGACTCGTGGCCAAAGGATATACGCAAGAAGAAGGAATAGACTATGATGAGACTTACGCTCCGGTAGCAAGGTTAGAAGCTATTCGTCTATTACTTGCGTTTGCTTGTTATAAAAATTTCAGGTTATTCCAAATGGACGTCAAAAGTGCATTCCTAAATGGATTCATCCATGAGGAAGTTTATGTGGAACAACCACCTGGATTTGAAGACCCAAAGAAGCCAGACTCAGTCTTCAAACTGAAAAAGGCCTTGTATGGTTTAAAGCAAGCACCTCGAGCTTGGTACGACAGACTAAGTAAATTCTTATTACATAATGGTTTTGTCAAAGGTAAAGTAGATACTACTTTGTTTATCAAAAAGGAAAGCAAAAGCTTCTTACTTGTTCAAATATATGTAGACGATATTATTTTTGGATCTCCTAATGAAAGTCTATGCAAGAAATTTTCTAAAACTATGCAGGATGAATTTGAAATGAGTATGATGGGAGAGTTAACATTCTTTCTTGGACTCCAAGTGAAACAAATGAAGGAAGGAACTTTTATCCATCAAGAAAAATATGCGAATGACCTTGTCAAAAGGTTTGGATTGGAAAAGTGCAAAAAGACCGACATACCAATGTCATGTTCTCAGAAGATAGACAAGAATGAAGAAGTGAAGAAAGTAGATCAAAAGCTGTACAGAAGCATGATCGGTTCACTTCTTTATCTTACTGATTCTAGACCTGATATTTTGTTGAGTGTTTGCATTTGTGCTAGGTTTCAATCAGATCCCAGAGAATCCCATCTCAGTGTTGTAAAACGTGTTATCAAATACGTTGCCTCATCCTCAAGCATCGGTCTCTGGTATCCCAAAAAGGGAGACTTTAATCTTTTAGGATACTCAGATGCAGATCTGGCCGGTTGCAGAGTCGATAGAAAAAGCACCTCTGGAACTTGTCAAATACTTGGAAACAGAACGGTGTCTTGGTTTTCGAGGAAGCAAAGCACTGTAGCTCTTTCAACGACAGAAGCAGAGTATGTAGCTCTTGGAAGCTGCTGTTCGCAAATTCTATGGATAAAACAACAGCTACAAGACTTTGGGATTGAAGACTCATGCACAGAAATAAGATGTGACAACACCAGTGCGATTAATCTCACCAAAAATCCAATCCTTCATTCAAGAGCAAAGCATATTAAGATTCGACATCACTTCATTAGAGATCATATTCAAAATGGAGAAATCTCGATTCAATTTGTTAATTCAAAGAGTCAACTAGCGGATATATTCACAAAGCCTTTGGAGAAAAATCAATTCGACTTTATCCGTTCAAGACTCAACATTTTGAAGCCTGAAGAAGTTAAAGTCTAGAGACTCACCAACTCTAAGACTCTAATCTTTCAAACTTTAAATCCTCAGACTCAGACATTCGTGGCTATAGACTGTAAGTTGTATTTCATCTAAGAGGTACGAATTTTCATTCGAAAAGGTACGATCTTTTGTTCAGTTATTCTATAATCCGCATGAAATTTGAAGATTTTTTTTTAAAAGAATAATTTTGGCAGTTATTGATTTTGAAAAGAAGTGATCGTTTACTTTCCTTGCACCGATTGAACTTCCCTTTTCAAAACTGAGTTATATATATACACTTTTTCTTTTCCCAAATCTTCAAAACCCTAAAAGGCACTCTCCTCCCGATACTGTTTCTACTGCTTGTTCATCGTCGAGAAAGTGATCATTTTTCCTTGGGAAAGCAAGTGAAGGAATCTTCCAATCGACAAGAAAGATGTCTTCTTCGAGGAAATCATCAAGAATCGCAAGCAGGGGACCACAAAGAATGGAGAAGGGACCGACTCATTTTGATCTCACTGAGGAAGAAGACTTAACAAGTCAGCGACAAAGTCCGATTTGCTCTCATCCACGTCATTCATCGCCTCCTGCCCCACAAGGTGCAAGTCATAATCTGGAAGAAGAGATAATCGAGGATGCCGACCCAGTAAGAGTTCAAAAGCCCTCCTTTTTGTATAAACTTTATCGTGCGTTGAAAAGCACGGGTACTCCATTGAATTATATAGATGACTTCCTTAAGGACAAAAATTATGGGAATGAGTATCTTTTTCTGAAGAAAATGGAGGAATGGGGAATTGCCCCGAAAGGAAAAGCAGAGGAAGCACTTGCGAACATTCCAAGTGATCCTCGTATGCCAGGACAAAATTTAATTGAAGGGAACGATGATGACAGAATGTTCCTTGAATTTCAACCGAAAATGGGAGTGGCAGCAAAAGTGAAAGGAAATCGGATGGATTTGTTCAAATCCAAGGATCAAGAAAAATTGTATTCCAGGCTGTTGAAAAGAGGGGTGATAAACCCTAGAAATGTCGATTTTGACTTCCTGGACGCCATCAACATAAACTTAAGAGAAAAGTTGAATTTGTTTCAACTTGAGAATTTTTGCTCTGACTCTACGGACGGGTATGCTCATCTAACCGCTTATTTCTATTCAAATCTAAGCTTTCTGGATGCGAATAGAATATCATTTAGTGTACGAGACAAAGTCTACGTGGTAGATGTGAATATGTTGGCTGATATAGTTGGAGTTGAACGAGGACGCTATCTACCAATCAAAGTCTCACCTGCTCGCACTACTCTGGAACTGGTCAAAGATAGGGACCCAGAGAAGAAAGTTACATATTCCAGGATGAATGCCATCAACATTGTGCTTCATAAGATTGTGATCAACTGTCTGAGACCAAAGTCTACGTCAAAGACTTCTGTGTCTCTTTCTGAAGCAAAGTTGATGTACGCGATCAACACAGGACGAAAGTTCTCTCTACCGCACACTATTCTCTTCCATATGTACAGATCAATGTCGAAAGACAAAGGACAATTGCCTTATCCTGGTCTTGTGACCAAGATCTTCAGACACATGAATATTGAACCGCCTCAAACTCTTTGTGTTCAACCGTGTGATAAGATGGTGGTAGGTTTAAAGATGTTAACGAAGATGCGTCTGCAAGAACTTTCCAAGGCAATGGAGAAATTCAGAGTGAAAACTCATGTTCAGTCTGCTTCAAAGAGAAAAGGAAAGGAGGCCATTGGAGCCCCCATCGAAAAAGAAGAAAAGATCTCTCATCCTGGAGGATGAAGATCCTACTATCCAAGCACTGACAAGAACCAGACGTTCTGTTTCTCAGCCGAGAGAATTTCAGAAAAACCAGAGAGAAGAAGAAGAGCAGAGAGAGAAGGAGAAAGAAGCTGAAGAAGAGAAAGAAAAGTCTGCTGCTGAATCTGGAGAGAAGGGAAATCTAGAGCATGATCATTACTCTTCCCCTTTGGATGTCCTAGAGACAGGGGGAGTTGGCGAGTAAGAAAGGTCTACACCTCATGCTGCAGATAGTGAAGGTACAAGACAATCTCCAGCAGACCCAGAAGAATTTCAGGCTTCTCAATTGCCTGAAGAAGGTGATACGTCGACACCAAATCTGCAAGACTATACTGAAGCGCCATCATATACTCCATTTGAAAAAGCTCATGCCAGTACACAGACAGACAATTCTGCAGATTTTCATCGCATCATGGATATTCTTCTGGAAATGCGTGGTCAGATATATGCTCTGGACTGTGAAATTCAAGCAATAAAAAATGCTGGACAATCATCTTCAGTCACCTTGGAGGACAAGATGAAAGACCTCGCTCTGCAACTTCAAGCCAATGCCAAAGGAGATGAGGTAGCTCATCTAAGGGAGGACTTGAAGAGGCTAGAAGGTGTAGTCCAGTCAATGGGAGAATTCCAGATCGTGCGCATTCCCAAGCAGACATGACTCCTTTCTCACCCTCTTTTTAATGATGACAAAAAGGGGGAGAACCAATTTGAACAAACATTATTTTAAAACTTTATTTGACTTTTGTGGTTATGTTTACTTTTGAGTATGACTTGAGAACTTGAACTTGGGAGTGAGACTGAATTGGCTGTGGATTTTGATGCTTGACTAGTTGCATTTATATCAAGTAGTGTTATATGGTATTACTCATGAAAGACTAACCAATTTGCTGTGGATGCAGAGTCTGGTTGCTTATTAATCTTTATGAGTTAGCCATATTGCTTGAGAAATGTTTTTGCAGGTCAAAGTTGTTCAAATCCACAAGAAAGTTTTGTCACCATCAAAAAGGGGGAGATTGTTGGAGAAATCTTTCCAGAATATTTTAAAGCTGACAAAACATTTCTATCAGTCTAGTCTAGATATCGATAGTTTAAAGTCTCAAGACTTTGTGTAATTTCAAAGTCTCAAGACTCAAGACTCAAGACTCAAGACTCAAGATTATTCTCACTGATAGTCTTTCTAATCCAGTGGCGAAGGATATCCGAAGCCGAAGTATATGGTTGGGGATTCAATCCAATCCTCTGGAAAAGATCCCTTGGTTGGATAATCACTTCGGATTTTTTTATTCTTATCTAAGAACAATAGAAGATCCGATGGTCGACGAAACATTCTTGGAATGTTCTATTCTTGGAAACCAAAATCCTGATTATATGGACGAACAGGATTGATGGGCTATCATCAGATTCCTTAAATAGCTCGGATGATCTTCTTAATTGATTCCGTCCAACAGGTAGATTGGAGGAATTCTTTTGGTAAGTGCCAACGGCTATGATGGCATAAAAAAGTATAAAAGAAAGACGTTCTAGTTGTTTTAAGTGTGTGATCGATAGAAAAATTCCAGAGTCTGAAGAACCTTGATTGTTAGTCGATACAATTCGAGTGAAATTGTATACACAGAGAGTGTTTATACTTGGTGATACCTTGAGCGAGTGTAGTAGTTCATCTACATCGAGAAATCAAGGAAGATCAACACTGTAACATCTCTTTGTTCATAGTGGAATCCAGCCAATCGGCTGTCAGTGCAGAAGAGTGGATGTAGGCTTGAATCAAGCCGAACCACTATAAACCTCGTGTTTAATTCTCTCTTTCCTTTACTCAGTCTTACGATTGATTTTTTAATCCTTCATCTGTCTAAGTATTGTGCAATCTTCAAGAAAATTTTTATAAACCTATTCACCCCCCTCTAGGTACTCGTACTAGCGTTATCAATCATGTAAAACATATGTAAGCAAGCTCAATACAAATACAAATATATGACAATTGAGTTTAGGTGTGTGGCAATAAGTAAGGTACTGCAATTATCTCTTTAATCATACCCTTTTGGCACGTCAAAACATAAAAATTACCTCATTAGTTTCAATAACATAGGTGAGGGATGACCATCTGCCCACCACAAGTTAAAATCCTGCATCGTATCCCTAACAGAAGCCTTTATTGATGCTGGATCATCAGGCAACTGAGGGTTATTTGAAGAATCTGAATATTCTTGAATTAAATCATCTAAGGTGCAAGTACAAAGCTCAAGTGCAAGATACACAGAATACTGGTCTCTCTCAAATCCATAATACCGAACGATATTTTCATATAGGTCAGATTTCCTCAAAATTTTCATCTCATCGTCGACAACATCACGATGAACCCGGACAAGGCGTTTCACTGCAGCAGGCCGTTCTTCATATTTGCCCTCAATGACAATGGTCCCATTACTTCCCTTACCAATTATTTTACCTGATAGGTCGATTTTACCAATTTTTGACTTCCTGATATTGTCAATGCTGCCTTCATTTCCTGAAAAGACATATTCCACCTTTTTGTCAGAAACTCTATAATTGATTTTCTTCATGTGATCTCTTGACAATCTACCTACATATATACCGAAAAACAAAATCATGAGATTTAGTATGGGATGTGCTAAATACCTTAAGTGAGTTAATTAAGGGGCAATGTGGTGACAAAGCGAAACCCCCTCACGTGTGACTCAAGGACAAAACACATGGAAGTTAGTAGACCCATAATGACCCAGTTCAATGAAGGCAAGGAGTAGTTGTTAGGATGAAAGACAACTTAATATGGGATGGGTTAAACCAAACAGTATGTTGAGTGAATTAAATCTAGGGAGTCACCCGTAAGGTAAACATAGATAAAATTTTGGTACATGAGATTGAAATTAAACTGATAATGTGGGTTTTTGGAGGTCTTACAAGTGCCGGGAGAAGAGTCTTCTTCGGGTTTCTTGGTTTTAGAAGAAAAAAAAAGTTGTTAACTTTCACTTTTTTAATGACGGAACTGAAGTCCTCCTTGACTATGTCCTCTTGGTAAAAAACCCACGAGTCGGTGAATTCGCTGGTAACTCTGGGTTGGGATTAAAAATGTCGTCCGTAATTTGATGACAGCATTCAAAGGGACTGTTGCTGGTCAAGACGAAGTGGTTTCTCTTCCAGAATAGATACTCAATTGAATAGAGGTTAGGCATAGGGATGCCCTGGGTGAGCCCAAATTGCCATGCACAATACTGCAGAGAGTACATTTCTAATCCAGGCTTGAGGTTCCCTTTCACCCACAACTTTAGAGGAAGGTCCACAGGAGTAAAAACAGAGAGCCGGAATTTCTGTGTTCTGTTGGCGAAGACAAAGTTGAAGACATCGAAAAAGTCGAGGACACGAAGAGGGCAGAAGTCAGCTGTGACAAGCACATGGTCATAGAAGCCAGCTCCAAAAGTACTGAAAAGAAGAAACACCTGCAGGAATGGTTTTGAGCCCGTAACTCTATAGTCTACACGCATTGGTCTCTAGAAAATAAGGTTCAGCTGTAATATTTCTGGAGCGAGGCATGGCATGCTTGACGTCTGAAAACAAAGAAGGGAAAAACAACTTTGCCCATGCCCTGAAGGACCCAGAAATGACCGAAGAAGACATCGAATTTGTCCCCATAGATGGACATAGCTGCGGGATTTAGGCCCCCGTAGATAACAGCTAGTATGAGAAGCCCTAAAGCGAAAAGCTTGCTCTCAGTAAGGTAGAAGGCCAGGTTTGCTAAATCCTTGGAAACTCTTAGCGACGGGTGAAAAAAAGACGTATTTGGACAGCCAAAACAACGAAAAGGAAGCATGCTCTTTCTGGGTAACTTCGCTTGAGTCCTTGTAAAAATGGCTCATAAAGGATTCGTAAGAGATATCCTTCATGCATTCGAAGTAGGTACATTTGGCTGAATCCGCAGAAGCCGGATTTTCACCCCATGGGCTAAGCCAAGTGATAGCAAATAAGTTTAAAAGGGTGATCAGCATCGGCCAAGAACAGAACAAGAAGACTGGAAGCTGGTTAGGCCACCCAGAAGACCCAAATCAAGGTTCTAGTCAAAACAAGAAAATTGGAAAGCCCCATCAATTTGGGTGGATTTCCAGGCTGATTCCTATTGGGAACTTATCCTTTATCCTTAAATACCATTAGAAGAGCGAATGGTCAAAGGAAGGAAAAGCTCTGAATCGTTGGAAAGGGGTGGTCCACATAAATCCAATAATGTGTTTCCACTGGAAAGGAAGTTTCTCTTCCTAGTATCAAGGAAAGCAACCTTGGAGGGACAAAGGAATTCGAGGCTTGATAAAGCAAGGGCCTGGTGGCTAGTAGGGGTCACTTCTAGAGTCATTAAGGAAACAGAGGCGACAATTGCCATTATCCTTATCTTCCCGGAGTTGGTCAAAGCGAGATTGAAATGCCGAATGTGAATATGTTGTAGATTGATTCTTGGGCCAATTTCAACTTCAACGAGCAGAAGAAGATCCAAATCCAGGAAAAGGTAAATGTGCTCGACAGGTTCGTGGTGAAGAAGAGAGGTAAAAATACAATCTCGGGCTTGACGTAAAAAAAGAGCAGATCCCGAATAGTGACTCTATAGGCTGACAGGTGGCAGTGATGGCAGGCAAATCTCGCTTATCGCACTACGTGTCCAAATTAGACCGGAGAAGGTAAAGTGATTGTTGGGATAATGGAGTAGCTATACCAGCATTCTACCAGAGCTATGAAAGACTAAATAGCATCAATATCGACATGTGGTGCGCGATATAATACGACACAATATGACATAATAAGTTAATATATCGTTTCTCAACAAGTAAAGAATTTTGATATTGAGACATGTTTTGTATTAAATGTATATTTATAAATATATATGATAAATTATCATTTATATAATTATTTTAATCAAATTAATTCGATTCAAATTTATAAGTAAATAATAAAAAAGATCTTAGAATAAATTTATATTAAAAATATTAATTCATCATTTATTCATATGATTCATTACTTTAATTGATTCTGTCCGCCTTTATATAGCCTTGTACACAATAAGTGGTTATCTTCTAAGTCACAAACTTCAATTGCCTTTTAGATTCTTAGCTCTGTTGTCCTGATCTTTAACAGCATGTTCTTATCCACAACCAGTCGTAATCTTCTCTAGCTTTCTCTTGGTTGGACTTTCTTCAGACGTAACTGCCTCAGTCTCCCTTTCATAGATGGAATAATTGACTGTCCGACGCCCATCTTGCAATGGGCACTCACTGATTTAACCTCATAACTTAATTTTTGTTGATGAATTAGCCCCAACATTTCTGCTAAACCTTAGATCATTTTTTTGTGTCAACATATTCCCTTTTAAAGGAATTAAAAGATTTTTTTTAATTCTTTGAAATATATAGTAATGTCATGAGTTACTCTTTCACCTAGGAACTATCGATACTTTTCGAGGGTCTTCATGTCGTTTCGGACATTTCGACACTCTCGAATACTCTTCACTTGATCAACATGTGTTAAAAAATTTGACACCTAACCAGCTCTCCAGACACTCTTCGACACATAACATGCAAGTTCAGAATTCTAATATGTGATTTCGACAGACTAGAACAATTTCAAAAATTTTCAATAAATAGAAGGTTAAAATTTATATATGTAAATAAATAAAAAATAATAAACACTTATCAATTTTTTCTGCAATTTAATTCATAAATTATTTATTCGTACTGTCAATTCTTTATTATTTTAGTTAACATTTGTAATTTGTCCCATATTTATCGTTTTCTGTCCGAATCGCCACAAAATCCAATTTACTTTAAAAAACCAAAAATCTAACCTCTGGTTAAAAGTCTTTTATCGACAACCACTTTCGGCGAAACAAGAATAAATGGGGTTAATGATGTTTGTCGGTGCTTGTGGACTATATTCTTCAGGATCGTATGTGATTACTATGGCTAGAGGAGCAATGGCCCAAAAAAATTTGTAAAAAAATTTAACCAGTTCCAACAACAACAGCATAGCTTGAAATAATTCCTTAACCGCCTATCCTTGTGGTCTGGCAGATTTCTAGCGATGACCTCTTTCAGTGTTCTACATTTCAAGTTTGAACTCATACTTAATCTTATAGAACAACTCACATAGGCATACCTTCGTATATGGGTTCGATGCCCTTGAAAAAAGAAAGTTTGGTTTTAGTTGGTTTGCTAGACTCCCCCTGTGACAAAACTTGTGTAAGCATGAATTTAATGCATCAAATAAGATTTCTACCATGTGTCAAATGTTTATAAAGATAGATGCTTAGATTCGAACAGATTGAACATGAAAAAAGACCAAACGAGTTTTGAGATCTCATTGACATTATTGATCAGACTATGTACTTGGAAGAGTAGCTCATCAAACAAGTCTAAATTACAAGAGAACAGTTTGGAGAATGGAATACCTTCTATAAGCCACTCCTCCCAATTTATTCACAGCACTTTGGATTTAGAATTAACTTGAACATAACAGAAGCAACACATACCAGTACAGCGGTCAGCGCTTTTCGCACCTCAACAAGGTTTAAGATGCCAATACACCGTTCAATGTTCTGGATTGAGTATGTAACAACACTTCCAGAAAGCACGATTATGCTAACTGGCACAAATAGAACTCTTTGGTTGTGTATCGCAAAAACATACTAAAAAAAGAAAAATAAATGCCCTTTTAAAGAAGAAAAAGAAGTGGAGTCCTTACATGTTTCTTCCCATTAAAGAAGTTGAAAGAAATATAAAGTCTTGAAGACTCAAATTTCATTTGACAAAATTATTCTGCATGTGTTAATGGGAGAAAATATCCTGTAAATCGTAATTCATCGTGACATGCATTTTTGTTATTATTAAGCAATTCATTCATGTTTGTAAAACTTCCAGACATGTCCAGTGGGAAAATCAATAGCGCTGGTTACCTCGGATGAGCTTTCCGCCTCAGTTATTGAACCGCTTCGCTCCTCGGAGAGAGACCAGTGATAATCCACACCATCAAAATCAACATGAATCTTCTGACAGCCATCAATTCTAAAGTCTTTCAGCATCTTCAGTTTTGATTCATCAGGAAGTCTCCCAAGACTTCAACAGTGTGAAATGTTTAATGATGCTAAAAAGATCAAATTATCCAGCTCATTCACCTGCTGCAGGTCGCAGTGAGATACTGTGAAAACTCGCAAGGATTTGAACTTCCCGAGGCCTGGAACTTCCGTTACTGCACAGTCAAAAAGCTTGAATTCTGACGGGAGCACCAAATACGAAAGATCTGGTATTGTCTGCGATTTGTAATGGCGAAGTGATAGAGTGAATAAACCCTGAGGAAGCGGTGGTAGCTTTTCTAAGTGAATGCAGCAAAGGGAGAGCTTCCTGAGCTTATAAAGGTAATGCAACCCAACGGGTAGTAGTTGGATCTTTAACGCAGATAGCTGCAATATATTCAGCTCTGACAATCTCTCAAGCTGCAAAGTGCATTCTTTCTCCTCAATTTTATCTTGAACTGGTAACACCGGTTCCTGGGATCCTTCACCCAAGAATAACTCCCCTAACTTAACCAGACTACTGATGTCTGGGATCCTGTCCATCAATTTAGAACTGAGAGATAGGCTTATTAAACTGGAAGGAAGTTCGGGCACTTCACAGAGCTGGTCACAATAAAGCAGATAAAGTGTTTGGAGATTGGGAAGTCCAGAAATGCTATCTGATAGACCATAAATCCGAGAGCATCCAAGTTTCAAGACCCTTAATGTGGAAAGCATCTTAATTTGTCTAAGAATTTTCCCCTCCAAACTCCAACATCCTGAAGCGTGAAGCTCTTCAAGCCTCTTCAATTTCCATATAGCGGGAGGCAGCTTTCTTACGAAAGTAGAATCAATTTTGAGCATTCTTAAAAGACTTGACTCATTGACGGTATCAAGTAATTCATCAATCCCAGTGCTTGATAGGTTTAGTTCACTCAACAAAGCCAAAGTCCCCATGGACGTTGGCAAGCTCAATATCAACCTACAATTATTTATTGACAAGTATTGCAGCACTCCTCTAACTCTTCAGACAGAGGAAATTTAGTTATTTCTGTACCATTCTGTGTGAGGACTTCTAGAGATTTTACATGGCTAATCGATACCATTATGTGCAAGGACTTCTAGAGATTTTACATGGCTAATTGATTTGGTCAGCTGGATCAATGGACAATTGCAGGCACTGAATCCTTTAAGCTTTTGCAAATGACGGATGGAGGCAGGAATCTCTTGAACGACGGTTTCATCGATAAGAATATCTTCCAAGGATATGAGGGAACCCAGCTCAAGGGGCAACTTTGAGTTCAGTGCAAAACCTTAAATTCAGTGAAACCAAGCACTGCAGACTTTTTACCGATGGACCAATTTCATCCAACCACATGCATCTTTCAAGAATCAATCTCTCTAAACATGTGAAATGAGATAAGTATGGAGTTTTGATTCTATCATAAAGTAAAATAAGAAAAGAGTTAACTTTTCCTCAACAATTTGACAAATGAAATTAGAAATAATATACTTCTCTACCTGGATTTGAATCCAGCCATTCCATTTTTCATGGATCATGCTCCGGGAAAGACCTAGAATAACCAACTCCTCCAAATCCAAATTCTTAGGATGAAGATTCCGAGGACAACCTTGCCAATAGAGCCATCTTAAAATTGACAGATGCCCCTTGAAATTTCCAATGAGGTCCGCCTGATCCAATCTAAGGAATCTTATGCTCGACGTCCCCGCAAAATGTGCTGGTCCAAAACTGTGATGTGACTGACTACCAAATTCGAGAAGAACTCCCTTAAGTATTTCCGTTCCCTGCACGTAGAATGTAGGACTTAGGTTACCAAGGGACTTCAAACTAAAGAAATCATTTTCTTAAGGATCAATTTATTTAAAAAAAATGAATTAAAAAAAATTCTTGAAAGTGCTTGCTTTCATCTCTCACAAAAACAAATGAATAATAAATATTTTTATTATTCATGAACATACATATAAATTGTTATTGATAATGAAAAAATTTCATTAACTAATTATTTCAAAAAATATAAATAATCATTTTTAGGAAAATATTTTTCAATTTTTTGTGGAACATACGCACCATAAGTATTTTTCCTCTATGAAAAGAGGAACGTGAGTTGTAAGGCATACAATTGTAAGGTTAAAACAGTGATGAATTTGTATCTTACTTTTTCATTCTTCAGCACATCCAAGGCTCTCTTGTGACTCCACAATCTACTGCACTTTTCAGGTTCAAGATTTTCCGGTAGGGCAATATTCCTACCTAGGTCTCAAAGTTCATCGTGCATCCATAGCTTACCATTCTCAATCTTAACAATAGACAAGTGCCCCTTTAATATCGATCCACGGTCTGGCCACAGGTAGCATGCAACACTTTCTTCTCCAGTTAAGAAACAAGCAATGTCCAGAAATCTCTCTCTTTGCTTATCGAGTAATTCATCGGTGATTACCTTCACTTTCCGTTGAATTCGTGGCCCAGGTACTTTTTCCAATTCGCCTACTTTTTGCAACTGGTTTAATGTCTGCTCCCACTTGCCCTTGATTTGAGAATATAGATACAACCCAACAACTCACTTGTCGAAGGATGCCAGTCAACAGTTGATACTATTTCTTTGGACAGAGTATCAAATCATTTATAACAGGCCTCTCCTGAAGGCATGGGTGTGGAAAAGTTTAAGGGCATCACTTTTTTGCATGCCCCCGACCTCGTGAATTCAGAACCCTTCAAACTCAGCTAAAGCTTGTACTTTTTTGTGGTAATTATGATCCTGCTTCCAGAGCCTAACCAATCACGATTTATTAGAATTTGTTCAAGTCGAAAGCGTGCTCCAACGTCATTGTAACAATGAGAAATTTCATGTGATCGAATTGATCTTTAAGAATCAAGCGATGTTCGTGTAGTAGGAATACATGACATAAGGGGCACTGAGAAGACCATAATTGCAAAGCTCATCTGCACAAGAATGTTTCATCTCTTTGATAGTTGGAGCTTTCTGGAAAGCGTTAGAGAATATGAAGAAAGACAAGTAGGTTTAAAAAAATTTTGCGAGGTCAATTGTTTTTTGACCTTCTAGGTGAAACACATGGACAAATTTTGCGAGGTCAATTGTCTTTGAGAAGCTCGGTCCTCTCTTCAAAAGAACTAATTTGTCCATGTCTTCAAAAGAACTAATTTGTCCATGTGTTTTACCTAATTGACCTCGCAAAATTTTTAAACCTATTTATCTTTTTCTATATTCTCTAACGCTTTCCAGAATGCTCCAACCATCAAAGAGATGAAACATTCTTGTGCAAATGAGCTTTGCAATTGTGGTCTTCTCGATGCCCCTTATGCCATGTATTCCTACTACATGAACATCGCTTGATTCTTAAAAACCAATTCGACCGCATAAAATTTCTCATTGTTCTCAATGACGTTGGAGCACGCTTTCGACTTAAACAAATTCTAATAAATCGTGATTGGTTAGGCTCTGAAAGCAGGATCATAATTACCACAAAAAAAGTAAAAGCTTTAGCTGAGTTTGAAGGGTTCCGAATTCAAGAGGTCGGGGTCATGCAAAAAAGTGATGCCCTTAAACTTTTCCACACCCATGCCTTCAGGAGAGGCCTGTTATAAATGACTTTGATACTCTGTCCAAAGAAATAATATCAACTGTTGACTGGCATCTTTCGACAATTGAGGTTGTTGGGTCGTATCTAGAGAGAAGACATTAAACCAGTTGCAAAAAGTAGGCGAATTGAAAAAAGTACCTAGGCCACGAATTCAACGGAAATTGAAGGTAATCATTGATGCATTACCTAGGAAGCAAAGACAGATATTTCTGGACATTGCTTGTTTCTTCATTCTTCATTAGAGAGGACGAAAGTATTGCATGCTACCTGTGGTCTGACTGTGGTTCCGTTCTTCATTAGAGAGGATGAAAGTATTGCATGCTACCTGTGGTCTGACTGTGGTTCTGCAAGCGGATCGGTAAAAGCTGCTCGTGGACTTGTCAACCAGGTATCTCTGTTCAACGCCCTCAACACATTTGCGACAAGTTGATCGATGAGTGAAGCATCTGTGCCAGTGCCAAGGCTGTATCATACATGCACATGGGCTTTACTCACACGCACAAAGATTAATGTAAGTCCAACAATTTCTGAACTCTGAAGCAGTTAGCAAGAAAAAGTCCACGCTTTCCTTTAAAAAACTATCATACATCGATCAGCTTTAGACAAACAGGCCATGCAATTTGCGGCACGTGTTTTTGCTAAATCAATACAGACAAAGCACGGTATAATGAGATGCAAAGGTTGTCAGTTGCATCCACAGAAATTAAGCAAAATCGGTATCACTCTACACTGGCATTTTCTTGCAAGAGTTAGATTTCCTGTGGATGCAGATTCCAAGAGGAAGAACATTCTCCTGGACCATATTGACATAAAATCAAAGCTATAACCGCTGCCTCCCATTTAATGCAGTGATCCAACATGGAAAAACTGAGTTATGAGATACGTGTAACACTAGAACGCTGAAATTTGTCAACAAAACCGAAACACTAAGTAATGTGGCAAGCGGGGAGTAAGAATGTAGACAAGCGGATCATATTCAGTACCAGATCAGAGTGAGTTACATCAGGTATTGACACACCTAGCAGCATTAGTCTAATTAGATTAACTTAAATTGAAGTAAGCGCTACCTTGGGATTTGGATGCTAGGTTACTCTCAATCGAACTTACTCAATTACACTCACCGATTACTCGACCACTCTGAGATGGATCCCAAATGGATGAGAGCTTCCTTCCATTCCTGGAGGGTCTTTAGGTCTTTATGCCCGGCGACAGCCTTTCTGTAATCGGGGGATCCTTCTTTCACGACCGTTGGCGAGACGCTGTAGAAGACCGGCATGATGATCTGGCCAGTCGTCTTGTGGCACTTGTGGCACTCCACGATCTGAGCCAGCTTTGCGTGGCACGGCATGCTCGACAGATAGTTCTCTGACAGGATCGGAATGGCGATCTTGGAATGCCTGATCGCTTGGGTAAGCGACGGCCCTTTCTCCTCTCCCACGGTGGTGCGTTCCCCATCATCCCTCAACACGCTGATCTCCGCGTGAAGGAGGCTACGGTGGAGATGATCCACAAAGCCACTGGGAGTATCCCGTCAACTGAAGCTCAAAAACACATCGAAACTCTCTTCTCTTGTTTCGGAGGAACCTTCTCCACAGTTGAGAGAATCCTGGATGTCCATCTTCTTTCAAAACGAAATCAGTTTTCGTCCCTCTTCCCACTCTATTTCAAAGATCCATCTCCCAGTTTCATACCCACGGGAGTAGGCGTACGAAGCGGCGAGGAGAAGGAGGAGAAGGGGGGAGCAAGCTAGGGTTTTGGAAACTCGTCAAGGAAAGGAAGGAATCGGGAGAGACGATGAAAATCCGCCATCGAAATCAGAGACTGAAGTGGGGGAGCAGTACCTGTCCGTTTGCTGTAGCTGGTGGGGGGATTTTTGAGAACCGCTCGGAGAAAATCGGCGAGAATGCGAGGAAAAGGAGGAAGGGAGGGAGGGAGGAGGGAGACGAGAGGCGCTTCTTCTTTGGCTCTCCCACCCAAGAAAAGAAACTTCGAAATCGGTCCTCTCGGATTCCTCTTATTTGCTATGCAGCCCCTCCTCCGGTCGGCGAACTCCAACTTAGGATTCGGTCCCTCGTTTTCCTCTTATTTACGCATGACTCTTTGTTTGGCTTATATTATGATATTGAATCCTACAAAAGATAGGTAACTAAACAAACGATCTTTGAATACGATGAAAATTAGAGCAACCATTTGAATGCTCAACTTATTATTCTAACCTATTGTACAAAAAATGAAAACAATGAAAAAACAAAAACTGATTCCTTGAAAGTTTAAAGAGAGGGAAATGGAGACACTGCATAGGCAAAGTAATGATATAGAAGGGCACTGCCCCTTCGTAGCCGGGGACAACCTTCTTGACTACTCTTGCTGGTGGCCCTCATCACACTTTGCTTGGCTGTGACGAGGGCCGCCACATCAACCACAAGGGTGCGCAACCCAGCCGGTGACAATGGTAAAAGGGGCCTCTCTCTCTAGTTTTTGTTTCTTTGTATTTTAGTCTTTCTATTTGTAGCATTTTCCCCCTAATATGGCGCAAAATTTGCTAATGTAGGTGCATTAAAATTGGGTTAAGTACGATGAAAGTCTTAAAACTCGTCATGAAAATACAATTAAGTTTTGAAATGTTCAAAAGTACAGTTAAGTCTCAAAACTTGTCATAAAAGTATATTCGAGTCCTAAAACTTTAAAAAAATACAATTAAATCCTAAAACTTTTCATGAAAGTGTAATTGAGTTATAAAACTGATCATACTAGTGAACAATCGAGTCCTAAAACATTCAAAAAAATGAATTCAACGGAATGACTCGATTGGACCAATTTTACAAGTTTTAAGAATTAATTACATTTTTGAAAGTTTTAAAATTCAATTACACTTAATTATACTTTCATGACAACAGATTTTAGAATTTCCAATACACTTATTCCATTAAAATCC
Source organism: Eucalyptus grandis x Eucalyptus urophylla (assembly GCA_028830015.1). Lineage (NCBI taxonomy): Eukaryota > Viridiplantae > Streptophyta > Magnoliopsida > Myrtales > Myrtaceae > Eucalyptus > Eucalyptus grandis x Eucalyptus urophylla. The sequence continues at coordinate 26,711,064 of CM054189.1, read as the reverse complement.
ATATCTTGTTGGGCTGTGCTATTCTAAACCCATACCAACCAACCAATTCTTTAAATTTAAACTAACCCATGTGCGATTCGATCTGTTAAAAATGAATTAAAAAATAGGTCTTTGACACCTCTCCTTAAACTCAATAACCCTTATCACAAGAAACATTAGAACAATGAAAAATCTTAAATTAGTATACTTATGAGAAATTTACCATAAACTAATTTTTTAATAAAAAAAAACTCTAAACCGATATACCCGTGATAAATTTGCCCTCTATTAGTTTCCGTTAAATTTGCCTATCAAATTACTGAGTTAAATAATACGTGACAATTAACAGCTATACCAGTCTATGAAGTATCGACACTCTCCAAAAATTTTCCTATTGTGTCGGACACTTTAACGTGTATCTGACACTCTCGGACACTTTCCGACACTCGGTCAACACGTGTCGTAAAATCCGACACTTGTCAACTTTCTTGTCACTCTTCGATACTCGAGTCAGAATTCTGATATACGAGTTTCCAACATGTGATTTCGATATCGAGGTTAAATTAAAAAATTAAATAAATTAGAGGTCAATATATATATATATGTGTGTGTGTGTGTGTGTGTGTGTGTGTGTGTGTGAAAAAATAAAACACAATAATAAAAATAATAAATGAAGAAATAAGAAAAACATAATCTTATCTTCTCTTTTGACTCCCACTTTCCGTGATACACAATTCACTCTTTAAGTTTTTTTCTCCTCTTTTAACATATCTAACATGCGAGTTATATATATTTGAAATAAAGTTGAATTTGTCAAACTGAAATAATGAATAATACTAATAAATGGCGAATTAATATTTTTAGTGTATATTCATTCTAGGCTTTATTTATTTATTTATTTATTTATTTATTTATTTATTTATGAATTTGATTCAAATTAATTTGATTGAAATAATTAAAAAATGATAATTTATTATGTATATATAAAAATATATATTTAATATACAACGTGTCCCAACATGTCGAAATTCGCTGTTTTTTTACTCAAAATAAATCGTAGAAATAGCCATAAGAAATGCAAAGGAAACACTTTTATGGAATCCGTCTAAAAAGCAAAACGAAATCCAGAGATGTTACATTCTTTGGCGTGGATCATCCAACGAAGCAGGACGTAAATATCAAAAGCAGATGCCTGAATCATGCAGAGACGCAAGTAAAGATCGACTACGTTGAAAAAAGAAGATTCAGAAACATGTAATTGAGTGAAATCACGCCTTGCTCCTCTACCCATGTGACATAAGATTCCTCAGCCTGGTTTTTACTACCACGGACTAACCAAGAAGGAAACTATAATAAGTGGGTCCTGTAATGATGTATGCAGGTCTCTTCACAGGTTCTGAATCTTCAGTCTGATCAGGCCTGGCAATAAAGAGATGCATTTTATTTGGTTGTGAAAGGCAGGACCGTCCTGGAATGTGCCATAATAATCCGGGTTATTCATGATGGGGCATTTTTACCTGCTGCTCAGCCCGAGACATTAGTTTACAGAGATATTTCAGAGTACCCAGAAAACACTAAAACGAGTCGAATGATATTCATTCAAGTAGATAAACTACTTAGCATGTAAAATTTATTCAAGGGGGAAAAACAACAAACTGATGCCAGATGATGTTCAGTAACATCAATTCATCATTCTTTTTGAATTTTTCATCCTATAATCATCTAGATCATCAGGGTTATCGGGTGCCTCTCATTAATCACATAAATAATTCCCACATAAAAAGTGCATGCCATGGTGATTTTTCCCTCAGTATTGTCTATGTAGAGGTGTATGAGCATATATTTGGCCTTTCTGCATCGCATTCGGATATGACTATTCTATACATCATCGATGGGCAAAAGAAATGAACAGAGATCACATCCCGTTATTTCTTCCATTACAATACTCCCGCTAGCGAATACTCCATGTATATTGAATAAATGGGCATATCATCTTACTAAGGATAGTCAGTCAGTTAGATGGAAGAAATTAAGAACAGCAACGACCCGAATGATTAGGGAATTCAGAAATGCTGATTCATGCACACATTCACATATTTGTGAAAACAGTACAATAAAGTCGAAGTGTTAAGTGGTATACCAAGCAATTGCTGGGCATTGTTGAGAATAACTTCATAAAGGAAAAATATTGCATTCTCTAAAGAAGTGAAAAGAAAAATGGAAATATCGGAGAAGAAGGCATTCCAGTCACAAGGAAGTCCAACAATGCAAGTGAAACTTATGGATCATCATTAAATTGAAAAGACGCATGACCTTTAGAATGAACATTGGCCTCAGAAACTTCAGACTTGCTCGAGGAAGCATGAAATGGATCTCTTTCAAGTCCTCATTTAGACCAGAGGCGTACCACGACCTTCGCAAATATCTGGCCTTTCTAGGGAGCTCGACTACTAGAGGCTGTCCTTTTGAGTTATGTTCTTGCAATGTTGGATATGGCATGTTCTCAGCTTCTTCAAGTTCGACAAATCTGGCAGTCCTTGAAGGGAATCACAGTATGAGATGGTCAATGTTCTCAGGGATGTCAAGCATTCGAGGCCGTCTAGCTTTACCAGCTCACAGTGAGAAATAAGCAAGGCTACCAAGGATGAGAGATTTTGAAGTCCTTCGATTTCCATTACAGAACATAACAGAAGCTCCAATCCAGATAGAGACTTGAGATACTTAAGCTCCGGCAATGTCTTTAAGGATTTGCAGTCCCGGAGGGTTAGTTTTTTCAAACTTTTGGGTAGTCGTGGGAGATGTTGTAGGTCTGGACATTGAAGATCAAGCTTCCTTAGCTGCTTGAGAGCATCCATTTCCGGTAGTTTAGTGAAGCCTGGGAGGCACAATTTCAAGGTCTCAACTTTTGTCACTTTGCCAATCCCCAAAAGGCTGATTGGCTCCACCATCAAATATCCGTCTGTGCCGGGAGATGCCTCCTCCTCCATATTATTGGCAAGGTACAACTCTTTGAGATTGGTCAGATTTGAAATATCCAAAGACTTCAATTTACTTGAGTCATAAGTGAGATGCAAAGTGGCTAAACTAGTGGGAAGCAGAGGAACCTCATGAAGATTGTCGCAGCCATATAAATCAAGGTTTTGAAGGTGGGAAAGACTAGAGATGCTCCCTGGTAGGCTGGGAATATTGGAATCTGACAACACCAAATTTCTCAAACGAGACAAGCCTTTGATCTCCTCAGGAATTTTTTCCAAACTCCTGCAGCGTGATGCATGAATCTCCTCAAGCTTCTTCAGCATTCCGATAGATCGAGGGAACTTTCTAATGAAACTTCCGTCCATTTTCAGCATCTTCAAATGATGCATATTACCAATGGCGTGTGGTAATTTGTCTATTCCTGTACTTGAGAGATCCAGGTTCTCTAATGATGTCAAGTTTCCAATGGCGTCTGGAAGTTTCCACAACAACCGACAATCTCTCAAAGACAGTTGTTTCAACTTTTCTAGCCTTTTAATTGAGTCGGGGAGTGTGGTAAGTTCAGAGCCATCAATCGAAAGAAATTCTAGAGATTTTATGTCACCAATTTCACTGGATAATCGTGCCAATGATTTACAGTTGCAGGCGCTGAGAGTTTTAAGATGCTTCATATCTTCAGAGACTGGAATATCTTCTATATAAGTTCCATCAAGTCGGAGCTCTCTCAAAGCTTCCAGAGAATCAAGTTCTCTGGGCAAGTTACCGAGGTCAGTGCAAAATTTCAGATCTAAAATTTGCAAACGTTGCAACTGACCAATCGATGGGTCGATTCGAACCAAATGAGAGCAATATTCTAAAATCATCATCTCCAAAGACTTGAAATTAGAGAAGTTTGGAGTTTGTATCAAGTCAACACAGCCTCTGAGAATTAAGACTTTCAACTTCCTTGCCAACTGCAAGCAATACAAATAGACAGAAACTGTTAATGTTGCAGTAAGTATTCAAGTGAAAAGGGAAATGCAAAGTATTTGAGCTACCTTTATACTATTCCAACCCTCCCAACCTTCAGTTATCTTGCTCCACGATAAATCAAGAACAACCAAGACCTCCAAGTTCAAATTGATTACATTAAAAGCTCTTGGACAGCCATGCCAACGGAGCCAAAGTAACTTTGAAAGAAGATTTCTAAAATCCTCCTTAATGTCAAAGTGATCCAAAATGAGAAGATGGAGATTTGGTACTCTTTTAAATTGGTCACCAGTCAAAGAGGTCTGCGATCGACCATCCATGTCTTTTTGTTCAGTGTTATCCATCTCAAGCCACAGAGCTTCAACCTTCATTTGACTCTGTTGGTCAAACACCATTGTTAGACAGAAGCCAATGAAACCCCAATACAATAATTGAACTGAGGATCATTTATGCTTCACTCTTTCCAAAAGGGATCAAAACAAGGAGAGTTATGTATTCAACAGACAGACCAAAAAAGGAAATGTCAAATCTGACCTCATCTTGTTTAAAAATCTTCCGAGCTTCAGTGGCCCATAGTCTACTGTTGTTCCCCTGTTTCATGCAATCTTCTTGAACAATTTTCCTGCCCAGCTTCCTTAGCTGATCATGGATCCACATCCTGTTGTCGTCTCCAATCTTTACCATGGACATGAGACAAAGCATCTCGACTTCAAAAGAAGGATACAATTGAAGCTCATCCCACATGTAAGATGCGATTCTTTTATCCTCTCCAAAAAGAAAACAAGCTATGTCGAGAAAAATATGCCGTTGGAAACTGTTTAATTGTTCGTAAGTTATTCTCAACTTGTTCTCGACTTTATCATCAGTTACATTTTGTAACTTCTCCAGTAGAGATTCCCAAGCTCCTCTTTTATCCCGAAGCAGAGACAGGTGTGAACCTACGAGCTCAACAGCTAATGGAAGTTTTCCAGTAGCGGACACAATTCTTTCGGACAGATCAACATAGTCATGTTCTGGACAATCCTTAGCAAAGGCGTATCTACAAAAAAGTTTTAGAGCATCACTATCCTCCATCTCTGGGACTTTGTAAGTTTCAACGTCATCAGTTTCTGCCATTTCACGTAAATTGAGAACTCTTTTGGTTGTGATAATGATCCTACTCCCTGAACCGAACCAATCGAGACTTCCAACCAAAGCTTCAAGCTGAGACTTCTCATGCACGTCGTCCAAAAGGATGAGGACTTTCCAGGTGCTTAATCTTAATTTGAGGAAGCTGATTCCTTCCTCAACCGATTGGAGTTTTGCTGAGTCCCTTTGGACGATGTCAGAAACCAACTGATTTTGCAAAGCTAGAAGAGCCTTCTTCTCAGTAGTGTCTCCAATATCACCGAGAAAGCTGTGACGGTCAAAGAGGTGGCAGATATCGTTGTAGAGAGATTTTGCGAGGGTTGTCTTACCAATGCCTGGAATGCCAGAGATGACAATCATCCGCACGTCACTAGAGTCAGTATCCAACATTCTTCTCAGCTCAGGCAAGCGGTCTTCAATCCCGACTAATTTGTCAGACAAATTGAGCTTAGCCTTTCTCAATCTCTTCAGAACTTTTGAGACCATCATTTTTACAAATTCTCCTTGCCTAGAAAACAGAAAAAGTTTCAGAAAGAAGGAAAGTACACCAAGTCATGGACAATGTTAACTGGGGATGAAGATCTGAAACTGATGAAACGTGAATGCGACGGAATGGTTAAACGCTCGGTACAAATGCAAGAGTGTGCCCCAGTCAATTCAGAGTGACCATCGGCCATGCCCATCGCAACCCTTAACAGACCGTGACTTTCGTATACGGGGGCAATTTGCCGTGAAATCAATTGAATTGAGCGTGAGAGTGCCACATTATTCAGGACAAAAAGGGGAGAAAAGAAAAGAAAACAAAGCAAAACTAGTTACAGATCCTTCTTAAACCTTACCTAGTATATTCGGTCAGTTGCCGCCCTTTCACAGATGTCACTTCTTTGAGGGCATCCACCCATTTCTGGATCGTGTCCGGATCAACTCCTTTCTCCTGGTGTGCCGCAATTTTATCCGCGTAGGGACCCCTCCCATCCTTCATTTCCACATCCCACGCCGTGATCAAGAAGTAGATGGGCATGATGATCATTCTTCCCTCTTTGCGCCACTCGACCATCTGAGCCAGCTCACGAAGGCACGGCTTACTCGAGGCATAGTCCTCGGACAGTATGGGGATGCCAATCTTCGACAGCTTGATCGACTCAGGGAGCTGCTTCTTGATGTACTCTCCATCGGAAAGCTCTTCTTCGTCTAAGAAGGTGCGAACCCCGTGATCGACGAGGCTTCTGTAGAGAACATCGGTGAACCCATGTCGGGTGTCGCTTCCTCTGAAGCTCAGGAACACGTCGAAGTTGTTTCCCGTCACCGGAGCTGATGATGCAGAGCTCGAACCGCCGTAAGGACCTTCTTTCGCCATCCGCAGCTGGAAAGGAGACTCACGAATGCTCGGAAAATTCCCTCGGACAGACTCTTGACAATGCCACGCTCTGCCCTGGTTGATTAGCGGGGAAGCAGGTCTCCGTCCCTGCGGAATTTCTACAGTCCAATGGTTCCTGGGCCTTGACCAGATCCATTTAGGATTGGAAACAGATCTGGACCAGACCGGTCTAGTCTGGTTCAGTCCCATGGGATCGATTACTTAGCAAAAAAATTAAAAAAATTAAGAAAAATACAAAAAATTTCACTATTTTTTTAATTTTATTTGTATTTTTAAGAAAATAATATATATATATATATATATATATATATATATATTAAAAAGGGTTAGTTGGATCCGGTTCCGATTCTCGGTCCACTTCCTCCTCGGAATCGGGAACTAGATCGGAGTGGTTCCTGATATGAGCGATTCGATGTGCTTAACCCTAGATTCAATGAAGGTTTCCAAGGACCGGCGGATAAAAGCAAAGTAACAACGACTGTTGGGTGTGTGAAATCATTTGTCATTTCCACATCTCTATTGCGGTTTTACTCCTATCCGACTCAATCTTTGTTAATTGTTAATTATAAATTTTGACAAAGCATAATTTATTTCGTGAAAAATAAACCATTTTGAGAATGTAACATTTATAAAATATATAAATGAAAAATATTTAAACATAAATTATTATCGATAATGAAAATATTTTTTATTTAATAATTATTTCAAACTCTGACCAAATGCCATATGTGACGTAGAAATATATCTCTTGAAAGTTAATTATTCTGAATATATAATCGTCATGCGATTAAAAAAAAAGGGTTAATATCTTGAAAAACCCCAAACTGGTACACTTGTGACAAATTTACCCCAAACTATTTTTTTGACCACCAAAAACCCCAAACTGGTATACCTTTGACAAATTTACCCTAAACTGGTACACTTGTGACAAATTTACCCTCTATTAGTTTTAGTTAAGTTTTCTTGTTAAATTATAAAGTTAAATAACACGTGACAATTGACCGGTATATCAATTTGGGATTTTAAACTCTGTTTGTCATAGTTTATAATTTTTGTGATTTTTTGTGGAATTAATCTAATTTTTCGGAGGGTATTTTAGTCACAAATTTACCAGTTTTGGGTTTTTTGTGGTCGAATAAATTAGTTTGGGGTAAATTTGTCATAAATGTACCAGTTTAGGGTTTTTTATAGTTAGTCGAGGTAAATTTGTCACAGGTGTACCAGTTTGGGGTTTTTCATTGTCAAAAAAATAGTTTTGGGTAAATTTGTCACAAGTGTACCAGTTTGAGATTTTTTAAGGTATTAACCCTAAAAGCTAAAGTGAAGAAAATTGAGAAAGGAATTGAGAAAAAAAATTAATGAAAAAGGGGGAGAAATGGCAAAAAATGAGGAGGTGAATTCAAGTACGAATTGACCAAAAATAAAAATTCAAGTGTGTCGAAAAGAAAATATTGAAAGCCAAATATTCAAGTATGATTCTCCTTTAATTATCATACTCTAATTAGTTTATTTTTTGGAAGATAAAGGTAGATTCTTGTCGGAGTATGTGGCCAAATGATATATTGGATGGAGCTCGAGGTCCAAAGGCAGGAAATGACCCATCACGTGCTTACTGCTTTAGTCATTGTTAAATTACAAAGTTAATTATCAATACTCAATAGCCTACACGAGAAGATTAGTTTAATTTTTAACAAGATAAAAGAATATCAGCAACCTTAAAGTTCTACCAGTGCCGAAATTTTCCAATTTTGAATCCCACAAGACCTAGAATTTTGCAACTAGAATAATCACTTGGATTGATTGTCACACCAACATGAATATAACCCATAATATAAATTACGTAGTGCTAGGCGTACTAAAGGGATACCACCTACTTAAAAAGAAGGTCCTAACCTAGATGCTATGTCAAAATTCCTGTCATGCGGTCTTTCCGGTATCTTAAATTATGGTGCTTTGGAGCCTAAAATTGTTCATATCTTGGCTACCCTGTTGCCAACTCTATCGACAGGGTTATGAATTTCTCTTGATATACTTGGATGGTGACTAAGGTTTCCCCCGGAGAACAAGGCATCATAGACAAAACCACGTCTTTGCGTGCATGGGTACATCTGGATTTTGCTGAAATTCGCAGTGGAGAGAGCACGTATGGAATATCTACGTTATGCTAATTTCACCGATATCATCGCAGAGACCGCCTTCTCTACCAAAGAGGACTATGGCAAAGAAAAGCAAGAAGCACGGTGCTGCATAGAGGACTCTGCATGGCCTGCTGCCTCCCGAGACCAGCAATCTTTCCTCTGGCAAGACTAGTTACAGGAAGCCTTCGGAGATTGCAGACCAAGCCGAGTGACATGCTGAGTTTGCAAGGTGAGCGTTCTCTTTGTTTCAATAGACCTTGTTTCACGCTTTCCGCAATGATAAATAACTACAAATGAAACTCCAAACATGTGTTTTTTGCCAGAATGGAAAAGTTTTCGATACATGAAGATTCAAATAAAAGAAAGTGAAAAGTGCCAGCCTATTTAGAGGCTAATCGGCCTTTAATATCCGCACACAATTCATTCCACTCTACATCGATTTTGTCAATCATTTCCAAAGCCTGATCTCTCTTCTTTGCCATGCTTGGATTCTCTCTCTTCATACTGAGGACCTGCTCGTACTTAAGTCTTCAGTTCCTTAACTTTCCCCAATCTCATTGTCGACAGATAAGATATTTCTGACTCTGCATTCCCTACTGCCTGCTTGCGTGCCTCAATCTCTGCTTGAAGTTGGGTTATAACTCGCTCATTGTCAGCCACACTCTTAGCTTTCTCTTCACATTGTTTCTTGATCAAACGAACTTCATCCTTATCAGACGCCAAAAGATACTTTTCCATTTTGAGTTCCCTTTCTAACCTCTCGCATTCAATGAGGATCTTTTATTGGTAAGAGAGGGAGTCACCTGAGTCTGAATAAAGTTCTGCAATTTGAGATAGACACATTGATGTCCAATAGTCGAGACCTCTGGTGCATTTTGTTCGACTAAGAAGTTCAGTAATTCTTGCAATTGACCAAGTAGCTTGGGATTAAACACGATTGCCTGGAGTGCCTGACTCATTATAATTTCCAACTCTTGCGATGCATTCTGGTATGCTTGGAGATCAAAATGACTTGCTTGTGACATCTCTGTCCCAGTATTTTGCTCTCCTGAGTCACCACTCAACAGAGACTCGATCTTTGAGAAAAGAGATTCCTCTCTGCCACCGCGTAAATCTGCCTCGACAATTATAGGGGCTTTATGGTTGAGCATCGCTGATGATGACTATGGTTGAGCAGCAGGAGGATGCACAGCAGAACCAATTGTTGCCAAAGAAGGGATAGTCAATGCCCTGTCAAGTGGCACATCTTCTTGCTCTGTTGATGGCGAGATGCCAGTAGTTTCTGTCCCTCTTATCTGGCTCAACACTTTAAGTTTGATTAATGTGGAAAAGAGTGTGTTGGCTTGGTTCTGGAAATCATCTGACAGCTGAATTTGGAAGCAACAGCCTGAAAGAAATACAGAATTATTCGCTGATGGAGTGAGATAGAAAGCAAGACATCTGTAGTTTACCTTCACTCTATGCCACGTGGTTGATGAACCTGTAACAGAGGGAGAATTTTGCAAGTTAGAAGAAGCGCCCATAGTTTCAGTTATTGACTTGACAGAATCGGAAGATTTTGCTTGTGCTTTAGGAGGAAGAGGAGCATTAAATAAGGAGTAAAATTTTCTATTTAGCCCAAAAAATTAGTCTAAGGTCTAATCAGTTCCAACAACATGGCATAGCTTGAAATAATCCTTTGACTGCCTATCCTTATGGTCTGGCAGATTTCTAGCCATGACCTCTTTCAGAGTTCTACATTGCAAGGTTGAAATCATACTTAAATCTTACAGGACAACTCAGATTTGACAATCTCAATGTACAGCATACCTTTATCCTTGCATTTGACACCCTGAATGGAAGAATGTTTGGTATTAGCTGGTTTGCTAAACTCCACCTGTGACAAAACCTGTGTAAGCATGTATTCAGTGCATCAAATAAGACTTCTACCATGTGTCAAACGGTTATAAAGACTGATGCTTAGATTCAAACTGACTGAACGTGAAAAGAGACCAAATGAGTTTTGAGATTTCATTGACAGTATTGATCAGACTATATCCTTGGAAGAGTAGCTCATCAAACAAGTCTGAATTAAAAGAGAATTTTGAAGAATGGAATACCTTCTATCAGTTACTCATCCCAATTTATTAGAAGTACTTTGGATTAAGATCTTGAATATTACAGAAGCACCCCATAAAAAATTTAAGATACTAGTACAGAAGCTAGCGCTTTTCTGCAACACATCAAAGATTTAAGATACCAATACAACGTTCAATGCTCTGGATTGAATACATAACAACACCTCCCAAAAGCATGATTAAACTAACTGGCATAAAAAGAAGTTCTTTGGTTGTATATTGCAGAAAAATACAAGAAAAAGTAAAATGCTCTTTCAAAGAAGTGGACCCATCTTTCAAGTAAAAAAGATGAAAGAAATACAAAGTCTTGATGACTCAAATTTCATTTGAAAAATTATTCTGCGTGTGTTGATGGGAGAAAATGTCCCGTCCCTCCTAATTCCTCATGTCATGCACTTTTTTCATTATTAAGAAATTCATTCATCTTAGTAAAAATTCCAAACATGACACGTGCTGATCAAGTGCCAACCTCCATCTACGTGGTCCAGAGGGAAAATCATAGTGTTGGTTACCTCAGATGAGCTTTCTGCCTCAATGATGGCACCCCTTGGCTTCTTGAAGGAATGCAGGTGTTCCACGCTTTTAATATCACGAATCTTCGGACAGCCCTTAATTTTAATATCTTTCAGCTTCTTCAGTTTTGATAGATCAGGAAGTCTCTCAAGGCTTTGACAGTACAAAACATTCAATGATGCTAAAAATATCAAGTTCTCCAGCTCATCCAGTTGTTGCAGGTTGCAGTGAGATATTCTGAAAATTCGCAAGGATTTGAATTCCCCGAGGCCTGCAACTTCTGTTACAGCACAGTCGAAAAGCTCAAATTCTGACAAGAGCTCCAAATACGAGAGATCTGGCAATCCTGTCCGTGATTTATATTGGCAAAGTGAGAGGGTGAATAAACTTGGAGGAAGCCGTGGTAGCGTTTTCAAGTGAATGCAGCAAAGGGAGAGCTTTGTGAGCTTACGAAGGAGATCCAACCCAACAGGTAGTAGTTGGATCTTTAACATAGATAGCTGCAATATCTTTAGCTCTGACAAACTCCTGAGATCCAAATAAGTGTGTCTTTTTGCCTTAATTTGACTTTGGTCAGGTAACACCAATTCCTGGGATCTATCAGCCAAGAATAACTCTCCCAACTTAACCAGGCTGCTGATCTTTGGGATTTTATTCATCAATTTAGAACTGACTGATAGGCTTATTAAAGTGGATGGAAGCTCGGGCACTCTACGGAGCTTATTACAATGAAGCAGATCAAGTGTTTGCAGATTGGGAAGTGTAGAAATGCTATCTGGTAGACCACGAATCCGAGAGTATCCAAGCCTCAAGACCCTCAATCTCGAAAGCTCCTTAATATCTCCAGGAATTTGCCCAGCCAAACTCCGACATCTTGAAGCATGCAGCTCTTCAAGGCTCTTCAACTTCCATATAGCACAAGGCAGCTCTCGCACAAAAGTAAAGTCAATTTTGAGCACTCTTAAAAGATTTAACTTATTGACAGTATTAGGTAATTCGACAATTCCAGTGCTTGATTGTTGACGCCTAAAATTAGTTAGGTTTTATTTAACTTTAGTTTATTTTATTTTATTTTATCTTTTTTGGATGATAAATAAACAAAAAAGAAAAGAAACAAAAAAGAAAGCAAAAAGCAGCAGCCCCGTTTGTGGGCCTCCACAGCCCAGGCGCAAGGCCCAGCCCCCCTTCGGTCGTCTCCTTCCTCGCGCAGTTGCAGTGCACGCGCAGGGGGCGCGACGCCGGAGTGGAGGGGAGGAGCAGCGTCGATGCACGTGGAGCAGGGGGCAGCTGGCGCCGGATGGGACGCCGGTTCGGCCGGCGAAGGCTGTGGCAGCCGTCGGTCGAGCTCCGTCGACCGGCCACCCCTCGGCCTATAAATAGGCCCTCCATCCCCGACGAAGAGGGGACACACAGAGAGAGGGAGGGAGAGAGAGAGAGGCCACCGGAGCTCGGGGTCCCCTGAGAGACTTCGGGGAGCTCGAGTCTAGGCCGGTCTTGGTGCGGTGAGCTCGGAGGGGTCCCCGAGAGACTTCGGGGAGCTCAAAGGGTGAGCCCGAGGGAGAGAGAGCGAGCCCCGGCCAGATCCGACCAGGATCAGGCCTCGCCGTCACCGTCGTCCCTCGCCGCGACCTCCACTGTCACAGATCAAACCCCCAGCTTCGTCGTTGCTCGCCGTGGTCGCTGCTGTCGTAGATCAGCCCCTGCCGTGGCCGTCACTGCCTTCGTTCAAAAGAAGGTAAAAAGGCCGTTGCCATTGTCCCTGCCGTCCATCGCGATCCCGTTCCGTCGCCGTCGCCGATCACCTTTGCCGTCACCACCGTGGCCGTCCTCGCCGCGGGACCGCTTCGGTCTCCTCTCCGGCGCCGCAAGATCGCAAACCCTAGGGTTTGCGATTTTCCGGGTCGCGAAGTGGATCCGGACCCGGAAAATCGGGTAGGGTTTGCGATCCAGGGGGGCGGCTGCGAGTCGGGTCGAAAGCCGGGCCGGATCCGGGTAGGGTTCGCTGCGAGTCGGGTCGCGAAGCGGGCTGTCGGGCCGGGTTGTCGCGTCGGGCCGGGTGTCCCTAAACACCCGGCCACGACGCCGTTTCTTAAAAAAAGAAAAAAAGAAAAAAAAGAAAAAGCCAAAAAATCCGAGTCGGGCCCGCAACGCGGGCCCGTCCGCGTTTGGGTCGCCGGCCCGGGTCGGACCCAACCCGCGGATCCGACCCGGGTCGGTTTTATTTTATTATTTTAATATAAAATAATAAATATTTTATTTTCAAAAAAATCAAAAAGTGTTTTATTTTCAAAAAAATATTAAAAAAATGTTTTAATTTCCAGAAAATCGAAAAATATTAAAAATTATTAAAAAATGTTTTATTTTCTAAAAAATGGAGAAATATCAAAAAAATAATTTATTTTCCAAAAATATTAAAAAATATTAAAAAATATTTTATTTTCCGAAAAATCAAAAAATCAAAAATATTCCATATTTTCCAAAAAATGCCAAAAATCCAAAAAAATCCAAAATTTCATAAAAAAAGCCAAAAAAATTCAGAAAAAGCCAAAAAGACTTGTATTTCACCAAAAAATCCCAAAAAATCCATTTTGTGTCCAAAAAATCCATTTTGTGTCCAAAAAATTAGAAAATGACTCAAAAAAATGTTTTTCCTCCAAAAAATGCATGGAAAATCTCTCAAGCATCCAAAAGGCCTTAGGGTTTAAACAAGATTAGGTACCGAAAGGGCATTAGTGATTGACTAGTGTAATCAAGTCCCCGATCCTAATTTCTCTAGTTGCGCAGGAGCGAGTATTTCTCCCGATACTTCGCTTGGGTTTCTAATCGACCCACTCCAAATCGATTAGTGGCGACTCCATTTTAAAAATTGATTTATAGGTTAAAAACTCAAACTATTAAAGTCGTGAATTGGTGGACTTGGGAGAGTCCGGGCTTAATAAAATTCAGCCGAGCCATTAGCCTCCTTAGGTGCTCGCACCCGATTGTGGGCGCCGAGAAAAAAGAGGTCGCGACATTGATAAATCAAGTTCAATCAATGAAGCCAAACTCCCCAAGGACGTTGGTAACTTCAATATTGACCTACAATGATTTTATTGACAAGTGTTGTAGCGCTTCTAACTTTCCAGACATGGGAAGTTTAGTTATTTTGGTACCATGTAGTGCAAGGACTCTCAGCGATTTTACATGGCTAATTGAATTGGGTAGCTGAATCAATGAAAGACAGTTGCAGGCATTGAATCTTCTAAGCTTTTGCAAATGACCGATGGAGGCAGGAATTTCTTGAACAGCAGTTCCATCTATAAGAATCTCTTCCAACGATATGAGGGAACCCAGCTCTTCAGGCAACTTATTGAGTTCGGTACAAGACCTCAGGTTCAGTGAAACCAACCTCTCCAGAATTTTCACCGATGAACTAATTTCAACCAATCGAATGCACCTTTCAAGATTCAATCTCTCTAAACATTTGTAATGAGATAAGTCTGGCATTCTGATCATATCATAACAGCCAGTGAGGTTCAAAACTCTCAATTTCTTGGCTTTCTGTCAGAAAATAGAATAACAAAAGAGTCAATTTTTCCGCTACAATTTGACAAATGAAATCAATAATAATGCACTTCTCTACCTCGATTTCATTCCAACCGTTCCATTTGTCACTGACCTTGCTCCACGAAAGATCTAGAACAACCAACTCCGTCAAATTCAATTTTTCGGCAAGAAGATGTCGAGGACAACCTTGCCAATGGAGCCATCTTAAACTTGACAGACGCCGCTCAAAATTTCCTTCGAGGTTCGCCTGATCCAATCGAAGGAATCTTATGTTCGACATCCTCGCAAAATGTGCTGGTCCAAAACTATATTGTGACCCACTGCCAAATTTGAGAAGAATTCCTCTAACAATTTCTGTTCCCTACACGTGAAATACAGGATTTGGATTACCAAGGGACTTGCCATTTCCGCACAAAAATATGTGAAGATGATAAATTCTTAGAGACTTCAAATTAAAGAAATCATTTTATTAAGGATCAATTTGTTTAAAAAAAAAAGGTTTTGGAAAAAATTCTTAAAATGATCGCTTTCATCTCTTACAAAAATGAATGAACAACAAATATTTTCATCATCCACGAAAAAAGTAGACATAAATTGTTATTAATAATAAAAAAATTTCATTAACTAATTATTTCAAAAAATATAAATGATCATTTTTAGAAAAATATTTTTCAAATCATTTTTTCCGCTAAACATATGCACCCCAATTAGTTTTCTTTCTATGTAAAGAGGAACATGAGTTGTAAGGCATACAAGTAAGGTAAAAACAGTGATGAACTTGTATCTTACTTTTTTATTCACTAGCACAGCTCGGGCTTGCTCGTGACTCCACAATCTACTGCGCTTTCCAGGTTTAAGATGTTTCTGTAGGACAATATCCCTACCTAGGTCTCGAAGTTGATCATGCATCCATAACTTATCATTCTCAATCTTAACAATAGACGAATTGATGAGGACTTCTAATACTGATCCGCTTGCGGAACCACAGTCAGACCACAGGTAGCATGCAACACTTTTGTCCTCTCCAATGAAGAAACAAGCAATGTCTAGAAATATCTGTCTTTGCTCATCAGGTAATGCTTTGATTATTACCATCAATTTCCGTTGAACTTGTGGCTCAGGTACTTTTCCCAATTCGTTTAATGTCTGCTCCCACACTTGCTTGCTTTTAGAATATAGATACGACCCAACAACCTCAACAGTCAAAGGAAGCCGGCCAATAGTCGATACTAATCTTTTGGACAGAGTAGCTAAGTCAGCTGGAGCAGGTCTCCCCCTGAAGGCATGAGAGCAGAATAGTTCATCGACTTCCTCTTCTTGCATTCCCCCAACTTCATATTTCAGGGACACTTCAAACTTATCTAAAGCCTGTTCGTCTCTGGTGGTAATTATGATCCTGCTCCCAGAGCCTAACGAATCAAGAATACTTAAAATCGGTGTAAGTTCGGAGGTCGGTTCAATATCATCGAGAACAATGAGAACCTTCTTGTGCAAGAGTCTGCTTCTGACGGACTTAATCCCATCATCAACAGAATGAATTTGTCCATGCGTTGCACCTAGAAGGTTAGAAACCAACTGACCTTGCAAATTATCTAGACCTCCTGGTTTTTTGGTATGTTCTCTAATGTTTTCCAGAAAGCTACAGCCATCAAAGAGATCAAATATTCTATTGTAGATGAACCTTGCAATTGTTGTCTTCCCGGTGCCCCCTATGCCATGTATGCCAACTACATGAACATCGCTAGATTCCACTTTTAGTAATTTCATAACTCTTTTCTCATGATTCTCGATGCCAACGAAGTTTCTGTTCAGTGCCCTCAACACATTTACGACAAGAACATCGATGACTGAAGCATCTACGGGCAAGCTGTATCAAGCGTGCACGTGTGCACAAGGTACACGCACAAAGATTAATGTAAGTCCAACAATATCTAAACTCTGAAGTAGTTTGCAAGAAAAAGTCCACGCTCTCCTTTCAAAAACTATCATACAGCAATCAGCTTTAGACAAACAGGTCATGCAATTAGTGGTACATGCTTTTACTAAATCAACACAGACAAAGCACAGTATGATGAGATGCAAAGGCTGCCTGTTGCATCCACAGAAATTAAGCAAATCACTATCACTCTACACTGTCATTTTCTTGCAAGAGGTAGATTTCCTGTGGATGCAGATTTCAAGAGGAAGAACATTCTCCTGGACCATATCGATATAAAATCACAACCATAACCGCTGCCTCCCATTTAATGCAGTGATCGAACGTGGAAAAACTGAGTTATGAGATAGGTGTAACGCTAGAACGCTGAAATTTATCAACAAAACCAAAACATTAAGTAATGTGGCAAGCTGGGAGTGAGAATGTTAACAAGCGGATCACATTCAGTACCAGATCAGAGGGAGCTACATCAGGTATCGATACACCTGGCAGCATTAGTCTAATTTTTTTTTTTTTAGCAGCATTAGTCTAATTAGATTAACCAAAATTGAAGGAAGCGCTGGATTGGGATTTGGATGCTAGGTTACTCAATCGAACTTACTCAATTACACTCACCTATCAATCTCCAACCCTGGGATGGATCCCACATAGCTGAGAGCTTCCTCCCATTTCCGGAGGGTGTATGGGTCGAATCCTATCCGTCTATCCTTGTCGATAGCCTTGCCGTAACCGTGGGATCTGTTTTTCACGACCGATGGCTTGACATTGAAGAAGACGGGCATGATGATCTGGCCCGTCGTCTTGTGGCACTCCACCATCTGGGCCAGCCCTTCGAGGCAAAATCTGTTCGACGGGTAGTTCTCTGACAGGATCGGAATGGCGATCTTGAAATGGCTGATCTTTTGCATAAGCGACGGCCCATAGTCCTCTCTTATGTGGAGGAGTGACTGAAGATCCTCTCCTATGCGGCGGAGTGAGTGAACATTCCGGAACACGCGGACGTTCTCTCGTGAGAGACCATGGCAGAGATGATCCACAAAGCCGTTGCGACGATCCAGTTCGCTGAAGCTCAAAAACACATCGTAACTCTCTTCTCTTGTTTCGGAGGAACCTCCTCCACGGTTGCGAGAATTCTGGATGTCCATCTACTTTCAAAATGAAAATGGTTTCCGTGTTGGGTGGCCTCCTCCTCTCAGTTTTCGTCTCTCTTACTTCTCTATTTCAAAGATCCACCTCCCAGTTTCATACCATGGGAGTAGGTGTACGAGGGCTTCTTTGACCAGCGGACCATGGCGAGACGGATGTAAAAATTTACAACAAAATATATTTTAAAAAGAAAAAAAAACCAATAACCTTTAAACTTTTGCAAAATTTACGACCCGAACAAAACTTTTCTTTACCAATTTCAGTCTTTGAATTAAATGCTCTTTTTTTTCCCTAATTGATCTGAAGACGCTTACATGGCTATTTGAAAATATAAACTAAAATTTGAACTTTTTTGGGGCAATATCATAAAAAAAATCCCAAATTAGTATTATCCGTATCATATTTATCCCAAACTAGTTTTAGTATTGCAAAACTAAATATGGCTCGAGTCTATTTTGAGAATTTTTTTGTGATATTTCAAAATTTGGGAGTAAATGGATTGTGATGGATGGAAGTAATGTGCTGGGATACAAGGGGATCTTGATAAGTTACCAATTAGATTGTCATAAAATAAGAAACCTTTCCATGTTCTTTACTCGAAAGGCACGTTGGATCCAATCAGCATTTCGTCACTACCAAAGCGACTAAGGCCTTTTGGAGGGAGAAAACAGAGTGATTGCCTTACTCAGCCAATCTAGGGTTGGCTATTAGAAACTAGTATAATGGTAACATAATTATAGTGCAAAAATAGCTATTACGTCCTTTTCTTTCTTTTTCCCCCTTGCTTTTAGATACATTATCAAAGTCGCCGCCAAAGAGGACTACAATGCAAACGTTAAACGATCTTCCCATGCGCAGACGGGCTAACCAAGCTGTCAATGTACAAATGACAATAAAATCAGCGCATGCTCGTTTACTCCATTCAGCACCAAAGATAGAACCGCCATCGGATAATGCCTGAAAGGCAATGGCTAAGCACGCGTAGAGGAAGACTTTTGAAAGTGAAAGGGAAAGGCCCTCTTGGGGCTGTGAATGGAAGAACAGGATAATGGCTAGAGCTAGAAGGCAACGACTCAGCACATTTCTAAGTCATGGTCAATTAACCAGTCTATTTTGTTACATCAATTATATGAGTTCACTGTAATTACTTTTCAATAGAGAAGTGACAATGAGTTAGTTGTTAAGGCCACTAAGGAGCATACATCAAGGACCAAAAGAAGGCAATGACTAAAGATTTGTTTTAGTCAATTAACGATGAATTTTTTAGTAAAAGTCCGAAGGCATCTCTAGATTTTCCATATGAACATATGAAATATATGAAACGACAATATTGGCCGAAGCATGGGGTAGAAATTTGTCTGGTCTTGATGACCTTGTGTATTTTGATAGAATGAATGCTCCACTGAAATTAAAAAATAAAAATAAAAATCAATGTTCTTGTTGAAGTTCGAGGTCTTGATAGATCCAAGTTCTTGGATAAGTTGATCATCGACTCATGCAATTCCATTGAAATGCTGGATCTTTCTTAGTTGAAACATTTGAAGAAAGTAAATGCTTGTTGTTGTGAAAATCTAATTGAAATTCAAGGCCTTCATTGGTCATAGTTCTTGAAAGAGTAAGATATCTTCTAGTGCAAATCCATTAAGAGGTTAGACCTTTTACAATATTATTATCTAAAGCAGTTGAAGGCTTCTTCTTGTGAAAATCTAGTCAAAATCCAAGGCCATATCTGAGGTCTTGGAAGCGTTAGATGTGTCAATTAAAGGGGTGGAAATTCCACAATTAGATTGTTTGAAGCCATTGAAGGCACGCTGCTGTGCAAATCTTGTTGGAATTCGAGGCCATAATAAGGTTCTTGGAAGAGTTGGATATTTTCTTGCATATCCATCAAAAGGCTAGAGTTCCCACAAATCAACTATATAAGGAGGTTGGCCATTGCAAATTGCCGAAATCTAGTTTAAATTCAAGCAATTGTTAGATTGAAGTGGTCAAAAGTGTTCGATGCCAATGAAGTGTCTCTTCAACACCCTCAACACATTTGCGACAAGTGCATCGATGATCAAAGCGTGTGTGCCTAAGTTGTATCATGCGTGCGCGTGTGCACAAGGCACATGCATAAAGATTAATGTAAGTCCATCAATGTCTGAACTCTGAAGTAATTTGCAAGAAGCTCGCGCTCTCCTTTCAAAAACTATCATACAGCAATCGGCTTTAGATAAACAGGGCACACAATTAGTGGTACATACTTTTACTAAAACTGAGTCATGTGCTTTTAAATAGATGTGTAACGCTAGGAATATTGAAATTTATCGACAAAACCGAAGCACTAAGTAATGTGGCAAGCTGGGAGTAAGAATAGAAACAAACGGATCACATTCAGTACCAGATCAGAGGGAGCTGCATCAGGGGAATTGACCCGCGAACACCCTCTCCCTCCTGATCCCAGACCACGAGGATCCCCGCTTTTTGGAGGCTACTGCAGAGATGATCCACAAAAGACCTTGCGGGTGTCCCATCCTCTGAAGCTCAAATACACATCGGAACTCTCTTCTCTTGTTTTGGTATATTCGTCTTCACTGTCGGAAAAAAGTGCGACTTTGAAAACCATCTCCTTCTTTCGAAATGAAAGTGGTTTTCGTGTCGGGGTCTCCTTCTCTCAGTTTGGTCTCTCTTCCTTCTCCATTTCAAAGATCCATCTCCCTGCTTCATGCCACGGGAGCGGGCGTAAATCTAAGGGCAGGGCCTCTTTAACCGGCCGACCAATGCGAGACGGGTGTAAAACTTTAAGAAAAAACAGCAATGACCTCAAACCTTCGCAAAACAAAAATATGACACATCTTCATCACATTTACTCAAATTAATTTTTTTCTCATAATAACTCTCAAACTGATATATTAGTACAGTCTTTATTTCAAATTAATTTTTAAGTCACAAAAATTTCCAAATCAATGCATTAATTCCACATTTACCCCACATCATGTGACAGAAAATCTCAAACTCTTGCTTTGGTGCCACACCTACGCCATGTGTGCAAGGGTTCGGGATTTTTTATTACACAAAAATTAATTTAGGGAAAATATAACATGGGCCAAATTTGGAAAAAACTAACCGTGATAGATGGCAATAGCATCTATAAAAATAATTTATTGGACGATTGAGTTACCAATTAGATTTGCCATAAGACAAGAAACCTTTTCCAGCTCTTTACTCGAAAGGCACAATGGATCCAATCAGCACTACGTCACAACCAAAGCGACTGAGGCCTTTTGGAGGGAGAAAACAAGTGACTCGCCTTTCTCAGCCAGTCTAAAGGTTGCGATATTTCTTCCGTAAAATGAAGTCCGTTACAAGGGATCAATGACATACCTTGTTTCCGCGAGACTTATGTGAATCTTACATGCGAGAATCATAAATTGAATGGTTATGATAGATTTAACTTGACGTATCCAATGCAAGTAAGAATTTGTGCTAGACTTATCGAACCCAAAGATCAAATGGACAAGTTTGCTAGACTTATCCATCCAAGTCACGATTTTTAACTACCCACAGATAAACTGAATGGATATCCATGCAAAAGTCCCGGAGTTCATAGACTAAGCGACACCAATAAACTGTAGGAACCAAAAGGATAAAGAAGCTTCGAAGGATTTGGTAAGGAGAGAGTGCAAACACACACAGAGATTATAGTACTCAAAATGCCTTGCTAAGGCTTAATATGGAGTACACACAAGTTTTGTTAAGCTTAAAACTCTTTTTATCTCTCAATATGCTTCTAAAGCTCTCTCACTCTCTAAAAAAATAAACGAACGTAGCTATATATATTCATAAGCATCTTCCACTGCTTGGACTTCAACATGCAAGAAGTGAAGCTGAACTTTTCCTCTTGATTTGCCGTGCTCACTAACTTCTTGTCCAGATCAAAGGCACTAGTAGAAAATAACATGTACATCATGATGCATGCTTTCTATACTTTTCACCATAACGAAAAGTATAAATCGAAGTGATACGAGATAGGCCAAGTTGACAATACCCCTAGGAAATTGTCGAATAAATCCAAAATAACAGTCTGACTGAAAATCTGGAAAACCTCATGTGGCAATGCCATATAGATCTATTCAAATTCCATGGAGGTTCAATCCTTTACCCCTTTGGATTAAACTCCAATTATTCATTCATACACCCCTTGATCTGAAAGGAAGATGATTTCCCTAATAAGCTCCAATGGTTGTTATGGTACTTAATCAATAAATACTTAATAGCTATCAAAATCCAAACTAGAAAGTTCATTGCCAACCTAATCAGGATATTTGGGTTAGGCCGAAACATTGAAAAGGAAAGTGATAGGAACCTCTTAGCTTTCCTTTATATTCAAATTACGTAATTGTCAATAAAATCTAACATAATAGTTATCAAATGCAAGGAAGATTCATATTGTAAAAATATCAATAAGAAACTACAAACATGAAGGCCGAACGTTACAGATTAATTAAATCACGATGACATGGTTCAAAAGGTCAATCGACAATGTGTACAGATTGTAATAATAACTTGAGAAAAGGTCGATAAAAAGAAATCAAGATATTAATAGGACATTGTTTTTCTTGGCACGATATAATGAAGAGCATGGAAAGCAAACCAACAAGAGAATAATATACATGGGAGTATTAAGCAGCATTAATGGCATAAAAGTACAATAAAAAATTGGAAGGACACAAAAAGATCGGTTCTTTTAATTCACGACATATTTCACTGTGCCAGTATTTAGTTTTCATGAAAACATAAATCAAACATAACTGCTTGAATAATTTTCCATCGTCAGAAAATGTTGGTGGTTACTTTTTCTAAAGAGAGATGCTTGTGGCATTGAAACTGTGAAGTCAAAAGATACTTTTGAATTTGGATATTGATGATGACATGAACTGGAATGTACAGGAAGAAGGGTCTTCTATGAAGATCTCGGAGGATGCAATTTCTGGGATATCAAGTGGTACAAATTTCGAAGGGCATATAATGGGAAGAGGAAAAGTTCGGAAACACTCTCCCAAGCTTCATATTCCTATGTTGTTTAGATTTAGGTCTAAGAAAAGGTACTTGGCATAGCATTTGTTGTTTTAGCAGACGTAAGACGACCAGCTAGCCTTCTGAATCTAAGTTCGTTGGGTCACAAACCATCTGTACCGTTCTTGTCAATCCATGGCTTTCTTCATTGTTGTAGCTCATAGAAACATCGGGAAGCCTCATGTTTGAATGCCACTAACTTGTGGTGGTCAATTCTCAGGAAATCTGTTTGCCTTTTTCTTCTTTCAATTCTCTTGTCCAGAAGAGTCTGTTTAAGTTGACCCTCTTTTTAAAAATACATGTTTTTAAAAAGAGGGTTGGTCCGATCCGGTTCCAATCTGATCCGGTCTAATTCCCCTTCGAAATTAGGAATCTGACCGACAATCACCAATTCCATTTTTATTAAACCAGGAACTGGACCGATCCCTTCAACAACTAGACCAAACCGGCCAGTTTGATTCAGTTCGAGCAGTTCTTGATTTGAGCGGTCCGGCGTGCTTAATCCTAAATCCAATGAAGGCTTCCAAGAACCGGCGGACGAAAGCAAAGTAACAATGACCGTTGGGTGTGTGAAATCATTTGCCATTTCCACCTCTTTGTCGCGGTTTTGCTCCTATCCAATTTAATCTTTCGTTAATTATTAATTATAAATTTTGACGAATTATCATTTGTTTCACGAAAAATAATCCATTTTAAACCTTTTATAAAATAAATAAATGAAAAATATTTAGATATAATTATTATCGATAATGAAAATATTTTTTATTTAATAATTATTTCAAACTTTGACCAAATGGCATATGTAACGTAGAAATATATTACTGAGTATATAATCGTCATGCAATTAGGAAAAAAAAAGGTAAAAGGGAAGAAAATTGAGGAAAAGGATTAAGGAAAAAAAAATAACGAAAAAGGGGGAGAAATGGCAAAAAATGAGGAGGTGAATTCAAGTGCGAAGTTCTGACCAAAAATAAAAATCCAAAAGAAAATATTGAAAGCCAATATTCAAGTCTGATTCTCCTTTAATTATCATACTCTGATTCTCCTTTAATTATCATACTCTAAATAGTTTATTTTTGTGGAAGATAAAGGTAGATTCTTGTCGGAGGATGTGCCAAATGATACATTGGATGGAGCTCGAGGTCCTAGGGCAGGAAATGACCCATCACATACTTACTACTTTTAGACTTTTAGTCACTGTTAAATTACAAAGTTAATTATCAATACTCAATAGCCTAAACGAGAAGATTAGTTTAATTTTAACAAATTCTATCTTCATTAATGGTTCAGAAAGATTGCTTCTCCATTTTCTGCACTGAAATAAAATGCACAAAGTGAATGAGCTTTAGAGCATATGGAAGACAGAAAATCTGCATATGTGAGAGCATTCAAAAGCTATTGTTGCAAAAAGCAACATGAATTTGGAAAACCCCTCATCTGGATTTTTGAGAAAATTATTTGTCTTGACAATGGATGATGGCAAAAAATGGTGTATTTTGTAATCCTTCTGTTCTTGAAAATAATTTCTACTCACAAATGATTATTTTTTATTTTGTTCCCTTGACGAAATTTTGAGCATTTGAAATGCCCAAAATTTATAGTCCAGGAATAGAAAGGCATTTAGTATGACTCTTAAATTTTTTTTGTGACTTAAAATTTCTTTGAATTTTTTAATAATTTTATTATATCTTTCTCTTTTTTTTTTCTTTTTCTTTTTGCTTCCCTCTTTTTCTCTAGTCGGTCACTAGTAATGGCCCGCGACCTTGCTAGAGCCTCACTAGGCTAGGGTGAGGTTCGATGAGCTTGCTAAAGCCTCACTTAGCTGATGTGAGGTCGGCCTTGTCAATGGCCAGGCAAGCTCACCCAACCACTGATGAGGCTTCGACGAGCTCGCCGAAGCTCACTTAGCCGGTCGCCGAACCTTGTCCAGTCGATCGCCAGACATCGCTATGACTGGTGACCAGTAATGAGGAAGAAGAAGAAGAGAAAATGAAAGAAAAGAAAAAGAGAAAAAAAAAATGATTTGCCTTGATTTTGGAATTGTCTCGAGAGTAATAAGTAACTTTTCTTTACTTTTTTGATTATGCTCCAAATTTAGGGAAAATTTCAAATAAGAGCTGAAGTACGCTTTTTTTCTCGAATAAGGGCTTGAAGTGGACATTGTTTCAAATAAAAGTTTGGAGTTGTCAAATTGTCTAAAATAAGGGTTTAAAGTAACCAAATTGTCTGAAATAAGGGCTGAAATTACCAAAACATCTTAGATAAGGGCCTTTGGCCAGCCCATGACTATTCTAATAGGAAAATTCCAAATAAGGGTATGAAGTACTCTTATTTACTTAAATAAGGGCTTGAAGTGAACCTTATTTCAAATAAGATCTTAAAGTGGTCAAATCGTATTAAATAATAGCATGAAGTTGCCAAATTGTCTCAATAGAGGCCTTTGACTAGCTGACAAGTATTCTAACCATCGAAGAAGGGATTTTTTGGTCAAAAAAATTATAACTACATTTTTTTTAAAATTTTTTGATTTTTTCTTTTTCTTTTCCTTTCTTTTCTTTTTTACTTTTTGCCTTTTCTGTCCCTCGACCATCGCTATCAATGGCTAGTGGAGGTCGCTTGCCTCAGGCAAGGGATGCCCTTGTAGGCATCGGGTGAGGGCCGCCTCGCTTGGGTGGTCGGGCGGGTGATGGTAGCCCAAGTGAGGCAACCCTCGCCCTACGCCAATGAGGGTTGCCCTCGCCAGATCAAGTGAAGTCGGCCCTTGTTCGACATTGGTGAGGGCAACCCTCACCCTCGCTTGAGCTAGTGAGGCCATGTGAAGGTGGGGGCTGCCCTCGCCATATTTGGCAAAGGAATGCCTTTGCCAAACCCTAGCAAGGGTGGCCCTTGCTTGAGTTTGGCGACCTCTACCATGGCCAGTAGAGGGAAGGGGGAAAAGAAAAAAGAAAAAAAGAAAAAAGAATTAAAAGACGAAAATGCTATTGGGTCTAATAGGTTAGGGTTTTTTTTTTTTTTTTTAAACTGATATGTCTACTTTAGGCTCTTATTCGAAACAAGTTCTACTTCAGGTTTTTATATGAGATAATTTGGCCACTTCAAATCTTTATTTGAAACATGATCCATTTTGGGCCTAAAACGATGACACTTTAGGCTCTTGTTTGGACTTTCCCCTCCAAAATCTATTCCCGACAACAAAAAATTCACCAAATGAATTTCTCTTCTTTTTTATTTTTTTTTTTGTTATGAGGAACAAAAGAACATAATCAGGCACTATCTGGAGTGTCAGCAAACATGCCCAAAGTTCATCACCTTGCGCAACACGCACGGAATAAACTAATATTTTGCTGTAGATAATTGTATTACTCTAATCACCACTGTTCAAAGTGGTAATTGGAATTTCAGTATCAATAGACAAGCATATGTATCCCGATTAAAAAGCCAACATTAGCCCTTAGAAAAAGTTGATAATTTATAAATTTGTATGGATGTTAATTCTAATAATGATGATAACTTACTAATGAGTGATATGATAAGCAAATTATCGGTCACAATTTTTTATTAACAAGATAAAAGAATATCAGCAACCTTAAAATTCTACCAACGCCGAAATTTTCCTATTTTGAATCCCACCAGACCTAGAATTTTGCAACTCGAATAATGACTTGGATTGATTGTCACACCAACATGAATATAACCCATAATATAAATTACGTAGTGCTAGGCGTACTAAAGGGATACCACCTACTTAAAATAAGGTCCTAACATAGATACTATGTCAAAATTCCTGACATGCGGTCTTTCCGTTATCTTAAATTATGGTGCTTCGGAGCCTAAAATTGTTCATATCCTGGGTACCCTGTTGCCAACTCTATCAACAGGGTTATCAATTTCTCTTGAAATACTTGGATGGTGGCTAAGGTTTCCCCTGGAGAACAAGGCATCATAGACAAAACCACGTCTTTGCGTGCATGTGTACATCTGGATTTCGCTGAAATTCGCAGTGGAGAGAGCACGTATGGAATATCTACGTTATGCTAATTTCACCGATATC
This sequence comes from Eucalyptus grandis x Eucalyptus urophylla, assembly GCA_028830015.1. Lineage (NCBI taxonomy): Eukaryota > Viridiplantae > Streptophyta > Magnoliopsida > Myrtales > Myrtaceae > Eucalyptus > Eucalyptus grandis x Eucalyptus urophylla. The sequence goes on along the minus strand of CM054189.1, from coordinate 26,684,129 downwards.
ATCGCAGAGACCGCCTTCTCTACCAAATAGGACTATGGCAAAGAAAAGCAAGAAGCACGGTGCTGCATAGAGGACTCTGCATGGCCTGCTGCCTCCCGAGACCAGCAATCTTTCCTCTGGCAAGACCAGTTACAGGGAGCCTTCGGAGATTGCAGACCAAGCCGAGTGACATGCTGAGTTTGCAAGGTGAGCGTTCTCTTTGTTTCCATAGACTTCAGCAATGATAAATAACTACGAATGAAACTCCAAACCTGTGTTTTTTGGCAGAATGGAAAAGTTTTCGATACATGAAGATTCAAATAAAAGAAAGTGAAAAGTGCCAGCCTAGTTAGAGGCTAATCGGCCTTTAATATCGGCATACAATTCATTCCACTCTACATTGATTTTGTCAATCATTTCCAAAGCTTGATTTCTCTTCTTTTCCATGCTTGGATTCTCTCTCTTCATACCGAGGACCTGCTCGTACTTAATTCTTCAGTTCCTCAACTTTCTCTAATCTCATTGTCGACAGATATGACATTTCTGACTTTGCATTCTCAACTGTCTGCTTGCGTGCCTCAATCTCTGCTTGAAGTTGGGTTATAACTCGCTCATTGTCAGCCACACTCTTAGCTTTCTCTTCACATTGTTTCTTGATCAAACGAACGTCATCCTTGTCAGACGCCAAAAGATACTTTTCCATTTTGAGTTCCCTTTCTAACCTCTCGCATTCAATGAGGATCTTTTATTGGTAAGAGAGGGAGTCACCTGAGTCTGAATAAAGTTCTGCAATTTGAGATAGACACATTGATGTCCAATAGTCGAGACCTCTGGTGCATTTTGTTCGACTAAGAAGTTCAGTAATTCTTGCAATTGACCAAGTAGCTTGGGATTAAACACGATTGCCTGGAGTGCCTGACTCATTATAATTTCCAACTCTTGCGATGCATTCTGGTATGCTTGGAGATCAAAATGACTTGCTTGTGACATCTCTGTCCCAGTATTTTGCTCTCCTGAGTCACCACTCAACAGAGACTCGATCTTTGAGAAAAGAGATTCCTCTCTGCCACCGCGTAAATCTGCCTCGACAATTATAGGGGCTTTATGGTTGAGCATCGCTGATGATGACTATGGTTGAGCAGCAGGAGGATGCACAGCAGAACCAATTGTTGCCAAAGAAGGGATAGTTGATAACCTGTCAAGTGGCACATCTTCTTGCTCTGTTGATGGTGAGATGCCAGTAGTTTCTGTCCCTCTTATCTGGTTCAACGCTTAAGATTGATTAATGTGGAAAAGAGCGTGTTGGCTTGGTTCTGGAAATCATCTGACAGCTGAATTTGGAAGCAACAGCCTGAAAGAAATACGGAATTATTCATCGATGGAGTGAGATAGAAAGCAAGACGTCTGTAGTTTACCTTCACTCTATGCCACGTGGTTGATGAACCTGCAACAGAGGGAGAATTTTGCAAGTTAGAAGAAGTGCCCATAGTTTCAGTTATTGACTTGACAGAATCGGAAGATTTTGCTTGTGCTTTAGAAGGGAAGAGGAGCATTGAATAAGGAGTAAAATTTTCTATTTAGCCCAAAAAATTAGTCTAAGGTCTAATCAGTTCCAACAACATGGCATAGCTTGAAATAATCCTTTGACTGCCTATCCTTATGGTATGGCAGCTTTCTAGCCATGACCTCTTTCAGCGTTCTACATTGCAAGGTTGAAATCATACTTAAATCTTATAGGACAACTCAGATTTGACAATCTCAATGTACAGCATACCTTTATCCTTGCATTTGACACCCTGAATGGAAGAATGTTTGGTATTAGCTGGTTTGCTAAACTCCACCTGTGACAAAACCTGTGTAAGCATGTATTCAGTGCATCAAATAAGACTTCTACCATGTGCCAAACGGTTATAAAGACTGATGCTTAGATTCAAACTGACTGAACGTGAAAAGAGACCAAATGAGTTTTGACATTTCATTGACGGTATTGATCAGACTATATCCTTAGAAGAGTAGCTCATCAAACAAGTCTGAATTAAAAAAGAAAAGTTTGAAGAATGGAATACCTTCTATGAGCTACTCATCCCAATTTATTAAAAGTACTTTGGATTAAGAACTTGAATATTACGGAAGCACCCATAAAAAATTTAAGATACTAGTACAGAAGCCAGCGCTATTCCACAACACATCAAAGATTTAAGATACCAATACAACATTCAATGCTTTGGATCGAATACATAACAACACCTCCCAAAAGCATGATTAAACTAACTGGCATAAATAGAAGTTTTTTGGTTGTATATCGCAGAAAAATACAAGAAAAAGTAAAATGCTCTTTTAAAGAAGTGGAGTCCTTACATATTTGGACCCATCTTTCAACTAAAAAGGATCAAAGAAATACAAATTCTTGATGACTCAAATTTCATTTGAAAAATTATTCTGCACATGTTAATGGGAGAAAATGTCCCGTCCCTTGTAATTCATCATGTCATGCACTTTTTTTCATTATTAAGAAATTCATTCATCTTAGTAAAAATTTTCAAACATGACACGTGCTAATCCAGGGCCAACCTCCATCTATGTGGTCTAGAGGGAAAATCATAGTGTTGGTTACCTCGGATGAGCTTTCTGTCTCAATTATGGCACTACTTGGCTTCTTGAAGGAATGCAGTTGTTCCACGCTTTTAATATCACTAATCTTTGGACAGCCCTTGATTTTAATGTCTTTCAGCTTCTTCAGTTTCAATAGATCGGGAAGTCTCTCAAGGCTTTGACAGTACGAAACATTCAATGATGCTAAAAATATCAAGTTCTCCAGCTCATCCAGCTGTTGCAGGTTGCAGTGAGATATTCTGAAAATTCGCAAGGATTGGAACTCCCCGAGGCCTGCAACTTCTGTTACAGCACAGTCGAAAAGCTCAAATTCTGACAGGAGCTCCAAATACGAGAGATTTGGCAATCCTGTCCGTGATTTGTATTGGCGAAATGAGAGGGTGAATAAACCTGGAGGAAGCCGTGGTAGCTCTTTCAAGTGAATGCAGCAAAGGGAGAGTTTTGTGAGCTTACGAAGGAGATCCAACCCAACAGGTAGTAGTTGGATCTTTAACATAGAAAGTTGCAATATCTTTAGCTCTGACAAATTCCCGAGCTCCAAATAAGTGTGTCCTTTTGCCTCAATTTGACTTTGGTCAGGTAACACCTGTTCCTGGGATCCATCAGCCAAGGATAACTCTCCCAACTTAACCAGGCTACTGATCTCTGGGATTGTATCCATCAATTTAGAACTGACAGAAAGGCTTATTAAAGTGGGAGGAAGCTTGGGCACTCTATGGAGCTTGTCACAATGAAGCAGATCAAGTGTTTGCAGATTGGGAAGTGTAGAAATGCTATCTAGTAGACCACGAATCTGAGAGTATCCAAGCCTCAAGACCCTCAATCTCGAAAGCTCCCCAATATCTCTAGAAATTTCCCCAGCCAAACTTCGACATCTTGAAGCATGCAGCTCTTCAAGCCTCTTCAACTTCCATATAGCACAAGGCAGCTCTCGTACAAAAGTAAAATCAATTTTGAGCACTCTAAACGATATAACTTATTGACGGTATTAGGTAATTCGACAATTCCAGTGCTTGATAAATCAAGTTCGATCAATGAAGCCAAACTCCCCAAGGATGTTGGTAACTTCAATATTGACCTACAATGATTTATTGACAAGTGCTCTAGCTTTTCTAACTCTGCAGACAGGGGAAGTTCAGTTATTTTGGTACCGTTCAATGTAAAGACTATCAGAGATTTCACATGTCTAATTGAATCAGGCAGTTGGATCAATGAAAGACAGTTGCAAGCACTAAATCTTCTAAGATTTTGCATACGACCGATGGAGGTAGAAATTTCTTGAATAGCAGTTCCATCTATAAGAATCTCTTCCAAGGATTTGAGGGAACCCAGCTCTTCAGGCAACTTATTGAGTTCAGTGCAAAACCTCAAGTTCAGCAAAACCAAGCTCTCCAGACTTTTTACTGATGAACCGATTTCAACCAATCGAATGCACCTTTCAAGAATCAATCTCTCTAAACATTTGTAATAAGACAAGTCTGGAGTTCTGATCAAGTCAACACAACCAGTGAGGTTCAGAACTTTCAATTGCTCGGCTTTCTGTTAGAAAGTAGAATAACAAAAGAGTCAATTTTTCTGCTACAATTCGAAAAATGAAATTAAAAATAATAAACTTCCTACCTCAATTTCTCTCCAACCATTCCATTTTTCATTGACCTTGCTCTAGGAAAGATCAAGAATAACCAATCTCTTCAAATCCAAATTTTTAGCCCAAAGATTACGAGGACAACCTTGCCAGTGGAGCCATCTTATACTTGACAGACGCCGCTCAAACTTTCCTTCGAGGTTCGCTTGATCCAATCGAAGGAATCTTATGTTTGCCATACTCGCAAAATGTGCTGGTTTAAAACTGCACTGTGACCTACTGTCAAATTTGAGAAGAACACCTTGGACGCTGTCTGTTCCCTACATATGGAATATAGGATTACCAAGGGATTTCGCATTTCCCCACAAAAATATGTGAAGATAGTAAATGCTCAGAGACTTCAAACTAAAGAAATCATTTTATTAAAAGTCCTTTAATTTCATGGAAAATGAATGATTTGGAAAACATTTGTCTAAAAATGATAGGTTGTATCTCTTACAAAAAACAAATGAACAAAGAATATTTTTATCGTCCATGAAAATATGTATACATAAATTGTTATCAACAATGAAAAAATTATCAATGACTAATTATTTTAAGAAATATAAGCGATCATTTTTAAGAAAATGTTTTTCAAATTATTCATTTTTGGGGAAACAAATGCACCCTTAGTGTCTTTGCTCTATGAAAAAAGGATCACTGAGTTGTAAGGCATACAATCATAAGGTAAAAACAGTGATGAACTTGTATCTTACTTTTTCATTTGTCAGCACATCCAAGGCTTCATCCTGTAACCACAATCTGCTGCGGTTTCCAGGTTCACGATGTTCCTGTTGGACGATATCCCTACCTAGGTCTCGAAGTTGATTATGCATCCACAACTTATTGTTCTCAATCTTAACAATAGAGAAGCAAACGAGCCCTTCTAATTCCAATTCACTAGCAGAATCACAGTCAGACCACAGGTACCACGCAATGCTTTTGTCCTCTCCAATGAAGAAACAAGCAATGTCCAAAAATATCTGTCTTTGCTTGTCAGTTAATGCTTTGATGATTACCATCAACTTCTGTTCAACTTGTAGCTCAGGTACTTTTTCCAACTCGTCTAAGGTTTGCATCCATACGTCCTCGCCTTTAGAAGATAGATATGACCCAACAACCTCAATAGTCAACGGAAGCCAGTCAATAGTTGATACTATTTTTTTGGATAGAGTAACAAACTCATCCGAAGTAGGTTTCTCCCTGAAGGCATGGATGTAGAAAAGTGTAAGGGCTTCATGTTGTTGCATTCCCCCAACTGGATATTTCAGGATCACTTCCAGCTTATCTAAAGCTTGTTCAGCTCTGGTGATAATTATGATCCTGCTTCCAGAGCCTAACCAATCAAGACTTCCTAAAATTGGAGTAAGTTCAAAGCCCGGTTCGACATCATCGAAGACAATGAGAACTTTCTTGTGGAAGAATCTGCTTCTGATGGACTTAATCCCGTCATCAACATAAGGAATTTGTCTATGCATTGCACCTAGAAGGTTAGAAATCAACTGACCTTGCAAATCAACTAAGCCTCCTGGTTTTTTGGCATTTTCTCTAAAGCTTTCCAGAAAGCTACAGCCATCAAAGAGATGAAATATTCTTTTGTAGACAAACTTTGCAATCGTTGTCTTCCCAGTGCCCCCTATGCCATGTATTCCAACTACACGAACATCACTAGATTCCACATTTAGTAATTCCATAACTGCTTCCTCATGATGCTTGAGGCCAACGAAGTGTCTCTTCAACACCCTCAACACATTTGCGACAAGGGCATCGATGATCAAAGCATGTGTGCCTAAGCTGTATCATGCGTGCGCGTGTGCACAAGGCACATGCATAAAGATTAATGTAAGTCCATCAATGTCTGAACTCTACAATAATTTGCAAGAAGAAGTTCGCGCTCTCCTTTCAAAAACTATCATACAGCAATCAGGTTTAGACAAACAGGGCACACAAATAGTGGTACATACTTTTACTAAAACTGAGTCATGTGCTTTTAAATAGATGTGTAACGCTAGGAATATTGAAATTTATCGACAAAACCGAGGCACTAAGTAATGTGGCTAGCTGGGAGTAAGAATATAAACAAACGGATCACATTCAGTACCAGATCAGAGGGAGCTACATCAGGTATTGATACTCCTAGCAGCATTAGTCTAATTAGATTAACTTGAATTGAAGTAAGCGCTACCTTGGGATTTGGATGCTACTTTACTCAATTGAACTTACTCAATTACACTCACCGATTACTCGCCAACCCTGAGATGGATCCCACATGGATGAGAGCTTCCTCCCATTTCCGGAGGGTTTCTGGGTCGACTCCTGTCCATCTATGCCGCTTGATAGCGTTGCGGTAACCGTGGGATATGTTTTTCACGATCGAGGGCGTGACGTTGAGGAAGACGGGCATGATGATCTGGTCCTTCGTCTTGTGGTACTCCACAATCTGAGCCAGCTCTGCGAGGCACCGTCTGCTCCGCGGATAGTTCTCTGACAGGATCGGAATGGCGATCTCGGCATGCTCGACATACTGGTTAGGTGGCCACAAATTACGATCTTCCTTGTGATCCCAGACCACGCGGATCCCCGCTTCGTCGAGGCTATTGCAGAGAGGATCCACAAAGACCTCGCGGGTGTCCGATCCTCTGAAGCTCAAATACACATCGGCCGGAGCAAAAGGAAAAAAACTCTCGTACTCTTCACAGTCGGGAGTTATGAGGTTGAAAACCATCTCCTTCTTTCGAAATGAAAGTGGTTTTCGTGTCGGGGTCTCCTTCTCTCAGTATCGTCTCTCTTCCTTCTCCATTTTAAAGATCCATCTCCCTGCTTTATACCACGGGAGTGGGCGGCTCTTTCCGGGGTCCCACGCGCGCGCGTGACCGGCACCGCCGCCTCGGCCGCTGTTGCCCGGTTCCGCACGGAGTCCTCGAAATTCCTCCCGACTTCGTGTGGCTCAGAAAAGGCTTCCACCCTTGTTATAGCCTGCCACGTTGAATTAACTTTATTATCCCGTACGAGTCCCACCCCTTATTTTCAAAGATCACTTGCCCTTTTTTCTTTCGTTTCTTCTTTCTCTTCTGATCTCAATTTTGCTATTGGAGGCGAAATTACCTACTCATGCTCCTCTCAAACGACATTCATTAAGGTGGGGCCCATTTGAGATGATTTCCTGCCTACTTTTCTTCTTTCCTGATTTTTTTTTCCTCCATTTATTTCTCCATTTGGAGCAAAATCGGTGTCCCTCTTTTCCGAAAATCAGTTTATTTAGTAGATAGTTAATTATTTATTATGCTAGCGAGTTGTATATTCTCTTATTTGAAAATAACCTAAGCATAAGTAAGAGTTAAAAAAAAAAAAACCGTCTACTCGCTTTGCTATATCTCTCGTTTAATTTAACTTTAATATGTATCATTACAATGTAGTCTGTGAATTTTAATCGCTCTCTACTTTCATTTTATTAAGTGAATTTAATAGTCTAATTTATAATTATTTTTCTTGCCAACATTACATGATGTTTTGAAATATATATTCAAAAAAATCAAAAATATGATAAGTACATAAAAAATTCTAAACATCCATTATTATCATGTAAATGCAAAAGAAAATGCTCCATAAAACATTATTACATATAATACTATCTTTGCCTTGATTACATGGTATAATTAGCTGTTGATCATAAATTATGGCAATTGTAATGACATTATAAGGCAACTCATCCAAACCATTTGCAAACACATGTCATTCTAAATGCATTTGAATTTTTATGGACACGTCAATATAAAGAAAATTATCCTCAAAATATAAATATACTGCAAAACTAACAAGTTGCATATGCAACTTAACAAAAGATATTATCCATTCAGCTTCTTGCCTCCCTAAAAAAGGTTACTCTTTTGAAAAAAATATCTTACCTGAATCAAACCATAGAAGTTTTTAATTACATTAACAAGAGAGTCATTATTCATTAAAACAATATCTATCAAGAAACAATTATCAATGTTATAGTGCGAGAAGCTCCAAATGAATACTCCTTATTTGTAGTTTCATCATCACTAGACACATTTAAGCAAATTGGGTCCTCTTCAATAAAAACAATACAAAGAAAGATGAGTAAATTGTGTATAATGCATTTATCAACCACAATATTCAATCTTTGAGTAAATTCTCATAAATTTATACCAGAAATCAAAGTCGGAAAAATTCATGATTATAAAATTTTTTGGGGAAATAATTGGCGGAATAAATTTAGAAGAAGACAAACAAATGTAATGGGTTTGGAAGAAGCGTTTAGGGTGAAATTGAAACAAACGAAAAGTAAGAGAAAAGATAAGAAATAGTCTTAAATTGAGAGTGAGATATGTAAGAGATAATATAGTCAATTCAATGTGATAAATGGGCTGTTAAGAGCCAACAAAGGGGTGCAATAGCCCGAGCCTTTAGAAAATGTAGAAAGGGCGTCCTCCACGTGCTAAGGAAAATTTTGTTTATTTACTTCAAAAAATTTTACTTTCTTGAAATAAATATTTTTCTCAAATTTCAAGGTACCGGCTCTTGACTAGTACCCCATGGCATATTGTGATTGAGCTGGATACTTCAGATGCCAACCTGACCAAATTGGATTGAAAGGACTAAATTGATCGCATTGGAAGAGTGTAATTAAAGTTCAAGAATTGAATTGAAAATTAAAGAGAATACATAAATTAATTATGACATTGGCCCTACTCATAGATAAAAGGACCAAGTCAAAGTAACATGTAAATAAGGAAGCGAATGGATAAAAAGTAGAGGTACACTCACCAGAGAAGGAAACACAAATGACCGATTTGCAAGAACCTAAGAAAACAAAGGACCGAATCAAACAAAACAAGTAGGCGACAATATAAAATTGTATAAATATGGTAAATTACATTATTAAATTGCACATCGAGTACAAATTTATGGGATAAGATATGACCTTTTATCCTATTATGAAAAGAAATTACCATCGGAAAGCCAATTATTTAACAAAAGGCAAAATTCATTACCTTAAAAATGTTGTGAGGTCCCTGCCTTCCTTTTGAGCATTAAGGCCGCGCATGGTAACATTTCCGTTTCTTTGAATTTCTGTTATTTAGTTCCCCAAAACAAAAAAAGAACAGAAACTCGTTTGGTAACGCCAAGTTGTTTTTCTGTTTCATGGAATAAAAACTTAGCTCAGGAATGGTTTTGGAGTAGAAACGAGAAACAAAAAAAAAAATTGCTTCTGTTCCCAGGAACAATTTTTAGAAATAAGCTAATTTTCTTTTTTATTTTTCTTTTATTCCTCTCTCTTGCCGTGGCCACCTCCAACCGCCCGTTGCCGTTGCCGATCGCCGCCGCCAGTTGCCGGCCGCTGGCCGCCGCTGCCGATCACAACCACCGCCCCCCGCTGTCGCTGCACGCCCGCCGGCAGTTGACCGTCATCGCCCATTGGCCGCCATCTCCCGCGGTCGCTAGTCCGCCTTTGGCAGCCGGCGGCCGGCGGACGTGCAGCAGTGGCGGGGGGCAGCGGTTGGCAGTTGGCGATCCGTGAGCAAGAATAAAAAACGAATAAATACAAAAAAGAATTGTTGCATTACCAAACGCATTTCTATTCTTTTTCTATTCAAAGAGTAGAAATTTTGTATAGTTACCAAATGAGTTTTTTTACTCATAAATTGTTCCCCGGAATAGAAATAGTAAAGAACTATTTCTAAAAAAAAAAAAAATCTTCCCCAACCAAGAAGCGTTGTCATGCGCACCCTTAATAGGGTGCGAAGTCAAACAATAGGTAGATGAAAAATTGTTAAGTAAAAAAAAAAAAAGGTGTGAAGTCCAAATATCTCTTTTGACTAATCTCTAATAGTACTCTTCGTGTTTTTCAGATTTTAAAGATAGGCCGTCCTTAAATAGTTTCATTTCATTCGCCAAATCTCTCTAAAAGCACCTTTCCGGGATTTTCTTACCCACAAGATGTTGAGGTCGATATGGTAGTTTGATAGATCTATCCTCTCTCATCACTTTCTTAAGTATTTAAAAAAAAAATCATATATGAACTACCGATTAGTAACTATTTTTATTATAAGATGTTACTTTTGTAGGCCAAGTCCTAGAAGAGTACTATGTGGCGTCACACAAGTTGATGACTACTTGTTAGGCCCATCAAATGGATAGGTTGGGTGGGGTTTGGGCGGGTCAAAAATGGTCCGATCCATATTGATTTATTTAACTCGTTTTGATCCATTTTCATGTCACGTAAATTTGACGACCCATACCCAACTCAACACACACCCACCTAGCCCGACCCATATTATCGAGATATATTAATATTTAACTCAATCTAGGAAAACCCACTCCCAACCATTTAATCCACTTTAAGCTCTTCATATATATACATATATATATATGTATATATAAAATTTGAATAAAAATTTCACATCAAATTAAAAAAAGTAAATTAAACAATATAAATTAGTAAATAAAATAAAAAAGTAAAATACCTTAAATTGAAATGGATGCGAGAATGTGTAACTTCTTAATTGTGATAAAATTACATTATAATGTTTGGAATTTCTATTTCGATATTGATTGAATTTCGATCTAGATAACATCGTGCTTCCTTTAAAAGTACTTCTCCGATATGTATATGGATATCTATCTATAAAAAATATTTAAAAAAATCAAATTTTTAATTATTATTTCTTTTATTTTCCTTTTTTCTTCTTTTCTCTTTTCTTTATTCTTCTTATTCCTTTTTCTTCCCCCCTTATTCCTCCATTGGCGGCGACCAGCCCAAGCTTAATCGTTGCCGGCGAGTTCGCGGCTCACCAAATCTAAGCGGGCTCGAGCTCAGCCAAGGCCGATGAGCTCACGACTTGCCAAATCAGGGCGAACTCGAGCTCCATCACGGTCGATGAGCTCACGGCTCGCCAAAACAAACGAGCCTGAGCTTAGCTAAGGCTTGCGTGCTCACAACTCACTAGATTTAGGCAAGCTTCGGCCTTGCCGGCGATTAGCAAGGCTCGAGCCTTGCCAGTTATCGATGACCTCAAGCTCGCTTGAGGCGAGCGAGCTTGAGCCATGCCTGGCCAGTCGCTTGCCATCGCCGTGCCAGCCACCAACTAAGGAAGGAGGAACAAAAGAGAAAAAGAAAAAAGGAAAGAAAAAGTTTAAAAAGAAAATAGAAAAAAGAAATATTAAAAATAATTATAATTTCATTTTTTTTCAAAAAAACATTTTTATAAAGTAAAAAGGAGAAGTTGGTTTGGAAATGTGTTTTTAAGTCCAATCCATTTAAGACCCATTTAACTAGTCTTTTTAAAATGTAAATAACCCATATATGACCCATTTCGAAATGTAATGACTCCTATATAATCCATTTATGATTTAAATGAGTCAAATATGGATCTAAGACCCATTTTGACACCTCTACAGGATTCGTGAGTTGATGTTTACTCATGTATCACTCAACTAGATCTCTCACATTCGTTGTGGAACTAGGGCAGTCAAAAACTCTCCTGCTTAAAGAATTGACGACCTCATCAGCTTTGGCTTGTACCATTCCACAATACTCTCCTTATCTGATGTGTACAATTCACTCCTACCCTTCTCTGGCTCTCCGACATCCTAAAGCCCTACTAGCAGCCACACCTTGTTTAAGTCCTCTTGGCAATTGATTCCTACTGTCGCTGTATTCATCATAGGCCTAGTTTGTCCACAAATCACGTATCTATTAGAAAGAGCCTCACTCTGATATCATTTATAATAACCTGGCTTGTACCATGTAAGCCAAGCTCCAAAAAGATTGCTCTGAGACCACATGACATGTTGTTCATTCAGGGTTGGATGTTAGCTTATATATATAAGTCAATAAGGCCTCTCTCATACGCACATACAAAAACCAAAAGATGCGTTTTTAAGAACTTTCTTCCCTTCCTTTTGACCGTTGACTAGTGCACAATCGACAAACACGAGGTTGCGGTAAATTTTTAAGTCAAAAGAAAAAAAAAATTATGTGAAGTCGATATCTCTTTTGACTAGTCTCTTATAGGACTCTATGTATTTCTGATTTGAAAAGATGAGCCGTCGTTAAATAATTTCATTTTATTCGTCAAATTTCTCTAGAAAGCTTAATTAAATACCTTTTATTTCCAAATTTCCTCACCCACTCAATAATGAGGTCACTACAGTAATTTGACACATCTCTCGCTCTCTCAACACTTACTTTCCTATTATTAAAAAAAATGCATTTGTCCGCTACCAATTAGTAATTATTTTCATCATAAGATATGACTTTTGTGGACCAATCCCAAGAGGTGTACTTTGTGTAACTACAAAAGGTTATGATCATTTGTGAGTAAATGCTAACTCATTTATCACTCAACAAGGCCTCTTTCAAATTAAAAGTAAACACTACAATTCGCCAATCTTTTTACTTTCTCTAAAATTGAACGTCACTCACCAAGGTCTCAAGGTGATGACCATTCGTGAGTAAACATGACAATATCATTTTTTTATCAGATCATGACAATATCATTTACTTTCTCTGAAATTGAATTTTTTTGAAATAATTCTTGAGCAATAAGTTTTGGTGAAACAACCAAACCCTTAAAAGTACTTTATTTCAAAATTCTTCAATCTTTCCACATCCACTGATCTTCTCTACACCAATAATCGTGGATTCAAAGCTTCACGTTTCTTCTAATAATCTGTAATTTCCTTTACTTAGTAATATCATTACATAATCTATCCTATCTCCGGAAGTAAAATCCAAACAGCGGAAAACTACTTCTCCTCATTTTCATGCTTACAACCGAAAAAGGCAAAATTGATCACTGTCCTTAGAAATGAATCTCGTGCAAGACCATTTCCTTCGACATAAATGTTTCCAAGAACCAAACGGGTCTTTGATTCTTCTTTTGTCCCTTCATTCTATCTAGACTGTGACCATCTGAGGCATTGATAGGGTCTGTCTGAACAACCGCGGCTTTAGGTAGGAAAAGACAAGGGATCTCAGTACTTGGACGTAAAGAAGTTGAGGTTGGGGTTCGCCACTTCTGAAAAACAAGAAGCCAATAACATTAATTTCCTACACAACTACGTCTCTGGTTCTGGTAAAAACTTTCTGTCCAGATAAGTTCTGTTTGAAGCCATGCACACTTACAATCTTGCTCAGGTCTCCCGGGTAAAAGATTGAAGAAAGCTCTAAAATGTAAAAAGAACCAAATAAAAACTATAAAAAAAAAAAAAAATCCTTTCGTATAAGTATTCTAACTTTTTTGTATAATTCTTGATAATATTCAGGGTGAATAAATTAAATGACGGTATGTATTTTTCATCCCATGGGCTTATGAGATTCTCTCTCTTAACCCTAAGTTAGGGTTTCCTCTCTATTCTCGTGAAGTCACCGCCTCTCTGCAATGCTCTCCTTGAGGGAGCTGTGTGTCTCCCTCTTCCCTCTTTTTAAGCTCTCTGTCTTTCTCTTCTCTCCCCATCTGTTTTGGGAGTTTCTATGTATGAGTAAGTTTCTACGGCTGATATTGGGTGAACATGGAGGCCAGTTCAGTCATTTGTCCAGTCGACAGCCATCGAGAAGGATGTTTGTAACATAACTTCATAACCTCTCTAATATTAGGTTGCTCTCCTCTCTCGATTTAGATTTAGGTCAAGTTTTAGGAGTTTTACTCTATCGAACTAAATTTAGATATAAATCTAGGAGCTCTTACTAGTATTTGATCTGTGTTTTTTCAATATTTTAATGTTGATGTCTTTGCACAATGATGGTGATCGAAACGTTGAACCTAAATGCGCACTGCGAGTTGTTGCAAATAGAGTGAGAGATCTCAATGTGTGCTCATCATTGGATCTTGTGATTGGCCTCCAATTGTTTACAGTGTCAAATCTGTTCTTTAGGGAAAAGAGTGTGTTTCTAGCTGCAGATTACGCTTTGTTATTGCTTTTTGATTTTTGCTTTGTTCTGCAATTATTTCGAATTTGCTAGACTTGAAAGTCTTTTTTTTTTGTACCTCTCAAATATCATTCTGATATATGAAGGGCACCTTTGTTTCGACCAAAAAGGAAAAAGAATTAAACGATCGTGTTGAATGAAACAAAAGATTTTGTTACCCAATCAAACACAAACAAAATTCAAGGACGAATCGAGCATCGAGTAAACTTCAACGGATCATCGTGCCATTATCCTCATATTTTTCTCAAGACGCTAAGGCAAATTGTCGTTTCCATCCACTTTCATAGAAAATTATCTCCTTGCTGATTTGCTCATGCCACAGTTTTTTCTAACGATGAGTCATGCCTTACACAGAAGTCTACCGACTAACTATAGAGAAGGGGGGAGAGAGGGGGAGAGAGAGGGAGAAAGAGACAGAGACAGAGACAGACAGACAGACAGATAGAGACAGAGAGGAGAGACTAAACGGACTTATGTATGAACCGTTGAACCAAACTGTGAATACGAAACATAGTAATGCCTAAGAAGCTTCGTGTTTATAGCTATCCGAAACGTTGAAAAGATGGGTTGCTCTAAAAGAGCAATTAAGCCTTTTTAAATCCGTCCGCTTTGGCCAAAGAACGATTGCTACCGACCGTTATTTAGTCTCCTGGGGCGGGACCGACAGAGGCTGCTTTACAGTTCAACCCCCAAGCTTTCCTTTTCTAAGTCCAAGAAAGAGATAAGTCTTCATAAATGACTTGACAAAACCATGTTCTGATTACTCTCGTTTTCACGGGGAGCATTGACCGATTACTGCAACCGTTTGGTGGAAGGGAGGGAGGGGGAGAGGGTATTAGGATATTGTATTTGCGGTTTCTCCTTAAGTAAGGAGGAACGAAGATGGCCTGGCAACACATAGGGACCATTCAAATGTAAGGATTATTATCCAAAAAGGCTTCTAATCTACGTACGGTGGTCAATTCAATTCTGAACTTTTCTATTTTGCTAATTTAATTCTAAACATTTTAGCAATTTACTAATCTAATTTTTCATGGCCAAATTTCAATCGAAATTGCTGACATGGATGTTGACTGTTCTATATATTTTACAGAGCTACCACCGATGATTTTTTACAATTTAAAATAATTATATTTCTCTTCCTTTTTTTTTCCTTTCCTTTTTCTTTTTTCTCCTTTCTTTATGTTCCTCCACCAGTTGCTAAGGCCTCAATGATGGCTAATAACCTCTATCAACCACAAGTGAGCAGGACGTCCTCACTGGCCACAGCCCTCATTAGATTTGGGCAAGGGGTGGCCTGCGACCGGCGAAAGGAAAAAAATGAAAAAAGGAGAAAAGAAAAAAGGGAATATTTTAAATTTTTTTAAAAATTATAAAAATCGTCTATAGTAGCGATTTTCAATCAAAATTGACAGGAAAATTAAATTGGAAAATCGTCAAAAGGTAGTCAAATTAAAAAAAGTTAAAGACCGAATTGCCTACCGTACAATAGATTTTATAAATTTTTTTTTTGACAAATTTACCTTCAAATGAACAATACAACTGTAACCTAAACCATTGTAAAAGGAAAGCATGCTAATCGTGGCAATACAAAGAGGTGATGAGGTGTAATGACCTTTAATTAAATAATAAATCATTGTGATTAGCATGGTTTTTTTAGGGGCAATTAGTGTGCCTGCAGTCGTTAGTGGTGGTTGTTAAATCGACCTTCAGAGCGGCAGGACGCAAGGCCCCACTAATTACGGTAATTAAGTAGTCTTAACTTATGTTGACTGGCCCTAAGTTTTCCTTGAACAAATCTGACCCGTCAGATTTTGCGTCCTTCAGAAAAAGGATGAAAGCCACGTGCTTGTGCTCCAGCCAAAAGGAAGACGGGCAACTTTGATGATGCCATAATCAACTCTTAGGCTCCGTTCGTTTCGCGGAAAATAACTTCCGGGAAAATATTTTCCGAAATTTCCGGTGTTCGGATGGCGGAAAACACACGGTCAACGGAAATTATTTTCCGGTCAACAGAAAATCCCTCTTGAATGAGCGGAAAATGTTTTCCTCTTTTGAAAAGAGGAAAACATTTTCCGCAGCTCACACGAGCTCTGGCGCTCCCGCTGCTCTTTCCTCCCTTCATCAGTTCTCGTTCTCTCTCTCTTTCTTGCTCTCCCTGCAGAGGAGGCTTCGACGACGTCCTTCCCCGGCCGCTCCTGCCCGCCTGCTCCGGCCGGGAAGCCACCGCCGCCGCCGCGCTCCGCTTCGCCGGCGGCTCGAAGCCGCTCGGGAGGATCCGGCTCAAGAGGGAGCACCGCGGAGGTGCCGGGAGGCTCGCGGGGAGCCCGCCGTCCAGGCCGCTCGTCGTGCGGCCGTGAGCCGTGAGCTCGTCGGATCTGGCGGCGGAGCTCGCGGCTCGCCGGATCTAGCGGTAGAGCTCGGGCCCCCGCTAGATCCGGCGAGCCGTGAGCTGCGCCGCAGATCCGGCGCGCTCGGGTGAGATCGGCCGAGCTCGATCTAACCCGAGCTCGCCGGATCTGGCCACCGGGTCTTGGTCGGCCGTTGGGAGGACGGAGGTGGCGGCGGTGGAAGCCGCTCGGGAGGAAGGAGGTGGCGGCAGCGGAAGGAGGAGGAAGGAGGCCACGGCGGACGACGCCGCTCGGGAGGAATCGGGAGGAAGAAGGAGACGGAAAGAGGAAGGAAAAAAAAAGAAATAATAAATAATAATAATTTCTATTTTAAAAAATATAAATAAATAAAAAAATCATTTAAAAAATATAAATAAATAAAATAAATTTTTGGGTCAATTAAAAATATTAAAATTCAATTTTTGATAATTTTTTCCAGGAAAATGTTTGAGCTAATGAACAGTGAAAAATATTTTCCACTCAAATTTTAGATGTTGGCCGAACACCGGAAAATAAAGTCATTTTCCTGGAAAATGACTTCCAGGAAAATGTTTTCCGGAAACATGATATTTTCCGTGAAACGAACGGAGCCTTAATTCTTCCTTTTCAGCCAAACCTAGCTAAGTGGATTTTGTACGGACGTCGCACATGCGGCCTCTGATGAGGCAGAACATTAGCCAGTCTCTCTCCTTTAGGTCGTTCTCGAGAGATATGGTGGATTTGGTACGGTTGTGGCAGAGACTTTCAAAAAATTATTTGTCCTGATAGTGGGTCGATGTGCTTTTGATAATTATTTTATTCTTGAAAATAATTTATGTTCAAAAATTATTTTTTTTATTCTACTCCCTGGACGAGATTCTGAGCATTTGAAGTGTCCAAAATTTCTATTCGGGAATAAAAATGTATTTAGTATGTCTTAAACTTTTTTGTGACTTAAAAATTCTTTTAGTTTTTTAATATTTTTATTATATCTTTCTATTTTTTCTTTTTCTTTTTGCTTCCCTCTTTTTCTCTAGTCGGTCCTTGGCAATGGCCTACGACCTCGCCAGAGCCTCACCAGGCCAGGGCAAGGTCCGATGAGCTCGCTGGAGCGTGCCTAGCTAATGCGAGGTTGGCCTCGTCAGTGGCCAAGCATGCTCGCCTAACCACTAGTGAGGCTTTGACGAGCTCGTTGAATCTTGCCCAGTCGGTCGCTGGATATCACTATGGCCGTGACCGGCAATGAGGAAGAAGAGACAATGAAAGAAAAAAAAAGAGAAAAAAGAAAAAGAAAATGATTTGCCTTGATTTTGGAATTGTTTTCGGAAGCAATAAGTAACTTTTTTCTACTTTTTAATTCTACTCCAAATCTAGGGAAAATTTCAAATAAGGGCCTGAAGTGCGTTTATTCTCTCAAATAATGGCTCAAAGTGGACATTACTTCAAATAAAGACTTGAAGTGGCTGAATTGTCTGAATAAGGCCCTAAAGTTGCCAAAACGTCTTAGATAAGGGCCTTTGGTTAATCGATGACCATTTTGATGGGAAAATTCCAAATAAGGGTATGAAGTATCATTGTTTACTTAAACAAGGGCTTGAAGTGAACCTTAATTTAAATAAGAGCTTAAAGTGATCAAATCGTATCAAATAATGGCATGGAGTTGCCAAATTGTCTCAATAAACATTTTTTTTAACTTTTTGATTATTATTATTATTATTATTTTTTTGCTTTTTTCCTTTTCCACCCCTTGGCCATCGTTGTCAATGGCTAGCGGAGGTCGCTTGCCTCAAGCAAGGGACACCCTTGCAAGTATTAGACGAGGGTCACCTCGCTGGGCTGGGCGGGCAACGACAGATTAGGAGAAGAAAGGGCTGCCCGATGCCAATGAGGGTTGCCCTCACTAGATTAGGAGAAGGCGGCCCTTGCTCGACACCTCTGAGGGCAACCCTCGCCCTCGCTTGAGCTGGCGAGGCTATGCAAAAACAAGGGCTGCCCTCACTCAAATACACATCGAAACGCTCTTCTATTGTTTCGGTATACTTGTCTTCATGTTACCACCGTGACGCTTTTGGCCCCAACACTATAACCAAGAACAAGTAGTCCCCCAAAATTGTGGGGGATTGTTTAGAGAGTTTTTAATGGAAAATTATCCCATATAAGAGAAAGTAGAAACCAATAAATGAGCTTAAATATGAGTGCTTGAGTGCTAGAGTATATGATATTTAAAGACCACGGGCTGTGATCAAGTGGACCTAATGAAACTTGAAATATGTCCGATGAAACTTGGAATTTGTCTCTCGAAAGTTAATTGCTCTGAGTATCCGATGGTCACGCGTTAAAAAAAAAAAAAAAGGCAAAAGAGAAGAAATTGAGGGAACAAAGGATGATAAAAAAAAAATTCAAAAATAAAAATGGAGAAATGGCAAAATGTGAGCAAGTGAATTCAAGTGCGACTTTAGTCCAAAGAAAAAAAGGAGAAAAATTCAAGTCTGACTCTCCTTTATATTCATACTCTCGCTACTTTCTCTCACACACTTTGAAAGCACTACTTTGATATATTTTTGATGATAAGATTGGTAGATTCTTGTTAGAGGATGTGGCCAAATGATACAATGTTGGATGGAGGTTGACGTCCAAGGGAAGGCAATGACATAGCAGGTGCTGACTACTTTAAGTCTATGAATTACTAGTTCATTACAATACTCAATAGACCAAATGAGAAGATTATTTAATTAAAGATTCCTCGTTTATTACCATATTTGAAAACAGTCTTGTGGTATATTTTGTTGAAGATATAGATAGATTTTTGGTAGAGGACGCGGTCGAATGATTAGTGTTGGATCCAGGTTGAGGTCCAACCGTCCAAGGGAAGGCAATGACTTAGTAGGTGCTTATTGCTCTAAGAGACGCTCATCACTTTTCTAAGTCAAGGTCAATCAACCAGTCTATTTTATTATATCCATTATATGAATTCACTGTAATTACTTTTCAATAAAAAAGTGATAGTGGGTTACTTGTTAAGGCCACCAGGGGAGCATGCATCTTTTCTAAGTCAAGGTCAATTAACCAGTCTATTTTAATGCATCAATTATATGAGTTAACTGTGATTACTTTTCAATAAAGAAGTGATAGTGGGCTAATTACTTTTCAATAAAGAAGTGATAGTGGGTTAACTGTTAAGGCCACTAGGGGAGCATGCATCTTTTCCAAGTCAAGGTCAATTAACTGGTCTGTTTTATTACGTCAATTATATGAGTTCACTGTAATTACTTTTCAATAAAGAAGTGATGGTGATTTAAAGCCACTAGCGAACATACATCAAGGACCACAAGAAGGCAACGACTGAAGATTCGTTTTTAGTCAATCAACAATCAATTTTTTTAGTAAAAATTTGAAGGCATGTCTAGATTTTCCATATGAACATATGAAATATATGAAACAACAACATTGGATGGAGCAGGCAAATTTGTCTGGTCTTGATGACCTTCTAAATTTTGATCGAATGAATGTTCCACTGAAATTTAAAAGAAGAAGAAGAAGAAGAAAACAATGTTCTTGTTGAAGTTCAAGGTCTTGGTAGATCTGAGGTCTTGGTAGATCCAAATTCTTCGACAAGTTGATCATCGACTCATGCAATTCCATTGAAATGATGGATCTTTCTCAATTGAAACATTTGAAGAAAGTAAATGCTAATTGTTGTGAAAATCTAATCAAAATTCAAGTCCTTCATGGGTCAGAGTTCTCGAAAGAGTTAGATATCTTCTAATGCAAATCCATTAAGAGGCTAGACCCTTTACAATTTAATTATCTAAAGTCGTTAAACGCTTCTTCCTGTGAAAATCTAGTTGAAATCCAAGGCCATTTGGGTGTCTTGGAAATGTTAGATGTGTTGATTAATGGGTGGACCTTCCAGAATTAGATTATCTTAAGCCACTGAAGGCATGCTCTGCAAATCTTGTTGGAATTCGAGGCCATGATAAGTTTGGATTCTTGGAAGAGTAGGATATTTTCTTGCATGTCCATCCAACAACAAATCAACGGTAAGGAGGTTGGCCATTGCAAATTGCCAAAACCTAGTTGCAATTCAAGCAATTGTTAGATTGAAATGGTTAAAAGTGTTGGATATCTCTTAGTGCAATTATATTATTAGGCTGAACCTTTCATAGTTAGATTGTCTGAAGCAAATAAAACCTAAAGAATGTGAAAATTTACTTGGAATTCAAGGCCTTGGTAAATTGAAGTTCTTGGAAGCCTTGGATATCCCTTTGTGCAAGTCCCTTAAAATGTTGGACCTTTCTCAATCAAAATGTCTTGCTAAGTGATAGTTCAAGGATGTGATAGCCTATATAAAATTCAAGGGCTTGTAAGTTGGAGTTATTAGATATCTCTCTGTGCAAGTCCACTGAAGGTTTGGACCTTCCGCAATCTGCTTGTTTGAAGCTATTTGGTGATCAACTTGTTGAAATTGGAGACCGTGGTAATCTTATGAAGCTGTTGGATGCTGCAGGTTGTCATTATCTAGTCAAATTTAGATTAGAGCAAGTCTGTTGAAAGGCCTAAACTATTATTTAAGTGTATGAAGCTTTTAAGTGCTACAAATTGCAAAATCAAATTAGAATTCATGGCCATAATGGGTAGGGGCATGCGCGGAAAAGTGGAATACCGCTGGATGCAAGTCCATTGAGAGGCTAGATTTTTCAGATTTGATCTCTGGAGCTATTGATTCCTGGAGTTTGCCCAAATCTAGTCCAAATTAGGACTTGAGAGATTGGATTCTTGGAAGAGTTTGATATATCTTGGGGCACACTCTGCAAGACCGACTATGAGATGGGCAGGGTCGCTGTTGTCCGAAATGTGCAAGATTCGAGTGAACTTGTAAGCTCGGACCGACAACAACCCAAACTGCATCAGCCCAGCCCAAACAAGAGGAGGCATTGTTTGGTGGGTTGCACAAGGGTTTAGTCCAAACCAATTAAAATCTATATTTAATTGGGCTTTGCTACCCAAAACCAATAGCAATCAATTTTTAAAATTTTGACTAGCTCATGCGAGCGATTCAGTCTATTCAATATGATTTTTTTTTTTGATCGGCTATTCGATATGAATTAAAAAATAGGTTTTT
The DNA here is from genome assembly GCA_028830015.1 of Eucalyptus grandis x Eucalyptus urophylla. NCBI lineage: Eukaryota > Viridiplantae > Streptophyta > Magnoliopsida > Myrtales > Myrtaceae > Eucalyptus > Eucalyptus grandis x Eucalyptus urophylla. Next base: position 26,662,464 of record CM054189.1, on the reverse strand, counting down.
GACACCTCTTCTTAAACTCAATGACCATTATCACAAGAAACATTAGAATAGAAACAATCATACAAGTAAAAACCAGCAACTCACTCACTATCAAGCACACCAGTCTCAATCATGGCTTCAAAGCAGCCTTGGTCGAGCAAGAACATACAACAAGCAAACCTCATATGCTTTTAACCTCATTAGTAACTGCTTCCTTCAGAAATAATAACTGAAACATAATTTTCACCGAGAATTACAGCAGCAGCAACCCTATTCATTTGGGGGTTAACTTGCTAATGTATCCTTATTCCCTTCCTTTCAGCTATTGCATATTGTAGCAGTCCACCCAAGTTTCAACGGTACAACTTCCAAGCTTTTCCCTTTCATCATCTGCGGGCTCATGAAAACTCTTTATCCCAGTCTTCATCAGCTTGTCTTTGTATTTTCAGCAGACTTAAAATTCTCTGCCACACTTGTTTTGAGAAAGGATATTGAAAGAATTGTAACTCAAAATTCTCTTCACGTTGTTCCCGGGCAACTTTTAATTTCTTAATGGGGTTTTTCTGTGTCAAATTGGTCCAGTAGAATAATATTGATTCATATTATCTATTTCAGATGGTCATGTTCTTTTTTGTCAAGATTATTCAAGCATGGCAATTTTATGCTAGGCAAGGTAAATTTGTTCAATTGGTTAGCAACTTGTTATCTCCTGTTATACTAAATAATACTTTGGTCCTCTCGATCAACGAAACATTGACCAAAGGCCAAAAATCAAATTATTAATGGAGAACCATGTTTGGAGGTGGTTGAGGTGTGAGCTAAAAACGAAATCACCGTGCAGATGGAACATCCTGTTGAGAAGACATTCTTCAGCATACATTTCCTATGAGGCGAAAACTCCTTGACCGACCATCATATTCCACACAATTTACTATCTTCTTCATGTGGCATAGTTGTGAGCATGTTGAGAAAGAACCAAGCAGAGACACAATTGAAGAGTTACTCAGATCAATCAAAATCTGCAACTATCTTGGTTCACCTTATGGAATTGTGAAATCCTACTTTAAGAGATCCACATGTTTTTTTTTTGGCTGATATTGTGAGTGGCACGTCAGTACACACGAAATTGCAAAGAAACTGCAGGAGAGGAAGCGCTTACATGGTATGACTGGAGATGGCGTGAATGAAGCCTCTACTTTGAAGAAGGGGACATTGGGATTGCAGTTGCCGATGCCACCAATGCTGCTAGTACTGCTTGGACTGTCCTCATTGAAACGGGCTTTAGTGTCATTATAAGCACTGTGCTGACCAGCTGGGCTATATTTCAAAGAAAGAAGGATTACACTGTTAGTGATTTGGATATTTTTTCCAATGGATTATGCACCAAGGTTCTGCATATTGCTAATTGTATTCCCAGCTTACTATAAGTTGACTAAAATTTTTGCAGATTTATGCCATCTCCATTACGATTTGTGTTGTGTTAAGTGTCCTACCTTTAATGTAGACTCAAGACAATAAAAAGTATTGCCTCATGAAAGTTCATACATCCAATCTTTTGCAGCTTGGCTTTATGTTCATTGCTTTGATCTGCAAGTTTGACTTTGTGCCCTTTATGGTTTTGATCATTGCCATAGTAAACACTGACAAGATGATGGGTTTTTCATTCTTGTACTCCCGGTTTTGAACATAGCAGATTAAGAAAGACCAGTTTGACTAGTTTTTCCTACCAATCTCAGGAATGATTGTGACAATCTCCAAAGATTGAGTGAAGCCATCTCCCTAGCAAGATAGCTGAAAGTTGAAAGAAAAGTTTTGCTACCAGAATTGTTCTTGGAGGTTACCTGGCACTAATAACTGTAATATTCTTTCGGGCCATAAAAGATGTGGACTTCTCAGTAAGAATCTGTTTCTTGTGTGGTTTTATACTTCTGTCTCTCGTGTATGTCTTTCGTTGAATTACTGGAATGAGAAGTAATAAGATATCACTTCCCTATTCTAAGGTGCAGGACAAGTTTGGTGTAAAATCAATCAGAAAAGACTATGTATTAAGAAAAACCTACATTGCATTAATTTTGGGCAATTTTTATCCCGCAGACTGCCTTAACTACCAATAAAGACTCCGGCAAAGAAAAGCGAGAAGCTCAGTGGGCAACTGCACAGAGGACTCTGCACGGCCTTCAGCCTCCTGAAACCAGCAACCTTTTCTCTGACAAGAGTAGCTACAGGGAGCTTGCAGAGATTGCAGAGCAAGCCAAGCGACGAGCCAAGGTAGCGAGGTGAGCACCTAATTCTCATACTTCAATGCCTGTAAGAAAACGGTGTTATTTACTGAAATACATAGTTCCACCTTCTTTGCTTCCATGCCTGTTTGCTTGCCTGATAACTGAAGTTCAAAGGCCATGCTGTATTTAACGGAGTTTAAGAGCCTTGCTTTCTCGATATAGAGTTTAAACCATTCACTCCTAGCAGTTCCTTTTCGCCTTTTAAGCCCTAAATGCCATGGTAAGGCAAACTGAATCTGTTGTTGCAGGCATTGCGACCTACACACTCTAAGGGGCCATGTTGAATCCATGGTCAAGCCGAAACGCTTGGACATTGATTCCATTCAGCAGCATTACACATTCTGAAGAGCCTTCCATTCAAAGCAGAAGGGATCATATCGTGAGAAATGGAAAGTACTCTTAAGGATTATGACGACGAAGAAGCGTATGAACGTTTTAGTAGTCTATAGGACAACTGAAACCGACGTGGCTGGCAGTCAGGGCTGTAGATCTTCGCTGTGATCAGTTTAATGCATGAGGGCTGCTTTCTCTTCGACAGAACGAGATTTAACTTTTCGTTTCAAAGTAGCCATGTTCAAGTCGGTCAGTGAATCTTTATGGGATCCTAATGATTATGTTTTGCTTGAAGCATGACCGTGTCGACAATTCTCAACAGTGGTCTGCCTGGTAAAAGAAGAGATAAGGAAAAACAAAAGTTTTTGGCGTTCAATAAATCTTTTTTGTTTATGACCAAAGAAAAAAAGTCTTTTTGGTCAAATAAGTGATTACCAGAAAAGGTTTCCAGTGAATCTCTACACTTCTCTTTTTCCGTTTGTGCGTAGCCCAAGTATTGATGAGTTATAACGAGAAAAGACGTGCCTTTTAAGGATTTATGATATTTTTGTTTCTAGTCAACAAATAACAAAGATGAAATATTTTCTCACACTTAATCCATCAAAAGTAGATGGAAAGACGCATTATTTGTACGAATTGCGACAATGGGGAGTGGTCACTTGGATCGGAGGGCTTATAGGATGACAAATGAGGTAGATATGAATTGAATTGTGCATCAAATAGGGGGAAAGCAGTTCCATAATATATATATATATGAAAATTATAGTTAATTCATGAAGGCACACAATAATGCTTTAGCTTTAGAACTCTAAAGTTAAGAATGTTCAAGTGGGAAAACTATCCACTCGTACGCTAAAAGACAAAACTGTGAGACTTGATATTGGACGAGCCGAAATGAACAATACCTCAATAAATTAATCCAGCAATTTCACAATACCATGTCAAAGTGGGACCACCTCCGATAGATGTGTGGTTCGAGGACGAATCACGCAAAAGTTGGTTGGCCTGTAATGACTTGGTTCAATGATAGTGAGGAATGGTTGCTAGAGCCAAAGGATGTGGACAAGGGGTGGATCCTTGTAGTGTGACATCCTGATTTTCAAGTTTGATTTCGATGAGATGAGTTGGGCTTTTCATCGATGTGCCTATAGCATTTTTCTCTAAGTTGGCCACTCACGAGTTAACTAGCCTATCAGGAGAAGTCGTTAAGGAATCTAAACGCAATAGATTTGAGAATTCGACAAGAAATCGACTGCTCAACCGTGTTAATCTACAAAGATTATTACGGCACCGTCAAAATTGATCAGAGACCGGAGATAGGTTGATTCGATAGAAGTATGTGATTAGCGCGTGGGTGATTCCACCTAATTGCAAAATTTATATTAAATGGCACTAGACTGATTTTTCTATTGTTTTCGTACCCTGTGTCTGTATTTGAAATCTCAGGATTTTCACGACAACCGAGAGTTGTCAATGTGTCGAAGATGTACAATGTGGCTTGAAAATAATCGACCACAGGTCAATTGCACCAAAAATTCCTAAAAACTACCCAGTAGATTAAGACGCGTTAAAATCGTGTCAAATTGAAATTAATCGTGAGATTGAACCCGATTTCAGAAATTGAAATTTCTGTCATGTCACGATTCATTTTAGGAACGTCGACTCATCCTCAGAAGAATTTTTGGCGATTCCGGGATTTTTACGGAAAATCAATTCGGACATTTCGGAAAATAACGGAAATTCGGAGGGGCCGAACTGAAGGGATTTTTGACTTCCAAACCGAGCTACTTGGTGAAAGAAAAGTGTGGAAATTGTGCAGGCTTTTTCTTCAACAGAATTGGACACCAAATTGGAGAATTTGGTGAAGAAAGTGAAGTCCAAATTGAGTAAATTCGGAGCTAGGCATGGGGCTGCAACATTTGGCGTCAAAATTGGATTAATTGTGAAATTATTATACTAGAAAAAATTAGGGGACAAGCATTCAATTAAGTGGATAATTGTGTTGACCTTTTTCCCTTTATCTTCGGCTTCTCGAGCAAGATACGCCAGCAGCTTCCCTCTACCTCTTGCGACCGTCTTCTCTTCCCTTGGACTGAAGTCGGTTACTTCTGCTTTTCCTCCTTTCTGTTTCATTGAAGCTCCTCCATCCTAGGCATTGAAGCTGCCGCGATTCCCTTCCGCCTCTGCTAAACCGCCAGCGTTTCCCATCTTGCCAGCGGTCGACGCCACCCGACAGCTGCTCCACTTTCGCTTGTCTCACCTCACCGAAGCTGCTCACGCCATCATCATCATCATCTCTCCTCCAATCCTCTCCATTCACTGCTCAGCCGCACAACCCCATCATCCACCATCTTCCTGCTCCATCTTCGACCGCATGCTAGCTCGCCCCTCTCCACCATCTTTTGTTCCCCCTTCGGTCAACCCCAGCTCATGCCTTAATGCTAGCAATCCACTCGGCCACACGTCCCTCCCTTCACCAAGTCTTCTTCACTCGGCCGTTGTAGCTCGTCTCTCTCCCTCGTCCTTTGCCGCGGCCAGCTCCAATTCAGCCCGCATCTTCACAGCCCGGCCCATCCTCAGCCGCGTGCAGCCCACACGAAGCCGAGCCCAGCAGCCCGCATATCTCAGCCCAGCCAATCGAGCCCAGGAATTTTGCTGCGGGCTTGCAAGGCTTTTCAGGCGGCAAAAGAACGCTTCAAGTGCCATAACTTTGCCCAAAGGGACAATTAAGTGCCATAACTTACGAAAAGTACACTTAAGTGCCACATTTTAAGAAAAGTGGGACACCTGAGTACCATCTTCGGCGAAGCTGGCTAGAAATCATACGTGGCATTAAAATATTAATATCTCTCACCAATGTGTCTCGATGGAGAGCTGAGTCAGCTCGAATTCACCCCCAAACGACGTCGTTTCAGGTGTTCGCCCAAAATAGAGCCCTTAAATCAGTGAAAATGTCGTTGTCTTCCCCATTTGCCCTAAATCTAAAACCCTAAATTGGGCAAAATGCCATTGAAGCGTTGGAGCCTTAATCCCGCACCCTAATTTGATTTGCCCCAAATTCTACCACCGAATATTGGAAATGGAAAGCAGGACTTTCAACAGCGGCTCAAATTTCTCTCGTCGAAGTGAAGGAGAAGGCAAGCGTTTCTGTTTTTGTGGGTTACTAAGTCCAAGAAGAACATCGTGGACTCGAACAAATCCCGGGAGAAGATTCTATGGATGTGCCCGATATAGAGAAGGCTCGAAGTGCAAATACTTCAAATGGGTTGATGCGAAATTCTCTCACCGAGTCACAGAGGTGATATTGGACCTACTTGATGGATGTCATCAACCTCCATCTACACTTGTGGATGACTTGGATGATATTGACTCAATGCAAGCTCAAGCTCAAGCATCTTCTGTTAACCATTTGAAGAACGAAGTTTCAAAAATGAAAATTGAACGGAAGTGTTACCAAGCGTTTATTGTGTTGTTGTTTTTTTGTCTATCATATTTTATGATGAAATGTAAAGTACTGGAAGATGAGAAGAAGTTTCTCCGACCGCCATAGTTGTAAATGTGTGGAGAAATGTACTTGTTTTGAATGAATGAATGAATGAATGATTTCGACAGTTTTTGATTATTTTCAAATATAAATTAGTGATGATAGAATGTATATTAGGTCGATGTGTTGTGGTGACTATTTTACTTGAATTGAATGTAAACCAGCAACAAATGTGTAAACCAGCAGCTTCTCTGTTTTGCTGCAAACCACCATATACATAGAACAGACACGAGTGATTACTCGAGTGCTATAAGTTGTATCTAGTGATTACTTAAGTGCCAGTCGTGATAGAAAAAGAGTCATTTAAGTGTCAAGTTATTATTAAAAGGATCACTTAAGTGCCACTTGTTGTTAAAAGTGAACACTTAAGTGCTAGGTTTTTTAGAATGTGATTAGTTAAGTGTCATTTTTTTTGTACACATCGGCTACTACCAGCCACCACCACCGCCCACCACTGGCCACCATCAGCCTCCAGCCATCATCACCACCAGGCATCCCAAGCATCCACTTGAGCCACCACCAACCACCACTATGCTGGTGGTATGTTGCTGCATAAGTTGCAAGTGTAAGGTGTCTTACACCAGCTTGCACCAGTACTACCTGGTGCAAGCTGTGCATATTGCACAGTTACATCTTGCACCAGGTGCAGCAAAAACCTCAAACCCAACCCACCACCACCAAGCTTTTCACCACCAGCCATCACCAGCCACACGAACACCCCAGTCACCACCACATATCCACCACCAGGCTTCACCAGCCGCCACCACCAGCCACATGAGCACCCTAGTCACCATCACATATCCATCACCAGAAGTAGCAATAAGTAAAAGAAAAAAAAATAAAAAAAATGAAAAAGGTATGCCAAAAATGACAAGCAACAACCATTCAATTGATTTTGAACATCTGTCTCACAAACTCAATGACAAATGAAGTCTCACAAACTCAACTAACTCAATGACAAACTATTATAAAAAATAAAAGAAAAAACAAACATCCACAAATGTTTACAACTGACTCATCACCTCCACAAACCATATCACATCCCATTTCATCAATCAATATGCACAATGCCTCCTATTCGTGCTCGTTTTGATGGACTTCGCACTTGATTCATAATCCTTTCACTTTTTCTAACTGGACGTGAGACTTCTTCTTCAACTGTCTTGGGATGTGTTGAGTCTGATGGAGCTGCAATTGTCCTAGGCTGAACTGATTCAGAAGGAGTTGCAACTATTGTAGGCTGAACTGATTCGGATAAACCTACAACTGGGTTCTTCTTACTCTTCTTTCTTGTTGGCGCAGGCAATGTCTTCTTCTTTGTTGGCGCAGCCGTTGATTCTTGAGTTCGGCCTTGAGAGATAAGAACCTCTAAACTTCTCCCAGGCTTCAAAAAGAAAACTCAATTATCAACAAAAGTTTGCACTATAAATTAAATTAAATGCAGCCTATAAAACTTACATTAAAAATAACTGTTCCAGAACGGTCATCTGTATAAAGGCCATAACCATATTGTTTTAGCCTCTTCCCAAGAGCCCCTCTTGTTTGAAGGGGAGCATCACTTTTATGTACTTGTGATTGGTTGCCTCTTCTTCTCGCATATGATTTCTTCGGTTCTTGTGGCTGTTCAGCTACAGCAGGGGCTTCTTCGGCTAATTCTTCAGTTAGGCGTCTTGTAGATGGCCTTCTTGTAGGTGGCTCTTGATTTGGCTTTCTTCTGGTTGTTTTTCTAGTTACGCCTTCAGCTTCAGTGACACCTTCGGTAGGCTTTGGTGGTGGCTCTTGTGATGACTTTGGTGATGGATCTTGTGGCGGCCCTTCAATTGGGCCCTCTATTAGCAGCTGAGCTCTAGCTTGCCTTCTTCGAACCTGAGAAAAAGGCAAAGGACATCATAAATATAACATCAGACCATATTAGAACGTAAATGAAAAGTAAACTCAAATCATTTAACTGACCGGGTATTTTTTTCTCTGTTGCTGCTAAAGAACAATCAACTTAACTGGCCCTCTAGTTGCTTTAGCCAATCCTGCAGCTGGCTGTCTTCCACCTTCGGTTCTTTCATCAGGCCCTTCATTTTCAGGTATAGCAGGGGCTTCGGCTAATTCTTCATGTGTCACTGTGACCTGACAAAGACAAAAACATTACATACATGTCACTTATATATATATATATATATATATATATATATATATATATGTACATATTTATAACAAACCATTAAGCAACATAAACACAATTGTCATGACTTACTGGGTTTATTGTCGTCGACTGAAGAACAGTCGACTCACTTCATCTTTCTGTTTCTCCTTCTCCAACTGTCCCTTCACTAGGCCCTTCGGCTGGCCTCAATTGTTTCTGTTGCTTCTTTAATTGACAACCCTTAATATTGTGCCCTGCTATGTGGCAAAAAGAGCACTTTTATCGGTACACCCATCCTATTCATCCTACGGTGATATGAGTCCTCTCCCTCCGTCATTTTTCTTTTTTTCTTTAGTCTTCCCATTCTCTTCTTTAGTAGCAAAGGTTGAGGTGCTTCGCGATCTGTTGGCTCCCAGAACTTGCTACTTCTAATTGGCTGCAACATGAATTGATACGAAGCAAGATATTTCGGTTTCTTGTACCAATCATCAAGGTAGTCTTCTGTGTTGTGGCCTTTCAATTAAATTGCAATATGGCATGTGCACAAGGAATTCCACTGAGTTGCCATGCTCTACATGAACACTTCATCGTACCTAAATAGACAACATACTTATCGGAACCATTCATTATCTCATATCCTTGATCCCCATTCTAAATGAGATGACAATACCTATTTGCAGCCAAGTTGCCATCCAATTTCTTAGCAATCCTAGGGTCATATTGCTTAGTCCACTTTGCAGTGTCATCTCTTTGTTTGTGCAGCCGAGTCATGATCAAAACCCATATGTCTTCAAGCATCGAGATAATTGGTTTACATCTGGCATCTATTATCCTCCCATTGAATGCTTCGCAGATGTTGTTACCAATGTTATCGCACTTGAATTTCTCGTTGAAGAACGCCCTACACCAATGCTGCGGGTCTGTTTGGAGCAGTGCATCATAACCATCCTTTGTCAATTGAAGCATCTCTTATTTGGCCATCCTAAAGTCAGCTATATTCGTGCTCTTTGCTAGCTGCCAAAATTGCGACTGCAACTTGTCCCCTTTATAGGTCTTTGCCCAATTTGCGTATATGTGCCGCACACACATTCGATGTTCAGCATAAGGCAATAGCTCAGCTATTGCTGGAACAAGTCCCTGCAATAATTGAAAATATAAAAAATGTAAGCAAATGACATGTTGATATCAAAAAGCAAACAAGTGACTAATTTTTTTAAAAAGCAAACATTACCTTTTGTTGGTCGCTCATGAACGCCCACCCTACCCCATTTGTTATCTCCAAATCAATCATAAAATTTTTTAGGAACCAGGACCAATTGTCCTTATTCTCTACCTTCACAACAGCCCAAGCCAGGGGAAACATTTGGTTGTTTGCATCTCTTCCAATTACGGCCAGCAATTCTCCCTTGCATAAGCCCTTCAAAAAACACCCGTCCAATCCTATAATCCGTCTACAACCAAATAAAAATCCTCATTTTCATGCATCGAAACAAACATAGAATTTATCGAACTTCGTCCCAATATCAGGAAGTGGTCTCTCCACGACCTCTATATACACTCTACTTCCAGGATTTTGCAGCCTACACTCCCAAGCATAGTCCCACAACTGTCCATAGTCACTGCTGTACTGACCAATGAGTATCTTCATCACCTTTTGCTTCAATCTTTTACATTGATTCCTGGATATATTGATGCCTACCTGCTCCTTCACCAGCATCCTGAACTGAGTAGTATTCATCTAAGGCATCAGCTTAATCAATTCAAAGAAGTGCTTCGATAATCATACACTTGTTACCCTTTTATTCTCAAAATTAATGGAACAAGTATGTTCCTCTTGGTAGGCTCTAATCTGGAAGATCCAGTTCTCCTAACAAATGCGCCATAGATCTTCCATGGACATTTTTGCTGCGAACACCTAGCTCTTACAAAGGTCTTAGTGTTTTTAATGAAGTCAATGTTCCTTTGTGCAGCAATGGAGATCTTCAGTATAGCTTCTCTAAATTGTTTCGCATTATGAAATTTCATGCCTACCGACAAAGTAGGAGAGGCAACAGATGGATCATAAGAAGGAAACTTACTTTTCCTTTTCCTTCTATGCACATGTCCTTCATCTTCTTCAAGCTCATCCTGGGAAGTAGCATTCTCGATGCTTTCTTCATAGTTAGTCTCCTCGCCAGCAGCACTAGCATCTGTAGGTCCTTCGGATCTGTTTGGAACTTCATCGGTTACTTGCAAAGCTGCAAACTTAGCTGTCAAAAAATCCCTTTGTTGTATTCTTGACTGTACAAGCTCCTCGTCATCGTCATCACTTATAAAATTTTCAACAGGCAACCCTCCATCATCATTATCAGTTGATTCAGCTACTTCCCAATCTAATCCAGAGATTGTGACATCACCTTTGTCATCATCATTTTGGTGAACTGCATCTGCGCTTCTCTCATGTCCATCATATCTATCCTCCCCTCATTCAACCCTAACGTCAGTACTACCTTGAATGCCATCTCCTTCTTGTCCTACTTTGGCGCTCTCTCCATCATCATCTTCATCCTCACTTTCACTATTGTACTCAACAAATATTTTTACCTCTTTACCATGAAGATAATGGTATAGAACATCCCTAAGACCATTATCATCTTCTAAGCATCTCAAACCATCTCTTAAGTCTTTCCCAAGAATACAATACAGCAGCTTCTGAACTTTACAAGGCAAATAAGTCTTTATATCCCTAAGAAATCCTATATATAAGATGCCTTCTTTATATCCACAAAGATGGTGCCCTCATTTCCACCCTCATACTCCCACTCATCCTCCCCAATCACAAATTCCCCATCGTAGCAAACTATGACAGCGACATAATCATTGTCGTGTGCCATTACTGCACCAAGAACAAGAAAAAGAATAATTTGTTTTTGGGACCACTAGACAATTGCACATGGGAGTCCCCCCACTCTCATGGACTTTAGTAAATAGAGGTCCCCACACTGATAATATGCCCCTACATGACAGCCAAAAAAGAGGTCGGTACTTTAATTATTTGCTTTCCCTTCCCTTAAAATATTAACCAAAAACAGAGGTCCCCACAACAAGCATAGGTCCCCACAGCAATCACAGCCCAAGCAATTTTGTCTACTGTACTAAATGTGCGATGTGAGAGAATGTACATCAACTTAAGCAAATCAAAGCATAGCATACTTTGACATCAACTTAATCAAATCACAGCCGCTGACTCTTACAAATTCCTTTAAAAGTTTAAACTAAAATTAGAACAACTAAACTTGGAAGCATTTTATGTCGCTAAAGCTAAAGAAAAACAAAGAGAAATCACAGCAGGATTATGTTCTCATTCAGGATTTTGGATTGATAAACATACCCTATACAACAATCACAACAGGGTTTTGAATTGAAAAACATATCCTATACAGCAATCACAGCAGGGTTTTAGATTGATAAACATACCCTATATAGCAATCACAGCAGGGTGGTTCAAGGACATACCCTATACAGCCTCACAAGCAGGGTGGTTCAAGGACATACCCTATACACTCTCACAAGCAGGGTGGTTCAAGAACTTAGTTTTCTTCTCAGAATGGCATTGGTCACCTGCTTTACTAGGATGCTCTTAAGGAGATGCATAGATAGTGATCCAACAATCAAAACATACTCTGACATTGGCTTGAAAGACAAATTCACCAAAATAATGAGAAATCTGGTCTCTTTGTGTAATGTCAGCAAGTTTTAGTTGAAGTGTATCAACACAAATTCCATCGAAGTTGCAATAAAATAATCGAGCTCTAATTAAATAATCGAGCGAGCCCTAATTAAATAATCGAGCCCTAATTTCATCACAGGGGAGGGGGAGAAGGGGCCGAACCTGGATGACCGACGATGGTGAGCGGTGACAACGACCAACGATGGTGAGCGGTGAGCGGCGACGGCGACCAACAAGGGCGACCGATGACCAGCTCTGGGCATGAACGGCGATGGAGAGAAGGGCCTGAGATCTACTGTGAACACGGACGGGGAAGAACGGCGTTTAGGTCAGCGAGCCCTAATTAAATAATCGAGCCCTAATTTCATCATAGGGGAGGGGGAGAAGGGGCCGAACCTGGACGAGCGACGATGGTGAGCGGAGACGACGACCAACGACGGTGAGCGGTGAGCGGCGACGGCGACTGACGACGGCGACTGATGACCAGCTTTGGGCGTGAACGGGGACGGAGAGAAGGGCTTGAGATCGACTGTGAATGCGGACGGGGAGGAACGACGTTTAGGTCAGCGAGCCCTAATTAAATAATCGAGCGAGCCCTAATTAAATAATCGAGCCCTAATTTCATCATAGGGGAGGGGGAGAAGGGGCTGAACCTGGACGAGCGACGATGGTGAGCGGAGACGACGACCAACGACGGTGAGCGGTGAGCGGCGACGGCGACTGACGACGGCGACTGATGACCAGCTTTGGGCGTGAACGGGGACGGAGAGAAGGGCTTGAGATCGACTGTGAACGCGGACGGGGAGGAACGGCGTTTAGGTCAGCGCACAATGACCTAAACGACGTCGTTTAGTTCAACGCACTCAATGTGGATGGACGACGTCATTTTTGTCATCCACGTCGGCTTTTTTAAATAAAAAACATTTGCCACATCAGTAAAAGAAGTCGCCGAAAATCGCCGGAAAATGCCACGTATGCAATTTGGCCGGATTGGCACTCAAGTGATCCCTTTTGCTCCGATTTTGGCTCTTAAGTGTACCTTTCATAAGTTATAGCACTTAAGTGTCCCTTTGGGCAAAGTTAAGGCACTTGAGGGGTCCGCATGTCCTTTTCAGGCCCTCTCGAGTCTCCGTTGGTGCTGCCAAAAGTTCAAGTTTTGGCCGCCATCGCGGTGGGTCGATTTTCGCGCTAAACCGGTGAGTTTATGCACTAAACTCTAATTAGTGGGCTAATGACATTTAATTGGTGTTTAGATTAGTTTTAAGATTAGATTAGGGTAGTTTTAGTTTATTTAATTAATTTAAGTTAGTTAGATTAGTGAATTATGTGGTTAGAACTTGTAATTAGTTAGCTTATTGTGTAGCCTTATAGTTAGAATGGTTAGGATAATTTAATTAGTTCAATAGGTGGTTAAATTAGCAATTTTTAGCCTAAGTTTGTATTTTTGGTATTTAAATTGATTTATTTAATTAATTTTGGTAATTATTTAATTATGAATTATTTTTCGGAATTTAGACAGGGATAGTCGGTGACCGGAATTTCGTGTTGATTGCAATGGTGTGATTAATTTATGCAATTGAGTGTTAATTTGTGCAAATTGAGTGCTGATTGGAATTTTGGTCATTATTCCAAAATTTGTGAACTTCGATATTTATTCGGAAAATCCCAGGTGTCGGATTTTGACATCGAAAATAGTTTTAAATACTATATAAAACAGTGAGATTTTAAAAGGAAGAATATCAATTTTTCTGGTTCGAGTTGACCGTGTACCCACACACGACTATTTTATCATGTATTTCTAATACGAAGAAAATAGGCCAGGTTCACCATTTTAATTGAGGTATTTGAGTGCAATGCACGGTGTCCTGGGCCCAGATTGAATGGTCATGTGTTGGTTAAGAGAACCCGTCCCGAGCTATTAAGCTGGACATTACCCTTATATGGGATGCCCCTAGACAACGGATGACGATCGTAGTAGATTCTGGACATATGCTCCTTTGGGAAAGCCATCTAGTAGAGATGTTACCTTGCTTAATGGGGTGAGACGACACCTAGTTATGCCAGAAGACCGCCGAACAGAAAGTAGGCTGTGCTATAAGTCGAGATCAAAATTAGGAATGCATGATTAATTGAGTTGAATGGACCGAATTATGGGACAAAATTGTGTGGCACGGTATGGGACGTGTCATAACGATTTGGCCCTATAATCAGGACCCCTTGTGCTTATTTCAAATTTGAGTGTGGCGTTCTAGTTAATTGAGCTTGGTTGTTGCTCATGCCTCCATGCTATCTGGGATATGAATTGTACTGACATGCAGAGAGGATCTGAGGCGAGGTAAGTCTCTATGGTTGTGTGGTTGTGTGGTTTCTAGGCATATTACTCTCCTAATCGGGGTTTAGAGCGTGAACTCGCTGAGATTTATATCTCACCCTGTCGTGGGCTTAAATTTTCAGGACCGTAGGGTGGAGGACCTGGAGCCGAGCTGAGGTGATTTGAAATATAGGTCAGATAGAACAGTTCCTTTTTGAAAGCCAGTCTTTTGTAGACCTTTGGTTATTGACTTTTGTAGATGACTCAGTGTGTATATAAAAACATGTTTTGTTTGTAAATCTGATGTCTTGCTTTTTTATCTTGAGATGGTTACCGTTAGGGGATTTGTTATTTGCTTCCATATGTGCAATAAAATGAAAGGGTTAGCGACTCGTCTTGAGAAGTCGCAAATTTTATCGACCACTAAGGGATGGGCACGTGCTAAAGGATCAGGACATGACAAGTAGGCTTCTAAAATGGCAAGTGGGTAGGAATGAATCGAACTATATATGAAATGAGGAGAGAGATATTCTAGCACATATATGTGAAAATTGAGACTAACTTACGGAGGCGTCTTTTGAGGTAACGACAATACTTAGTTTTCAAACTCCCAAGTTAAGCATATCCAAGTGGGACCACTACCTAAATGAGTAACCTCCTAAGAAAGTATTTGCATTTATGCCAATGGATAAAACTGTGAAGCTTGGTATGGGATGGATCAAAATGGACAAATCTCGATGAGTTAATCTATGGATGTCACATGAATAGTCATGTTTTATGTATAGAGATAACTCTAATATGAATCGAAATGATATTAACTTAATGGTTGCAACTTTTGACTGAAAGATACTACTTACTAATTAATTTTAGAGTACAATTATTTATGATATAAGATAGACAACAATAAATTGAGCAGACAAACTTAAAGTGGCATGAAATGTTGAGGCTCACGATTACGATATCCATAAGATAGTAAGAGTAGATAAATTATGTTGAAAACACATTACGCTTTTTATAGGTAGTAGATATTACGCCCATTCTTCGAAGCTCTTTTAAATTCTTTCAAAAATGTAATGGTGAAAAAGTATGAGAAAAGACAATAAATTTTCATTCAAAAATAGAAAGTAAAACAATTTCTAAGTTCCAAAAGAACGACACCACAATTAGAGGAATCTTTTAGAAAAATTAAAAATTTTAATAGAGAAATATGGCACCATTATAATTAGCAAAAAAATTACCAATCAGCACAATAAGTTTATAGAAGAATGTTTAACGAATTATAATGAATTAAAATGTTAAAAGGATAAGAAAATAAACTTTAACATGTTATATAACACAATCCGTGTAAGATATGGTTATATTCGCATCGTGTTGATGATAACACATGTGAACGCTATTGAGAAAATATAAATTTATTAGAAGGACAGTGGTTGTCGATAAATTTGCATTTTAATAATGACCATATATAATACGTGTCAGAAATTATATATTTTAACAAAAGCATTTTCCATTCTTTTACTTTGGAGAAGTATCCAATTTAAAATAGGAAATCAGATTAACTATAGAGTTTAAACTTGCCATCGCAAAAAAGATTATTGTACTTAGTCATGCATAATTGCTTGTATAATTATATATACAACCACGTATTTCCTGAAACAGATTTTAAAATCTTAATGTCAAAGCAACATAATTTGCAACCAAATAGTTAGATAATAATGTGTGTATAAAGAAGCGTATTTTCAAGAACATATTTGTGATATTCTACATAAGAGAATCGTTGATCTACTATACAAAGTAATATTGATTTAAACTCGAAAATTAACAATCCTAAAAATCAAAGGGGATTAATTCTTATTAATAAGATGAAAACTAATACTCTTAGAACACGGCGAAACACTAACAATAAACACATAATCATACTAGGATGATATCTTTCATGCAAGCCCAATAAACGTGTGAGATTTATTTTGTGGAAATGAAGTAAAACTCTATGTTCACATAATATATAGCATCATACACTTGGAATTAAACAATGCACAAAATAATAACATCTATGATCAGACGTGAATCATTTAGATGAGATCTAGCATGTACTAACTGGGGAACAAGTCGATTAAAAATGGAAAAATACTAAATTGACAACAAAAATCAACTATCATGCCAATGTAATATAATTGAAGGGTTTTGTATCAAACATATTAAATGTACGATAATTAAGTACACGGAAAGCAAATGAAGAATCAATAAAGGGAAGCTATATGGAAATACAAAAAATTAAACAAAGAGCTAGGCGAAGATAATTTTGAAATATTAAAAAGTTGAAAGACTCTTTCATGCTTTTGATAGTAATGAGATAAATAATATATGTAGATGTATAAAAGTCCAAATGCATCATTTAGAAATTTAACGATATGAAATCCAAATTCTCCTACAACTAACATCTATCATGCATGTTAAAAGTTGTACATTTGAGAGGAAAACTCGAACAAATATTTTTAATTAGGGAGTAAAAACAATAATATCTGACTTTTCTTTTCATTTTCATGTCTTTGTTTTTTTTTTTTTGCATGCGATGTCTTTGTAACCTTTTCAATTTACTATTGTGAGAACAGATACTCCTTTTTTTTTTCAGAATAAGGAAGTCCTTTAAACTTCCATAAATGTTCACTAAACAGATAATCGAAGGATAAAAAAAGCTATGATATTTTAGGATGGCTTTCAAATAGACTATCTCCATATGTTCGGGATAAGTGCATTAACAAGAATTGAAGTTTTGGGATTAATCAATTTAAGTTCTATAATTGAAGTCTAAAATAGCAGAGGTCTTCTATTAAGATCTCAAAGGAAGCAATTTTCGGGGTATCAAATGGTGCAACTCGTGAAGGGCATAATGGGAAGAGGAATAGTTCGGACAGATTCTCTTGATTTTCGTACTCTTATCTGGTGTCTATATTTAGATTTAAAAGAAGTTACTTGATGGAGCATTTCTTCCTTTAGCAGATGTAAGATGACCAGCCAGTCTTCTGGATTTAATTCGCCGGGTCACAAATCATTAGTACTGTCCTTGCCAATCCATGGCTTTCCTTAACGTTGTCGATCATGAAAGCATTCCGGAGCCTCATGTTTGAATGCCACTGACTTGTGGCGGTCAATTCTCAGGAAAGTTGTCTGAATAAGTTTCTCTTTTAGTTCTTTTGTCCAAAAGAGTCCACTTAAGTCGACAATTGACACAACAAAAACACATTATGCTACATTTCCAGGAATCTGGGAGGTAAGAGATCACATAGTCGATTGAAACGTGATGGAGTAGGTACCGAGATTTTGCAAAATTTCAGCAAAACAAATTGCAAAAAGAGCCAGTAGAAATAGGAGGGAAACACTTTAGTGGAATGCATCCTGAAGAAAAAACAATCCACACATGTTACATTCTTTGGCTTGGAACATCCGATGAAACAAATCGTAAATATCAAATGCAGATGCCTGAATCATGCAGAGAGACCCAAGTAAAGGTCCGCTATGTTAAACAGAGAAGATTTGGAAACAAGTGCTTCACTGAAGTTGTGCCTCGCTCCTCAAACCACTACCAATGTCAAATAAGATTTCACAGGGTGGTCTTTAGTACCGTTATGCATGAAAGTCTCTTCACAGCTTCTGAATCATCTGTTTGAACTGGCCTGGCAACAAAGAGATGCATTTTATTTGATCGTCAAAGGCAGAACCATCTTGCAATGTGCGATAATAATCCCGGTAAGTCATGATGCGCCATTTTTACATGCTGCTCAGCCTAAGTTGGCAGCTTAGGCCTAGACATTAGGCAGTGATATTTCAGAGTACCCGAAAAACACTTAAGCTAGTCAAATGTTATGCATTCGAGTAGATGACCTGCTCAACATACAAAGGGAAAACAGAAAGACAAAGTAGTGCCAGATGACGTTCCGTAACATCACTTCATCATTCTTTTTGCAATTTTGCCATCCTATAATCAGATATATCATCAGCATTACGAGGTGCCTCTCATTAATCACGTAAACAACTCCTCATAAAAAGTGCATGCAATGGTGATTTTTTTTTTCCCAGTATGCTCTATATATGGGTGTCCGAGCATATATCTGGCTATTCTACATCCCATTTGGGAATGGCTATTCTATTAATCATCAATGGGCAATAAAATCGAACAGACATAACTGCACATCCAGTTATTTCTTCCATTACAATAATTCTGTTAGTGAATACTTCATATATCTTGAGCAAATGGGCATACAATCTCATAAAAAATAACGAGTCACTTGGAAGAAATTTAGAGCAACAATGACCAGAATGATTTGGAAATTCAGTAATGTTGATTCGTGCACCTATTTGAATATGTTGATGTATCAAGACTGCACGTGCTGTTTTTTTTTTCTCTTTTTTGTTTTGTTTTATTTGGTGTCCTGTTTTTTAGGAGTTGGTTAGTCAATCTTATCTCCTAGGAATAGTTAGCTGCATGTATCTTAGATATTCTGATCTATTGCTGATTTTGTGGATCAAGCAAGCCGTTAGTCGGCTACGTGGGTTTGTGGTTACGTTCTAGTATGTATTTTGAACCTTTTTTTTTTTTTTTTTTTTCAGTTTTCAGAACACGACGCTCTGTTTTCAGCTGTAAACTTGTTCTCTGCTTCTGCTGAAAAACTCCTTTTTTTTTTTCTGTTCTTTTTGTTGTCTACATGTTCTCTGTTCTTTTCAAAAAAGAAAAGAAAACAACACTGGTATCAGAGCTCTCTTGATCTTAAGGGGCTGCGAGTGACTTGTGAGATTGATTGAGAGGTGTGTCTGCATCCAGAGAAGTTAAAAGCAAGATGGAGGCAGGATCAAGTGGTTTTTCAGCAATGGCTCCACCAGCGTTTGATGGAGAAAATTATCAAGCCTGGGCAGTGAGAATGCGAGCCTATCTAGAGGGTTGTGATTTTTGGGAAGCTGTGGAACAAGACTATGAAGTTGCTCCCCTTCCCGACAATCCAACCATCAATCAAATCAAGTTTCACAAGGAGAGGACGACAAGGAAAGCAAAGGCAAAGTCTTGTTTATATGCTGCTATCTCACCTGCCATTTTCAGCAGAATTATGGCTTGTGAATCAGCCAAAGCTATTTGGGACTTCCTCAAAGCTGAGTATCAAGGAGATGAGAGGATCAGAAGCATGAAGGGGCTAAATCTGATCACAGAATTTGAGAGACTGCAGATGAAGGAGTCTGAGACAATTAAGGAGTATTATGGTAAGTTGATAAGCATTGCAAATCAGGCAAGAGTTCTAGGCACTGACCTCTCTGATAATAGGCTAGTGCAGAAGATTCTTGTCTCCTTGCCCGAAAGGTTTGAGGCAACCAT
This sequence comes from Eucalyptus grandis x Eucalyptus urophylla, assembly GCA_028830015.1. Classification (NCBI taxonomy): domain Eukaryota; kingdom Viridiplantae; phylum Streptophyta; class Magnoliopsida; order Myrtales; family Myrtaceae; genus Eucalyptus; species Eucalyptus grandis x Eucalyptus urophylla. The sequence continues at coordinate 26,642,807 of CM054189.1, read as the reverse complement.
TGCCTCTTTGGAGAATACCAAGGATTTGTCTCAGATCAAGTTGGCAGAATTGCTAAGTGCTTTGCAAGCACAAGAGCAGAGGAGGTTAATGAGGGTGGAAGGAAGTGTAGAAGGAGCTTTGCCGGCCAAAGAACAGCAGAATGTAGGAGGAAAAGTTAACAAGTGGAAAGGGAAGAAAGGAAATGGCAGTAGTGGTTCAGAAGCTGCTGCAGGAGAGAATAGTGCGAGCAACTCCAAGAACAATTGGGGAAGATATTCCTCATGTCAGCACTGTGGAAAAAAGAATCATCCACACTTTAGGTGTTGGAAGAGGCCAGATGTTAGGTGCAGAAAGTATCATAAGCTTGGACACATTGATAAGTTCTGCAAAGAGAAGAGAGATTAGCAGTAGGGTGAGGCACATGCTGCAGTTCAGCAAGAGGTAGATCAACTGTTTGTTGCCTCTTGTTTCTCCTCTAGTACTCCATGTGATAGTTGGCTTGTTGATAGTGGTTGCACAAACCATATGACAAGTGATGAAACGCTGTTTATAAACCTTGACAAGTCGTTGAAGTCAAGAGTGAGGATTGGGAATGGGGAGTACTTAGAAGTGAAAGGTAAAGGGACTGTAGCAATGGAGAGTTGTGCTGGAACTAAGCTGATTTCTGATGTGATGTATGTGCCTAAAATTGATCAGAATTTGTTGAGTGTGGGGCAGTTGGTAGAAAAGGGATTTAAGGTGATATTTGAAGAGGAGAAGTGTTTGATCTTTGACTCCAATGGTCAGGAGTTGTTCAAGATAAAAATGCAACATAAAAGTTTTTCTTTGAATCCTCTTGAGAAGGAGCAGATGGCATTCAAGTGTCAGGCTAATGATTTAGAATTATGGCACAAGAGGTTGGGGCACTTTCATCATAAAGGCGTGCTGTTCATGCAGAGGAATGAAATGGCAACCGGGTTACCAAACCTGGAGGAGCAGATCACAAGGTGCAAAGCTTGTTTGCTAGGCAAGCAGACAAGACTTCCCTTTAAGAAATCCACTTGGAGAGCGACAGAGAAGCTGCAGCTGATTCATACGGATCTATGTGGTCCACAAGTGACTCCTTCACTAAATGGCAGCAGGTATTTCATTATTTTCATTGATGATTATACTAGAATGTGCTGGATTTACTTTATGAAGCAGAAGTCAGAAGTTGCTGAGGTATTTCAAAAGTTTAAGAAATGGGTTGAGAACCAAAGTGGCTGCAAGATTCAGGTCATTAGATCTGATAATGGAACAGAATACACTTCACAGAGGTTTAAATCTTTCTGTGAAGAGGCTGGAATTGAGCATCAGCTTACTGCTCCTTACTCTCCACAGCAAAATGGAGTTAGTGAGAGGAAGAATAGAACCATTATGGAGATGACTAGGTGTTTGCTTTATGAGAAGAGTCTACCAAAAGAGTTTTGGGCAGAAGCAGCAAGCACAACAGTTTTTCTACTGAATAGATTACCTACGAGGGTATTGGAGATGAAAACACCCTTTGAAGCCTAGTTTGATGTCAAGCCAATTCTAAGAAATTTGAAGGTGTTTGGCTGTTTGTGTTTTTCTCATATTCCACATGTCAAGAGAGACAAGTTGGGAGAGAAAGCTGAACCTGGGATCTTTGTTGGCTACAGTTTAGTATCAAAAGCTTACAGGATCTATCAACCACAGACAAGGAAGGTGATCACTAGCAGGGATGTTCAGTTCCTAGAAGATGAGAAATGGGATTGGACAAATGAGCCACAAGGCAAGCACAAAGAGGTCTCATTGGAACCTGACGAACTGGTGGATGATGTTCCAGTTAGAGGTACCAGATCTTTGACTGATATATATCAAAGGTGTAGTGTGGCTGTTTTGGAACCTGCAGGTTATCAGGAAGTTAAAAGCGATCAAAGGTGGATGAATGCAATGAAGGAAGAGTTGGCTATGATAGAAAAGAACCAAACATGGGAGCTAGTGGAGAGGCCTGAAGATAGGAAGGTGATTGGAGTAAAATGGGTTTTCAAGACCAAATTTAATCCTGATGGCTCAATGAATAAGCATAAGGCCAGGTTGGTGGTGAAGGGATATGCACAGATTTGGGGAGTTGATTTCTCAGAAACCTTTGCTCCTGTGGCAAGACTTGATACAATTAGAATGATTCTTGCTTTGGCAGCTCAACAAGGATGGAAGGTATATCAGTTAGATGTAAAATCTGCATTTTTGAATGGAGTGTTGCAGGAGGAGATTTATGTTGAGCAGCCAGAAGGCTTTGTCACATCAGGCCAGGAGGAGAAAGTTTATTTGTTGAGAAAGGCTCTTTATGGCTTGAGGCAAGCTCCTAGAGCATGGTACAGTAAGATGGATGAGCATTTGTTGGGTCTAGGTTTCAAGAAAAGCCTCAGTGAATCCACTCTATATATCAAGAGGTTAGTATCTGACTTAGTGGTGGTGTCTCTTTATGTGGATGATATGCTGGTGACAGGGAGTAATAGTGCTCAGATTACTGCATTTAAGCAAGAGATGATGAAGATGTTTGAAATGACTGATCTTGGTGAGATGTCATATTTTCTAGGAATGGAAGTTAGGCAGACTCAGAATGAAGTTTTTATCTGTCAAAAGAAGTATTTGAAGGAGATCTTAAGGAGATTCAACATGGAGGAGTGCAAGAGTGTGAGTACTCCAATGGGTCATAAGGAAAAGCTTCAAAAGGAGGATGGATCAGCACCTGCAGATGAAAGAGTTTATAGAAGTTTGATTGGCTGTCTTATGTATCTCACTGCAACTAGGCCAGACATCATGTTTCCTGTAAGTGTCTTATCTAGATTTCTCAATTGTGCAAGTGAGTTGCATATGGTAGCTGCAAAGAGGGTATTGAGGTACTTGAGAGGTACTCTTTCATATGGGATTAAGTTTTGTAGAGTTCAGGAGTTTAAGTTACAGGGGTATTTCTGATAGTGACTGGGCAGGATCAATGGATGATATGAGGAGCACTTCAGGTTATTGCTTTACATTTGGGTCGGCATGTTTTTCTTGGTGTTCAAAGAAGCAGGAAATAGTGGCTCAATCAACTGCAGAAGCTAAGTTCATTGCAGCTACTGCAGCTGTGAATCAAGCATTATGGTTGAAGAAGCTAATGGATGATCTGCATATGCAGCAAGAAGAAGATATAGAAGTGTTTGTGGATAATCAAGCTACTTTGGCCATTTCACAAAATCCGGTATTTCATGGAAGAACAAAGCATTTTAAGGTCAAGTTTTACTTTTTAAGAGAAGTGCAAAAGGCTGAAGAGGTGAAACTGGTGTACTGCAATTCAGAAAACCAGATTGCAGATATATTCACGAAGTCATTTCATGTTGGTCGATTTGAACTTCTCAGGGCAAAGCTAGGAGTGTGCAATACTTGATCCAGGAGGAGAGTGTTGATGTATCAAGACTGCACGTGCTGTTTTTTTTTTTTTTTTTCTCTTTTTTGTTTTGTTTTATTTGGTGTCCTGTTTTTTAGGAGTTGGTTAGTCAATCTTATCTCCTAGGAGTAGTTAGCTGCACGTATCTTAGATATTCTGATCTATTGCTGATTTTGTGGATCAAGCAAGCCGTTAGTCGGCTACGTGGGTTTGTGGTTACATTCTAGTATGTATTTTGAACCTTTTTTTTTTCAGTTTTCAGAACACGACGCTCTGTTTTCAGCTGTAAACTTGTTTTCTGCTTCTGCTGAAAAACTCCTTTTTTTTCTGTTCTTTTTGTTGTCTACGTGTTCTCTGTTCTTTTCAAAAAAGAAAAGAAAACAACAGAATATTTGTGAAGAACAAGAAATTGTAGTTCAACTGTTTAAGTAGTATAGATTGCATTCTAAGTCATCAGAAACAGTAAATATTCTTATCATGACTAGGAAAGTAATCAAACAATTGCAGGGCCTTGCTGAGAATAACTTGGTAGAGGAAAGGTATTGCATTCTCTTTTGAAAGGAAAAGATGAAAGCAACCTAAAAGAAGAAAGCATTCTCATTACAAGAAAGACAGAACAATGGAAGTGGAACTCATGGATCATCGTTATATTGTAAAGACGCACGAACTTTGTAATGAACCTCGGCTTCAGAAAACTTCAGACTAGCTCAAGGAAGCATGAAATGAATCCGTCTCGAGATCAGTGGGCTACCACGAACTTCGCAAATCTCTGGCCTTTCTAGGGAGCTCAACTACTGGCGGCTGTCCTGTTGAGGTATGTTCTTGCAATGTTGGATTTTACGTTCTCTCAGCTGCTTCAGATTCGACAGATCTGGCAGTCGTCGAAGGAAATTACAGTATTAGATGGTCAACATTCTCAGCGATGGCAAGCATTCCAGACCGTCTGGCTTTTTAAGCTTGCAGTGAGAAATAAACAAGGCTTCCAAGGAGGAGAGACTTCCGAGTCCTTGGATTTCCGTTACTGCACATGAGAGAAGCTCCAATCCTGATAAAGACTCGAGATACCTAAGATCTGGCAATGCCTTCAAGGATTTGTAGTGTTGGAGGGTCAGTTTTTTCAAACTTTTGGGTAGTTTTGGAAGACGTTGCAGGTCCGGACATCAAAGATCAAGCTTCCTTTGCTGTGAAAGAAAACCCATTTCTTCGGGCAGTGTAGTGAAGCCTGCGAGGCACAATTCCAAGGTCTCAACTTTTGTCACTCTGCCAATCCCAGAAAGGCTGAGTGGCTCCACCGTCACATCTGGGTCGGTTCTGGAATATGCCTCCTCCAAATAATTGGCGAGGTACAACTCTTTGAGATTGGTCAGATTTGAAATATCCAAAGACTTCATTTTACTTGAGTCATAAGTGAGTCGCAAAGTGGCTAAACTAGAGGGAAGTGAGGGAACCTTATGAAGATTGTCGCAGCCATATAAATCAAGATTTTGGAGATGGGAAAGAACAGAGATGCTTCCTGGTAGGCTGGAAATATTGGTATGTGAAAACATCAAAGTTCTCAAACAAGACAAACTTTTTATCTTCTCAGGAATTTTTTCCAGACTCCTACAGCGTGACACACGAATCTCCTCAAGCTTCTCCAGCATTCCAACAGAGTGATCCAGACTCTAATGAAACTTCCGTCCATTTTGAGCACCTTCAAATTTTGCATATCACCAATGGCATGTGGTAATTCATCTATTCCAGTACTTGAGAGATCCAGATTCTCTAACAATGTTATTCTAATGGTGTCTGGAAGTTTCCACATCAGCCAACAGTCCCTCATAGACGGTTGTTTCAACCTTTCTAGCCCTTCAATTGAATCTGGGAGAGCAGCAAGTTCAGAGATATATATCGAAAGAAATATTAGAGAGTTGACATCACCGATTTCACTAGATACTTGCGCCAATGATTTACAGTTGCAGGCACTGAGAGTCTTAAGATGCTTCATATCTTTGGAGACTGGAATATCTTCTACTTGAGAGTCTTAAGATGCTTCACATCAAGATGGAGCTCTCTCAAAGCTTCCAGAGAATCAAGTTCTCTGGGCATGTTACTGAGGTCAGGGCAGAACTTCAGATCTAAAATTTGCAAATGTTTCAACTGACCAATCGATGGGTTGATTCAAACAAAATGAGAGCAATATTCTAAAATCAGCATCTCCAAAGCCTCAAAATTAAAGAAGTTTGGAGTCTGTATCAAGTCAACACACCCTCTGAGAATTAAAACCTTCAGGTTCCTTGACAACTGCAAACAGTACAAGTAGACAGAAACTGTTAATTTTGCAGTAATTATTCAAGAGAAAAGGGAAATGCAAAGTATCTGAGCTACCTCTATTGCTCCACGATAAATCAAGAACAACCAAGTTCTTCATATGCAAATTGATTGCCTTAAAAGCTCTTGGACAATAACGCCAACAGAGCCAAAGTAACTTTGAAAGAAGACCACTGAAATCATCCTTGATATCAGAGTGATTCATAATGAGGGAGCAGAGTTTTGGTACTCTATTGAATTGGTCAGGAGTCAAACAGGTCTGTGATCGATCATCCCTGTCTTTTTGTTCAGTGAAGGACCGATTATCCATGTCAAGACACAAAGCTCTGATGTCATTGGAACCTGTTGGTCAAACACCATGGTCAGATAACAACTAATGCGACCCCGATACAGAAGTGAACTGAGGATCATCTGATCTTTCGCTCTTCCCTAAGGGGATCAAAACTAGGAGAGTATCCAATAGGCAGACTAAAAAGGCAATGTCAGATCTTACCTCATCTTCTTCAATAATTTTCCAAGCTTGAGTGGGTTCCCATAGTCGAATGTGGTTCCTACGTTCCTTGAGATCATCCTGAACAATTTTCCCGCCAAGCTTCCTAAGCTGATCGTGCAACCACATCCTATTGTCATCTCCAGTTTTTACCATGGACATGAGACCAAGCATACTGATTTCGACTTTAGGCTTCAATTTAAGCTCGTCCACATGTAAGACGCGATTCTTGTATCCTCTCCATTAAGAAAACAAGCTGTGTTGAGAAAAATATGTTGTTGGGAACTGGTTAACTGTTCATAAGGTATCTTCAACTTGTTCTGGACATTATCATCAGGCAGTTCCTCTAACTTTTCCCGTAGAGCTTCCCAAAAGTCTTTGTCATCCCGAAACACAGACAACAGTGAACCTACGAGCTCAAGAGCCAATGGAAATATTCCAGTAGTGGTCACAATTCTTTCAGAGAGATCAATGTAGTCATGTTCTGGACAATCCCCTGCAAAGGCGTATCTACAGAAAAGTTTTAGAGCATAATCATGCTTCATCTCTGTGATTTCATAAATTTTTGTTACTTCATCTGAGGACTCCTTTATATCTGGTTGTGATAATGATCCTACTCCCCGAACCGAACCATTTGAGACTTCCAGCCAATGCTTCAAGCTGAGTCTTCTCATGCATGTCATCGAGAACGATGAGGACTTTTCAGTGTGCTGAATCTATCTTTGAGTAAGCCAACTCCTTCCTCAACCGAGTAGAAGTTTGCCAAGTCCCTTCGGATGATGTCAGTAACCAACTGATTTTGCAAAGCTACAAGACCCTTCTTTGCAGTAGTTTCTTCAATATCGCCAAGAAAACTGCAACCGTTAAAGAGGTGGCAGATATCATTGTAGAGAGACTTTGCGAGGGTCGTCTTACCAATGCCCGGACCGGAGATGACGATCATCCGCACATCATCAGAGTCAGTATCCAAGTTTCTTCTCAGCACAGTCAAATGGTCTTCCATCCCAACTAATTTGTCGGACAAATTGAGCTTAACCTTTATCAATTTCTTCAAAACTTTTAAGACCATCATAATTGCAAATTCTCCTAGCCTAGAAAACAGAAAAAAGGTTTCAGACAGAAGGAAAGAACTTGATGGCATGGACACCGTAAACTGGGGACAAAGATCTGAAACTGATGAAACGTGAATGGGACGGAATGGTCAAACGCTCGGTACCAATGCAAGAGTGTGTGCCATTCACTTCAGAGCGACCATTGGTCAACACCCATGAGAAAAAAACTCAGATTGACCCTTGGCCATGCCCATCGCAACCCATAACAGGCCTTTACCTTTCGTATATGAACGCGTTTTGCCGGGAAATTAATCTTCTTGAAAATGAGAGTACCGCGTTATTCGCGAAAAGAACGAGAGAAGAAAAGAAAAGAGAACAAAGCAGAACTAGCTACAGATCCTTAAACCCTACCACTATTAGCATGCCGCCCTTTCAAAGACGTCACTTTTTTAAGGGCACTCTCCCATTTCCCAATCCTATCCTCGTCAACTCCTTTCTTCCTGTGTGCCCATATGTCATCGGCGTAAGGACCCTTCCCATCCTTCATTTTCACACGATCCACCAGGATCTCGAAGAATACGGGGATGATGATCATTCCATCATCGAGCTGCTCGACCATCTGAGCCAGCTCTCGTAGGCACCATGTACTCGAGGCATAGCTGTTGGACAGGATGGGAATGCCGATCTTCGACAGCTTGATTGCCTGAGGAAGCTGCTTTGTGAGGGACTCTCCCTCGGAAAGCTCTTCTTCGTCTCTGAAGGTGCGAACCCCGGCATTTCGGAGGCCCTCGTAGAGAACATCTGTGATTCCATCTCGGGTGTCAGATTCCTCTGAAGCTCAGGAACACATCAAAGTTGTTTCCTGTCACCGGAGCTGATGACCCTGAGGTCGAACCGCCGTGAGGACCTTCGTTCGACATTTGCAGCTGGAAAGGAGACTCACGAATGCACGGAAAATTTCCTCGGACAGACTCCTGACGATGCGACGCTGTGGCCCGGTTGACTATGGGAGAAGTGGGTGTTCCGTCTGTGCGTGGAACTTCTCCAGTTAAAAATGGTTCCAAGAACCAGCGGCTGTAAAACAGAGCAACAATGACCGTCGGGTGAGTGAAATTGTTTGCCATCCTATTCAATCTTTTGTTGAGTATTAATAATAAATTTTGACGAAGTACTATTTATTTTGCAAAAAAACGAACGATTTTCAAATTGTAACGCTTATAAAAATAAATAAATAAAAAATATTTAGATATAAATTATTATTGATAACGAAAATATTTTTTATTTATTTAAAATTTCTAAAGTATGAGGAAGCTTTTTTTTTTTTTGGGTCTAAAAAGTATGACGGAGTCAACATATGTAACTTAGAAATATATTTCTTGAAAGTTAACAACTCTGAGTATGCAATCGTCATTGGTTAAAAAAAGGCAAAAGGGAAGAAAATTAAGGAGAAGAATTGAGGGGAAAAAATTAACGAAAAAGGGAGAGAAATGGCAAAAAATGAGGAGGTGAATTCAAGTGTGAATTTCTGATCTAAAAAAAAAAGAAAAATTCAAGTGTGTCCGAAAGAAAATATTGAAAACCAAATATTCAAGTCTGATTCTCCTTTAATTATCATACTCTAACTAGTTTATTTTTGTTGAAGATAAAGGTAGATTCCTGTTGGAGGATGTGGCCAAATGGTACATTGGATGGACGTCAAGGTCCAAGGGTAGGCAATGACCCACTATGTGCTGATTGCTTTAATGATTGAATCGCAAAGTTAATTATCAATACTCAAAACCCTACATGAGAAGATTAGTTTAATTTTGACAAATTCCATCTTCATTGACGATTGAGAAAGATGTGCTCTTCCCTTTTCCGCACTGAAATAAAACGCACAAAGTGAATGAGTTTTAAAGTAGATGGGACACAGAGAAAATCTGCATCTGTAAAAGCCGCCAAAAGCTACTGTGGCAAAAAACAACACCAATTTGGAAAACCCTCATTTGGATTTTTCACAAAATTATTTGTCTTGACAGTGAGTTGAGGGCCAAAAAGTCCATCACCTCACGCAACATGCGCAGAATAAACTAACATTTTGCTATAGATAATTGTATTGCTCTATTCATCACTATTCAAATTGATAATTGAAATTTTAGTATCGATAGAAATGCATATATATCCTGATTAAAAAGCCAACATCAGCCTGTAGACAAGTTGATAATTTATTAATTTGTATGGACATTAAATTTTGATAACATGATAACTTACTAACGAGTGATATGATAAGTAAGTTATTGGTGACAATTTTTTTACTAACGAGATTACAAAATTATCAGCAACCTTAAAATTCTACCAACACCTAAATTTTCCAATTTTGAATCTTACAAGACCGTAGAATTTTGCAACTCGAATAATTACTTGGATTATTTGTCACACCCACAGGAATATACCCCATAATATAAATTGTGTAGTGCTAGGCGTACTAAAGGTATACCAAGTACTTGGAATGCGTCCTAACCTAGATGCTATGTCTCAATTCCTGCCATGCGGTCTTATCTTGGATACATTGTTAACAACTCTATCGACAGGGTTATCAATTTCTCTTGACATGCTTGGATGGTGGATAAGGTTGCCCCCAAGGAACAAGGCATCTTAGACAAAGCCACGTCTTTACGTGCATGGTTACACCTGGACTTTGCTGAAATTCGACGTGGAGAGAACACGCATGGGACATCTACAGTATGCTAATTTCGGCCGATATTTTCACGGAGACCGCCTTCTCTACCATGAAGGACTGTGGCAAAGACGAACGAGAAGCGCAGTGCGCCACTGCATTGCATAAGAGGACTCTGCATGGCCTGCTGCCTCCTGAAACTAGCAATCTTTCCTATGGCATGACTAGTTAAAGCGAGCCTTCAGAGATTGCAGACCAAGCCGAGCGGCATGCTGAGTTTACAAGATGAGCACACTAATTCTTTACTCAAATGGTTTTCCTTCAAAGTGCCGTCGCTTGTGAGAGTTTTCTCTTTGTTTCAATAGACTTTGTTTCACGTTTTCAGCAATGACAAATAACTAGGAATGAAACTCCAAAAACCTGTGTTTTATTCCTAGGATGGAAAAGTTCAATACACGAAGATTCAAATAAGAGAGAGTTAAAAGTGCGAGCTTATTTAAAGGCCAATCGGCCTTTAATATCCGCATGCAATTCATTCCACTCTACATTGATTTTGCCAATTGTTTCCTGAGCTTGATTTCTCTTCTTTTCCATGCTTGGATCCTCGCTCTTCATACTAAGGACATGCTTGAACTTATTCTTCAGTTCCTTAACTTTCTCTGATCTCTTTGTCAACAATGATGACAGTTCTGACTTCGCATTTTCAAGTTGGAGCTTGCGTGCCTCAATCTCTGCTTGAAGTTTGGCAATAAATTGCTCATTGTCATCCACACTCCTAGCCGTTTCTTCAATTTGCTGCTTGAGCAAAAGGACTTCATCCTTGACATACTCCAAAAAATTCTTTTCCTCCTTGAACTCTCTTTCAAAGCTCTCACATTCAGTAAGGATCTTTCGTTGGGAAGAGAGGGAGTCGCTCACGGACTGAATGAAGTGCTGCAATTTGAGATAGACATGTCCAAATGTAGAGACCTCTGGTGTCTTGTGTTCGACTAAGAAGCTTAATAATTCTTGCAAATGGCCAAGTACCTTGGGATTAAACATAATTGCCAGAAGCCCCTGACTCATTATATTTTCCACCTCTTGTGATGCTTTCTGGTATGCTTGAAAATCAGATTGACTTGACTGTGACATCCCTGCACCAGTATTTCGCTTTTCTGAGTCGCCACTCAACAGAGACTCAATCTTCAAGAAAAGAGACTCCTCATCGTCACCATATATATCCGCCTCAGCATCAATAGGGGCTCTGTCTTCATCCGTTGCTGATGATGGCTTTGGTCGAGCAGCAGGAGGCAAAGCAGGAACAATTGTTGCCAGAGAAGGGATAGTTGATGCCCTGTCAAATGGCATATCACCTTGCTCCATCGTTGGAGAGATGCCAGTAGTTTCGGCCCCTGTCATATCCACCGACAAACTGGTATTCTTCTTCCTTTCTAAAATATTATCTTCATCATCGACAGGGAAGCCGTTGCCATCATCCTTCTCTGATGTAGTCATATCGGTTTGAAAATCAGCTGTCAGACAAAAGAGGTGTGTCACTCCTCTGTTGTGAAAGGAGATGAGTGTCAAACAGAGACTCACCTAGCCTATTTGCATGGATAAATGAAATGCCATTTCCAAGCAGAAAACAATTGAGGATGAAAGGGGCTGATGATGTTTGTCAACTCTAGTAGACTATATTCTTAAGGATCATGTGTACTTCTTGCTAGGCAAGAGGAGCAATAGTTAAGGTGTAAGATTTACCACATGGCCCAAAAAATTTGTCAAAAGTCTAATCAGTTCCAACAGTATGACATAGCTCGAATTAATCCCTTAATTGCCTATCCTTATGGTCTGGCATCTTTCTAGCCATGACCTATTTCAGTGTTCTACATTACAAGGTTGACCTCACACTTTGATCTTATGGAACAACCCAAATTTGACAATCTCAATGTAGAGCATACCTTTGTATTTGCGTTTGACACCCTGAATGGAAGAATGTTTGGGAATAGCTAGTTTGCTAGATTCTACCTGTGACAAAACTTGTGTGAGCATGTATTCAGTGCGTCAAATAAGATTTCTACCATGTGTCAAAACGGTTATAAAGGTTGATGCTTAGATTTAAACTTACTGAACGTTCACAGAGATCAAAGGAGTTTTTAGATTTCATTGACTGTATTGATCAGATCATGTCCTTGGAAGAGTAGCTTGTCCAACAAGTCTAAATTACAAGAGAACAGTTTGGAGAATGGAATACCTTCTATGGGCTACTCATCATAATTTATTCACAGCAGTTTGGAGTAAGAATTACCTCGAACATAACGGAAGCACTACATCAGAAATTTAAGATTCCGGTACAGCAGTCAGTGCTGTTACGCACCACATCAAAGATTTAAGACACCAATACAACGTTCAACGCTCTCGATTGAGTAGGTAACAACACCTCCAGAAAGCATGATTAAACTAATTGGGATAAATAGAAGTACTGTTGTTGTATATCACAGATAAATACTAAAAAATGTAAAAAAAATGAAGAAAAAGAAGTGGAGTCCTTACATATTTGGCCCCATCTACCCGTTAAAAAAGATGAAAGAAATATAAGGTCTTGATGACTTAAATTTCATTTGAAAAATTATTTCGCATGTGTTAATGTGAGAAAATATCCTGTACAATTCATCGCGTCATGCGTTTTTGTTATTATTAAGCAATCCATTCATCTTTATAAAAATTCCAGACAAGATACGTGCTTATCAAGTGCCATCCTCCATTAACGCATTCCGGCGGGAAAATCAGTAGTGTTGGTCACCTTGGATGAGGTTTCCGCTTCAGTTTTTGAACTGCTTGGCTTTCTGAAGGAATTAAGGTGTTCCACACTTTTAATATCACCAATCCTCGGACAGCCCTTGATTTTAATATCTTTCAGCTTCTTCAGTTTTGATGGATCCGGAAGTCTCTCAAGACTTAGACAGTAGGAAACATTCAATGATGCTAAAAATATCAAGTTCTCCAGCTCATCCAGCTGTTGCAGCTTGCAGTGAGATATTCTGAAAATTTGCAAGGATTTGAACTGCCCAAGGCCTGCAACTTCTGTCACAGCACAGTCGAAAAGCTCGAATTCTGACAGGAGCTCCAAATATGAAAGATCTGGCAATCCTATCCGTGATTTGTACTGGCGAAGTGAGAGAGTGAATAAACCTGGAGGAAGCTGTGGTAGCCTTGTCAAGTGAATGCAGCAAAGGGCGAGCTTTGTGAGCTTACAAAGGAGATGCAACCCAACAGGTAGTAGTTGGATCTTTAACAGAGATAGCTGCAACATCTTTAGCTCTGACAAACTCCGGAGCTCCAAATAAGTGCGCCCTTTGACCTCAACTTGACCTTGGTCAGGTAACACTAGTTCGTGGGATCCATCAGCCAAGAATAACTCTCCCAACTTAACCAGGCTACTGATGTCTGGGATTGTATCCATCAATTTAGAACTAACAGATAGGCTTATTAAAGTGGAAGGAAGCTTGGGCACTCTATGGAGCTTGTCACAATGAAGCAGATCAAGCATTTGCAGATTGGGAAGTCTAGAAATGCTATCTGGTAGGCCACGAATCCGAGAGTGTCCAAGCCTCAAGACCCTCAATCTTGAAAGCTCCTCAATATCTCTAGGAATTTCCCTAGCCAAACTCCGACATCTTGAAGCATGCAGCTCTTCAAGCCTCTTCAACTTCCATATAGCACAAGGCAGCTCTCGTACAAAAGTAAAATTAATTTTGAGCACTCTTAAAAGATATAACTTATTGATAGTATTAGGTAATTTGACAATTCCAGTGCTTGATAAATCAAGTTCGATCAATGAAGCCAAACTCCCCAAGGATGTTGGTAACTTCAATATTGACTTACAATGATTTATTGACAAGTGCTGTAGTACTTTTAACTCTTCGAACAGTGGAAGTTCAGTTATTTTGGTACCATTCAGTTTGAAGACTCTCAAAGATTTCACATGACTAATTGAATCGGGCAATCGGACCAATGAAAGACAGTTGCGGGCACTGAATATTCTAAGCTTTTGCAAATGACCGATGGAGGCAGGAATTTCTTGAACAGCAGTTCCATCTATAAGAATCTCTTCCAAGGATATGAGGGAACCTAGCTCTTCAGGCAACTTATTGAGTTCAGTACAAGACCTCAAGTTCAGTGAAACCAACCTCTCTAGACTTTTTACCGATGAACCGATTTCAACCAATCGAATGCACCTTTCAAGAATCAATCTCTCTAAACATTTGTAATAAGACAAGTCTGGAGTTCTGATCAAGTCAACACAACCGGTGAGGTTCATAACTTTCAATTTCTCGGCTTTCTGTCGGAAAGTAGAATAACAAAAGAGTCAACTTTTCTACTACAATTTGACAAATGAAATTAAAAATAATAAACTTCCCTACCTCGATTTCTCTCCAACCATTCCATTTTTCGTTGACCTTGCTCCAGGAAAGATCTAGAATAACCAATTTCTTCAAATCCAAATTTCCAGCACAAAGATTACGAGGACAACCTTGCCAGTGGAGCCATCTTAAACTTGACAGACGCTGCTCAAACTTACCTTCAAGGTTCGCCTGATCCAATCTAAGGAATCTTATGTTCAACATACTTGCCAAATGTGCTGCTTTAAAACTGCACTGTGACCTACTGTCAAATTTGAGAAGAACACCTTGAACGCTGTCCGTTCCCTACATGTGGCATATAGGATTACCAAGGGACTTTGCATTTCCCGACAAAAATATGTGAAGATAATAAATGCTTAAAGACTTCAAACTAAAGAAATCATTTTATTAAAAGTCCATTTATTTTACAAACAATGAATGATTTGGAAAACATTTCGTTGAAAATGATCGCTTGTATCTCTTACAAAGACAAATGAACAAAAAATATTTTCATCGTCCTTGAAAATATGCATACATAAATTATTATCAATAATGAAAAAATTATCAATGACTAATTATTTCAAGAAATATAAGTGATCATTTTTAAGAAAATGTTTTCCAAATCATTCATTTTCCAAGAAACAAACGCACCCTTAGTGTCTTTCCTCGATGAAAAAAGGATCACTAAATTGTACGGCACACAATCGTAAGGTAAAAACAGTGATGGACTTGTATCTTACTTTTTCATTTGTCAGCACATCCAAGGCCTCATCTTGTAACCACAATCTGCTGCGGTTTCCAGGTTCACGATGTTCCCCTTGGACGATATCCCTACCTAGGTCTCGAAGTTGATCATGCATCCACAGCTTATTGTTCTCAATCTTAACAATAGAGGAGAGAACGAGCACTTGTAATTCCAATCCACTAGTAGAATCATAGTCAGACCACAGGTAACATGCAATGCTTTTGTCCTCTCCAATGAAGAAACAAGCAATGTCCAGAAATATCTGTCTTTGCTTGTCAGGTAATGCTTTGATGATTACCATCAATTTCTGTTCAACTTGTAGCTTAGGTACTTTTTCCAACTCGTCTAAGGTTTGCATCCATACGTCCTTGCCTTTAGAAAATAGATATGACCCGACAACCTCAATAGTCAATGGAAGCCAGTCAATAGTTGATACTATTTTTCTGGACAGAGTAACAAACTCATCCGGAGTAGGTTTCTCCCTGAAGGCATGGATGCAGAAAAGTGTAAGGGCTTCATCTTGTCGCATTCCCCCAACCTCATATTTCAGGATCACTTCAAGCTTATATAAAGCTTGTTCGGCTCTGGTGGTAATTATGATCCTGCTTCCAGAGCCCAACCAATCAAGACTTCCTAAAATTGGAGTAAGTTCAAAGCCTGGTTCGATATCATCGAACACAATGAGAACTTTCTTGTGGAAGAATCTACTTCTGATGGACTTAATCCCGTCATCAATAGAAGGAATTTGTCTATGCATTGCACCTAGAAGGTCAGAAATCAGCTGACCTTGCAAATCAACTAAGCCTCCTGGTTTTTTGGCATTTTCTCTAAAGCTCTCCAGAAAGCTACAGCCATCAAAGAGATGAAATATTCTTTTGTAGACAAACTTTGCAATCGTTGTCTTCCCAGTGCCCCCTATGCCATGTATTCCAACTACACGAACATCACTAGATTCCACATTTAGTAATTTCATAACTGTTTCCTCATGATGCTCGATGCCAATGAAGTGTCTCTTCAACACCCTCAACACATTTGCGACAAATACATTGACGATTGAAGCATGTGCGCATAAGCTGTATCATGCGTGCACGTGTGCACAAGGCACATGCATAAATATTAACGTAAGTCCATCAATGTCTGAACTCTGAAGTAATTTGCAAGAAGAAGTTCGCGCTCTCCTTTCAAAAACTACCATACAGCAATCAGCTTTAGACAAACAGGGCACACAATTAGTGGTACATACTTTTACTAAAACTGAGTCATGTGCTTTTAAATTGATGTGTAAAGCGAGGAATATTGAAATTTTATCAACAAAACCGAAACATTAAGTAATGTGGCAAGCTGGGATTGAGAATGTTAACAAGCGGATCACATTCAGTACCAGATCAGAGGGAGCTACATCAGATATTGATACACCTAGCAGCATTAGTCTAATTAGATTAACCAAAATTGAAGGAAGCGCTGCCTTGGGATTTGGATGCTAGGTTACTCAATCAAACTTACTCAATTACACTCACCTATCAATCTCAAACCCTGAGATGGATCCCACATAGCTGAGAGCTTCCTCCCATTTCCGGAGGGTGTCTGGGTCGATTCCCCGCTCTCTATGCCACTTGATAGCCTCGCGGTAACCGTGGGATCTGTTTTTCGCGTCCGATGGCATGGCGCTGAAGAAGACGGGCATGATGATCTGGCTCGTCGTCTTGTGGCACTCCACAATCTGAGCCAGATCTCGGAGGCACCATTCGCTCGACGCGTAGCTCTCTGACAGGATCGGAATGGCGATCTTGGAATGCCTGATCGCTTGGAGGAGCGACGGCTCAATCTCCCCTTCCCAGAGGAGTTTCTGAACATTCTTGAACACGCGGACCTCCTCTCGTAAGAGCCAACGGTAGAGACGATCCACAAAGTCCTCGCGAGTATCCCATCCTGTGAAGCTCAAAAACACATCGTAACTCTGCTCTCTTGTTTCGGAGGAACCTCCTCCACGGCTGGGATAAGTCTGGATGTCCATCTACTTTCAAAATGAAAATGATTTCCGTGTTGGGGGGCCTCCTCTCAGTTTTCGTCTTTCTTCTCTACTTCAAAGATCCACCGCCCAGTTTCATACCATGGGAGTAGGTGTACAAGGCCCTCTTTTACCGGCGGACCACGGCGAGACGGATGTAAAAATTTACAACAAAATATATTTTAATTAGAAAAAGCACCAATAACCTTTAAACTTTTGCAAAATGTACGACCGCGACCTTAAACTTTTCTTTACTAATCCAGTCTTCGAATTAAATGTTTTTTTTCCCTAGTTGATCTAAAGACGCTTACATGGCTATTCCAAAAATATAAACTAAAAATTGAACTTTTTTGAGCTAATATCATTAAAAAAAATTCCAAATTAGTATTATTCATATCATATTTATCCCAAACTAGTTTTAGTATTGCAAAAATAAATGTGGCTCGAGTCTATCAGTTTGAGAATTTTCTTTGTGAAATGACAAAATTTGGGAGTAAATGGATTGTGATGGATGGAAGTAATTTGCTGGGTTACAAGGGGATCTTAATAAGTTACCAATTAGATTTGTCATAAAATAAGAAACCTTTCCCTGTTCTTTACTCGAAAGGCACGATAGATCCAATCAGCACTGCGTCACTACCAAAGCGACTGAGGCCTTTTGGAGGGAGAAAACAGAGTGATTGTCTTGCTCATCCAATCTAGGGTTGGCTTTTAGAAACTAGTATAATGGTAACATAATTATAATGGAAAAATAGCTATTACGTCCTTTTCTTTCTTTTTCCCCCTTGCTTTTAGATACATTATCAAAGTCGCCGCCAAAGAGGACTACAATGCAAACGTTAAACGATCTTCCCATGCGCAGACGGGCTAACCAAGCTGTCAATGTACAAATGACAATAAAATCAGCGCATGCTCGTTTACTCCATTCAGCACCAAAGATAGAACCGCCATCGGATAATGCCTGAAAGGCAATGGCTAAGCACGCGTAGAGGAAGACTTTTGAAAGTGAAAGGGAAAGGCCCTCTTGGGGCTGTGAATGGAAGAACAGGATAATGGCTAGAGCTAGAAGGCAAACTTCTGAAAGTGAAAGGGAAGGCCCTCTTGGGGCTGTGAATGGAAGAACAGGATAATGGCTAGAGCTAGAAGGCAACGACTCAGCACATTTCTAAGTCATGGTCAATTAACCAGTCTATTTTATTACATCAGTTATATGAGTTCACTGTAATTACTTTTCAATAGAAAAGTGACAATGAGTTAGTTGTTAAGGCCACTAAGGAGCATACATCAAGGACCAAAAGAAGGCAATGACTAAAGATTTGTTTTTAGTCAATTAACGATGAATTTTTTAGTAAAAGTCCGAAGGCATCTCTAGATTTTCCATATGAACATATGAAATATATGAAACGACAACATTGGACGAAGGATGGGGTAGAAATTTGTCTGGTCTTGATGACCTTGTGTATTTTGATAGAATGGATGCTCCACTGAAATTAAAAAATAAAAATAAAAAACAATGTTCCTATTGAAGTTCGAGGTCTTGATAGATCCAAGTTCTTGGATAAGTTGATCATCGACTCATGCAATTCCATTGAAATGCTGGATCTTTCTCAGTTGAAACATTTAAAGAAAGTAAATGCTTGTTGTTGTGAAAATCTAATTGAAATTCAAGGCCTTCATTGGTCATAGTTCTTGAAAGAGGCAGATACCTTCTAGTGCAAATCCATTAAGAGGCTAGACCTTTTACAATATAATTATCTAAAGTAGTTGAAGGCTTCTTCTTGTGAAAATTTAGCCGAAATCCAAGGCCATAAGGGGGGTCTTGGAAGCGTTAGATGTGTCAATTAAAGGGGTAGATTGTTTGAAGTCATTGAAGACACGCTCTTATTGCAATTCTATTATTAGGCTGAATATTTCATAGTTACGTTGTCTGAAGCAATTAATAGCTAAAGAATGCGAAAATTTACTTGAATTTCAAGGCCTTGATAAACTGGAGTTCTTGGAAGTGTTGGATATCTCTTTAAGCAAGTCCGTTGAAAGATTGGGCCTTTTTCAATCAAAATGTCTTAAGTAAGTGATGTTTTGAGAATGCAAAAGCCGATATAATATTCAAGGGCTTGTAAGTTGGAGTTATTGGAGATCTATCGGTGCAAGTCCCCTGAAGGCTTGGACCTTCTGCAATCTACTCGTTTGAAGTTATTTGGGGATCGACTAGTTGAAATTGGAGACCGCGGTAATCATATGAAGCTGTTGGATGCTGCAGGTTGTCATTATCTAGACGAAATTAGAAGAGTTCGATATCTCTAAGAGCAATTCTGTTGAAAGGCCTAAACCATTATTTAACTGTATGAAGCTTTTGAGTGCCACAAATTGCAAAATCTACTTAGGGCCTGTTTGGCAACTTGCCCAACAGTGCTAGATTCTGATTTTTTGTTCCCAGAATCAGTTTGCGACGAGAATCGCGTTTGGTAAATTTTTTGTTCCCGGGAACAAATTTGTTCCCGGGAACAATTTTGGACAAGATTTGAGAATAAAAAAAAAATTTGATTCTCGTCCGAGAATCAGAAAAAAGAATCAAAACGGTAAAACCTTGTTCTTCTCTTTTATCATCTCGGTTGCCATTCGCCATCGCCCGCCGCCGTCCGCCGCCGCCTGCCGCCGCCCGCCGCCGCCGCCGGTCGCCGGTCCGCCGCCGGCCGCCGGTCCGGCGAGATCGCCGGAGGCTCGCCAGGCCAGGGCGAGGTCCGGCGAGCTCGCCGGAGGCAAGCCCAGCCACCGGCGAGGCTCGGCCTCGCCAGATCTGGCGAGGCCCAGCCTCGCCGGTGGCCAGGCCGGCCTCGCCCAGCACCGGTGAGGCCGACCTGGCCACCGACGGGGCTGGGCGAGCCTCGCCGGTGGCCAGGCGAGCCTCGCCGGTGGCTGGGCGAGCCTCGCCCAGCTGCCGGTGAGGCTCGCCTGGCCATCGGCGAGGCTCGCCCAGCCCCGCCGGTGGCCAAGCTGGCCTCGCCGAGGCTGGGCGAGGCCAGCCTGGCCACCGGCGAGGCTCGGCCTCGCCAGATCTGGCGAGGCCGAGCCTCGGCGGGGCTGGGCGAGCCTCGCCCAGCTGCCAGCGAGGCTCGGCCGACGAAGGCCGACCTCGCCGAGGGCTGGCGGCGCTCCGGTGAGCGTCGCCGGCCCTCGTCTGGCCGGTCGCCGGTCCGGCGACCGGCCAAATGAAGAAGAAGAAGAATAGGAAAAAAGGGGAAAAAAAGAAAAAAGAAAAAGAAAAAAAAGAAAAAAAAAGGAAAAAAAAAGAAAAAAGTAAAAAAAAAGAAAAAAGTAAAAAAGTAAAGAAATTATTTAAAATTTATTTAAAAATTAAAAGAAATTATTTAAAATTTATTTAAAAATCAAAAGAAATTAATTTGGAACAGAATCAATTAATACGGTACCAAACGCAATTCTATTCCAGAATAAAAAATTTTAAACAGTTACCAAACACGTGTTTTTACTCAGAATCAGTTCCCGGGAACAGAATAAAAAAGAATCAGTTCTTATCAGAATCAGCTCCCGGGAACAGAATCGTTACCAAACGCGCCCTTAGAATTCATGGCCATAATAGGTAGGGGCGTCGCAGAAAAGTGGAATATCGCTGGATGCAAGTCCATTGGGAGGCTAGATCTTTCAGATTTAGTCTCTGGAGCTATTGATTGCTGAAGTTTGCTCAAGTATGGTTGAGATTAGGACCTGAGAGATTGGATTTTTGGTGCACACTCTGCGAGACCGACCGACTGTGAGATGGGTGCGGTCGCTGTTGTCTGAAATGTGTCAGATACGAGTGAACTTGTAAGCTCGGCCCGACGATAGCCCGAACAGCATTAGCTAGCCCAAACATGAGAAGGTATTGTTTGGTGGGTTGCACATAAGTTTAGTCCAGACCAATTAAAATTGGGTTAAGTACAATGAAAGTCCTGAAATTTGTTATGAAATTATAATTGAGTTTTTAAACTTTCAATAAATACAGTTAAGTCCTAAAACTTGTCATAAAAGTACAATCGAGTCCTAAAACTTATCACGAAAGTGCAATTAAGTCCAAGAACTTGTCACGCAAGTACAATTGAATTCTAAAACATTAAAAAAAAATTATATTCAACAAGAGGATTTGATTATACGAATTTGACAAATTTTAGAAATTAATTGCACTTTTGGAAATTTTAGGACTCAATTGCACTTTTATGATAAATTTTAGAATTTAATTGCACTTTCATGATAAGTTTTAGGACTTTCAACGCACTTATCTTATTAAAATCCATATCTAATTGGGATTTGCTATCCTAAACCCTTAACAACCAATTCTTTAAATTTTGACTAACCCATGTGCGATTCAATCTAGTAAATATGAATTATAGGTCTTTGACACTCTCCTTAAACTCAATAACCCTTATCACAAGAAACACTAGAATAGAAACAAGGGTTAAAACCATGAAAAACCTCAAAGTAACGCACTTATAGCAAATTTATCCCAAACTAATTTCTTAGCCACCAAAAACTTTAAACTGATACACCCATGATAAATTTATCCTCAGTTAGTTTCTGTTAAATTTTACCATCAAATTGTTAAGTTGGATGATACATAACAGTTGAGAGTATATCGGTTTAGAGTTTTAACATTCGTTTGTCACAGGTATGGTAGTTTTTGGTTTTCATGGTATTAATCTAATTTGATAGAAATTGATAGAAGATAAATTTGTCACAAACACATCAATTTGCAGTTTTTTATGGTTAAAAAAATTAATTTGGGATAAATTCATCATATTTCTATCAATTTGTGATATTTGATTGTCAAAAAATTAGTTTAAGGTAAATTTATCACAAATATACTGATTTGAGATTTTTTGTGATATTAACCCTAATGAACAATCATACAAGTAAAAACCGGTAACTCACTCACTATTGAGCACACTAATCCTCAATCATGGCTTCAAAGCAGCCCGAGCAAGAACATTGATGCTTTTAACCTTATCAGGAACTACTTCCTTCATAATTAACGACTGAAACATAGTTTTTGTTGAGAATTTCAGCAACAGCAACCCTATTCATTTGGGGGTTAACTTGCTCATGGATCGCCTTATTCCCTTCCTTTCTGATATTGTATATTGGAGCATTCCACCCAAGTTGCAACTGAACACCTTTCAAGCTTTTTCCTTTCATCATTTGCAGGGCTCATGAAAACTCTTGATCCCATTCTTCAGCTTGTCTTTGTACATTCAGCAGACATAAAATTGAATTGAAAGGATATTGAAAGAATTGCGACTCAAAGCTTTCTTCATATTATTCCCAGGCAACTTTTAATTCCTTACTGGGGTTTCTCTGTGTCAAATTAGACCAGCGGAAGAATATTGATTCGGTTCATTTGTTTCAGACAGTCATGTTTTTTTCTGTCATGATTATTCAAGCATGGCAATTTCATGCTAGGCAAGATAGACTTGTTCCATTGGTTAGCAGATAGACTTGTTCCATTGGTTAGCAGATTGTTGTCTTCTGTTATACTTAATAATACTTTGGTCCTCTTGATCAACTAAACATAGACCAAAGGCCAAAATTAAAATTATCAATGGAGAACCATATTTGGAGGTGGTTGAGGAGTAAGCTAAAAGAAAAATCACCGCTCAGATGGAACATCCTGTTGAGAAGACATTCCTCAGCATACATTTCCTCTTAGGCGAGAATTCCTTGACCGACCATTGTATTCCACACAATTTACTGTTCTAATCATCTTCTCCATGTGGCATAGTTGTAAGCATGTCGAGAAAGAACCCAAGCAGACACACAATTGAAAAGTTACTCAGAATCAATCAAGACCTGCAACTATCTTGGTTCACCTTATGGAATTGTGAAATCCTACCACAAGAAGCTGCAGGAAAGAAGCACTTATGTGGTGTGACTGGAGATGGTGTGAATGAAGCCCCTGCTTTGAAGAAGGCGACCATTGGGATTGCAGTTGCTGACGTCACTGATGCTGCTAGAAGTGCATGAACATTGTCCTCATTGAAATGGGCTTGAGTGTCATTATAACCACTGTTAGTGATTTGGATTGAGTTTCCAATGGATAATGCACCAAGACTCTGCATATTGCTAATTGTGTTCCTAGCTTACTATGAGCTGACTAAAATTTTGCAGACTTATGCCATCTCCATTAGGATTGGTATTGCGGTAAGTGTCCTACCTTAATTTAGACTCAAGATAATAAAGTATTCCCTCATGAAAGTTCAAGCATCCAGTCTTTTGCAGTTTGGCTTTATGTTCATTGCCTTGATCTGGAAAGTTTGACTTTGCCCCCTTTATGGTTTTGATCATTGCCATATTAAACAATGATAAGATGATGGGTTTTTGTACACATGTACTCCCAGTTTTCAACATAACAGATTAAGAAAGACCAGTTGGACTAGTTTTTTATACCAATCTCAAAACGATTGTAACAGTCTCCAAAAACTAAGTCAAGCCATCTCCCTAACAAGATAGCTGGAAGTTGTCAGAAAATTATGCCACTGGAATTGTTCTTGGAGTTTACCTGGCACTAATAACTGTAGTATTCTTTTGAGCCATAAAAGATGCAGACTTCTCAGTAAGAATCTGTTTCTAGTGTGGTTTTCTACTTCTGTCTCTCGTGTACATCTTTTGTTGAATTATTGGAACAGGAAGTAATTAAATACACTGCCCTATTCTATGGCGGAGGACAAGTTTGGTGTAAAATCAATCAGATATAACCCTGATGAAATGATGGCCCTATACTTGCGAGTGTAATTAACCATGCTCTAAACTTTGTCACCTAAACAAGCAGCCGGTCCTAAGCTGAACGCCTGGGACTTCTCTAGGTCAGCGCATTCATAATTGCTCAGCTGTAAGAATTTCTCGGCAGTCGTAATCTGTTCACTTTCTACTGGGAGCATAGGATTGCTATGGCACCTTCGACTGACTAATCTGATTGGAGTCTGGTTGAAGTGAGAACAACATATTTATTAGCTTTCACTGGTGGTGGTTAAAAGTCTTCAGAAAAGTTTGGACAATTGATAACTCAATCACCATTCCACAAAATACTTCGCTGAGGCAAAGTACTATATGGACAGGTTCCGACACTTATAGTGGCTTCAGGCAACTTGTGGTTTCACGAGGATAAAAGGAACTGGATGGAGGTGGGCCGGTGTCATCTGGCTTTACAGTGTGGTGACATATGTTCTGCTTGTTCTTAAACTTGCAGTCCGGTACATTCTCAGCGGGAGAGCATGAAATACCCACTTGGAGAGCAAGGTATTTTTCACCAAGAAAGAGGCACCGCCATGGATTATGTATTAAGAAAGACCCTACTTTGCATTAATATTAGGCAATTTGTATCACGCAGACTGCTGTCACTACCAAAAAAGACTATGGCAAAGAAGAGCGAGAAGCTCAGTGGGCAACTGCACAGAGGACTCTGCATGGCCTTCAGCCTCCTGAAACCAGCAACCTTTTCTCTGACAAGAGTAGCTAGAGGGAGCTTTCAGAGATTGCAGAGCAAGCCAAGCGACGAGCTGAGGTTGCGAGGTGAGCACGTTAATCCTCATACTTCAATGCTTGTAAGAAATCGTGTTATTTACTAAAAACGACATAGTTCAACCTACTTCGTTTCCATTCCTCTTTGCTTGCCTAATAACTGGAGTTCAAGGCCATGCTGTATTTAACGGAGTTTAGGAGCCTTACTTTCTCGATACAGAGTTTAAACCTTTAGCTGCTAGCAGTTCCTTTTTGCCATTTAAGTCCTACAAGCGATGGTAAGGCAAACTGAATCTCTTGTTGCAGGCTTCACGAGCTACACTCTGAAGGGCCATGTTGAATGCGTGGTCAAGCTGAAAGGCTTGGACATCGATTCCATTCGGCAGCATTACACATTCTGAAGAGCTTTCCATTTAAAGCAGAAGGGATCATATTGTGAGAAATGGATAGTAGTCTTAAGCATTATGACGACGAGGAAGCTCATCAAGCTTTTATTAGTCTATGGGATAACAGAAACCGACGTCACTGGCAGTCAGGGTCGTGGATTTTTGCTGTGACCAGTTTAATGCATGGGGGCAGCTTTCTCTTTGACAGATTAAGATTTTAACTTTTCTTCTCAAAGTAGCATGTTCAAGTCGATTAGTGGTCTGCCTGGCCAAAAGAAGAGTAAAGGAAAAATAAAGCATTTGAAAAGGAAAAATAAAGCATTTGACATTTAGAAAAAGTTATTTCTGTTAGATAAGTACATACCAGTATAGGTTACATGTGCCTTGCACGTGAACGGCGACATTTCTCTTTTTCCTTTCGTGCGCAGCCAAAGAATTGATGAGTTAAAATGAGAAATCACATGCCTGCGGGGTAACAAATAAAAAAGATGATATATATATTCTCACAGTTAATTGTTTAAAAGTAGATCGGGGCAAGAAGTAATGGCAGAAGAGTTACAAGTTTTAGACAAATCTCACACTCAGGATTTAGTTGACTTGCCTCTTAATAAGTCCATTGTCGGTTGTCAATGGGTGTATAGGATTAAGACAATGGCATATGATACTCTAGACCGCTATAAAACCCACCTCGTTGCCAAAGGCTTTACTTAGGAATATGACGGACTATGAAGAGACTTTTGCTCTTGTTGTACGTCTTAATTTGGTTTACAGTCTTCTTACTATTGCCGCCATTAAGCCGTAGTCTCTTTTTCAGATGGATGTTAAAAAAGAATTCCTAAATGGCGATCTTACTAAGGAAGTTTATATGGTGCCTCCTCTTGGCTATACTCATCCTTCTCACTAAGTGTGTTGATTAGGTTACACATTATATTAATTGAAATAGTCTCGTCGTGCATGATATTACAAGTTTAGCTCCAGGAATCCCTTGCTTTACATCTAATCCCTTCAACCATGCTTTTTTTGCTCGACACACTTCTCATGGGTCTATTCAACTAATCTTGTGTGTGAGGACATCCTTATTACTAGAGATGATTGTACGGGAACTTTAAAACTCTAGCAATATCTTAGTCAACAATTTAAGATGAAAGATCTTGGAAAACGCAGTTACTTTTTAGGCTTTGAGGTTATCTCATATTCATTTGGTTGTTGTCTTTCTCAAGTCAAATATGGCACTAATCTTCTTTCTCAAGTAGGACTCACTAACAATAAGCTACCATGACTCCTCTAGAGACCAATGCCAAATTTGATGCTAGTGATGGGACCCATCTTCTGAATTCGACGTTCAATCAGTAGTCATAAATATCTTATCGTTACTTGACCTGACATCGCTTATGTTGTTCGCGTTGTCAATCAGTACATGATCACATCCTGTATGACTCACTTTGCTGCAATCTTTCACATTATTTGCTATGTTTAGGGCATGTTATTTTTGGCCATCACTTCTCTGCTCATTCTGTCATGCCCCAACCCGGCAAGCACATACCCATCCCTACTTGGTCGATATAATAGCGATGTCCCAGGATGCATCGCCGACCCTTACGTTTTAATATACGCATGCGGAAGTAGATATAAATTCCCAAACAGTAAAATAATGTGATAGGAAAGCAGGGTCATAAAATTTAAAACCACACTTATATAAATATACAACACAATCAGTTATATATGTATATATAATACAAGCTGACCCAAACTTTATTTATTTAAACACATAAGGTCTAACAAACAGGGGTGAGGGCCAAACAACTATGGCTCCTCATCACTCTCAATCTCCTCTAGTTCCATCTCTTCATCGACCTCTCCTTCCTCCTTGCTCCAATTGGCGTCTTCAATTGAATAAACTGGAGAATTAGCATCGCCTTCGAGATTGGGGTGCTTGGCATCCTCCACTGCTCCACCTTCAAGGTCTACTGTGCCTTTACCAAAAGCCTTCTCCAATATGTACAAAGGTACACTAGACTCGGGTATAGGACCCTCTCTTTGTCCATCTTGGTAGTGCCGATACCAAGACCGGTACTCGTGAGGCACATGGGTGGGTCTACCTACGTCAACCCATACAATGGACTTCACCAAAACATATTCTAAACCCTCGGGGTGGTTATGAACCGGGATATAATATGCTATCTCAGAAATATCCTCCGGTATGCCAAACTACTTGGGAGGAGCGGGAGGTGCTGCCATCTACGAACCTGAAATGTTGTCTCACAATGAGGAGAGACTAAGTTTCAGCAAGTTCTATCCCCTAAGACTCGATTAGGAAGCCAATACGCACTAAGGCTATCTAAGCACAACACGAGTCAGAGGACTTACCTTGACCTCAGTCTCCTTCTGCAAGTCAATTCAATTAATAAATACTGACAGACATAACACCCAATCAAATCAGATCGCATCATCGATCAATCAACCTAGTCGATTACATGTCAATCAGACCATTTTCCGGTCATTTTGATTCATACTATACATTTTCCAAGATGATATATCTAGTCTTCGAGCCACTTGCATTCTCAAATGTGACGTACTTGGTCACCGAGCCACGCGCATTCTCCAAGGTGATGTACTTAATCACCGAGCCACGTGCATTCTCCGAGATGATGTATCTACTCATTAAGTCACGTGCATTCTCCGAGATGACACCCTTGGTCACCAAGCCATGTACTACAGCATTCTTGCTCACCTTTATCATATCCAATAAAATAGCTGTATATGTGGATACACGGTTGGCCTTAGCCAAAAATGTAATTATTTTACTTTCACAATTCTCGTCACTTTATATAGCCCACCAAATATTTTTGGCGCTATAAACTGACGTCTGGTAATTTTCCACTCAATTACCAAATTTATCCAATTTTTGGAATAAATACCCACAACCACTATTTGCACTCAATTTGCACAATCGAGTACTCAATTAAATAAACAGAGAGCACCATTGCAATCAACACGAAATTCCGGTCACCGACCATCCTTGAATTTCCGAAAAATAAATAAATAAATAAATAAATATGGAAAATATTAAATAAATGCCAATAATTGCAAATAATCCAACCTAGGCCCATTATAGCCGAATTGGATGCCGAAACGAACCTAGAAAAATTCCGAGATTTGTTTAATAATTACTTGAGTCTATTTACTCGCTAACTACATTGACTAACCACCTAACATGCATCGTTATCTAATTTAATTTTTGCTAATTACATCTAACTATCCACCTAAACATGCTTAACCTAAACTAATTATCCACTAAGCGTCATTAACCTACTAATTAATGTTTAGTGAGTAAAACTCACCCATTTAACAAACGGTTCGCTGCAAAACGACGAGAACGTCGTGGGGCTCGACTTTCCTCAAGGCGGGCCAAGCAACTAAGGCTCGGGATCACCTCAAAACGGGCTTAACAGCTGGCTGGAAACCCACTTCCTCAACCTCTGTTTTGTGCTGCAAACAAAGAGAACAATGGCTAAACAAGGTAAGTAAGACCGGTGAAAGCAATGGCAAGGCCGAGTGGCCAACAACACGGACTCACGACGGCCGGAGGAGCTCACGGCAGCTTGCTGGGCTACGAAACAACCTGCTAGACTGACGGACAGAGGGCTGGGATGACGTGAGGCGCGACAAGGCGCGACGGCAAGCAGGGCAGCTCCCGGGAGCAGATAGCGATCCAGTGGAGGGCGATGGCATGCGACGGCTCTAGGCGGTTCGGCGGCTTGCTGGCTGGTCTTCCTTGGCTTGTTGGTCAAAAATGGTGAGGATGGAAAGGGGATGGCTGGCCGGCTGGCTTGTGGAAGAAGAGAGGGGGAACAAGGGCTCCACATGCCTTCATTTTCCAATTCTTTGTCCCCTTTAACCATCCATGGCCACCAGCTGCTCCTTGGCTCTCATTCAGCCACCAAGGCTCATCCTTGGACTCTTGAAATGATCCATTTTGGCTAGGCCATGGGGGAGCTACGAATTTGCAAGCTTTGGCTTCACTTGGACTCATAATCTCTCTTAATTCAATCTCAATTGGCCTTAATAAATTCAATTAGCACCTCAATTATCAAATTGATATTTTTCCTCACCAATGGATCCATCTTGCATCCCAATTTTACGATCGAAAACAATCCCGGCATTTTTCCGAACAAAAACGGTCCTATGCCAACTTTTTCCCAAAAAGTCTCGGGTTGTAGAAAAATCTTCTGAGATTGAGTCAACGTTCCTAGAATTTATTGTGACATGACAGAATCTTCAATTTTTAAAATCGGACTCAAATTCGCGGTTAATTTCACTCCGGTGTGTTTTTAGGGGAGAAGTACACTATCAATGCCATAACTTGTGTACGACGCTCGCTCACTTTGGTGCCAAAAGTTTCCCTCAAATCACTTAAGTGCCAAATCGGAGAAAAAACAATCACTTTGGTGCCACTGGCAAGAAATTTCAGCCAAAATGATTACGTGGCTATTATATTTTTAAAAAAAAATTGACAATTCTTAAGACTATCTATGGTGGATGGCATAAAACAACGCCGTTTTCCTTTCTTCATAAGAAACGACGTTGTTTTACCATTCCACGTGGATCACTTACAAAACTATCGTCATTTTGTAAAATAAAGGAGTGGATTCACTACGGCCAAAAACGGTGTTCGTATACGATTCTCGCTCGATGCCGCCGACCGTAGCTCACTCACCCACCATCGTTTGCTCGCCCGCCATCACTCGGCCACTGCCGTAGTTGCATCGTCGTTCGCGTTCGTTCGCTGACTGCGTCCCCAACTCTCACTCACTCAGGTTTGTCATGTTCTTTACATGGGTCAATTTAGTGAAAAATTCCGACGGGCAAGTTAGGTTGTGGAGGGCAAATTGAGGGCTCGGCTTAGGGGGAAAGTGGTGGGGATTGAGGGCTCGGCTCAGAGGGAAAGTGGTGGGGATTGAGGGCTCGGCTCAGGAGGAAAGTGGTGGGGAAAGTGGTGGGGACCGAATAGAAAAATCGAGGGTTCTGTTATTTGTTCGCTTTCTTTTGTGAGGACCGAATAGAAAAATAGGGCACGGAGGGGAAAAAGGGGCTCGACTCGGAGGGAAACGGTGGTGGGACCGAATTTGTTTAATTAATTCGACTGCTTCTATTGGGGAAACAGTGGGGGACCGAATGTGATTGAATTGAAAAATGGGTGGTGGAGACCTCACTTTGTTTATTCAATTCGGTTTCTTTTGTTTCTGTAAAGGCGCCGAATTGGGGAGATTAGTCGCATTTGTTTCTTGACAACAAAACGACAAGGACCTGTATGTGAAGTTGTTGATTCTGTCATGTGGTCCCAACAAGTAATGACTCTTTTTTTTTTTTTTTCATTGGGTGCAGCGTTGACATGGACACGAATCAAGTAGGCGTCATTGTTTGCTATGGTGGAGAGTTTCTTATTGGCACTGAGGATTAGGAATATACTGGTGGAATGAAGGTACTATCTATGTCAATATTCGGAAACCATCATATATTGATTTTTTGAGGGATTTGGTGTATTTTTTACGATGCAAAGTGCAAAAACTACATTACTGTGTTCTTGGGAAGGGATTGAAGAATGGCTTGAGATTTTTTAATGACAATAATAGTATTAAGGATATCATTTACCATTATCTTCACGGCGAAGAAGCTAAGGTATATGTTAAGTATTATAGTGATGGTGAGGATGAGAATGAGGATGAGGATGGGGATGAGCAGACCACCACTGAAGAAGTGAGGGATCCTATTCAAGCGAGTAATCAGGTCGGGGATGAGTTTAGGTTAGATGAAGGGCAAAATGGGAGGGAGAGAAGTCATAGTGATAGAGATGAACAAACAGGGAGATGTCCTGAAATCTCGGGTGAAGATGTGGGCGATGAAAACTTCATTGGATTAGAATGAGAAATTGCTTTATCTAGTGAATCGGAAGATGAATATTTGGCTTTAGTAAATTTCCCAAGTGACAAAGATGATGATGAACTTGAACAGTCAAGACAAAAGCAAAAGGAATTTCTAAGGAAAAAACTTGCAGTTTCAGCAAAGAGGCTCGAGCCAGTAAATAGGGATGGAGCTCCAGCTGAAGGTAATAGAATTGAAGATGAAGAAAGCTGCGGCAATGAAGTTGCTGGTTCGAAGAATGAGCTTGACAATGATGATGAAGAACCTGCTCGTCGAAGAAAAAGTAAATACTTTTGCTATGATCCGACTATTGATAAACCTATTTTGTCTGTAGGCATGAGATTTGACGATACCAAACAGTTCAAGGAAGTTGTTGTGAAGAACTCCATTGGTGAACAGAGGAGCGTTCAATTCATTAGAAACATAAAGGAATTTGTGAGAGCTAAGTGCTCACAACCGAATTGTTCATGGAAGCTCTATGGCGTGCTGAGTAAGAAGGGGTCATTCCATATTAGGTCCTTCTAGGAGGAGCATATTTGTCCAATTATCTTTAACAATAAAAGGGTAACAAGTGTGGGGTTATCGAAGCATTTTTTCAACACTATCAAAGCAATGCCCGAGATCAAAAGTCCTCAATTTCAATAGTTAGTGAAGGAGCAAGTATGGGTTAATGTGTCAAGGAATCAATGCAAGAGAGCTAAGATGAGGGTGATGAAAATAATGATGGGTGGGTATAAAGAAGAATACGTGCGGGTATGGGATTATGCTGGCGAATGTATGTTTTAAAACCCATCTAGTAGGGTATATGTAGAGGTTGTGGAGAGGCCACTCCCTGATCTTGGGCCTAGATTTGATAGATTTTATATCTGTTTTGATGCATGCAAACGAGGCTTCTTGGCTGGTTGTAGAAGAGTTATAGGATTTGATGGATGTTTTCTAAAAGGTTTATGCAATGGGGAGTTATTGGCTGCTATGGGGAGAGATGCCAATAATCAAATGTTTTCGATAGCTTGGGCAGTGGTGAAGATAGAGAACAATGATATTTGGTCCTGGTTTCTCAAAAATTTAATGGCTGACCTTGAGATAACCGATGGGGAAGGATGGACATTCATGAGCAACCAACATAAGGTAATTTCATTGTCAATTAATTCACTCCATTTTAATATTAATCACTTACATATTTTCCCTGACTTGTATTTATTGGTTTGAATTTTTGTAGGGACTTA
Organism: Eucalyptus grandis x Eucalyptus urophylla; assembly: GCA_028830015.1. Classification (NCBI taxonomy): domain Eukaryota; kingdom Viridiplantae; phylum Streptophyta; class Magnoliopsida; order Myrtales; family Myrtaceae; genus Eucalyptus; species Eucalyptus grandis x Eucalyptus urophylla. Next base: position 26,610,735 of record CM054189.1, on the reverse strand, counting down.
ATTCTACATTGGCTGAGTTGATGCCACATGCTGAGCATAGAATGTGCGCGAGGCACATATATGCAAACTGATCAAGGAACTTCAAAGGAGATAGGCCACAAAAGCAGTTCTGGCAGATAGCAAAGAGTACCAACATGGTTGATTTTAGATTAGCTAAACAAGGATTGTTGCAGCTGACAAAGGAAGGTTTTGATCCACTCTTCCAGACAGAAGCTAAGCACTAGTGTCGGGCCTTCTTCAACAAAGAGTTCAAATGCGATATCATTGATAACAACCTCAGTGAAGCTTTCAATGATAGAATTTTAGAGGCCAGGTGCAAACCAATCATCAGCATGCTCGATGATATTCGAGTTATGGTGATGACTAGACTGCATAGGCAAAGAGATGAGGCTACGAAATGGACTAGAAACTGTGGTCCTAGGATTGTGAAGAGATTAGATGCAAACATTGCTACTAGTAGGTTCTACCATCCAATTTGGAATGGAGATAATGGATATGAGATTATTCAAAATCAGGATAAGTATGTTGTCAACCTAGATAGAAGAAAGCGTTTATGTTGAGCTTGGCAACTGAATGGAATTCCCTGTGCCTATGCCATTTGTGCTATTCAGATGAAGCAAAAAAACTCAGATGATTACCTACATGTTCGGTACAAAAAAAAAGCTTATACCTTGCTTCATACCAATTCATGATGCAACCTATCAAAAGTAGCAAATTTTGGGAGCCAACAAATCATGAAAGCCCTTTACCTTTGGCATTGAAGGAGCAAATAGGAAGACCAAAGATGAGACAAAGAATGCAGCAGGAAGATGCATCAAGTCAGAGGATGAGTAGGATTGGGGCAAAGATAAAATGTTCCTATTGACGCAAGGAATTGCACAATAAGAAAGGTTGTAAGCTGAAAAAGTATCATCAACAGCAAGCTGATTTAGTGCTAGGGACAGGACCTACTGAAGAGCTTCTTCTTAGGCCTATTGAAGGGAGGGCAGAAGGCCCTGCTGTAATACCTACTGAAGGGCAAACAGAAAGCCCTACTATAAGGTAAGTATCCTCTTTACCTCAGTAACTTTTCAGTTCATATTCAATCGAGTTTGATGGTTGACCAGGTGCACTGGCTTCTCTTGTGCTTTTCCTCTGTCATGCACTTGTAATTTGAGAAGTTTTCTCCATTTGTTTCCTACCATGAAAATGAGTAGATGTCTAATTATCAAATCATTGTAGTTGGTCATAATCCTAATACAGTACATTGTTGTAAGGCCTACTAAATGGCCATAAATAGGCCCTATTGTAAGCTCAAGTGCAGGAACAGGGACTGGAATGGGCAGGACAGCAACAACAACAACTAAGTCCACTGTTGAGCAAATGAGAAAAAAAATATCCTGTAAGTTGTACATCACTGTGTTTGTCTTTTATGGGCTGAAATTTAAATTTGTTATGTGTTTCTCAGGTGAGAAGACGAGCAACTACACAAGTTGCAGAGGTTGCTCCCCCCAGTTGTTGCTGAAAATGATGCACCACAGCGAGCAAGAGGGGCTCTTGGAAAAAGATTAAAGCAATATGGTTATGGGATTTGAATGACTATTTTGAATGTAAGATTTGTAGGCCTCATACATTTAATTTGTTGTACTTCAATTCATTTGGTTGACAATATCGCTATGTTCTTGTAACCTGGAAAAACTTCGGAGGTACTTCTCTCTCAAAGTGGGCCAACTCAAGAATCAAGGGCGCAACCAAAGAAGAGTGCTCCAAAGAAGAAGACAGCGGGTATAGCTACAAAACAGCCATCCAAAAAGAACCTAGCACCAGTTTCATCTCAACCAATGATTCGGAGCAATAATGATGATATGGAGCAATAATGATGATATGGACCAACACATGACACGTGCTAGAACAAAAATAGCCACTGTCAAGAACAAGGAAAAGGAGGTGACAGAAAGCCTAGTTGAAGAACCTGTACATCCAGTTCAAAAGAGTGCTCGGATTATGAATCAATTCAAAGCTCCAAGACGAAAAGGAGATCGGGGTGTTGTTTATATTGACTGATGGAAGAGTGTTGGACATGATCTCTTTTTATGTGATATTAGACATGGTCTCTCTTTTTATGTTTTCTTTTTTTAAGAGAGTGCTGGATATTATATCATTAATGGTAGTTGCTGCCTGCATATTACCATTGTTTTTTTTTTTAATAGGGTGTTGAACCTTCAGTGATTGGGGAGTGAAGTTAGACTTGTTTTTCTTTTCTTTTGTAAACAATCAATCAATGTCAATGACAATAGGTGTTTTGGTTATTTCTCTTGGCTTGGTTTCGGCTAGTAATGCTAGCAAGACATTTATCAGTTATGCTATATTTTTTTTTTGCTGTTAGTGCAATGTTCTTATGAGGTTGATATTATTTTTAGATTTAGATGTGTGCATATAGTGTTGCTGGTTGAAGTTGAGGATGTTATTTGTGGGGTTCTGGTTGTATGTGCTGGTGTAAGAACAAGATGCAATTTTGGGTACTGGTGCATCTTGTTGCATCAACATTTGTATAAGCTGGTGCAAGAAGATGCACCAGCAACCCAACCAATGTAAGAACAAGATGCCCTAATGCAATAAGATGCAAGATGCACCACAACTGGTGCAAGTTTGAAACTTGGCACTCAAGTGATTACTATTTACAACTTGTGCAACAGAAGTTATCACTTTGTAATCACGACTGGCACTTAAATGATCATTTTTATAAAAATTTGACACTCAAGCAATCACTATTTACAATTTTTGGCACTGAAATGGTCAATCGTGAATTTATCACCATCCCTTAATTTCGCCATGGTTTACAGTTGTAGCAAACTAGCCAACCAGCAAACCATTACAATGATAAAAATGCAGCAACCATTCTATTTGAAGCAAAAACTAACCAAAACAAACATTGACAATACATAACTAAACAATAAAACTTTTAAGTGCTCAGAACTAATGCATTCCAACTCCAACTTCCATTTCGCCATGGTTTGCAGTTATAGCAAACCGGCAAACCAGCAAACCATTACCAAATAAAAAATGCAACAAGCAAACTATTATATCTAAAGTAAAAACTAACCAAAACAAACATTGATGATACATAACTAAACAATAAAACTTTTAAGTACTCACAACTAATGCATTCCAACTCCAACCTTGCATTTCTACCATAGATTACAACAAAACCTTTTGCTTCATACAAAAATTGCAGCAAACAAAAAACATATTTTAGTTATAAATAATCCAATACAATTGCATATTCCACGTCTTCGACTATGGTAGACATACAAATTTCTTCTCATTACTCACTTCACATTTGAATAAACTACCTAAGAGAATAAGAACACAATCAACGCTCGATAAAAGTTTATTTCAATTTTTAGCCTTGAAACCTCCCTCTTTAAATGGTCGACTAGAGATGTTAAATCCTTCATTTGAGCTTGCATTGAGCCGACATCCTCCAAATCGTCCATCAACGCAAGTAGAGGTTGATTTTGGCCTTTAAGTAACCCCAGGATCACCTCTGTCGCTCGATCAGAGAATTTCCTATCAACTCATTTGAAATATTTGCACTTCGAGCATTCTCTATATCTGCCGCACCCATGGAATCTTCTCCTGAGATTCAACCAAGTCCAACATGTTCTTCTCTGACTCGGTAACCCACAATAACAGTAACACTCATCATCTAATTCGCTTTTTTTTTAATAGAAATGCGAGCCACTATTGAAGCTTTTGCCCTTCATTTGCAAGAGTGAGCTGATAACCTTTAGAGAAAATCGAAGTATGCACTCGAATTAGTCGAATTGGGGATTTAGGATTTTCAATTTCCGAATTCTGCTTGAATTTGGGGATTTAGGGTTTTCAATTTCCGATTTTGCTCGAATTTGGGGATTTAGGGTTTCTTATTTGGGGGAAAAGATGCTAAACAGCATCGTTTTATTTTTTGCATGTTGATTATACTCTCCGGCGATCCACATCAACTTCAAATATTAATAAAAAAAACTGCCACATAGGATTTCCGGCCAACCAGATCAGCGTTGGCACTGAAATGAGCGTTTTTCAAAATTTTTGGTACTTAAGTGATCCGACATAAACTTTTGGCACCAAAGTGAGCACCGTACACAAGTTATGGCACTGATAGTGTATTTCTCCCTGTTTTTAGCATAACCTAGGCTATTAAGTAACTTTCATAAATTTTTCAATGCAAATGACCCGTGGTCGATTTTCTTCGAGCCACAATGAACCCACTTGACACATTGGCGACTCTCGGTTGTCGTGAAAATCTTGAGAATTCAAATATGGACACAGGGTACCAAAATGACAGAAAAATCAAACTAGTACCGGTCGACAAGAATTTTTCAATTTTGTGGAGTCACTCACGATCAACCACACATCTCATCGTACCGACCCATCTCTGATCTCAAATCGATTTTTAACTGTGCAGTAATGACCTCTAAAAATGAGCACAGTCGAGAAGCCGATTCCTAGTCGAATTCTCAAGTCTATAGTCTTAAAATTCCTTAATGGCTTCCCCAGAAAGTCTAGTTATCTCGAGAGTAATCAACTCTGAGAATAGCCTTATGACGCGTCGATGAAATGCCTGATTAATTTAATTGATAGCAGAAGTGAAAAATCCAAGATGTCACACATTCTATAGTAAAGTTGAAAGCTTATTTAGATGTTGATTAGGCCGGCAACCCTTATGTTCTTCGCTTCACTAAGGGATGTTTTTTTTTTTTTTTGGCACCTCACTGATCTCATGTCTAGCAAGAAAAAGAACATTGTTGCCCACTCTAGTATAGAAACTAAATATTGAGCTCTTACTAATACAACATCAGAGTTATTATGGTTGTAATATGTCATCATAGCGGACAATCCTTTATTGAGACAATCGTAGGACTATCCAAATTGCACATAATAATATTTTCCATGAATGCATTGAGTACATTAAGATAGACTGTCATTTCATCCTATATCACATTCTTTGTGGCACTATTTGACTTGTTTTCACTTCATCACCAAACAGATTGCTAATGTCTTCACCAAGACACATCCGCCTAGACACTTCCTCGACCTTTTCTCCAAATGCTAGTTGACTTCTTTCTAGTAATTTTGAGTTTCAAGGGATGTTAGATGTATATATTTGAGATCCAATTAATTGTACTTTATATTAATCGTAATTGAACCTAATTGTCTTCTCACCTTACATATAAAGGAGGGCTTATATTCTTCATTTAGTAATGTGAATATATTACACTTACCTCTCTTTTACTAATAACTACTATTAACGCCTATTTTAGTTGATGCATCTTCAAAGGTAAAATGTTGAGATTAGGGTTACCAATCACGATGAAACTTGTTTTTTGATCAAAAAATGTTGTTTTTCATTTCTTTTTCATCGGTCCTTCATTTGTGAGCAATTTCCTAATCATTTCCATCAAAAACTCAAAAAGTCAACTTAAAAGTTGATTTTTGTGTTGAATTTTTTTGTCAACCCTTTGACCAAAAAAAGTTAACCCTGAGCCAAAATTTGATTTTTTTTTTGTTGTACAAAAAATTCCCAAATAGCCCCAATTTCATTTTGGCCAGAAAAAAATTTGAAAAAAAAATCGAATTTTTGACCATAAATCAACTTTTTAATGATTAGTCACTAAAGGGTTGACTTTTAGTCAATTCTTTGACAAAAAATGAAAAAAATATAAAAAATTTGCAAATCATTTTATTTGAGCTTCAATTTGACTTTGGCCACAAAAATTTCTCAAAAATCGATTAAGAATCTATTTTTCTGAATTTTTTGGATTTATGTTCAAAATCGTACAAAAATAAAATGACTTCTTTTCTAGTCATATTTTGGCTTAGTTTCTTTTACATCATTTGATCTGGAGTCATTTTAAGTTCACTCGTGCGCCCAATTTTGTGGTTTGGCATATCAGGGTGAAAATTTTCCATTTTTAACACTAATTAGCGGTTCCGATCAATTCTTCACAATTGGCATAATTGTGCCCTTAATCAACTTGTTTTCTTGAGGTCAATCCAAATGCAGGGTTAATTTGAGCAAATTCATAAGGGAACTTCTCGAGTTGGTAAATTTGGCACATCAAAAGGTTGTGAAATGGGGTTAAAGTGTTCCAATTGAGATGATTCGATTTGACCCATTTTGAACTAAGATTTGATTTGATAAATTGGAATTCAATTTTATTTTTTTGTCGGTAATTGGAATTCAATTTGAACATTGAACTTCAATTTCATTTTGGTGTCTAGTTCATATCATCATATCAATGTCGATTTAAATGCATTAGGCCACCTCGAGTGCAATTAATTGAATCACTTGATGTTTGGTTATATTGATTGCATTCAATTTCAATCAATTTGGTAATTGAGGGTAGGAATTGCAGAAATTGCAATAATTGTTTGGAAAGTCCGAATTCGCATGCCCATTAAATCCGTGCATGATTTTTGATATGTTAAAAGAGGTTTTTTTTTTGGCCGAAATATAGTAATTTCCATTGCTAGCCCACTAAAGGGGCATCATCAGTTGGAGAGTCTAAACATAGGATTAAAATTAAAGGCTGAGGAGGATTTGAAAATCGGTTACTAGGAAGAGAGTTGGCTCAGCGGGCTTTAGCGACCCAATCCGTTGCCCTGTTGGTTTCCGTTGACTCGTAGATGATTGAAACTCCACTTAGCTAGGCCATGATTCCTTTGCAATCATCAACAATGGACTGGTTGTGACATCCTGAATTTCGACCCCGTCTCAATAATATGGAATGGGCATTTCGTCGACGCGCCTATGGTCATTTTACTCTAAGCAAGGCCTCTCACGAGTTAACTAATCTATTAGGTGAGGCCGTTAAGGGATATAAACGTGGCAGACTTGAGAATTCGATCAAAAATTGACTGCTCAACCATAATAATTGACAAGGGTCAATACGACACCATTATAATTGATTAGTGATCGGATATAGATTTATTCGACGGAAACACGTATTTGAATTGTGGGTGATTCTACGTGATTGCGAAATTCGCGTCGAACGGCACTAACCCGATTTTCTATCGATTTTCATACTCGATACACGTAATTGAAACATTGCGATTTTTACGATAACTGAGAGTCACCTACGAGTCGAAAATGCACAAATATGGATCGAAAATTATCGACCACGGGTCAAACGCGCTAAAATCCCTAAAAGCTACCCGATAAGTTAGGTTGTACTAAAATCGCGTTCGGTCGATTTTAACCACGAAATTGACTTCGGTTTTGGGAATCAGACGTTCGAATGTGTCACAATTTATTTTTAGGACGTCGTCTCATCTTTCGGCGAATTTTCGTCGAGTCCAAAATTTTGCAGAAAAATCAATTTCGGACAAATCGAAAAAGAATTGGAAATTCGTATGGGCTGCTTTGTTGGTTTATTTGGCTGCCCAAATGACTTATTTGGTGAAGAATTAGAGGGAAAATAGCCATTGGATGGGTGTTTGACAAAGTGGGCTGAAGACTTTGAAGGCCAAACACTTGAGTGCATAGATATTTCTCAAGTTCCTCCATTGGCCAAGCATTTGACTTCCATTTCCCTCCTCTCTCTCCCATCTTTCTTCTTGCCTTTCACACGTGAGTCCCCCGCAGTAGTCCCCCATTTCCCCTCCATCTCCTTTCCTTTATTCCTTCTTTCATTCCCCCCCTCACGTTCTTTCTTTCCCCCACCAGTAGACTGCCCATTTCCCCTTCAGCTTCTCCTTATTCCTTCTTGTTGTAGCCAACCTCCACGTTTCTCCCCCTAGTTTGGTCCTTTTCATTTTGTGGTTGCCGCATATCACGCCTCATCCCTCTTCATCAACACCATCAAAACACCTCACGCTCTCCTTTCACCGCCCAATGCACCTGCCACCTCCAGCTTCTCCCTTGTTGCTGCATCACCATCCACGCCTCAGCCAACAAACCACCTCATGCTAGCAACTTCACCTTCGCCCACAACCGCACCAACAGCCCGCGGCTAGCAACCATAGCCACCACCTCATTGCCAGCCACCCGTCTCGCGTCTAACGCCACCACTAGCAACCAACCAGCAACCAAGCCAACTAGAACCGTGCCCCTAGCCGTGAGCTTGTTAGGCTGTTTCCTTGTCGATCCAAGCTTCCATTGGAGACACGGTAGTCTCAGGTTGTCACCGCCGTTGCGCTGTCGTCACCTTGAACCTGCCGCCACCCTAATCCGGTGAGTTAACTCCCTAATCCTTGATTAGATTGTTAATTGCTATTAGGGGATTAGATTAGTGCTAATTAGTTTAGTTAAATGAGTATTAAGTGAGATTAGCCTTAAGATCGATTAGTGTTAATCTAGTTTGGCTAGATTAGCCTTAAGATGGATTAGTATTGATCTAGTTGGTTGGCTTAGTACTAATGAGGGTGATTTAGCTTGGTTTAGTGGATTTTTCCTGGATCCAGTAAACTTACTGGACGCTCGCTGCTTGCCATTTTTGTGGGGAAAAATATGCTACGATTTCGAGGTTGCTTCCTTATTGAAAAATGTTCTAGATATCTTCATCTATGACATATATTTTACTCAAGATTTTAGGGGTTTAAAAGAATGATATTTTAGATTCGTTATTTGCAAAATAGAATCTCGAATTATGCTGGAAACAGTGACCTTTTGGTGTTTAAAGGATTTTTATCAATTCTTAGGGTTTGATCTTCGAAGTAGTTTCTTCACAAAAGTTGTTCATTACATCTTATAGTTTAACATAGTCAAATTTCAAATCAAACGGACAAGTTTTGAGTCTCAAACCAGACTGATTTTGGAAAACGTAATTTCTGGACATGGTCACAGTTTTTGTAACGGTTTGGGCGATTTACTAATCTCATTATAGAAGGATTTGGGTCAATGTGTCTTCATAAAAAATGTTTTTTTAAAGTGTCCTTTAAAACATATTCAAATTTTAGAATTTTATGAGTTTGTTTGATTATATTTCTGAAATTAAACTTGGAGGCGTGCAAGTGGCCCGGTTTCTGCCGGTTAGGGCCGGTTGTGATTTTGTGGCTATTCTTGATGTTGTGCTTGTTGGATAATGTATATGTGGTGATGTGGTTGACTTTTGGCATGCTGATGACTTATGCGTAATAATATGTGAATGGTTGTGCTATGGTGAGTGTTTATTGATAATGCAAAAGATGACCTTATGGGCTTTCAATTAAAAAACAATGAGGAGTCGGGTTGGACACCAAAACTTATTTGCTCAATAAAACCATGAGGTTTTAAACTAGGTGTGTGCAAATTTTGGCGAATTAATTTTGAGTACATGAGTACCTATGAATTTATTTCTAAAAGTTTTGTACAAAAAAAAAAGGGTTACTAAAAGATTGTCTTCAAAAATGGGTGTTTGGAAAAGAAAATAGAAAATAAATGAGGTGTCGGATTTGGATGCCAAATTTTATGTGTTCAATAAAACGATGAGGTTTTATATTAGATGCATGTAAAGTTTGGCGGGTTAATTTCAAATAGATGACTCCGTATGAATTTATTTCCGAAAGCTTTAAAGAAAAAAAAAAAGAGTTGCCAAGTTGATTTTTGAAAAGGGATTTTTGGCGTTCTTGGCTATATGATGGCATTATGTGTGATATTGATGGTAGTTATTGAATTTTAGTAGAAAGCTCGGTTTTATGGGTTTTTAAATGGAAAAATGCCAGGTGTCTGTTTTTGGACACCAATTCTTATGTACTATATTAAACCATGGAATTTCAAAATAGGAACCTACTAGGTTTGATGATTCACTTTTAATTACACGACCACGCACGATTATGTTTATCGAGATTTTTAATTCGAAAAAAAGCGGCCATGTTCATTATTTGAAAACAAGATATTTGAACATAAAGCATGGTGCTCTTGGCCAAGTATGTGCTCGTGTGGTCACTAAATGAACCCATCCTGATGCATATGAATACGTGGGACGATGCTCCTATATGGAATGCCATCTAGGCAGGGGTTCTGGACGATGCCGGTCACGGTGGAGGTCGGGTCGATGCTCCTGTGTGGAATACAATCCTGATGCGTATGATGCCGTCCTGATACGCAGGATGATGCCGTACTCAACGGAGCGAGACGACGCCCGATTATGCCGGATGACCGTCGACTGTTGAGTTGGCTGTGGTCAATGGGTCATAATAACTGGAACACGCTTCTATGATTGTGATAGCTACGCCTGATTATGGGATAAAATTGTGTGACACGGTATGAGACGTGTCATAACGGTTTGGCCTTATAATCGGGACTCATGTGATTGAAATGATGTGTTTAGCTTGGAAATCAGGGACCGACCATAAGATTTTTGTCCAGTCACGTAGGAGGAAGATATTCTCTGTTGGCTTTGGTGCTTGACCACAAATCTAACAGGTTGGATCAGGTAGCATGTGCCTTTTGTACAAGTTTTCCTTTGTTGGAAGAGCATTGTTGCATATATTCCAAAGTAAGAATCAAATTTTGGGGAAGGTCGGGAGTTTCCATATCTTGTTCCATAGTGATTTTGGAACTTGGTAGGAAGAGGATGGATTATGTATGGTGGGGAGTGCTGCTCTGTTATGTATTCGGTTGTAGCCACTCTTAACAGTATAGGAACTCTAGTTGTTGGCTGTCCACACTAGCTTATCTGAGTGGAGATGTAGGCTAAGAGGGTTAGCTGGAATCTCTTTAACTACACTTTCCTAAAAAGTTCATTTACTCTTCGAGTATCCCATTCCTTGGCTTCATGGTCAATTAATTTAGCCACCACTCTTGGCTCATCCCGATTTGCTAGGCCTATGAGTCTTCCAAAAGGAAGCCATACATCTTCTCCAATTTGGATTCTCTATCCATCTCCAACCTCCCATCTAGTGGCAGGTTCGATTGCATCTCTCCCCACCAATAAACTTTGTCATCCCCACGAAGGACGGGGACCTTTGTTTGCTACCCAGAAATCACATCGAGGAAAGTAAATACTTTTAAGAACATGACACCATAGGGCATCCGGTTGTTGGACAATTCTCCAAGCATGCTTCCCTAACATTGCTTTGTTAAAATCCACTAAATCCTTGAAACCTAGGCCACCACTGTCCTTCCTAGTTTTCAGATTTTACCAGTTTTTCCAATGAATACCTCTTCTAGCTACATTATGTTTCCACCAAAATGAGGCTATTCGCTTTTCAATAGTGCGGCAAATGGAAGTTGGAATTTTAAAAATGGACATAGCATATTGGGGTAGAGCTTGAATAACTGTCTTAATGAGAATATCTTTTCCAGCCTTCGAGATCAACCTCTCTTTCCATCCTTCAAGTTTCCTCTCGAATTTAGCAAGGATCCAAGCAAACATTTGCTTTTTTGTGCGACCCAGTCAGATGGAATTCCAAGGTATTTCCCTTTTTCTTTTTTTTTTTCTGAGATAGGAACTCTCAATTCAGCAACTAAATTCTGTTAAAGGTTGTGTGGACAATCTCTCCCAAAGAAAATGCCTGATCTATTAAGGTTTATAGCTTGTCCAGACACATAACAGTATTGGTTCAGTACATTGGCTACATTCTGAACTTCTCTTATCGTTTCATCTAAGAAAAATATGGCATCATCAATGAAGAGGAGATGCGAGAGCATTGGGCATATAGGATTTAGGCAAATACCCTTTATACTTCCATCTTGTACAGCTTTACTCATAAGGGTTGAGAGGACATTAGCCATGATAATGAATAGATAGGGGGAGAGAGGGTCCCCTTGCCAAATTCTTCTAGTAGGCCTAAAGATAGCTGAAAGCTCACTATTAACTAAGATGCTGAAAGACACCGATGAGATACATTGATTTATCCATTTGACCCATTTCTCATGGAACCCCAGCCTTAGCATATAGTCACATAGAAAATCTCATTCAACTCTGTCATACGCTTTTTGCATATCTAGTTTTAAAATGGCTTGAAATTAACGCTTTCTCCTTCTCATCCTTAGTTGAGAATCACCTCTTGGACGGGAAAATTGTCCAAAAAGTTCTAAACCTATTGCACTTTTGTCAATTTAGTCCTACACCTTTTAACTTTGCCAATTGAATCTTAAACCTTTTCACTTTTTGCCGATTTAGTCCATCAGGCCAATTTTGGTCGAAAAATGCTGACGTGGACGCCGGTAGTGCCACGTAGGACTGACTGCGCTGACGTGGACAATTTTTAATAATTTTTAATAATTTTTTTATTTTTTTTGAATTTTTTGAATTTTTTATTTTTCCCTTTTTTCTTGTCTTTTTCTTTTCTTTTTTTCTTTTTGGCTTTTTCCTTGGCCTTTTCTGGTAGCCGGCCACCAGCCACAAGCGACGGCTAGCCACCGACCATAGCCGGCCAGCTGGCCTCGCCCGCCACAGGCGAGGCCCGACCGAGCAAGGAGGAGCACCGGTGAGGGAAATCCTCACCCAGGCGCGGCCCGGCAAGGGTCGCCTGGGCGAGGCCAACCCTCCCCCAGGCCAAGGTGGCCTCGCCGGGTGTTGGCCGAGTGACGGCGACACCGGGTGAGGCCGCCCTGGCCCCGGCGAGGACCGACCTCGCCAGATCTAGCGAGGGGAGCCCTCGCCGGGGCTCGCCCTAGCCCAAGTGAGCATTGGCCTCGCCCCTGGCCAGGCGAGTGATGGTCGGCCACCGACCACAAGCCGACGCCCACCCGGCCAAGGGTGAGGGCTGGCCTCACTAGATCTGGTCTGGGCGAGGGCGAGCCCCGGCGAGGGCTCCCCTCGCCAGATCTGGCTAGGTCGGCCCTCACCGGGGCTAGGGCGGCCTCGCCCGGCGTCGCTGTCGCTCGGCCAACGCTCGGCGAGGCCACCCTAGCCTGGGGGAGGGTCATCCTCGCCCAGGCGACCCTTACCGGGCCGCACCTGGGTGAGGGCTTCCCTCACTAGTGCTCCTCCTCGCTCGGCTGGGCCTCGCCTGTGGTGGGCGAGACCAGCCGGCCATCGGAAAAGGCCAAGGAAAAAGCCAAAAAGAAGAAAAGAAAAGAAAAAGAAAAGAAAAAAGGGAAAAAATAGAAAATATAAAAATAAAAATAAAAAATTCAAAAAAATTTAAAAAATATTAAAATATTATTAAAAATTGTCCACATCGGCGCCGGCAGTCCAACGTGGCACCGCCGGCGTCCATGTCAACATTTTCCGACCAAAATTGGCCGGATGGATTGAATTGGCAAAAAGTGAAAAAGGTTTAGGATTCAATTGGTAAAGTTAAAAGGTTTAGGACTGAATTGGTAAAAGTGCAATAGGTTTATGACTTTTTGGACAATTTTCCCCCTCTTGGACTATAAAGATATTATCTTGGATCTGGCGGTCACTTATGAAAGCAGTTTGCTCCACAGAGATTATCTTTGGCAACCAAGGTTTCAGCCTATTAGCCAGCACCTTCACTATAATCTTATAATTGAAATTACAAAGGTTTATAGGTCTGAATTGGGTGATATTTTCTGGGTTTGTTACTTTATGAATGAGAGTAATATGCATTCTATTAAGCTCTGGTTCAAACGTACCTTGGCTGAAAAAAGATTGCGCCATGCTGAAGATGTCTTCATTGATGATAGGGCAATAACTTTGATAAAATAAACCATTTAGCTTGTCCGGTCCCGGAGCCTTTGTAGCCCCTAGCTTAAACACAACAACTTTAACTTCTTCTTTTGTGACTAGTTTAATAAGATCTTCATTCATCTCCTCATTGACCACCGCTGCACATTGATCTAATACAGGTTGGTAGTTTCGATCTCCCACTAAAGTAAATAAAGATTTATAGAAGCTTCGGATGTGATGTTTGAGAGTTTGGGGGTCCCTGCACCAGGTTTGATCATCAATTCGAAGCATGGATATTTTATTCCGTTGTCTTCTTTGGACTGTTGTAGCATGGAAAAACTTGGTGTTTTGATCCCCCCATTTTAACCAGTTAATTCTAGACCTCATGCACCAATACATCTCTTCTTGCCTCCACAAGTCTTCAATTTTCCCAACAATGTTACTGATCTCCTCTCTGTTTTGCACCCCATTCATTCTATTAGTCAGCTCCATAAGCCAGAATTTAAGGGGAATGATCTATTTTTGGGCACTTTTAAATTTCTTCCTACTCCATTTATTTAATTCAGCAGCAACCAGCCTTGTTTTATGTGCAAGACTAATTTCAGTTGTTCTATTTGCATGCCAAACTCGTTTGATCACCTCCTCACACTCGGGGTCTTCTATCCAAAACTATTCAAATCTGAACATTTTCTTGATTTTCTTCTCCATATGATCTAGAGATAATATAATTGGGCCGTGATACGAACCTATCGCCGGTAGTGCAAAAGCCATCGCATTTGGGTATAGTACCCTCCACTCCAAATTACAAAGCGCCCTGTCTAATCTCTTCTTTACTAATGCGCTGCCTTCCCTGTTATTGGACCAAGTATAAGTGCAGTTGGTTTAATTTGGACGAATTTGGACCGTTTCTTTTTAATTTAGCACATTTCTCTTTCAATTATATAGAAAATCCTTTACAAAGACCTAACTGCACAAAATTCTGGATAGAACCGGCCAGCCAAGACCGGTTCATACCAATCCGACTAGCCTCCAGCTTTAGCCAATTCTGGCAGCTGGTCGCCACCACCACAAGGTGATGCATTTTCAGATCGTTGGATGGGCCACATCATTATCGCATGTGATTAAAAAATCAACTAACCAAAAACTTGATTAATCTCTAAGTCTCTTTGATCTTATCTTGAAAGGCTAAATCCTAATCATTGATCAAATCAATGGTTAGGATTCACTCTTGGCATGACTATATAAGCATTTTCCCTTCAAATTTCAAACGGGTGCTGCATGTTCAGATCCCTCCCTCCCTCCCTCCCTCCCTCAGCCAACCACCTCTTTGCCGCCACCCAACCGGCCATGCGTCGGCCTCCCTCCGGTGATCCACCGAAACGCTGACAACCTTTGGAACCTCCCTCACTAGTCACAAGTCTCGCTGACCGATTCCCTCGCTGGACGACCATGATTGGCGGCTTTTCCTCTCGGGTGTGCATCCTATCCTAGGTGCCGTTCTTCAATGCAACAAGGTCAGTAGCTTCATTCGGCCTTGATGATCATCCTAGGCAATCCAATCATCCTGACAGTGATCAGCGGCTTGTCCTCGAGCTTGTGGTGGCCAAAGACTTAGAGGATCTTTGCCAACAGTCACCAATCTTCTTAAACTTTACTTGATACTCATCCTTTGGTTATTTCTTTGCTAGATCAAGCTTGACTCTAACTTGAAATTTTATCATTCGATCTAGATTATCAGAGAGCTAATCTTGGTGCCATTCTTAGTTTGTGGTGGCTAGAATAGCTCATTTGAGCTCAAGTTCGAAGACAACAAAGGTAAACTTCTTAAGCTTAAATCTGATGAGGCGAAATCACCATAGGTGATCAAGGCTAGGATTCGAACCCTAGGTGGCTATTAGATGTCCAGATTGATGATTTAGATGAGTTGTGATTTTTGATGATGAGTCTAGTGCTTGATGATTTCATATTCACTTGTTTTGGAAATTCGTAGGTTTGTTTTGACTAATCTGATAAACATCTTCGAATGAGCTATTAGATTACTTTATTTGGCTTTGATGTCCTCTAGTAATTCAAAGTAGACTTCATGAGCTTTTCATAGATATATTATATGCTCGATTTAGCCATCGTTTGCCATGTATGCTTGTTGCAAGATCATATTCTGATTCTGGAACTGAAGTTGTTCTGATAAATATTCTGTTTTCACCGACCTTATGCTGTTTGTTCATTTTTCATGATTTTTTGTGCTGTGATTCTCGAGCGGGTGTCTTTACAAAACTTGATCAAGACACTTAGATCTATAGCATATACAGATTTCATGAAATTTGAAAATCATTTGGTTGGGTCGATCACGTAGAAAAAGTCCAGGCTGCAATATGAAAAATCGTTTCTCTGACTGACCTGTATTGGTTCCTCATTTTTTTATAAAATCACATGTCGACAATCTTAAGTGGACTTGTTCATGAAAATTATTCGTAACACATATCTTTACAACATATAAAATTTTCATAGGATTTGAGATTGATTTGGCTAGGTCGATCACCTGTAAATCGTTCTTGTTGCATTCGGTGATTGACGTGCATCAGTTCTTAGATTTTTATAATATCATGTATTTAGAATCTTAATTTGAGTCCTCATGAAAATTGTAGGTATATTCAACTCCTATATGTTGTAAAATTTTCATGAACAAAAAACTTCATAGGTAGATATGATTAGTCTTGCACTGCACGATTTCCTATTTGTAAAGTGGATGTTTCAGCATGACCATTGTCTGTTCTGTGATTATTATAAAATCATGCGATGATAATTAGGAATTAATTCTTCATAAATTCTGTTTTTCATGTCATGATCTTTAATATGTAAAATTATTAGGCAGAAAGAAGCTCATTAGGTTGATGAGAAATGCTGTGAATTGAATGGTTTTGCTTGTGTAATATTGTTTTTCCAAAATGACCTTTGCATATTCTCTGATTTTTATAAAATCTTGCATGCTGAATCAAGTGATGTTATCTTCGTGAAAATTGATTGTGAAATGTTATATTTTTTTTCCAAATTTCGAAAAACAAAAACACTGTTTGCTATTTTTCATGAGTGCCACAAAGTTGCAAGGCGTTCTGAAACTCTGTTTTCCAAAACTGACTATCAGTCAATTTTGAATTTTGATGAATTCATGTGATGCAAATTTTAAATGGTGTTCTTCATGAAATTTATAAAGGAAATTTTGAACTTTGATTAGACACTTATTTCATTGAATTTGAAACCCATTAAGATGTTAAAAAAGACCCGTTCAGAGTGCCGTTAATTCTGCACCCACGTTCTTTTCTAAACGTCTGAGTTTATTTCATAATTTTAATGAGCTTAGTGTCCTTTTCTGAAAATCTTCAAAACACGAAAGTTGTAGATAATGATCCCAACTTTCTTTTGACCTCAATTTTGTCGGAATTGATACATGTTTGACCATTGAAGGAACCTGATCAGTGTGCCGATTTATCCGCACCCAGGTTCTGGAATTTATTTACCAAAAAATCAAGCTTGTTTCAAAATTTCAACAAAGTTGATGTCATCGTTTATCATCATTCAGAATATGAAAATTTTCCCTTGGAGGACTTGTAAATTTATGTTTTTGTTTGCAAATTTTCAAAGTTCAACCTTTTGAATTGCTTGTTCGTGTTCCATTTGATTGATCGCGTCGTTTACATACTTGGACGATTATGATTGCTTTGAATGGATAAGTGACCCTGTTTGGTTCATTTTCTTTGAATGATTGCTTGAGAACCAAGGTCCTATGACCTAAACACATGAACTTCTACTCTCTTCGCATGTGATTTCTAGATGTTTTAGGACTGATGCATATTGAGGGGGAAAACCAAAAGGAGACACTTAGACCCGAATCAGGAGTTTTTCGACCTTGACCGCCGCTTATGTACGTAAGAGATGGCCAAGTATCGACCGCTAAAATCAATCAATTAGTGGACATAGGTCAGCTCAATATGCATGAACCTCAAAGGCTAACCCCGAGGTTGTGTTTTGTGTCATGAATTGTTTTGAGTTGTTTGAACTTGTGTGGATGTATATGATTGCATTTGATTGTATTTTTGAATGCTAGTTTAGCATTAGTTTAGGATTAGAATAGTCCAAAGGTAATCCTTAGAGGAGGTGGTCCAAAAGACTTGAAGACGACAGAATGGTCGATATCTAATCTGACTTTTTGTCTATTTGTACCTATTCATTCATTGACATGTGTCTTGGCTTCCCAATTTGTGTTGTATAAATACCCTACGAGTTACGGTTTACCTTTCTTGCACTTAGAATTATTACTTGTATGCTTACCTTGAGTGTTTACTTTCTCGCTCTGCGATTTCCATTATTTGATTGCTTTTCTTTTCATTTTTTGATAGTTAATGTAGAATGGCATGAATGAACCATCCATGTGTGATACAAGTTGCACAAAAATGTAAAAAAGACCACTTGATCACTTTAGATAACAATCCAACTCATTGGTACTGAAAGGGCGCTAATAGACATCTTTAGCGTAACCCAAGTCCTCGAACCCACAAAATCGCTGATTTCATGGAAATCAAGGAAGGTCTCCCGACCCTTGATTGGGTTTCTAGGTGGCCCCCAACAAAGAGGCTAAGTGGCGACTCATAGATAATGTTTTTAGGTTCTCTAAAAACTTTAAAATAAATTGTTGCCGCGCGAAGTATGGGTTTGTGAGAACCCACGTTCTCGATTGATTGACCTCTCAAACAAACATTAAAGATGATGTTTTCGAGCCTTCTTTATGTGATGCGCCTTGAGATTGTCACTTGAACAAGTAGCTCAAATCTATTCGCAGGGATTAAAGATCCGAAGGGATAGGTCGTGACAACTGTAAATCTCAATTGAGAGGATGAAGTGGAGAGTTTGACCGACAACAAAAAATAGACTGATATTGCCATAGCTACTCAAATTGGCAACGTCCAAGCCGTAAAATTGCTCGTTAATGAAATTGCGGACTTGCCTCTTAGGCTCGATGGGGACTGTGGGAAGAAAGTGGGCAGAATACGACTCACCTCTTTTTGATGCGTAATGAACAATTTACTCGGAACAGATGTTGAATTGCAGATGAACGACGAACAATATTACTTCACGTTGGTCTGAATCCAATTACGAGGAAAACATTCAATTTCCACAGCGTGAATGCCAATTGTTTTCGTAAAGGAGAAATGGAACGCCTTCTTTTTCTTTGATGGAAATAGGACAAGAAAAGGAGAACACTTTCTTTCGGAGCATACATTCTGCTAACCATCCCAACGGTTATCTTTAGAAGATTTTTGTACGACTTCCTTGTATCTTTTCAAATGGTGTCTTTCCATCATAACATATCAAGACGAAACGGTGTATTCTAACTGCACCCCATCATGGACGTACTAATAAAGTATAACATCTCCCACTCGGACATGATGGGCTTGATAGTGCTTTATCAAGAATATAAGGCATTCAACATTCATCAACTTTATAAACAATTCATACTGGTAAGAAAGCCGTGCGACTAGTGAGTACACCTGCACTTGGGAGCTCAAATTATGCACCTATTAGGAATGACATAATGGCTACAACCCTAAAAAGAAATAAATAATTGATGTCTTACAGTGTTCTAGACATATTTTGTTGCATCAATCCAAGTATACATATCCCTTAAATGTTATACTTGATTATTCTCACAACACCATGTATTTACAATTATATCCACAATCACAGAAGGCGATATAATTGGTCGACCAGTAAATACATGTGATAGATGTAAAACAACAATAGTCTTCATTCGCACTCATATCTCTCTCCATTGCAGAACAACTGCTTTCCCAGACACGTCCCATAAAGCCATATCTATTCATGACCGCTGGTAACATGCTAAAGTAGCAACATTAATCTTTCACTTCGAGAATATAGTCAAAAAGTAACATAGAGCACAAAATGATGTAAATAATAAATTACCTCAAGGGCTCACACGACGAGTAAATAGAGATAATTTCACTCATTTTCCCTTGTTGGTCGTACAATGCACATGTAGTATGGATTTCTCTTTTTATAAGAGCGTATGTCATTTATTAAATATATCCACTATAGGAGTCTTTGCTTAAACATAATCACATGCTTCTAACGTACTCCAGTTTAGCTCAAGTGCTATATCAGCTCGCTTTTTATAACGCCCAATTAAGTATTTGCATCTGGCATCTTTCAGGCATACATGATTGTGGGACTATCATGTTCGGTCTTATTATATATAAATCACAAACCTTTTCTTGACTCCAGTCAAGACAACATATTATTTTATGTACTAAACTTGCTCTTCAACATTTATTTGTACATAACGTCTCATCTCAACGTGCTAACTATAGCACTTGAGGTGATTACTCATGTGAGTAAGCCAATCATTGCCTGCTGACATACTTTTCAATAATATATGTGTGTTTATGCTAGTCTCATAATGGATTTGTACTTATTGATAAAACATCAAGTCACTAATGAATAAACAAGTACAATACATATGTCCACATATACATAAACCAATGATCCTCTACAATAACACATATCACATTCTACGTAATCATAGTGATATCCTATGGTCAAGAATACGTCTCTAAGAACAGCCTTCGTAAATGGATCAGTAACCATTCTATTAGTTGAAATGTATTATAGGATCACTTCTTTATGCGTTATTATATCTCTGATGAAGTTGTTCTTTATGTCAATGTGCTCCGTCCTTCCATGATACTTAGGATCTTTCACATAGGCAATGGTTGCTTAACTATTGTAATAAACTATCACCAATCTTGGAACCTCGGTAACAGTGGCTAAATTTTCCAAAAAACATTTTAGCCATAGTGCTTCTTACACCGCGGCAAAGCACGCAATAAATTTTGCCTCTATCGTAGACAAGGCCGTGCATGTCTATTTCTTGCTATTCGAAGAAATTGCACCTTGATTGAGCAAGAATACATATCCAGAAGTCGATTTACACTCATCTAGGTCTCCATCACATCAACATTTGAATAGCCTAATAGGCGTAAATTATTTCCTTGGTAACAAAGTCAATAGTTGGTGCCTTTTAAGTATCTCAGGATCCTCTTCACTACTTTTCAGTGTGCTTGACCAAGATTTGATTGATATCGGCTCATCAATCCCACGGCCCGATACTTTATTTTCTTCTGGACTCTTAGGACACATCTTAATACTTAGGCTTTCACCTTGCATGACAGGTGTCATGTCTCGATAATCCGAGCACGTGTCCATCCCTCCGCAGTCGATTAAATAGCGACATCCCAGGACGCATCGCCGATCCATTCATTTTAATGCGCATGCGAAAGCAAATAATTAATTCCCAGACAACAACAAGATGGGATAGAAAAGTAGGGCCACAATTTTCAAATCAACATATTATTAAAAAACACAATCTGGGTTACAACAGAGGCTAACTCTAAGGTCTAAGTACAAGAAGTCTATCTTCAAAAGAACTTCTGAGCCATCCATGCTCTTGACCTTTCTGCCTCAAGCTCGAGGTTATTCGCCCTAGTGACCTGAAAATGTTATCCCACAACGGGGTGAGATAATGTCTCAGCAAGTTCACCCCCTAAGTTCCAACTAGGAAAAAAATACGCCCCAAGGGCTGCCTAAACACAAGCACGAGTCAGAGAACTTACCTTTGCCTCAGTTTCTTCTTGCAAGAAGGTATAATTCACAATTCATCGAATCACATCAACAATGCAAATCATCACATCGGATCGAATCATCGATCAATCGACTTAGTCGATTCCATGTCATCAAGACCATCTCTCGATCAATTAAATCAATACTATCTATCAAGTTCAACCACATTAAGAACTGCTCACCTTAAGCTGAAGATAAATAGTATAGCTCGCCCAAAGCTGATAATATAGTATACTGCTCACCCAAAGCTGACATATCAAAACCCTCAAGCTGATATAGTATACTAATAATGCTCACCAAAAGTTGCTAAGGTATACTGCTCACCCAAAGCTGACATATCAAAGTCCGTAGACCGATATAGTATACCGGTATACTGCTCACCCAAAGCTGACATATCAAAGTGCGTAAACTGATATAGTATACCCCTAATGCTCACCCTAAACTAATAAAGTATATTGTTCACCCAAAGCTGATATATCAAGTCCGTAAACTGATATAGTATACTTGTTCTCACCAGCTGAGAATGCCACCATTTTTATCATTCCTGATAAAAATAATCGTGTATGGGTACACGGTCGACCTTAGCTAAAATACAATATTTTCCTTTTCCAAAACTCCCACCATTTATGCAGTCCATAAAAACATTTTTTGCGTTGTAAACTGACGCTCGGTTATTTTCTAATTAATAATTGAAATTAATAATTTTTTGGATAAATACCCCACAATTGCAATCAACACTCAAATTGCACAAAATAGCAGTCAATTAACTAAATCAATCACACCATTGCAATCAGCATAAAATTCCGATCACCGGCTATTCCGGTCTAATTTTCGGAAAATAATTAATTAATTAAATAATTACGGAAAATAATTATTAAATACCAAAATGCACACTTAGGCCCGTAATGCCTAATTAAATACCGATTCGAATTCGAAAAATTTCCGAACCTATCTAAATAAATACTACCGCATATTTACTTGCTAATTGCACTAATCTAACCACCTAACATGCAACAATGATTAACTAAATTACTAATCCATTCTAACTAACCACCTAATCCTAGCTTAACTTAAACTAATCAACTCTTAAATTTCATTAGCTTCTTAAGCGAGGATTAGCGAGTAAACTCACTGGATTAACATGAAAATCGGTCCACGGCGACAGCGACGCAACAGCGGCCGATAAACTCCGAAGCGGCGGCACCAACGGGAGCCCGGACCGGGCCGAAATCGGCCCCGCAAAGCCCACGATCGAGCTGAGTTTCTGCTCAAGGCTGGCTGCGGGTTAGCTTAGCAGCTTGGCTCGGTTGCTTCGGTGGTTCTGCTGGAATGGAGCTGCTGCGGTTCCGCTTGGCTTCGTGGCAGCGAGAAGTCAGCTTCGTACGGTGGTCTTTGAACGTGGAGTAGCTGTTGGCGAGGTGGACCGCTCGCTGGTGGAGCTGCAAGGGGAGAAGCAGCAGCGACGATGCTACTACTTGGGTGTGCGGCAGCTGGCAACGAAGAAGGAAGCAGCTAGCCGAAGTCAGTGTCGTTGCTAGAGTTGACCGAGGGGAAGAAGACGCCAGTGGGGCAACTTCGATGGAGCTTGCTAGCGTGAGTGGGTTCAGCATGGCAGAGGAGAAGAGACCGTGTGTGGGGGTGTTGGGTCTTCGACCAAATGGAAGAACAAAAGAAAAAGCAGAAAAAGAGAAGAGGGAGAGGGAAAGAGACTTCGGCAGAGAGGGGGAGGGATAAAAGGGCAGGGAATTGTCGGCCACGAGGGAGGAGAGGACGTGCGGCAATTAAAGAAAAGAGAGAGAGAGAGAGAGAGAGAGAGAGTCGTGCGAAATGGATAAGGAGGGGGGGCCGCAAGTCAACAAAGCAAAAGCATAATGAAGATTGCTGCAAAGGGGGCAGTCAGTTGGGGAGGGAGAAACTGAAGAAGGGGGAAAGAAAAAGGTTAAATAAAATATTCTATACTCAAATTTCTTTGTCCCACAAGCTTTCATGCATATCTACTTAAGTCCCCCAATACTTTCTAGCACAATAGTTCCACAAATAACACAATTTGGTGCCAAAAGTTGCAGCCCCCAAGCAAGCCTACGAATTTCACTCAATTTCGAATTCTATTTCCTTTATCCCGGAATCCGATTTCTTAACAAATCTCTCCGATTGATGTCCAATTTTGATGAAGAAAAAGCTCACACAATTTTCTTTCGCCAAGTAGCTCACATAGGAGGCCAAAATCCCTTCAAATTGGCCAATTCAAATTTCCGTTTGTTTTCTGAAGCGTCCGAATTGATTTTCCGTAAAAAAATCTCGAACTCGCCGAAAATTCCTCGAAAGATAAGTCGACATTCCTAAAATAAATTGTGACTTGACAGAACTTTCAATTTTTGAAATCGGGTTCAAATTCGCCATTAATTTCAACCGGACGCGATTTTAACGTGACCTAACCTACCAGGTAGCTTTTAGGAGTTTTTGGTGCAATTGACCCATGGTCGATTTTCTTCGAGCCACACATACCTCTTCAACACATTGGCGACTCTTGGTTGTCGTGAAAATATCAAGTTTTCAAATACGGACACAGGGTGCCAAAACAACAGAAAAATCAGTTTAGTGCCGATCGACGAGAATTTTACAAATTAGTGGAATCACCCACGTTTAGCCACACATCTCAGTCGAACCGACCTATCTCTGAATTCTGATCGATTTTCAGCTATGCCATAATGACCCTTACAGACTAGCATGGTCGAGCGGTCGAATTTTCAAGTCTATAGCATTTATATTCCTTAACGACTTCACCCGATAGGCCAGTTATCTCGTGAGTGGCCATCTCAGATAAAAGCACTACGGTCACGTCGATGAAAAGCCCGACTTATCCAATCAAAATCAGAATTAAATTTTTAGGATGTCATAATAGGGGTATCAATAGGATTACAATACTGCATATTGAAACGTTTAAGAATCTTCATTATATAAGACTCTTGTGATAAAGCAAAAAGTTTCATTGATCAATCTCTTTCGATATTAACTCCTAATATATAAGCAGCTTCTCCTATGTCCTTCATTTCAAAATTGAATGACAACCATTCTTTTATGGTGATAACCAAACCTTGTCATTTCCAGCCAATAAAATGTTGTCCACATAAAGTGATAAAATCATAAATTTATCTTCGAACCGCTTGACATATACACAGTGATCTTCTTCATTCATCGTGAATCCAAAAGTCGTTATGGCTCGATGAAAACGAAAATACCACTGTCTAAATGATTGCTTAAAGCCATATATTGAGCGATGAAGCTTGCAAACTTTATGCTCTTAACCTTTAGCTATAAAACCGATTACCTATTTCATATAAATTTCCACATCTAGTTCTCCATTGAGAAATGCCATCTTTACATCCATTTGATATAATTCAAGATCCAAATTTGCAACGACGGCTAGGATAAGGCGTATTAAGGCAAATCTTACAACTGATGAAAATTTTTTCTCATAATCTATACCCTCTTGTTGAGTATAACTTTTCGCCACAAGACAACCCTTATACTTTTCAATGGATCCATATGCCCTTCGCTTAATCGTAAAAACCTATTTGTTTTCAATAACCTTGCGATTAGGTAGTAGGTCAACCAAGTCTCAAACGTAATTTGCCCTTATTGACTCAATTTCATCTTCCAAAGCTTTTCTTCATTCTTCCTTATCAAAGGATGAGAGAACCTCTTGAATAGTCTTACGCTTGGCATCGTCTTTCTGAGCAATCATAAATGCTTTCCCTTCAATCTCAAAACGAAGATGATGAACACTTTTATGATTACTTTTACATAACTAAATTTTTCTTGAATTCAGTTCGCCAGGCAATGCAACACTCTCATTAGATCTTGTATGTTGAGGTAAATTTTTATTTCCCTCTACAACATTAGTAGGTGTGTCATTAGAATATTTCATCTCATATAATTGGAAGTCTTTATTAATCTCTCATCTACTAGGAAAATCGTTCTCCAAGAACGTGACATCTCATGACTCCATTTCGGTCATACTTTCATCAGCTTGTTCACCTATGAACACGTACCCTTTGGAGTATTCATAATATCTTATAAAGATACATTTCTTCCTTCCATGACCTAATTTGTCATATTTATAAGAAGAATCATAAACATAAGCTGCATATCTGCATGGAGGTAGATTACTTAAGTCTGGTTTCCTACTAGTCCATAATTCATAAAGGGTGGAAATGATTGATTTTAAGGGCACTTGATTAAGTACATAGGCAACAGTCAATAACACATCTCTCCAATAGGAGATAAGTAAATTTGCTTACGCCATCACAAACCTAACCATTTCCAATAGGGTTCTATTCCTTCTCTCAGCAATCCCATTTTGTTGTGCAGTACCAGGAATAATCAATTGTCGTCTAATTCCCTTTTCATCACAAAGAGTCTTGAATTGCTCAAATAGATACTCATGTCCGCGATCGGTTCTCAATGCCTTTATTATTTTGCTCAACTAATTTTCTACTATCGCTATGTATCGTCTAAAGTAGTCTAATACTTTTGACTTATGGGAGATCAGAAAGACATAACCGAAACACGTGAAGTCATCTATGAAAGTAATGAAATATGAGGCTCCATGCCTTGCCCTCATGTCCAAAGGATCACAAATGCAAAATGTATGAGTTACAATGGAAATTCAACTCTAGTTCCTTTACTGAATGGTTTTCTAGTTGCTTTTGCCGCTAAACAATATTCACATATAAGTAGATTAACATTAGTTAGTGACCCTAAAAAGCCTTCTCTAGCTAATCTTTGCATTCTTTATAACCCAATGTAACTTAATCTAGCATGCAAAGTACTTGCATCAATCTCAACATTACTAGTAGATGCAATTAAAGAAAAACAATCATTGACATTAACATTATATTGATCATAGTCAATGTGTAATACCATAAAACCATTCAATACATGACATGAACCATAATGAACTATTTCAAAAAAATATCAACACAATCACCATGGAAATTCAATACATAACCTAGGCTAAGAAGAACAACTACAGAGACCGAGTTTTGTGAAATATCTAGAGCATAGAGGACATCATATAGGAATAGACTTCGATCACCACGTAAAATTAATTTATATGTGCCGATACCCTCAATTCAATTCTTGAGTTATTCCCAACATATATCCATCTTCTTCGAGGCTATATTCGACAATACTCTACAAATGTTTCTCAGTCTCTAGCTACGTGGTCCGTTGCTCCTAAGTTTACAGTCTACATTAGATGAGATTCAACAAGTATTACAGTGTTCGAAATAAAATTATTATTTAAAGTAATGGAGTAATAGGATACCTCTTTCAATTCAGTGCATTCACGAGCAAAGTGACCCATCTTACCACAATTGTAGCACTTCATATTGGCCTTGTCCTTCTTCCCACCACGTTTTTTGCATCGGAAGGTCTTAGCCCTCTAAGGTGCATGATCAGTTTTCTTCCCTTTGTTGTTGAATTGATGATTCATTTTGCGCTTGAAGCCCGAAGCTTTGCATGAACTCGATTCAGCAACATAAGCATGGATAGAGGATTTCGCAACCTCTAGACGCTCATCATCTAATTCCAAATGACGCGATATATCATCAAAAGTGACAATATTATCATTATGCATTATGTTGATCTTCATATGCTCCGAATTGTCAAGAAGAGACCTTATTACAGCCTAAACTTGTTGTTTATCAATAAGGGAGTGACCTGTCGACTTCAGCTCATGAATCATGTTTGACATCTCTCGAAGATGCTATCTCATTGTTACATTTGGGCACTTTCGATATATAACTTGATGGTGAGTCTCCTCAACTTAATGGCAGATGTACCCCTAAACTTATCTTTCAAGACAACTCACATTACTTAAGTTCTATCATAACTTTCAAACTCACACATGAGATCATCTTGCATACAACTCAGCAATGCTATTTTTCTTCTTCCAAGCTTGATAAGCTTCTAGATTTCTCATGTGTTGAGCTGAAGTTCCATGCTCAGGTTCATCCATGGTGTGGTTAAGGGTTTCCAAAACATCTTACTCCTCAAGGATGTATTGAACCTTTTGGTGCCAATATCATAATTGTCACCGTTTAGCTTCTCACCCTTATTGAGGTCAGCCACAATGGCCTTGGATGCAGAAGCCATAATCAATTGCTATAACACATTGACATAATAAGCGCAGAATCAATACTAGCACATTTTTTCAGAGTAACACATATATTTAATTTGCAGCAAAGACAAACTAAATTAATGATAATTTAACAAAAGACACAGAATTGAAAGTTCACTATGTTTCCAATCAGCTCTTATGTACGATTGTTTTACTATCATTAATTAGTTTAATTTGCGCAAATTTTAAGTTCTAGGTGAGAACTCTTCCGAATTCTACCAACCTACGAACTCTCACAAGAAAAAATAATTACATGATTTCATGTAATTTCTACATTTTTTTTCATTAACACCAAAGGCATAGAATGATGTGAACCAATGTACAAAAAATAATCATGCAACAACTATAATCAAAACCGTAATTTAACATGTAACGACAAAAATAAGGATTTCATACTATTGTTCGAATTTTCTTGAAACTAAAAAATTGCAAGTATATTAAACTACATACATGCTATCATCGAACCAAGCTCTACACAACATATATAATATCATTTTCATGTAAGCTAGCTATTGTATTTTCAAAACCATAAGAAAAAACAGGCTAAAAATGAATAAACTATGCATTCATACCCTAAATATACGCGTACTTAGGGTTCCGTACACAATTTTATACATTTATAAAACTTAAACATGCAAAATAACTATACCACAGTGTAGGGCACATCCAAACAAACAAAACGCCGCCGACGACGTTCCAATCCGACACCCCACGCGCCCACATGCACCGCCTGAGTGTGCAGCATGTGTGGCGCATGCGCCAGCAAGCTAGAAGGCTCCTGGCCGGTTTGACCAGTCCAACCGGCGATCGATCCGACCGATTTGACCGCCGGACTAGTTGACTAGTCAATGGGTTAGGTCTCAAGTCGAATCCCCAGTCGATCACCGGCCGGCCAACTATCGCTAGCAGTGACATCATCCAACGGTTATCGATCGTCGGATGACGTCAACACATGTCGATTCGCCGACGCACGCGTGGCGCTCTAGCATTCCCAGCATGTTGGGCACGTCCAACGTCCTCTGGTGGTGCTCCACCCACCGTTCAACTCGTCTCGACAAGTACTTTCACCCTGTATATTTGAAAATTGATTTTGCCTGAAAAAATATTTCGAAAAATGGCCAAAACCGTATGATATACATGGCCCCAAAACCCGTTCTTCGCTTAAGTTCGTTTTTAATGATTCAAATTGCAATTCCAAGCAACAAACATCTAAACAGTGTAGATTTCATTCTCTTGATCTCGATATCAAAAGGTAAATGAGAAAATTCGGTGAAAGAACAAGGTAGAAATCACAACCAGACTCTGATACCAATGTGGGAAGAAAGTCAACAAAAGACAACTTACCTCTTTCTGATGCGCAATGAACAATTTACCCAAAATGAACGTTGAATTGCAGATGAGTGATAAATAATATTAATTCACGTTGGTCTGAATGTAGTCACGAGGAAAACATCCAATTTCCACAGCGTAAATGCCAATTGTTTTCGTAAAGGAGAAATGGAACGCCTTCTTTTTCTTTGATGGAAAGGGGACAAGAAAAGGAGAACACTTTCCATCTGAGCGTTCGTTCTGCTAATCGTCCCAGCAGTTATCTTCAGAAGATTTTTATACGACTCCCTCATACTCTTTCAAAGAGTGTCTTTCCATTATAACATATCAAGATGAAACGGTACATTCTAATTGCACCCCACCATGGACGTACTAATAAAGTACAACAGGGACAATGTCTTGCCGCTCCATAAAGCAGCTCAATTTGGCCAAAAGGAGACTCTATTATACTTGCTCACTAGTCACAAGAGAAGATGTGGATACAAGTCCATTCGAGGATGAATCTGGTGTTCTGCTCATTCATCACGTTATATTCTCTAAATTCTGCGTGATTAATGATTCTTTCTCAATTTAATGCTTTGAGTTGTTATCCTCAGAACGGTTCGAGTAACACTAATAGGATTGGTCGTGGATCCGGTTCTGCGTTCCCTGGGCTTGGCTAAAGGAACGCCCACATTGTTCACTCTCCTTTGAGTTAAATAGCTATTATGCCATCACCATTATCTAGTGGAAGTGACTTCAACATAGCGCAGCACTGACTTATTCATTTTAATTTGTAATCAACATATAACAGGAAACAACCTGTTGCCTAACCTATTTCAACATATCTTTTTCATTCACATATCATCCCTCCAAAAGATTCCATATGGAAGTCTTTCCCAAATACTGATCACCAGTTATATCTGTTACCCCAAGATTACATCATGTTAGTTTCGGGAAAGTTTGACTGACAGACAATCCCGAGGTTTTAGACAAATCGAGGGGTATGTATTTCATTTTCACTTCATGATGGAAGAAGAGAGAATCTAAGATTTCGCAAGGGATTAAATGCATCATCCAGCCCACAAGGAGTAACACATACAAAGAAAATACTGATTCCCCAAATTACCAGAGCTTCCTTATGTAAAAGTATACGTTTGCACCGTGACAATCTGTTCTTGTTGGATTTCAAGTCGGTGGAAGATGACTTACCTGATTCCGATGCGCAAACAATAATTAACCCCAAAACGAATGTTGAATTGCGGATGAATCACAAACAAAATTGCCTCACGTTGGTCTGAGTGCAATCACGAGGAAAGCACCCGATTTCCACGACGTAAATGCCGATTGTTCTTGTAAAGTAGAAATGGAACACCTTGATGGAAAGGGGAGAGAAAAGAAGAGAACTTTCTGAAACGTATGTTGTTCCAACCTATCCAACGGTTGTCTTCAGGGGTCTTTTATATGACCCCATCACACCCCTTCATCGTAGCATATCAAGGTGAAATGGTGCGTGCCAATTGCACCCCATCATGGACGTACTAGCTAAAGTACAACATCTCCCACTCGGATATGATGGGCTTGATAGCACTCTTTCAAGAATATAAGGCGTTCAACATTTATCAACTTTACAAAACAATTCATACTGGCAAGTAAGCCATGCGACCAATGAGTACACCTGCATTTGGGAGCTCAAATTATGCACCTATTAGGGATGACATAATGGCTACAACCCTGAAAAGAAATAACCAATCGATGTCTCATAGTGCCCCAGACATATTTTGTTATATCAGTCCAAGTATACATATCCCTTAAAAGCTATACTTGACTATTCTCAAAACACCGTGTATTTACAATTATATCCGCAACCACATAAGGCAATATAATTGGTCGACCAGTAAATACATGTGATAAATGTAAAACAACAATAGTCTTCCTTCGCACTCATGTCTCTCTCAATTTCAGAACAACTGCTTTCCTAGACACGTCCCATAAAGCCATATCTATTCATGACTGCCAATAACATGCTAAAATAGCAACATTGATCTTTCACTTCGAGAACATATTCAGAAGTAACATAGGGCACAAAATGAGGTAAATTATAAATTACCTCAAGGGCTCACACGATGAGTAAATAGAGATTATTTCACTCACATTCCCTTATTGGCCGTACAATGCACATGTAGTATGAATTACATGCTATAGTAGATTTCTCTTTCTATAAGAGCGTATGTCATTTATCAAATATATCCACTATACAGATCTTAGCCTAAACATAGTCACGTGCTTCTCACGTACTCATATTTAGCTCGAGTGCTATATCAGCTCGTTTTTTATAGCGCTCAATTAAGTACTCGTATCCGGCATCTCACAGGCATACATAATTATGGGACTATCATGTTCGGTCTTATTATAAACAAATCACATACCTCATCTTGACTCCAATCAAAGCGACATATTTTATGTACCAGACTTGCTCTTCGGCATTTATTTATACATAACGTCTCATCTCAACGTGCTAACTACAGCACTTGAGGCGATTGCTCGTGTGAGTGAGGCAATCATTGCCTGCTGACTTACTTTCCAATAATATATGTGTGTATGTGCTAGTCTCATAATGGATTTGTACTTATTGATAAAATATCAAGTCACTAATAAACAAACAAGTACAGTACATATGTCCACATATACATAAACCGGCGATCCTCTACAATAACACATATCACATTCTACGCAATCCTAGTGACATCCTATGGGTCAAGTATATGTTTCTAGGAATAGCCTTCATAAATTGATCAGTAACCATTCTATTGGTTGAAATATATTATAGGATCACTTCTTTCTGCGCTATAATATCTTTGATGAAGTTGTTCTTTATGTCAATGTGCTTTGTCCTTCCATGATACTTGGGATCCTTCACATAAGCAATGGCTGCTTGACTTTCGCAATAAACTATCATCGGTCTTGGAACCTCAGTGATAGTATCTAAATTTTCCAAGAAACGTTTTAGTCATACTGCTTCTTGCACTGCGGCAGAACATGCAATAAATTATGCCTCCATCGTAGATAAGGTCATGCATGTTTGTTTCTTGCTATTCCAAGAAATTGCACTTCCATTGAGCAAGAACGCATATCCAGAAGTCGATTTATGCTCATCCAAGTCTCCACCCCAATCGGCATCTGAATAACCCAAGAGGCGTAAATCATTCCCTTGGTAATAAAGTCAATATAGTCCATGGTGACCTTCAAGTATCTCGGGATCCTCTTTACTGCTTTCCAGTGTACTTGATCGGGATTTGATTGATATCGGCTCACAAATCCCATGGCATAACATATGTCGGGTCGAGTACACATCATAGCATACATCAAACTTTCGACCGCACTAGCGTAAGGAACAGTTTCCATCATTTTAATTTCTTCTGGAGTCTTAGGACACATCTCAGTACTTAGGCCTTCACCTTGTATGACAGGGGTATCAATGGAATTACAATGCTGCATATTGAAACGCTCAAGAATTTTCATTATATAAAACTCTTGTGATAAAGCAATGAGTTTCCTTGATTGATCTCTTTCGATCTTAACTCTTAATATATAAGCAGCTTCTCCCATGTACTTCATTTCAAAATTGGAGGACAACCATTCTTTTATGGTGATAACCAAAACCTTGTCATTTCCAACCAACAAAATATCGTCCACATAAAGTGATAAAATCACAAATTTATCTTCAGACTGCTTAAATATACACAGTGATCTTCTTCAATCATCATGAAACCAAAAGTTGTTATGGCTCGATGAAAATGAAGATACCACTGTCTAGATGATTGCTTAAGGCCATATATTGAGCGATGAAGCTTGCATACTTTATCCTCTTGACCTTTAGCTATGAAATCTATCGGCTGCTTCATATAGATTTCCTCATCTAGTTCTCTATTGAGAAATGCCGTCTTTATATTCATTTAATGTAATTCAAGGTCCAAATGTGCAACAATAGCTAGAATAAGGCGTATTGAGGCAAACCTTATAACTGGTGAAAAGGTTTCCTCATAGTCTATACCCTCTTGTTAAGTATAACCTTTCACCACAATGCGAGCTTTATACTTTTCAATCGATCCATCCGCCCTTCGCTTAATCTTAAAGACCCATTTGTTTCCAATGGCCTTACAATTAGGTGGTAGATCAACCAAGTCTCAGACGTGATTTGCCCTCATTGACTCCATCTCATCTTCCAAAACTTTTCTCCATGCTTCCTTGTCAGAGAATGAGAGAGCCTCTTGAACAGTCTTTAGCTCGGCATTGTCTTTCTAAGCAATCATAAATGCTTCCCCTTCAATCTCAAAACGACGACGAGGAATATTCTTACGATTACTTTTACGCAACTGAATTTCTCTTGAATTCAATTCGCCAGGTGATGCAACACTCCCATTAGGTCTTGCATGTTGAGGTAAATCTTCATTTCCCTTTACAACATCAGTGGGTGTATTATTAGGATCTTCCATCTTATATAATCGGAAGTCCTTATCAATCTCACCTCTACTAAGAAAATCGTTCTCCAAGAACATGACATCTCGTGACTCCATTTCGGTCACACTTCCATCAGCTTGTTCACCTATGAACACGTACCCTTTGGAGTGTTCAGAATATCTTATAAAGATACATTTCTTCCCTCTATGACCCAATTTGCCATATTTATGGGAAGAATCATGAACATAAGCTGCACATCCCCATGAATGTAGACTACTCAAATCTGATTTCCTACCAGTCCATAATTCATAAGGGGTGGAAGTGACCGATTTTGAGGGCACTCGGTTAAGTATATAGACAGTAGTCAATAACACATCTCCCCAATAGGAGATAGGTAAATTTGCTTGCGCCATCATAGACCTAACCATTTCCAATAGGGTTCTATTCCTTCTCTCAGCTACCCCATTTTGTTGTAGAGTACCATGAATAGTCAATTGTCATACAATTCTCTTTTCATCACAAAGAGTCTTGAATTGCTCCGATAGATACTCACGTCCATGATCGGTTCTCAATACCATCGTTATATATCGTCTAGTGCAGTCTAATGCTTCTGACTTATGGGAGATCAGAAAGACATAACCAAAATGCGTGAAGTCATCTATGAAAGTGATGAAATATGAGGCTCCATGCCTCGCCCTCACGTTCAAAGGACCACAAATATTAGAATGTATGAGTTGCAATAAAAATTCGGCTCTAATCCATTTACCGAATGGTTTTCTAGTTGCTTTTCCCGCTAGACAATGTTCACATACGGGTAGATCAACATTAGTGAGTGACCCTAAAAGGTCTTCTCTAGTTAATCTTTGCATTCTTTGCAACCCAATGTGACCTAATCTAGCATGTCAAGTACTTACATCAATCTCAACATTATTAGAATATGCAATTAAAGAAAAACAATCATCGACATTAATGTTGTACTGATCATGGTCAATATCTAACACCATAAAACCATTCGATACATGACTTGAACCATAATAAATTGTTCCATACAAAATGTCAACACAATCACCACAGAAATTCAATACATAACCTAAGCTAAGAAGAACAACTATAGAGACCAAGTTTCGTCGAATATCTTGAGCATAAAAGACATCATGCAGGAATATGTTTTGACCACCACGTAAGATTAATTTACATGTGCCGATATCCTTCACTTCAACTCTTGAGTTATTCCCAACATATATCTATCTTCTTCCAAGCAGTATCCGATGATACTCCACAAATGCTTTTCGATCTCTAGCTACGTGGTCTATTGCTCTTGAGTCTACAGTTCACATTGGATGAAATTCAGCAAGCATTACAGTGCTAGAAACAAAAGCATTACTTAAAGTAATGGATTAATAGCATACCTCCTTCGGCTCAGTGCATTCACGAGCAAAGTGACCCATCTTGCCACAATTGTAACATTTCATCTTGGCCTTGTCCTTCTTCCCGCCACGCTTCTTGCGTTGGAAGGTCTTAGCTCTCTTAGGTGCCTGATCAGTCTTCTTCCCTTTATTGTTGAATTGAGAATTCCTTTTGCGCTTGAAGCCCAAAGCTTTGCGCAAACTCGATTTAGCAACATAAGCATGAGTAGAGGGTCTCGCAGCCTCTAGGTACTCATCCTCTAATTCCAAATGACACGATATATCATCAAAAGTGACAATATTCTCATTATGCGTCATATTGATCTTCATATGCTTCCAATTATCAAGAAGAGACCTTATAACAGCATGAACTTGCTGTTCATCAGTAAATGAGTGACCTACCGACTTCAGCTCACGAATCATGTTTGACATCTCCCAAAGATGCTGCCTCATTGTTACATTTGGGCGCTTTCGGTATGTGTCAAACTTGATGGTGAGTCTCCTCAGCTTAGTGGCAGATGTACCCCCGAACTTATCTTTCAAGGCAACCCACATAGCTTGAGCTTTATCATAACTTTCAAACTCACACATGAGATCATCTTGCATACAGCTTAGCAACGTGATGCGAGCAATGCTATTTTTCTTTTTCCAAGCTTGATAAGCTTCTAGATCTCTCTTGTGTTGAGCTGAAATTCCATGCTCAGGTTCATCCATGGTATGGTTGAGAGTTTCCAAAACGTCTTGCTCCTCAAGGATGTACTGAACCTTTCGATGCCAAATATCATAATTATCACCGTTCAGCTTCTCACCCTTATTGAGGTTAGCCACAATGGTCTTGGATGCCGAAGCCATAATCAATTGCTATAACACATTGACATAATAAACGCAGAATCAATACTAGCACACTTTTCATAG
This sequence comes from Eucalyptus grandis x Eucalyptus urophylla, assembly GCA_028830015.1. Taxonomy (NCBI): domain Eukaryota; kingdom Viridiplantae; phylum Streptophyta; class Magnoliopsida; order Myrtales; family Myrtaceae; genus Eucalyptus; species Eucalyptus grandis x Eucalyptus urophylla. Next base: position 26,575,228 of record CM054189.1, on the reverse strand, counting down.
TAACACACATATTTTAATTTGTAGCAAAGACAAATTAAATTAATGATAATTCAGCAAAAGACAGAAGCAAAAGTTCATTATGTTCCCAATCAACTTCTATGTACAATTGTTTTATTATCATTAATTAGTTTAATTTGCGCAAATTTTAAGTTCTAGGTGAGAACTCCTTCGAATTCTACCAACCTACGAACTCCCACTAAGAAAAATAATTCAATGACCTCATGTAATTTCTACATTTTTCCATTAATACAAAAATATAGCATGATATGAACCAACGTACAAAAAACAATCATGCTGCAACTAGAATCAATATCGCAATTCAACATGTAATAGAAAAATAAGGATTTCCTACCATTGTTTGAATTTTCTTGGAACTAGAAAATTACAAGTATATTAAACCATATACATGATACCATCAAACCAAGCTCTACATAGTATATATGACATCATTTGCACACAAGCTAGCTACTGTACTTCCTAAACCACAAGAAAATACAAGCTACAAATGAATAAACTATGCATTAAACCCCAAAAAATACGCGTACTTTGGGTTTCCTACGCATTTTCATACATTTGTAAAATTTAAAAGTATAAAGTAATTATACCAAAGTGTAGAGCACATTCATACGAACCAAATGCCACCAACCACGCTCCAATTGGAGCTCTCATGTTCCTACACGCGCCGCCTGAGTGCGCGGCGCGTGTGGCGCACACGCCAGTGAGCCAAATGGCTCCTGGCCGGTCCAACCGGTCCGACTGGTTTGACCGCTGGTCAACGGTCGAGTTGAGTCAACTTCAAGTCGGGTCACGGGTTAGGTCGTCGGCCGGTGATCGGCCGGCCAACTGCCGCTGGCGACGACGTCACCGTGATGTCACCCAACGAACGTTATCACGCGCCGGTTCGCCGATTGGCACGTGACGCACACATGCCGATTTGCTGACCGGCGCTTGTTGCGCACGCGTTGGCATTCCCAGCGCTTTAAGCACATGGCGCCCACACGCAGCAGCTTCTGGCCGCGCGTGTTGGTGCATCCGGTATCCTCCGGCGGCATTCGACCCATCGTCGGACTCATCTTGACGAGTACCTTCACCCTGTATATTTAAAAATTTATTTTGGCCTAAAAATTATTCCAAAAAATGGCCAAAACTGTACGAACGTACGCGACCCTGAACCCGTTCTTCGCTTTGGTTCTATTTCGAGGATTCAGATTGCAACTCCGAGCGATAAACATCCAAAACAAAATAGAATTCAATCTCTTGATCTTGATATCATGTGGTAAATGAGAAAATTCGATGAAAACAATGCAGAAATCACGACCGGGCTCTGATACCAATGTTAGATTTCAAGTCGGCAGAAGACAACTTACCTTATTCCGATGCGTAAACAATAATTAACCCCGGAACAAACGTTGAATTGCGGATGAATCACGAACAAAATTGTCTCACATTGGTCTGAGTGCAATCACGAGGAAAGCACCCAATTTCCACGGCGTAAATGCCGATTGTTCTTGTAAAGTAGAAATGGAATGCCTTGATGGAAAGGGGAGAGAAAATAAGAGAACTTCTGAACGTACATTGTTCCAACCTATCCAACGGTTGTCTTCAGGGGTCTTTTATATGACTCCATCACACCCCTTCATCATAGCATATCAAGGCGAAATGATGCATGCCAATTGCACCCCATCATGGACATACTAGCTAAAGTACAACAGTTCTTGATTGGCTATAAGATAAAAATTATAAAAAAGAAAAAAGAAAAAGAGTAACACCTTGAGAAAGGCCGAGATTCAAAGAGTTGTTCAGAAAATCTGCTTCAACATTATTGGAAGATTAGGTTAGTTAGGAAGCAACACAAAATCTGCTACATGACTGATAAAGAACAACGTCAATCCTGATAGATGGTTCCAAAGTGCAGTGCCCCATGCCTGGCGCATACCCAAGACAAAATGAAAGCATCAAGCACTTCGACTCATAAGACCCTCGGGCTCAGAGGCCAAGAAATTCCGTTCCAAAGAAGCTAACTCCACTTCGAGAACCCCTTTCTTCAATGCTGCAAAACATGGGATTAACGAGACTGTCAAGGACAACGTGGATGCATTTCCTCTTGCTATATGGTTCTCATATAACTACGGGCCGAGTCGTACTCCATCAAGTTGTGCATCACCGTGAAAACGTCTTCAGTCATATGTTGGATGAGCAAGTACAAACTTGTTACGGCATCTACAGACAAGGAGAGAAATGGATGAAAGACGCAGCAAACTCGTGTGCCGTGGCTTCCCCGCTCATTGTGACAGTCAGTATCGTAGCTGCCATCACCGTCCCCAGTGGCAGTGATGACGGTTCCAGGCTTCCAATATTTAAGTCCAAGAGGGCCTTGGCGATATTCGCAGTTGTGGATGCAATCTCTCTATTCTCATCCACTGCATTTATTCTGATATTTCTGTCGATCCTCTCGGCATATTGACGCCAAAGCCACGTTTCCTATAAGCATTGCCTAAGACACCGATCATCAGTGTGATTGCGCCTTTACTCTCCGTGACATCCATGATGGTGGCTTCGGTCCGACACTGCATCTTGGGTTCGGTGATAAGATGTGGGTTTTGATTGCAGTTGCTGCATCTGCTTGTGTTCCGGTGACCTTGCTTGCAACATCACAACTTCCCTCTACTCGGGGAGATGATCAATTCCACGTCCTGCCGCGGACTCTAGGAATCAAAGCAAACGACCTTTGTTCTAAATGCAACTTGATTTTCTATTTTCATCAATTTAATTTTGTTTGAATCGAAGATAAGGTCCGTATTTTCTTCTTTGCAATACATGATTTCGGCAAACCTGAAGAGAAGTTTCACATGGGTTGCAGCTATAATCTATCCTTTAGTAGCTTTACTATGTAGACATACATGAAAATCATTAATAATTAAAAATGAAATGATTCCATAAACGATGAAAATATTTTTTGTGTATTCATTCTTGTATGCAATCAAACAATTGTTCTCTTGAAAATAATTTTCAAATTATTGATTTTTCACAAACAAATGGAGCCTAAATGAATTCCTCCTTGAAACTTTCAAAAAGTAGAATTAAGTCCTAAATTTTTTTACAAAAGTGCAATCTTGTCTTAAAACTTTTTACGAGAGTGTAGTCGAGTCCTAAAACTTTCAAAAAGTGCAATTGAATTCTAAAACTTGCCACGGAAGTGCAATTAAGTCCTAAAACTTTTTTAAAAAAAACGTAATCAATTTCAAGACTTAATTGTACTTTTTGAAAGTTTTAGGACTCAATTATACTTTCATAACAAATTTTAAGACTTCCAATGCCCTTATCTTTTAAAGGTAATATCATCTTTAGTTTCAATTCTAATTTTTTTTTTTTGAAATTTTTTTATCAAAGCCTATGTCAATTTTCTTAAAATGGATTGCAATTATTTGTTGTATTCAATTAACAAAGATGTGGGCCAAAAAAAAAAGTAACTAAGATGTATATAATATTTAAGAATAAATCTCTCCAATCAAGTCTAAGATACACTCTCAATCATAAAGTAAAATGGCATCATGTAGAATATCTAAAGGAGAGGAGGGATGAGGTTGAAGCTTATCTCATTGAGAACTTTGAAGCCTTTAAAATAGGCAAATACATAACAAAAGCATCATCAAAATAGGACCCATAACAACCCATGACGTGCATAAATCAATTACTCCACTAACTCCTAAAAATTAGGACAACTAACAAACAAACTAGTTAAATGTGACTCCATAACTCCAAAAGACTAAGACAATATCAGCTAAAAATGTAGGGAAAAAACAACTATTATTTCAACAATCCCTCCCTTAAACTGATGTTTGCTAACATTCAGTTTAAAGCCTTGACTATTTTCAGCGTGCAGACAACTAGTAACCTTGTTAGCTTCACAAACAACTCCATCTTGAGGGCCTTGGTGAATATATCAGCAATCAGATCTTCACTCCTCAGTAGATTAGATCCATTGTCCCAGCATTGCTAAGATCTCTCAAGAAATAAAACTTCACATCAATATGCTTGCTTCTTCCATGTAGCACAGGATTTTTGGAGAGTTTGATTGCTGAGTTGTTGTCACAAAAAATTTTAATAGCCCCTGGTTGCTTGAATTGCAACTCCTCAAGAATTCTCCTTAGCCAAATGGCTTGACAAGCACAGGCTATAGAAGCAACAAATTTAGCTTCTGTACTTGACAAGGTGACAATTGGTTGCTTCTTGGATGACCATGAAATAGCACTTGTTCCTCCAAGTACCCATGCAAGAATGCCGATTTGACATCTAGCTAGAAAATAGGCCAATGTCTTGCTACTAGAGAAAAAACTTATGTATAATCGATCCCGTATTGTTGCTTGTATAACTTGGCTACCAAGCATGCCTTCTACTTGTCAACTTCACCATTTTCTTTCATCTTTATTTTGAAGATTCACTTTACACCAATGGTTTTGTGTCCATTCAGAAGATCGGATAGCTCCCAAGTATCATTTCTTTCAATGGCATCAATTTCATCATCCATCACTTTTTCGTCATTTTTCGTCTTTAACTACACTCTCAAAAGTTGTAGGGTCATAGTCTATGCAAAAAAAAAAAAAAAAGTGAGTAATTTAATCTTTAATTCCAATTACCTCATAGTCTTCCATCCAAGCAAGCCTTCTTCTAACATAGCGAAGAGATTGAGCTTCTTCTTCATTGATTATGGCAACTGTTGGTGAAGTTCCAGCAGCTGTAGAAGTCGTATTTGATGAATTTTCAGGCATACGAGGTGCTCAAATTTGCTGCTGTTTAGCATCATTGTAATAAAGGACTTGGGGAGGCTACTATTTATTCCAATCTCAAGTGTTGTCTTCATCAAAAACAACATCCTTGCAGGTCATAATCTTCTTTGTCAGGGGATTGAATAATTTATATGCTTTGGATGCTTCACTTACACCGAAGACACGTTTTTTAGCCTTGTTATCAAGTGTCTTCCTTTTCTCATCCGGAACATGGGCACATGCAATGCATCCAAAGATTCGGAAGTGATCTACATCTGGTCTTCTCTCACTCCAAGCCTCTTTTGGTGTCATATTTTGAACAACAAAAGTTGTACTTTTGTTCAAAACATGAAGGCTACAATGTACTACTTCCAGCCAAAAAGTCTTTAGAACTCTTCCTTTTGCCAACAAGCTTCTCACCATGTCAAGAATGGTTCTATTTTTCCTCTCAAATACACCATTTTGTTGTGGTGTATATGTGGCTCTAAGCTATCTTTTAAGCAATATTCACCACCACGATCTGTTTGAAGATTTTCAATGGTCTTTCTTGCTTCATTTTCCACACAAGCTTTGAAGCTTTTAAATGTAAAGAAAGCTTCTAATTTTTCCAATAAAAAATAAATTCAAGTTTTTCTGGAAAAATCATCAATGAAGGTAATTAAATATCTTTTACCTCCATCAGAGATGGGTTTATGGGACCACAAATATCCGAATGCACCAGCTGCAAATTATCCTTTGCTCTCCATGACTTCGCTTTTGGAAATTGAGAATGATGTTGTTTGCTAACAACACATTCTTCACAAACTTGCGAAGAAGTAATAATTTGAGGAAGACCTGTCACTATGTTTTCTAGTTGGAGGGTCTCCAAATTCACCAAAACTCAAGTGGCCCTAGCGAAAAATACCACAAGCATGAGGAATCTTCCATTTTGGCCACCAAACAAGATTGAATATTTTCAATCTTTAGTGGAAGTAATATGTTTGAACTCATTTGAACAATTGCAATAACACATCTAACGTAATCGCAAAATTTCACAAGCGCCATTTTTAATAGTGATAACTTAACTCTTTTCTTGTAACTAACAAATACTCAATAAGTTACTTTTCATGTCAGGAACATACAATACATTAGAGATCATTTCCACAAAACCATTATTTGTTCTTATCTTAATATCACCTTTTCCCATCACTTCCGCAATAGAGTGATCCCCCAAACTCATAGTAGAATGAAAATCTTCAGAAAATCTTCATTTAGATAAGAAAAAGAATACTTATTTCCAATCATGTGGTTACTGCAGCCTATATTCACATACCAAATGTCTGACTCGAGTTTCTTTTCATCCTGAACAGACATCAACAATGTTTCAGCTTCCTTATTTTTGACAAAATTTGAACTCTTTGGCTTTTCTTTATTATTAGGCAGCCTAGTATAACATTCAAATTCATAATGACCAAATTTGTGACATCGAAAGCACTCTACCTTGGATTTGTCAAGATCCCCTCCTCTACTTTTGCCTTGAAATTGGTTATTATTGGCTTTGAAATTCCTACTAACATCTCAATTTCCTCGATCTCCCCTTCCTCTACCTTTACCTCTGCCATTTCCTCTGAAATTGTTGGAATAATTATTGGTAGAAGCCTTCAACGTTTGCTCCTCTACTATTAAACTTATGTTCATCTTTTGTTCATGGACCAAAAAGGAGCTTTGACATTCATCAAGAGAGTGCATCTATGTCTTTTGACTCTTAAATTGCATAGACAACATAATTAAACTTTGGTGTTAAGGAACGTAAAATCTTCTCCACAATGGCGACGCCGTCTATCTTCTTCCCATGGAATCGCATCTTGTTGTCAATCTCCATTTTTCTGGCATAATAGCTAGTGACAAATTCTCCATCCTTCATCATTATTGTCTCAAAATCCCTTCTCAAGGCTTGAAGCTATGCACGCTTCACCCTAATAGAGCCTTGATATTTCTTCTTCATAGAGTCCCAAATATCCTTGGAAGTTTATGTGCAAAGAATAGTTTCCAAGATGGGATGATCAATAGCTTAAAAGACATAATTTTTTGCCCTCAAGTCATCCAGCTTTCGAGCTTCTTGTTCTACTTTCTAGGAATCTATCAAAGCTGTGCCTACTGGTGGCTCTTAAATTCCAAATTCGACAAGTGGCCAATACTCCTTTGACCATAAAAAATTCTCCACTAGCACGCTCCAATAGTCATAGTGACCATCAAAGTAGGGAATTGCTGGTTGAACAAAGTTGTCGGTGGCCATTGGAAATGTTGCTACTGTGAAATAGAATGAGAAATAGTTGTTGCTGCAATTATCTTACGAATGTATCTCACACCTCTAAACCTCCTTTATTTTTTAAACTCTCACTTTTCGACCTGGCTCCAATACCACTGTAGAATATCCAAAGGGGAGGAGAGATGAGACTGAAGCTTATCTCATTCAGAACTTTGAAGCCTTTAAATTAAGCAAATACATAATAGAAACACCACCAAAATAGGACCCATAATAACCCATGATTTACATAAATCAGTTACTCTACTAACTCCTAAAAACTAGGACAACTAACAAACAAATTAGCTAAACGTGACTCCTCTAGCTCCTAAAAATTAGGACAACTAAAAAACAAATCGGCTAAACATGTAGGAAAAGAAAAACAACTATTATTTCAAAACATCAGTATACCAAAAGTGCTAAAATTTACTACAAAAACACAATCGAGTCTTGCAAGTTTTTAAAAATGCAATCAAGTAATTTTATGACTTTGTTCAATATAACTGATAAAAAAAAAGTTAACACGAAGTTTTTCAATGTACTTTGAAGGCAAATGAGCTAATGTGGTGTTCAAGAAGGCAGCGCTGCCGCCACGATTTTGCCGGCAAAGGCTAGGGCCATCCGAAGGTCCATTGGCCCTCACCTACTGGCTTAGTGGTGGCGCCACCACACTCTGCCACCATGCTAGGCTCGACCACATGAGTAGCCTCCGTCAATGCTCGATGGCCACTGCTACTGCCAATTATAAAAACCAATATGGTCCTCATCCTCTTGGTGCCAATCTGCACAAGCTCCATGCAATCGTCATAGATTTTGTCAAGTAACGAAGGAATACTTTTAGGTTATGTTTTGTAGCTAGAATAAAAGGTAGGATTTGATAAAATTTTATCATATCCTATATTTGGTTCACGTCCAAGATAGGATAAGATCATATAAAAAAAAAAAGGAATATACCCCAAATAAAATCATCCCATAGAAGATGTGGGATAAATGTTAATATGATATCTTAAATACATGGTATAAAAGCTATTTTCTCAAATACCAAACATCTTAAATTAATAATATTCAAATAATAATTAAATATAACTAACATTTGAATTCTAATATAAAAGGAAAATTAAAAATAACAAAAAATAACAACAATATTCATTTTTGTTTATATATTTGAATTACTTTCAATAGAATATTATATCATATACATTTAGTATTTATATTTATTACGTGTTTTAGGTATATTAGGACAGTTTATCATTTAAAAAAAATATTAAGGAATAACACAAGGGAATAAAAAAGAACAAAAGAAATGAAATAAAAAAAGAGAGCAAAAATGAAGTAGGTGAGAGAGTCAAAGCAATATATTTTTTAGTATTGCGAAAGTGAATGATCATATTTTCTCTCTCTTACTAGTTCGACATTCACTAGTTGATTTACCACGTCGATGTTGCTATAGATCGTTGTCGCGACCCGATTTCACCGCCCCTTCGAAAAAGTATCCAAGGGTGGGAAATGTCGGGTTTAGGGGTACTTGATCTCGAGATCACGAACTCTCCCAAGCTCATACCCCGCGTGACAGTAGGTTTATTATGCGATCTAGTTGTTTATAACAACCTAAAAATATACAAGAGTCACCACTAGCCTCAACTTTGGGGGTCGGCTAGAAACCCAATCGACGGTCGGGAGTGTTCCCTCGATTCCTACGCAACCAGATATCTAGGTTCGGGGACTTGGGTTACGCTAATATTGCTATTAGCGCCCTTTCGGTACCTAAACAGTATGTTGTGTTTTTCCTAACATGTCCATGCGTTTCTTTTTACATTTTTTAGGATCATCAATTCCTAGACTAAGTGATCATGCGTGGTGGATTACTTTCACTCTATTCTATTCCTAAGAAATGAAAGGAAAACAATCAATGAAATGAAAATTAAATTGCAAGACATGAAGTAAACAATCAAGATAAAGCAGTAAACCTAATCATGCAATTCTAAAGAATATATAAAAAGAAAACAATCGAGAGAAAAAAGAAACCCGCAACTCGTCGGGTTTTATACAATGCAAGGAACCGACACATATGTCGGGAAAACAAATAGTACATGACAATGGTCGGAATGGACATCGACCTCCACCATCTTCACGCCTTACACCTTCTCCATCTTCGGGGTTCTAATCTAAACCTAGCTTAGGAAACTTCTAGCTAAATGCATACAATGGAAAGAGACAAGCAAACGCATCAAAACAATCAAAAGCAAGACATTTTTTATATTAAAAAAGAGTGACTAAAGTCACAAGGTCTATGGATCAAATTCTAGGTGATATCCCAAATAAATCTCATAGAGACAATATCATCATATCAACATATGAATTTCTGAAAATCTAAAAAAAAACAAGTCAATCCAGAATAGAGCATAGTAACATGTCACACCGTTATTCTACAACATATTTGGAAGCAATTGGACAAATATACTATCTCATCTTAAGACTAACAGCAACTAGCCACAGAAAAGATAGCATTTCTATAATCGAATCAACTTCAAAAATCAAAGACAGCACTTCATTATATATTGTAACAAAAAGCACGTGAATTTATAAAATCCTGGAAGAGATCAACGTCAATCAAAAGTAGAACAGAGCAGCAAGGCAAACACAACCATTTTTTTATGCAGTTTTTATGTGAAGGACAACTTTCATGAAGGAACTAATCCCAAACTCCTCACAAAAAATTCATACCAAATTCACAAGTATTTGAAGCTATAAAAACAAAGCATGTATTCTAAATCAAGACTATTTCCAAATTTCAATATCAGCAAATTCACGCATGAACAGCAAATATCAATTGCAATTAACCAAATGGGTGCATGATATTCACATCAAACGGGGTTCAAATATGATAATGACTCTCATGAAAGATTCAACTCTAGCAAAGCATGTTTACTAACTCAAATTTGAACACATGCATCAGGTCTCAAACAGGACAGATTCTGGACTGAACTTTGGACATGTGAAAATCATATCAAATGAGATTCGATCAGGGCATTCTATAGCTCATTGGAAAGATATTCGAACCATCTTCGACTTTCATGAAGACTTCGAACACAGAAAACCACAGCAACCAGCTCATATCAGGTCATTTGCACAAAAGGTCATCCGAAACAGAGAATCAATCAGAACAGCAAATCAACCTTAAAACTACTGCAGAATTGACAGATTTGTAGGTGTTTTTTGATATCTGAACGACGTCCGTTCAGGGCGTGCAACATATCAAATCAAAGCTCTAAAAGTATATTTTATATGTCTAGAAGGACTCGAGGTCAAAAAACCTCATCTAGCACCTCCTTTCAGCCGAAACAGTGAGTCACTCATCCGAAATCGAAAATCACAGAATCTCAGCATCCAACTGCAATCAATTCCAGATCATACAAACATCGATTTTAATTAGATTTGCAATGCATCCTGGCCCCGAACCTTCATTGTCGATCATGAATCACGACATGAGAAGCTCTCGCCTCATCGGATGATATTAAATGGAGTTTCATGGCACCCACCTTGGTCCTTAATGAATCGGCCAAGAACTGACCTTCGGAGATGTCCACCATTCAGTGACAATGAAGTTGCTATTTAACAAAAAAAACATGTACTGAAATCAGTGGAGGATCTGAATCTAATAACACTCCTTACCGAAATAGAAAAGAGGAAACCAAACACTTAGCTTCGATTTTGTTATTGGAACTCCTGGAAAATGAAGAACGCTAGCCTTTGATTCTGTGATCCTTGAACTCATCGAATGAACGCCTCGGCTACCGATTTGAAGATGGTGTATGCTTCTTTCGAGTTGCAATCTAGACGCGTTTTTCTCAGCTTCTTCTTCAACAAAATCAGTGAAATTAAATGTCAACAGAATCTGCTGAAATCAAAATCTTTGCGCAACAAATGTACGAGTAAAGATTGAGAAGACTCAGCTCAATCTTCATTCTGCGATTTTCTGGAAATCAGCACATCAAATACTCCGAAGCATCTTCAGAGATTTTGATGATCAAGTAACAACGAAGAACTCCTTCGATCTTCATCCGTTCCGTCTTCAATCAAGAGAGAGACCGACCGAGAGACAAATCCAGAGAGCGAGAGATCCAGCCAGAGAGGAATCGTCGGAATCTCTCTTGCGCGCGAGACTACCGGCAAAGCAAAACAAGAAAACGATTGGAAGTTGTTGCCGCCGCTGCCGTCGTTACCACCATTGCCAATCGGCTTCGGAGCTCGAGAAGGTGCAGATGAGGAAGTCGAGATCCTCATGCTAAAGAGAGAGACCGATTTCCACCTTGAATCGATCCGGCCGTCAAAACCCTAGATCGCTCTCCGAGATGCCGAGAGAGTCGGAGAGAGCGATAATCCCCTCAGCCAGAGAATCCCTCCGAGAGCATCCGCGCGAACGGTTTTTTTTTTTGGTGTGAAAGAGAGATCGTGATGAAGAGAGAGCGAGAGCGAGAGCGAGAGAGCGTCTCTGAGAGAGAGAGAATCCGCGCCAGCGAGAGCCCCCTCGTGAATGGCCCCCTTCCTATTATTTTTTCTTTCTTTTATTTTTTTCTTTTTCTCTCCTTTTTTCTTTTTGTTTCCTTTTTGTTTTCTTTTTTTTTTCTTTTTCTTGTTTTCATTCTTTTTCTCTTTTCTCTTCTTTCTTATTTCTAATTTTTTTTTATCTTTTCATTTCAAACAATTTTTTTTTTTACTTTTGCAAATTATTGTTTAAAATGTCGACGAAAATTTCGGGTGTCAACAATCGTTTACATTTTTTATTATAGTGGAACTTATGGCTCTGGAATGTTGCAATAAGCTCGTTGCTATACAAGATTTAGATCGTACAATTATAATGAATTGATTGATGGAGGTTTTCTTCGTTTGTACATCCATCGTTTTTTTAATAGTGAAGCGTGAGAGATTCTTATAATTTCCATTTGTGCATTTGCAAGTTCATTTACACTTATATGTTGTTATCCATACCAAATAATGGGTGAGATAAGATATGAAAATATTCACCTTTAAAACTGTGATTCACCAAACAGTGTAATATAGTAAAAAATTTTAATTTCATATCATATCTTAACTAGAAATCCAGACAATTAAATGCATGCAGATGAAATGGACTTGAATTGTATTTGTCATGTTGGGCCTATTCATGGTCCAATCTGTAAGTGTGTTATTAGGGTTCTATGTTGCCTATTTTATATATCATTATTATCGAGTGTATGTATTACCCAATTGTATGCTAGGTGGTGACTATGTAGCATGCATTGCTTGCGCAGCCCAAAAAGTTTAGCCTATTGATACACAGGTGCGAATAACCCTCTCGTGAGGTAGGGCTTACGCTTCGCACGGGCTCTCCCAAACTTTAACAATCATAACTTGAATTCTCATTTTGACATCCGGAAATTTCTACATTAATTAATATGTAGGAAATGAAGACGATAGACGTCAGAAGTGGAAATTTCAATTAAGTTAAAGACATTGTAATATGTGGGGAATTCAAAATGTATTTTTCGTGTCCATAGTTCTCAGAAAGTGATTCCATTAGGGTTAAATTAATAAATTTTGCCCTTGTGTCAGTTATTTAAAGTGGCGATCCACATCAATTGTTAATTGAGACTAATATTATCCTGGATTACATATCAAATATGTGATAGATTAAAAATTTATTGAGTTGAGTCCCTCCTAGCATTCGGTAAATTTTGTTGAAAGTTTTAGCAAGTTTAGAGTATTTTTTTGTATTATCAATGTCTAGAACAGACACTTCTTTCCTTATTTGCATACCAATTTACTAGCTATCTTAGTAATTTATCAAAATATCTACTTTGGAATCATATAGTTAAGCAAAATGTCACCTTTAGATTTGTACACCTCTCTCTCATCCACTACTAAGTATTTTTAACCCAACTTTTAACCCATGGTTATTTGTTTTTAACCTTTTGTAACTCGCGTAAATTTTTAAATGCGTCCCCTTTGTCATGTGATTCCCTCCCGAGATGCTTCAAGTCTTCAAACCCATCCCCCCCCCCCCCCGCCCCCAAAAAAAAAAAAAAAACTCTCTCTGTCAACTTTCACTTTCCAATCTTTCGAGTAAAAGGAAGGATCTATCGTTGGTATTTCTAAAACTTCTAGTTCAATATTCCAAATGTTTACAAAGTGAATTATTGGACTTCTTCTTCATCTTAGCAAACTAGTTTTATTGCTTAAAAAGAGATGTTCTAGATTAATTTGCTTTGCAGGTAATTAAAGTTTTGATTTGCTCAAATCATTTTAGATAAGTGATAAATCTAGGACTAAATTAGAGTGACTACTTAGTACTTTTGATTTAGTTGGTTGAAGTTTGTTAATTTAGCTTGAATTTGATGAAAAGTATGAGCAAGCCTCGATAATGGTGTGTTGAGACATTATGATAATTTGACTTGTCTTGATGAGTTCTTACGTACCTAAAATGTTTTTGATTGATTTCTGTCAGATGGGTTAGCACGTTGGATGCAAAAAAAAATGTGAAAATGATGGAAAAATGTTTTTTTTTTTTTTTGGTCGGAAAAAGACTGTATTGCTCATTAAGTAGGGAAAAGAGTACAACCCGCAAGTAGGGCTTCATTACAAATCAGATCTAACATCGGAGGAACAGGTGACGAGGCCCAAGTTGGGGGAAGGGAACCTCGACCGTGGGCTTTCGCAGCCCAGTCGGCTAGGGCATTTGCTGATCTTCTGCAATGATTCACCTTCAGGTTCGAAAAAGAGGGCAAAATGTCTTCGCATTCGGCGAGAAGAGCACGGCATTCCCACGGTGGGAGACGCTCGTGATTCATTACTTCAACCAAAATTAGGCAGTCGGTTTCAATGATTAGGTCAGAGTGATGCTTCCCTTGTTGTAGAAGATCTTTTAGAGTATGTAAGAAAGCTTGAATCTCTGTTGCAAATGTTTGAAAGTGTTATTTTCGCAAATTTTGACTCCCTACGGCTTATATTCACCAGCTGCTTATACTCACCTGGTGGTTATAGCCATATGCCGCGTACACTCGCCTGCTAGTTATACTCACTTGCCGTTTATGCCCACTTACTGGTTATATCCACTTGGCGGTTATAGCCACTTGTCGATTATGTCAATTTACCGTTTCTACTTGCATGACTAAATCCTTTTATTACATTGAGGGAAAATTCCAAATAAGGACCCGGAGTGGACTAATTTTCTCAAATAAGGATCCGAAATAAACTTTGTGTCAGATAAAGACCTAAAGTGGATCCGTTGTCTCAAATAAAAACCCAAAGTGGTTGAATCAATTCCAAATAAGGACCTAAGCTTGTTGGTCAGCCAAATATCAAGCATGTGACATTTTCGACGACCAAAGTTTGGGCAATTTTGTCCAAAAAAAATCTAGGGAAAATTAACAAATCCTAAAACATAAACAAAAAACCCTAGGTTTTCTACGGTCTCCCCATTCCTTGTACCCATCCTCCGCAAAGTCAAAGACCGAAGTTCTCCCCATTCTTTATGCCCATCCTCCGCAAAGTCGAAGACCCAAATTCTCCCCATTCCTTGTGCCCATCGTCTGCAAAGTCGAAGACCCAAATTCTCTACCGGTTGAAGCACGAACTCAAAAACAAGACCAAAACCAGATACTTCTTTGTTTGTTTGTGGAGACGCAAATTCTTCATCGGTCGAGCAAGGCGAGGAAAGACGAGAATCGAGTCATGACGATGACCGGGCAGCGATTTGGTTGAGGAGCAGCGGGGGAGAAGAAAGAAGAAAATGTAAACATCTAAATGAATAACCTAAACTTAATTAATTTAGAATTTTCCCTTTTTTTCCAATCACAAATTTCTAACAAAATTGCCCCTATTTTAATCTTCGGAAAATGTTTGCCGGCGAGCTAAAGTCATCAATAGAGATTAACTTGATCACTTTGGGTCCTTATTTGACACAAAATTCACTTCGGGTCCTTATTTGAAACAATGGATCCACTTCGGGTCCTTATTTGACACAAAATTTACTTTGGGTCCTTATTTGAGAAAATAGATTCACTTCAGGTCCTTATTTGGAATTTTCCCTCACATTGATGATAGCACAATATGAAGAGCATGTAGACAATGTGTAGTGGTGAACGTAGTTATTTATTTATCATCGCTTGCATGTGAAATGAAAGAATGTAAACATGTCATTATATCTACTCACGCATGTGATTATTGAAAGAGTAACGTAATTGTATTCCGGGTGTGACTTCCACGCAAAGATATCATGTATAGGAGGTCGATTTTCAAAATGATCATTGAATTCATTATTGATGCGAGGGAAGTCATATTTATATAATGTTATCATGTGCACTACTACTAATATGACTAAATAAGGAAAGTATTATGCTATATATTTCCTTCATGCATATAATAGCGGTGACAATGCCCTGTATGTCGGCATGCCTCAAGAGTCAAGATGGCACGTGTGCCGAGATGCCTCGTGAGTCGAGATGCCCCAAAGTTTTTGGGAGGAGAAGTAAAATACATTATACACTTATATGTGCATATATAATGCATGACTGTTAATGAACTCATTAATGATAATCGTATTTCATAATATATTATGTAATCTACTTGCATTGGAGTGAATAATCTTATGTATTGTTGTTAGTGATTTCCATCGGCATATCTTGATAAAGAAGACCATGCATTACTTTGCACTTTTCATACATAGTCATCTTGTATTGCTTTGAACTCACATTATTTGTTGGTATCAGGTTGAGTGGTAAGTGGATCATTTACCTTGACTTAGAGATTTTATTTATTGGGTTTCAGCTCACCCCTTTTTTAAGATATGTAGGATAGATCCCTCACCGCCACTACTTTTTAAAGCTCCCATATATTTTTCATGTGAATATCAAGATATGCTTATACCTAAACTGGCGGTAGTATATGTCACGCCTCGAACCTCGAGCACGCGCACATCCCTCTGTGGTCGATAAAATTTGCGACTTCTCAGGACACGTCACCGACCCATTCGTTTTATTGCACATGGGAAAGCGAATAAATAATCCCCAAACAAAACTCAATTGGGATAGAAAACCAGGACCACATTTTCAAAACCAAACCACACACCTTTATACACATCATACTAGTTCATTTACAGTACTAGTCCATATTCACAAGTCTACCAAAGTAGAAGGGCTACATGTCCTCTAAGCATTCGAATCCTCATCTGAAGACCCCGAAGTCTCCTGAGGGATGGGACTTGGTTCAACACTGCACAATTAGGAGAGTCAGCTATACCCTCGCCATAAGCGACTTTTGACACCGACACAAGGACCTCAAAATCCTAAAGAGGACCCTCCCTAGGTCCATTGAACTTGCTATGATACCACACCCTGAATCGATGGGGTACCCTCTGAGGTAGACCCGCATCGACCCAGACGATGGTCCTCACAAGTTCATAGATCCAGGCTCCTTAGCCCCCAGGAGTAGGGACATCAATGACCTACTCCGTAATACTCTTCGGCCGACCAAAGCGTTTCGGAGGAACCGCCATCTAAGGACCTGAAAATATTGAGCCCACGACGGGGTGAGACAATATCTCAGCAAGTTCACCCCCTAAACTCCGACTAATAAGGAAATACACCTAGAGGCCTAACCACACAAGTCAGAAGACTTACTTTGCCTCAGTTCCTTCCTGCACGTCAATACAATTCAAATCTCAATCAATCGATCAATCCAATCGATCGATACAACCAAACCATCAATCCTTGCACTCAATCAATCAATTGATTCGATACAATCGATATCATCCAACCATCGATATCATCTATCACTTCAATACTATCTATCAATTCAATACTATCTATCATTTCAATACCATCTATCAATTCAATCAATATCCATACTGCTCGCCAAAGTTGAAATAGATGGTATAGCTCACCAAAGCTGATAGATAGTATAGCTCACCAAAACTAATAGATAGTATAGCTCGCCAAAGCTGACATTTCAATATTGCTCACCTAAGCTGTTTATTGCTTGCCTAAGCTGTTTTATTGCTCGCCTAAGCTGATTTATGCTCGCCTAAGCTACCAGTTCATTTTTGAACCAGAGAAATTGATATTCATTCCATTAAAATCCCACAATTCGATCTTGTCCTTAAAACCAATTACAACACCACAAGCCAACACTTGGGATTTATAATTAAAATATTAACATTTCACAAATTTGGAATAATTATCCAAAATCACAATTTTCACTCAATTTGCATGATATAGCATTCAATTGCGGCAAAAGAACGCTTCAAGTGCCATAACTTTGCCCAAAGGGACACTTAAGTGCCATAACTTACGAAAGGTACACTTAAGTGCCCAATTTTAAGAAAAGTGGGACAGCTGAGTGCCACCTCCGGCGAAACTGGCCGGAAATCATACGTGGCATTAAAATATTAATATCTCTCGCCGATGTGTCTCGCCGGAGAGCTAAGTCAGCTCGAATTAACCCCAAACGACGTCGTTCCGGGTGTTCGCCCAAAATAGACCCCTTAAATCAGCGAAAATGCCGTCGTCTTCCCCATTTGCCCTAAATCTAAAACCCTAAATCGAGCAAAATGCTATTGAAGCGCTGGAGCCTAATCCCGCACCCTAATTCGATTTGCCCCAAATTCTACCACCAAATATTGGAAATGGAGAGCAAGACTTTCAGCAGCGGCTCAAATTTCTCTCGCCGAAACGAAGGAGAAGGCGAGCATTTCTGTTTCTATGGGTTTCCAAGTCCAAGAAGAACATCGTGGACTCGAACGAATCCCGGGAGAAGATTCTATGGATGTGCCGGATACAGAGAAGGCTCAAAGTGCAAATACTTCAAATGGGTCGATGCGAAATTCTCTCACCGAGCCACAAAGGTGATATTGGACCTACTTGATGGATGTCATCAACCTCCATCTACGCTTGTGGACGACTTGGACGATGTTGACTCAATGCAAGCTCAAGCTCAAGCATCTTCTGTTAACCATTTGAAGAACGAAGTTGCAAAAATGAAAATTGAACGGAAGTGTTACCAAGCATTTATTGTGTTGTTATTTTTTTGTCTATCCTACTTTATGATGAAATGTAAAGGACTGGAAGATGAGAAGAAGTTTCTCCAACTGCCATAGTTGTAAATGTGTGGGGAAATGTATTTGTTTTGAATGAATGAATGAATGATTTAGACAGTTTTTGCTTATTCTCAAATATAAATCAATGATGATGGAATGTATATTAGGCCGATGTGTTGTGGTGACTATTTTACTTGAATTGAATGTAAACCAGCAGCAATGCTGTGTAAACCAGCAGCAAATCTGTAAACCAGCAGCTTCTCTATTTTGCTGCAAAGCACCATATACATAGAACAGACACGAGTGATTACTCGAGTACTATAAGTTGTATCAAGTGATCACTTAAGTGCCAGTCGTGATAGACAAAGAGTCATTTAAGTGTCAAGTTATTATTAAAAGGATCACTTAAGTGCCACTTGTTGTTAAAAGTGAACACTTAAGTGCTAGGTTTTTTAGAATGTGATCAGTTAAGTGGCATTTTTTTGTACACATCGGCTACTACCAGCCACCATCACCGCCCACCACTGGCCACCATCTCCAGCCATCATCACCACCAGGCATCCCAAGCATCCACTTGAGCCACCACCAGCCACCACTATGCTGGTGGTATATTGCTGTATAAGTTGCAAGTGTAAGGTGTCTTACACTAGCTTGCACCAGCACTACCTGGTGCAAGTTGTGCATATTGCACATACATCTTGCACCAAGTGCAGCAAAAACCTCCAACCCAACCCACCACCACTAGGCTTTTCACCAGCAACCACCACCAGCCACACGAGCACCCCAGTCACTACCATATATCCACCACCAGAAGTAGCAATAAGTAAAAGAAAAAACAAAAAAAAAAAAAAAAAGAAACAGGCATGCCAAAAATGATAAGCAACAACGGTTGTTCCATTGATTTTGAACATCTGTCTTACAAACTCAATGACAAATGAAGTCTCACAAACTCAACTAACTCAATGACAAACTATTATAAAACAAACATCCACAGATGTTTACAACTGACTCCTCAGCCCCACAAACCATATCACATCCCATTTCATCAATCAATATGCACAATGCCTCCTGTTCATGCTCGTTTTGATGGACTTTGCACTTGATTCATAATCCTTGCACTTTTTCTAACTGGACGTGAGACTTCTTCTTCAGCTGTCTTGGGATGCGTTGAGTCTGATGGAGCTACAATTGTCCTATGCTGAACTGATTCAAAAGGAGCTGCAACTGTTGTAGGCTGAACTGATTCGGATGGACCTGCAACTGGGTTCTTCTTACTCTTCTTTCTTGTTGGCACAGGCAATGTCTTCTTCTTTGTTGGCGCAGCCGTTGATTCTTGAGTTCGGCCTTGAGAGATAAAAATCTCTGAACTTCTCCCAGGCTTCAAAAAAAAAACTCAATTATCAACAAAAGTTTGCACTATAAATTAAATTAAATGCAGCCTATAAAACTTACATTAAGAATAACTGTTCCAGAACGGTCATCTGTATAAAGGCCACAACCATATTGTTTAAGCCTCTTCCCAAGAGCCCCTCTTGTTCAAAGAGGAGCGTCACTTTCAGGTACTTGTGATTGGTTGCCTCTTCTTGTCGCATGTGATTTCTTCGGCTCTTGTGGCTGTTCAGCTACAGAAGGGGCTTCTTCGGCCAATTCTTCAACTAGGCGTCTTGTAGATGGCCTTCTTATAGGTGGCTGTTGATTTGGGTTTGGCTTTCTTTTGGTTGTTTTTCTAGTTACGCCTTCAGCTTCAGTGACACCTTCGGTAGGCTTTGGTGGTGGCCCTTGTGATGACCCTTCTAGTGACCTTTGTGATGACCTTGGTGATGGATCTTGTGGTGGCCCTTCAGTTGGGCCCTCTATTAGCAGCTGAGCTCTAGCTTGTCTTCTTCGAACCTGAGAAAAAGGCAAACGACATCATAAATATAACATTAGGCCATATTAGAACGTAAATGAAAAGTAAACTCAAATCATTTAACTAACCGGGTATTTTTTTTCTCTGTTGCTACTGAAGAATAGGCGACTTAACTGGCCCTCCAGTTGTTTTAGCCAATCCTGCAGCTAGCTGTCTTCCACCTTCGGTTCTTTGAATAGGCCCTTCATTTTCAAGTATAGCAGGGGCTTCGGCCAATTCTTCACGTGTCACCGTGACCTGAAAAAGACAAAAAACATTACATATATGTCACTTATATCTATGTACATATTCATAACAAACCATAAAGCAACATAAACACAATTGTCATGACTTACTGGGTTTATTGTCGTCGATTGAAGAACAGTCGACTCACTTCGCCTTTCTGTTTCTCCTTCTCCAACTGTCCCTTGACTAAGCTCTTCAGCTGGCCTCAGTTGTTCCTGCTGCTTCTTTAATTGACAACCCTTAATATTGTGCCATGCTATGTGGCAAAAAGAGCACTTTATCGGTACACCCATCCTATTCATCCTACGGTGACATGAGTCTTCTCCCTCCGTCATTTTCCTTTTTTTCTTTGGTCTTCCCATTCTCTTCTTTAGTGGCAAAGGTTGAGGTGCTTCGCGATCTATTGGCTCCCAGAACTTGCTACTTCTAATTGGCTGCAACATGAATTGATACGAAGCAAGATATTTCGGTTTCTTGTACCAATCATCAAGGTAGTCTTCTGTGTTATGGCCCTTCAATTGAATTGCACATATAGCATGTGCACAAGGAATTCCACTGAGTTGCCATGCTCTACATGAACACTTCATCGTACCTAAATGGACAACATACTTATCGAAACCCTTCATTATCTCATATCCTTCATCCCCATTCCAAATGGGATGACAATACCTACTTGCAGCCAAGTTGTCATCCAATTTCTTAGCAATCCTAGGACCATATTGCTTAGTCCACTTTGCAGTGTCATCTCTTTGTCTGTGCAGCCGAGTCATGACCAAAACCCGTATGTCTTCAAGCATCGAGATAATTGGTTTACATCTAGCATCTATTATCCTCCCATTGAATGCTTCGCAGATGTTGTTATCAACGTTATCGCACTTGAATTCCTCGCTGAAGAACGCCCTACACCAATGCTTCGGGTCTGTTTGGAACAGTGCATCATAACCATCCTTTGTCAATTGAAGCATCTTTTCTTTGGCCATCCTAAATTTAGCCATATTCGTGCTCTTTGCAAGCTGCCAAAATTGCGACTGCAACTTGTCCCATTTATAGGTCTTTGCCCAATTTGCGTATATGTGTCGCGCACACATTCGATGTTCAGCATAAGGCAACAGCTCAGCTATTGCTGGAACAAGTCCCTGCAATAATTGAAAATATAAAAAAATGTAAGCAAATTGTTGATATCAAAAAGCAAACATTACCTTAAAAAATTTTAAAAAGCAAACATTACCTTTTGTTGGTCACTCATGAACGCCCACCTTGCCCCATTTGTTATCTCCAAATCAGTCATCAAATTTTTTAGGAACCAGGACCAATTGTCCTTGTTCTCTACCTTCACAACAGCCCATGCCAGGGGAAACATTTGGTTGTTTGCATCTCTTCCAATTGCAGCCAGCAATTCTCCCTTGCACAAGCCCTTCAAAAAACACTCGTCCAATCCTATAATCCATCTACAACCAGATAAGAAACCTCGTTTGCATGCATCGAAACAAACATAGAATTTATCGAACTTCGTCCCAATATTAGGAAGTGGTCTCTCCACGACCTCGAGATACACTCTACTTCCAGGATTTTGCAGCCTACACTCCCAAGCATAGTCCCATAACTGTCCATATTCACCACTGTACTGACCAATGAGTATCTTCATCACCTTTTGCTTTGATCTTTTACATTGATTCCTAGATATATTGATGCCTACTTGCTCCTTCACCAGCATCCTGAACTAAGTAGTATTCATCTGAGGCATCAGCTTAATCAATTCAAAGAAGTGCTTCGATAACCATGCACTTGTTACCCTTTTATTCTCAAAATTAATGGAACAAGTATGTTCCTCTTGGTAGGCTCTAATCTGTAAAGATCCAGTTTTCTTAACAAATGCACCATAAATCTTCCATGGACAATTTTGCTGCGAACACCTAGCTCTTACAAAGGTCTTAGTGTTTCTAATGAAGTCAATGTTCCTTTGTGCAGCAATGGAGATCTTCAATATAGCTTCCCTAAATTGTTTAGCATCATGAAATTTCATGCCTACTGACAAAGTGGGAGAGACAACGGATGGATCATAAGAAGGGAACTTACTTTTCCTTTTCCTTCTATGCACAGGTACTTCATCTTCTTCAAGCTCATCCTGTGAAGTAGCATTCTCGACGCTTTCTTCATAGTCAGTCTCCTTGCCAGCAGCACCAGCATCTGTAGGGCCTTCGGGTCTGTTTGGAACTTCCTCGGCTACTTGCAAAGCTGCAATCTTAGCTGTCAAAAAATCCCTTCGTTGTATTCTTGACTGTACAAGCTCCTCGTCGTCATCATCACTTATAAAATTTTCAACAGGCAACCTTCCATCATCATCATCAGTTGATTCAGCTACTTCCCAATCTAATCCAGAGATTATGACATCACCTATGTCATCATCACTTTGGTGAACTGCATCTGCACTTCTCTCATGTCCATCATATCTATCCTGCCCTCCTTCGACCCTAACGTCAGTACTACCTTGAATATCATCTCCTTCTTGTCCTACTTCAGCGCTCTCTCCATCATCAGCTTCACCCTCACTGTCACTATTGTACTCAACAAATATTTTTACCTCTTCACCATGAAGATAATGGTATAGAACATCCCTAAGACCATTATCATCTTCTAAGCATCTCAAACCATCTCTTAAGTCTTTCCCAGGAATACAATACAGCAGCTTCTGAACTTTACAAGGCAAATAAGTATTTATATCCCTAAGAAATCCTATATAAGATGCCTTCTTTATATCCATAAAGATGGTGCCCTCATTTCCACCCTCATACTCCCACTCATCCTCCCCGATCACAAATTCCCCATTGTAGCAAACTATAACAGCGACATAATCCTTGTCGTGCGCCATTACTGCACCAAGAATAAGAAAAAGAATCGTTAGTTTTTGGGACGACTAGACAATTGCACATGGGAGTCCCCCCACTCTCATGGACTTTAGTAAATAGAGGTCCCCACACTGAAAATATGCCCCTACATGACAGCCAAAAAAGCCAAAAAAGAGGTCGGCACTTTAATTATTTGCCTTCCCTTTCCTTAAAATATTAAACAAAACAGAGGTCCCCATAGCAATCACAGCCCAAGCATGTCTACTGCACTAAACGTGCGATGTGAGAGAATGTACATTAACTTAAGCAAATCAAAGCATAGCATACTCTGACATCAACTTAATTCAATCACAGCAGGATTATGTTCTTATTCAGGATTTTGGATTGATAAACATACCCTATACAGCAATCACAGCAGGGTTTTGGATTGATAAACATACCCTATACAACCTCACAAACAGGGTGGTTCAAGGACATACCCTATATACTCTCACAAGCAGGGTGGTTCAAGAACTTAGTTTTTTTCTCAGAATTGCATTAGTCACCTGCTTTACTAGGATGCTCTTAAGGAGATGCATAGATCACTGTCTAACAATCACATACTCTGACATTGGCTTGAAACACAAATTCACCAAAATAATGAGAAATCTGGTTTCTTTGTGTAATGTCAGCAAGTTTCAGTTGAAGTGTATCAACACAAATTCCATCGGAGCTGTAATAAAATAATTGAGCCATAATTAAATAATCGAGCGAGCCCTAATTAAATAATCGAGCCCTAATTTCATCACAGGGGAG
The DNA here is from genome assembly GCA_028830015.1 of Eucalyptus grandis x Eucalyptus urophylla. NCBI lineage: Eukaryota > Viridiplantae > Streptophyta > Magnoliopsida > Myrtales > Myrtaceae > Eucalyptus > Eucalyptus grandis x Eucalyptus urophylla. The sequence continues at coordinate 26,551,332 of CM054189.1, read as the reverse complement.
GGGGAGAATGAGCCAAACCTGGACGACTGACAATGGTGAGCGGTGACGACGACCAACGATGGTGAGTGGTGAGCGGCGACGGCGACCAACAATGGCGACTGACGACGGCGACCGATGACCAACACTAGGCGTGAACGGCGACGGAGAGAAGGGCCTGTGATCTACTGTGAATGCGGACGGCGAGGAGCGGCGTTAGGTCAGCCAACCCTAATTAAATAATCGATCGAGCCCTAATTTCATCACAGGGGAGGGGGAGAAGGGGTCGAACCTGGACGAGCGACGATGGTGAGTGGTGACGACGACCAACGATGGTGAGCGGTGAGTGGCGACGGCAACCAACAGCGGCGACTGACGACGGCGACCGATGACTAGCTCTGGGCGTGAACGGCGACGGAGAGAAGGGCCTGAGATCGACTGTCAACACGGACGGGGAGGAACGGCGTTTAGGTCATCGCACAATGACCTAAACGACGTCGTTTAGTTTAGCGCACTCAATGTAGATGGACGACATCGTTTTTGTCGTCCACGTCGGCTTTTTAAAAAAAAAAAACATTTGCCACATCAGTAAAAGAAGTCGCCGAAAATCGCCGGAAAATGCCACGTATGCAATTTGGCCGGATTTTGGCCGGATTGGCACTCAAGTGATCCCTTTTGCTCCGATTTTGACACTTAAGTGTACCTTTTGTAAGTTATGGCACTTAAGTGTCCCTTTGGGCAAAGTTAAGGCACTTGAGGGGTCCGCACGTCATTCAATTGCAGAATCTAAACACACCATTGAAATCAGCACGAAAATATGACGACTGGCCATCCCGACAAAATTTCCGAAATTATTTAATAATTAAATAAATTCCGAAATTGAATAATTAATTAATTATTAAGTAAATGAAAATAATTAATAAATCCTTAATTAAGATTACACTAATCTAATCTCCTATTTAGGCTAATTAATCCACCTACTAATCTAATCTAATTTCTTGATCTAATCAACATTTAACTAATCTAATCTAACCACCTAAACATGCTTTGCCTAATCTAAACACCCCTTAAGCATCATTAACTCCTTAAGCAGAGTTTAGTGACTAAACTCACTGGTTTTGCGAGCCGATGAGTCCACAGCGATGGCGACAGCGACGTCAAGGCGGTCGATAAATGAAAGGGCTAGTAATGATACCTAGAGGGGGTGAATAGGTGTAAATAAAAAATTTCTTGCAAGACTTCGTATAAGTGAATTGCCTTTTAAAAATAATTGACTAAGGACGTAAATAGCTTGAAAACAATTATATAAAGCAGCAAATGAAATAAGGAGTTAAGGAAAGAGAATTGGAACCCAAGGTTTATAGTGGTTCGGCTTAGATCAAGCCTACGTCCACTCTCCCACGCTGATAACCCATTGGCTAGATTCCACTATGAATCAAAAGAGGTTATATAGCTTGTGACCTTCGACTTTCTCAGTGGAGAGTCTCTACTAGTCTCTCACAAAGTCTCACTAAGAGTTTCTCTCTTTTGTATACAAACTTTGAGCTCGATGAATGAAAGAACAAGGAACTAAAGAGATTCAGACTTTAAAATTCTTCTTTCACGCACTACCTCGAACAACTTGAGAGTCCGCCTTAAATACTCCTTCGTGCCTTCATAACCGTTGGCACTTACCAAAGGAATTCTTCCAATCTACCCGTTGGACAGAGTCAATTAAGGTAATCTCGAGTCGTTGGATGATTGGTGATTAAAGCCCATCAATCTTGTTCGCCCATACAATCAGGATATTTGGTTTTCATAAGTAGAACCTTCCAAGTTTACTCGCTTTTCAAAAGATCTTCAAATCAGAGTAAATTCCAATAAGAATAATCAATCATGTAGATGCTAAATCCAGCCATAAGGTCTTCCAAAAATCATACGAATCAAATCCTTAAAGATAATCCGGAATCTAGATAAGTCTTCATTCTTCGTCTGGAAACTGTCAAAGTGGGTAGACTTTGAATCTTGAGTTTGGCGGTCTTCAGACTTTGACAGTAGAGTCTGGAGTTCTTCAGACTATAACACTTGAGTCTTGAAGTCTTCAGACTAAACCTCTGGAAACGTTTTGTCAACTTCAAAATAATAAAGGAGTTTTCTCTAACAATAAACTCTGAAGTGGCGACACCAACCAAGGCCGAGAAAGGCTTGAAAACGGGCCTTGAAGTCTTCAAAGCCTAGCTGGTTTCGGTTTTGCCCTTGGACCGGAAGGGGCTGCTTGGCTTGGATGAAACGACAAGGAACGGCAAGGCAGGTGGCTACGGGCAAGCAGGGGCGGTGGCTGGCTTGGACGACAGTGTACGGCGATCAGGCGACAGCAGAGGGGCTGCGACGCGGCCTGGCACGGATGGATGGATGGACGGCAAGAGGGCAAGAAGCAGGCGGTTGGGCGCGAGGACAGCACGCAACGAGCGTGTGATGCGAGCGGGTGCGAGCAGGTGCGAGTGGCTGCTCCGGTGGCATGCGGTGCTCGAACGGGTGACTAGGGGGTTTCAGCAGCTTGCTGCTAGTCTCCTCTAGTTTCTCAAGCTCTTTCCACAGCTCAACAATGGAGAAAGGTGGGCTGGAATGGAGAAGAAGGATGCTGAAGCAAAGGGGGACCCCAAGGGCTTCTAAGGCCTCCACACTTGTCCCATTCTCCTTTGCCTTGCCCCCACCAGCCATGGCCCTCACCCTCATACATTTTCATCTCCTTAGCTTCCTTAAGAAGCTTGCTAATTATCGCGACCCGATCTCGCCGCCCCTCGAGAATGTATCCAAGGATGGGAAAGGTCGGGTTTAGGGGTACTTGATCTCGAGATCGCGAGCTCTCCCAAGCTCGTACCCCGCATGACAGTAGGTTTATTTATGCGATCTAGTTGTTTATAACAACCTAAAAATATACAGGAGTCGCCACTAGCCTCATTTTGGGGGTCGGCTAGAAACCCAATCGAGGGTCGGGAGTGTTTCCTCGATTCCTACGCAACCAGATATCTAGGTTCGGGGACTTGGGTTACGCTAATATTGCTATTAGCGCCCTTTCGGTACCTAAACAGTATGTTGTGTTTTTCCTAGCATTTTCAGGCATTTCTTTTTATATTTTCAGGATCGTCAATTCTATACTAAATGATCATGCGTGGTGGATTATTTTCATTCTATTCTATTCCTAAGAAATGAAAGGAAAACAATCAATGAAATGAAAATTAAATTGCAAGACATGAAGTAAACAATCAAGATAAAGCAGTAAACCTAATCATGCAATTCTAAAGAATATATAAAAAGAAAACAATCGAGAAAGAAAAGAAACCCGCAACTCGTCGGGTTTTATACAATGCAAGGAACCGACACATATGTCGGGAAAACAAAGAGTACATGACAATGGTCGGAATGGACATCAACCTCCACCATCTTCACGCCTTACACATTCTCCATCTTCGGGGTCCTAATCTAAACCTAGCTTAGGAAACTTCTAGCTAAATGCATACAATGGAAAGAGACGAGCAAACGCATCAAAACAATCAAAAGCAAGACATTTTTTATATTCAAAAAGAGTGACTAAAGTCACAAGGTCTCTGGATCAAATTCTAGGTGATATCCCAAATAAATCTCATAGAGACACTATCATCATATCAACACATGAATTTCTAAAAATCTAAAAAAAAAAAACAAGTCAATCCAGAATATAGCATAGTAACATGTCACACCGTCATTCCACAACATATTGGAAGCAATTGGACAAATCTACTATCTCATCTTAAGACTAACAGCAACTAGCCACAGAAAAGATAGCATTTCTATAATCGAATCAACTTCAAAAATCAAAGACAGCACTTCATTATATATTGTAACAAAAAGCACGTGAATTTATAAAATCCTGGAAGAGATCAAGGTCAATCAAAAGTAGAACAGAGCAGCAAGGCAAACACAACCATTTTTTTATGCAGATTTTATGTGAAGGACAACTTTCATGAAGGACCTAATCCCAAACTCCTCACACAAAAAATTCATACGAAATTCACAAGTATTTGAAGCTATAAAAACAAAGCATGTATTCTAAATCAAGACTATTTCCAAATTTCAATATCAGCAAATTCACGCATGAACAGAAAACATCAATTGCAATTAACCAAATGGGTGCATGATATTCACATCAAACGGGGTTCAAATATGATAATGACTCTCATGAAAGATTCAACTCCAGCAAAGCATGTTTACTAACTCAAATTTGAACACATGCATCAGGTCTCAAACAGGACAGATTCTGGACTGAACTTTGGACATGTGAAAATCATATCAAATGAGATTCAATCAGGGCATTCTATAGCTCATTGGAAAGATATTCGAACCATCTTCGACTTTCATGAAGACTTTGAACACAGAAAACCACAACAACCAGCTCATATTAAGTCGTTTGCACAGAAGGTCAGATTAGCAAAAGAAACAGAATATATCAGCAGATTAGTGCTCTTTGCAAGAAGCATCAGACAGGGAAAATGATGGCCAAATCGCACATATAATATGTCATTAGAAGGCTTGAGAAGTCTCCTATGAATCCTTAGAAGGTCATGAACACAATTGAAATCATTTTCTAGCTCAAACGAAGACATTTAGCAAAGAGGTCAGATCAGTAACAGAAACAACCGCACAGACCAGAACAACTTTCCAGATTCTAGAGTAGACTTTTAAAGAAGATTTCATGTGGCTAATGATATCGGATCAGGGTGTATTATAGCTTGTTAGAAAGCTAATCAAACCATCTTCGACTTTCATGAAGACATCAAACACAGAAAACCACAACAACCAGATCATATCAATTCATTTGCACAGAAGATTAGATCAGTGAATGAAACAGAAAATCAGCAAGTAATGCAGGTCACTGAGGAGCGGAACAAAGGCATAATGAGTTTCCAAATGTCTGCAATCATTGATGGAAACTTGAACAGCACTAATTTGATTTTAATCTAGAACATGCTGTTTTATTTACCTTTCTTTATCAAAACAGGACATAACAAAACATGTTCTGGCGACAAACGAATAGGCATGAAGATCCATATGACTCTCCTCGACCATGGCAAAACTTATTTCATCAATGGTTCAGTTTCAAACATGAATCAATTATATCTACCGATCAACGGTCAAAAGACATTCGAAAGCCAACTCTGATCTAACTTGAGCATTTCATCAAGCAAAACGTAGGCATCTTGGCCATGAGTCCAAAATGCAACAGCCAAATAGGAAAGCGCAACCAAACTATCACAACAACAATATTACAGGCTCAGATTACCCAATGAACTTCGATAGTAGGTAAGTTTCTCATAAACAGCAAATCAGAATCCTCAGTCACTTTTCAACCCAATGAACATCCGAATATGGAAGATGAATTTATGTTCAACGTACCTTGAATGAAAACTGAAGCTAACTCTATGTTATTGCTCTTTCAACACCAGCGAATCTACTCCAGTTCTGCCCTTGGAGCCGAGTTGAGACCTCCAAACTCGGTGTAATTCCGAACCCCTGCACCTCGAGCTCCGGAAGGACGCGATCCGCGACGAGAACGTCAGATTCAGCCGAGAGCAAGATCACCAGAGAGAGCGAGCAAGAAGGAGAAATTAGAATCCACGACCCAAAATGGAATCGAAGAGAGAACAAAAACCGAAACCCTAACGGATCGAGAGGGATAGAAAGAGAGCTCACCGATCCGGTGAGCCCGATCCAGAGAGAAGATCGGTCAAGCGCGGACGTCGTCGCCGATGTCACCAATCCTTGCCTCAAACCGAGAAATCTTCAAGAGAATGCCTCCGATCCGGCGAAGAGAGAGACGCTGGTGTCGTCCCCCTTGCTCTAACCACCACCGTTTTCGCTCGATTGAACCAGCGAAGAATCAACTTCTGGAGATGTCCACCCTTCAACGACAATGAAGCTGCTCTTCGATCTCGCTTCAGGAATCGTCGAACGAGAAGAATATCAAGTTCGACTATAATACGAGAGCTGTCCAACGCCGATCTTCAGATTCTGACTTGCTGTTTTGAAGAGAAAATCTCGATTGATGATGGAACAACGACTTTCGGTGTTCGCTCGGCTTCAAACCTCGATTACGAACAATTTCCTTTGATCAAATCATGAGGAACCGCTTCTTCGTATCTACTTTTTCATTCAATCGGAGAGAGAATGAGTGGAGTCACTCCACTTTGTCAAAGCCCATGCGCATGAAGCAAGATAAAACCAATCCGAGAGAATGAGCGGAACCTTCTGCAAAAACTTGCAGAAGCTCCAACCTTGCGAAAATCCACTGCAGAAGTCTTCGAAAGAGAAGATTCAAGAATCAACGTGGCTTCCGCAGACGAAGGATTGCTTCATTCTCCCCTTTGCTCGACTAAGTGCGGAGAGAAAAATCGGAGAGAGAGATGTAGAGAGAGAATTTTAGTTCGAGAAACTAGATCTGGAAAAATGAAAACCCCCCCCCCCCCCCCCCGAGAGAGAATTCTCCGTGCGAGCTGAAACCCCCCTTTTTCTTTTTGTTTTCTTCTTCTTCTTTTTTCATTTTCTTGTTTTCATTCTTTTTCTTTCTTTCTTTTCTCTCCTTTTTCTTTATTTCTCCCTTTTTTTTCTTTTTCTTTTTGATTCCTTTACTTCTTTTTTTCTTTCTCTCTATATTATTTTTTTTGTTTTCTTTTCATTTTCATTTTTTTTTATTTTTTTATTTTTTTATATGTTTTCAAATTGAATGTTTAAAACGTCGACAAAAAATTCTGGGTGTCAACACTAATGGGTCCAAAATGTTCCTCCCCCCATGGCCTACGAATTTTGGACTTTGCCTCTTCAATTTCATTAAATTCCTCTTCAATTCAACCAACATTGAAGCCCATAAATCCAACCAAGATGTTCTCACTTAAATCCACCTTTTTCCTTGCCCATTGAACCCACTTGACGGCCAAAGATGCGACCAAAAACGGTCTCCTGACTTTCCCGATCAAAAATGGCCTTACTTTGATTTCTCGCCAAAAATCTCGGTTTATAGAAAAATCTTCTAAGGATGAGTTGATGTTCCTAAAATGAATTTTGATATGACAGAACTTTCAATTTCTAAAATCCAGTTTAAATTCACAGTTAATTTCAATCTGGCGCGATTTTAGCGCGTCCTAACCTACCGAGTAGCTTTTAGGAACTTTTCGTGCAATTGACCTGTGGTTGATTATTTTCAAGCCACAAAGTGCATCTTCGACACATTGGTGACTCTCAGTTGTCGTGGAAATCTCAAGATTTCAAATACGGACACAAAGTACCAAAACGACAAAGAAATCGGTCTAGTGCCGATCGACAAGAATTTTGCAATTAGGTAGAATCACCCACATTTAATCACATGACTCTATCGAATCAACCTATCTTCGGCCTCTAGTCAGTTTGTGTCGTAATGACCCTTTGTAGGTTAGCACGGTCGAACAGTCAATTCATGGTCAAATTCTCAAGTTTATTGCGTTTAGATTCCTTAACGGATTCACCTGATAAGCTAGTTATCTTGTGAGTGGCCAACTCAGAGAAAAGAGCTATAGACGCGTCAATGAAAAGCCCAACTCATTTAATTAAAAATAGAATTGGAAAATCGGAATGTCACAGTATATACTAAGTGTTGTTCGACCGTGTAGGTCGATGGGGAGTTCATTGGATCACTTAAGGGTTTCGATAGTCTCCTTGTTTTTGACGAATGGTGGCTTGTCATTGGCAAGGTTGTCAATCCATAGAGAATACTTAACCTTTATACAGGCAAGTATTTGAGCTTAGGTGTGCTATGTCGGTGATAGGTGACCCTTATTTTTTCCTAACTTATGTAATGTGTTGTACTTGTTTGAATATTGTATAAAGATGGTCATTAGTGGTTTTAATGTGAAGAAGCATATGTATATATTAATTAAACTCCGATTTCTTGTGTGGGATGCAGTGAAAATTTGTTGTACTTCCACATGCTATTACTAATTAGAAGATATCATTAGAAAGGACACATCTCACACGTGATGTTTTAGGGCTTTATTGTTGACACCTAATTTGTAGTCGACACGTCGATAAAGATAGAAAACTTGAGTTTAGGGTTACCAATCGTAGCGAAATTTGTTTCTTGAACCAAAAGTGCTAGTTTTTCTATTTCTTTTTCTTTGGCCTATTATTTTTAGGTAATTTTCTAATCATTTTCACCAAAAAATCGAGAAGGCAAATGATTGACTTTCGATCTGACTTTTTGGTCAACCATTTGACCAATAGTCATGCTAGGTCAAAAATTAACTTTTTACATCAAAAGGTCCTAAATGGCCTTAATATCAATTTGGACACATTAGTTTTCAAAAAATTCAAAAATTTGATCACAAAATCAACATTTTAGTGAAAAGTCAATTAAAATATTAACTTTTAGTCAAATCTTTGACCAAAAATTGAAAAAAAAAAAAAGTAAAACCTTAAATCATCATACCTTAACTTCAATTGTTTTGATATCAAAAATTGTGAAAATCGATTAAGAATCCCACTTTCCGAATTTTTTGGTTTTAAATTCAAAATCATCCAAAAATAAAGTTACTTTTACTCTATTTATGTTTTTATGACATTTGATCTTGAAGTCATCTTGTATTCACTCGTGTGGCTAATTTTGATATTTGACATGTCAACACAAAAATTGACATTTTTAGCCCTAATAGAGTTTCAAATCAATCCTTCATAAGTTGCGTACTCACACTTTTATTCAAATCATTTTCTTAAATGATCTTATCCGGGGTCAATTTTGAGAAATTCACTCGAGAATACTTCAAGTCGATTGATTTAACTTGCTTGAATCTTATAAATTTGAGTCAATGTGTTCCAACCAATCGAATTTGACTTGACCTATGCTAGCCTAGTGTCCAGTTGAAGATATCAAACTTCAATCTTGACAAATAAGCCCAACTATACAAGTTAGTCTAGCCTAGGGTCATGATTAAATGGGAATTGAGTCAATTTGTAACCTTTCTTGCACAATTGGTAACCCTGTGCGACCTAATTTTGTATGACTTGATTCAATTTATAGTCGATGTGCTTACAATTATTGAACAATATCGAGCAAAATTGGAATAAATTAGAGGGAGAACCGAACTGGTTCAACCCAGTCAAAATCGAGTCAATTCGATCTGACCGAGTCAACCTGATTTGACCGGCATTGACCATAAGTGAACTAGGTCCATTTTGGGCACTTTCTGGTGGCAAAGTCCGGGTCAAACCAAATAATGCATGCATGGCACCGCCTTTGGTCCCCTATGCTGTAAATTTACGAAATTGTCTCTGGGTTTGTGAAATTACGAAAATGCTCCCAATTAGTCCCTAATCTCAAAGTTAGTTCAAGAATTGATCATCATTGTTCATTAGGAATGCATCATGACCGTTTAAATGAGCATGTGCCCTAATCAAAATCTATTCAACAAACTTAACCAATTAATCCAAATTAGTTAGCTAAGGAGATCAAACCAAGGGCTAAGATTTGATCTTACCCCTTGGTATGTAAGCATTTTTCCCTCCAAAATGGGGGGACCTTCGTTTTTCAGAATTCTTTCTCTCTCCTCTCTCTCTCTTCTCTCTTCTATCTACCTATCTCTCTTTCTTGCCAAACTGCCTCAACCGACTCGCCTACTTTTGCCACTCGAGCCGCCGTTCACCAGAGCCCAATCAATAGCATGCCACGCGCTCCGACAATTGCTGCCTCCCCAATGAGCTAATCGTGACTGGCATTGCCTCCAATGGCCAACCGATCCACCCGCCGGCGACCATCTTTCCCTTGGGCACATGAAGAAGCGATTCTTCACGTTGTACTATTCAGGTGTGATCTAACCCTGTCCGGTGGTCCTTCGGCAGCCTGCAACTCCTCAAGACGTCCAGTGACATCCTCCGATCATCCTTAAGTCGATCACAACTGCTGAGAGTGATCAGAACCCCCCCGGGTCCGGCGTTGAGTTCCCCATCGGCCACTGCCTCATGCCAATCCCTATCCACGGCTGATGGTGAGCATCCAGCGCCCATCTAGCGTTGCCCTGACCTCCTCCAGCCTCCTTGACAGTCGCCGAACCTCCCTCAAAGTTTGGTGCCCCTTGGCTAACACTCAATTGAACTTGAACCTTGCAAAAACCTCAAAAGGTATTGAACTTCTATCTTAAGCTCGATGAGGCGAGGTTGCTCTAGGCAACTGGGGCTAAAGCTCAATCTAGATCGTAATCTAATTCATTTATTGATAAATATGGATGCCTAAGAAGTTTAGGATTGATAAGTGGTAAGCCAGAATAGATTTCATTTGGATGATTGCTTGATTGGACTGAATATGCAATTCCAATGCCTTGGATGACCTGATTGTTGTTTGTCTTGGAATGATCTGTTAAACGTGCTCTTTTGGTCTCAAGGTCTTCATGAAAGTCATAGTATATCCCATGGGCTTTTCAAAGATATAATGATTGCACTGATCAGCCTCTATTTGCCCTATCAATTGGATGCTCAAAATTTTGCTGTAATCTGTCGACGTTGCTGCAATGTAGGTAACTGGAACGACCTGTTCGGTTTGCTATTTTTGTGTGATTTTCTGCCCATAGATTTTGGTTTCAATGTCCCATGTAATTTAACCCTAATATTTAGATCTATGTGCACAAAAACTGATGGAATTTTGTCATGCCATATAGATAGGACCAATCATGATTGTTTCTAGCCTTTGTTGCTGTTTCTGCTCTTAATCTGACCTCCTAGAGAAATGTCTTCGATTGAACTTGTTAATAAACCAATTTTCAATGATGCCTTCTAGAAAATTGTAATAGACATCCCAAGCTTTAAAATGACATATTACGTGCTTGAATCAGCCATCATTTGCTATGTTTAGCATTTTTGCTAAATCGAGCTAGGACTTGGAAACAATGTTGAACTAGAGCTGCTTGTCATGTTTTGTGAGTCCGGTTACTTTTCATTTTTGTATGATTTTTTAGGTATAGATTTTTGGGTCAAGTCCTTGATGAAAGTTTTCATTAACATCCATTTCTACCACATATAAAAATTTGAAGTTGTTTGAACATCAATTGATACGGTCGAATGGCTGTAGAACATCCATGCTACATGCCGCCCTGTTTTGTTCTTGACTGACCAGTTCATGTTCTAGGATTTTTAGAAATTCATATCTTAGGAGTCCTGAGATGCTTCCTCATATGCTAATTTACTTGCCATAAAAATTCTAGGGTGAGATAGCCATTGGTGGTGCTTTAATTGAGCCTACATTGAATGCCATGTTTTTGTGACTGATGACTTAGCTGATAGACATGGATGCGTTCTTGAATTTTTTAGAAAATTATGCAAGTTGAATCTGATGATGTTGTCTTCTCGAGAATTGATTATGATATGCTGCACTTTGTTGTCGTAAATTTTCGCAAAATAAAGACATGATTTGGTATTTTCACCAACCATCTCAAAGTTACAGGATGTTCTGAAATTTTGATTTCTTGACATGATTTTGAACTTATTCAAAGTTTTAGTAATTCATGTGATATACATGTAAAAAAAAATTCTCTTCATCAAGGTTGTTTGGCATTTCTCATACTATGGTTTGACATAATTTTCATCAAAGCATTGGTTTGTATTTAGAACGTCTGTGATGGTTGATCAATTGTGCCCAAATGTGTCCAAACTCGCCTTGACGGCTAGACATGTTTCATGTTTTGATGAAGTTATGTCCCATTTTTGTCAAACCTTTTAAAAACGACATCTTCCTTTGCCAATTATCTACAAAATGATTTTGGATATCACATAAATTGCATACCAACTGCCTCGCTTGTCATGAACATACATGTTGCATGAACATATTCAATGGTGCATGTGTTTGGATAAGTGATTCATCATTGGCTCACTCATTTATTTGATTGATTGAGAACTGAGGTCATATGGCTTAAATGCTTGTTATTTTATATGCTTTGCATGTGATTATTAGATGAATGATTTAGGGACGATGCATGACAACGCGGGTTACCTTGGGATATCACCTACAATTTGATCTAGGAATTTCATGAATTTAGTCACCATTTGCGATGTCCAATAGTCATAAGTCGTTGAAAATGAATCGGGGTAGACATTCTATGAAGGCCGTTGCATGAACTCCAAAGGCCAATCCCGAGGCCAATTTTGAACGGATGATTACCTTCTTTGATTTTCTTGGATGCTTTGTTGTGAGAAATCATGATTGATTAATTGCATGAATTGTTTGTTAGTATATTTTTTAGCACTAATTTTAGCATTAATGCATTAAACTAGAACTAGAATAGGTCCCAAAGGCGATCCTTGGAGGTGGTGATTCCGAAGACGCAAAGACAGTGAATGGTCGACCTAATCCTATTAGAATAATGCTATAAATGCTATCTTAAAGCTTTTTCTTTTATTTTTTTATGCAATGATATTGTCCAAACATGTACAAGAAAAAAAAAAGGGAAATTTTCAAATAAATGCCTGAAAAATGCCATTATTTTCTCAAAAAAGAGCCTGAGTAAATATTGTTTCAAATAAGAGCTCGAAATATCCTCATTTTTTTTCAAATAAGGGTCTAAAGTTAACATCATTTCAAATGAGAGCCCAAAGTGGCCATATTAGTCTAAAATAAGGGTTTGAACTCACTGGCCTTAAAGGGCAATTTCGTCTTTTTAAATTTTTCCTATTTTTTTTCTTTCTTCTATTTTTTATAAAAAATAAAAAATAAAACTTAATAAAAAAAATAGGCCACCTCATCGCCGGTGGGATGATAGAGATGGCCAACACCAGCGCCTTAGCAAGGGCCAACGACCCTCGCGCGAAGCAGGATGAGGGCGGGCAACCCTTGCACAAATCTAAGAGAGGGTTGGGAGGCAATGATTAGGGGCGCTGGTAGATAGTCGCCAGGCCTATATGAGGGCCGACAACCCTCACGCAAACTGAGGCAAGGGCGAGCTACCCTCGCCCAAATCTAGGAGAGGGTCGTCACCCTCTCCAATCTCTGGCAAGGGCCTTCAGGCCCTCATCTCTAGTTGGTAGGGGTTGCCGGCCCTCGCCGAGGCACTGGCAACCCCACTTGCCATCACCGCTACCCCACTAGTGATGGGGCATCAGCTTGTGTTATTCCCTTTTTTTTTAATCTAATTTAATTTTAATTTAAATTGTGTTTAGACAAAAATATCTCTTATTGGTTGGGATTTTATTGCTAGCCAACGGGTAGAGGTGGCAAAATGGGTTTAACAATTAAAAACTTAAGATAGGTGGTCTCAAGTGGATCTTAAGTGAGTCTTAAATGGGTTGGATTTAGAACCAATTTTCAACCAAAACCACATAATCTCTCTCTTCCCTCTTTAACTTTACAAAAATATTTTTTTATAAAAATCGAAATTATAATTATTTTTTATTTTAATTTTCTTTTCTTTTTTCTTTCCTTTTTCTTCTTTCTTCTTACTTCTTCCTATGGCCAGCACGGCGATGGCCATCAACCAGCCAAGCGAGCCTCGAGCTCGCCGGATCTAGCGAGGCGAAGGCCTCGCCGACGTCCTCAGCGAGGCTCGAGCCTCACCGATCTAGCGAGCCTTGAGCTTGCCGGCATCGGCGAGCTAAGCGAGCTTGAGGCCCGCCTGTGGCCGGTCGTCGACTGTCGTCATGGCCGACATCTGGCCAAAGAAGAAGAAAAAAGAAAAGAGAAAAAGAAAGAGAAAATTAAAAATTATATTCTTCAAAAATAAAAGTAATTAAAAATTTCATATAAAAATAATAAAAATTCGATTATTTTAAAATAATTATTTTAAAAATTATAAAAATTTTCTATTAAATTTGTATTGTATAAAACCATTTTAGCAATACCATTTTTAATATATATATATATATAATAAGCTTTTTTAAATTTCATTAAATGGGTTAGATATGGATTGAGTATAAGTCGGGTCAGGTATGGGTCAAAAATTTTGCACTGCAATAAATGGGTCATAAATAGGTTAAATGGGTCGATTTGGATCAGACCATTTATGACCCAACCCAAACCCAACCCGACCCATCCATTTAAGGAGTCTACCAACAAGCAATCATAATTACTTTAGGTCATTTTTTTTTATATTGATATGGCCATTTCAAACTCTTATTTAAAATAAAATCTACTTCAAACCCTTTATTTAAGAAAATGATGGCACTTTGAATCTTTGTTTGGAATTTTTCCCAAGAAAAATAAACCTATATACTGAAACACAAAAAAATAATAAAATAAAAGGAAAATGTCTAAATCACGCGCTGGAAATATATCTATTTTCACGTGACTGCGATAAGAGATTGGAATATACAGATACATGAGTATTAAGATGCAATAAACAGTGGAATTTCTATAAATAAATAAATAAATAAAGGACCCCCACACCACACGAGCAACATTTGTTAAAGGTTTGCGCAATGGACGTCCAGCCCGTTCCCAGGCTTAAATACGGGCCCGGGACAAGCCTCAATCTGAGAACGAACCTTCAAGTGCGAATGCGAACGTGAATCAAAACGATGCAAAGCAGGTCAGATCGAAATAACATTTTTAATCAAATTGGAGTGAGCAAAATAAATCGATTGAACCGGTAATCGTCCATGGGAGCACCAGTCCGGTTCCAGTTCCATAAAATTGAAACCGGTGATTTAGGTGCAATTTCAGGACCTAAATTTGATTTTATTTTTTCAAAATGTGAACTCTTAATTATTAGGGATTTGACAAAAATTCAAGAAAGGTTTGGTTACGTGCATAGCTTAATCTTTATTCATAACCTCTCTTACGGTCTCTATGTTCCCGTTAAATAAGGGACTCCCGGCGTAACTGACTTGTCTCTCTTGCGAAGTCCAGCCTTCCATGCAAACACCTTTGACGTGGGACTCTTGGCCTGTCTATGTTGCTTTGTCTAGCCTTCCATGCGAATGTCAAGAGTCTCATATTGAATGGGCACGCAAAGATCGTAGAAGGGATTGTGAATAAAACCCAAGCCATGCTCCAATCGAAGCATGATTTTCTGGTCTTTTAGCTAAGATGCAGTATAGTGTTTGTTAAGTGCGTGATGCTCATACAATTTTTGAAGCATTTTGCGGGTAAAGAGCTAATGCTTTATTTTAAACGGGAGGAAAATCGATATATCAACGTAATTCACTGGTTTCATTGGACCACTAGGAACCAAATCAAACGGATGGTCTGGTTCCACGATCGATTCGGTTCTCGATCCCAGAAACAGGGAACCGATCCTACTAGTTAGTTCTCGATTTCTAGGTGGGATCAAACCAAACCAAAGACCGATCACCCTTAAATCCGATTACCTTTTTCAAATATCCACATCGAAAGAAGTTACAAAAAAGCAATCAATATCAATTTGATGAAAAAAGACGAGATCTCATAACATCCATTATAGGTTAACGAGAAAACTATCGGATGAAATCAAATACGAAGGATTTTAACTTTGAGTAAAACTCGTTCCATGACGAATCATGCAATGTTCTAGGTTTGGGATCACAGACCCATTTGGGAGTGAATAGTTGCATCAAACCATAACAAACCGATATTAGGCTCATGCAAGTGTTACAAACGCTTCACCTTGCAAGCGCCCAAGACGGCAACCGGTCCTGCAAATCACCTGAGGGTAGATCAATCAAGTGGTAGGTTAAGTCAAAAATGATTCGACTCAAAATGAACCATTTAATCCATTTTAACTCATGTTCTTGTAATACAAATTTAGCAATACTCAATTCCATTCATATTGCTAAAATACTTCCACATTTAATATAATTTAAGAAGACTCGTATCCAAACTAATGTGAGAGTGTAGAGTGAATACGCGTAAAATCAAGTGAGAGCAAGAGAATCATAGATGTGAGTTGAGTTTTGTAGGTAAATTGTGAACCCATATAACACCTTCATGCTAGACCCATTTACTAATCATAACTAGCTTATATAACAACTCAGCCCATTAAATATAAATTAAAAAAAAAAGGATTTATAATGCATTTTGACAGGGCTTCTTGAGGGGACTTCAACTAGCGATACAAATAGCAACCACAACGTCTCTCCCCTATTTTGGCCCAAAGTCTTCTCTGTTCTGCCCTGTTCTTGGGCCTAGAATCACTATGTTTATTTTCTTCGTTTATTTACTGAAAAGCCAACTCTTTCTCCACCTCTTTTCCACTTGGTTTTCTCTCTGTTTCGTGCCTTGCCTTCTCTGTGTTTGTCGAGCTCTGTGAACAGCCGAGTATGTTTTATGTATACAGCCGATAATTGTTGCGCTATATGCCCAAATCTTGGCCTCAAAAAGAAGGAAACAGTCCTTTCAATTTTCCCCATCTTCCCTCTTTTCATTTTCAGCCTAATTCCTTTCCACATTTACTTGTTTTTTTTTTTTTTTCCTTCTTTCTTATTTCCACTTTGGCCCAAAATTCCTTTCCTTTTTTATGCTAGCTAAATTTTTCTTATTTTCTTAAGCTACATTTGGCATTCGGATAAAATTTCGGCTTAGACTACATTTATCCCATCTTGTATTTGATGTATACTCAAAATAGGATAAAGTCGGATATAAAAAGAATATAGGCTGGATAAAATTATTCTATGAGGGAGATGGGATAAAATCGGATATGATTTCTATTTTTCTTGAATAACAAACTTATTAAATTAAAAAACTTAAAATTACTTTTCAATATAAATAATTTGAATTTTAATATAAAAATTAACTTAACAAAAAATAGCAAATTTTAATATAAAAAATTAATCATATATATATATATTTGAAGTTAATTCTATATTATAATATAAATTCAATATATAAAAATAAATGTATATTACAAATTTTAGGTATATTAGTATAGTTCACTATTTAATAAAATTTTATTAGAGATTGATGAAAGGGGAATAAGAAATAATAAAAGAAAATAATAAAAAAAAAAAGAGAGAGAGGAAAGATAAATTATAAAGCAAATAAAAATAATGTAGGTAAAGAGTATCACGAAAGATTTTTACAATCTCCATTTGTAAATTTTTAGCTTTCTTTACACTGATATATAGTTTAAACCAAATAATTACATGATGTGAATATATTCGATTTTATTATTACATTCACCAAACCGTGAATAAGATATTGAAAAATTCATAAATTTTATATTCTATTATATCTAATCTTGTCCTAAGTAGAAATTCGGATAACCAAACGTAGTCTTATAATTTTCTTTCCTAATATAGAATGGCACCTATTTACCTAGGCAAAAATGGAAATGGCCGTATCCTTAGATAGAGGCCAGGTTCCGTGGGCCTAATCTTGAAAGTTCAAATGACTGTAGGGCCTTTTTCTACATTTAAAGTCGGATCGCATGTCTGGCCAATTTAAATTGAATTCATCACATTGCCCATGTTTATATTCGATGAAGTCATGCTATTCTTAAACAACAACGTCCCCATTTACAAATGTAGAGGAATGTAGCGAAGGAAAAAAAAATGCAAGATCATGCAATATCGATATTCTTGTTTAGTGATGAAACTATGTCACTATCCATGCATACACTTGCTAATTTTATCAGATACAAGTGAGACCTTTGGGTGAAAAAATGCAAGACCATGCAATATAGATATTTTTACTTCATGTGTATACATAGTGATTGGGATTGAGGTTGCCCCTTTTTAGACTTTGATTCTCTTAGCTAAGGCTCCGTTTCGTCTCCATTGGATTTACTCCCAAAATTGCTTGTG
Organism: Eucalyptus grandis x Eucalyptus urophylla; assembly: GCA_028830015.1. NCBI lineage: Eukaryota > Viridiplantae > Streptophyta > Magnoliopsida > Myrtales > Myrtaceae > Eucalyptus > Eucalyptus grandis x Eucalyptus urophylla. The sequence goes on along the minus strand of CM054189.1, from coordinate 26,533,620 downwards.
GGATTAATTGAGATTACAAATTGCGCTGAAGAAATTGTTGTTCACAATTTAGTTAAAAGCCTAGATCCTTCTCCCGAGATTCATGATACAAGATATTGGGTTTTGGTCGTTACATCATAGAAGTTCACAAAATGACTCAATGAGATTGATCATCAGCGATGCACAACTAATCCACTTGAAAAAGCCGCAATTAGCATCCTCAAAAATTAAAAATGAGCACAAGCTGGCACGTGAATCGATAAATTAAAAATTGAATTTGCCATGTACTAATTACACACAAAAGCGTCTCACGAAGTTCGCATCAGTCCATCCTCCTTCCACATCTTCATCTTCTAATGCAGAAACCTTAAAGTAAGAATTTTTCCCTTTTCTTCCCTCTTATTTTGATTTAAGCCCTATGATTAATGTGCATTTTAGTTAGATATAATTTTTAAACTAGAAAAGCCTGCAAAATGAACACAGAACAATGCACGTGCTCGTCAGCTGACTGATATTTCGATAATAATGAGCTAGAGTTCACTCGATTCGAAAATTGTCCAGCTAAGTTAACCGAGATAAGATTGATTGTGGAGCCGCGCTGTTCAAATTGGGTAACATTATAAGGGTCCTTTTTGGGAAATTCCTCCTGGCTTTTCTTCTCTCTCATTTGACAGCCAAGAGCCGATCCACGATTAAAAAAATTTTCCCACTTTGACCCAATCCCATTCCCCTCAATCTGGCACCACCCTCTTGAGCAAAACTCTGGGAGACCCAAAAGAAGGGAGAACAAAAAAACGGAGGCAATTGTGAAATCGGGGTGAAAAAACCGGCGCAAAATCGAATTTCCGCAGCGTCATTTAAAAAAAAGCAAAAAGACAAAAAGACCAAAAAAAAAAAAAAAAGAACAAGAAGTGAGTGTGCGAGCATAGGAGAGCGACCAAGAACGAAGAGAGAGAAAGCGAAGAGGAGAGAGAGAGAGAAGAGAAAGAGAAAGAGAGAGAGACAGACAGGGGAGCGTAGGATTAGCAGCGATCGAGGGAACGCCAAATCTACTGACGAGCTCCGGCAAGATCAAAGCCCCCTCCCCCACGACACGAGCTCCCCAGCAATTCGTCCTCCCCCGATCCTCCCCGACCCGACCCGACCCGACCCGAGACGGAACCCGGGTCCGAATCGGAACATCGGGCGGCAGCTGGGTTTCCTCCCCCCGAGGGCCTCGTTCAAGATTCGTCTCTCCCGTCATTGCTCCCCGATCGGACGCCACCGCCGCCCTCCTCCTCCTCAATCCTCGCCGGCGGCTTCCCGGGTCGAGCTCCCGAATCAATCTGCGGACACCCTTTTGCGGGTAGGCTCTCTTTCCTCCGCTCTCGCCCTCCGTTTGGCGCTTTGCTCTGTGCGATTGGGTTCGCCCCTCCGCGGCTTTTTTGCTCTGTTTCTTGCTCGAAATTTCCCGGCTTTCCGATCTCTCTTCTCTGTTTGGACTTCGATTCGGAGGTTTCGAAGTAAGTAAAGCTCCCGAGCGGCGTGTGTGGCAATGGGTACTCCGCGGGAAGGGAGAGTAACTTTAATTTGATGTTTTCTGTAGGCAGAGACGAAGCACCGCCCATTGGATGATTCGAAATTTAGGGTTTCCGGTTCTCGCGGTCGGTGGCGCGGCTTGATGTGAAGTGGCTGAATGTGCTGAGACCTGCTTTGGTCGCGGGGTTTTCCTGTCTTTGCTGAAGACATGAGACTTGGTTTTGCTGTGTTGCTCGTGGGTTGGTCGATTCTGCGTTCTTTGGAAATTTAAATGTTACTCTAAAGTTAAAAGTTGGAATTAATTGCACATAGTAACATTTTAGCTTTAGAACTCTAAAGTTAAGTATACTTAGGTGGAAGCACTATCCACCTATACGCCAAAAGGCAAAACTATAAGGCTTAGATATGGGACGAGTCAAAACGAATAATATCTTAGTGAGTTAATCCAGCAATGTTATAAACGGTATTAGAGTAAGACCTCCTTTAGTAGGTATGTGGTTCGGGGATGAATTATGTGGAAGTTGGTGGGCTTGTAACAATCCGAATCGACGAGAGGGAGGAGTGGTCGTTGGAGACAAAGGGCTTAGACAAGAAGCGACTTCTGGTAGGTTTCTAAAATAGCGAAGGAAGTAAGAATAAACTGAACTATGCACCAAATAGAGGAAGAGATATTATAGAATATGTATGTCAAAACAAAAATTAATCCATGGAAGCGCTTTTTGACGTAATGATAATGCTTAGTTTTCAAACTCCATAATTAAGCGTGCCCAAATGGGAGCACTATCAACATGAATGATCTCTTGAAAAGATGTTCGACAGTACGTCAAAAAACAAAACTGTGAAGCTCGTTATGAAATAGGCTCAAACATATAAATGAGTTGTTCTATGGAAGCCACACAAATAGTCATGTATTATATGTATTATAAATAGACGTAACTCTAATATGAATTAACATGCTACTAACTTAATTATTGCAACTTTTGACCGAAAGACACTATTTACTAATTACTTTTATAGTACAATTATTTATGATATAAAATAGACGACAATAAATTGAGCGATAAAAGTTAAGTGGCCTGACATGTTGTGGCTCATGATTATGAGATCTATATGATAGTAAGAATAGATAAAAATATGTTGAAAACGCATTATATTTTTATAGGTAGTAGATATTATGCACATTCAAATAAGCCCTTTTAATTCAAACATATGATGGTGAAAAAGTATGAGAAAAGACAAGAAATATTCATTTCAAAACAGAAAGTAAAACAATTTCTAAGTACGCTTGAAGATCAAAATGACTTGCTCGGGACATCTCTGTCGTGGTATTTTGCTCTCTTGAGTCACTACTCTAGGGGTGAGCATGGTCCGGGTTGGGCCGGTCTAGCCCTAGCCCTAGGACTAACTCGCATAATGCCGGTTCTCAATTTTTGGGATCGAGGACCAACTTTATTAAGCTTGGGACCGAGAACTGAGCCGATTTAGTGAGTTCGATCCAATTCCAAGGTCAACTCGAGATCAACCGATAATTTTTTTATTTCATTTTTTGTACTTCTTAAAAAAGCGATTGAGGACTGAACCGACCTATTGGGTTCAGTTCGATTCCAAGGTCAACCCAGGACCAACCAATAATTTTTTTATTTCATTTTTTGTACTCCTTGAAAGGGCAACCGAGGACCGTACCGACCTAATGGATTTGATGACGAGCGATGTCAATTAAGAAATGCAAGCGGTGAGAGTCAAGTGGGGTGAGCGTCGAGTGGGGTGAGTGTCGAATAGAGTGAGCATCGAGTGTCAAGTAGGGAGCAACAAGTCAAGCAAGTATTAAGCGGCGAGCAACAAAAGTGACCCAAAGCGAGCGAGGCGAGTGTCGAGTGGCGAGCGGAGAAATTGTTTCTTTCGATTTTGGCAAATTGAAAACTAAGAAGACAAATAAAACATAAGAGAACGAGTATTAGAGAAGGATGTTAAAGGAGCTGTTTATGCCATTTTGGACGCTGTGAGGACTCATTATAAAAACATTTTCCTCTTTCGTAAATTATGGTTATTGACGCCGTAAAAGACATTAAAAATATAAATTATTAAATAATAATATAAAATTAATTGAACTCCTCACTTGAACTATTTAATGTTGTTGACGCTAGGGGTGAGCACGGTTCCCGGGTAACCGGGAACCGGGAACCGAACCGGAAGAGGTTCCGGTTCGGTTCCCGGTTCTAAAGAGACCGGTTCCGGTTCCCGGTTCCCTGAAAAAGGGAACCGGGAACCGGAACCGGAACCGGTCACAATTCAAAAAAAAAAAACCCTAACTTTTTCCCCCGCAAGATTTCCCCCTCTCTGCAGATTCTTCCCCCCCTTTCCCCTTCTTCTCTCTCTCTCTTTCTTTTCTCCCCTTTTCCCTCGTCACGTCACTTCCTGCCCCCCCCCCCCAACTTTTTTCTTTTCTTCTCTCTCTCTCTTCTCTTTCCCCCTCTCTCGGCCGAAACCCTACCCCCTCTTCTTCTTCTTCTCCGCGTCGCCGATAGCCACCGCCGCCGTCCCCAAGCCACCGCTTTTCCCCCTTGGCCGTGGGTTGAGCTACGACAGCCGCCGTCTTCGCCCCGCCGTCCGTGCCGCCGTTGGTGTCGTTAGACTCGTGTCTTTGTCGTCGTCGTGCCGCCTTCGCCGCGTGCTCGCCGTCGCCGGACCTCCCTCGACACCGCCGCTGGACGCCGTCACCCCTCGCTCGCCTCGCCGCTCAGCCGCTTGCCGTCGTCGCCGCCGTTGGACGTCGCTCCTCCCCTCGGTGGAGGCTGCTCGCTCGCCCAGCCGCCCCGACGCTGCTCACCGCTCGCCTAGCCGCCTTGACGCCGCTCGCCACTCGCCCAGTCGCCTCGAAGCCGCTCGCTGCTCTCCCAGTCGCCCCGACGCCACTCGCCGCTCGCTCAGCCGCCCAATCAGCCTTAACTCCACACCCCTTCGCCTTCGCCTCCGCCTCCGCCTCCGCCTCCACCTCCACCTCCAGCTCAGTCGCACCCTACTCTCTCTCTCCTTCCGCCTGTCCAGTCGGGGGGGCGACGCAGGACGCCCTTGGAGACTCCGGCGGGGGCCTACCGGCTGATCAGCGACGAGATGGTAGGATTGGATTTATCTCAGTTTATTTGGATTCTTAGCTTGCAAAATGTTATTTATCTCAGTTTATTTGGATTCTTAGCTTGCAAAATGTTTTTTTAGGACGGATGACATTTAAATTTCACTTCATTCATTTAACTCGACCATGTTATGTTCATGATAATGACAAGTGGACCATATTGCTGGTTGGTTTTCTTCAAAATGCTGGAGCTAGGTTTCTCACTTAGTATTGTTGAAGAGTTCAGATCAGGTTGATGCTAAATTCTTGTTTGTTCATAAATTGGACTAAGACTGACAAAAATAAGATCTATATGTCTCTAATACGTGGATGAACTCATTTTATATGCAAGGACATGAAGCCCTTTCAGGAATCTATTGAAAAAGCAATTATTGTTCTCCATTCTTCTTCCGTTAGATTTTGTTCCCGTAATTTAAGAATTCACCAGTCCAACATACTCGGGATCCATATGATGTTCTAGTCAAGCAACTTGATAGCAGTAATTTCCTATTCTTCATTACTTCTGTGTACAGATGCTAATTTTTGTGGTCATTGTTTGATGTACTAAAAAGTTGCATCGTTTGTCACTGAGCTGAGGTTTGAAGCTTTAGGGTATTGTCAGGAATCTTATCTCCTCTGTTCTAATCCATTTGCTTTTGTTCTGGACGTGTAGGTGATACACAGAGACTTTAAGTCATCGAATGTATTACTGGATGAGGACTTCATACCAAAGCTTTCAGACTTTGGGCTTGCACGGGAAGGGCCAACAGTTACACTTAAACTCATTCTTGATCTCCTGTAGCCAATTGTTTAGAGGCAATAAGTGTTTTCTATAGAAGATTTGGTAACATTTGTTGAGCTAAAAGTTTTCATGGTACTCATATCATTTGCTGTCTCTTTCCCATTTCGTTATAGTTCAAATTTGAAAATGAGAAAAAAAAAAAAAAAGAACCTGTTGGAACCTGGAACCGACCCCGGAACCTGTGGTAGGGTAGGTTCCAGGTTCTTGATTCTGACGGGTAGGTTCCAGGTTCCAAATTTTTTGGAACCTGTACCCGAGGGTAGGTTCCAGGTTCCAGACGGAACCGAACCGGAACCAGGAACCGCTCACCCCTAGTTGACGCCGTTTATTTTAAGGTTATATATATATATATATATATAGTCAGGGTTAGTACTGAGGATCGACTCACATAGTGTTGGTCCAAGAATCTAGGACCAAGGACCGATCCAGTTTCCCTAAGAATCGAACTAAGACCGGTAGGGTTGGGCCAGTCTAGGGGTGACCCCGGACCGACGCTGACCCTTACACCACTCAACAGAGACTCGATCTTTGAGAAAAGAGATTCCTCAATGCCACCACATAATCTGCCTCGACAATTAAGGGGGCTTTGTCTTTGTCCGTTGCTAATGATGACTTTTGTCGAGCAGCAGGAGGAGGCACAGCAGAACCAATTGTTCCCAAAGAAGAAGGGATAGTTGATGCCCTGTCAAGTGGCATATCTTCTTACTCCGTCGATGGCGAGATGCCAGTAGCTTCTGTCCCTGTCGAATCCACTGACAACCTGGAATTCTTAACTGGCTCAACACTTGAGTTTGATTAATGTGGAAAAGAGTGTGTTGGCTTGGTTCTGAAAATCATCTGACAGCTGAATTTGGAAGCAACAGCCTGGAAGAAATACAGAATTATTCATTGATGGAGTGAGATAGAAAGCAAGACGTCCGTAGTTTACCTTCACTCTATGCCACGTGGTTGATGAATCTGCAACAGAGGGAGAATTTTGCAAGTCCGAAGAAGCGCCCATAGTTTCAGTTATTGACTTGACAGAATCGGAAGATTTTGCTTCTGCTTTAGGAGGAAGAGGAGCATTAAATAAGGAGTAAGATTTTCCATTTGACCCAAAAAATTAGTCTAAGGTCTAATCAGTTCCAACAATATGGCATAGCTTGAAATAATCCTTTGACTGCCTATCCTTATGGTCCGGCAGCTTTCTAGCCATGACCTATTTCAGTGTTCTACATTGCAAGGTTGAAATCACACTTAAATCTTATAGGACAACTCACATTTGACAATGTCAATGTACAGCATACCTTTATCCTTGCATATGACACCCTGAATGGAAGAATGTTTGGTATTAGCTGGTTTGCTAAACTCCACCTGTGACAAAACTTGTGTAAGCATGTATTCAGTGCATCAAACAAGACTTCTCCCATGTGTCAAATGGTTTTAAAGACTGATGCTTAGATTCAAACTGACTGAACGTGGAAAGAGACCAAATGAGTTTTGAGATTTCATTCACAGTATTGATCAGACTATATCCTTTGAAGAGTAGCTCATCAAACAAGTCTGAATTAAAAGAGAAAAGTCTTAAGAATGGAATACCTTCTATGAGCTACTCATCCTGATTTATTCAAAGTACTTTGAATTAAGAAGTAACTTGAATAATACGGAAGCACCCCATAAAAAATTTAAGATACTAGTACAGCAGCTAGCGCTATTCCGCACCACATCAAAGATTTAAGATACCAATACAACGTTCAATGCTCTGGATTAAATACATAGGAACACCTCCCGAAAGCATGATTAAACTAACTGGCATAAATAGAAGTTTTTTGGTTGTATATCGCTGAAAAATACAAGAAAAAGTAAAATGCCCTTTTAAAGAAGAGGAGTCCTTACATATTGGGACCCATCTTTCAAGTAAAAAAGATGAAAGAAATACAAAGTCTTGATGACTCAAATTTCATTTGAAAAATTATTCTGCATGTTTTAATGGGAGAAAATATCCTGTCCATCGTAATTCATCATGTCATGCACTTTCGTTAATATTAAGGAATTCATTCATCTTAGTAAATATTCCAAACATGACACGTGCTAATCAAGTGCCAACCTCCATCTATGTGGTCCAGAGGGAAGATCAGTAGTGTTGGTTACCTCGGATGAGCCTTCTACCTCAATTATGGCACCACTTGGCTTCTTGGAGGAATGCAAGTATTCCACACCTTTAATATCACGAATCTTTGGACAGCCCTTGATTTTAATATCTTTCAGCTTTTTCAGTTTTGATAGATTGGGAAATCTCTCAAGTCTTTGACAGTACAAAACATTCAATGATGCTAAAAATATCAAGTTCTCCAGCTCATCTAGCTGTTGCAGTTTGCAGTGAGATATTCTGAAAATTCGCAAGGATTTGAACTTTCCGAGGCCTACAACTTTTGTTATAGCACAGTCGAAAAGCTCAAATTCTGACAGGAGCTCCAAATACGAAAGATCTGGCAATCCCGTCCGCACTTTGTACTGGCGAAGTGAGAGGGTGAATAAACTTGGAGGAAGCTGTGGTAGCTTTCTCAAGTGAATGCAGCAAAGGAAGAGCTTTGTGAGCTTAGAAAGGAGATCCAACCCAACAGGTAGTAGTTGGATCTTTAACATAGATAGCTGTAATATCTTTAGCTCTGGCAAACTCCCGAACTCCAAATAAGTGTGTCTTTTTGCCTTAATTTGACTTTGGTCAGGTGACACCAGTTCCTGGGATCCATCAGCCAAGAATAACTCTCCCAACTTAAACAGGTTACTGATCTCTGGGATTGTATCCATCAATTTAGAACTAACGGATAGGCTTATTAAAGTGGGAGGAAGCTTGGGCACTCTAAGGAGCTTGTCACAATGAAGCAGATCAAGTGTTTGTAGATTGGGAAGTGTAGAAATGCTATATGGTAGACCACGAATCCGAGAGTATCCAAGCCTCAAGACCCTCAATCTTGAAAGCTCCTCAATATCTCTAGGAATTTCCCCAGCCAAACTCCGACATCTTGAAGCATGCAGCTCTTCAAGCCTCTTCAACTTCCATATAGCACCAGGCAGCTCTCGTACAAAAGTAAAATCAATTTTGAGCACTTTTAAAAGATTTAACTTGTTGACAGTATTAGGTAATTCGACAATTCCAGTGCTTGATAAATCAAGTTCAATCAATGAAGCCAAACTCCCCAAGGACGTTGGTAACTTCAATATTGACATACAATGATTTATTGACAAGTGTTGTAGCGCTTCTAACTTTCCAAATAGGGGAAGTTTAGTTATTTTGGTACCATGTAGTGCAAGGACTCTCAGTGATTTCACATGACTAATTGAATCGGGCAGCTGGATCAATGAAAGACAGTTGCAGGCACTAAATATTCTAAGCTTTTGCAAATGACCGATGGAGGCAGGAATTTCTTGAACAGCAGTTCCATCTATAAGAATCTCTTCCAAGGATATGAGGGAACCCAACTCTTCAGGCAACTTATTGAGTTCAGTACAAGACCTCAAGTTCAGTGAAACCAACCTCTCCAAAAATTTTACCGATGAACCAATTTCAACCAATCGAATGCACCTTTCAAGATTCAATCTCTCTAAACATTTGTAATGAGATAAGTCTGGAGTTCTGATCATATCATAACAGCCGGTGAGGTTCAAAACTCTCAATTTCTTGGCTTTCTGTTAGAAAATAGAATAACAAAAGAGTCAACTTTTCCGCTACAATTTGACAAATGAAATCAATCATAATGCACTTCTATACCTTGATTTCACTCCAACCGTTCCATTTGTCACTGACCTTGCTCCAGGAGAGATCGAGAACAACCAACTCCGTCAAATCCAATTTTTCAGCAAGAAGATGCCGAGGACAACCTTGCCAATGGAGCCATCTTAAACTTGACAGACGCCGCTCAAAATTTCCTTCGAGGTTCGCTTGATCCAATCGAAGGAATCTCATGTTCGACATCTTCGCAAAATGTGCTGGTCCAAAACTGTATTGTGACCCACTATCAAATTTGAGAAGAATTCCTCTAACAATTTCTGTTCCCTACACGTGAAATACAGGTTTTGGATTACCAAGGGATTTGGCATTTCCACACAAAAATATGTGAAGATGATAAATTCTTAGAGACTTCAAATTAAAGAAATCATTTTATTAAGGATCAATTTGTTTAAAAAAAAAGTTTTGGAAAAAATTCTTAAAAATGATCGCTTTCATCTTTTACAAAAATGAATGAACAACAAATATTTTCATCATCCACAAAAAAAAGTAGACATAAATTGTTATCAATAATGAAAAAATTTCATTAACTAATTATTTCAAAAAATATAAATGATCATTTTTAGAAAAATATTTTTCAAATCATTTTTTCCACTAAAAATATGCACCCCAATTAGTTTTCTTCATGAAAAGAGGAACATGAGTCGTAAGACATACAAGTAAGGTAAAAATAGTGATAAACTTGTATCTTACTTTTTTATTCACCAGCACAGCCCAGGCTTGCTCGTGACTCCACAATCTACTGCGCTTTCCAAGTTTAAGATGTTTCTCTACGACAATATCCCTACCTAGGTCTCGAAGTTGATCATGCATCCATAACTTATCGTTCTCAATCTTAACAATAGATGAATTGACAAGGACTTCTAATACCAATCCACTTGTGGAATCATGGTCAGACCACAGGTAGCATGCAACACTTTTGTCCTCTCCGATGAAGAAACAAGCAATGTCCAGAAATATCAGTCTTTGCTCGTTAGGTAATGCTTTGATTATTACCATCAATTTCCGTTGAACTTGTGGCTCAGGTACTTTTCTCAATTCGTTTAACGTCTGTTCCCACACCTCCTTGCTTTTAGAATATAGATACGACCCAACAACCTCAACAGTCAAAGGAAGCCGGCCAATAGTCGATACTATTCTTTTGGACAGAGTAGCTAAGTCAGCTGGAGCAAGTCTCCCCCTGAAGGCATGAGAGCGGAATAGTTCATCGACTTCCTCTTCTCGCATTCCCCCGACTTCATATTTCAGGGACACTTCAAACTTATCTAAAGCCTGTTCGTCTCTGGTGGTAATTATGATCCTGCTCCCAGAGCCTAATGAATCAAGAATACTTAAAATCGGTGTAAGTCCGGAGCTTGGTTCAATATCATCGAGACAATGAGAACCTTCTTGTGCAAGAGTCTGCTTCTGATGGACTTAATCCCATCATCAACAGAATGAATTTGTCCATGCGTTACACCTAGAAGGTCAGAAACCAACTGAACTTGCAAATTATCTAGACCTCCTGGTTTTTTGGTATGTTCCCTAACGTTTTCCAGAAAGCTACAGCCATCAAAGCGATCAAATATTCTTTTGTAGATGAACCTTGCAATTGTTGTCTTCCCGGTGCCCCCTATGCCATGTATTCCAACTACATGAACATCGCTAGATTCCACTTTTAGTAATTTCATAACTCTTTCCTCATGATTCTCGATGCCAACGAAAGGTCTGTTCAGTGCCCTCAACACATTTGCGACAAGAACATCGATGACTGGAGCATCTACGGGCGAGCTGTATCAAGCGTGCACGTGTGCACAAGGTACACGCACAAAGATTAATGTAAGTCCAACAATATCTAAACTCTGAAGTAGTTTCCAAGAAAAAGTTCTCGCTCTCCTTTTAAAAACTATCATACAGCAATAAGCTTTAGACAAACAGGCCATGCAATTAGTGGTACATGCTTTTACTAAATCAACACAGACAAAGCACAGTATATGAGATGCAAAGGCTGCCTGTTGCATCCACAGAAATTAAGCAAATCAATATCACTCTACATTGGCATTTTCTTGCAAGAGGTAGATTTCCTGTGGATGCAGATTTCAAGAGGAAGAACATTTTTGTGGATCATATCGATATATGGCCCGTTTGGTTAAGCTTTTAAGGAATGCATTTGCAAAAATACAAATACCTTTGAGTGAATAGGGTTTTCCGAAATGCAAATAACATTTGGTAAAATTTGCATTGAAAAAAAACTTTGGCAAAAATACCGTTTGGTAAAATTTACATTTGTAAATGACTTTTATTAAATTAAAAAAACAAAAATTTTTTTTTCTTGAAGTCCGGCCCCCAGACCGCCGGATCTGGCGGCCAGATAGCCAGATCTAGTCACCGGGGTCGCGCGACCCCAGGCAACGGTTGCCTGGGTGGCACGATTCAAGCGACAGCCGCCAAGGTTGCGCGACCTTGGCGTCGCCTAAGGTCCGGCGATGGTTGTCGGGGTCGGGCAACCTTTAGGCGGCGGTCGCCGACGCGCACAACCCCTTGGCCGGCGGTCGTCCCAATCGGCTACTCCGTGCATTTTGGAGAAGATGAACAGTAACCGGAACTTGCATTCCGAAAGTGCAAATTCTCAAAGGACCTCCAGACCTGCTTTGGATTAAGGGCCTTAGAATTGGAGATACAATTGTATCTTGCCAAAGTCGCCCAAAAAATCGAACCAAACGCGTTTGCATTTAGCCAAGGGACTTTAGACTCCCAAAGCCCATTCCCAAAGCTGAACCAAACAAGGCTATCACAACCATAACGCTGCCTCCCATTTAATGCAGTGATCGAACGTGGAAAAACTGAGTTATGAGATACGTGTAACGCTAGAACGCTGAAATTTATCAACAAAACCGAAACATTAAGTAATGTGGCAAGCTGGGAGTGAGAATATTGACAAGCGGTGATCACATTCAGTACCAGATCAGAGGGAGCTACAGCAGGTATTGATACACCTAGCAGCATTAGTCTAATTAGATTAACCAAAATTGAAGTAAGCGCTACCTTGGGATTTGGATGCTAGGTTACTCAATCGAACTTACTCAATTACACTCACCTATGAATCACCAACCCTGGGATGGATCCCACACGGTTGAGAGCGTTCTCCCATTTCCCAAGGGCTTGTGGGTCGAATCCTCTCCGTCTATGCCCGGCGATAGCCTTGCCGTAACAGTCGGATCTGTTTTTCACGACCGAGGGCGTGACGTTGAAGAAGACGGGCATGATGATCGTGTCGCGGCAGTTCACAATCTGAGTCAGCTCGTCGAGGCACACCACGCTTGACGCGTAGCTCTCTGACAGGATCGGAATGGCGATCTTGGAATGGCTGATGATTTGCATAGGCGACGGTCCTACCAAGCGGATTTCAGCATCATCCTTGAGCACGCGGATCCCCGCTCGGAGGAGGCCATGGTAGAGATGATCCGCAAAGCCATGGCGAGTGTCCAGTCCGTTGAAGCTCAAAAACACATCGCCACTCTTTTCTCTTGGTTCCAAGGGAACTTTTCTACGGTTGCGAGAATACTGTATGTCCATCTACTTTCAAAATGAAAATAATTTCCGTGTTGGGGGCCTCCTCCTCTCAGTTTTCGTCTTTCTTCTCTATTTCAAAGATCCACCTCCCAGTTTCATACCATGGGAGTAGGTGTACGAGGGCCTCTTTGACCGGCGGACCACGGCGAGACGGATGTAAAAATTTACAACAAAATATATTTTAAAAAGAAAAAACACCAATAACCTTTAAACTTTTGCAAAATGCACGACCCGAACAAAACTTTTCTTTACCAATTCAGTCTTTGAATTAAATGCTCTTTTTAATTGATCTGAAGACGCTTACATGGCTATTTGAAAATATAAACTAAAATTTGAACTTTTTTGGGCTAATATCATAAAAAAAATCTCAAATTAGTATTATCCATATCACATTCATCCCAAACTAGTTTTAGTATTACAAAAATAAATGTAGCTTGAGTCTATCAGTTTGAGAATTTTTTTGCGATATTACAAAACTTGGGAGTAAATGGATTGTGATGGATGTAAGTAATTTATTGGGTCACAAGGGGATCTTGATAAGTTACCGATTAGATTCGTCATAAAATAAGAAACATTTCCCAGTTCTTTACTCGAAAGGCACGGTAGATCCAATTAGCACTTCGTTACTACCAAAGCGACTGAGGCCTTTTGGAGGGAGAAAACAAAGTGATTGCCTTGCTCAGCCAATCTAGGGTCGCGATATTTCTTCCCTAAATTGAAGTCTGCTACATGGGATCAATTACAAACTTTGAATTTGTGAGACTTATGTGGGTCTTATGTGTGACAATCACACATTCAATGGTCATTAATGCTGGATCTAACCTAACTTATCCAACCCAAATAAGAATTACCGCTAGACTTATTGAACCCAAAGATCAAATGGACAAGTTTGGGAAAGGGCTAATCCATCATAGTCACAAGTTTTTATCACCGGCAAACAAAACGAATGGATATCAATTTAAAAGTTTCAAAGTTCGTAGACTAATTGACACCAATCAACTATAACCTATTCAATTTCCACTAAATTTGTGTTTGGTACAATAAAACCGGAATGAGATAACTTTTTATTCAGTAAGTTTATAGGATGAAAACAATGAGGGTTCTTTTGCTTTTTTAAAGGAAATGCATTGTGAAAGTAGAATGGGATATTAATTCTAATGATTTTAATAAAATATACAGATACGCATTATAATTCATTTACAAAAATGTATTCTAAAATCACAATTAATAAATTGATAGTCATGATAATAATTAAATATATCATCAATTGAGTTGTTAAAAACCACTGTTTTAATATAGAATGATTGTTATTGTCGTAATTTTAGATTGATGAACAATAAGCATAATTGTAAAACATTTTTAATTGTAGGGTTAATATCATGAAAAATCCCATACCGGTAAACCTATGATAAATTTATCCTAAACTAATTTTTTGGCCAATAAAATCTCCAAATTAGTACAATTTATGAAAAATTTATCATCCGTTAATTTATATTAAATTGGATTAATACCATGAAAAACTTCAAACTAGTAAAGTGTCATCCAACTTAACAATTTGACGGTAAAATTTAATGTAAACTAATGGAAGGTGAATTTGTCACAAATGTATCAGTTTAAAATTTTTTGTGGTAAAAAATTTAGTTTGTGATAAATTTGTTACGGGTGTATCAGTTTTGGATATTTCATGATATTGACCCTTAATTGTATAACTTGCTTTAAATTTAATCATCATACTCTAAACCCTCTCGCCCATGCGCTTTAAAAACGCTCCTTTATTTTTGTGGAAGATAGAGGTAGATTTTCGTCGGAGGACGTGGCCAAATGATAACATCGGGCAAAGGTCAAGGTCCGAGGGAAGGCAATGACCCACCACGTGCTTACTGCTCTCAGTCAATCAACATGAATTTGGAAGATGTGCTCTTCCATTTTCTGCACTGAAATAAAACGCAAAAAGGGAGTGAACCTTAGAGCAAATGGAAGACAGAAAATCTGCATTTGCAAGAACCTTCAAAGGCTGCTATGGCAAAAAGCAACGTGAATTTGGAAAGCGCTCATCTGGATTTTTCACAAAATTATTTGTCTTGATAGTGGATCGATGGCCAAAAAGTCCATCACCCCGCGCAACACACGTGGAATAAATTAAAATTGCTATAGATAATTGTATTACTTAATTCATCACTGTTCATATTGATTATTGGAATCAATAAAAATGCATATATCCTGACTCTTAGAATAATTAGTTAGAAAAATTAGAAGTCATATTACCTCAATACATAGATTAACAGTAAAACATTCTTATTGGGAAGATGATTTTATGCGTTCTCATTAATTGGATGGTAAGATAAATTATTTCCCTTTCTTTTCCTGAAACGCAGGTTTGAAAGGAAAAAAAAAAGTTCGCTGCATGGAAAATTTGCACATACTCCAAACAATGAATGAAAAATTTGCAGCTCTAGCAATTGAATATCACGGCTTATTTGATTAATTGAACAAAATGTACTTAGTACTCTTCTCTATATTGATGGGAAAAATACACTATAAAGTAAAAGTAAAGATAATACCAATAAAACGACATTTATTATTAAAATAGAAATTCTGAAAAAATTGTGATCAGATACTTCTTTTATTATGAATATATCTTTTCTCTTGAAAAGTAATAGATGATTTTTATGGCATAGGCCTTTTCCCTAAAAAAAGAAAGCTCCCGGCTTTCACTAGTGGTGGAAATGTCTCGTAAAAAAGTCCAAATTTTCACGCAAAAGACAAAACTACCCACTGTTCGACATGCCCTTAGACCCATCAAAGCCAATAAGTTGTCTAATTTAGCAAATAAGATGACCAAAAGTTGAAGAAAATAAATAAGAACATGACCATCCCGTAATTAAATTTATTGTTATTTTCTTTACTAAGTTTCATAAGTTAATAAAAAGTAAACTTTTGTGCTTGATCAAAAAAAAGAAAGCATAATTTATTAAAGCTTATAGTTAAGCTTATAAAATCAAATGTCTCATTATCAATCTAAATTAGATATACTAATCTATCTTTTTTAATAAATGTAAAGTGGGTGCTAAAACCCTTTCAATGGATGGCTCACATGCGGCACTCTCCATGAGTGACATTTATCTTCATTTTTTTTTGTCAAAAATTTTTCTTTTATTTTTCCACTTAAATCAAATTATAATTTCTATCTTGTTTAGTTCATAACATAATTCTTTTTTTCGATATTACGAAAATCTCTTATTCTCATAATGATCAAGTATACTTCTGAAATTATTATTTCTCATAATCTATTTCACAAGTCTTTTTCCCGTGTATAGCATGGGTGTAGAAACTAGTATAATGATTGCATAATTATAGTGGAAAAATAGCTAGAACGTTCTTTTCTTTCTTTTTTCCCCCCCTTCCTTTGAGATACATTATCAAAGTCGCGGCCAAAGAGGACGACAATGTAAACGTTAAGGATCTTCCCATGCGTAGCACGGGCCAACCAAGTTGTCGGCGTATAAATGATAATAAAATCAGCGCACGTCGGTTGGCTCCACTCAGCACCAAAGATAAAACCGCCACCGGATAATGCCTGAAACGCAATGACTCAGCACGCGTAGAGGAAGACTCCTAAAAGTGAAAAGGAAAGGCCCTCTTGGAGCTGAGAATGGAAGAACCGGATAAAAGTCTAGAGCTAGAAGGGAACGGCTAACCACTTTTCTAAGTCAAGGTCAATTAACCAGTCTATTTTATTACATCAATTATATGAGTTCACCGTACTTACTTTTCATTAAAGAAGAGATAGTGGGCTAGTGGTAGGCCACCAGGGAGCATGCATCTTTTCTAAGTCAAGGTCAATTAATCAATTTATTTTATTACATCAATTATATGAATTCACTGTAATTACTTTTCAAAAAGAAGCAATGGTGGGTTAGTTGTGGAGCATACCTCGAGGACCACAAGAAGACGACTAAAGATTTGTTTTTAGTCAACTGACAATCAAATTTTTAGTAAAAATTTGAAGGCATCTCTAGATTTCCTCATTTGAACATATGAAATATATGAAACGACCACGCTGGACGGCGCAGGGTGTACAAATTCATCTGGTCTTGATGACTTTGTTTATTTAGATAGAGTGGATGCTCCGTCAAAATTTAAAAGAAAAACAATGATCTTACTAAAGTTTGAGGTCTTGATAGATCCAAATTTTTGTACATGTTGAATATTCACTCTTGCAATTCCATGGGAACGGTGGATCTTTCTCAAATGAAACATTTGAAGAAAGTAAATGCTAGTCATCGCAAGATTCTAGTTCAAATTCGAGACCTTCATAGGTAAGAGTTCTTGAACGAGTCGGATATATCCAAGTGCAAATCCACTAAAAGGCTGGACCTTTCTCAATTAAATCATCTAAAACAGTTGAAGGCTTCTTCTTGCGAAAATCTAGCCAAAATCCGAGGTCTGCTCTACAGTCCTGATGAGCAGTCACACTGTTAACTCCTTGAGCAATTTGCAGAAATCGTGAAAAAACATGGTATCATGCTTTTTCAAAGAAAAATGAATATCGCCCAGACAGAAATCGAATTATACAAATTTGGAGTAAATGTCTTAAAATGGGTATAGTTTAGAGTTTTTGGTGGCTTTTATCCTTTGAAAAATGTAAACTGATGCACTAAAGTATTATTAGTATATGACAGACACGTGGTACTCTTCATCAGTGACATTTATTTTCACTTTCTTTTGAAAAAAAAAAAATCTTTTGTTTTTCTACTTTAATCAAAATAAAAATTTTCTCATTTAGTTCAACAGGCATATAATTCTTTTTTTCAATATTACAAAAATCTCTTATCCTCATACTGATCAAGTATATTTCTAGAATTATTATTTCTCATAATCTATTTCACAAGTCTTTTTCGGGTGCATAGTTAGAGACTAGTATAATAGTAACATAATTATAGTGGAAACATAGCTATTACATCCTTCTCTTTCTTTTCTCTTTGCATTAGATACATTATCAATCTCACCACCAAAGAGGACAGCAATGTAAACGTGAAACAATCCTCCCATGCGTCGCACGGGCTAATCAAAATGTTGGTGCACAAATGATAATAAAATTATCTCACGTTGGTCGACTCCATTCAGCACCAAGAGAGAACCGCCACCAGATAATGCCTAAAAGGCAACGACTAAGAACGCGTATAGGAAGACTCCTAAAGGTGAAAAGAAAAGGCCCTCTTGGAGGTGTGATTGGAAGAACCGGAGAATGGCTAGAGCTAGAAGGGAACGGCTTATCACTGTTCTAAGTCAAGGTCAATTAATCAGTCTATTTTATTACATCAATTATATGAGTTCACTATAATTACTTTTCAATAAATAAAAAAAAGGATAGTGGGCTAGTGGCTAAGGCCTAGGTAGCATACATCTTTTCTAAGTCAAGGTCAATTAATTGACGTGCGGACCCCTCAAGTGCCTTAACTTTGCTTAAAGGGACATTTAAGTGCCATAACTTACGAAATGTACACTTAAGTGCCAAAATCGA
This sequence comes from Eucalyptus grandis x Eucalyptus urophylla, assembly GCA_028830015.1. Classification (NCBI taxonomy): domain Eukaryota; kingdom Viridiplantae; phylum Streptophyta; class Magnoliopsida; order Myrtales; family Myrtaceae; genus Eucalyptus; species Eucalyptus grandis x Eucalyptus urophylla. Next base: position 26,515,367 of record CM054189.1, on the reverse strand, counting down.
AGCAAAAGGGATCACTTGAGTGCCAATCCGGCCAAAATCCGGCCAAAATGCATACGTAGCATTTTCCGGCGATTTTCGGTGACTTCTTTTACTGATTCCGACGTGGATGACAAAAACGACGTCGTCCATCCACGTTGAGTGCGCAAAACTAAACGATGTCGTTTAGGTCATTGTGCGATGACCTAAACGCTGTTCCTCCCTGTTTGCGTTGACAGTCGATCTCAGGGCCTTCTCTCCATCGCCATTCACGCCCAGAGCTGGTCATCGGTTGCCGTCATTAGTTGCCGCTGTTGGTCGCCATCGCCGCTCATCGCTCACCATCGTTGGTCGTCGTCACCGCTCACCATTGTCGCTTGTCCAGGTTCGGCCCCTTCTCCCCCCCTGCGATGAAATTAGGGCTCAATTATTTAATTAGGGTTCGCTCGATTATTTAATTAGGGCTGGCTGAGCTAAACGCCGTTCCTCGCCGTCCAGGTTCACAGTAGATCACAGGCCCTTCTCTCTGTCGCCGTTCACGCCCAAAGCTGGTCATCGGTCGCCGTCGTCAATCATCGTTGTTGGTTGCCGTCGCTGCTCACCGCTCACCATCCTTGGTCGTCATCACCGCTCACCATTGTTGGTCGTCCAGGTTTGGCCCCTTCTCCCCCTCCCCTGTGATAAAATTAGGGCTCCATTATTTAATTAGAGCTCGATTATTTAATTAAGGCTCGATTATTTTATTACAGCTCTGTGGAATTTGTGTTGATACACTTCAACTGAAACTTGCTGACATTACACAAAGAGACTAGATTTCTCATTATTTTGGTGAATTTGTCTTTCAAGCCAATGTCAGAGTATGTTTTGATTGTTAGACCACTGTCTATGCATCTCCTTAAGAGCATCCTAGTAAAGCAGGTGACCAATGCCATTTTGAGAAGAAAACTAAGTTCTTGAACCACCCTGCTTGTGAGAGTGTATAGGGTATGTCCTTGAACCACCCTGTTTGTGAGGCTGTATAAGGTATGTCCTTGAACCACCCTACTGTGATTGCTGTATAGGGCATGTTTATCAATCCAAAATCTTGAATGAGAACATAATCCTGCTGTGATTTCTCTTTGTTTTTCTTTCGCTTTAGCGACATAAAATGCTTCCAAGTTTAGTTGTTCTAATTTTAGTTTAAACTTTTTAAGGAATTTGTAGGAGTCAGCGACTATGATTTGATTAAGTTGATGTCAGAGTATGCTATGCTTTGATTTGCTTAAGTTGATGTACATTCTCTCACATCGCACGTTCAGTACAGTAGACAAAATTGCTTGGGCTGTGATTGCTGTGGGGACCTGTGCTTGTTGTGGGGACCTCTGTTTTTGGTTAATATTTTAAGGGAAGAAAAGACAAATAATTAAAGTGCCGACCTCTTTTTTGGTTGTCATGTAGGGGTATATTGTCAGTGTGGGGACCTCTATTTACTAAAGTCCATGAGAGTGGGGGACTCCCATGTGCAATTGTCTAGTGGTCCAAAAAACTAATGATTCTTTTTCTTGTTCTTGGTGCAGTAATGGCACATGACAAGGATTATGTCGCTATCATAGTTTGCTACGATGGGAAATTTGTGATTAGGGAGGATGAGTGGGAGTATGAGAGTGGAAATGAGGGCACCATCTTTGTGGATATAAAGAAGGCATCTTATATAAGATTTCTTAGGGATATAAATACTTATTTGCCTTGTAAAGTTCAGAAGCTGCTGTATTGTATTCTTGGAAAAGACTTAAGAGAGGGTTTGAGATGCTTAGAAGATGATAATGGTCTTAAGGATGTTCTATACCATTATCTTCATGGTGAAGAGGTAAAAATATTTGTTGATTACAATAGTGAAAGTGAGGATGAAGATGATGATGGAGAAAGCGTTGGAGTAGGACAAGAAGGAAATGGTATTCAAGGTAGTACTGATGTTAGGGTCAAAAGAGGGCAGGATAGATATGATGGACATGAGAGAAGCGCAAATGCTGTTCACCAAAGTGATGATGACATAGGTGATGTCACAATCTCTAGATTAGATTGGGAAGTTGCTGAATCAACTAATGATGATGATGGAGGGTTGCCTGCTGAAAATTTTATAAGTAATGACGACGACGAGGAGTTTGTACAGTCAAGAATACAGTGAAGGGATTTTTTGACAGCTAAGTTTGTAGCTTTGCAAGTAGCTGATGAAGTTCCAAACAGACCTAAAGGCCCTACAGATGCTGGTGCTGCTGGCAAGGAGACTGACTATGAAGAAAGCGTCGAGAATGCTACTTCACAAGATGAGCTTGAAGAAGATGAATGACCTGTGCATAGAAGGAAAAGGAAAAATAAGTTTCCTTCTTATGATCCATTCGTTGCCTCTCCTACTTTGTCGGTAGGCATGAAATTTCATGATGCGAAAAAATTTAGGGAAGCTATACTGAAGATCTCCATTGCTGCACAAAGGAACATTGACTTCATTAGAAACACTAAGACCTTTGTAAGAGCTAGATGTTCGCAGCAAAATTGTCCATGGAAGATCTATGGCGCATTTGTTAGAAGAACTGGATCTTTCCAGATTAGAGCCTACCAAGAGGAACATACTTGTTCCATTAATTTTGAGAATAAAAGGGTAACAAGTGCATGGTTATCGAAGCACTTCTTTGAATTGATTAAGCTAATGCCTCAGATGAATACTACTCAGTTCAGGATGCTAGTGAAGGAGCAGGTAGGCATCAATATATCCAGGAATCAATGTAAAAGATCGAAGCAAAAGGTGATGAAGATACTCACTGGTCAGTACAACAGTGAATATGGACAGTTGTGGGACTATGCTTGGGAGTGTAGGCTGCAAAATCCTGGAAATAGAGTGTATATAGAGGTCGTGGAGAGACCACTTCCTGATATTAGGATGAAGTTTGATAAATTCTATGTTTGTTTCGATGCATGCAAACGAGGTTTTTTATTTGGTTGTAGACGGATTATAGGATTCGATTGGTGTTTTTTGAAGGGCTTGTGCAATGGAGAATTACTGGCTGCAATTGGAAGATATGCAAACAATCAAATGTTTCCTCTGACTTGGGCTGTTGTGAAGGTAGAGAACAAGGACAATTGGTTCTGGTTTCTCAAAAATTTGATGACTGATTTGGAGATAACAAATAGGGTAGGGTGGGTGTTCATGAGCGACCAACAAAAGGTAACGTTTGCTTTTTAAAAAATTTGGTCACTTGTTTGCTTTTTGATATCAACATGTCATTTACTTACATTTTTAATATTTTCAATTATTGCAGGGACTTGTTTCAGCAATAGCTGAGCTGTTGCCTTATGCTGAACATCGAATGTGTGCACATATACACAAATTGGGCAAAAACCTATAAAGGGGACAAGTTGCAGTCGCAATTTTGGCAGCTGGCAAAGAGCATGAGTATGGCTGACTTTAGGATGGCCAAAGAAAAGATGCTTCAATTGACAAAGGATGATTATGATGCACTGTTCCAAATAGACCCGAAGCATTGGTGTAGGGCGTTCTTCAGCGAGGAATTCAAGTAAGATAACATTGATAACAACATCTACGAAGCATTCAATGGGAGGATAATAGATGTCAGATATAAACCAATTATCTCGATGCTTGAAGACATATAGGTTTTGGTCATGACTTGGCTGCACAGACAAAGAGATGACAGTGCAAAGTGGATTAAGCAATATGGTCCTAGGATTGCTAAGAAATTGGATGACAACTTGGTTGCAAGTAGGTATTGTTATCCCATTTGGAATGGGGATGAAGGATATGAGATAATGAAGGGTTCCGATAAGTATGTTGTCTATTTAGGTACGATGAAGTGTTCATGTAGAGCATGGCAACTTAGTGGAATTCCTTGTGCACATGCCATATGTGCAATTCAATTGAAGGGCCACAACACAGAAGACTACCTTGATGAATGGTATAAGAAACCGAAATATCTTGCTTCGTATCAATTCATGTTGCAGCCAATTAGAAGTAGCAAGTTCTGGGAGCTAACAGATCGCGAAGCACCTTAACCTTTGCTACTAAAGAAGAGAATGTGAAGACCAAAGAAAAAAAAAGAAAAATGACGGAAGGAGAGGACTCATGTTACCGTAGGATGAATAGGATGGGTCTACCGATAAAGTGCTCTTTTTGCCATATAGCAGGGCACAATATTAAGGGTTGTCAATTAAAGAAGCAGCAGGAACAATTGAGGTCAGCCGAAGGGCCTAGTGAAGGGACAGTTGGAGAAGGAGAAATAGAAATGCGAAGTGAGTCGACTGTTCTTCAATCAACGACAATAAACCCAGTAAGTCATGACAATTGTGTTTATGTTGTTTTATGGTTTGTTATGAATATGTACATAGATATAAGTGACATGTATGTAATGTTTTTGTCTTTGTCAAGTCACGGTGACACGTGAAGAATTGGCCGAAGCCCCTGCTATACCTGAAAATGAAGGGCCTGTTCAAAGAATCGAAAGTGGAAGACAGCCAGCTGCAGGATTGGCTAAAGCAACTAGAGGGCTAGTTAAGTCGACTGTTCTTCAGCAGCAACAGAGAAAAAAATACCCGCTCAGTTAAATGAGTTGAGTTTACTTTTCATTTACATTCTAATATGGCATGATGTTATATTTATGATGTCCTTTGCCTTTTTCTCAAGTTCGAAGAAAGCAAGCTAGAGCTCAGCTGCTAATAGAGGGCTTAACTAAAGGGCCACCACAAGATCCATCACCAAGGTCATCATAAAGGCCACTAGAAGGGTCATCACAAGGGCCACCACCAAAGCCTACCGAAGGTATCACTAAAGCTGAAGGCGTAACTAGAAAAACAATCAAAAGAAAGCCAAATCAAGAGCCACCTATAAGAAGGCCATCTACAAGACGCCTAGCTGAAGAATTGACCAAAGAAGCCCCTTCTGTAGCTAAACAACCATAAGAACCGAAAAAATCACATGCGAGAAGAAGAGGCAACCAATCACAAATACCTGAAAGTGATGCTCCCCTTCAAACAAGAGGAGCTCTTGGGAAGAGGCTAAAACAATATGGTTATGGCCTTTATACAGATAACCGTTTTGGAACAGTTATTCTTAATGTAAGTTTTATAGGCTGCATTTAATTTAATTTATAGTGCAAACTTTTGTTGATAATTGAGTTTTCTTTTTGAAGCCTGAGAGAAGTTCAGAGGTTCTTATCTCTCAAGGTCGAACTCGAGAATCAATGGCTGCGCCAACAAAGAAGACATTGCCTGCGCCAACAAGAAAGAATAGTAAAAAGAACCCAATTGCAGGTCCATCCGAATCAGTTCAACCTACAACAATTACAGCTCCTTCTGAATCAGTTCAGCCTAGGACAATTGCAGTTCCATCAGACTCAACGCATCCCAAGATAGTTGAAGAAGAAGTCTCACGTCCAGTTAGAAAAAGTGCAAGGATTATGAATCAAGTGTGAAGTCCATCAAAACGAGTATGGATAGGAGGCATTGTGCATATTGATTGATGAAATGGGATGTGATATGGTTTATGGGGCTAAGGAGTTAGTTGTAAACATCTGTGGATGTTTGTTTGTTTGTTTTTATTTATTTATTTATAATAGTTTGTCATTGAGTTAGTTGAGTTTGTGAGACTTCATTTGTCATTGAGTTTGTGAGACAAATGTTCAAAATCAATGGAACAGTTGTTGCTTATCATTTTTCGCATGCCTTTTTCTTTTTTCTTTTTTTGATTTTTTTTTCTTTTACTTATTGCTACTTATGGTGGTGGATATGTGGTGGTGACTGGGGTGCTCGTGTGGCTGGTGGTGGCGGCTAGTGAAGCATGGTGGTGGATATATGGTGGTGATTGGGGTGCTCGTGTGGCTGGTGGCGGCTGCTGGTGAAAAGCTTGGTGGTGGTGGGTTGGGTTGGAGGTTTTTGCTGCACTTGGTGCAAGATGTATGTGCAATATGCACAGCTTGCACCAGGTAGTACTGGTGTAAGTTGGTGTAAGACACCTTACACTTGCAATTTATGCAGTAACATACCACCAGCATAGTGGTGGCTGGTGGTGGCTCAAGTGGATGCTTGATGCCTGGTGGTGATGATGGCTGGAGATGGTGGCCAGTGGTGGGCGGTGGTGGTGGCTGGTAGTAGCCGATGTGTACAGAAAAATGGCACTTAACTAATCACATTCTAAAAAACCTAGCACTTAAGTGTTCACTTTTAATAACAAGTGGCACTTAAGTGATCCTTTTAATAATAACTTGACACTTAAATGACTCTTTTTCTATCACGACTGGCACTTAAGTGATCACTAGATACAATTTATAGCACTCGAGTAATCACTCATGTCTGTTCTATGTATATGGTGGTTTGCAACAAAACAGAGAAGCTGCTGGTTTACACATTTGTTGCTGGTTTACATTCAATTCAAGTAAAATAGTCACCACAACACATCGGCCTAATATACATTCCATCGTCACTGATTTATATTTGAGAATAGCAAAAACTGTCGAAATCATTCATTCATTCAAAACAAGTACATTTCTCCACACATTTTCAACTATGGCAATCGGAGAAATTTCTTCTCATCTTCCAGTACTTTATATTTCATCATAAAGTAGGATAGACAAAGAAATAGCAACACAATAAACGCTTGGTAACACTTCCATTCAATTTTCATTTTTGAAACTTCGTTCTTCAAATGGTTAACAAAAGATGCTTGAGCTTAAGCTTGCATTGAGTCAACATCGTCCAAGTCATCCACAAGTGTAGATGAAGGTTGATGACATCCATCAAGTAGGTCCAATATCACCTCTGTGGCTCGGTGAGAGAGTTTCGCATCGACCCATTTGAAGTATTTGCATTTCGAGCCTTATCTGTATCGGGCACATTCATAGAATTTTCTCTCGGGATTCGTTCGAGTCCACGATATTCTTCTTGGACTTAGTAACCCACAAAAATAGAAATGCTCGCCTTCTCCTTCGCTTCGGCGAGAGAAATTTGAGCCGCTGTTGAAAATCCTGCTCTCCATTTCCAATATTCGGTGGTAGAATTTGGGGCAAATCGAATTAGGGTGCGGGATTAGGGCTCCAGCGCTTCAATGGCATTTTGCCCGATTTAGGGTTTTAGATTTAGGGCAAATGGGGAAGACGATGGCGTTGTCACTGATTTAAGGGCTCTATTTTGGGTGAACACCCGAAACGACATCGTTTGGGGTGAATTTGAGCTGACTCAACTCTCCGGTGAGACACATCGGCGAGAGATATTAATATTTTAATGTCACATATGATTTCCGGCTAGCTTCGCCGGAGATGGTACTCAGGTGTCCCACTTTTTTTAAAATGTGGCACTTAAGTGTACCTTTCGTAAGTTATGGCACTTAAGTGTCCCTTTGGGTAAAGTTATGGCACTTGAAGCGTTCTTTTGCCTAAATTAATTAGTCTATTTTATTGCGTCAATTCTATGAGTTCACTGTAATTACTTTCCAATAAATAAATGTTAGTGGGTTAGTTGTTAAAGCCACTAGGGAGCGTACATCGAGGACCGAAAAGAAGGCAACGAACGAGTAAACATTTGTTTTAAGTCAATTAACAATAAACTTTTTTAGTAAAAATCTAAAGGCATATGAACATATGAAAAATATGAAACGACAACATTAGATAGAGCACGGGGTACAAATTCGTCTGGTCTTGATAACCTTGTATATTATGATGGAGTGAAAGCTTCACTGAGATTAAAAAAAAAAAAAACAATGTTCTTGTTGAAGTTAAGGTCTTTGCTAGATCCAAGTTCCTGGATAAGTTAATCATTGACTCATAAAATTCCTTTGAAATGCTGGATCCTTCTCAATGGAAACATTTGAAGAAAGTAAATGCTAGTTGTGGTGAAAATTTAAGTGAAATTGAAGGTCTTCATAGGTCAGAGTTCTTGAAAGAGACAAACATCTTCTAGTGCAAATCCATGAGGAGGCCAGGCCTATTACTAAAGCAGTTGAAGGCTTCTTCTTGTGAAAATCTAGCCGAAATCCAAGGCCATATGGGGTCTTGGAAATGTTAGATTTGTCGATTAAAGGGCTGGACCTTGTCACAAGTAGATTGTTTGAAGCTATTGAAGGCATGCTCTTGCGCAAATTTTGTTGGATTTCGAGGTCATAATAAGTACGAGTTCTTGGAGGCGGTATAAGGAGATTGGCCATTGCAAATTGCCAAAACCTGGTTGAAATTCTAGCAATTGTTAGATTGAAGTGGTTGAAAGTGTTGGATATCTCTTCGTGCAATTCTATTATTAGGCTGAATCCTTCATAGAATGCTAAAGAACGTGAAATTTACCGGAAATTTAATGCCTTAATGAGCTGGAGTTCTTCGAAGTATTGGGTATCTCTTTGTGCAAGTCCCTTGAAAGGATGGACCTTTCTCAATCAAAATGTCTCAAGCAAGTGATGGTTCGAGAATGTGAAAGCCTATAAAATATTCAAGGGCTTTTATGTTGGAGTTATTGGATTTCTCTCTGCGCAAGTCCCTTGAAGGCTAGGGCCTTCTGCAATCTACTAGTTTGAAGCTATTTGGCGATCAACTTGTTGAAATTGGAGACCACGATAATCATATGAAGCTGTTGGAAGCTGCAGGTTGTCATTATCTAGTCGAAATTAGAAGAGTTCGATGTCTCTTAGAGCAACTCCGTTGAAAGGCCTAAAACCATTAGTTAAGTGTATGAAGAGTGCTACAAATTGCAAAATCTAGCTAGAATTCATGGCCATAATAGGTAGGGGCATGCCTGGAAAAGGGGAATATTGCTGGATGCAAGTCCATCGAGAGGCTAGATCTTTCAGATTTAATCTCTGGAGCTATTAATTGCCGGAGTTTGCTCAAATCTAGTTGAAATTAGGACTTAAGAGATTGGATTCTTGGAAGAGTTTGATATATCTTGGTGCACATTCTGTGAGACCGACCGACTATGAGATGGGCATGGTTGCTGTTGTCCGAAATGTGTAAGATACGAGTAAATTTCTAAGCTCGGCCCTGCAATATCCCAAACAGCATCAGCCAGCCCAAACAAGAGGAGGCATTGTTTGGTGAGTTGCGCGTGAGTTTAGTCGAGACTAATTAAAATCCATATCTAGTTGGGCTTCACAAAACAACCAATTCTTTAAATTTTGACAAACCGTTGCACAATCCACCTATTAAATACGAATTTAAAAAAAGTCTTGGACACCTCTCCTTAAACTCAATAACCCTTATCACAAGAAACACTAGAATAGAAATAAGGATTAAAACCATAAAAAATCTCAAAATGGTATACTTGTCAAGTATGCAAGTTTCGGCAAAACTCACCTGTGTCTGGAAAGGCAGAGCAAATGCACGTGCTCTCTCCTTTTATGACGCCTTTTTTTGGTCCTTTCATCCAATGATCCGTGTTAGATATGGGACCGCTCTCGTAAAACCTCTCATCAAGGCACAGTAGAATTTCCCCATCAGAGATTTGGAAGAAGACAACTAGCAAAAGGTGAAACCCCGTGTGAAAGTCGAGGCCTAGACCCAGAGTCGGCCTTTCTTAGGTGGCAAAAGGTGACTCCATTTATTCAATGTAGCATTAAAGACGATTTGTGACCCGAAATAACCTTTTGCAAGGGGCCTGTGCAGGTCAAAAGGTACTTGATGTAGCATTTGCTGTTTTAGCAGACATAAGACGAACGGCCAGCCTTCTGTATTTAAATTTGTCGGGTCACATATCGTCTTTACTGTTCTTGTCATTCCATGGCGGTCAATTCTCAAGAAATCTGTCCTTTTTATTTCTCTCTTTTGATACTTCTATCCAGAAAAGTCTAAGTTGACAGTCGACACCACACAACCATATTATGGTACATTCCTGGAAATCCGTCTACTTTTTTTTTTTCTTTCATAAACTTATGACAGAGTAGGTGCTGAGATTTTGCAGATTTCAACAAAATGAATCATAGAAATAGCTAGTAGAAATGCGAGGGAAACACTTCAATCGAATGTATCTAGAAAGCAAAAAAAAAATCAAGAGATGTTTCATTCTTCGGCTTGGATCATCCAATGAAGCAAGATGTAAATATCAAAAGTAGATGCCTGAATCACGCAGAGACCCAAGTAAAGATTAACTATGTTGAAAAGAGCAGATTTGGAAACATGTACTTTGAGCAAAGTCGTGCCTCACTCCTCAAACCACTACCCATGTGACATAAGATTCCTCAGCGTAGTCTTTGGTACCAGGGACTTGAGATCAAGAAGGAAACTGCAGTAATTGGGTCCTGTAGTGATGTATGCAGGTCTCTTCACAGCTTCTGAATCTTCTGTTTGATCAGACCTGGCAACAAAGAGATGCATTTTATTTGGTTGTGAAAGACAGGACCGTCCTGGAATGAGCTATAATAATCCAGGTAATTCATGATGCAGCATTATTACCTGCTGCTTAGCCTAAGTCGGCCGCTTAGCCCGAGACATTAGTTTACAGTGATATTTCAGAGTACCAAAAAACACTCAAGCTAGTCAACTGATATTCATTCAAGTAGATAAACCACTTAGCATACAAAATTTATTCGAGGGAAAAAAAACAACAAACTAATGCCAGATGATGTTCAGTAACATCAATTCATCATTCTTTGTGAAATTTTTTTATCCTATAATCATCTAGATCATCAGGGTTATCAGGTGCCTCTCATTAATCACATATAAAACTCCCACATAAATGGTGCATGCCGTGGTGATTTTTTTCCCAGTATTGTCTATATATGGGTGTACAAGCATATATGTGTTTTTTCTGCATTGCATTTGGAATGACTATTCTATTCATCGTCAATTCGCAAAATAATTGAACAGAGATCACTGCACGTCCAGTTAGTTCTTCCATTACAATACTCCCGCTAGCGAATACTCCATGCATATTGAATAAATGGGCAAATTATCTTACTAACGATAATTCGTCATGTAGATGAAATAAATTAAGAACAACAATGATCAGGATGAATTGGAAACTCCGAAATGATGATTCATGCACTTATTTGCATATTTGTGAAAACAGGCAATGAAGTTGAACTGTATAAGTAATATGCATTCCATTCTAAGTCATCAGAAACAGTACATATTCTCTTCAAGGCTAGGAAAGTAAACCAGGTGATTTCTGGGCCTTGTTGAGAATAATTTCATAAAGGAAAGATATTGCATTCTCCATAGAAGGGAAAAGAAAAAAAGAAACTTCGAAGAAGGAAGAATTCCAGTTACAAGGAAGTCCGAACAGTGGAACTGGAACTTATGGCTCATCATTAAATTGTAAAGATGCATGAACTTTAGAATGTACCTCGGCCTTAGGAACTTGAGACTTGCTCAAGGAAGCATGAAATGGATCTCTCTCGACTCCTAATTTATATCAGTGGCCTACCATGAACTTCAAAAATATCAGACCTTTCTAGGGAACTCAACTACTAGAGGCTGTCCGTTTGAGGTATGTTCTTGCAATATTGGATATTACATGTTCTCAGCTGCTTCAAGTTTGACAAATCTGGCAATCCTTGAAGGGAATCACAATATGAGATGGTCAATGTTCTCAGGGATGTCAAGCATTCGAGGCCATCTAGTTTTACCAGCTCACTGTGAGAAATAAGCAAGGCTACCAAGGATGAGAGATTTCCAAGTCCTTGGATTTCCATTACTGAACATGAGAGAAGCTCCAATCCAGATAAAGACTTAAGATACTCAAACTCGGGCAATGTCTTTAAGGACTTGCAGTCCCGGAGGGTCAGTTTTTTCAAACTTTTGGGTAGTTGTGGGAGGTGTTGCAGATCTGGACATTGAAGATCAAGCTTCCTTAGCTGTGAAAGAGCACCCATTTCTGGCAGTGTACTGAAGCCTGAGAGGCACAATTTCAAGGTCTCAACTTTTATCACTTTGCCAATCCCAAAAAGGCTGAGCGGCTCCACCATTGAATATCTGTCTGTGCCAGGAGATGCCTCCTCCACAAAATTAGCAAGGTACAAGTCTTTGAGATTGGTCAGATTTGAAATATCCAAGGACTTCAATTTACTTGAGTCATAAGTGAGACGCAAAGTGGCTAAACTAGAGGGAAGCAGAGGAACCGCATGAAGATTGTCACAGGCGTATAAATTAAGGTTTTGGAGATGGGAAAGACTAGAGATGTTCTCTGGTAAGCTGGGAATATTTGTACATGACAACACTAAAATTCTCAAACTAGACAAACCTTTGATCTCCTCAGGAATTTTTTCCAAACTCCTGCAGCATGATGCATGAATCTCCTCAAGCTTCTTCAGCGTTCCAATAGATTGAGGGAACTTTCTAATGAAACTTCAGTCCATTTTCAGCACCTTTAAATTTCGCATATTGCCAATGGCACGTGGTAATTTATCTATTCCTGTGCTCGAGAGATCCAGATTCTCTAATGATGTCAATTTTCCAATGGCATCTGGAAGTTTCCACATCAACCGACAATCCCTCAAAGACAGTTGTTTCAACTTTTCCAGCCTTTGAATCGAATCTGGGAGCGTGCTAAGTTCAGAGCCATCCATCAAAAGAAATTCTAGAGATTTTGTATCACCAATTTCACTAGATACTTGTGCCAATGATTTACAGTTGCAGGCGCTGAGAGTTTTAAGATGCTTCATATCTTCGGAGACCGGAATATCTTCTATATAAGTTCCATCAAGTCGGAGCTCTCTCAAAGCTTCCAGAGAATCAAGTTCTCTGGGCAAGTTACCGAGGTCAGTGCAGAATTTCAGATCTAAAATTTGCAAATGTTGCAACTGACCAATTGATGGGTCAATTTGAACCAAATGAGAGCAATATTCTAAAATCAGTATTTCCAAAGCCTTGAAATTAGAGAAGTTTGGAGTTTGTATCAAGTCCACACAGCCTCTGAGAATTAAGACTTTCAACTTTCTTGAGAACTGCAAGCAATACAAGTAGGAATCTGTTAATGTTGCAGAAAGTGTTCAAGTTAAAAGGGAAACGTAAAGTATTTGAGCTACCTTTATATTATTCCAGCCCTCCCAACCTTCAGTAACCTTGCTCCACGATAAATCGAGAACGACCAAGTCCACCAAATTCAAATTGATTACATTAAATGCTCTCGGACAACCATGCCAACGGAGCCAAAGTAACTTCGAAAGAAGATTCCTAAAATCCTCCCTGATATCAACATGATCCAAAATGAGAAGATGAAGATTTGGTACTCTTTTAAATTCGTCAGCAGTCAAACAGGTCTGCGATTGATCATCCATGTCATTTTGCTCAGTGTTATCCATGTCAAGACACAGAGCTTCGACCTTTGTTTGGCTCTGTTGGTCAAACACCATTGTTAGACAGAAGCCAGTGTAACCCCAATACAGAAGAGAACTGAGGATCATTTATGTTTTGCTCTTTCCAAAGGGGATCAAAACAAGGAGGGTTAAATATTCAATAGACAGACTAAAAAGGAAATGTCAAATCTTACCTCATCTTGTTTAAAAATCTTCCGAGCTTCAGTGGCCCATAGTCTACTGTTGTTCCCATGTTTCGTGCGGTCGTCTTGAACAATTTGCCTGCCAAGCTTCCTCAGTTGATCATGCATCCATATCCTATCGCCATCTCCAATCTTTATCATGGACATGAGATAGAGCTTCTCGAGTTCGAGAGCAGGGAACAAGCCAAGTTCCTTCCACATGTAAGATGCTATTTTTTTATCCTCTCCCACAAGAAAACAAGCTATGTCAAGAAAAATATGCTGTTGGGAATTGCTCAATAGTTCATAATGAATCTTCAACTTCTTCTGGACATCTTCATCAGGTAGTTTTTCTAACTTTTCCAGCAGAGCTTCCCATACTTCTTTTTGTTCCCGAAACATAGACAATTGTGAACCTGCGAGCTCAAGAGCTAATGGAAGTCTTCCAGTGGCAGACACAATTCTTTGAGAGAGATCAACATAGTCATGTTCTGGACAATCCTTTGCAAAGGCATGTCTACAGAAAAGTTTTAGAGCATCACCATGATTCATCTCTGTGACATCATAAGTTTCTGTTACTTCACGCCCACTGAGAACTAATTTATATTTGGTTGTGATAATGATCCTACTCCCTAAACCAAACCAATTGAGACTTCCAACCAATGCTTCAAGCTGAGTCTTCTCATGCACATCATCCAAGAGGATGAGGACTTTCAATGTGTTGAATCTACTTTGGAGGAAGCTAACTCCTTCCTCAACCGAGTTGAAGTTTGCCAAGTCCCTTCGGGTGATGTCAGAAACCAACTGATTTTGCAAAGCTACAAGACCCTTCTTTGCAGAAGTTTCTTGAATATCACCTAGAAAACTGCAATGATCAAAGAGGTGGCAGATATCATTGTAGACAGACTTTGCGAGGGTTGTCTTGCCAATGCCTGGAATGCCGGAGATGACAATCATCTGCACGTCACTAGAGTCAGTATCCAACATTCTTCTCAGCTTAGTCAAGTGTTCTTCAATCCCAACTATTTGTCGGACAAATTGAGCTTAGTCTTTCTCAATTTCTTCAAAACTTTTGAGACCATAATTTTTGCAAATTGTCCTTGCCTAGAAAACAGAAAGAATTTAAGAACGAAGGAAAGAACACTACGTCATGGACACTGTAACTGTGGACAAAGATCTGAGACTGATGAAAGGTGAACGTGACTGAATGGTCAAACGCTCGGTACAATTGCAAGAGTGTCTCCCAGAAAAATTCATAGTGACCATTAGCCAAGCCCCAAACGAAAAACTCAGATTGACCTCGGGCCATGCCCATGGCAACCCATAACAGACACTTACTTTTCCATACGGTGGCGGTTTTCCGTGAGATTAATTATATTAAACATGAGAGTATCACATTATTCCGGATTAAAAATAAAAAGGAAGAAAAGAGAGAAAAAGAAACGCAGAACTAGTTACAGATCCTTAAACCTTACCCACAATCGACTTGCCGCCCTTTCAAAGACGTCACTTTCTTTAGGGCATCCACCCATTCCTGGATCATATGCGGTTTTACTGTTGGGTCCTTCTTGTATGCCTCAATTTTAGCGGCGTAGGGACCCTCCTCATCCTTGATTTTCACATGATCCACCGGGATCTCAAAGAAGACGGGCATTATGATCATTCCATCATTGAGCTGCTCGACCATCTGAGCCAGTTCTCGGAGGCACCATTTACTCGAGGCATAGTCTCTGACAAGATCGGGATGCCAATCTTCGACCACTCGATTGCTCCATGAGAAGTTTGTGTTTGTTCATCTTTTTGAAATGTACTGGTATTCTGTCTGAAGTAGCATTTAAGATGACAACTCTTCCATTTTCTGCACTGAAATAGAATGCACAAAGTCACCTTTAAATCAGATATGGGACATGAAAATATGCATTTGTAAGAGCCTCCAAAAGCAAATGTGGCGAAAAGCAACATGACTTTGGAAAATGCTCATCTGGATTTTTCTTAAAATTAGTTGTCTTGATAGTGGCTTGGCGATTGAAAAATCCATCACCCCGCGGAATAATCTAAAATTTTGCTATAGATATTCATATTACTCTATTCATCACACTCCAAATTGACACTTGGAATTTTAGTACCAATAGGATAAAAAGCCAACGTCATTTCTTAGAATAATTAGTTAGAAAAATTAAAGGTCAAATTACCTCAATCCATAGATTAACAGTGAAATATTTTTTTTGGTTGAAAAATATTCTTATTGGGAAGATGTTTTATGCATTCTCATAATTGATGGTAAGAGAAATCCTTTCCCTTATAATTTCTTAAACTGCAGATTTGGTACCCAAAAAAAAAATAAAAACATGAAAAGTTCATCGGATGTAAATTTTGCACAAACTTCAAAAAATGGATGAAAAATTTACAGCTCTAACAATTGAATATTATGGATTATTTAATAGTTCAACAAAATGTACTTAATACTCTTGTTTATATTGATGGGAAAAATACAGTTTAAAGTGAAAAAATAAAGAAAATACACTAAAACAACATATCCTATTTAAATAGACATTTTTAAAAAATTGCGAACAGATACTTCTTATATTGTCAATATATTATTTTCCTGGAAAATTAAAAGATGATTTTAATGGCATTGGCTTTTCTCCAAAAAGCCCCCAGCTTACACTCGTGGGACAATGTCTCGTAAAAAAGTCCAAATTTTCAGCCACAAGACAAAACTAGCCATCATCAGACTTGCCTTTAGATACATCAATGCCAATAAGTTTTCTAATTTAACAAATAATAAGACCAAAAGTTAAAGGAAATGAGTAACAACATGAGCATCCCATAATTAAATTTATTGTTATTTACTTTATTAAAGTTCAGAAGTTATGAAAAAGCAAATTTTTTTATGTGCTTGATCAAAAAAAGAGAGTATAATTTCTTAGAGCTTAGAGTTAAGTTTACAAAATCAAATATGTCTCATTATCAATCTAAATCACATATACTAAATTATAATATTTGAAAATTTTAAAGCATCGCACTAAAGTACTTTCAATAAATGGCTGACAAGAGACACTCTTCGTAAGAGACATTTATCATTTTGTTGTTTTGAAAAAGGTTTTATTTTTATATTTTTTAACTCAATGGAACTATTTTTTTTTTTTTGGTTAATCGACGCATATTCTTTTTTTCAATATTACCAAAATCTCTTATTCTTCTAATGATCATGTATGCTTCCAAAATTATTATCTCATGTAATCTATTTCACAAGTCTTTTTCGCGTACATAGCACGAGTCTAGGGACTAGTATAATGGTAATTTAATTATAGTGGAAACATAGCTATTACATCCTGTCATTTCTTTCTTTTTCCCTTGCTCTTAGATACATTATTAATGTCGTGACCAAAAAGGACAAGAATTTAAAGTCAAACGATCCTCCTATGCATGGCACGTTCTAACCAACTTGCAGATGCATAATTGACAATCAAAGCAGCTCATGTGGGTCAACTCCATTCGGCACCAAAATGGAATCGCCACCGGACAATGCCTAAGAGGCAACGACTTCGCCCGCGAAGAGGAAGACTTCTACTAGAAGTGAAAAGGAAAGGCCCACTTTGAGCTGCGAACGGAAGGGACATTCATCGGAAAATGCCTAGAGCTAGAAGGGAACAGCTCAGCACTTTTCTAAGTCAACCTCAATTAACAATTATATTACGTCAATTATATGAGTTCACTTCCATTACTTCTCAATAAAGAAGCAATAGCGGGTTAGTTGTTAAGGCCACTGCGGTGCATACGTGGAGGACCACAATAAGGCGACGACTTAGGGTTTGTTTTTAGTCAATTAACAATTAAATTTTTAGTCAAAATTTAAAGACATCTCTCGATTCCCCATATAAACATATGAAATATTTGAATCGACAATAATGGACGGGGCAGGGGGTGCAAATTTTTATTTTTTTGGTCGGATAGAGGGGGTACAAATTCGCCTGGTCTTGACGACCTTGTATATTAGATTGAATGAAAGCTCCCCTGAAATTTATAATTTAAAAAAAAAAAAAAGAAACGGTGATCTTGTTGAAGTTCGAGGTATTGATAGATCAAAGTTTTTGTATGAATTGAACATTGACTCATGCAATTCCATAGAAACGATGGATCTTTATCAATTGAAATATTTTGCAGAAAGTAAATGCTAGTCATTGTGAAAATCTATCTGAAATTCAAGGCCTTCATAGGTAAGAGTTCTTAAACAAGTCGGATATTTCCTAGTGCAAATCCATTAAAGGATTGGACCTTTCACAATTTAATCATCCAAAGCGGTTGAAGGCTTCTTTTTGCAAAAATCTTCTCAAAATCCAAGGCCATCTTGGGTTCTTGGAAACGTTAGATGTGTCATAATGCAAGTCCATTGAAAGGCGGGATTTTTCACAATTAGATCATCTGAAGCTATCAAAGGCATGCTTTTGTGCAAATTCTGTTGAAATTCGAGTCCATGATAAGTCCGGATTCTTGGAAGAGTTTTCACATTTTCTTGCATATCCATCAAAAGACTAGAGATCCCACAAATCAATGGTTTGAGAAGACTGACTATTGCAAATCATGAAAATCTAGTTAAAATTCAAGTAGTTGTTGGATTATAGTTGTTAAAGAAAGCTACAAATCACTTGAAATTCAAGGTCTTGATAAACTTGAGTTTTTGTAAATGTTGGATTTCTCATTGTGCAAGTCTCTTGGAAGGTTTGGGACTTTCTCAATCAAAATGTCTAAAGCAAGTGATGGTTTGGGAATAAGAAAGCCCATATGAAATTCAAGGGCTTGGTACGTTGGAATTATCGGATGTCTGTCGGTGCATGTCCCTCGAAGGCTGGACCTCCTGCAGTCAACTCGTTTGAAGCTATTTGGTGATCAACTAGTTGAAATTGGAGGCCGTGGTAATCATACGAAGCTTTTGGATGCTGCCGGTTGTCATTGTCTGGTCGCAATCTGATCCCGGTTCTTAGAAAAGTTAGATACCTCTTGGTGCAAGTACGTTAAAAGGCATGACGACGTTTCTGAAGCCTTGGATTGCTACAGAAATTGCAAAATCTAGTGAGAATTCATGGCCCTGGATGCAAGTCCATTGAGAGGCTAGATCTTTCAGATTTACTCGTCTGGAGTTCACTAAAGTCTAGTTGAAACTAGGACTTGATAGATTGGATTCTTGAAAGAGTTTGATTATCTCTTGGTACCCGCTCTGTGACCCACCGACTGTGTGATTTGTATGACCGCTATTGTCCGAATCTGCATATTACAACTGAATTTGTAAGCTTCAACAGCAGCCCAAACTGCATCAGCCTAGCCCAAACAAGGGGAGGCATTGTCTGGCGGGTTGCGCGTGGGTTTCGTCCAGACCAATTAAAATCTATATCTAATTGGGCTTTGCCACTTTCAGTCGATAACAATCAATTCTTTAAATTTTGACTAACCCATTTGAGCGATTCAATGAGTGCGGGACACCTGGAGTGCCATAACTTGGCACGTCGGGACACTTAAGTGCCATAACTTTAAAATGGTACACTTAAGTGCCATCATCGGAGTAAAATGGGACACTTAAGTGCCACTCCGGCGAAAATCCGGCCAAATGGCTGACGTGGCGACTTTCCGGCGAGCTCGGTCCCAAACGGCGTCGTTTTGCACGCTGACGTGGCGGAGAAAATGCAAAAACGACGCCGTTTCGCGTCTACGTGTAAATAATAGTATATAAATTAATTAAATTAGATTTAAAATATTCAAAAAATTTTAAAAAAAATAAGAAAAATTTAAAAAAATTTTAAAAATTAAGAAAAATTTTAAAAATTAAGAAAAAATTTAAAAATTAAGAAAATTTAAAAAATTTTAAAAATTAAGAAAAATTTTAAAAATGTTAAAATTTTAAAAAATTTAAAAAATAAGAAAAATTTAAAAAATTTAAAAAATTTAAAAAATTTTAAAAATTTTAAAAAATTTAAATTTTTTTA
The DNA here is from genome assembly GCA_028830015.1 of Eucalyptus grandis x Eucalyptus urophylla. Taxonomy (NCBI): domain Eukaryota; kingdom Viridiplantae; phylum Streptophyta; class Magnoliopsida; order Myrtales; family Myrtaceae; genus Eucalyptus; species Eucalyptus grandis x Eucalyptus urophylla. The sequence continues at coordinate 26,495,976 of CM054189.1, read as the reverse complement.
AATTAAGAAAATTTTAATTTTTTTTAATTTAAGAAAATTTTAAAATTTTTTAAAAATTAAGAAAATTTTTTTAAAAAATTAAAATTAAAAAAAATTATAAAAAAGTGGGGAGTGGGAGGCCGAATGGGGCGGCTCCCTTGCCGCCACCGCCGGCTCCCTCACCGCCGCCACCTCCGCCGCCGCTGCCTCCCCCCCCCCCCCCCCCTTTTTTTAATTTTTTAATTTTTTTAAATTTTCTTATTATTATTTTTTAAATTTTATTATTTTCTTTAATTTTTTTAATTTTTTTTAATTTTTAAAATTTTTAAAATTAAAAATTTTAAAATTTTCTTTTTTTAAAAAAAATTTTAAAATTTTTAAAATTAAAATTTTTAAAATTTTCTTATTTTTTTAATTTTTTTAATTTTTTAAAATTTTCTTATTTTTTTAATTTTTTTAATTTTTTAAAATTAAAATTTTTAAAATTTTCTTTTTTTAAAAAAAGTTTTAAATTTTTTAAAATTAAAACTTTTAATTTTTTTAATTTTTTTTTAATTTTTATGCTGATTTGGAGCTCCGGCGAGCCACGTAGGCAAAAAATAATAATAAAATATTGCCACGTAGGATTTCCGGCAATGGTCGCCGGAAGTGGCACTTAAGTGTCCCACTCGAAAAAAAAAGTGGCACTTAAGTGTACCGTTTTGAAGTTATGGCACTTAAGTGTCTCGGCGTGCCAAGTTATGGCACTTGTGGTGTACTTCTGCCGCGATTCAATCTAGTAAATATGAATTAAAAATTTGGTTTTTGACACCGCTCCTTAAACTCAGTGACCCTTATCACAAGAAAAATTAGAATAGAAACAATCATACAAGAAGACACCAGTAAATCACTCACTATCGAGCGCACCAATCCTCAATCATGGATTCAAAGCAGCCTTGGTCGAGCAAGAGCATACAACAAGCAGTCCTCAGATGCTTTTAACCTCATCAGGAACTGCTTCCTTCAGAATAAATGACAAACATAGTTTTCACTCGGAATTACCGCAGCAGCAACCCTATTCATTTAGGGGTTAACTTGCTCATGTATCGCCTTATTCCCTTCCTTTCAGCTATTGCATATTGTAGCAGTCGACCCAAGTTTCAACGGTACAGCTTTCAAGCTTTTCCCTTTCTTCATCTGTAGGGCTCACGAGAACTCTTGATCCCAGTGTTCAGCTTATCTTTGTACTTTCAGCAGACTTAAAATTCTCTGCCACTCTTGTTCTGAGAAAGGATATTAGAAGAATTGTAACTCAAAATTCTCTTCAAATTATTCCCGAGCAACTTTTAATTTCTTAGCGAGGTTTTTCTATGTGAAATTGGTCCAACAGAAGAATATTGATTCAGTTTTATCTGTTCCAGACAGTCATGTTCTTTTTTGTCATGATTATTCAAGCATGGCAATTTTATGCTAGGCAAGGTAGATTTGTTCCATTAATTAGCAAGTTATTATCTCCTGTAATACTTAATAATACTTTGGTCCTCTTGATCAACTAAACATGGACCAAAGGCCAAAAATCAAATTATTAATGGAGAATCATAAGAGGTGGTTGAGGTGTGAGCTAAAAATGAAATCATCGTGCAGATGGAACATCCTGTTGAGAAGACATTCCTCAGCATACATTTCCTCTGAGGCGAGAAGGCCTTGACCGACCATCGTATTCCACACAATTTACTGCTCTAATCGTCTCCTTCATGTGGCATAGTTGTGAGCATGTCAAGAAAGAACCCAAGCAGAGACACAATTGAAGAGTTACTCAGATCAATGAAGAACTGCAACTATCTTGGTTCACCTTATGGAGTTGTGAAATCCTACTTTAAGAGATCCGCATGATTTTTATTCGCTGACATTGTGAGTGGCATGTCATTACGCAACTACGAAATTGCAAAGAAGCTGCAGCAGGGGAAGCACTTACATGGTATGACTGGAGATGGCGTGAATGAAGCCCCTGCTTTGAAGAAGGTGGACATTGGGATTGCAGTTGCTGATGCTGCTAGAAGGGCTTGGACATTGTCCTCATTGAAACGGGCTTGAGTGTCATTATAAGCACTGTGCTGTCCAGCTGGGCTATATTTCAAAGAAAGAAGGATTACATTGTATTTGGATTGTGTTTCCAATGGATAATGCACCGAGGCTCTGCATATTGCTATTTGTGTTCCTAGCTTACTATGAGCTGACTAAAACTTCGCAGATTTACGCCGTCTCCATTACAATTGGTATTGCGGTAAGTGTCCTACCTTAGATGTAGACTCAAGCTAATAAAGTATTCCCTTATGAAAGTTCATGCATCCAGTCTTTGGCAGTTTGGCTTTATGTTCGTTGCTTTGATCTGGAAGTCTGACTTTGCATACTTTATGGTTTTGATCATTGCCATATTAAACAATGATAAGATTAGGGGTGTGTATGGTCCGGGCGAGCGGTTTCCGACCTAGAACCGGGAACCACCCGCTAAGTACCGGTTTCGAAAAATTGGAATTGGGATCCACCCGTTTGTTGCATGGATTCACCCGGAAACCGGACCGCCGGTCCGGTCCGATTCCCGAATGGATCTATGGAACTGATCTTGACGCGGGCGACGCTGGTTCTTCGAGATTTGCAGAAGGGTTGCTTGGGCGAGAGGCAGCGGCAGAGCTAGGTCACGGGTCGCTGAATTGGATCGTGGGTCGCTGGGCGGCTGAACGGCGACGGCGTCAGGGCTGAGATGAGCTCAGATCTGTAGTCGTTGAGCGAGATCAGTGCGGTTGAAGCAGGGGACGCCGAGCGTTGGTCTCGGATGGGTCTCGTGGGTTGCTGGAGTCGCGGCCACTGGCGTGAAGAAACAAGCGGCGGTTGTGGTGCTGCACGTCGGGGGGAAGGCGGATCTAGCAGGACGACGATGGCGGAGGTGCGGAGCTGTCGCAGGTCGGCGGGCGCGCGGGTATGAGATCAGAGCAGCGCCGGCAGGAGGGTGGCAGACGACTGGGCTACAGCAGCTTCACGGCTCGGGCGGTGAGGCAAACGCACAGGTCACCGAGGAGGAATCGAAATAGCGAGAGGAACCGAGGAAGAGAGAGAGAGAGAGAGAGAGAGAGAGAGAGAGAGAGGGGCAGCCGCAGAAACCAAAGAGAAGTGGAAGAGACATAGAGAGACAAAGGCAGCAGCAGAAACCGAAGAGAAGTGAGATGAGACGGTGAGCGTGAGACCTAGGTTTGTTTTAGTAAATTTTTTTTTTTTAATATTAAAAGGGAACCGGTCCGGTTTGGGTGGGCGGGCGGGCGGATCCGCCCATGAAACCGGGAACCGGACTAGTTCCCACCGGTTCCCAAAAATTGGAACTGGGAACCGGACCGGTTCCCTCAAGAACCACCGGTTCCGGGCGGTTCTGGTCCGATTCTGGGCGGTCCGGGCGGTTTCCGGGTATTTTGCACACCCCTAGATAAGATGATGGTTTTTTTTGTTCATGTACTCCCGGTTTTCAACATAGCCGAAAAGACCAGTTTGACTAGTTTTTAATACCAATCTTAGGAACGATCGTGACAATCTCCAGAGATTGAGTGAAGCCATCTCCCTAGCAAGATAGCTGGAAGTTGAAAGATAATTTTGCCACCGGAATTGTTCTTGGAGGTTACCTGGCACTAATTTTGAGCCATAAATGATGCAGACTTCTCAGTAAGAATCTGTTTCTAGTGCGGTCTTCTACTTCTGTCTCTCGTGTATATCTTTTGTTGAATTATTGGAACGAGAAGTAATTAAACATCGCCACCTTATTCTATGGTGCAGGAGAAGTTCGGTGTAAAATCAATCAGATATAACCCTGATGAAATGATGGCCCTATACTTGTGAGTGAGTATAGTTAGCCACGCTTTAATCTTTGTCACATGAATAAGCAGCCGGTCCTATGTTGAACGCCCGGGACTTTTCTAGGTCAGCACATTCGTAGTTGCTCAGCTGGTACGAATTTTTCGGTGGTCATAGTCTGTTCACTTTCTACTGGGTTCATAAGTCTACTGCAGAACCTTTGATTGGAGTCCGGTTCAAGTGAGAACTACAGATTTATTAGCCTTCATTGATGGTGGTTAAAAGTCCTCAGAAAAGTTTGGACAGCAATAACTTAATCACCATTCAACAAAATGCTTCCCTGAGGCAAATTTTATGGACAGGTTGCAACAATTGTAGCGCTTTTAGGCAAATTGTGGTTTCACGAGGATAAAAGGAACTGGACGGGGTTGGGCCAGTGTCATCTGGCTTTACAGCTTGGTGACATCTGTTCCGCTTGATACTCTTAAGTTTGCGATCTGCTACTTTCTGGGCGGGAGAGCATGGAATTCCCTTTTGGAGAACAAGGTATTTCCACGGAGAAAGAGGCACCGCCACGGATTATGTATTATGAAAAAATCCGCATTTTGTTAATTTTGGACAATTTTATCACGCAGACTGCCTTCGCTTCTAAAAAAGACTATGGCAAAGAAGAGCGAGAAGCTCAGTGGGCAACTGCACAGAGGACTCTGCACGGCCTTCAGCCTCCTGAAACCGGCAACCTATTTTCTGACAAGAGTAGCTACAGGGAGCTTTCAGAGATTGCAGAGCAAGCCAAGCGACGAGCTGAGGTTGCGAGGTGAGCACCTGGATTCTCATACTTCAACGCTCGTAAGAAAATGGTGTAATTTACTGAAAAACATAGTTCCACCTTCTTCGCTTCCGTACCTGTTTGCTTGCCTAATAACTGAAGTTCAAAGGCCGTGCTCTATTTAACTGAGGTTAGGCGCCTTACTCTCTCGAAACAGAGTTTAAACCATTCGCTGCTAGCAATTCCTTTTCACTGTTTAAGTCCTACGTGTGATGGTAAGACAAAGTGAATCTATTGTTGCAGGCTTCGCGAGCTACACACTCTAAAGGGCCATGTTGAATCCGTGGTCAAGCTCATAGGCCTGGACATCGATTCCATTCAGCAGCATTACACATTCTGAAGGGCTTTTCATTCGAAGTAGAGGAGATCATATCGTGAGAAATGGAAAGTGGTCTTAAGGATTATGATGACGAAGAAGCCTATTAAACTTTTATTAGTCTATAGGACGACAGAAACCGATGTCGCTAGCAGTCAGGGTCGTAGATTTTTGCAGTGACCAGTTTGATGCATGAGGGCTGCTTTCTCTTTGACAGAACGAGATATAACTTTTCGTTTCAAAGTAGCCATGTTCAAGTCGGTTGGTGAATCTTACTTGGATCTTGATGATTATGTTTAGCTTGAAGCATGATCTTGTCAACAATTCTCGAGTGATCTACCTGGTAAAAGGAGAGATAAGGAAAAAAAACAAAAGTTTTTGGCGTTTAGTAAGTCTTTTTGGTCAAATAAGTGACTGCCAGAAAAGGTTTCACGTGAATCTCCACGTTTCTCTTTTTTTCCTTTTATGTGCAGCCGAAGTATTGATGAATTATAACGAGAAAAGACGTGCCTTTTAAGGATTTATGCTTTTTTTTTTCCTAGTTAACAAATAACAAAGATGAAATATTTTCTCACACTTAATCCTTTAAAAGTATATGGAAAGACACATTATTTGTACGAATTGTAAGATGGGGAGTGGTTGCGAAGGTCAAAGAGCTTCTAACATGGTGAAGGAGGTAGAAATGGATCGAATTGTGCACCGAATAAGTAAACAGCAATTTTGTAATATATATGTAAAAGTTGGAATTAATTCACGAAGGCACATAATAACGTTTTAGCTTTAGAACTCTAAAGTTAAGCATGCTTAGGTGGGGGCACTATCCACCTATATGCCAAAAGGCAAAACTATAAAACTTAGTTATGAGACGAGTCAAAGAGAATAATATCTTAGTGAGTTAATCCAATAATGTTACAATATAGTATTGGAGTAGGACCCCCTTTAGTAGGTACGTGGTTTGGAAATGAATTACATGGAGGTTGGTAGGCTTGTAACAATCAGATTCGACGAGAGCGAGGAGTGGTTGTTGGAGCCTGAGGGCGTGGACAAGGAGTGGCTTCTAGTAGGTTTCTAAAATAGTGAAGAGAGCAAGAATAAACTGAACCATGCACCAAATAGGGGAAGGGATATTCTAGAATAAATATGACAAAACTAAAATTAATTCATGGAGGCGCCTTTTGAGGTAATGATAATACTTAGTTTTCAAACTCCATAATTAAGTGCACTCAAATGGGAGCACTACCAACATGAATAATCTCTTGAAAAGGTGTCTGCTTGTACATCAAAGGACAAAACCGTGAAGCTCAGCATGAAATGAGCTAAAACGGACAAATGAGTTAATCTATGGAAGCCACACGAATAGTCATGTATTATAAATAGATGTAACTTTAATATGAATTGACATGCTACTAACTTAATGACTGCAACTTTTGACCGAAAGACACTATTTACTAATTAATTTTAGAGTACAATTATTTATGATATAAAATAGACAACAATAAATTGAGCGACAAAACTTAAAGTGGCTTGACATGTTGTGGCTCGTGATTATGAGATCTATATGATAGTAAGAATAGATCAAAATATGTTGAAAACACGTTATATTTTTATACGTAGTAGATATTATGCACACAAATAAGCCCTTTTAAATTCTTTCAAAAATATGATGGTGAAAAAGTATGAGAAAAGACCAGAAATTTTCATTTCAAAACAGAAAGTGAAACAATTTCCAAGTTCCAAAATAATGATATCACAATTAGAGCAATCTTCAAGAAAATATAATAAAGTTTTTAGAGAAATATTTGGTACCATTATAATTAGCAAGAATAATCTTTAAAGAATTATAATTACTCAAAATGTTAAAAGGATAAGAATGTAAGCCATGAAAATGGTATCGAAGATCTCCGTAGCTAAAATCAAGAATACATATAATAAAGTACAAGAAATTTATGCGCTTGATTTGGAATCCATCGTTCTTGATGTAACAATGATAATCTAAAGCTCAAGCGCTTCTTCTCTATTGTCATCTATATCATTGGCTCAATGAAACTGCTCATCACTCTCAGCATTCAGTAAACACTCCTCATAGAGTTACAAGCCGAGTTTTATTCAGTCCATACTAACCACTCCCATATTAGACCAACTAAGAATCCTTATATCTCACATTATTAGATTAATCCCATAAAAAGGTAATTTATAATATCAATTAATGCAACTAACAATAGAAAAAATTTTACAGTTATAAACACAACCCCATATAGCATATGTTTATATTAGCATGGTGTTGTATTAACATATGTGCAAACTGTTGAGGAAATATAAGTTTATTAGCAGGATAGTGGCTGTCAATAAAATTGCATCAGAAATTATATATCTTAAGAAAACATTTTCCATTCTCTTAAAATTCGGAATAGTATCAAATTTAAATAGGAATTAGATTAACTACAAAGTTTAACCTTAGCATCGCAAAAGAGGTTATTGGACTTAGTCATGCATAATTGCATGTATAATTATATATCCAACCATGTATTTCCTAAAACAGATTTTGAATTTCTAATGTCAAAACAACATAATTTACAACCAAATAGTTAGAAATTCGCTCTAGGCGTAATGTTCTCTTTCAACTTCTCTTTAGCTTTAAATGGTCTTAACGTGTGATGGGTATAAGGCTCATCAATCATCATTTTGGCCCCAGCTACCTCAGCATATTCACCCTGGTCTGTATCGTTCTCGTATCGCTCCACAAGGGTTACGTCATGTTTTCCATGCTTTCTTTCTCTTTCAAAATGTTTTCATGCTTGGTTGCCATTGTTGCCAACTGGAAAAGATCATTAATTTATCGTCCTACCATCTTTTCTCTGATAGAAAACTTCAAACCTGCCAGAGCTACATCCACAAGGGATTTTTCCAGTAAAGGCAGAAGGCACCGATTCCTTGCCTTTTTGAACCGAAATATGAACTGATCTATCAACTTATCATTTTACTGCTTCATAGACACATCAGGCATGGATCTCTGGAATTGTTCCTGAAATAATCTTTCCATTTATTCCCATGAATAGACAGAAACTGGTGGCAATTATTGACACCTAAATTTTAAAATTAAATTACATAAGAAAATTAGGGACCGATTCGGCCCTAACAAAAATGTTTTTTGCATAAATTAGGGCTTAGTTCTTATTTGCATCCATTAATCTTTATTTTCATTTTTTTTTACTTATTTTTCACCTTTTTTCTGGATAATTTACTTAATAAGAAGAATAATAATAATAACAAAAAAAAAGGAGAGAAACAGCAGCCGCTGAGCTGGGCCTTCGCGCCCAGCCCCTTTTTTCCTTTTCCCCCCCGCACGGGCCCGAGGGCCACTCCCTTTCTTTCTGGCCCGGCCCTTTTCTTCTTGTCTTCTTCCTCAGCCCCTGCAACCAGCGCACAGGACCTATGGCCGAGGGGGAATAGGCCGACATCGGCCAAAGGAGACGTTTCTCAGGCTCCATCAATGCTCGCCTTCAATGCCGAGCGTGCCTCGGTGCAGAAGAAGGGATGGGACATCGGTTCAGCCAAGAGAGTTCGGTCGGCAAGCCGAGGACCAGCATCTAAGACTCTCCGTCGATCAGACCCTCCTCGCCTATAAATAGGTGGGTTGCGATCTTCGTTGATGGCAAGCAAGCTCGGAGAAGTTCCCTGGAGAGACTTTAGGGGAGGCTCAAAGAGTAAGCAAGAGAGAGAGAGAGAGGGGTCGCGAGCTCAAACGACCTCCCTCGAGAGACATTAGGGGAGGCCGGTGGCGAGCGAACCCAAGAGAAAGGAGATCTGCAACTTGAGGGATCGCGAGTGAGGGGAGGAGAAACCTAGACCTACGGGGTTATGGGTTAAAGAGGGCAAACGCCGCCAACGGCCGCGCTTGCTTCGTGACCAGTCACCCGCCGCTGCGCCTCCTTCCTCGGTGAGCTAGGGTTTGTTTGTTTTGTCTTGTGGGGCTGAGTGTTTCTTTTAAAAAAGAGTGAGGCCCGGTTTGGGCCGCTGGCGAGCTAGGTCGGTCCCAACCCGGGAATCCGACCCGGGTCATTTTTTTTATTATAAAATATTATATTATTATAATAAAAATAATATTTCAATAAAAAAATAATTTCAGAAAAATCCAAAATATCCTATGTTTTCCCAAAAAGCCCAAAAAAATCAGAAAAAACAAAAAATGATTAATATTTAAAAAAAAAAGATCAAAAATCCAAAAAATGCCTTTTTATGTTAAAAAAAAAAGAAAAAGACCAAAATGTGTTTTCCTCCAAAAATGCATGAAAAATCCATTAAAAATCCAAAAATCCTTAAGGTTTAAACAAGATTAAGTATCAGAAGTGCATTAGTGATTAACTAGTATAATCAAGTCTTTGATTTTAATTTCTTTGGTTACACAGGAGTGAAATATTTCTCCCAGTATTTCGCTTGAATTTCTAATTGACCCACCACAAATTGATTGATTAGTGGTGACTCCCTTTTAAAATTAGCTTATAAGTTAAAAATTAAAACCATAAGTCATGAATTGATGGGTTTAGAAGAGTCCGGACTTAATCGAGTGCCGAAAAAAGAGGTCACAACAGCAATGCCACATATAAAGTAAACGCAATCTTGGATAATGACATAAGGAACGACCTCTTATTGCATCACACATTGCACAGTAAATCGACCGATATGTTCCAATGTCGACCGGTCTACCTCGCTAGGAAAAAAAGGGTGAACCATGTTATTTTGAAGCTTCTTGGATAAGGAATTATGTCAATCCAATGTAGATAAGGTTTTCTATAAACAGGTCTAACATGTCATGCGTCTTCATGCCCATATTGCCGTATCGCCTAGTCATACATCCACTGAGGATTTTGTTGATTTTGCCCAGTTATTATCACAACAGGTGCTACGGCGGGTTATGGTCCAAGATAGGGTTGTGACTGAAGTGGCCGTTGGGGTAATTGTGGCTGAATTGGTTATTGTATTCCTGCCCCTATGTGGGGTAGGTGGTCTCCCTAGATTGTCGATGGCAACATTCGGCCTATATGGAATAGGGCATCAGGCTGGAGGTGCCGTCGACAACTCAGCGCGTCCTACCTTTCTGTCAGCGGGCTGTGGTGGTGAATTATTCCCACTAGTATCAATGGTATCAAGTTGACTCCTCATACGATGTGTCATTGTATTTCCTCATATTAACAACACTGGTCCTATCGGGCTTGCCTAAATGATCTTTTACCGAAATTTTCTGAAATGATATATCTTTCATTGAAAATCATTCTTCAATTATAATTGAAGGAAATTAGAGTTTTGTGCCAATTTCGGATAAAAAATATTACAGGCGAACAAAAATCAACTTCTTTGATCCAAATAATAATTTACAATCTCAAACCAAGTCGGAATTAAATTGACGTGAGGGCTTGAGAATTACGAACTTGATAACGTGACAAGGTGTGTGAACAAATTATACATAATTTAATCAACGCCACAACCTAGCATAAACACACTACATCAAAATTTAATCAAAGACACATCACCTATGATAAAGATATATGCCAAAATTTAACCAATGACACGGATTTGAAAGCTAAGTAAATAAAGATAAAGAGTAAATTTGCTTGATTTATGCATCCGAGAGGAGAGAGAGGGGGTTGTCGTCTCCAATGGACAATTACCGGTATTTATAATGGTTCATGACAAGTGCCTTTAGACGGTTCTTGACAGCTACATTTCCTTTAGCCACTTCCGCTGGTTATCTCCACGTCTTGATAACTCTGCATGTGTCACGGCTCGAAAGAAAACATGTCCAAGAGGTTTCCCTAGCACGGGCGTGACACATTAATAGCCCTCGGTTTATGTCCCCGAGACGAAGAGTATTCTCCTAGGGGCGGGCGATACTGTATTTGTACGCATACGATATAAATGCGAGTAGCTGGTAGTTGGCAATAAATGACGGTAGTTGGTAGATAGGGAGGTGCAATTTCCACCATTAGATCTAAGGGAGATCTACGGATATTGTTTGCCTTATACTTGTATATAAATGGGTGTCCTCCCTCATTGTAGTTCATTCACAAGTTATATGAAAAGTAGAGCTTCTCTCTCTAAGAAGTTTCTCTCTCTACAAAGTCCCTTGTGAGTTGAGTGTAGAAAGGCTGCTTAGGGGTAAAACCTTAAGGCCGCACGAGTAAGCCAAGGAGTGATCGAGAGCGAATCGATCGGCCTGTGACAAGTGGTATCAGAGCTAATTTGTGATCCAAGCGCAAGTGCAATGGCTGATCCACGATTTGATGAGGCGTTGACCTTGGGTGGTGACTGCGCTGATCATGGGCGGAACGCCGAGAAAGGGCAATGCCAAGGGGAAGAAGACCCGTGGTGGTTCGAAGGATCCTACGAGGCATCTTGCACAATGGATGGCGAAGCTAGAGTTGTTCGTCTTCGATGTCCAAGGATCGGTCGATGACCTGACCCAGACCGTGGATGGAGTTGACACCGGAAGGGAGGAGCTAGTTGCGGAAGTGCAAGAGCTCAAGACCGGCATGGGAGAACTCCGCCACGAGTTGCTGGGGACCCTACAGGAGGAACTCGCACAACGGTATGAACCCTTGGAGGCCACGATGGCGGCCATGCGCGCGGACATAGCGGAGCTTACGAGTAAGCTCGCTGAAGCACAAGCTGCACGAGTGAACGGTGTAATCACGATGCAAGGTCCACGGGTGGACATGCCAAAGCCAAAGGAATTCCGGGGCTCGCGGGTGGCCAAGGATGTGGACAACTTTCTGTGGTACATGGAACAGTACTTTCAAGCCATGGGAATCAACGACGACCAAACCCGGGTAAACACTGCATCTATGTATTTAGCGGATAGTACTTTGTTGTGGTGGCGTCGTTGGTCGGATGATAGGTGTGGGAACCCTATCGCGACCTGGGGTGGTTTCGTTGAGAAGTTCCGACGAAAATACTTTCCCGCTTATGCGGAGGAGGAAGCTTGTGACAAGTTGAAACGTCTCAAGCAGAAAGGTGGTGTGCGTGACTACATCAAGCGGTTTTCGGAGTTACTGCTCCAAATCCCCTCGATAAATGAAGTCGAAGCATTTCACCAGTTCATAGGCGGTCTCAAGCCATGGACAAAGCAAGAGTTAAAGCGGTACAACGTGGGAGATCTCACTACAGCCATGACTATAGCCGAGTCGCTTGTGGAGTACAAGGCGTCGCCTTCCACATCCCGACCGGACACCCGTCTAAGGGACAAAGGCACCGGTGGGGGAGGTCGGGGTAGATTCAACAATCGCCTGACTGGAGCTAGACCACTGAATGGTCCTCATCCTCACTGAGTTAATGCGAGGCCAAATGGAGGGGGGCAAAGGAAGGTACACTCGTATAGCTGTTTCTTTTGCGACGGTCCACACATGGCGTGGGATTGCCTGAACAAAGCCAAGCTAGCCGCTCTTTGCAAAGAGGATGAGCCTAGGGAGGAAGCGCGATTGGGATCATTGCGACTCCTTAGCACGATCAAGTCGAAGAAGGTGAAGGAGCCTAAAGGCTTGATGTTCGCAGACCTGAAGATCGGAAGGACCATGATGAGTGCACTCGTGGACACGGGAGCTTCCGACATCTTCATATCGGAGGAGGCCGCGAAGAAGCTTAACCTACGGGTTGAGAAGGGAGCCGGTTGGCTCAAGATGGTGAACTCCAAGGAAGTCCCTACGATTGACATCACAAAGGATGTGGAGATAGAACTTGGGCAATGGAAGGGCAAGGAGACTCTAGAGGTAATTCCCCTTGATGATTATGATATTATCATTGGATAAAATTCCTAGATAGAATCCATGCTGTAGTTGTACCATTTGCCGAGTGTATATGCGTATTGGACAAGAATTGCCAAGGCGTGATTCCGGTCCATCGGGAGTCGGACCACGATCGAAAGATGATCTCGGCCGTGCGACTCACCAAAGGAATAAGGAAAGGTGAAGTGACCTTCTTGGCAGCCTTGAAGATCGAGGACGGCAAGGGTGAAGGGAAGAAATCCCGACAGAAGCAGCCCAAGTCCTCGACTCATTCAAGGATGTCATGCCTTCGGAGTTGCCGAAGAAGCTGCCATCGAAGAGAGAGGTGGATCACCGGATCGAGCTAGTGTCTGATGCTCGACCGTCTGCCATGGTGCCTTACCATATGGCGCCACTCGAATTGGAAGAGTTGAGGAGGCAACTCAAGGAGCTGCTCGACGTGGGCTACATACGACCGTCAAAAGCCCCATTTGGTGCGCCAGTCTTGTTCCAAAAGAAGATGATGGGTCACTCCGGATGTGCATCGACTACCGGGCGCTGAACAAGCTGACTATGAAGAACAAGTACCCGATCCCGCTCATCGCGGATCTCTTCGATCAACTTGGTGGAGCTCAGTGGTTTACCAAGCTAGATCTCCGATCGGGCTACTACCAAGTTCGAATCGCTGAAGGGGACGAGCTGAAGACAGCCTGTGTGATGCGGTATGGATCCTATGAGTTCCTAGTAATGCCATTCGGCTTGACTAACGCTCCGGCTACTTTCTGCACAATGATGAACAAAGTACTCCACCCTTTCCTAGATAGGTTTGTAGTGGTTTACGTAGATGATATTGTGATTTATAGCCAAACGTTGGAAGAGCATGTCGAACATATAAGGTAGGTCTTCTAAACCTTGCGCGAGAACGAGCTGGACGTCAAGCGCAAGAAGTGTGCTTTTGCTCAAGAGGAAGTTCCGTTCTTGAGGCACATTGTCGGGGGTGGACATGTGCAGATGGATAAGGCAAAGATTCAATCGATCGTCGAATGGGAGCCGCCGACAAAGGTACCTGCATTGAGGTCATTCTTCGGCCTCACCAACTACTACAGACGGTTTGTGTGGAGTTACTCGAGCATTACCGTGCCACTCACGGACCTGTTGAAGAAGGAGAAAGCATCGGAGTGGACGGGTTGATGTTGAAGAGCCTTCGACCGATTGAAGATCGCCATGACCGAGGAGCCGGTGTTGGCATTGCCCGACCACACCAAACCTTACGAAAAAGAGACGAACACATCGGATTATGCAATCGATGGCGTTCTTATGCAGGATGGGCATCCGGTGACCTTCAAGTCTCAAAAGCTGAACGACACTGAACGTCGTTACATCGTCTAAGAGAAGGAGATGACTGCGGTGGTGCATTGCCTTTGGATGTGGAGACACTACATCCTGGGATTGAAGTTCATCGTGAGGACGGACAATGTGACCATGAGTTACTTCCAGACCCAAAAGAAGTTGAGTCTGAAGCAAGCTCGATGGCAAGACTTCCTAGCAGAGTGCGACTACGTGCTGGAGTACAAGCCGGGGAAGGCCAACTCCGTGGCGGATGCGTTGAGTAGGAAGATGGAGCTAATGAGTAGCTCAATGAGTCGACCAAGCTATTCTTGGGTCGACCGCATAAGGGAGGGGCTAAAGTATGATTCAAGAACCCAAGCCCTCATCGGATACGCCAATGAAGGTAAGACCTGACAATTTTGGTGTGAGGACGAGCTCCTCTACACCAAGGGAAGGCGGCTGTACGTGCCCTTCCATGGGAAGCTGAGGAAGGAAATCTTGCGCGAGTGCCATGACTCAAAGTGGGCGGGTCATCTAGAGATCCACCAAACGCTGGCCCTCGTCGAAGATCATTACTACTGGCCACAAATGCAAGATGTCATTGAAGCATATGTGAAGATTTGTCAGGTATGCCAACGAGACAAGTTGGAGCAACGGTTGTCGCCAAGTTTGCTAGAGCCACTTCCCGTCCCAACTCGTCCATGGGAAAGTATTTCCATGGACTTCATCATCAACCTGCCGAAGCCCGAAGGGTGCCGGACTTTAATGGTGGTGGTTGATCGGTTCTCAAAGTATGCAACCTTTGTGCCTGCAACAAAGGATTGCTCAGCTGAGGAAGTGGCCAAGCTGTTCATGAAGCATGTGGTGAAGTACTGGGAGGTGCCACAAACGATCATGAGCGATCGAGATCCCCGCTTCACAGGACGTTTCTGGTCCGAAGTGTTCAGACTGCTGGGGTCGGAGCTAAATATGTTGACAAGTTTGCATCCCCAAACCGATGGTCAGACGGAGCGGGTCAATGCTCTCTTGGAGATCTACCTTCAACACTATGTGAGCGCGACACAAGTGAATTGGGTGAAGTTGATTGACGTAGCCCAGTTCTCCTACAACTTGCAGCGGAGCGAGTCGACCGGCCAGAGTCTGTTCAAGGTTGCAACTGGGCAACAACTGGACACCTTGAGCACAATTGCTTCGGGTTATCGGGGGAATAGTCCGCCCGCGTACAAGTTCGCCAAGAACATGCAAGAAGAGGCGGACTTGGCACGAGTGTGTCTACACAAAGCCTCCAAGTGCATGAAGAAATGGGCGGATAAAAAGCGACGGCACGTGGAATTCCAAGTTGGAGACCAAGTGTTGGCCAAGTTGCACATGGTTCTTCGATATAAGGATGTGCACAAGGGATTGATCCGTTGCTACGAAGGGCCATTTCGGGTTCTACAATGGGTTGGGAAGGTCGCATACAAGCTGGAGCTACCATCAAAACTAAAGGTGCATCCGATTTTCTATGTAAGTATACTTAAACCCTTCCAAGTTGATGAGGAAGACCCAAATCGAGGGGAGTCACAACGAGTGCCGCTCGGGGCAAAGACCTCGTACGATCGAGAAGTCGAGAGCATCTTGGCGGATCGAGTCATACGAAAGAGGTATTGTGCGGCCAAGCGCGAGTATTCGATCTGATGGAAGGGTTTTCAGGAGAGCGAAGCCAGTTGGGAGCCCGAGGAGAGTCTTTGGCAGTTCAAGAAAGAGATTGATGCCTTTCACGCCGAAGACGCGACGGGGGCGTCGCCTAATTAGGTGGGGGAGAATGTCACGGCCCGAAAGAAAGCATGTCCAAGAGGTTTCCCTAGCACAGGCGTGACACATTAATGGCCCTCGGCTTATGTCCCCGAGACGTAGAGTATTCTCCTAGGGGTGGGCGATACTGTATTTGTACGCATACGATATAAATGCGAGTAGCTGGTAGTTTGCAATAAATGCTGGTGGTTGGTAGATGGAGATGTGCAATCTCCACCGTTAGATTTAAGGGAGATCTACGGATACGGTTTGCCTTATACTTGTATATAAAGGGGTGTCCTCCCTCATTGTAGTTTATTCACAAGTTATATGAAATGCAGAGCTTCTCTCTCTAAGAAGTTTCTCTCTCTACAAAGTCCCTTGTGAGTCGAGTGTAGAAAGGCTGCTTAAGGGTAAAACCTTAAGGCCGCATGAGTAAGCCAAGGAGTGATCGAGAGCAAATCAATCGGCCCGTGACACATGTCTCTTGTGTAAATCGTAACAATGTGTCCCACGATCTTGTTGTCTGATGGTAACTGTTACCTTGAAAAATTTGTGCATTTGATCTCAACTGCTTCATCGATTTTAATTCCAAATAGCTTGCTAATGTCCTTTCAATAAACATTTATAGCAGCAGCCTATATTATTGGCTACCAGCTATCCACAGCAGTATTTCGGCAACTGAGTACATGGCATTGGCGAATATCATCATTAATAAGTGTATGTTACTCTCTACACTTACGATGAGATGACATATTTGCAGTGATGTTCACATGCTCCGCGTGTCTGCTCATCTTCGAGTGTCACCTGCGTGTTTGCCCTTTTCTGAGTACCTAGCGGATTATTTTTGGTGTCTACAGCAACATAATGGTTAATCAAAATGGGAGCCAAATTTAATCAAAATGGGTAAACTTGTCACTTTATCACTAAATGGTTACTGAGTCAACCGCGGACTTCATCCTAGATTATAACATTGATCTTGATTTACGAAGCTGAAACGTATGAAGTACAAAACTCAGCCCGCGAGATAATATTCTTCGGGGTAACTTGAGCCCAGTTAGTGCCCTAATAATTGCCTGTCTCACGTGTGACTCGAAAATTGCTGCCTGAGAACTGATCCAATGCCAGTAAATAAAAGGTCTCAAGGACTCAGTTCGATTGAGGCATGGCTATTGTCACTGTGAACATGCTTGAGAGTCATGTAAAGCATAACATAAAGCACAAAATAAAGTCTTCGACAGTCGATTTCACGAGTGCCACCCGAAGTTTATTACAGCAGTAATCTCTCAGTTCAAACAAATTTATGCTTCATAGCCACCTTCGTTGGATTAAAGAAGAAATCACCATCATGGTTCGCTAACTCCATTGAGATCATGCATAGGCGCCGTTGTTTGACGTTTTAGTTACCTTTATTGAGAATTGACTAGATATTGATTTTATTGATGGTTAAACTCTAAAATTGGAAATTCACTGATTATGTTAAGAAATAATCCATCATAATTATTTTTACATAGTGTTAGAAAGTCCAACCAAAAGTCTAAAGTAATAGTAGATGGAGATTATGTATATTTAAAGAGCATATAATCTCTGTAATCAAGCGATATTGGATAATTAACGCCTCTCGTGTGCAAATTATGCGAGGAACAATACATAGAATATGACAAACGGGGGCCATACATTCAAAATAACTAGGGCAGAACCTTGATCATTTTTATTGTTCAACCGTCTTATTACAATAAATATAAACAACAAAAGTGCTCGTTATAATAATTAGGCTTACAAAACTAATATTTAGTCCACTCCCTACTTCATTTGGCCCAACCTATATTATTTTCTATTCAGTTGATTTATTTGTAGTCACAAGCCCGCATCTAATTTTTAGAGAAGCTTTGTCATATAACATATAAACACCTGCACCATATGATGTGATTGTTCTAGGTCGTCCTTAGCAAGTTGCAAAATAGTAACGCCCTCCAGGATATAGAAAGGATGATGGAACAACATTTGTCTTTCCTTCATTTTCCTTCATACCAATTATTGTTGTATTCAAATGATATATGAAATCACTTTACTCTCTCGAATTAGTAGATGAACGACCGTGAAATGAATCTATAATTATTGATGTCGCATATGGACAAAGATTCGTTGTAAGTGTGTCTTAATCTTCACATGCACGGCATGATACATAATGCACTTGGAGTTCATTACATATAAGCATCAAAGTTAAGATTATGTTTGTTTTGCGAAAAATGTAATGTTTATAATTTTTTTTTTTAGAAAGTCATTTTCCAGAAAAATGTAATCATTTTCCCATATTCAACTAAAACCTAAAAATGAAGTTGGAAATATATTTTATTTTTCGATAAGGAAAATCTTTTTCCTACGCACTTTTCTTTTCAATAATTTTTTATTATTTTATTTTAAAAAATAGATTTTTAATTATTTTTTATATTTTAAAATTAATTTTTCTTTTCTTTTCTTCTTCTCCGGTTGGTGTCTTGCCGTTGGCTCATTGATTGGGCAAGTAGCAAGCCTCTAGCCTCGCCACTAATTTGGTGAGCAGCAAGCAGTGAGCTTGATTTCGAGCGGCAATCGGCAAGTGCAAGGGCAAGACAGCTGAGGCCTAAGGCCGATGGTCAGTGGCAGAAAGCCTTGAGCTCGCCTGAGCTCCATCAAGATGATGAGTGAGCCAGATCTAGGTGAGCTCAAGTTTGTGGCTTGCTAGATCCAAGCAAGCCCGACCTCCGTCAAGGTTGTTGAGCTCGCAGCTCACCAAATTCAGGCAAGCTTGACCTTCACCGGACCAAGTGAGCTCAAACTTCGCCAAACCAGGCGAGCTCGAGCCTCACCCTTGTTGGATTTAGCCTCAGGCGAGAAGCTCGCCGACTTGTGGCGAGGCTTGAGTTGGCCTATGTCTGGCAACCGGCCAAGGCAACGAAGAAGAAGAAAAGAGAATGAAAAAAAAAAGAAAAAAAGAAAAATTATATTTTTGAAAAAATTAAAAAAGAAAAAGAAAACATAAAAATAAAATAAAAATGTATTTGATGAAAGAAAGTGAGGTGGAAGAAGTTATGGAAAATGTTTTCCACTTTTGCAAAGTGGAAAACTTTTTTTCTTAATTTTAAGGTGTTTTTTCCAATAAAGGAAAAACATTTACCTTATCTAGTTCATTTTTAATGAAACGAACGCCGAAAAATCCGTAAAACATTTTTCCGGAAATTATTTTTCGTGAAACAAACGGAGCCTACATAATTTGTCTTCTTTTTCTATTAATGTTTTAGTGGACGGATATCGTTACATCTTGCCGCACATAATGATCTCACTAGTAAATATACATGCGGATGCTGCGGGACAAAAAATAACCAAAAGAACCGGATAGACAAATGACATTTGATGTTTTATCGCAATATTAACTCTTTTTGGTAATTTTGACATTTTATAAGTAGTAAGCAGCGTTGGCTAATTATCATTTATTTCAGCAAACAAAAAGGCAACAATAAAATATGTGATGTCTTGTGAAGTTTTCATTATATCACGATTGATGATTGATTCAAAGATATCAACACTGTAACATTTGATGGCAACTTCGAAGTGGTAACCTCTTCTTCTAAGGTACATTGATTTAAAAGTATTCTTAAATTTGATTTCAAGCAAATATTTAAGGACTAATTTGAATAAATTAAAAGTGAAAAAGGAAATTTAAGCCTCACAAAGGGACACCTAAATGGATCAATGAGGAAAAATAAAATAACATCCGATAATAATGCCAAGATAGTACAGGAACATGTGACAATTTGATTGTACTTGAATTTTATTAGAAAAAGGATTGATCGAGATAAATTTAAGTCGAAAAATAAACTATAAGCTAATAAATGGACACAACAGATGGATTGAAAAGAAAGAAATAAAATAAATAAAAGAGAAAAATTTTCTATAGAAATCAAAGAGAATTAAAAGTATGCAAAATATAAGAAATACAATAATTTAAGAAAAAAGGATAGAAATTTTTTTATTAAAAAAAAAACCCAATTTGGTGGGGTGCCAGATTCGATTTCTAGCGCCCCCTTCCCCGTAAATTGGGTGCTTTATCACCGTGTCATGCAGTGATTAACTTATAATATGCGACGTATAACTAGTTTGTGCGTAGAAAAGTTAACATTGTGCAACCAATTGTTGACTGACACGTGGGGAATCCGGGTAGTTGAATACACGGCCTCGTGAAAATTTGTAATTATGAAACTTTAACTTCAACTTTTATGTTCGACGCTCGATGGAAATTATTCAGAAAATAAATTATGCCATGCTCTATAACCGCGATTATATGATGACTACAGTCGAAAAATAAAATGTAAGAAAGCTTTTTAAGTTGTTGGAAAACGATAAGGTATTTATGGACTGTTGTGCTATATTAGAATTTTTTATTTTGAACTATATTAGAGCTTCTCACACACAATAATTCCAAAAGTGACTTAATCATTTATGATTGTTTTGGATGGGTCGGTTGCGAATAAATGTTGGAGCCATAGCATCAAGAGCGCGTGATTATGTCTTTGACTTTTTTCCTGGACTCGAGATATTCTCACCCATTATATGTGGTTAGAATAAAACAAATTAAAATAATATACTTGCAACATATGAAGCAATCTCACGGAGACAGAGAATGCACCTAACATGCTCCTTATTCTTGTCTGGACCACGCTAAAATCCTATCTATCCAAACCAATAAATATTGTGAGTACCTAACTATCATGAAAGTAAAATTATAAGCCAAATACCAATAAAAGAAAAGAAATTATAAAGCCAAATCACCGTATGTCGGAAGTGAAAAATAATAAAGCATATAAGTGTCCGTCTAAAAAGATTGCCACATTGATGATCCACACAAGAACCAAATATTGTTTTACAAAAAGTTTTACTTTTCGTCCCTATACTTTTATCTTTATTTTGTTTTCCAATCAAGTTTCACACTTTTAATTTGTCTAAAGAGATCCTTCTACTTTTTTCATAAATTGTTTAATCAAATCCCTCTAACACCAAATGTGGTCGAATCTAGTTGACATGACCATCAAGTGATATCGTAGTAAGTATGATGTGATTAAAAATTTTCCAATGTAGACATCCACATGAGCGTCAACAATGGCTAATGAGGCATACTTCAATGCTGTCTATGTTGGCTATTTTTTTCACACACACATCCATGTGTGCATTCATATATTTTTTGACATTATACTTTGGGGTCATTTGATGCCACGTCCCCTGAATTTAGTTTGATTTTGTGTTGGATAGACTTGTTTTGAAAATTTGTGAAAATAGAACAACTTGATTGGACATACTAAATGTACATAAATTTGATTAGAGAAAGCATGGAGTATGTAGACGATAGATAAGATTTTTCGTCCCTTTTATGTGAGGTTTAGAACTATTAATGCATTTTATTGCCATATATTTCTTTTTGAGGTTTTGAAATACATAAAGGTTTTTTTATATATTTTAATTACACATGGGTTCAACTTTTAATTCCCTCCAATGAGAAAAAAAACTCTTAGCTATATGAGATACGTTAGAAATTACACAAAAAAAATCGTTAATCAAGTGGATAAATACTTCAAATGATAGAGTGATGCTTATTTCATAGGTAATACTTGCGAGTTGAGTGACACTTCTTTCATAACTGAGAATGTTACCCACTCCCTTGAGATTTACTTGACCTAAATATTTTTCTTTAGACATTTAGGTTGCATATGGAAAAAACTACTAGCTAGGCAAAGAAGTTGCTAAACTATTAAGGGGGTGACGGTACTTTTTGTTGATGAAAGTGTCTAGGAGGGCTGACCACCAGGCTGTATCGACCCAAGCGTGTGCCTGGGCCTTATTGCGATATTAAAAAAAAAAAAATTGCATGAAATTGAAATACAATATTTGTTTATGCAATATCAAGAACAATACATTAAACATTTAAAATATGCGGGAATAGTATACTATAAAATTATTTAAAAATTGATATTAGGAATAATACGAACAGAGTCCTATGCCCGTCCAGCTTTATCTCCATAACCAAGACGGTGGACACAACCAAAAAGACAGGTTGGATGTCTTGTAATACTCACGGCCAACCCCGCCGGCTTGAAGAGGGAATCACCGTGGGAAGTAGCCAAAGGGTCAAAAGCACCTCACTTAAAAGTACTTCTTACTTTAACTTTCCAAAAAGAAAGTACTTCCCAAGGTGTCTGTCGTTTTTGTCTTCGTAGAATTTGGATGCCACCTTGTATAACTCAATGAGGAGTCTCGGCAATTTTTTAGCCAAGTGAGCATCCAAATCATCAGGAAATTGGATATCCTGCCAGAATCATCAAAGCAAGAACAGATATATGAGCCTTGTATGCATGCGGTGCAGATATTGAGAGCGAGAGAGAGCGAGAGAGTACCTTAACTTCTTCCGGAGCTTCCTGGCGGTGGCTAACCCTATTTCGCACGGCTCTCAATAAGTCTTTGACACACTTACCGTCATAGGTCCCACGGTTGCCCATAATTTTACAATGTATGTTGTTCTTCCAGGACCCTTTGAAAATCAGGCCCGCAGTATCCTCCACTGCTTTCAGAAAATTTGGCTCATCTTCCAATTTCTTTTCTCGTTTCTCATCTTCCAATTTTATTTTGTCGCTGACGTCATGAATAAAGTATAGTCTCATCTCTGAACTCCAAAAAAATGGATGGTGAAGCACCTCCGATGCCTTTGGCCTGCTAGTCATTAAAAGAAATTTACTATTGACCCAACATGCTTAAAGGAATCAATTATACGAACAATAATAAGATGGACTCAGTTCTCGAGTTTAAAAGCATCACAAGTTTGGCATTCGTGCGATCTCTAAAACAATTAAGATTACATTAGCTAAATGAAAGAGTAACCAAAATGTCTTGACAACTTCCGTGCACTTCACAATTCACGAGTCTGAGATGAAGGCAATCGTTTGACTCCAACAAAGAACCCAAGAATTATTTACTTCAAGTACCTTAAATTAACAATCTAATCATTCAGTCACTAGGATTCTTGTTTCATAGTGAGCGTCATATGCTAAACCCTAGGAATCTTCATATGGAATCCTCTTCGGTGTATGCATAGCAAATCCAATATTGCGCTAGGAATGATTGGAATTTATTTGTTTGTAGGTGGGTTACAAACTTATAGCCCAAATTACTAGGCTTCCGACAATGATCATCTTTCATTAATATATCACAATTGTCAAAGGGATTTAGACTATCACATGGTCAACCATTTCTACGGCTCCTATTGTCAACTGCCAAATGAAATAACTGGGATCTACACATTTTTGCTCGTCAAGTAGAGCCCCACAGCAGTACAGATATTTAAGTCTTGTTCGACGAATTTCAGGCCACCTTTAATACTCATGAGACTAAGTGATGCAGGAAAATGGAAATCGGTCAACTAGCAATGGTTATAATATCTATCAAATGGCAGAATGAAAATGGTAGTGATGCAAATACAAATTAACAATGACAATGCACTCACCTCAATTCGGGATCATGGCTTAGTAAATGTGAAAACAGATGATGAGCTTCTGGCATTTCTTCTACCAAGCGCAAGTCCATATTGTTGGAAGGAATGTTGACGTCACGTTCTATATTTGTTGCACCAAATGGATGTTTTCCACTAGTGAAGCAAAAGAACAAGACACAACCTAAACTGAACAAATCCATTGCTTGCTTTTGGCACTTACTAGGAAGAAGCTGTTCAGGTGCTTGCCATCCTTTGGTACCACAAGCTGCAAGACAGATATTGAAGGTCAATAAAAGAGCCCTCATCATTTGGACAATATATAGATGGCTAAAAAAGATTCACCTATCAACGAAGGGAGACCATGGCAAAGACTATTAAATCTCCGCAAACTTTACCACAACATAAGAAGCAATACAAAGCAACCTAACTTCCAACATAACAGTTTTCTTTAAAAGAAGAGATTGCTCTAAAAGTAAAATTATAGGTCTGAAATTTTTAGCCAGGAATCCAAAGATAATTTACAATTGTATAGATTCAAATTATGCACTGATCAATATTGACGAAAAGAAGATCAAAGGTCTGGATAAAGCTGTCATGAGCACTTACAAGTGGTGTGAGATTCCAAGAAAGATCTACCATCAGGAAGGAATTTGCTTATGCCCATATCAGATAGCTTAGCACCAAATGGATCCATAGTAATCAAGACATTATTAGGGTTTAAGTCCCGATGGATTACTCCCAAGTCATGCAATTGTTTGAGTCCTGATACCACATCCCTGTATCATAATATAGAGAATACATCATAACTTGAATTAAGAATGTATCTAGAACCAAATAGTATCTCGGCCACTCAAAGGTATCAGATACATATCCTAAGTCATATCCTTTTGGAAATTAAACACACTAAGACCTAGTAAGGATGCTAGAAGTACATCAGAGAAAAAAAGCCTGTTACAGGCTCTTTACATAAGCCCTACGATGAAAAACTCAGCACAGAATTTGATCACTGTATCAATCACATCAACATTTACCAGCTTTAGTGCATGAGGATTCTGCAGCATTCATGAATAAAAAAGAAAGAAGGTAGACTGATTCTACCAAGATAGGAAAATCAATGGATTTATCACAACGTAATTGATAATACCTAATTGATTTCCATGATAAGAAAACTAAGAGTTTAGCCTTTATAGTGAGATTAGACTGATTCTATAACTCTAGAAAGGAAGCTGCAAGGTTCAAAACTCAGCCCACAATGTTGATTGCATTAGGCTCACCACAGTCAAGGTAGTGGCTTAAAAATTCCCTGTATCATGCATCACTTTGAAGTTTTTGCAGGAGAGCTATTAAGTCCTTCGACTGGCACCTGATGCCCACTTGACCAGCAAAGAAGAGTACATCAAGGTAGTGATCTCTATGAGGTGCTTATAAGTCATGTAAAACATATTTAACCGAGCTCACTACAAATACAAATATGGGACAGTTGATTTTAGGTGTGAAGCAAGATACTGCAATTATCTCTCTAATCATACCCTTTTGGCACGTCAAAACATAAAATTTACCTCATTAGTTGCAGTAACGAAAGTGGCGGACGACCATCTATCCACTTCAAGTTAACAGCCAGCTTCATAGCCCTATCAGAAGCCGATTTATTTTTATAACCATCCATTGATGCTGTATCATCACGGGTTCCAGGGTTATATAAAGAATTTGAATATGCTTGAATTAAATCATCTAAGCTGCAAGTACAAAGCTCTAGTGCAAGATAAACAAAATCCTGGTTTTGCTCCCTTCCATAATACTGAACAATATTTGAACGTCGTGCAGAGTTTATCAAAATATCAATCTCTCGGGAGGCACGTTTATCAAGATGAGTCCGGACAAGTCGGTTCACTGCAACAGGTCGTCCATCATATTCGCCCTCAAAGACAGTTGTCCCATCACTTCCCCTGCCAATTTCTTCACTTGATACGAGGATTTTACCGATTTTACTTGATCCGATGCAGCCATCAGGAGGGCTATTGAGGTTCGTCAATTGGCCATCGTTGCTCCTGATATTGTCAATCCTGCCTTCGTTTCCTGAAAAGACATATTCCACCTTCCTATCAAAAACTCTATAATTGATTTTCTTCTCATGATCTTTCAAAAACTACCTACATGTACACCAAAAAATAAAATCGTGAAATTTTGCACGGAACATGTCAAATACTTTAAGTAAGTTAATTAAGGGACAATGTAGTAACAAAATGAAACCTCCTCTAGTAGGTGTGTGATTCGGGAGGAATCACGTGAAAGCTAAGGGGCTTGTAATGATCTAGTTCAATGAAGGCAGAGAATAATTGTTGGGATGAAAGACAACATAGTATGGGATGGGTCAAAGCGAGTAATGTTTCGAGTGAATTAATCCATGGTGTCACCTGTAAAGTAAACATAGATAAAATTTTGGTACATGAATTGAAATTAAACTAATCATGTAGGTACATTGTGTTTTTTGAGGTCTTGCGAACGCCGGGAGAAGAGTGTTCTTCAGGTTTCTTGGTCTTAGAAGGAAAAAGTTTGTTAAATTTCACTATTTTGATGACAGAGCTGAAGTTCCTCTTGAATATGTCCTCTTGGTAAAAAAACCCACTAGTCGGTGAATTCACTGGTAACTCCGGGATGGGGTCCAAACTCTTTGATGACATGCCGATTAAAAATATTATCCGTAATTTGATGACAAACAGTTAAAAGGATTGTCGCTGGTTGAGACGAAGTGGTTTCCCCTCCAAAATGGATACTCCATTCAATGGAGTATAGGCATAGGAACTAAGTAGCATTGATTATGATATGTGACATGCGACACAACATACGAACACGTCATTTTTTATTATTAAAAAAACAGAGAATTTTAACACGTTCAAATACATTATATATTAAATGTATAATCAAATTAATTTGATTTAAATCCACAAATATATAAATAATAATAAAATACTTGTTGACACCTAAATTTTGACTAAGTATTTATTATAAAAACTGCGTAGAAAATTAGGGACCAATTTGACCCTAACAAAAATGATTTTTCGCATCACTTTGATCTTAGTTTATATTTGCATCCGTTAAGTTTTATTTCCTATTTTATTTTTTTTACCCTATTTTCGGATAAATTAATTATATTAGAAAAAGAAAAAAGAAGGGCCCAGAGGGGCTGGGCTTTCACTCCTAGCCCTCTTTCTTTTTCACCCTCGCTGGCCCATGGCCCATTCCCGCCTATTCTTTCCCTTGGCCCGGCTCCTTTCCCCTTGTCTTCTTCCTCCCTTACCTTCCCTTGGAACCCACATGCACAGGACACCTATGACAGAGAGAAAAATTGGCTGACGATGGAGACTGGAGAGGACATCTCGTAGATGACTTCAATGCTTACTTTCAATGCCGAGATGAAGCATCGGTTTGGCCAAGGGGGAGGCCGGTCAGCACGCCAAGGACCAGCGGCCGAAGCCTCCATCGACCGGCCCCCCTTGGCCTATGAATAGGGCTTCCGACGGAGGCCGAGGGACATGACAAAGGCAGCGAGTTCAGAGGACCTCGCCGAGAGACATCTGGGGTGTTCGAGAGCTAGCAAGCTAGAGAGAGAGAGAGAGAGAGAGAGAGAGAGAGATGAGGAGGGGCTTCGGAGAGAGAGAGCGAGATCCAAGAAAGAGAGTCCTCTCTTAGCCGAGCTGCTGAGACCCTCGCTGCGCGAGACCTCCACCATTCGCTATCGTCCGACGTCGCTCGTTGTTGTCGCAGCATCGCCTGCTATGCTCGAATCAAGTTGCGTCGTCATTGTCCTTGACGGTCACGGCTCCTACATCACCACATCGAAACCTAGTGTTTCCCTCGCCGTTCGAGCTGAGCTATTGCTCTTCACCGCTGGACACCACCATGCTCACTGCTTTGCCGATCTGCCGCCGTCCCTGCTGTTGCTACCACCTTGCTGTCACGTTTGTTAGTCCTTTAACGATGAGCTGCTACCCTCCGCACTGTTGAAATAATAGTTGTTGTTTTTTTTTTCCTGCACGTTTTGTTGGTTTGGTTTTTTAGTTATTTTAGTCTTTAGGAGTTAGTGGAATCATGTTTAGCTAATTTGTGTGTTTGTTATCCTAGTTTTTAGGTGTTAGTAGATTAAATGCTTTATGCAAAACATGGGTAGTTATGGGTTCTATTTTAGTGGTGTTTTTACGTTATGTATTTGGCTTTATAAAAAGGCTTCATTGTTCTGAAAAAAGAGGAAGTTTCAACCTCATCTCTCCTCCCCTCTAGCTATTCCACAGTGGTATAAGAGCCTTGAGAAGAGTGAGAGAGTTTTAAAAAAGATTAAAAAAAAGGTTTAGAGGTGTGAGATATGTTCGTGAGATAATTGCAGCAGCAATATTTCCAATTGCCACCGACAATTTTTTTTTCAACTAGCAATTCCACGCTTTGATGGTCACTTTGATGGTCATTGTGACCATTGGAGTATGTTGATGGAGAATCTTTTTACAATCAAAGGAGTATTGGTTGGTTGTCGAATCTAGAATTTAAGAGCTACTAGTAGGTATGGCTTTGATAAATCCCCAAAAAGCAGAATTGGAAGCTAAAAAGTTAAAGGATCTGAAGGCAAAAAATTATCTCTTTTAGGCTATTGATCGTCTTATCTTGGAGACTATTCTTTGCTAAGAAACTTCCAAGGATATATGGGATTCTATGAAGAAGAAATATCAAGGCTCTGTTAGGATGAAGCGTGCATAGTTTCAAGCCTTGAGAAGAGATTTTGAGACACTAGCGGTGAAGGATGGAGAATTTGTCACCAGCTATTGTGCCGAAATAATGGAGATCAGCAACAATATGCGATTCCATGGCGAGAAGATAGACGACATCACCATTGTGGGAAGATTTTGCATTCGCCGACGCCAAAGTTTAATTATGTTTTCTACTCAATTGAAGAGTAGAAAGATATAGATGCGCTTTCTCTTGATGAATTGCAAAGCTCTTTATTGGTCCATGAATAGAAAATGAACAGAAGTTCAACGATAGAGGAGTAAGTGTTGAAGGCTTCTACCAATACTCATTCCAACAATTTCAGAGGTAGGGATAGGGGTAGAGGTAGACGAAGGGGAAATCAAGGAAATAGATATGTTAGCAAGAATTTCAAAGCCAATAATGAGCGATTTCAAGGCAAACGTAGAGGATGAGAACTTAACAAATCCAAGGTAGAGTGTTTTAGATGTCATAAATTTGGTCATTATGCATCTAAATGTTATACTAGGTTGCCTAATAATAAAGAAAATGTAGAGAGTTCAAATTTTGTTGAAGAAAAGAAAGCATAAACGTTGTTGATGGTTGTTTAAGATGAAAAGAAGCCCGAGTCAGATATTTGGTATGTGGATACAAGTTACAGTAACCACATGAGTGGAAATAAGTCTTCTTTTTCTTATCTAAATGAAGATTTTCATTCCACCGTGAGTTCTAGGAATCATTCTACTATGAAAGCAATGGGAAAATGTGATATTAAAATAAGAACCAAGAATGGTTTTGTGGAAACGATCTCTAATGTGTTATATGTTATTGACCTGAAAAGTAACCTATTGAGTGATGCTCAATTACAAGAAAAAGGGTTATGTTATCACCATTTAGAGAGGTGCTTGTGAAATTTATGATTCTGTTAGATGTACTATTACAATTGTTCTTATGAGTTCAAATAGATTGTTTCCATTAAAAATTGAAAATATTCAATCTTGTTTGATGGCTGAAAAGAAAGATCCCTCATGGCTGTGGCATTTTCATTATGGTCACTTGAGTTTTAATGGATTGCCTCCAACAGAAAAACACGGTGACGGGTCTTCCTCAAATTACTACTTCTTCCCAAGTTTGCGAAGAATGTGTTGTTAGCAAACAACCTCGTTCTCCATTTTCAAAAGAGAAGTCATGGAGAGCAAATGATGTTTTTTAGCTGGTGCATTCAGACATTTGTGGTTCTATAAATCCATCTTTTAATGGAAGTAAAAGATACCTGGGGTTTTTTTTTTTTTACAGGAAAAATGAGAAGCTTTCTCTACATTTAAAAGCTTCAAAACTTGTGTAGAAAATGAAGTAGGAAAGACCATTAAGACTCTTCAAATAGATCGTGGTGGTGAATATTGCTCAAAAGAATTTGAAGTTTTTTGTGCAGAGTATGGTATTCGAAAAGAGCTTACAGCCGCATATACACCACAACAAAATGGGGTATTTGAGAAGAAAAATAGGACTATTCTCAACATGATGAGAAGCTTATTGGCAAGAGGAAGAGTTCCAAAGACTTTTTGGCCATAAGCTGTCAATTGGAGTATTCGTGTTTTGAATAGAAATCCAACTTTTGCTGTTCAAAATATGACACCAGAAGAGGCTTGGAGTGGGAGAAGACCGGCTGTAGGTCATTTCAGAATCTTTTGATGCATCACATATGCCCATTTCCCGGATGAGAAAAGGAAGAAACTTGATGACAAAGCTGAAAAATCTGTCTTTCTTGGTGTAAGTGAAGCATCTAAAGTATATAAATTATTCAATCCACTAACAAAGAAGATTGTGACTAGTAGAGATGTTGTTTTTGATGAAAAGAACACTTGGGATTGGAATAAGCACCAACCTACCCAAGTCCTTTATGACAATGATATTGAACATGAGCAAATTTCAGCACATTGTATGCCTAAAAATTCATCAAATACAACTTCTATAGCTACTAGAATTTCACCAACAGTCGCTAAAGTAAATGAAGAAGAAGCTCAATCTCTTTGCCGCGTTAGAAGAAGGCCTGCTTAGATGGAAGATTATGAGGTAATTGGAATTAGATATTCAATTACTCACTTTGCCTTACTTTCAAACTATGATCCTACAACTTTTGAGAATGCTGTCAAAGAAGAAAAATGGCGAAAAGCGATGGATGATGAAATTAATGCCATCGAAAGAAATGATACTTTGGAGCTATCCGATCTTTTAGATGGACAAAAAACCATTGGTGTAAAGTGGATCTTTAAAACAAAACTAAAAGAAAATTGTGAAGTTGAAAAATACAAATCATGTTTGGTAGCCAAAGGATACACGCAGCAATATGTGATCGACTATATAGAAGTTTTTTCTCCAATTGCGAGATATGACATGATTAGATTGGTGGTTGCATTGGCGGCACAAAATTCTTGGCCAATTTTCTAGCTAGATGTCAAATTGGCATTGCATGGGTACTTGGAGGAATAGGAGATCAAGATGATAGGAGGAGCACTTCGGGTTATGCTTTTATGTTTGGAAGATGTGCTATTTCGTGGTCATCCAAGAAGCAACCAATTGTCACATTGTCAAGTACAGAAGCTGAATTTGTTGTTGTAATAGCTAGTGTTTGTCAAGCTACTTGGCTAAGGAGAATTCTTGAGGAGTTGCAATTCAAGCAACTGGGAGCTACTAAATTTTTTTTTCTGACGACAACTCAGCAATCAAACTCTCCAAGAATCCTGTGCTACATGGAAGAAGCAAGCATATTGATGTGAAGTTTTATTTCCTGAGAGATCTTAGCAATGATGGAACAATTGATCTAATTTACTGTAAGAGTGAAGATCAGGTTACTGATATATTCACCAAGGCCCTCAAGATGGAGTCATTTGTGAAGCTCATAAGGTTACTAGGTGTTTGCACTTTGAAACAATCAAGGCTTTAAACTAAATGTTAGTAAACATCAGTTTAAAGGAGGGATTGTTGAAATAATAGTTGTTTTTTTTTTTTTTTGCTGCACATTTTGCTAATTTGGTTTTTCAGTTATTATAGTCTTTAGGAGTTAATGGAATCACGTTTAGCTAATTTGCGTTAGTTATCCTAGTTTTTAGGTGTTAGTGGAGTAAATGCTTTATCCATAACATGGGTAGTTATGGGTCCTATATTAGTGGTGTTTTTACCTTATATATTTGGCTTTGTAAAAAGACTTCATTGTTCTGAAAAAAGAGGAAATTTCAGTCTCATCTCTTCTCCCCTTTAGCTATTCTACACGCACGACCCGCTCGCCCAGCCGACCTCATCCCCGTGCCAAGTCGATTCGTGTTGTTGCTTTCTGTTGCCACCCCACTTGCGTCTCTGCCCAAGCTCGCCCTCAGCTGGGACCTAGAAGTCTGGGCCAGCCGTCATCATTGCTTGCCGTGGCCGTCTCCATCGAGTGTTGCGTGGAGAGACAAGGGCACAATTCAGGTTAGCGGGTGCAAACCGAGTCGGGTGCAGGTCTTAGTTGGGTAGGTTTCTAGTTGTTGGGTCATTTTAGGCTGGTGTCTTTGGGCCAGGCCTGTTCTGTAGTCTTCTTTCTCAGTGGGCTTATATTTTGAGCCATACTAGGCTCGCGAATCAGGCCTACACCAGCCGAGGGGTCGGGAATGGCAGCCTTGGGCCAGCTCCGACTTGGGTTGTTTTCCAAATTAATATATTGTGATTTTAATAAAAAAATATTTTAAAAAATCAGAAAAATAAAATAAAAAATGTATATTTTCCAAAAATAGTTTTTTTTTTTAAACAAGTACATGAAAAATCCTTGAAAATGATTTTAAAAAAATCATATTTGAATTGAAAGTAAATATTGGCTTATTCCAATTGTGCCTGTACCTTTATAATGTATGGATTTCTATTTGTTCAGTCTGATTAGGAATTTAATAATAGAACTCATGATTGGTATAAAATATTGCATAAATACTTGATGTTTAAACAAGATTAGGTACCAGAATGATATTAGCGATTAACTAGTGATAATCAAGTCCCTGATCTTAATTTCTATTGTTGTGCAGGAGTGAAGTATTTCTTTCGATATTTCAGTTGGATTTCTAATTAATTCACTCCAAATTGATTAGTGGCGATTTCTATTTGAAATTAACTTATAAGTTAAAAATTCGAATAATAAATTGTGAATTGATGGACTTGAGAGAATTTGGGTTAAGCCTAGTATTTAGCGAGCCGTTAGCCTTTGCATAGGGTGTCGAAAGGAGAGGTCACGACAAGACCCTATAATGAATTTATACTCAAAACATTAATCGAATATTTGTTAATATTATTCATTGTTTTAATTTGACAAATTCAACTACATTCTATTCTAATAATTCATAAAACTTAGAGGCAAAAAAAACAAGTAATTCACTTTCTACTATAAAATATAATTAAGAATAAGTCGAAAAAAATCCACATTTCAACATGAAGAATTTCTTTACTCCCTTTTCTTTTCTTTCTTTAAATATTTTTATATATTTACATTTTGATCCCTAATTTATTGAAAATTTCCAAAATCGACACTGTGCATGTTGGGATTTTGGACTTGTGGGTCACTCAAAGCGTGAGCACATACATAGAGGCTCCTAGAGAGTGTCTGTACTTCCTAGCATAGAGATGCCCTAGGTAAGTCCAAATTGCCATGCACAATGCTGCAGGAAGGACATTTCTAATCTGGGCTGGAGTTTCCCTTTCACCGACAACTTTAGAGGAAGGTCCATGGGAGTAAGAACAAAGAGCCGGAATTTCTGTGTTCTGTTGGAGAAGACGAAGTTGAAGACATTGAGAAAGTCGAGGACAGGAAGAGGGCAGAAGTCTGCTGTGTCAAGCACATGCTCATAAAAATCAGCTCCGACAGTACTGAAGAGAAGAAGCACCTGCGGGAATGGTTTTGAGCCGGTAACTCAACAGTCTATGTTCTCTGGTATCTAGAAAATAAGGTTCAGCTGTAATATTTCCGGAGCGAGGCACCGTATGCCTGACGTCCGAAAACAAAGAAGGAGAAAACAACTTTGTCCATGCCTGAAGGACCCAGAAGCGGCTCATAAAGGAATCGTAAGAGATATCCTCCATGCGTTCTAAGTAGGTACATTTGACTGAATCGGCAGAAGCCGTATCTTCACCCCATGGACTAAGCTAAGTAATAGCAAATAAGTCTAAAAGGATACTAAAAGGGTGATCGATATCGGCCCAAAACGGAACAAGAAACAATTGGTTGATCGAGACTAGAAGCTGGCTAGGCCACCCAGAAGACCCAAATCAAGGTTCAAATAAAAACAAGAAAAATGGAGAGCCTCGTCAATTTGGGTGGATTTCCAAGCTGATTCCTATTGGGACCTTATCCGTAAATACCATTAGAAGAACAAATGGTCAAAGGAAGGAAAAGCTCTGAATCGTTGGGAAGGGTGTTATTATTTTTGTGATCCCACATTTTAGACCCATGTTTTCTCTTAAAGTTATGACTATTCGACATGAAGTTTTTCCACGCTTCGTACCCTTTCGTGACAACCGCCCATTGGTAACCATCTTGATGGAAGGCGAGATATAAATAGAAACGTACATTCATTTCTGACGGGCGATCACAAGGTCTGACACAAAATCCTCACATTTAGAATACACCATCAGTACGTAAGGAGATTTGGTTAGTAGAGTGTGCCTATTATTTTCTTGATTTTTCAGGACATTCGACGAACGTGAATACGAACAATGGCTGGAGGTTTGTTTTTATCGATCCTGGCTTCCGCATAAGAATTATTTTGTCTAACATTTGGTATCATAGCGTGTTTAGTGCCTCTGCCTTGTTTTTCTCAAATTTTTGGTGTATTTTCGGGCATTTTTGAACATGAACAGTAACTTCGGATTTTGAGGCCAACAGAGAAACTCCCAAATTCCGGGCAAATTCGGGCGACCCAACCCTTGATTTCGGACCCGCACAGTTGCACCGCCATAAGGAACATTAGCCATGAGTTTTTCCGGTATATCAGTGTTCGCCGGAGGCTAATCGGGCGGCGGAAGTTGCGGTGGTTGAAGGAATTGTGTTTTGGGAAATCTTCGTCTGATTTTGGGGCCAATTTTTGCTCATTTTCGCCGAAACTTGAACCCATGTAGTCGTGCTGACATGCTCTTCAAAACCCATTATTTATTTCTGTCTGGGATGGGCTGCCAGAGAAGAAACGGTGGCGAAAGCGTGGCGGAAAACGACGAAAAACCGACGGAAAGGCTTATGTTCGCGCGAGGAAGAAGGCGCGTGGAGCCCACACGCACGCTGCGGTTGCAGGCGCGTGGAATTCACGCGCCACGCGCTCTCACGCGCGCTCAACCGTTGCGCGCGTGGGATCCATGCGCGCGGCAGTTGCCAGGCGCGTGCGTTGCACGCGCCTGCGCGCTGAACCGCGCGCGTGCGGACCACGCGCTTGCCGCGGGAACGGGCGCGTGCTAGGCACGCGCCTGACGTCTCCTCCACGCGACTCTTTTTACGATTATGCCTCAAATTTTCATTTTTTTTTTTTTTGCAATCTTGCCCTTGGCTGATTTATTTATTTACTGTTCTGCATTTGATGTATTTATTTATTTATTATTATGTCATTTTATGCATTTTTATGAATATTTTATGCATGAAATTAAATGTCCAATGGTCCATATATTTAATTAATTAGAGAGTGGCCACAGCATCTTTAATTAATTAAATTATATAATAAAAGCCTACGGATCATATTAAGAAATGGACATTAATTGTAATTAATTATATTAATATGATGAATTTTATCCCACAAGAATTTTCATTATATTAATATGATTAATTAGGATGAAATATCATATTATTTTTCTTAATTTACCCACAGGAATTAAGCAAATGCATATAATATGGTAGTTTCTTCATGAAGTAATTATGAATCTATTTAAATTAAAAAATTAGCCCACAAGTTTTTATGTTATGTGATTCATATTGTGACATGTTTACATTGGTAAAACATGATTTATTTATATTTGCCTCAAATTTTGTGACATAAGCATGATTATTTGATATGCAGTTTCGCAACCCATGAATTTCTCTAAATTTAAGTTTGATGTTCCTATACTGAATGGTGAGAACTATAAAGTTTGGAATGAGTCAGTTCTTCTTCAATTGGGGTGGATGGACATTGACTATGCTATAAGGAAAGACGAACCACCTGCTCCTACTGATTCGAGCACTCCAGATGAGATAGCTCTTTATAACCAATGGGAGCGGTCCAACCGCGTTTGTGCCATGTTTATAAGAGCTAAGATATCTCCTAGTATTCGTGGTTCAGTTTCTCAACATAGCAATGCTAAGGCTTTATTGGAGGCCATAGATGCGCAGTTTGAAAGTTCTGAGAAGGCGCATGCCATGACCCTGATTATGAAGTTTTCATCATTGAAGCTCACTAGTGTTAGAGGTGTGCGTGAGCACATCATGCAAATGAGGAACATTGCAGCTCAGCTTAAGAACCTTGAGGTTGAGATATCTGAATCTTTCCTTATGTATTATATTCTGAACA
This sequence comes from Eucalyptus grandis x Eucalyptus urophylla, assembly GCA_028830015.1. NCBI lineage: Eukaryota > Viridiplantae > Streptophyta > Magnoliopsida > Myrtales > Myrtaceae > Eucalyptus > Eucalyptus grandis x Eucalyptus urophylla. The sequence goes on along the minus strand of CM054189.1, from coordinate 26,460,386 downwards.
CTCTCCCACAACAGTATGCTCCTTTCAAAATCTCTTATAACACACATAAGAATAAATGGTCTATTAATGAACTCATGACCATGTGTGTTCAAGAGGAAGAAAGACTGGTTATGGAATTGGGAGAAAGTGCTCATTTGGCAACACAAGGAAAGAATAAGGGCCATGGCAAGTATAAGGGAAAATGTAAAATACCTCCCCAAGCTGACATTAAGAAAGAATCCAAATGCTTCTTTTGTAAACAGAAGGGGCATGTAAGGAAGGATTGTGTCAAATTTAAGGCCTGGCTCGAGAAGAAAGGTAATCCAATCTCTTGTGTTTGTTATGAATCTAATATGACTGATGTAAGTTACAACACTTGGTGGATTGATTCTGGATCTACAATCCATATTTCGAATTCCATGCAGAGTTTTCAAAACCACAGGAAGCCAGTGGGAAGTGAACAAAGCATCTATTCAGGAAACAAGATGCATTCGCATGTGGAAGCTATTGAGACATATAGACTAGTTCTCAATAGTGGATTTGTTTTAAATTTGGAAAAGACCTTTTATGTTCCTAGTTTTTCTAGAAACTTAATTTCAGTTTCAAGACTTGTACCTTTGGGATACTCTTTTAACTTTTCATATTCAAACTTCTGTTTATCATTTAAATCTGAAATTGTCGGGAGTGGTATTTTGTCTGATGGTCTTTTTCGAATTAATTTACAAGACAATGCCTATTATGATGCGATGCATGTTCATGATAAAGCTGGTATAAAACGATGTGTTGTGAAAGAACATTCCTCTATGTTGTGGCATCGGAGATTGGGACATATCTCCATAGAAAGAATTAAGCGATTAGTAAATGATGGAGTACTCGGTACTTTAGATTTTACCGATTGTGATACTTGTGTGGACTGCATAAAGGGAAAGCAGACTAACAAGACAAAGAAAGGTGCCAAGAGGAGTACAGAAATATTAGAAATCATACACACGGATATTTGTAGTCCGGATATAGACTCATGTGGTCAGAAATACTTCATCTCCTTCATAGATGATTATTCACGTTATATGTATCTCTACTTGATTCATAATAAGTATGAAGCATTAGATGCCTTTAAGGTATTTAAGGCGGAAGTAGAGAAACAATGCAATAAGCAAATTAAGATCGCGAGATCAGATAGAGGTGGAGAATTCTATGGTAGATATACTGAAGATGGACAAGCACCTGGTCCATTTGCAAGATTTCTTCAAGAGCATGGGATAGTTGCCCAATATACTATGCCTGGTTCTCCGGACCAAAATGGCGTAGCGGAAAGAAGAAATCGAACTTTATTAGACATGGTGCGTAGTATGCTTAGCAGCTCCAAACTTCCTAAATCCTTGTGGACTGAAGCACTTAAGACGGCAGTGTACATATTAAACTGAGTTCCGACCAAGGCTATCCCAAAGACACCTTTTGAGTTATTTAAGGGTTGGAAACCGAGTTTGCATCATGTGCGCGTTTGGAGATGCCCGTCTGAAGTGAGAGTTTATAATCCACAAGAAAAGAAGTTGGACCCAAGGACCATAAGTGGGTATTTCATTGGATATGCCGAAAGGTCTAGGGATACAGGTTTTATTGTCCATCTCATACCACTAGGATTGTGGAATCAAGAAACGCTAAATTTCTTGAAAATGACTTGATCAGTGGGAGCGATCGATCGAAGGACCTTGATCCTAAGAAAGATCATACAGATACTCAATCTTCCACCTCAAGTTTAAGATTGGTTGTTGCTCATAATGCCTCTTCAGTTCAGCCGGCTATTGAACAACCAATTGTTGAAGTTCCACAACCTGCTGATATTGATCCAGTAGATCCAGTTGTTCAGCAATTACCAGAAACTGTTGAACAACCAGTTGAGCAACATGCTCCTCAAGAGAATGTTGATGCAACATTGAGAAGATCTTCTAGAATAAAGAAATCGGCTATTCCTAGTGATTATATTGTGTATTTACAAGAGTCTCACTACAATATTGGAGCTGAGAATGATCCCGAAACGTTTTCACAAGCCATATATAGTGATAAATCCAATTTGTGGTACAATGCCATGAAGGAAGAAATGAGTTCAATGGCATCTAAGTCTGGGATTTGGTTGAGTTACCTAATGGTGTGAAGGCCATTGGTTGTAAATGGGTCTTCAAAACTAAGAAGGATTCATTAGGTAACATTGAAAGATATAAAGCTAGACTTGTTGCCAAAGGATTCACTCAAAAGGAAGGAATCGATTACACAGAGACTTTTTCTCCTGTATCTAAGAAAGATTCTCTTCGTATTGTTTTGGCATCGGTTGCCCATTTTGATATGGAATTACATCAGATGGATGTGAAAACGGTGTTCCTCAATGGAGAATTAGAGGAGGAAGTTTACATGAAACAACCTGAAGGATTTTCCTCTAGTAAAGGTGAGCATTTGGTGTGCAAGCTTAAGAAATCTATATATGGCTTGAAACAAGCATCCCGCCAATGGTACTTAAGGTTCCATGAAGTCATCTCTTCATTCGGTTTTGTAGAGAATGCCATGGATCAATGTATATACCAGAAGATCAGTGGGACCAAATTTGTTTCCTTGTACTGTATGTGGATGATATACTACTTGCAACCAATGATAAGGGGTTGTTACATGAGGTGAAACAATTTCTCTCTAAGAGTTTTGACATGAAGGATATGGGTGAGGCATCTTATGTCATTGGCATTAAGATCCATAGAGATAGACCTCGAGGCATTTTAGGACTATCACAAGAAACCTATATCAATAAGGTCCTAGAAAGATTTCGGATGAAAGATTGTTCACCAAGTATAGCACCTATTGTGAAGGGTGACAGGTTCAATTTGAACCAATGCCCGAAGAACAATCTAGAAAGGGAACAAATGTACAACATTCCATATGCTTCTGCTGTTGGAAGCTTGATGTATGCTCATGTTTGCACTCGACCTGACATCGCTTTTGCTGTGGGAATGTTGGGAAGATATCAGAGTAATCCAGGTTTAGACCACTGGAGAGCTGCAAAGAAAGTGATGAGATACCTTCAAGGTACCAAAGACTATATGCTTATGTATAGACGGACTGACAACTTGGAAGTGGTCGGTTATTCGGATGCGGACTTTGCGGGTTGCGTTGATTCACGAAAATCAACATCTGGATACATTTTTATGTTAGCTGACGGAGCCGTGTCATGGAGAAGTGCCAAGCAGACTTTGACTGCTACTTCCACTATGGAGGCTGAGTTCGTTTCTTGTTTTAAGGCTACCTCGCATGGTGTATGGTTGAAGAGTTTCATTGCTGGGCTTAGAATTATTGATTCAATTTCTAGGCCATTAAGAATATATTGTGACAATTCAGCTGCGGTTTTTATGGCTAAAAATGCCAAAAGTGGCAGTCGAAGTAAGCATATCGACATTAAGTATTTAGCCATAAGGGAACGTGTTAAGGAGAATAAAGTGGTCATTGAACACGTTAGCACTACATTGATGATAGCCGATCCTTTAACTAAAGGCATGCCACCAATGAAGTATAAGGATCATGTAACTAGTATGGGAATAGGTCCCATCATGTAATTTGTCATCATATGAACGATTTTTGTTGTATGAAACTCTTGTTCAGTTGTAATGTTGATTCTCAATTTTTGTGTACACATTTTGTTGTTTATGAGAATAACATTTATCCTTGGTTCTGGAATAAACATGGGGTTTATTCATTAAGATATGTTGTCACATATAGGCTGACATTAAAGAAATAAGATGCATTGTGATACATGGAAGATATTACTCACTCTTAGAGGACATGTCGCCATGATCCATGTGTTTTGTTTCTTTTCTTTAAGCATAAAGTTTTCGTGGAATTAGTTGGATAATCTGTGTGATGAAAATGATGGGATCAAGTGGGAGAATGTTATTTATTTTTGTGATCCCACATTTTAGACCCATGTTTTCTCTTAAAGTTATGACTATTCGACATGAAGTTTTTCCACGCTTCGTACCCTTTCGTGACAACCGCCCATTGGTAACCGTCTTGATGGAAGACGAGATATAAATAGAAACGTACGTTCATTTCTGACGGGCGATCACAAGGTCTGACACAAAATCCTCACATTTAGAATACACCATCAGTACGTGAGGAGATTTGGTTAGTAAAGTGTGCCTATTATTTTCTTGATTTTTCAGGACATTCGACGAACGTGAATACGAACAATGGCTGGAGGTTTGTTTTTATCGATCCTGGCTTCCGCATAAGAATTATTTTTTCTAACAAAGGGGTGGTCCACACAAATTCAAGTATGTGGTTCCACTGAAAAGCAAGTTTCTCTTCCTTGTATCGACGAAAGCAACCTCGGAGGGACAAAGGAATTCGAGGCTTGATAAAGCGAGGGCCTGGTGGGGGTCAGTTCCAGAGTCATTAAGCGAAGAGAGGAGACAATTGCTGTTATCCTCATCTTCCCGGAGTTGAAAAAAGCGAGATTAATACGCCAAATGCGAATACGTTGAAGATTGATTCTTGGGCCAATTTCAACTTCAACGAGCAGAAGAAGATCCAAATCCAGGAAAAGGTAAATGTCCTCGACAGGTTCGTGCTGAAGAAGAGAGGTAAAAATACAATCTCGGGCTTGACGTAAAAAAAGAGCAGATCCCGAATAGTGGCTCTATAGGCTGACAGGTGGCAGTGATGGCAGGCAAATCTCGCTTATCGCACAACACGTCCAAATTAGACTGGAGAAGGTAAAGCGATTGTCGGGATAATAGAGTAGCTATACCAGCATTCTATTAGAGCTATGAAAAACTAAATAACATCAATATCGACATGCGATATGATACGACATAATATAACATAATAAGTTAATATATCGTTTCTCAACAAGTAAAGAATTTCGATATTGAGACACGTTATGTATTAAATATATATTTATAAATATATGATAAATTATCATTTATATAATTATTTTAATCACATTAATTCAATTCAAATTTATAAATAAATAATAAAAAAGGTCTTAGAATAAATTTATATTAAAAATATTAATTCACCATTTATTCATATGATTCATTATTTTAATTGATTCTATCCGCCTTTATATAGCCTTGTACGCAATAAGTGGTTATCTTCTAAGTCACAAACTCCAATTGCCTTTCAGATTCTTAGCTCTGGTGTCACGATCTTTAACAGCACATTCTTATCCACAAGCAGTTGTAATCTTCTGGATTTCTCTCGGTTTGACTTTCTTCAGACGTAACTGTCTCAGTCTCCCTTTCATAGAAGGAATAATTGACTGTCCGACGCCCATCTTGCAATGGGCACTCACTGATTTAACCTCATAACTTAATTTTTGTTGATGAATTAGCCCCAATATTTCTGCTAAACCTTAGATCATTTTTTTGTGTCAACATATTCCCTTTTAAAAGAATTAAAAGATTTTTTTTTTAATTCTTTGAAATATATAGGAATGTCATGAGTCACACTTTCACCTAGGAAGTATCGATACCTTTCGAGAACCTTCATGTCGTATCGGACACTTTGACACTCTCTGATACTCTTCACTTGATCAACAAGTGTTGAAAAATAATGAAAACACTTATCAAATCTTTCTGTAATTTAATTCATAGATTATTTATTCGTACTGTCAATTCTTGATTATTTTTGTTAACATTTGTAGTTTGTCCCATATTTATCGTTTTCTGTCTGAATCGCCACAAAATATAATTTACTTTAAAAAACCAAAAATCTAACCTCTGGTTAAAAGTCTTTTATCGACAACCACTTTCGGCAAAACAAGAATAAATGGGGTTTATGATGTTTGTCGGTGCTTGTGGACTATATTCTTAAGGATCGTATGTGCTTACTATGGCTAGAGGAGCAATAGCTAATGTGTAAGACTTATTCTATGGCCCAAAAAAATTTGTAAAAAATTTAATCAGTTCCAACAACAACAGCATAGCTTGAAATCATTCCTTAACCGCCTATCCTTGTGGTCTGGCAGATTTCTAGCGATGACCTCTTTCAGTGTTCTACATTTCAAGTTTGAACTCATACTTAATCTTATAGAACAACTCAGATAGAGCATACCTTCGTGTATGGTGTCGATGCCCTTGAAGGAAACACGTTTGGTTTTAGTTGGTTTGCTAGACTCCGCCTGTGACAAAACTTGTGTAAGCATGAGATTTCTACCATGTGTCAAATGTTTATAAAGATAGATGCTTAGATTCAAACAGACTGAACATGAAAAAAGACCAAACGAGTTTTGAGATCTCATTGACATCATTGATCAGATTAGGTAATTGGAAGAGTAGCTCGTCAAACAAGTCTAAATTACAAGAGAACAGTTTGCAGAATGGAATACCTTCTATAAGCCACTCCTCCCAATTTATTCGCAGCACTTTCGATTTAGAATTAACTTGAACATAATGGAAGCACCACATAAAAAATTTAAGATGCTGAGCAGTCAGCATTTTCCGCACCTCAACAAGGTTTAAGATGCCAATACACCGTTCAATGTTCTGGATTGAGTACGTAACAACACCTCCGGAAAGCATGATTATACTAACTGGCACAAATAGAACTCTTTGGTTGTGTATCGCAAAAACATACTAAAAAAAGAAAAATAAATGCCCTTTTAAAGAAGAAAAAGAAGTGGCGTCCTTACATGTTTCTTCCCATTAAAGAAGTTGAAAGAAATATAAAGTCTTGAAGAATCAAATTTCATTTGACAAAATTATTCTGCATGTGTTAATGGGAGAAAATATCCTGTAAATCGTAATTCATCGTGACATGCATTTTTGTTATTATTAAGCAATTCATTCATGTTTATAAAAATTCCAGACATGTCCAGTGGGAAAATCAATAGCGTTGGTTACCTCGGATGAGCTTTCCTCGTCAGTTATTGAACCGCTTTTTTCCTCAAAGAGAGACTGGTGATAATCCACACCATCAAAATTAAGATGAATGTTCTCACAGCCCTCGATTTTAAAGTGTTTCAGCATCTTCAGTTTTGATCGATCGGGTGCTTTCTCAAGACGTTGACAGTGTGAAATATTTAATGATGCTAAAAAGATCAAATTCTCCAGCTCATTCACTTGCAGCAGTTCGCAGTGAGATACTGTGAAAACTCGCAAGGATTTGAACTTGCAAAGGCCTGGAACTTCTGTTACTGCACAGTGGAAAAGCTCGAATTCTGACAGGAGCACCAAATACGAAAGATCTGGCATTGTTTGCGATTTGTAATGGCGAAGTGATAGAGTGAATAAACCTGGAGGAAGCCGTGGTAGCTTTTTTAAGTGAATGCAACAAAGGGAGAGCTTCCTGAGCTTACAAAGGTAATGCAACCCAACAGGTAGTAGTTGGATCTTTAACGCAGATAGCTGCAATATCTTCAGCTCTGACAAACTCCCAAGCTGAAAAGTGCATTCATTCTCCTTAATATGATCTTGGACTGGTGACACCAGTTCCTGGGATACATCACCCAAGAATAACTCCCCCAACCTAACCAAACGACTGATGTCTGGGATCCTGTCCATCAATTTAGAACTGACAGATAGGCTTATTAAACTCGAAGGAAGTTCGGGCACTCCACGGAGCTGGTCACAATGAAGCAGATCAAGTGTTTGGAGATTGGTAAGTCTAGAAATGCTATTTGATAGACCAAAAATCCGAGAGTATCCAAGTTCAAGACCCTCAATGCGGAAAGCATCTTAATATCTTCGGGAATTTCCCCATCCAAACTCCGACATCCTGAAGCGTGAAGCTCTTCAAGTTCCATATAGCGTGAGGCAGCTTTCTTACAAAAGTAGAATCAATTTTGAGCACTTTTAAAAGACTTAACTTATTGACAGTATCAGGTAAATTATTAATCTCAATGCTTGATATGTCTAGTTCACTCAACGAAGTTGAAGTCCCCATGGAAGTTGGCAAGCTCAATATCGAGCTACATTTGCTTATTGACAAGTATTGCAGCACTCCTAACTCTTCAGACATGGGAAGTTCAGTTAATTTTGTACCATTCAGTGTGAGGACTTCTAGAGATTCTACATGGCTAATTGATTCGGGCAGCTGGGTCAATGAAAGACAGTTGCAAGCACTGAATCTTTTAAGCTTTTGCAAATCACTGATGGAGGCAGGAATCTCTTGAATGGCGGTTTCATCTATAAGAATATCTTCCAAGGATGTGAGGGAACCCAGCTCATGGGGAAACTTTTTGAGTTCAATGCAAAACCTTAAGTTTAGTGAAACCAAGCACTGCAGACTTTTTACTGATGGACCGATTTCATCCAACCACATGCATCTTTCAAGAATCAATCTCTCTAAACATGTGAAATGAGATAAGTTTGGAGTTCTGGTCAAGTTAACACAACCGGTGAGGTTCAAAACTTTCAATTTCTCGGATTTCTGTCATAAAATAAAATAACAAAAGAATTATTTTTTCGCAACAATTTTACAAATGAAATTAAAAATAATATACTTCTCTACCTGGAATTGATTCCAACCAATCCATTTTTCAGAGACGTTGCTTCGGGAAAGATCTAGAATAACCAACTCCTTCAAATCCAAATTTTTAGCATGAAGATTCTGAGGACAACCTTGCCAATGAAGCCATCTTAAACTTGACAGATGCCCCTCAAAATTTCCTTCGAGGTTCGCCTGACCCAATCGAAGGATTCTTATCTTTGACATCCCCGCTAAATGTGTCGGTCCAAAATTTTGTATCAACCGACTGCCAAATTTGAGAATAACTCCTTCAACCCTTTCCTCTCCCTACACGTGGAATACAGGATTTGGATTACCAAGGGACTTTGCATTTCCGCACTAATAAATATGAAGATGATAAATGCTTAGAGACTTCAAACTAGAGAAATCATTTTATTAAGGATCAATTTGTTTCACAAAAAAACAATGATTTGAAAAAAAATTCTTAAAAATGATCGCTTTCATCTCTAACAAAAACGAATGAACAAAGAAAATATATTCATTGTCCATAAAAATAAGTAGATATAAATTATTATTAATAATGAACAAATTTTATTAAGTAATTATTTTAAGAAATATAAATAATTATTTTTAGAAAAATATTTTTCAAATCATTTTTTCCGCAAAACATACGCACTCTAAATAGTTTTCTTTCTATGAAAAGAGATGTACAATCTTAAGGTAAAAACAGTGATGAACTTGTATCTTACTTTTTTACCCCTTAGCACATCTAAGGCTTGCTGGTGACTCAACGATCTACTCTCAGGCTGATTTTGTCGGACAATATCCCTACCTAGGTCTTGAAGTTGATTGTGCATCCATAACTTCCCGTTCTCAACCTTAACAATAGACAAGTCAACGAGCACTTTTAATTTGGATCCGCCTGTGGAATTATGGTCAGACCACAAGTAGCATGCAACACTTTCGTCCTCTCCAACGAAGAAACAAGCAATGTCCAGAAATATCCGTCTTTGCTCGAAAGGTAATGCGTTGATGATTACCATCAATTTTTGTTGAACATCGTCTACTTTTTGCAACTCGCCTAATGTCTGCTTCCACACATCATTGCTTTTAGAATATAGATACGACCCAACAACTTCAACAGCTAAAGGAAGCGGGCCAATATTTGATACTATTTTTGTGGACAGAGGAGTGTAGTCACATGGAATGAGTGTCCCCCTGAAGGCATGGGTGTGGAAAAGTCGAAGGGTTTCACCTTCTTGCATGCCCTCGACCACATGTTTTTGGGACCTGTCAAGCTCAGCTAAAGCTTGCTCGGCTCTGGTTGTAATTATGATCCTACTTCCAGAGCTCAACCACTTACGCTTTTCCATTTGTAGAAATTTTTCATGTTGAAAGCTTGCTCCAACATCGTCAACAACAATGAGATATTTCTTGTTGAAGAATTCGGTTTGGATTAGGTTAGTCCACCCTCCAAAAGACTTAATATTTTCATATTTTCTTCGCAGGTCACCCAGAAGGTCAGAAATCAACTGATCTCGCAAAATTCGTAAACCTCCTTTCTTTCTTCATTTTCTCCATCGCTTTCCAGAAAGCTAAGGCCATCAAAGAGATGAGATGTTCTTTCGTAGACGAGCTTTGCAATTGTTGTCTTCCCGGTGCCCCTTTGCCACGTATTCCAACTACACGAAAATGGCTAGATTCCACATCTAGTAATTTAATAACTCTTTGCACATGATGCTCGATGTCAACCAGGTATCTATTCTGCTCCCTCAACACATTTGCGACAAGTTTATCGATGAGTGAAGCATCTGTGCCGGAGCTGTATCATGCGTGGACATGGGCACAAGTCACGCACAAAGATTAATGTAAGTCCAACAATGTCTGTACTCGGAAGTAGTTAGCAAGAAAAAGTCCACGCTTTCCTTTAAAAAATATTATACATCGATCGGCTTTAGACAAACAGGCCATGCAATTAGCGGCACGTGTTTTTGCTAAATCAACACAGACAAAGCACGGTATGATGAGATGCAAAGGTTGTCAGTTGCATCCACAGAAATTAAGCAAATCGGTATCACTCTAGACTGGCATTTTCTTGCAAGAGTTAGATTTCCTGTGGATGCAGATCCCAAGAGGAAGAACGTTCTCATGGACCATATTGACATAAAATCAAAACTATAACCGCTGCCTCCCATTTAATGCAGTGATCCAACATGGAAAAACTGAGTTATGAGATACGTGTAACGCTAGAACGCTGAAATTAATCAACAAAACCGAAACATTAAGTAATGTGGCAAGCTGGGAGTGAGAATGTTAACAAGCGGATCATATCCAGTACCAGATCAGAGGGAGCTACATCAGGTATTGATACACCTAGCAGCATTAGTCTTAATTAGATTAACCAAAATTGAAGTAAGCGCTACCTTGGGATTTGGATGCTAGGTTACTCAATCGAACTTACTCAAGTACACTCACCTATGAATCTCCAACCCTGGGATGGATCCCACATAGTTGAGAGCTTCCTCCCATTCCCGAAGGGTGTCTGGATTGATTCCGCGCTCTCTATGCCACTTGATAGCGTCGCCGTAATCGTGGGATTTCTTTTTCGCGACCAATGGCTCGACGTTGAAGAAGACGGGCATGATGATCTGGCTCTTCTTGCCGCACTCCACCATGTGAACCAGCTCTTGGAGGCACCGTTTGCTCGACAGGTAGTCCTTTGACAGGATCGGAATGGCGATCTTGGAATGCCTGATCGCTTGGGTAAGCGGCGGCCCAATCTCCTCTCCTTCGGCGAGTCCCTCTTCATCGATGAAGACAAGGATCCTCGCTCGGAGGAGGCTTTCGTAGAGATCATCCACAAAGGTATCCCGTGCTTTGAAGCTCAAAAACACAACCAAACTCTCTTCTCTTGTTTCGGAGGAAACTCCTCCACGGTTGCGAGAATTTTGGAAGTCCATCTACTTTCAAAATGAAAATGGTTTTCGTGGTGGGGGGGCCTCCCTCCCCTCAGTTTTCGTCTCTCTTCCTTCTCTATTTCAAAGATCCATCTCCCAGTTTCATACCACGGGAGTAGGTATACGAGGGCCTCTTTGACCGGCCAACCATGGTGAGACGGATGTAAAAATATAAAACAAAATTTATTTTAAAAAGAAAAAACACCAGTAACCTGGAGACGCTTAAATTAAATGCCTTTTTTTTTTTTTTTGCAAAATGTACGACCGGAACCTTAAATTTTTCTTTACTAATCCAGTCTTCGAATTAAATGCTTTTTTTTCCCTAGTTAATCTGGAGACGCTTACATGGCTATTCCAAAAATATAAACTAAAAATTGAAATTTTTTGAGCTGATATCATTAAAAAAAAAAACCTCAAATTAGTATTATCCATATCATAATTATCCCAAATTATTTTTTGAATAGCAAAAAATAAATATGACTCGAGTCTATCAGTTTGACTGTTTTTTTATGGTATTTATAAAATTTAGGAGTATATGGATCGTGATGAATGGGAAGAATGTAAAAGTAATTTACTTGGTTACAAGGGGATCTTGATGAGATACCAATTAGATTTGTCATAAAATAAGAAACCTTTCTCAGTTCTTTGCTCGAAGAGGCACGGTGGATCCAATCAGCACTTCGTCATTTCCAAAGGACAGAGGCCTTTTTGGAGGGAGAAAACAAAGGGGCTGAATGGTAACGTTTCTGTTCTTTTTTTGTTCCAGGGAACAGAAATAAAATAAAAAAAGTGTTTCTGTTCCAGGGAACAATTTTTTACCAGAAAAATGCATTTGGTAAATTTGTTCCGGGAATAAAAAATGAATAGAAACACGTTTGGTAAATTTTATTCTTTTTTTGTTCCTTTTAATTTTTTAATATTTTTATTTTATTTTTCATTTTTTCCTTTCTTTTTTATTTTTTCTTCTTTCGGCTGGTCCCCGGCCTCCGGCGACCGGCCGACGGGGCCGGCGACGCTCCGGCGAGGTCGCCGACCCTTGACAGCGTCGCTGGCCCTCGACGGCCGGTCACCGGCCATGGCCGAGGCCGGCGACCGGCCAAAGAAAAAAGAAGAAAAAAAGAAGAAGAAAGAAGAAGAAAAGAGAAGAGAGAGAAGAAGGAAGTGTTTCTTCAAAAGTGTTTCTGGAACAAGAAGTAAGTTTTTTTGTTTCTTTTTTTTGTTTCAATTTTGTTCCGGGAACAAAAAAACAAAAAAACAAAAAAATTGTTCAGAAACAGAAACAAGGAGTGTTTCCATGCAGGCCAAAAGTGACTCGCCTTGCTCAGCCAGTTTAGGGTTTCGATATTTCTTCCCTAAAACGAAATCAGCAACACGGGAGCAATTACAAACCTTGAATATGTGAGACTTATATGGGTCTTACGTGTGACAATCATAAACTCAATCGTTATTAATGATAGATCTAACCTAACTTATCTAATACAAATAAGAATTACCACTAGACTTAGGCCTTATTTGGTAATGTTTCTGCTTCTCTCAAATTATGTTTTTTTTTTTTTTTGTTTCCCGGAGCAAAAAAAGGACATAAATCCATTTGATAATATCAATTAACTTTTCTATTCCCGGGAATAGAAAAGTGGTCGGAGAATAGACTTAAAATAAAAACAATAAGTAAAAAAAAAAAATTAGCTTCTTGTTCTTAGGAACAATTTTTAAAAATAATTTTTCTTTTCTTTTTTTCTTCTTATTTGCCGGCCACCACCCACTGCCGATGACTGCTAATGCCGCCGCCCGTCGACTAGTTGACTGACCGCCACCATCTGTCACTGACCGGCAACGGTCGGCGGTTGGCGGCGGTAAGGAAGAATAAGAAAAAAAAATTAAAAGGAATTCTACATTACAAGAAATTTCGTGAATCGAACCAAACGCATTTCTATTCTTTTTCCATTCTGAGAACAGAAACTTTGTATAGTTGCCAATCACGTTTTTTTTATTGAGAAATTGTTCTGGAGAATAGAAATGAAAAAAAGACTATTTCTAAAAATAAATTATTTTCCAGAACAAAAGCTTTACTAAATGGACCCTTATTGAACCCAAAGATCAAATGGACAAGTTTGGGAAAGGGCTAATCCATCAGAGTCACAATTTTTTATCACCAGCAAACAAACCGAATGGATATCAATTTAAAAGTTTCAAAGTTCGTAGACTAAGCGACACCAATCAACTATAACCTATTCAATTTCCACTAAATTTGTGTTTGATACAATAAAAACGGAATGAAATAAATTTTTATTCAGTAAGTTTGCAGGATGAATACAATGAGGGTTCTTTTGCTTTATTATAGGAAATGCATTATGAAAATAGAATGGGATATTAACTCTAATGAATTTAATAAAATATACAGATACACATTATAATTCATTTACAAAAATGTATTCTAAAATCACAATTACTAAATTGATAGTCATGATAATAATTAAATATATCATCAATTAAGTTGTTAAAAACCACTGTTTTAATATAGAATGGTTGTTATTGTCGTAATTTTAGATTGATGAACAATAAACATAATTGTAAAACATTTTCATTTGTAGGGTTAATATCACGAAAAATTTCATATCAATACACCTATGACAAATTTAAAATCCTCAAATTAGTACAATTTATGACAAATTTATCATCCGTTAATTTATGTTAAATTGGATTAATATCGCAAAAAAATATAAACTAGTAGATCTATGACAAAGGGAGGGTATCCGTTAACTATCACGTGTCATTTAATTCAGCAATTTGACTTTAAAATTTAATGTAAAGTAAAGTGGACCAGTTTGAAATTTTTGGTGGGCAAGAATTAAGTTTTAAATAAATTTATCACATGTATATCAATTTGGGGTTTTTATGATATTAACTCTTAATTGTATAACTGTCTTTAGATTTAATTATCATACTCTAGCCCCTCTCCCTCGCACGCTTTAAAAACACTCCTGTAGTTTATTTTTGTGGAAGATAGAGATAGATTCTTGTCGGAGGATGTGGCCAAATGATAACACTAGGCGGAGGTCAAGGTCCAAGGTCAAGCAATGACCCACCACGTGCTTACTGCTCTCAATCATGGCCACGACCCCCCACGGTTAGGAAAGATGTGCTCTTCCATTTTCTGCACTGAAATAAAACGCGCAAAGGGAATGAGCTTTAAAGCAAAGCGGAGACATAGAACATCTGCATTTGCGAGAGCCTCCAAAAGATACTATGACAAAAAGCAGCATGAATTTGGAAAAAGCTCACGTGGATTTTTTCACAAAATTATTTGTCTTGACAGTGGTTAGTGGCCAAAAAGTCCATCACCCTGCACAACACAACACGTGCGGAATAAATTAAAATTTTGTTATAGATAATTGTATTACTCAACTCATCACTTTTCAAATTGATCATTGGAATCAATAGAAATGCATATATACCAACTAAAGCCAACATTAGCCCTTAGAATAATTAGTTAGAAAATTAGAAGTCATGTTACCTCAATACATAGATTAACAGTAAAATATTCTTATTGGGAAGATGATTGTATGCGTTCTCATTAATTGAACGGTAAGAGAAATTCTTTCCTTTTTCTTTTCCTGAAACACAGATTTGAAAAAAAAAAAAAAAAACATAAAAAAGTTCATTGCATGGAAAATTTGCACATACTTCAAACAGTGAATGAAAAATTTGCAGCTCTAGCAATTGAATAACATGACTTATTTAATTAATTGAAAAAAATGTACTTGGTACTCTTCTTTATATTAATGGGAAAAATACACTATAAAGTAAGAGTAAAGATAATACCACTAAAGCGACATTTCTTATTAAAACAGAAATTTTGAAAAAATTGTGATCAGATACTTCTTTTATTATGAATATAACATTTTCCTTGAAAAATAAAAGATGATTTTTATGGCATAGGCCTTTTCCCTAAAAAAGAAAGCCCCCGGCTTTTACTATTGGTGCAAATGTCTCGTAAAAAAGTCCAAATTTTCATGCAAAAGACAAAACTATCCGCTGTTCGACGTGCCCTTAGACCCATCAAAACCAATAAGTTGTCTAATTTAGCAAATAAGATAACCAAAAGTTGAAGAAATTAAATAAGAACATAACCATCCTGTAATTAAATTTTATTGTTGTTTTCTTTACTAAGTTTCGTAAGTTAATAAAAAGAAAACTTTTGTGCTTAATCAAAAAAAGAATGCATAATTTCTTAAAGCTTATAGTTAAGCTTATAAAATCAAACGTGACATTATCAATCTAAATTAGATATACTAAATCTATATTTTTTTATAAATGTAAAGTGGGTGCTAAAACCCTTTCAATGGATGGCTGACATTCGGCACTCTCCATGAGCGACATTTATCTTCACTTTTTTTTTTGTCAAAAAGTTTTCTTTTATTTTTCCACTTAAATCAAATTACAATTTCTATCTTGTTTAGTTCGTAACATAATTCTTTTTTTTCGATATTACGAAAATCTCTTATTCTCATAATAATCAAGTATACTTCTAGAATTATTATTTCTCATAATCTATTTCACAAGTATTTTGCTCGTGTATAGCACAGGTGTAGAAACTAGTACAATGATAACATAATTATAGTGAAAAAATAGCTAGAACGTTTTTTTTCCTTCTTTTTCCCCCCTTGCTTTTAGATACATTATCAAAGTCGCAGCCAAAGAGGACCACAATGTGAACGTTAAACGATCTTCCCATGTATAGCACGGGCTAACCGAGTTGTCGGTGTATAAATGATATCAGCGCACCTTGGTCGACTCCATTCAGCACCAAAGATAAAACCACCACTGGATAATGCCTGAAAGCCAATGACTAAGCCTTCGTAGAGGACTCCTAAAAGTGAAAAGGAAAGGTCCTCTTGGAGCTGAGAATGGAAGAACCGGATAAAAGTCTAGAGCTAGAAGGGAACGGCTCATCACTTTTCTAAGTCAAGGTCAATTAACCAGTCTATTTTATTACATCAATTATACGAGTTCACCGTAATTACTTTTCAATAAAGAAGGGATAGTGAGCTAGTGGTTAAGGCCACCAGGGAGCATACATCTTTTTCTAAGTCAAGGTCAATTAATCAATCTATTTTATTACATCAATTATATGAATTCACTGTAATTACTTTTCTAAAAAGAAGCGATAGTGGGTTAGTTGTTAAAGCCACGACGGAGCATACCTCGAGGACCACAAGAAGACAGCGACTAAAGATTTGTTTTTAGTCAATCGACAATCAAATTTTTAGTAAAAATTTGAAGGCGTCTCTAGATTTCCTCATTTTGAACATATAGAATATATGAAACGACAACACTGGGGGTGTACGAATTCATCCGGTCTAGATGACTTTGTATATTTAGATGGAGTGGATGCTCCATCAAAAGTTAAAAGAAAAACGATGATCTTATTAAAGTTTGAGGTCTTGATAGATCCAAAAGTTTTGTACATGTTGAATATTCACTCTTGCAATTCCATGGGAATGGAGGATCTTTCTCAAATGAAACATTTGAAGAAAGTAAATGCTAGTCATCGTGAAATTCTAGTTGAAATTTGAGACCTTTATAGGTAAGAGTTCTTGAACGAGTCGGATATCTCCTAGTGTAAATCCACCAAAAGGCTGTCTTTCACAATTAAATCATCTAAAGCAGTTGAAGGCTTCGTGTTGCGAAAATCTAGCCAAAATCCGAGGCCATCTGTGGTTCTTGGAAACGTTAAATGCGTCAATTGAAGGGCTGGAACTTTCACAATTAGATCCTTTGAAGCTATTTAAGGCATGCTCTGGTGCAAATCTTGTTTGAATGCAACTCTTGCTGGAATTCGAGGCCATGATAATTCCAGGCTTTTGGAAGAGTTGGATATCATTTTCCTAGAAAGTGTCTTCCCAGAAAATATGTCACAGTTTCTGTGAAATAAACTGAATCTTAAATGAAGTACTATTGCCAAGAACAGCTTGCTGGGAATTGGTAGAGAATTTGTAATGGAAAAGAGTCCCATGTAAGAAAAATAGAAACTAATTAACGAGTTTACACATGAGAGTGCTAGGGTAAATTATATCTAAAGGCATTGGCTCTCATCAAGTGGATCTATGAAAACTCGATGGGCTTTATTATAATCAATGTTGACTGCAACTTGAAATGTGTTCGTTGAAATTTAACTGCTCTGATTATACAATGGTATCTATTCATGCATTAGAAAAAAAAAAAGGCGAAACAGAAGAAAATTGAGGGAAATATTGAGAAAAAAAGTTTTAAAAAGGGAAGAAATGGCAAAAAGTGAGTAGGTGAATTCAAGTGATCTCAGTCCAAAAGAAACTATTGAAAACCAAAAATCCAAGTCTGATTGTCCCTTAATTATCATACTCTAACCACTCTCCTTCGCACGCTTTGAAAACAGTACTTTAGTTTATATTTGTTAAGAAAGAGGTAGGTTTTTGTTGGAGGATGTGGCCAA
Source organism: Eucalyptus grandis x Eucalyptus urophylla (assembly GCA_028830015.1). NCBI lineage: Eukaryota > Viridiplantae > Streptophyta > Magnoliopsida > Myrtales > Myrtaceae > Eucalyptus > Eucalyptus grandis x Eucalyptus urophylla. The sequence continues at coordinate 26,442,530 of CM054189.1, read as the reverse complement.
ATGATGTATTAGATTGAGGTCGAGGTCCTAGGGAAGGCAATGACCCACCACGTGCTTACTGCTCTCAGTCAATGATTTACAAAGTTGATTATCAAATACTCCAAAGTATGCACGACAAGATTGGTTTAATTAAGATTCCATCTTCATTAACGGTTCAGAAAGATGTGCTCTTCCATTTTCTGCGCTGAAATAAACGCACAAAGTGAATGAGCTTAAGGCACATGGGAGACATAGGAAATCTGCAGCTGTATGACCGTCCAAAAGCTGCTGTGGCAAAAAGCAATATGAATTTGGAAAACGCTTATCTGGATTCTTCACTAAATTATTTGTCTAGACAATAGACAATGGGTCAGTGGTCAAAAAGTCCATCACTCCGCACAACACGCATGGAATAAACTAAAATTTTGCTATAGATAATTGTATTACTCTTGAATCTAAGCAAGCCCTTAAAAGGCTCGAGAGAGAAAAAAAAAATACAGAGGGAAGAGCACTAGAGGGGTGGGATTCTCCAATGTCACCTTCCTGTATTCCTACTCAATTAAGAAGAAAAAACTAGTTGGGAGTTAAGGGGTAAGGGTGAGGGCACTAATATGTTAGAACAAGAAACGCATCCAAGTTGGGAGCCGAGTTACTGGACTACGCTAGAGGCCCCTATTGGAAGGTTTACCTTCCTACCAAGTCCACTTGTGCTTCACACGGTATCTATCAATGGACTTGTCAGCTTGGTACACCTAGTTGATAAACACTATGCTCATCTAGATTTTTCAAAATTATTTGTCTTAACAGTGGGTCGACAGCCAAAAAGTCCATCACCCTGCACAGCACACACGGAATAAAGGATAATTTTGCTATGAATAATTGTATTACTCCGTTCATCATTGTTGAAATTGATAACTGGACTTTTAGTATCAATAGAAATGCAGATATCCTGATTAAAAAGCCAACGTCAGCCCTTAGAATAATTAGTTAGAAAAATCAGAAGTCAAATTTCCTTAATACATAGATTAACAATAAAATATTCTCATTGGGAAGATGATTTCATGCATTCTCATTAATTGGATGGTAAGAGAAATTCTTTCATTTTCCTTTTCCTTTTCCTGAAACGCAGATTTGAAAAAAATAAATAAATAAACAACAAGACAAAAAAGTTCACAGAATGGAAAATTTGCGGATACGATGGATGAAAAAATTGCAGCTCTAGCAATTGATCATCATGGTTTATTGATTAATTGAACAAAATGTACTTGGTACTTTTATTTATATTAATGGGAAATACACTATAAAGTAAAAGTAAAGATTATACTATCAAAACGACATTTATTATTAAAATATAAATTTAGAAAAAATTGTGATTACCCACTTCTTTTATTGTGAATATACCGTTTCCCTTAAAAATAAAAGGTCATTTTTCTGGCCTACCCCCCCCCCCTCCCCCCCCCAAAAAAAAAAACCAAAACAAAAAACAAAAAAGGAAAAAGCCTCCAGCTTTCGTTCGTGAGACAAATGTCTCGTAAAATTGTCCAAATTTTCACCCAAAAGACAACACCAGCCACCCAGCCACTGCTAGACTTGTCGTTAGATACATCAAAAGTAGTAAGTTGCCTAAGTTTTAACAAATAGTAAGAGAAAAAGCTAAAGAAAATAAATAAGAACATGAACGTCCCATAATTAAATTGAGTTATTTTCTCTATTAAAGTTCATAAATTAATAAAAAGAAAATTTTATGTGCTTGATAAAAAAAAAAAAAAGCATAATTTCTTAGAGCCTAACGCTAGGCTTATAAAATCAAAATTGTCTTGTTATCGATCTAAATAAGATATACTAAATCTATCTCATTTGATAAAATAAAATAAAATAAAAAAACCTCAAAAAACCTCTAAACTTTACCGACTGTGACATATTTATCCTTTTTTTTTTGTAATATCAAAAATCCCAAACTTATACTCGTGTGATACATTTATCCCAATTTTTTTCTATAACACCAAAAACTCCAAACTTTTTTTATGACTCCAAACACCCAAACCTTGTATTCATGACATTTTTGCCTCAAAAATTTGGTGTCACAGACTAAAGTTAGTGATTTTTTATGTCAAAAAAGAAGTTTGAGATACACATGTCACACTATACAAGTTTGGAGTAAATGTTTCATAAGGGGTATAGTTTAGAGTTTTTTGTGGCTTTTAACTCTTTGAAAAATGTAAAGTGATGCACTAAAGTATTATTAGTATATGACTGACATGTGGTACTCTTCATGAGCGACATTTATTTTCACTTTCTTTTGAAAAAAAATTTCTTTTATTTTTCCATTTTAATCAAAATAAAAAAAATTTCATTTAGTTCAACAAACATATATATATTTTTTTGATATTACAAAAATCTCTTATCCTCATACTGATCAAGTATATTTCTAGAATTATTATCTCTCGTAATCTATTTCACAAGTCTTTTTCACATGCATAGCGAGAGACTAGTATAATAGTAACATAATTATAGTGGAAATATAGCTATTGCATCCTTTTCTTTCTTTTCTCCTTGCTTTTAGATAAATTATCAATGTCACCGCCAAAGAGGACGGCAATGTAAACGTTAAACGATCCTCCCATGCGTAGAACGAGCTAATCAAAATGTTGGTGCACAAATGATAATAAAATTAGCTCATGTTGGTCGACTCCATTCAGCACCAAGATAGAACCGCCACCGGATAATGCCTAAAAGGCAACGGCTAAGCACGCGTACAGGAAGACTCCTAAAGGTGAAAAGGAAAGGCCCTCTTGGAGCTGTGAATGGAGAACCGGATAATGGCTAGAGCTAGAAGGGAACGGCTCATCACTGTTCTAAGTCAAGGTCAATTAACCAGTCTATTTTAGTACACCAATTATATGAGTTCACTGTAATTACTTTTCATAAAAAAAAAATGGATAGTGGGCTAGTGGCTAAGGCCTAGGTAGCATACATCTTTTCTAAGTCAAGGTCAATTAATTAGTCTATTTTATTGCGTCAATTCTATGAGTTCATTGTAATTACTTTCCAATAAATAAATGTTAGTGGGTTAGTTGTTAAAGCCACTAGGGAGCGTACATCGAGGACCAAAAAGAAGGCAACGAGTAGACATTTGTTTTAAGTCAATTAACAATAATTTTTTTTAGTAAAAATCTAAAGGCGTCTCTAGATTTTCCATATGAACATATGAAAAATATGAAACGACAATATTGGATAAAGCACGGGTTACAAATTTATCTGGTCTTGATAACCTTGTATATTATGATGGAATGAAAGCTTCACGGAGATTTAAAAAAAAAAAAACAAAAGAAACAATGTTCTTGTTGAAGTTAAGGTCTTGATAGATCCAAGTTCCTGGATAAGTTAATTATTGACTCATGCAATTTCTTTGAAATGCTGGATCTTTCTCAATGGAAACATTTGAAGAAAGTAAATGCTACTTGTCGCAAACATTTAAGTGAATTGAAGGCCTTCTTCATAGGTTAGAGTTCTTGAAAGAGACAAACATCTTCTAGTGCAAATCCATGAGGAGGCTAGACCTATTACTAAAGCAGTTGAAGGCTTCTTCTAGTGAAAATCTAGCAGAAATCCAAGACCATATGGGGGTCTTAGAAATGTTAGATTTGTCGATTAAAGGGTTGGGGACCTTTCACAATTAGATTGTTTGAAGCTATTGAAGGCATGCTCTTGTGCAAATTTTGTTGGATTTCGAGGTCATAATAAGTACGAGTTCTTGGAGGCGGTATAAGGAGATTGGCCATTGCAAATTGCCAAAACCTGGTTGAAATTCTAGCAATTTTTAGATTGAAGTGATCAAAAGTGTTGGATATCTCTTTGTGCAATTCTATTATTATGGCCCGTTTGGTTCGGCTTTTGGAGAATGCATTTGCCAAAATGCAAATACCTTTGGGTGAATGGGGTTTTCCAAAATGCAAATATCGTTTGGTAAAATTTGTATTGAAATACAACTTTGGCCAAAATACCGTTTTGTAAAATTTGCATTTGTAAATTATATTTATTAAATTAAAAAAAAAACAAAAAAAAATCTATTTTTCTTTTTTTGAAATCCAGCCACCGGACCGCCGGATCCGGCGGCCAGACCGTTGGATCCGACGGCCAGATGGCCGGATCTGGCTGGATCTGGCCGCCTGGGTCGCATGACCTCAGGCGACTGTCGCCTGGGGTCGCGCGACCTAGGCGACGGCCGTGCGCGACCCAGGCGACCAGGCAACGATCGCGCATGACCCAGGCGACTGTCGCCTGGGTCGCGCGACCTCAGGCGGCCGTCGCCTGGGTCGCGAGACCTCAGGCGGCCGTCGCCTGGGGTCGCCCGACCCCGGCAATCGTCACCTGGGGTCACGCGACCTCAGGTGGTCGCTTGGGTCGCGCGATCCAGGCGGCCGACCCCTAGGTCGCGAGATCCGGGCGTCGCTTGAGGTCCGGCGACCCCAGGCGACGGTCGCCGGGGTCGGGCGACCCTCAGGCGGCAGTCGCCGGCGTGCGCCATCCCTTCGCCGGTGGTCGTCGGCCTCCGATCAGCAGCTTGGAGAGGTTGGAGAAGATGAACAATAACCGAGCTACTTGCATTCCCATGATGCAACTTGCCAATGCACCCCAAGAGCTCCATTGGGCTAAAGACCTTTAGACTCCTTTGGAGATGCAATTGCATCTTGCCAAAGTCGCGCAAAAATACGAAGCAAACGCGTTTGCATTTGGCCAAAGGACTTTAGAGTCCAAATGAGCATTTGCAATGCTAAACCAAACAGGCCCTTAGGCTAAATCCTTCATAGAATGCTAAAGAATGTGAAATTTACCAGAAATTTAATGCCTTAATGATTTGGAGTTCTTCGAAGTATTGGGTATCTCTTTGTGCAAGTCCCTTGAAAGGATGGACCTTTCTCAATTAAAATGTCTCAAGCAAGTGATGGTTCGAGAATGTGAAAGCCTATAAAATATTCAAGGCTTTTACGTTGGAGTTATTGGATTTCTCTCTGCGCAAGTCCCCTGAAGGCTTGGGCCTTCTACAATCTACTAGTTTGAAGTTATTTGGCGATCAACTCGTTGAAATTGGAGACCACAATAATCATATGAAGCTGTTGGATGCTGCAGGTTGTCATTATCTAGTTGAAATTAGAAGAGTTCGATGTCTCTTAGAGCAACTCCGTTGAAAGGCCTAAAACCATTAGTTAAGTGTATGGAGAGTGCTACAAATTGCAAAATCTAGCTAGATTTCATGGCCATAATAGGTAGGGGCCTGCCTGGAAAAGGGGAATATTGCTGGATGCAAGTCCTTCGAGAGGCTAGATCTTTCAGATTTAATCTCTGGAGCTATTAATTGCCGGAGTTTGCTCAAATCTAGTTGAAATTAGGACTTACGAGATTGGATTCTTGGAAGAGTTTGATATATCTTGGTGCACATTCTGTGAGACCGACCGACTATGAGATGGGCATGGTTGCTGTTGTACGAAATGTGTAAGATACGAGTAAATTTCTAAGCTCGGCCCCGCAATAGCCCAAACAGCATCAGCCAGCCCAAACAAGAGGAGGCATTGTTTGGTGAGTTGCGCGTGAGTTCAGTCGAGACTAATTAAAATCCATATCTAGTTGGGCTTCACAAAACAACCATTTCTTTAAATTTTGACAAACCGATGCACAATCCACCTATTAAATATGAATTTAAAAAAAAAGTCTTGGACACCTCTCCTTAAACTCAATAACCCTTATAAGAAACACTAGAATAGAAATAAGGATTAAAACCATAAAAAATCTCAAAATTGTATACTTGTATCAAATTTACCTTGAACTAATTTTTTTAGTAACAAAAACCCTAAATCAATACACCTATAATAAATTTACTCTTCATTAGTTTCCATTAAATTTCACCATCAAATTGCTGAGTTTAATGATACAATAAATTTCGTTGGATGATACATTAAATTTCACCATCAAATTGAATTGAACGATATGTGGCGGTTTATTATATCAGTTTGAAGTTTTACTCTCCATATGTCATAGGTGTGGCAGTTTTTTTTTTTTTTAATTTTTTTTATTTTTCGCGATATTAATCCAATTTAACAAAAATCAATAGAGGATTAATGTGTCTCAAAATGTATTAGTTTGGAGTTTTTGGTAATAAAAAAAATTAGTTTTGAATAAATTTATCACATTTGTATTGGTTTTGGATTTTTTGCAGTCGAAAAATTAATTTGAGGTAAACTTGTTATAACGTATTGGTTTTGAGTGTTTCATGGTATTAACCCTAGAAACAATCATACAAGTGAAAACCAGTAACTCACTTACTATCGAGCAGACCAATCCTCAATCATGGCTTCAAAGCAATCTTGGTCGAGCAAGAATATAGATGCTTTTAACCTCATCAGGAACTACTTCCTTCAGAATTAATGACCGAAACATGGTTTTTATTGATGATTTCAGCAGCAGCAACCTTATTCTTTTGGGGGCTAACTTGCTCATGTATCGCCTTATTCCCTTCCTTTTAGATAATGTATATTGTAGCATTCCACCCAAGTTGCAACTGAGCAACTTTCAAGCTTTTCCCTTTCGTCATCTGCAGGGCTCATGAGAACTCTCGATCCCATTCTTCAGCTTGTCTTTGTACTTTCAGCAGACTTAAAATTCTCTGCCACACCTGTTTGAGAAAGGATATTGAAAGATTATTCCCAGGCAACTTTTAATTTCTTAGTGGTGTTTCTCTGTGTCAAATTGGACAAGTAGAAGAATATTGATTCAGTTTTATCTGTTTCAGACAGTCATGTTCTTAATAATACTTTGGTCCTCTTGATCAACTAGACATAGACCAAAGGCCAAAAATAAAATTATCAATGAAGAACCATATTTGGAGGTGGTTGATGTGTGAGCTAAATTAAATTTACTGTGCAGATGGAACACCCTGTTGAGAAGACATTCCTTAGCATACATCTCCTCTTAGGCAAGAATTCCTTGACCGACCATCATATTCCACACAATTTACTGTTCTAATCATCTTCTTCATGTGGCATAGTTGTGAGCATGTCGAGAAAGAGTGCAAGTAGACACACAATTGAAAAGTTACTCAGCTCAATCCACACCTGCAACTATCTTGGATCATCTTATGGAATTGTGAAATCCTACCATAAGGATCTGCAGGAAAGAAGCCCTTATGTGGTGTGACTGGAGATGGCGTGAATGAAGCCTCTGCTTTGAAGAAGGCAGACATTGGAATTGCAGTTGCTGATGCCACTAATGCTGCTAGAAGTGCTTGAACATTGTCCTCACTGAAATAGGCTCGAGTGTCATTATAAGCACTGTGCTGACCAGCTGGGCTATATTTCAAAGAAGGATTACACTGTTAGTGATTTGAATTGTATTTCCAACAGATAATGCACCAAGGCTTTGCACATTGCTAATTGTGTTCCTAGCTTACTATGTATGAGCTGACTAAAATTTTGCAGATGTCTGCCGTCTCCATTATAATCGGTATTGTGGTAGTGTCCTACCTCAAATGTAGACTCAAGATAATAAAATATTTCCCTAATGAAAGTTCATGCATCCAGTCTTTGGCAGTTTGGCTTTATGTTTTTTGCTTTGATCTGTAAGTTTGACTTTGCGCCCTTTATGGTTTTGATCATTGCCATATTAAACAATGATAAATGATAGGTTTGTGTATTCTTGTACTCCTGGTTTTCAACATAGCAGATTAAGAAAGACTAATTTAAATAGTTTTTTGAACCAATCTCAGGAATGATCGTGACAATCTTTAAAGATTGAGTGAGGCCATCTCCCTAGCAAGAAAGCCGAAGTTGAAAGAAAAATTTGCTACAGGAATTGTTCTTGGAGGTTATGTGGCACTTATAACTGTAATATTATTTTGGGCCATGAAAGATGTGGACTTCTTAGTAAGACCCTGTTTCTTGTAGGGGTGAGCATGGTCCGAGTTGGTCCGGGCCACCCCCTAACCCTAGGACCAACCCGTACAGTGTCGGTCCTCAATTTTTAGGACCGAGGACTGACCCTATTGAGCCTGGGACCAAGGACCGGACCGACCGGTTCCAGGGTCAACCCGGGACCGATTGATAATTTTTTTCGTCTTATTTTTTATACTCCCTAAAAAAGCAAACCTACAAATTCAAATTACACATCCATCGACAATGCAACATTGTGCAACTAAACTATAAATACCAATACATATTTAGCAAATTTAAGATGACACAATAATAGAAATTTCGTACCTGCTAACCGCTCATCGAAATATGGGACAAGATGGAATGTTCTTGTAATCATCTATCTTTAATATTCATAACACCATATGCAAAAGCGTTTTCCTGCATTTGATCATGTAGAGTCCATTCAACCAAAAAATGAGCTTCACACCACTTGACTAGCAAATCACCGTAGCAACTACAGTACTACTCTACTCTTCAAAATTTTCTACCATTTGACACAAATTAAAAAGCAAAGTGTAGCTGAAATTCATTAGTAAAATACAATTAAACCATAAAAAGTTCAAAATACTTAATATAAACCATGAATATATAACTTCACATCTTGTTAATTCACTTGAACTTCTAAACACCTGAAAACAAAATAAACGACACTTAATTAATACTCAACAAAAGTTTTAAATTGAAATTACTATTAGTGCTATTGATAGAACATCTCAATATAATATAATATAACATACATTTTACTTAGGTTTGAATATATAAAATAATTATAAATAATATAATATAATATAATATAATATAATATACATGGTTGGTCTAGGGTTGGACCGATCCAAAACTCTTAGGACCGAGGACCAACCCACACAGTGTTGGTCTTGGAATTTCAAGACCAAGGACCGACCCAGTCCCCTTGGGAACTGAACCAGGACCAGCAGGGTTGGGCCAGTCCAAGGTCGACCCTAGACTGCTGCTCACCCCTAGTTTCTTGTGTGGTTTTCTAGTTCGGTCTCTCATGTGTATATTTTGTTTAATTATTGAAATGAGAAGCAATAAAATATCGCTACCCTATTCCATGGTGCAGGACAAGCTTGGTGTAAAAAATCAATAAGATATAGCCCCAATGAAATGATGGCAGCCCTATATTTGCGAGAATGGTTAGCCAGGTTCTAATCTTTGTCACCAGATCGCGCAGCTGGTCCTTTGTGGAACACCCGGGACTTCTCTTGGTCAGGGCATTTGTAGTTGCTCAGCTGGTGAGAATTTCTCGGTCATAGTCTGTTCACTTTCTACCGGGAGCATAAGTTTGCTATGGTACTTTGTACTGACTAATTTCATTGGAGTCTGGTTGAAGTGGGAACCGCAGATTTATTAGCTTTAACTGACGGTCAATGGTTTAGACAATCAATAACTTAATCTCCATTCACCATTATGGTTCCCTGATGCAAAAAATTTTATGGACACGATGCAACACTTACAGCGGTTTATGCAAATTGGGGTTTCGTAAGGATAAAAGGAACTGGATGGGGGTGGGCCAGTGTCATCTACAGCTTGGTGACATATGTTCTGCTTGAGTTTTCTGAAATACGCAATCCACTACATTCTGAGCGGGAAAGCATGGAATACCCTCTCGGAGAACAACGTATTTCCACTGAGAAAAGGCACTGCCACGGATTATGTATTATGAAAAACCCTACATTCTGTAAATTTTGGCCAATTTGATCAGGCAGAGTGCCTTCACCACCAAAAAAGACTATGGCAAAGAAGAGCAAGAAGCTCAGTGGGCAGCTGCACGGAGGACTCTGCACGGCCTTCAGCCTCCTGAAACCAGCAACCTTTCTCTGACAAGAGTAGCTACAGGGAGCTTTCAGAGATTGCAGAGCAAGCCAAATGACGAGCAAAGGTTGCGAGGCGAGCACCTTAATTCTCATACTTCAATGCTCGTAAGAAATTGGTGTTATTTACTGAAAAACATAGTTTCACCTACTTCGCTTTTGTACCTGTTTTCTTGCCTGATAACTGAAGTTCAAAGGCCATTGTATTTAAGGAGTTTAGGAGCCTTACTTGCCATGCTGTATTTAAGGAGTTTAGGAACCTTACTTTCTCAATAGAGAGTTTAAACCTTTTGCCGCTAGTAGTTCCTTTTTGCCATTTAAGTCTGACCTCCGATGGTAAGGTAAACTAAATCTGTTGTTGCAGGTGTTAACACTTTAGACAACTCATTTAGTCATTTATTGCATAAAAAATTAGGGATTAATTTTTAACCCCTAAGAAAAAATATTATAATTCAATTGCATAACATATAATTTTAAGTGTATTTGTTTTTAATTTACATGTTTTGCATTTTATTATTAGGACCGGTGGTGAATGGGTTCGAATTAATATTTTTAAGCTCTAGCTTGGTAGGCCCGACTAAGCCCAACGAAATGAGCAAATTAGCCAAAACCCATTATTTTTAATTATTTTGTGAGAAATTGAGATTTGATATAATATTACAGTAAATTTTTGAAATTTAAAAAAAAATCGCATTGCAATCTCATCTTTATTAATAGGCGATAAAATTATTAAAGGATATTTAGGAGATAAGGAGAATAAAAATATTTTTTGTGATCAAGAGGTTATCGGGAATCTTTTCGTCAGATGAAATATTGATAAAAAGATTATATTTTGTTTACGGAAGTCGAAAGGTGGGGCGTTCAATTTTTGCTTTCGGAGGGTTTTGAAAATCAAAAAGAGAAAAGCAGCAAAAAGGGTCTGACAAGAAGGGGAAGAGCCAGAAGAAAGAAGGGGGGGGGGTGATTTGACCCCCACTGTTCATCGTCTCCCCAAGCTTTTGCTGCTCCATCCGCGACTGCCCGGAGCTCCTCTGCCTCACCGCGCAACTACCGCCGTTCACCGCATCGCACCATCATCGCCCTCTACTCAGTCCCCGCACCCGCTCGGAGCCCGATCTACCGCACCGGAGCGCCGATCTCGCCCCCGACTTGCTGTTGACCCGCGACGCCATACCCCGGATCTAAGCCCTCACACGTCCGAGTGACGTCTCTGCTGCCTGCCATCTCCGCTACGAGCCTCCTCACGGTGCGCCTGCAGTTCCTTCGCTGAACGTCTCCGATTGCTGACGCCCGCACCTGTAACCTTCTCCACCCGCGACGCCGGATCAAACGCCACCAGAGCCCCAAATCAGTCGCACCGCTGCGCCTCCCTCTCGCCGCGATTGCACCATCGCCGATCCACCTCAGTTGCAACCGCCTCGCTCGAAGCACCACCGACGCCACAGCGTCGCCCCCTTGCGACACTGCACCGGGCCCTCTTCCGTGTAGACGCTGAGCCACCCCTGCCAAGCCGCTCCATTCGTTGCTGCCTTTCGCCGGAGCTCCGACCGACGACAACCCCCTGCCCCCGACCAATTTGCTGCCGCCCATTTTGCTTAGGTTGCTCAATTTTCTTTTATTTTTATTTTTCTTATTTAATGTTATTTTACTTTATTTTTAGTTAGTTTTGCTATTATTGATTAAGTTTGAATATTGTGAGGTGATTTTAGGTTATGGATATTGTAGGCATTATCGGCAAGAGTTATCCCTGAAATTATTGTAATTATTAATTTAACCCGTAAGATGTCGGGTCATTTTTTTAATTGTATTAATTCTTGGGAGTTTTTTGATAGTATTTTAATTGTTGAATCAATATAATTATTAATTTAATCTGTAAAATTTCGGATCAGATTTTTAATTATTTTGAACTTTTTGTTGTGATAACATGTTATTTTTTTCGATTATTTTAATTCTTTATTTGATTGGATGCCTTGATTAGTTTAAATATAATGTTTATTTGATAATTGCTTGTTTTGGAGAATCACCAAAAAAATCCAAAAAATATTTTAATTAGGATTCAGTTTGTTTTGGAATATTTCTTGATATCTTGCATATCTAAAATAGGGATTTTAGTTCAAATTTAGAAAAATATAAAAACAAAAAAAATGCATTCATTTATGTTGTTAGTTTTTAATTTAAATTGCACGTTTAATTATTTGACAATTGTGAAGTTCGAATTTTATAAAAATAAAAACACAAAAGAATTATCATGCACATATCATATATCATGTAGAATTAGGACATTCTTTGTACGTCATGGCATCTTAGGATAAAATTGCAAGTTTCATTTTAAATTCACTTCGTTATTTAGAATAGATTGCATTTTTGGGATAAAAAAAAATCATATGCACGTCATATAGAATTAAATTCATGAAATGCACGTTATTTAGTGATTGTTGTTAAGTTCATTATATTAGGAATTACTCATCATTAGACTAGGTCATTTAATAAATATCGCGTGACATATAGCTCACATATTAAATTGCATGTTACATGTCATTTTAGTTGAAATAATTTTGTATGTCATTGCATTGCATTGTATGTCATTAGAATTAGGTTATTTAGATTGCATTTAATTATTGCATTTCTTCATGTCATATAGTTTAGGTCATGTAATTAAAATGCATGTTTTTATGAAAAAATTCTAATTTCAAGAAAACCCAAAAAATTGTTTACTTTGTGTGATGTAATTTATTTATTGAATGTTTGAGCATTCGTGTGGTCATTTTTTGCATGATAAATCAGCTGCCATCAAAAAATATTTTTGAAAATAAAAAGAATGGTACACGCATTAGAGAAATCTAGTGTAATCAAATCCACGTATCCATAATCTCTAGTTCGTATGAGTAAAATAATCATCACATTATTTTACTTAGGTGTCTAATCGATCTACCATAAACCGATTAGTAGCGACTCCTAGTTATTAATCATTCATATGTTAGATAATTGAACCTTAAGTCGTGATTTGGAATGCGCTTGTGAGAGCTCGAGCTAAGCTTAAAGATTCAATAGTCCATTAATCTAGTTTTAGGTGGTGCGTGACAGCTTGGCAACTCCACTGGGGACTTGTGTTAAAACACTTAGTGGACTTAGGCCAATTTTTCTTTTTCTTTTAAAAATGTTTTTGTTTGGCAGCAAGGACACCAGGTACGTCTCTAACATTGCTAATGTTAATGTGTTAAATGTTCTTATAGATAGGAGATATAAGAGAAGTAGTTTTTGCTTACCCTGTCTTACAGGTTAGAGTTAGGAATGAATGTTTGAATTAAAACTATAGAAATGTTCTTTGCATTTAAATTGTCGAGCATGTTTTATTGCTTTTAGTATTGCACATACAACCTGCGGTCTGACCTGGGCTGCAATAGGATTTTTAAGATGGTGTTGAAAAGGATACTTCCTCCAAAGCGAGACTGCTATGTAGAGGTTGACATTCTCTTCCCTAAAATTTCTTTCATGGTGTCGAATGTGTTTATCCATATCCGCGAGACTGCGTGATTATTGGACATTCCATTCGACTGAGCCAGAGTTAGGGGAACCTAACACGTTAATGCGAGACTGCAATGGTCAGATCATCCTCTTAGCTCCACCTTGTTAAGCCATCTAGATAGAAATCGAGCCTCACACTTCATGCATGTGTCTATGTGATTGTCATCCCTTTTCTGGTGAAAGTAAGTTGTCCGAACTCTCACTTCGTACTTTACTTACTTAATTGCGATTTTAGTCGGTCCATAACAATCTAGGTCAATCATTGATTTAATTCCTTTGTCAATTAGGAATGGAATGAGAAAATTGCTATGCAATGAATCATTTGGAAAGTAAAAAATTGGAAATTTGTTTTTCATGTTTTGGCTCTTCCTAGTTCATGTTTAGGAAATTTCGTCCCTACTGGGGCATCCCATGTCTTTGTTTTCCTAGTCCATTTTTAGGAAACCCTCTTCATATGTAGACTTTTCTTAATTAAAAAAAAAAATAGATTGTTTTCATGGATTGGTTTTCTCATTACACCCCGTACTTACATATTTTCATTCATTTTCCTTAGGTGATAACCGATCCCTCACGTTCACCCATAATTACGTGATCAAGAGCTAGAATGGCCGTTCAAACTGAAATGCGTGATCGTATCTTTGCTATGGAAAACCAACTCCAACAATTGCTCACCTCTATGCAATTCATGACAGATCAAATCCAATCCCTCCGAACGGATTTGACTCCTGCACCTACTCTCCCCGAAACAATAGTCCTGAAGCAGGCAGGCTAGACCCAAACCCAAATGCGTAATGGCGACATGTTTGAACTGGAGGATGATCCACTGTTGGTCACTACCGAAAAAAAAAAAAAAAAAGCCTAACAATGTCCCTAAGAAAGGGCAAGATGAAGTAGAAGTGATGTATACTTTGGGGCAGCCAAGTGGCAAATTCGATTATTTGGTGAAATATTCAGTTCCTCCCAACTTTTACTTAGACCCCCGCAACATAGTTCGAAGTGGATGAGATGACATGGACGATCTGACGCCTCCAAAGACAGAGAACTCTGATGACGCCCTAGGAGGAATCACAAGCCTATTCAACAATCTCGTCATAGGAGACATTGATGAAGAACCTCTGGAAGAAATGGACCATGAAGAGTGACCTAGCACATTCTCCCACTTGAGAATTTTTTTATCACTTTTTAGGAATTGTTTTCGCTTTCTATGAATCGTTTTCGATATTTTCTCTTTTTAAGGGTTAGGAATCACAATTTCCATTCCAATAATGTAATTTATTTGATTCTATTCAATGAAATTACAGTTTTATTTCAAATTTTGAGGACATGATGGGATACACCAAACTAGCCAAACTAGCCCGGTGACGATATCCAACAATGAAAATAAAATATCATCCAAGGAGAATTTTGAGGACTGAGCTTTTTCATGTTTCCTCATCCAAAAATTCCCAAATAAACAAAATCATTTTTCAAGCCATTTCCAAAAGCATGCATTAGGTTAGTCATGTTTAATTTTCTAACTCATTTACTTCATGTTTCAGAACATTACTTTCTTGGCCTAATGAGAAAGCATACAAAGGCACATCGGGTCACTCAACTGTTACTCAACAAGTTTGAGAACACACTTTCAAAGAGAGTAAAAGAAGACCATCCATCTTTAGTGAAAGGGATGACAAATTGGGAACACTACATATTCTAGTAGTGACATGAATGGAATGAAATCTCGATCCAAGCCAAAATGGATGTGCAGTTTAAATTCACTTTGATGCCGCATAATATCTTATTTATGCACGTTCTCTTGTGCAGGGGCAAAGGCGGATTGTCAATCTTGACTAATAAGGACAACCCAAGGACATTCATTGCTGAGGCAATCCCGTTGTGAAATAATCCCCCACACGAATGTTTAAGACCATTTTTTTTTTGTGGTGAATTGTTTTGAATTTGACAATTTTTCATGCTTAAAGCTGTTGGACTCTTTTTAAAAAGGGATTTTGCATGGTGATTTTTACATGTTTTGTCCACTAGTTCCACTAAAGAATATCAAGATGGACTAATATAATGAATGATGTGAAATGGATTGAGCATACTAAATGAGATGAGTTGGGATGATGAAAGGCAAACCCTATCTTATATACAGTCTCATATTCATACACTTGTGAGATGAATGTAGGAGGTTCATATCCATAAGGTAAAGAGTTCTCTCGTAAAAGGCATGGCAACCAAAATGATGAGAGGCAATTCATTTCTCTATTCCAAACACTATAGGTGATCCATTGCTTAAACCTTTTGAGCCCATACACTTATGGATATTCTTTTCAAATCACCTCTGTCAAGAATCACCCCACATCGGGGCAACTAGGAGATAAATGGCATCATGAGGTGAGGAAAATGAATTGAAATTTTCTTACTCTCACTTGCATCAATCTTCAAGTAATGCTATTACATTGAATTCATGTGTTAATTTAAGTCCCTTAGGATGACGAAGAGCGTTTCTTTCTCTATCCTATTCACTTATATCATTTGCATATCCCACTTGAGCCTACAATTTCATTTCTTTCAAACCCAGTTGATGATCATCCCCCACACTAGGGCAAGGCAAAAGGCAGATGAAGACTCTTGAAAAGTTCGAGTGCCATTCAAAATGTAATTGCTTGACGCATGCATCATGCGCAAGAATTGAATTCAAAATAGAACTAAGGGGCATGAAAAAGCAGTGTGCTTGGTAAAAATAAGGCCGATGCCCATGAAAAAGAAGTGAAGAAAAAATGCATGAGAACTAAGGGCATGAAAAAGCGGTGTACCTGGTAAAAGCAAGGCCAATGTCCATAGATGAAAAAAGAAATTCATGATAGGTGACTGTCAATTACAAGAATTGAATCACAATGGAGTAATACTCAAAGAACTCAAATGCCGAGTTTCTACAATCAATGGGGGACTTCATGAAGACAATCCCCAATGGTGAAAAAGAAAATTGGTGGCAATGCCAAGATGATCATCAACTCTCACATTTTACACACATTTTGAGCCTAATGATCATTTCATTTCTCAACCCATGAACCCAACCTACGTTACGTCCCTTACAAAGTCTTTTCAGATTATGGCATTTGAATTAATATAGGAGTTCATATGTTTATAAGCATCGCTCGAAGAAGTGCGAGCAAGATTATTTCTTTTTCATCTTGCAGGGTTCTTGACTTGTAAACTCGAAGGTGATTACAAGACAGTTCATTCAATAGTCTTGACTCAAAGAGTCCATTTGTTAAGCCATTGACCAAGCCCACATTATGGTCCCTGTTAAAGACCTCTCAGATTGGTAAGATCCTACCGCTTGCAAGAATACTCAGACCCATATCGATATGATGAAATTGAGTGATTCGCATAAAATAGCCATTCTAAATGAAAGTGAGCGAAAGTCCTTCCTAACTGAAAGTCTCTCATTTAGTATTCTTAAAAAATCCATGTTATGAGTGAAAATTGTCTTGAACGATAATTCTCTCTAGTGGAAATTTGGGTAATGCAAAAGTCATTATGCATGAACCTTGATTAAATTGATAAAAGCTTCGGTAGATTTTGAAAAAAAATTCCAAAATAGCCTTAATTGCTTATTTCTTTAGTGAATGCATTTTTGTTCTAATCATGTCCGACAGATAATGTTTTCTCAAAAGACCCAAGAGCTCATGACATTCAGGTTCCTTTCAAAATACCTCATGATATTAGGAGATGAGAAACCATCATGAACATTCAAGATGCATCATTGATGTTCCAAAATTTATTTTTACCAGGAGGTGAGAGACCTCCACAGGATATCTAAGTTCTAAAAGACATATCCTCAAGAATCAGAGATATCATCGGGTAAGTATATCTCTACCCATTCTTGACACTTGATTCGGTCAAGCTGTCCTTTTAAATTGACCTGGCGTGCTTTCGTAGCCCAGCGTCCATTTCATTGACCCGACGTGCTTCCATAGCCCAGTGTCCTTATATTGACCTGGCGTGCTTTCGTAGCCCAGAGTCTCTTTATATTGACCCGGCGTGCTTTCGTAGTCTAGAGTCCCTCTTTATTGACCTAGCGTGCTTTTGTAGCCCGGAGTTCTTGATCCGACGTGCTTCTATAGCCCAGTGTTCTTTACCTTGACCTGACGTGCTTTTGTAGCCCATATTCCCTCTTTATCAACCCGGCTTGCTTTCGTAGCCCGGTGTTCATTTATATTGATTTGGCGTGCTTTTATGGCCTAGGTTCCTTTTTATCGAACCGGCGTGCTTCCGTAGCCCGATTTTCTTTTATCGACCTGGCGTGCTTTTGTAGCACAGAGTCCTTTACACTGACACTCGATGGAGTTGTTCCCCTCCCAAACATTTATTTCCCTATTCAAGCGACCGAAGAATGGTACGGGTCCTCGAAGATAAACCCTCGTTTAGGCGATCGTAGAATGGTACATGTCCTAGACAACATTTATTTCCCTATTCAGGCGATCGTAGAATGGTATGGGTCCTGGACGGTAAACCCCCGTTTAGGCGACCGTAGAATGGTACGGGTCTTGGAAGGTAAACCCCCATTTAGGCGACCGTAAAATGGTACGAGTCCTAGACAAAATTTATTTCCCTATTCAAGAACCCGTAAAATGGTACGGGTTCTAGAAAGTAAATCCCCGTTTAAGCGACCATAGAATGGTACGAGTCCTAGACAAAACCTATTTCCCTATTCAAGTGACTGTAGAATGGTACGGGTCCTGGAAGGTAAATCCCCGTTTAGGCGACCGTAGAATGGTACGGGTCCTAGAAAGTAAATCCCCATTTGGGCGACCGTAGAATGGTACGGGTCCTAGACAAAACCTATTTCCATATTCAGGCTGTCATGCCCCGAACCCCGAGCGCGCGCACATCCCACTACGGTCGATCAAAAATGCGACATCCTAGGATATGTCGCCGACCCATTCATTTATTTACGCATGCGGAAGAGAAACAAATCCCCTGACAACATTTAACTTGGGATAGAAAAGCAGGCAATCAATCACCATACCAAACACTCATTTACAAACACAAAGGGTTTAAATACAATACTGGACTTTCTACAAAATAGACCAGCTCGACAAAATGGGGACTATCCTACAACCAACTAGCAGGACATGCCCTCCAACCCTTATGACTTTCACCTCTGCAACTCCTCAAGGCCAATCAAAGCTATCTGGCCGCTCCGTCTACCAGGGACCTGAAATTTTAATCCCACAACCGGGATGAGACGATGTCTCAGCAAGTTCAACCCCCTAAACCCCTATTAGAAAGAAAATACGCCCCGGGTGGCCTAGCCACATCACACAGAAGACTTACCTCGCCTCAGCCTTCATCTGCAGGTTAGCACAATTTATATAATCCAACCACGTACAATTATGATAACCAAACAACCATGGCACAATCACATCATCAAACCATTCAACCACTTGGATCGTCTCAGCGATCAATCGACTCGGCCGATTACATGTCATTCTAGCAAATCAATCATTGCTCTCAACTACGGCCCTACTCGGCAAATTTAAAATCAGTGGCATCACGGCCCCACTCGGCGCGACCTTTAACAGGTGGCAATTCACGGCCCCATTGGGCGCGACCTCTAATAGGTGGCATATCACGGCCTCATCGGGCACGACCTCTAATAGGTGGTTTATCACGACCTCTCTGGGCACGACCTTTCACAGGTGGTTTATCACGGCCTCTCTGGGCACGACCTTTCACAGGTGGTTTATCACGGCCTCTCTGGACACGACCTCTAATAGGTGGTATTTCACGGCCTCATCGGGCATGACCTCTTGTAGGTGGTTTTTCACGGCCTCATCGGGCACAACCTTTCCAAGGTGGTTTATCACGGCCTCTCTGGGCACGACCTCTAATAGGTGGTATTTCACGGCCTCATCGGGCACGACCTCTTGTAGGTGGTTTTTCACGGCCTCATCGGGCACGACCTTTCCAAGGTGGTTTATCACGGCCTCTCTGGGCACGACCTCTAATAGGTGGTATTTCACGGCCAATCTCCCATCACTTTCTACGCTTAGGATTTCGTAAAGAATCCCTATAAATCACAATCACACTCAATTCATCACAACCAATCATAAATTTCAAATTCTAAATGCACAACAACGATCGGCACGAAATTCTGAGCAAATAAGGTCCCAATGAAAATTTTCGGAATTTAATAAATAATTAAATTTATTCCGAAAATAATTAAATAATAATATCCATAGTTTTCGAAATCCACACTCAATTTATAATATCCAATCATCAATTTCAAAATCCGAATGTACCGTAGCGACCGGCACGAAATTCTGAGAATTTAGGGTCCCGACCAAAATTTTCGGAATTTAATAAATAATTAAATTTATTCCGAAAATAATTAAATAATAATATTTTAATAATTTCGAATAAGAATATATTATTAAATTATTTAATGATTTCGGGATATTTAAATAAATCAAAAGTAAATTATTTTATGTCACATCAATGTTTATATTAATATAAACACCCACTTAACTTTAAAGTAAACACAATTTAAGTTAATCAAGCACATTAATATAATCTACACTTAAATAAATTAAACTAACCACCTAATAACACTTAACATAAACTAAACACACCTAAAGCATCATTAACCCTCTAAGCGAGGTTTAGTGAGTTAAACTCACCGGATTAGCGAACCGAGCGGACCAAAACGACGGGGACGCCGAGGAGAACAACTTTCCTCAAAGAGGGCCGAGCATCCGGGCTCGGGAAGGCGGCCAAAACGAGCCAAACGTCCGCTGCATACCCATTTTCCAACTCTCTGTTCGCTGCTGGTTGGGCCCGAAAATGAGCAGATCCGGGGCTGGTTGGGGTCGGGAATGGGCGGAGGAGCTACGGCGGTGGCTGGCGGCGACGAACGAGCTCCGGCAGCTCTTGCGCGAGCTGAACAGCAGCTCGGGACGACGAGCTGGGCGAAGCGGGCGGAGCGGCGCGCGGCCAGGCGCGGGCGAGCGCGAGGCAGACGCGCGACGGCGGCGATGGGCTCCGGCGACGAGTGGAGCTGCTGGCTTCAACTAGTCTTTGGCTTGCTGGTTCGGGGTTCTCAGATCTGCTGGGGACGCGGGCTGAGGTGGAACGGGGAGGGGAGCTGACCGGTAAACGAGCGCGGGCGGCACAGGGCGGCGACGACGATGAGCGGACGAGCAAAGGCGCGAGGTCCGGCGGCTTCTCCGGCTTCACTGGTTGCTGGGTTTTCAAAGGAGATGAAGAAGATGGAGATGGAGGAGTCGCACGGTTGGGAGGAAGAAGAGAGGGAGGAGAGAGAAGAAGGAGAGAGAGAGATGGGACCCTTTTTCTTTTCTCTTTTTCTCATTCTTTTAATCCCACACAATGGCCCACCATGACATCATCCCATGTCATACTCCACTAACTTAAAATCCCTTCCCACAACAATCTTCAATGGGTCCATTTTATTTTTCCGCCGGGGCATGAAACTTTGTACATCAATTCCTTCAATTCCAATCAATTCTCTCCCAATTGAATTAAATTGAAGTCCAAAAAATTAATCCAATGTCACCACACTTCAATTCACATCTTCACTTGTCCATAGAACCAACTTAAGTCCCAAAAGTACGACCAAAAGCGGGCCTACTAATTTCTCGAGCCAAATTAGCCATTTTCTGATTTACTTGCTGAAAATTCTGATTACATGAAAAATCTTCCAAAGATGATTCAATGATCCTGAAATGATTTGTGACACACCCAGACTTCCAATTTCTGAATTCGATCTCAATTCCACGGTTAATTTCACTTTGGCACGATACTAGCGCGGCCCAACCTACCGGGTAGCCTTTAGAGATTTTTATGTATTTGACCCGTGGTTGATCATCTCAAGCCACAATGTACATCTTTGAAACATTGGCGACTTTCGGTTGTCGAGGTAATCTCAAGGTTTCAAATACGAACATAGGATACCCAATCGATAGAAAAGTCGGTCCAGTGCCAATCGACAAGAATTGTGCGATCTGGTAGAATCACCCACACCTGATCACATGCCTCTGTCGAGTCGACCTATCTCCAATCTTTAATCGATTTTAATTGTGCCGTAATGACCCTTGCAGACTAGCTCGGTCGAAAGGTCGCTTCCTGGTCAAATTCTCGAGTCTGATGCATTAGAAACTCTTAACAGCTTCACCCGATAGACTAGTTTCCACATGAGTGGCCAACTCCAGGAAAAGAACTATATGCGTGCCAACGAAATGCCCGTCTCAATTTATTGAAAATAGAATCGGAAAATCGGGATGTCACACAGGCGACCGTAGAATGGTACGAGTCCTGGAAGGTAAATCCTCGTTTAAGCAACCATAGAATAGTACGGGTTTTAGACACAACCAAACACTACCATATTGTGCGACCGTAGAATGGTACGAGTCCTAAGAAAACAGTCTCTTTACAAAGCCATGTTACTATTTTGGGCGACCGTAGAATGGTATGAGTCCTAGGAAAACAGTCTCTTTACAAAGCCATATTACTATTTTGGGCGACTGTAGAATGGTATGGGTCCTGGACATGTAACACCAATCTATCTTGAGTTACTCTACCCTCCTTGAAGGTAAGTTATTTTAGGTAGGTTCATTTGTCATTTGTGTTTCCATGCATCATATAAATTGCATCCAAAAATGGAATTCATTTTCCAACAAAAATCATTCATTGCATACGCATAACCAAAATTTAGGTATCAATTTATCTTTGAAGGCAACCTGTACAAGCTCACTTTCAAAGAGGGGCAGCTGTTGACACCTAAATTTTAGGCAACTCATTTAGTCATTTATTGCATAAAAAATTAGGGATTAATTTTTAAACCCTAAGAAAAAAAATATTATAATTCAATTGCATAGCATATTATTTTAGGTGTATTATTTTTTAATTTACATGTTTTGCATTTCATTTTTAGGACTGGTGGTGAATGGGTTCGAAATAATATTTTTGAGCTCTAGCTTGGCAGGCTTGACTAGGCCCAACGAAAGAAGCAAATTAGCCAAAACCCGTTGTTTTTAATTATCTTGTGAGAAATTGAGATTTGATATAATATTACGAAGGGTTTTTGGAATTTAAAAAAAATCACATTGTAATCTCATCTTTTTCAATAGGCGATAAAATCATTAGAGGATATTCAGGAGATAAAGAGAATAAAAATATTTTTTGTGATCAAGAGGTTATCGGCAATCTTTTCGTCAGATGAAATATTGATAAAAAGATTACATTTTGTTTTGACCTATAAAAGAGTGCGTATGGAAGTCGAAAGGTGGGGCGTTAAGTTTTTGCTTTCGGAGGGTTTTGGAAATCAAAAAGAGAAAAGCAGCAAGAAGGGGAAGAGACAGAAGAGAAGCGTAAAGGCAGAAGAAAGGGGGGTGATTTGACCCCCACTGTTCATCGTCTCCCCAAGCTTGCTGCCCACGTTGCTGCTCCATCCGCGACGCCCATTGCTGCTCCATCCGCAACTGCTCGGAGCTCCTCTGCCTCACCGCGCGACTACCGCCGTTCACCGCACCGCCCCATCATCGCCCTCTGCTCAGTCCTCGCACCCGCTCGAAGCCCGATCTACCGCACCAGAGCGCCGATCTCGCCCCCGACTTGCTATTGACCCGCGACGCCAGGCCCAGATCTGAGCCCCCACACGTCCGAGTGACGTCTCTGCTACCGGCCATCTCCGCTACGAGCCTCTTCACGGTGCGCCTGCAGTTCCTTCGCTGAACATCTCCGATTGTTGACGCCCGAACCTACAACCTTCTCCACCCGCGACGCTGGATCCGGACGCCACCAGAGCCCCAAATCAGTCGCACCGCAGCGCCTCCCTCTCGCCGCGCCTACACCATCGTCGATCCACCTCAATCACAATTGCCTCGCTCGAAGCACCACCGACACCACAACGTCGCCCTCCTGTGACACTGCATCGGGCCCCGTGTAGACAGTGAGCCACCCCTGCCAAGCCACTCCATCCGTTGCTGCCTTTCGCCGGAGCTCCGACCGACGGCAACCCCCTGCCCGGCGCTGACGAATTTGCTGCCCCCCATTTTCCTTAGGTTGCTCAATTTTCTTTTATTTTTATTTTTCTTATTTTATGTTATTTTACTTTATTTTTATTTAGTTTTGCTATTATTGTTTAAGTTTGAATATTGTGAGGTGACTTTTAGGTTATGGATATTGTAGGCATTATCGGCAGGAGTTATCTCTAAGATTATTGTAATTATTAATTTGACTCGTAAGATGTCACGTAATTTTTTTAATTGTATTAATTCTTAGGGGTTTGTTGATAGTATCTTATTGTTGAATCAATATAATTATTAATTTGATCCGTAACACTTCGGATCAGATTTTTAATTATTTTGAACTTCTTATCGTGACGTTCAGAGTTATAATAATCGTTAATTTGACCTGTGAGATAACAAGTTTTTTTTTTTCAATTATTTTAATTCTTTATTTGCTTGGATGCCTTGATTAGTTTAAATACAATTTAGAAAAATATAAAAACAAAAAAAGTGTATTCATTTAGGTTAGTTTTTAATTTAAATTGCACGTTTAATTATTTGACAATTTGTGAATTTCGAATTTTATAAAAATAAAAACACAAAAGAATCTTCATGCATATATCATGTAGAATTAGGGCATTCTTTGTACATCATGGCATCTTAGGATAAAATTGCAAGTTTCATTTTAAATTCACTTCGTTATTTAGAATAGATTGCATTTTGATTACATGAATTGCTTAAACAATCCCAAGTAGCCCCTCTCACGGTGGAAGAATAGATAATGACTTTTATATGGGAACGAATGATTATCTTGATTCATTAGAAATTGGACAGGTAAGGAAATTTCTCGTTGAGTTACGTACTTATTTAAAAATGAATAAACCTCAATTCCAAGAAATTATATCTTCTACTAAAACATTTACTGAGGAAGCATAAGCCTTTTTAAAAGAAGCTATCCAGGAACAGAAGGAACGCTTTCTACTTCAGGAACAAGGATAGTAGAAATAAATAAATTGATCACTCTTCATCTTTGTGTATTAGAATAGATTGCATTTTTGGGATAAAAAAATCATATGCACGTCATATAGAATTAAGTTCATGAAATGCACATCATTTAGTGATTGTTGTTAAGTTCATTATATTAGGAATTGCTCATCATTAGACTAGGTCATTTAATAAATGTCGCGTGACATATAGCTCGCATATTAAATTGCATGTTACATGTCATTTTAATTGAAATAATTTTGTATGTCATTGCATTGCATTGTATGTCATTAGAATTAGGTTATTTAGATTGCATTTAATTATTGCATTTCTTCATGTCATATAGTTTAGGTCATGTAGTTAAAATGCATGTTTTTATGAAAAAATTCTAATTTCAACAAAACCCAAAAAAATTGTTTGCTTTGTGTGATGCAATTTATTTATTGAATGTTTGAGCATCTGTGTGGTCACTTTTTGCACGATAGTAATTTAGGTTAAAATAAATCAGCTGCCTGCAAAAAACATTTTTAAAAATAAAAAAGAATGGTACCGAAAGGGCATTAGAGAAATCTAGTATAACCAAGTCCCCGTATCCATAATCCCTGGTTCGTAGGAGTAAAATAATCATCCCGTTATTTTACTTAGGTGTCTAATTGACCTACCATAAGCCGATTAGTGGCGACTCCTAGTTATTAATCATTCGCATGTTAGATAATTGAACCTTAAGTCGCGATTTGGTGCACCCGAAAATTAGGTCGCGACAGCAGCTTTTGAGAGCTACACCCTCTTAAGGCCATGTTGAATCCGTGGTCATGCTGAAAGGCTTGAACATTGATTCGATTCAGCAGCTATACACATTCTGAAGAGCTTTTAATGCGTATGAAACTTTTATTAGTCTAAAGGACAGCAAAAACCGACGTCACTAGCGGTCAGGGTTGTAGATTTTTGCTGTGACCAGTTTAATGCATGGGCGCTGCTTTCTCTTTGACAGATTGCGATTTAACTTTTCTTCTCGAAGTAGCTATGTTCAAGTCGATCAGTGAGTCTTATGTTGATCTTAATGATTGTGTTTTGCTTGAAGCATGACCTTGTCAACAATTCTCGACAGTGGTCTGCCAGGCCAAAAGAAGAGAAAAGGAAAAATAAAAGTATGACCCTTGTCAATAATTGAAGTGCGTCCATTAGATCGCGCATTATATTAATCAAAACAATCTCCTCATGCATAGTATTCCAACTTTAGCTCCACAGTGGAATTCCTTGGCTTTTTCTTAGTCCCTACGACCATAATCATTTTGCTCGACACACTTCTCTTGGGTCTATTTTGTTGCTCTTATATGTGGATAATATTTTTATCGCTAGAGATGATCGTACAAGAATTTTATAACTCCAGTAATATCTTAGTCAACAGATGAAAGATCTTGGAAAACTTGGTTACTTTTTTAGCTTGGAGGTTATCTCAAGTTCATCTGGTTGTTATATTTCTCAAGCTAGTTATAGCACTGATCTTCTTTCTTGAGCATGACTCACTAACAATAAGTTGCCATAACTTCTCTTGAGACCAACGCCAAATTGATGCCAATGATGGAACCCATCTTCTGAATCTCACGTTCCATTGACAACTAGTCAGTAGTCTTCTATATCTTACTATTACTCAACTTGATATCACTTATGTTGTTCACATAGTCCTTTGCGTTCTTTGCTATGTTTAGGGCAAGGCATTTCATGGCCATCACTTCTCTGCTCATTCTACAATAAAGTTGAAAGCTTATTTAGATGTTGACTAGGTCGGCAACAGGAACAATCATCTCTCCACTACAAGCCACTTTATATTTTTGGTGCCTCACTTATCTCATGACTAGCAAGAAAGAGACCATTGTCGTTCACTCTAAGGGTGAGCAATTTCAGGTTCCTTACAAGTTTCGCTTAACACCTGAAACTTACTCGTTAGAACTTGGAACTTAGAACTTGTCTTGTCATAGATTTTAGGGTCGATCCCAAGGTCCAACAGATTTTTTTTTTTTTTTTTGGTTTCATTTTTAGTTAAACAAAACAAAAATGAGCGCGACAATAATAAACAAACTAGTCATTCATCAAAGATAATACAAAATGAACAAAATTATCAATAGAGGAAAATGAATTTTTGGCAAGGAATTCGACTAGATAAAAGATAGGGAATGGGTTCATGGAACATCCTAAATATAATAATGCTATTAGTCAATAACCGACACAGAATGGATGAAGAAAATACACTTTCAGATACACATTCAGCATTGCAGAATGTATCAAAGGGTGTGGTTACCTCGCACTAGAGCGTCACCAACAACGTAAACAAATGCCAAGCAAATAGATAAAGTAATTCCAATTCCAACAAAGTACTTACATGATGAACATTGATAGCATCCAAGAACTTTTCAAATGCCTGAATCCATTCGTGATGGTTCCAAACACGTGGAATACCAACAGAAATCATCCGATAACGCTGAAGTTTTTAAAATAGATCAATTATGGAAAACTCATGCTCTCTATCCTTGGAACAACATTAACAACGCCAAAGGAGTATGTTGTACTGTGACCAGTGAGTGAAAAAAGTGCAAGATGATAAAATTGAATAGTAGATAACTAGAGATTCCTAATCATTGCTCATGTTGCTGTTCTTGAAAAATCTCTATGATACTGAAGTAACTACCTTCATCGCTAAAGACCTGATCTGCTTGTAATAGACATCTGCCATTCCTGCTGTGCCAAGAAGACAAACAAGTGGTGGCACCACTTTTTGACCAAAATCGTAGTATCTCCATTACTTTATGCCGATCTGGCAAAACGAAAAAGACGTCAGGTCAGTAGCTATGAAACAACATAATGAACAGAATTTTGCTGGAGCAAGCTGAGAAGTTGGGGCTTAAGGGTGGTATCTAAACATGGGAACTTTAGCTTAGAGTACGAGGACTAAGGTTCTCGTGAGGACTACAATAGATAACGGATAAGCTATATGAAAATTGACCGAAGGAGCAAAGTAGTACTCTTGACGATAAGAATTCGTGAATGTTACATGAAGCTACTTAAAGCATCAAGTTTCAACAAACTGTCAAAAGAAAAAGAACTCTAGAACTTCCAATATAATCGACAGATAAAGGATCTCCCATAGCATAAAGATATTATACATGACCCGCAGCCCTGACTTCAAAAGGAAATGACACCATCATATCAAAACTATCATATGTCCGTTAATTTGTAAAATTGGAAATGTGTAAGATGTCAAATTCTCTATGGAACTTTACTAGGGCCATGACATGCTACTGCATATCATGGAAGCAAGCATATGTTGAAACCATTTTAAGTTATTGAACATCCAGCATTAGTCACTTGATATCTTTGTTGAGCTTGAACCCATATATGATGTTATATGGTATATATAACATCACCCTCAGTTTTTAATCTGACAACTATGATTTAGTACAAAGTCACGGGGTAAGAATAACTAAACTCTACATCATATCATTATTGCAGAGGTCACTACCAAACACAAGAACGATTCATAACCAGGGCTTTATAGTCCTGTTGCAACGGCATTACATCAGAACCTGACATAATAAAACAGAACACAGAAAAGGGGGTTGATTTGAGCAACCAACTAGTTAGCATCAAATGGTTGATTTGTGAACTTTTGAGCACAAAAAGAACATAATGTAGAGACGGAACAATTCTTGACAGATTTAACCATCTCACTGAAGTCATTACTATGTGAACACGCCCGGTTCTTGGGCCTAATCTTTACTGCAAAGAAGAAACTTTAGAACTCAACCGGACTAATCCAATGAGAAGCAATAACGAGCAGAAGAATTTCCATGTCACAAGCAGCAAACCAAACACAACTAATCAAGAATTGACCAAACTGAAAGGAAAAAATGGAACCCAAATGCCAACATCCAGGTGCGCGCACAAACAACACAAAACTAATCCCACAAACCAACACGGCAATTCCAAGCTAATGGGTTCACGGAACATCCTAAACAGGACATTGTCCTGTTTTGTAATCAGGAGATCGCCAAACCTTTTGGCTAAGTGTAAATTAAAAAATGGCTAACTTGTAAACTCACATATAAAGAAAATCAAGGAATCTTGAAGTGACAACCTAAGACACTCCATAAAAACAAGATACGACCCACCAACTTGATGCGTAGAGAACGGAAACAACATTCCAAAAAGCACACGCATCAGAAATGTTAGGCTAGAGGATCTACCTAATATTTTTTATCCTTCCAACTAAAGAGCTGCTCGGGGGCAACCAAAGCGCCTCCTTCATGCCGCACTTCCTTTTAGCTTCTGTTTGTTTTTTATGGTAAACATTACAAGGCTCGCCTACCACTCTATCACCATATCCTAGTAAAATAAACAAAATCTCGTTGAAGAACCAGCAATTACAAGAAGTAATGTTCATTAAGGCAGAAATTTGGAATCGACTCACGTTCACGCAGCAATTACATGGGCTAAATCTTGCGGCGGAGTTGAGTCGCGGCCGCTGGTGGCAAGTCGGTGACGGCAAACAGAACCAACGTTTGGCGAGCTTGCGGTTTAGTTCTGGGTCGAACCAACGTTCAGCTGTGACCTCGAGCAACATTGGGCGCGACATGGGCAATGCTGGATTTGGCATGGATCAGCAACAAGGACACCGAGGCGGCAGCTGGTTCTGTCCTAGTCATGGCAACAGTGAGCAGCGACGCGAACAGTAGCAGCTCGTCGTCGAGAGGCTGAGATGAGGCGGCTCATCAACACGGAGCTGCTCATCGTTGAAGTCTGAACAGCAGCGGCGTCATCAACGGCAAAACAGCGACGGTGGAACAACATCAACATCGCGATGGCGGGTCGGCAACAGCTCGTTGTTGGAAGGCGGCAAGCGCGATGACGAGAGTCAGCAGCTTTGTCAAACGGAGCAGTGGCGATGTTGATGGCGACATCATGGGTCGTGACGGTGGCGTCGAGGGCGGTGAGCAATGAGGATGTCAAGGGCGGCGAGCAATGTGGGATCGTCGTCGGGAGCATGGAGTGTTGTAGAGAGGAAATGGTAAAAAAAAAAGGAAAGTGAAGACTAAACATTGAAGGAAACGTTAGGGTTTTGGAGAGAAGGAATCCCGGTTCCGGTTCCGGTTGGAACTCGGAACTGCTGGTTCCAAAAAAAAATGGAACCGAGAAGCAGAACCTTACTCCTTAGAACCCGGAATCGAATTGGACCCATCGGTCCGGTTTTCAGTTCTACTCAGGAACCATGCTCACCCCAAATCCACTCTAATATAGAAGCTAAATATCAAGCTCTTGCTATACAACATGAGAGATATTATGGTTGTGATAGCTATTGAAAGACATGAAAGGGCGTCATCAAAGCGGGACAATCATTCATTGCGACAATTGCAGTGCCATCCAAATTGCACATTATAATATAATTCATTAACACATCAAACCCATTGAGGTAGACTGTAATTTCATATGATATTGCATTCTTCGTGGCACTATTTGACTTGTTTTTACTTCATCCGCCAAACAAATTGCTTATGTCTTCACCAAGACATATCTACTTGGGCGTTTCTTGGATCTTTTCTCCAAACTCCAGTTGACTTCTTGCCAATCATTTTGAGTTTCAAGGAATGTTAGATGTATATATTTGAGATTAGGTTGACTGTAGTTTATATTAATTTTAATCAAACCTAATTGCCTTCTCACCTCATATCTTCATTTGGTAACATGAATATATTACACTTTCCTCTCATGTACAACGAACTACAAATCTCCACTGAGAGGATGACAGTGGAGAGTTTGACGTTGACCGGCAATCACCCCCAACGCCCCTCGCCGAGCCTCCCCCGAAGCCCCAGCTGCCCTCGATGCCGCTCACCCAATCACCCCCAACGCCGCTTGCTGAGCGATGGTTCTTTGTTAGCGGACGAGAAGGGCGCTACCTGCGAAACTGAGGGATCTCGACGCGGAATGTATAGATGCCGGAGCGATGGTTCTTTGTTAGCGGGGGCTTTTTTAGGTTGAGTTTGATGTCTGGATATGGTTTGGGGGGGGGGGGGGGGGGGGTGGGGTGGGGGTGTTTGATTGATGAAGAATTCTGAGTAACTAATTCGAGGGATGTGCACCTGGTTTAGTCAAGTTGAAGTGGAGGGATGATTATGCTGTCAGGATTGTGCTTATTTAATTGAGATGTATTTTTATTTTGTTCATCGTGTTTGCTTTTGTGGATTTGATGTTGGAGACGTGATTTGTTTCTTCGAGTTGAGTTGCATCCTGTTCTTAAATGTCGGTTCCAGGTTGAATTAGGTTGTTGATACAAAGTGGAGCTGCATTTCTCTTGGCAGTGAAAGGTTTTGATGTGATTGTTGTTGAAATTCACAGGGCCGGTTCATGGTAATAGATTGCCTGCAGCCTCTTATTTGATAATTTCGAGTTTACAGTAATCTTCCGAAGCAAGTGCCGAAAAGGAGGAACCCACAGGGTTTTTCCTTTTTCCCATCTAATTTGTGTCTTGACATATTGTGTAGTTCTTTCTCTGATATTTGGTTCTTGTCATATTATGCAGAGACCGTGAAGGAGTTGTATGACAAAATTCTTGAGTCTGTTAACACGAAAAGAACAATGGCTCCAAACGCATGGACGTGGTCGATGATTGAAAATTGCAAGAACAGAGAGGATATTAAGCTTCTCTTTGATATTTTGCAGAACCTACGCAGATTTGTCAATTGACTTCTTGCCCCATTTGAGAAGTGAAGTTTTAATTTTTGAGTAGTTGATAAATTCAACTGTCTTTTCTTTCATCACAGAGATCGTCAAATCTTCGAATTCATGAGAATTTTAACTGCAACCTTTGTCGGGAAGTCACAAAAGCATGTGTGCGTGCAAGGGCTCTTGACTTTGGTGAGCTTTATCTACGAGTTGTGGAGCATAATGTCTATGGATTGACCCCTACAATTGACTCTGCGAACCATCTATTGGTAATGACGAATTGTATCTATGTCAAGTGATTCTTTTTTCCATTTGGTTCATTTACACATGTTTCTGCTGACTTGGGGTAATGCAATGCAGCAATATGCTAAAGAGCACAGAGATGCTGCCCTCATGCAGGAAGTTACGAAGCTTTTGAAGAAGAATAACTTGCCATGGCAACCCAGCACAGCCGATATTGTCTTCAGGTTCACTTCCGCGCTGTTTATCCTGAGAAGGACTTATCATGTAGTAAGCCATTATTGCACTTAACTGTGTGAAATGTACTGCTTGGTTATCAAGCAATTTATCCAATTTATTAGTGTCTTTTATATATGATTTAATCAACTTGTTTTTATATTAATCATTGTCTGCATTGCTACTCTCAATCTAATAGTTTACTCATGTTATTTGATATCCTTCTTTCCATGGAAAATTTTTGCAGCATTTGTAACGATACAGACAATTGGGGGTTGCTCACAAAGTATTCGAAGAGATTTGTCAAGGGTGGCGTGAAATTGCATAAAGCTGCATTTGACATCTTCATGAAGTTTGCTGCGAAAGTAGGTGAGAAACACTCACTCTGTCTCCCTTTGCTGCTCTCAAGCCCTTGTCCCTTGGCAATTTTTGTTTTCCATTTCTTCCCATAAGTAGTTTTCTCATCCAGGTCCCGCCACTTACTACAAAAGATGGGATGTGCTTGAATATATTCTTCTTTGGCCATTTTTTCCTTTCTGGAGATTTATGTGATGCTGGACAGGTATGAGATCTTCTATGAAAGGTAATCTAGTATCCTGAAGTTGAGTCTATAACATCATTTTGTTTCAGCTTATTGAAGGTATCCTTCTTCATTAAAGTTTAAATCTGAAAAAATAAAAATAAAGAACCTATTGGAATTGGAACCGATCCTGGAACCTATGATAGGGTAGGTTCCAGGTTCTTGGTTTTAACGATTTGGTTTCAGGTTCCAAAAAATGAGGAACCTGTACCTGAGGGTAGGTTCCAAGTTTCAAATGGAACCAAACCGGAATCAGAAACCGCTCACCCTTATACATAGGGACCTTTTTAGTTTTTAACCTGCCAACCATTGTTAGACGGGTATATATATATATGAACACCCGAACACCAGTAAACTTGAAACTTCCGCAAAATGTACGCTGGGATCCTTAAAATTTTCCTTGCAAATTAAATTCTTCTTCTTCTTCTTTTCAAATTGATCTGGAGACGCACAACGCACGCATGGTCTTTAATCTGTGGCATCCTACAAACAAACCAAATGGATTTCCATGTAAAAGTTTCAAAGTTCGAAGCCTAAGCCACACCAGTCAGCCATAGCCTATTCAATTTCCACTAAATTTGTGTTTGGTACAATGAAAACGGAATGAAATAACTTTCTATTTATTAAGTTTACAGGATAGATACAATGAAGGTTCTTTTGCTTTGTTATGAGAAATGTATCGTGAAAATAGAATGGGATATTGATTCTAATGAATTTAATACAATGTACAAACACACATTATAATTCATTTAGAAAAAAATTATCCGAAAATCACAGTTAACTCATCAAAATTCGTGATAATAATTAAAATACCATCAATTATGTCGTTAAAAACCACTATTTTATTATAGAATGATTGTTATTGTCATATTTTTAGATTGATGAACAATAAGCATAATTGTAAAACATTTTTAATTGAGGGTTAATACTACAAAAAAAACCCTAAACTGATATACATATGATAAATTTACCCAAAACTAATTTTTATTATTATTAGAAATCCCAAATTAATACATATATGTGACAAATGTATTCTAAACTAATTTTTTTACCACTAAAAATCTCAAACTAATACATTTGTGACATATTTACCCTCCATTAATTTTTGTTAAATTGGATTAATTTTATGAAAAACTATAAACTAGTAGAGATGTAACAAATGAAGAATAAAACCTCAAATTGGTACACTTGTCAACTGCCATATCATATGTCATCCAGCTTAGCAATATAATAGTAAAATTTAACGTAAACTAATGGAAGGCAAATTAGTTACAGATATACTAGTTTGAAATTTTTTATGGTGAAAATGTTAGTTTGAAGTAAATTTGTCATAGATGTATCAATTTAGGATTTTCCATGATATTAACCCTTAATTATATAAGTGGCTTTAGGTATAACTACCATACATTAACCCCTCTCCCTCGCACTCTTTGAAAACACTCCTTTAGTTTATTTTTTGGAAGATAGAGGGAGATTCTTGTTGGAGGATGTGGCCAAATGATAAAATTGGATGGAGGACAACGTCCAAGAGAAGGCAATGACCCACCATGAGCTTACTGCTCTCAGTTAGTGAAGGCGATGACTATCTTCACAATCACGGCATGATGCGTAATGCACTTGGAGTTCATTACAGATGAGCATCAAAATTAATACGTAATTTGTCTTCCTTTTCTATTAATGTTTTAGGATATCGTTACGTTTTTCTGCACATTATGATCTCACTAGTAAATATACATGCGGATGCTGCGGGACAAAAAAAAAAACCAAAAGGACCGGATAGACAAATGACATTTGATGTTTTACTGTAATATTAACTTCTTCTTTTTTTGGTAATTTTGACAATATTTTAAATAGTAAGCAATGTTGCCTAATTATCATTTATTTTTGCTAACAAAATGCGACAATAAAATATGTGATGCCTTGTGAAGTTTTCATCATATAATGATTGATGACTGATTCAGAGATATTAGCACTGTAACATTTGATGACAACATTGAAGTGGTGACCTCATCTTCTAAGGTTCACTGATTTAAATATATTCTTAAATCTGATGTCAAGCAAATTTTTAAGTACTAATTTGAATGAAATTCAAAGTGGAAAAGGAATTTTAAGCCTTAAAAAAAGGACACCTAAATGGATCGATGAGGAAAAATAAAATAACATCCGATAATAATGTCTAGATATTACCTTTTTATCTAACACAAGAACATGTGACAATTTGATTTTTCTTGAATTTTATTAGAAAAAGGACTGATTGAGGTAAATTTAAGTTAAGCTAATAAATGGACACAAAAATGGATCAAAAAGAAAGAAAGAAAATAAATAAAATAATTTTTTTCTATAAAAATCAATGAGAATTAAAAGTATGCAAAAGATAACAAATACAATAATTTAAGAAAAAAGGTAGAGAAATCTTGACAAAAAAAGAAAAAAACCAATTTGGTGGGGTGGCAGATTCGATTCCTCGCGCCCCCATCCCCACGGACCGGGTGCTTTTATCACCATGTCATGCATTAATTGCCTTACAATATGCGACGTCTATATAGTCTGTTTGTAGAAAAGTGAACATTGTGCAAGCAATTGTTTACCGACACGTGAGGAATCAGAGTAGTTGAACTGCACAACCTCATGAAATTTTGTAATTAGGAACTTCAACTTTTATGTTTGACGCTCAGCTTTGCGTAGTGAATATGATAAGAAATTATAGTATGCTCTATAATTATGATTACGTGATGACTAGGGTCAAAAAATAAAATGTAAGAAAGCTTTTTAAATTGTTGGAAAATGATAAGGTGTTAGTGACTGTCGTCCCATATTAGAATTTGTTCTATTTTGAACTATATTAGAACTTCTCACACGCAACAATTTCAAAAGTAACTTAATTATTGATGATTGTTTTGGATGGGTCGATTGCAAATAAATGTTGGAGCCACAGTATCAAAAGTGCATGATTTGTCTGATAATAATATTATTTATGTCTTTAACCTTTTTTCTTGGACTCGAGACATTCTCACCCATTACATGTGGTAAGATTAAAACAAAATAAAATAATATACTTGACATCTAAAGCAATGAGAGAGAGAGATTAACCTTTTTCTTGGACTCGAGATATTCTCACCCATTATATGTGATAAGAATAAATATATATATATATATATATATATATATATATAATATACTTGCAACATATGAAGGAGAGAGAGAGAGAGAGAGGGAGGGGGGCAAGGGGCAAGAGCCAAATATTATTTTACAAAAAAATTTACTTTTGGTCCCTATACTCTTATTTTTACTTTGTTTTCTAATCAAGCTCTTATACTTTTAATTATCTAATGAGATCTTCCTATCGCAATTTTTTTAATTTAATTAAATCCCTTGGACACCAAATGTGGCCAAATCTAGCTGACATGACCATCAAGTGATATCATAGTGAGTATGACGTGATTAAAAAATTTCCAATATAGACATCCACATGAGCGTCAACAATGGGTAATGAGTCATACTTCAATACTGTCTATATAGGCTATTTTTTTCACACATGCATCCATGTGTGCGTCCATATATTTTTTTCACGTCATACTCTGGGGTCATTTGATTTTGTGTCAGATAGAATTGATTTGAAAATTTGTGAAAATAGAATTGCTTCATTGGACAAACTAGATGTACACAAATTTGTTTAGAGAAAGCATGGAGTATGTAGACGATAGATAAGATTTTTCGTCCACTTTATGTGAGGTTTAGAACTGTTAATGCATTTTATTGCCATTTATTTCTTTTTGAGGTTTTGAAATACATGAATGTTATTTTTTATATTCTAATTACGTGTAGATTCAACTTTTAATTCCCTTGATTGAGAGAAAATTATAAACTATACAAGATATGTTAGAAATTACACACAAAAAATCGTAAACATGTGGGTAAATACTTCAAAATAATAGAGTGATATTTATTTCATTGGTAAATACTTGTAAGTTGAGTGACATTTCTTTTATAACTGAGAATGCTGCCCACTTCATTGAGATTTGCTTAACGTAAATATTTTTCTTTAGATATTTGGGTTGCATATGGAAAAAAATTACAAGCTTGGTGAAGAAGTTTCTAACCTAATAAGGGGGTGACGGTACTTTTTGTTGATGAAAGTGTCTACGAGGGCTGACCACCGGGCCATGTCGGCCCAAGCGTGTGCCTAGGCCCCTTTTTTTACGCTAAATTAAAATTTTTGAAAAAAAGTACGAGTTAAATTTAAAAATTGCGATATTGAAAAAAAAATTGCATGACATTGAAATACAATATTTTTTTATGCAATATCAATAACAATACATTAAACATTTAAAGTATGCGGCAATAGTATACTATAAAATTATTTAAAACTTGATATTAAGGAATAATACGAACAGCCTGACGTTCGTCCAGCTCGATCCACGTAACCAAGACAGTAGACACAACAAAAAAGACAGGTGGCATGTCCTGTAATATTCATGGTCAACCCTGCTGGCTTGAAGAAGGAATCACTGTGGGAAGCAGCCGAATGGTCAAAAGCACGTTACTTAGAAAGTACTCCCGCAAGCAATTTCTCCTTTTTGCAGCTTTGGGACACCGCTTTGTATGACTCAATCAAGAGTTTGGGGAATCGTCCATCGAAGTAAGCATATGAAATATCATAATGCACTTCGACCTGCCAGAATCATCAAAGCAACAACAGATATGAGCCTTGCATGCATGCAGCTGTAGATATCACCATTGTTCCGGAGAGAGAGCGAGAGAGTACCTTAAACCTTTCTGGAGCTTTCTCGAGTTGGTTGAACACATTTCGCACGAATATCAATAAGTCTCCGACACAACTACCGTCATAGGGCTTGCGTTTGTGTAGACGTAGGTCGTCCATAAGACCTTTATCTATTTTCTCTATCCAATTCCCATCAAAAGCCAATTGTGCAATGTTGGCCAATGCTTTGAGAAAATCTGAATTGCCTTCTTCCGATTCTACTTCATTGCCGACGTCATGAAGAAAGGTCAGTCTCATTTTTTAACTCCAAAAAATTGGATGGTCCAGCACCTCCAATGCCGTTGGCCTGCTTAGTCATAAAAAGTAATTTACTATTGGCCCAACATTTCCAAGAAATCAATTACATGAACAATACTGAAAAGACCGACTACTTGACTTTAAAAGCATCGCAAGTTTGGGATTCGCGCAATCTTTAAAACAATAAAAATTGCATTAGCTCAATAAAGAGTAATCAAAATGTCTGAAAATTTGCATGCACTTCACAACTCACAAGTCCAGGATGAAGGCAGTAGTTGTTTCACTACAACAAGAACCTACGAATTATTTACTCAAAAGTACCTTAAACTAGCAATCTAATCATCCTGTCCCTAGGATTCGTGCCATATGCTAAAACCCCCAGAATCTTTATACGAAATTCTCTTCGGTGCACGTATAGCAAATCTAATACTGCACTAGGAATGACTGGAATTTATTTGTTCATGGGTGGGTGACAAACTTATAACCCTAATAACTGGGCTTCCGACAATGATCATCCTTCATTGGAATATCACAGTTGTCAAAGGCATTTAGGTTTTCACATGGTCAACCTTTTCTTCGGCTTCTATTGTCAATTGACAAAAGAAATGAGTGGTTTCTACACATTTTTTGCTCATCAAGTGGAGCCCCACAGCAGGGCAGATATAAGCCATGTTCGACGAATTTGAGGCCACCTTTAATACTCATGAGATTAAATGATCCAGTAAAATGAGATTTAGTCAACCAACAATGGTGCTAAAATCTATTAAATGGCTGAATGTAAATGGTAGTGATGCAAATTAAGGATGCCAAAAAACTCACCTCAAATCGGGATCTTGGTCTAGTAAACGCGAAATAAGATCATGAGCTTCTGGCATGAATTCCACCCAGGAAAGGTCCTTTATGTCGCGATCAATGTTGAAGTCACGTTCTATAGGTTTACCAAATGGATGTTTTCCACTAGTGACACAAAAGAACAAGACACAACCTAAACTAAACATATCCACTTTTTGCGTTTTGCACCCACTAGGAGAGAGCTGTTCAGGTGCTTGCCATCCTGTGATTCCACAAACTGCAAGAAAAACATCGAAGATCAATAAAAGGGCCCTCATCACTTGGACCATGTATAGATGGATATGATAGATTCACCAATCAAAGAAGGGACTATTAAATCTCCACAAACTTTACCACAACATACGAAGCAACACAAAGCAACCTAACTTTCAGCATGACATTCTTCTTTAAAAGTAGAGATTGCTCAAATGAGTGAAATTATAGGTTTGAAATTTTTGGCCAGGAATCTGAAGATGATTTATCACCGTATAGATTCAGATTATGCACGGATCATTCTCTAAGAAAAGAAGATCAAAGGTCTGGATAAAGCTACTATGAGTACTTACCAGTAGCATGATTTCCCAAGGAAGATTTATCTTTTGAAAGGCATTTGCTAATTCCCATATCAGATAGCTTAGCACCAAACGAGGGATTCTTAGCAATCAAGACATTTTGAGGCTTTATGCCCCAATGGATCATTCCATGCAAATGGCTGAGTCCTGATACCACATCGCTGTATCATAATATAGAGAAGACATCATGACTTAAATCAACAATGTATCTAGAACCAAATAGTAGCCTCACCACATGAACACATTAGATACCTATACTAAGCCATATGAAATTAAGGAATTTCTCTAACACGCTAAGACCTAGTAAGGGTGCCAGAAGTACACTCAAGGTTAAAGAAAAACCTTTTGCAGGTTCTTTACGTAAACTTTACAACGAAAAATTCAGTACAAAATTTGATCACCATATCAATCACACCAGCATTTACCGATTTGAGTGCATGAGGATTCTGCAGCATTCACGAATCAAAAAGAAAGAAGGTTTACTGATGTTATCAATATAGAAAAATCAATGGATTTATCACTACGTAATTGATGACACCTAATTGATTTCAATGAGAAGAAAACTGAGAGTTTAGCCTTGATAGTGGGATTGAACTTATCCTATAACTCTAGAAAGGAAGCTGCAAGGTTCAAAACTCAGCCCACGATGTTGATCGTATTAGGATCACCACAGTCAAGGTAGGGGCCTAATAATTCCCTGTATCATGCATCACTTTGAAGTTTTTGCAAGAGAGCTATTGAGTCCTTCCACTAGCACCTGATACCCAATTGAGCTAGTAAAGAAGAGTACATGAAGGTAGTGATCTCTATGAGATGCTTCTGAGTCAGGTAAAACAACTGTAAGCAAGCTAACTACTATATATATATATCGATTGTAGGTGTGGCTATAAGCAAGATACTGCAATTATCTCTCTAACCATATCTTTTGGCATGTCGAAACATAAAAAATTACCTCATTAGTTTCAGTAACTGAGGCGAGGGATAACCATCTGCCGACCACAACTCAACATCCTGCATCTTATCCCTAACAGAACCCAATTTGATTTTATAAGCATTCATTGATGCTGAATCATCAAGGAACACAGAGTTATCAGAAGAATCTGAATGTGCTTGAATTAAATCATCTAAGCTGCAAATACAGTGCTCTAGTGCAAGATAGATGAATTTTGGGTCTTCCTCCATCCCATAATATCGAACAATATTTTCATGTTGGTCAGATAATATCAAATTCTGAATCTCTACCATGGCGACATCATGATGACCCCTGACAAGGCATTTCACTGCAGCACGTCGATCTTCATACATGCCCTCATAGACAATGGTCCCACTACTTCCCTTACCAATTTCTTTATCTGACACAAGGATTTTTTTTATCAATTTCCATTTAATGCCACCATCAGAATGGCTATCAAGCCACTTCAATTGGTCATCGTTGCTCCTGATATTGTCAATCCCGCCTTCATTTCCTGAAAAGATATATTCCACCTTTCTGTCAAAAATTCTATAATTAATTTTCTCGACATGATCTATTGAGAAACTGCCTACATGTATCCCGAAAAGCAAAACCGTGAGTTTTGATATGAGATAGTGCTAAATGCCTTAAGTGAGTTAATTATGGGGCAATGTGGTAACAAAGCAAAAACCCCTTTGGGAGGTGTGCGATTCAAGGACGAGTCATATGAAAGCTAATGGGCCTGTACCAACCCAGTTCAACGGATGCAAGGAGTAATTGTCGGGATGAGAGACAACTCTGTATGGGATGAGTCAAAGCGAATAATATCTCAAATGAATTAATTCAGGGTGTCACCCATAAGGTAAATATAGATAAAATTTCAGTGCATGAGATTGAAATCAAACTGATCATCTAGGTAACTACATGATGTCTTTGTGTTTTTTGAGGCCTGACGAGTGCCGGGAGAAGAGTGTTTTTGGGATTTCTTGGTCTTAGAAGGAAAAAGATCATTAACTTTCACTTTTTTAATGGCGGAGCTGAAGTCCTCCTTGAATATGTCCTCATGGTAAGAAACCCACCAGTCGGTGAATTTGCTGGTAACTCCAGGATGGGGTCGAAACTCTTTGACGACATGCTGATTAAAAATATCATCCATAATTTGATGACAACATTCGAAGGGACTATTGCTGGTCGAGACGTAGTGGTTTCTCTTCCAGAATGAATACTCCATTGATTAGAGGATAGGCATAGGGATGCCCTGGGTAAGCCCAAATTGCCATGCACAATATTGCAGAGAGAACATTTCTAATCCAGGCTGGAGTCTTCCTTTCACCGACAACTATAGAGGAAGGTCCACAGGAGTAAGAACAAAGAGCCAGAATTTCTGTGTTCTGTTGGAGAAGACGAAGTTGAAGACATTGACAAAGTCGAGGACACGAAGAGGGCAGAAGTCATTTGGGACAAGCACATGGTCATAGAAGCCAGCTCTGAAAGTACTGAAAAGAAGAAACACCTGCAGGAATGGTTTTGAGCCGGTAACTCTATAGTCTATACTCTTTGGTGTCTAGAAAACAAGGTTCAGCAGTAATATGTCTGGTGCGAGGCACGGCATGCTTGACGTCTGAAAACAAAGAAGGGAAAAACAGCTTTGCCCATGCCTGAAGGACCTAGAAATGACCGAAGAAGACATCGAATTTGTCCCCATAGATGGACATAGCTGCGGGATTTAGGCCCCCGTAGATAACAGCTAGTATGAGAAGCCCCAAAGTGAAAAGCTTGGTCTCAGCAAGGTAAAAGGCCAGGTTTGCTAAATCCTTGGAAACTCTTAGCGACAGGTGAAAAAAGGACGTATTGGGACAGCCAAAACAACAAAAAGGCTGCATGCTCTTTCTTGGTAACTTCGCTTGAGTCCTTGTAAAAACGGCTCATAAAGGATTCGTAAGAGATATCCTTCATGCATTCGAAGTAGGTACATTTGGCTGAATCGGCAGAAGCCGGAATTTCCACCCCATGGACTAAGCCAAGTGATAGCAAATAAGTCTAAAAGGGTGACTGGAATCGGCCAAGAACGGAACAAGAGGACTGGAAGCTGGTTAGGCCACCCAGAAGACCCAAATCAAGGTTCTAGTCAAAACAAGAAAATTGGAGAGCCTCATCAATTTGGGTGGATTTCCAGGCTGATTCCTATTGGGAACTAATCCTTTATCCTTAAATACCATTAGAAGAACAAATGGTCAAAGGCAGGAAAAGCTCTGAATCATTGGAAAGGGGTGGTCCACACAAATTCACTAATGTGTTTCCACTGGAAAGGAAGTTTCTCTTCCTAGTATCAAGGAAAGCAACCTTGGAGGGACAAAGGAATTCGAGACTTGATAAAGCATGGGCCTGGTGGCTAGTAGGGGTCACTTCCAGAGTCATTAAGCAAACAGAGGAGACAATTACCGTTACCCTTATCTTCCTGGAGTTGGTCAAAGCAAAATGAAACGCCGAATGTGAATACGTTGTAGATTGCTTCTTGGGCTAATGTGTAAGACTTACTCTATGGCCCAAAAAAATTTGTAAAAATTTAACCAGTTCCAACAACAACAGCATAGCTTGAAATATTTCCTTAACCGCCTATCCTTGTGGTCTGGCAGATTTCTAGCGATGACCTCTTTCAGTGTTCTACAACTCCATGCCCTTGAAGGAAGAACGTTTGGTTTTAGCTGGTTTGCTATAACGTTTGGTTTTAGCTGGTTTGCTATACTCCACCTGTGACAAAACTTGTGTAAGCATATGAATTTAATGCATCAAAAAAGATTTCTACCATGTGTCAAATGTTTTTAAAGATAGATGCTTAGATTCAAACAGACTGAACATGAAAAAAGACCAAACGAGTTTTGAGATCTCATTGACATTATTGATCAGACTATGTACTTGGAAGAGTAGCTCGTCAAACAAGTCTAAATTACAAGAGAACAGTTTGGAGAATGGAATACCTTCTATAAGCCACTCCTCCCAATTTATTCACAGCACTTTGGATTTAGAATTAACTTGAACATAACAGAAGCACCACATAAAAAATTTAAGATACCAGTACAGCGGTCAGCGCTTTCCGCACCTCAACAAGGTCTAAGATGCCAATACACCGTTCAATGTTCTGGATTGAGTACGTAACAACACCGCCAGAAAGCATGATTATACTAACTGGCACAAATAG
Source organism: Eucalyptus grandis x Eucalyptus urophylla (assembly GCA_028830015.1). NCBI lineage: Eukaryota > Viridiplantae > Streptophyta > Magnoliopsida > Myrtales > Myrtaceae > Eucalyptus > Eucalyptus grandis x Eucalyptus urophylla. The sequence goes on along the minus strand of CM054189.1, from coordinate 26,399,903 downwards.
AACTCTTTGGTTGTGTATCGCAAAAAAATACTAAAAAAAGAAAAAAAAAATGCCCTTTTAAAGAAGAAAAAGAAGTAGAGTCCTTACATGTTTCTTCCCATTAAAGAAGTTGAAAGAAATATAAAGTCTTGAAGACTCAAATTTCATTTGACAAAATTATTCTGCATGTGTTAATGGGAGAAAATATCCTGTAAATCGTATTCATCGTGCCATGCATTTTTGTTTTTTTTAAGCAATTCATTCATGTTTGTAAAAATTCCAGACATGTCCAGTGGGAAAATCAATAGCGTTGGTTACCTCGGATGAGCTGTCTGCCTCAATTAGTGAACTGCTTTGCTCCTCGGAGAGATTCAGGTGTGAATCCACATAATAAAAATCATCAGGAATCATCAGACAGCCCTCAATTTTAATGTCTTTCAGCATCGTCAGTTTTGATAGATCGGGAAGTCTCTCAAGACTTCGACAGTATGAAACATTTAATGATGCTAAAAAGATCAAATTCTCCAGGTCATCCACCTGCTGCAGGTTGCAGTGAGATGCTCTGAAAACTCGCAAGGATTTGAACTTCCCAAGGCTTGGAACTTCTGTTACTGCACAGTCGAAAAGCTCGAATTCTGACAGGAGCACCAAATACGAAAGATCTGGCATTGTCTGCGATTTGCAATGGTGAAGTGATAGAGTGAATAAACCTGGAGGAAGCCGTGGTAGCTTTTTTAAGTGAATGCAGCAAAGGGATAGCTTCCTGAGCTTATAAAGGTAATGCAACCCAACAGGTAGCAGTTGGATCTTTAACATGGATAGCTGCAATATCTTCAGCTCTAACAAACTCCCAAGCTGCAAAGTGCATTCTTTCTCCTCAATTTTATCTTGAACTAGTAACACTGGTTCCTGGGATCCTTCACCCAAGAATAGCTCCCCCAACTTAACCAGACTACTGATGTCTGGGATCCTGTCCATCAATTTAGAACTAACATATAGGCTTATTAAACTGGAAGGAAGTTCAGGCACTTCACGGAGCTGGTCACAATGAAGCAGATCAAGTGTTTGGAGATTGGGAAGTCCAGAAATGCTATCTGGTAGACCACAAATCCGAGAGTATCCAAGTTTCAATACCCTTAATGCAGAAAGCATCTTAATTTGTCTAGGAATTTTCCCCTCCAAACTCCGACATCCTGAAGTGTGAAGCTCTTCAAGCCTCTTCAATTTCCATATAGCGCGAGGCAGCTTTCTTACAAAAGTAGAATCAATTTTGAGCACTCTTAAAAGACTTGACTCGTTGACAATATCAGGTAATTCATTAATCCCAGTGCTTGATAGGTCTAGTTCACTCAACAAAGCCAAAGTCCCAATGGACGTTGGCAAGCTTCATATTGACCTACAATTACTTATTGACAAGTATTGCAGCACTCTTAACTCTTCAGACAGGGGAAGTTTAGTTATTTCTGTACCATTCAGTGCGAGGACTTCTAGAGATTCTACATGGCTAATTGATTCGGGCAGCTGGGTCAATGAAAGACAGTTGCAGGCACTGAATCTTTTAAGCTTTTGCAAATCACCGATGGAGGAAGGAATCTCTTGAATGGCAGTTTCATCTATAAGAATATCTTCCAAGGATGTGAGGGAACCCAGCTCATGGGGCAACTTTTTGAGTTCAGTGCAAAACCTTAAGTTCAGTGAAACCAAGCACCGCAGACTTTTTACCGATGGACCAATTTCATCCAACCACATGCATCTTTCAAGAATCAATCTCTCTAAACATTTGAAATGAGATAAGTCTGGGGTTTTGATCAAGTGAACACAACCGGTGAGGTTCAAAACTTTCAATTTCTTGGCTTTCTGTCATAAAGTAAAATAAGAAAAGAGTTAACTTTTCAGCAACAATTTGACAAATGAAATTAAAAATAATATACTTCTCTACCTGGATTTGAATCCAGCCGTTCCATTTTTCATGGACCATGCTCCAGGAAAGATCTAGAATAACCAACTCCTCCAAATCCAAATTCTTAGCACGAAGATTCCAAGGACAACCTTGCCAATGGAGCCATCTTAAACTTGACAGACACCCCTTAAAATTTCCAGTGAGGTCCGCCTGATCCAATCGAAGGAATCTTATGCTTGACATCCCCGCAAAATGTGCTGGTCCAAAACTGTGATGTGACTGACTACCAAATTTAAGAAAAACTCCCTTAAGTATTTCCATTCCCTGCACGTGGAATATAGGATTTGGGTTACCAAGGGATTTCAAACTAAAGAAATCATTTTATTTAGGAATTTCACATAAAAAAAATGTTTTAAAATAAATTTCTTGAAAATGCTTGCTTTCATCTCTCACAAAAACAAATGAACAATAAATATTTTTTATTGTCTGTGAAAATATATACATAAATTGTTATCAACAATGAAAGATTTTCATTGACTAATTATTTCAAAAAATGTTAATGATCATTTTTAGGAAAATTTTTTCAAATTTTATTTTTTGTGGAACATATGCACCATAAGTATTTTTCCTCTATCAAAAGAGGAACATGAGTTGTAAGGCATACAATCATAAGGTAAAAACAGTGATGAATTTGTGTCTTTACTTTTTTATTCTCAAGCACATCCAAGGCTCTCTGGTGACTCCACAATCTACTGCACTTTTCAGGTTCAAGATTTTTCGGTAGGGCAATATCCCTACCTAGATCTTGAAGTTCATCGTGCATCCATAGCTTACCATTCTCAATCTTAACAATAGACAAGTCCACAAGCACCTTTAATACTGATCCGCTTGCAGGACCATGGTCAGACCACAGGTAGCATGCAACACTTTTGTCTTCTCCAGTGAAGAAACAAGCAATGTCCAGAAATATCTGTCTTTGCTTCTTAGGTAATGCATCAATGATTACCTTCAATTTCTGTTGAACTCGTGGCCGAGGTACTTCTTTCAACTCGTCTACTTTTTGCAACTTATTTAATGTCTGCTCCCACTTGCCCTTGGTTTTAGAATATAGATATGACCCGACAACATCAATTGTCGAAGGACGCCAGTCAATAGTTGATACTATTTCTTTGGACAGAGTATCGAATTCATTTGGAACAGGCCTCTCCCTGAAGGCTTGGGTGTGAAAAAGTTTAAGGGCATCACCTTTTTGCATGCCCATGACCTCATGAATTCGGGACCCTTCAAGCTTAGCTAAAGCTTGTACTTTTCTGGTGGTAATTATGATCCTGTTTCCAGAGCCTAACCAATCAGGATTTCTTAGAATTTGTTCAAGTTGAAAGCTTGCTCCAACATCATCGAGAACAATAAGAAATTTCATGCAGACGAATTGATCTTTGAGAAGCTTGATCCTCTCTTCAAAAGAACTAATTTGTCCATGTGTTTCACCGAGAAGGTCAGAAAACAACCGACGTTGCAAAAATTTTAAACCTAGTTGTCTTTCTTCATATTCTCTAACGCTTTCCAAAAAGCTCCAGCCATCAAATTGACAAAACATTCTTGTGCAGATGAGCTTTGCAATTGTGGTCTTCCCGGTGCCCCTTATGCCATGTATTCCTACTACACGAACATCGCTAGATTTCTCATCTAGTAATTCCATAACTCTTTCCACATCATGCTCGATGTCAACAAGGTATCTGTTCAGCGCCCTCAACACATTTGCGACAAGTTCATCGATGAGTGAAGCATCTGTGCCGGAGCTGTATCACACGTGCCCATGGGCACAAGTCACACGCACAGAGATTAATGTAAGTCCAACAATGTCGAAACTCTGAAGTAGTTAGCAAGAAAAAGTCCACGCTTTCCTTCAAAAAACTATCATACATCGATCAGCTTTAGACAAACAGGGCATGCAATTAGCTGCACGTGTTTTTGCTAAATCAACACAGACAAAGCACAGTACGATGGGATGCAAAGGTTGTCAGTTGCATCCACAGAAATTAAGCAAATCGGTACCACTCTACACTGGCATTTTCTTGCAAGAGTTAGATTTCCTGTGGATGCAGATTCCAAGAGGAAGAACTTTCTCCTGGACCATATTGACATGAAATCAAAACTATAACCGCTGCCTCCCATTTAATGCAGTGATCCAACATGGAAAAACTGAGTTATGAGATACGTGTAACGCTAGAACGCTGAAATTTGTCAACAAAACTGAAACATTAAGTAATGTGGCAAGCGGGGAGTAAGAATGTAGACAAGCGGATCATATTCAGTACCAGATCTGAGTGAGCTACAACAGGTATTGATACACCTAGCAGCATTAGTCTAATTAGATTAACTTAAATTGAAGTAAGCGCTAGCTTGGGATTTGGATGCTAGGTTACTCTCAATCGAACTTACTCAATTACACTCACCGATTACTCGTCCCCCCTGAGATGGATCCCAAATGGATGAGAGCTTTCTTCCATTCCTGGAGGGTCTTTGGGTCTTCCTGTCTATGCCTGGCGATAGCCTTTTCGTAATCGGAGGATCCTTTTTTTACGACCGTTGGCGAGACGTTGAAGAAGACCGGCATGATGATCTGGCCCGTCATCTTGTGGCACTTGTGGCACTTCACGATCTGAGCCAGCTTTGCGCGGCACGACATGCTCGACAGATAGTTCTCTGACAGGATCGGAATGGCGATCTTGGAATGCCTGATCGCTTGGGTAAGCGACGGCCTTTTCTCCTCTCCCACGGCAAGTTGGTCATCATCCCTTAACACGCTGATCTCCGCTTGGCGGAGGCTACGGTAAAGATGATCCACAAAGTCATTGCAATCATCCTGTCCGCTGAAGCTCAAAAACACATCGTTTTCTCTTGTTTCGGAGGAACCTTGTCCACAGTTGCGAGAATCCTGGATGTCCATCTTCTTTCAAAACGAAATCAGTTTTCGTCCGTTTCATACCCAGGGGAGTAGGCTGACGAAGCAGCGAGGACAAGGAGGAGAAGGGAGCGTTAGGCTAGGGTTTTGGAAACTAATCAAGGAAAGGAAGGAATCGGGAGAGACGATGAAAATCCGCCATCGAAATCAGAGAATGAAGTGGGGGGAGCAGTACCTGTCCGTTTGCTGTAGCTGGTGGGGGGATTTTTTGAAACCGCTCGGAGAAAGTCCGCGAGAATGCGAGAAAAGGAGGGAGGGAGGAAGAGGAGAGGCAGGGGCGGCGAGCGGCGAGGAGACGGAGGAGAAGGGGCTTTAGGCTAGGGTTTTGGAAACTCGTCAAGGAAAGGAAGGAATCGGGCGAGACCGATGAAAATCCGCCATCGAAATCAGAGAATGAAGTGGGGGGAGACGAGAGGCGCTTCTTCTTTGGCTCCCGCCCAAAAAAAGAAACTTCGGAAGCGGTCTCTCGGATTCCTCTTATTTGCTATGCAGCCCCTCCTCCGGTTGGCGAACTCCAACTTAGGATTCGGTCCCTCGTTTTCCTCTTATTTCCGAACGGGGGTCCCGTGGCTCTTTATTAGTTAAGCATGACTCTTTGTTTGGGTTTGATTATGATATTGAATCCTACAAAAGATAGGTAAATGAACACACTGCACAGGCAAGGCAATAGAATAAAAGGGCACTGCCCATTCGTAGCCAGCGACGGCCTGCTTGCCTACTCTTGCTGGTGGTCCTCGTCACACTTTGCTTGGCTGTAACGAGGGCCGCCACATCAACCACAAGGGTGCGCAACCCCAGCTGGCGGCAATGGTAAAAGGGGCCTCTCTCTCTCTCTCTCTAGTTTTTATTTCTTTGTATTTTAGTCTTTCTATTTGTAGCATTTTTTCCCCTAATATGGTGCAACATTTGCTAATGCAGGTGCATTAAAATTGGGTTAAGTACGATGAAAGACTTAAAACTTATCAAAAATATGAGATCGGGCCGAGTTTAAATTTTACTTTCATGACAAGTTCTATAACTTAATTATACTTTCATGACAAGTTTTAGAATTTCCAATACACTTATCCCATTAAAATCCATATCTTGTTGGGCTTTGCTATTCTAAACCCATAACAACCAACAAATTCTTTAAATTTAAACTAATCATGTGTGATTCAATCTGTTAAAAATGAATTAAAAAATAGGTCTTTGACACCTCTCCTTAAACTCAATAACCCTTATCACAAGAAACATTAGAATAGTGAAAAATCTCAAATTGGTGTACTTGTGAGAAATTTACCTCAAACTAATTTTTTAACCCCAAAAAACTCCAAACCGATATACCCGTGACAAGTTTGCCCTCTATTAGTTTTCGTTAAATTTGCCTATCAAATTACTGAGTTGAATGATACGTGATAATTAACAATTATACCAGTCTATGAAGCACCGACACTTTTCAAGAGCTTTCTTATTGTCAGACACTTCGACATGTGCCTGACACTCTCAGACACTTTCCGACACTTGGTCAACATGTGTCGTAAAATCTGACACTTTGTCAACTTTCTTGTTACTCTCGATACTCAAGTCAGAATTTTAACATATGCATTTCCGACATGTGATTCCGATATCGACGTTAATTTAAAAAATTAAATAAATTAGAGGTCAATATATATATATGTGTGTGTGTGTGTGTGTGTGTGTGAAAAAATAAAACACAATAATAAAAATAATAAATGGAGAAAGAAGAAAAACCTAGTCTTCTCGTCTCTTTTGACTTCCACTTCCCGCGATACGCAATTCACCCCTTAAGTTTTTTTTCTCCTCTTTCAACATATCTAACATGCAAGTTCATAATATGGATCACTTGTTTTTTCTCCAAGTTTTATAAATTATTGAAATAAAGTTGAATTTATCAAATTGAAATAATGAATGATACTAATAAATGGCGGATTAATGTTTTTAGTGTATATTCATTCTAGGCTTTATTTATTCTTTTATGAATTTGATTCAAATTAATTTGATTGAAATAATTAAAAAAATGATAATTTATTATGTATATATAAAAATATATATTTAATATATAATGTGTCCCAACGTGTCGGAATTCTCTGTTTTTTTTACTAAATAGCCGGAAGAAATGCAAGGGAAACACTTCCATGGAATGTGTCTAAAAAGCAAAACAAAATCCAGAGATGTTACATTCTTTGGCGTGGATCATCCACCGAAGCAGGACGTAAATATCAAAAGCAGATGCCTGAATCTTGCAGAGACGCAAGTAAAGATCGACTATGTTGAAAAAAGAAGATTCAGAAACATGTAATTGAGTGAAGTCACGCCTTGCTCCTCTACCCGTGTGACATAAGATTCCTCAGCCTGGTCTTTACTACCACGGACTAACCAAGAAGGAAACTATAATAAGTGGGTCCTGTAAAGATGTCCCAGGTCTCTTCACAGGTTCTGAATCTTCAATCTGATCAGGCCTGGCAACAAAGAGATGCATTTTATTTGGTTGTGAAAGGCAGGACCGTCCTGGAATGTGCTATAATAATCCAGGTTATTCATGATGGGGCATTTTTACCTGCTGCTCAGCCTAAGTTGGCTGCTTAGCCCGAGACATTAGTTCACAGAGATATCTCAGAGTACCCAGAAAACACTAAAACGATCATTCGAGTAGATAAACTACTTAGCATGTAAAATTTATTCAAGGGGGAAAAACAACAAACTGATGCCAGATGATGTTCAGTAACATCAATTCATCATTCTTTTTGAATTTTTCATCCTATAATCATCTAGATCATCAGGGTTATCGGGTGCCTCTCGTTAATCGTATAAATAATTCCCACATAAAAAGTGCATGCCATGGTGATTTTTCCCTCAGTATTGTCTATGCAGAGGTGTATGAGCATATATTTGGCCTTTCTGCATCGCATTTGGATATGACTATTCTATACATCGTCGTTGGGCAAAAGAAATGAACAGAGATCACATCCGGTTATTTCTTCCACTACAATACTCCCGCTAGCGAATACTCCATGTATATTGAATAAATGGGCAAATCATCTTACCAAGGATAATCAGTCAGTTAGATGGAAGAAATTAAGAACAGCAACGACCCGAATGATTAGGGAATTCAGAAATGCTGATTCATGCACTCATTCACATATTTGTGAAAACAGTACAATGAAGTCGAAGTGTTAAGTGGTATACCAAGCAATTGCTGGGCATTGTTGAGAATAACTTCATAAAGGAAAGATATTGCATTCTCTAAAGAAGTGAAAAGAAAAATGGAAATATCGGAGAAGAAGGCATTCCAGTTACAAGGAAGTCCAACAATGCAGGTGAAATTTATGGATCATCATTAAATTGAAAAGACGCATGACCTTTAGAATGAACATTGGCCTCAGAAACTTCAGACTTGCTCGAGGAAGCATGAAATGGATCTCTTTCGAGTCCTCATTTAGACCAGAGGCGTACCACGACCTTCGCAAATATCTGGCCTTTCTAGGGAGCTCGACTACTAGAGGCTGTCCTTTTGAGTTATGTTCTTGCAATGTTGGATATGACATGTTCTCAGCTTCTTCAAGTTCGACAAATCTGGCAGTCCTTGAAGGGAATCACAGTATGAGATGGTCAATGTTCTCAGGGATGTCAAGCATTCGAGGCCATCTAGCTTTACCAGGTCACAGTGAGAAATAAGCAAGGCTACCAAGGATGAGAGATATTGAAGTCCTTCGATTTCCATTACAGAACATAACAGAAGCTCCAATCCAGATAGAGACTTTAGATACTTAAGCTCCGGCAATGTCTTTAAGGATTTGCAGTCCCGGAGGGTTAGTTTTTTCAAACTTTTGGGTAGTCGTGGGAGATGTTGTAGGTCTGGACATTGAAGATCAAGCTTCCTTAGCTGCTTGAGAGCATCCATTTCCGGTAGTTTAGTGAAGCCTGGGAGACACAATTTCAAGGTCTCAACTTTTGTCACTTTGCCAATCCCCGAAAGGCTGATCGGCTCCACCATCAAATATCCGTCTGTGCTGGGAGATGCCTCCTCCTCCAAATTATTGGCAAGGTACAACTCTTTGAGATTGGTCAGATTTGAAATATCCAAAGACTTCAATTTACTAGAGTCATAAGTGAGACGCAAAGTGGCTAAACTAGTGGGAAGCAGAGGAACCTCATGAAGACTGTCACAGCCATATAAATCAAGGTTTTGAAGGTGGGAAAGACTAGAGATGCTCCCTGGTAGGGTGGGAATATTGGAATCTGACAACACCAAATTTCTCAAACGAGACAAACCTTTGATCTCCTCTGGAATTTTTTCCAAACTCCTACATCATGACGCATGAATCTCCTCAAGTTTTTCCAGCATTCCAATAGAGCAAGGGAACTCTCTAATGAAGCTTCCATCCATTTTGAGCACCTTCAATTTTTGCATATTACCAATGGCATGTGGTAATTCATCTATTCCTGTACTTGAGAGATCCAGATTCTCTAATGATGTCAATCTTCCAATGGTGTCTGGAAGTTTCCACATCAGCTGACAATCCCTCATAGACAGTTGTTTTAACTTTTCTAGCCTTTCAACTGAATCTGGGAGAGCAGGAAGTTCAGATCCATCTATTGAAAGAAATACAAGAGATTTTACATCACCAATTTCACTAGACACTTGTGACAATGATTTACAGTTGCAGGCGCTGAGAGTCTTAAGAAGCTTCATATCTTTGGAGACCGGAATATCTTCTATAGAAGTTCCATCGAGATGGAATTCTCTCAAAGCTTCCAGAGAATCAAGTTCACTGGGCAAGTTACTGAGGTCAGTGCAGAATTTCAGATCTAAAATTTGCAAATATTGCAACTGACCAATCGATGGGTCAATTTGAACCAAATGAGAGCAGTATTCTAAAACCAGTATCTCCAAAGCCTCGAAATTAGAGAAGTTTGGAGTTTGTATCAAGTCAACACAACCTCTAAGAATTAAAACCTTCAACTTCCTTGACAGCTGCAAAGAATGCAAGTAGACAAAAAACTGTTAATTTTGCAGTAAGTATTCAAGGGAAAGGGTAAATGCCAAGTATTTGAGCTACCTCTATATGATTCCAACCCTTCCAACCTTCGATTACCTTGCTCCATGATAAATCGAGAACAGCCAAATTCTTCATATGCAAATTGATTGCCTTAAAAGCTCTTGGACAACCATGCCATCGGAGCCAAAGTAACTTTGAAAGAAGGCCATCAAAATTGTTCTGAATATCAGAGTGATTCATACTTAGGAACCTGAGATTTGGTACTTGTCTAAAATGGTCAGGAGTCCAACACTTCTGTGATCGATCATCCATGTGTTTTTGTTCAGTGAAGGACTGAGTATCCATGTCAAGACACAGAGCTTCGACCTTCATTTGGGTCTGTTGGTCAATCACCATTGTTAGACAGAAGCTAATGTGGACCCCAATAAAGAAGTGAGCTGAGGATCATCTGATCTTTCACTCTTCCCAAAGGCAATCAAACAAGGAGAGTTAATTATCAAATAGGCAGACTAAAAAGGCAATGCCAGATCTTACCTCATCTTCTTCAATAATTTTCCTAGCTTGAGGGGGTTTCCATAGTCTAATGTGGTTCCTCTGTTTCTCAAGATCGTCTTGAGCAATTTGCCTGCCAAGCTTCCTAAGCTGATCGTGCATCCACATCCTATTGTCATCTCCAATCTTTACGATGGACATAAGACCAAGCATATTGATTTCGACTTTAGGATGCAAGTCAAGCTTGTCCCACATGTAAGATGCGATTCTTTCATCCACTCCATTAAGAAAACAAGCTATGTCGAGAAAAATATGCTGTTGTCTAGGGCTTAACCGTTCATAAGTTACATTCAACTTTTTCTGGACATCATCATGAGGTAGCTCCTCTAACTTTTTTAGTAGAGCTTCGCAGAAAACGTTGTTATCCCGAAACAGAGACAACTGTGAACCTACAAGCTCAAGAGCTAATGGAAGTCTTCCAGTAGTGGTCACAATTCTTTCAGAGAGATCAATATAGTCATATTCTGGACAATCCTTAGCAAAGGTGCGTCTACAGAAAAGTTTTAGAGCATCACCATCCTCCATCGGTGTGACATCATAAGTTTTGGTTCCTGCAGGTAAACTGAGAACTTCTATGCGTTTGGTTGTGATAATGATCCTACTCCCTAAACCGAACTAATCGAGATCTCCAATCAATGCTCCAAGCGATCTCTGCTCATGCACGTCATCCAAAAGAATGAGGACTTTCAGTGTGTTGAATCTATTTTTGAGGAAGCTAACTCCTTCCTCCTCTGAGTTTAAGTTTGCCAAGTCCCTTCGGATGATGTCAGAAACCAACTGATTTTGCAAAGTTACAAGATCCTTCTTTGCAATAGTTTCTTCAATATTGCCAAGAAAACTGCAACGACGAAAGAGGTGGCAGATATCATTGTAGAGACACTTTGCGAGGGTTGTCTTACCAATGCCTGGAATGCCGGAGATGACAATCATCTGCACGTCACTGCAGTCAGTATCCAACATTCTTCTCAGCTTAGTCAGGCGGTCCTCAATCCCGACTAATTCGTCAGACAAATTGAGCTTCGCCTTTCTCAATCTCTTCAGAACTTTTAAGACCATCATATTTGCAAATTGTCCTTGCCTAGAAAACAGAAAAATGTTTCAGAAAGAAGGAAAGAACACGGAGTCAGGGACACTCGTAAACTGTGGTCAAAGATCTGAAAATGATGAAAACGTGAATGGGACGGAATGGTTAAAGGCTTGGTACCAATGCAAGAGCGTCTCCCATTCAATTCAGAGTTACCATTAGCCAACCCCCATAAGAAAAACTCAGATTGACCTTGGGCTATGCCCATCGCAACCCCTAACAGACCCTTACTTTTGAATACGGAGAAAACAAGAGAAGAAAAGAAAAGAGAACAAAGCAGCACTAGCTACAGATCCTTAAACCTTACCACTATTAGCATGCGCCTTTCAAAGACGTCACTTTTTTAAGGGCACTCTCCCATTTCCCAATCCTATCCTCGTCAACTCCTTTCTTCCTGTGTGCCCTAACGTCATCGGCGTAAGGACCCTTCCCATCCTTCATTTTCACATGATCCACCAGGATCTCGAAGAATACGGGGATGATGATCATTCCATCATCGAGCTGCTCGACCATCTGAGCCAGCTCTCGTAGGCACCATTTACTCGAGGCATAGCTGTTGGACAGGATGGGAATGCCGATCTTCGACAGCTTGATTGCCTGAGGAAGCTGCTTTGTGAGGGACTCTCCCTCAGAAAGCTCTTCTTTGTCTCTGAAGGTGCGAACCCCGGCATTTCGGAGGCCCTCGTAGAGAACATCTGTGATTCCATCTCGGGTGTCAATTCCTCTGAAGCTCAGGAACACATTAAAGTTGTTTCCTGTCACCGGAGCTGATGACGCTGAGGTCGAACCGCCGTGAGGACCTTCGTTCGACACTTGTAGCTGGAAAGGAGACTCACGAATGCTCGGGAAATTTCCTCGGACAGACTCCTGACGATGCGACGCGGTGGCCCGGTTGACTATGGGAGAAGTGGGTGTTCCGTCTGTGCGTGGAACTTCTCCAGTTAAAAATGGTTCCAAGAACCGGCGGATGTAAACAGAGCAACAACGACCGTTGGGTGAGTGAAATTATTTGTCATTTCCACATCTCAGTCGCGGTTCTACTCTTATCCTATTGAATCTTTTGTTAAGTACTAATTATAAATTTTGACGAAGTACTATTTATTTCGCAAAAAACAAACGATTTTCAAATTGTAACGCTTATAGAAATAAATAAATAGAAAATATTTAAATATAAATTATTATTGACAAAGGGAAATATTTTCATTTATTTAAAAATTTTGAAGTATGACGAAGCTTTTTTTTTTTTTTTTTGTTCTTTTTGTCTAAAAAGTATGAGGAAGTCAACATATGTAACTTAGAAATATATTTCTTGAAAGTTAACTGCTTGGTCATGGGTTAGAAAAAGGCAAAAGGGGAGAAAATTAAGGAGAAGAATTGAGGGGAAAAAAATTAACGAAAAAGGGAGAGAAATGGCCAAAAATGAGGAGGTGAATTCAAGTGCGAATTTCTGATCTAAAAAAAATAAAAACTCAAGTGCGTCCGAAAGAAAATATTGAAAACCAAATATTCAAGTCTGATTCTCCTTTAATTATCATACTCTAACTAGTTTATTTTTGTTGAAGATAAAGGTAGATTTCTGTCGAAGAATGTGGCCAAATAATACATTGGATGGACGTCGAGGTCCAAGGGTAGGCAATGACCCACTGCGTGCTGACTGCTTTAATGCTTGAATCACAAAGTTAATTATCAATACTCAAGACCCTACACGAGAAGATTACTTTAATTTTGACAAATTCCATCTTCATTGACAATTCAGAAAGATGTGCTCTTCCATTTTCCGCACTGAAATAAAACACACAAGTGAATGAGCTTTAAAGCAAATGGGACACAGAGAATCTGCATCTGTAAGAGCCGCCAGAAGCTACTGTGGCAAAAAACAACACCAATTTGGAAAACCCTCATTTGGATTTTTCACAAAATTATTTGTCTTGACAGTGAGCTGAGGGCCAAAAAGTCCATCACCCCATGCAACATGCGCGTAATAAACTAATGGACGGGTTTCTCTCTCGTTTTGTAGAGTCGCCCTCTACCTCTTGGTAGTTTCTGTGTTCATCTTCCCTTCTTAACCCTAATCCCAGTTTTCAGAATTCCCACATCAAGCTTTCTTTCTCGCATGGCGTTTTCAACGGAATCTCCCACGTCTTCCTTTTATGGATTTCGTTTCCGGAGTCGCACCCCCCTATTTTGAAGTACCGGCTCCCTTTCTTCTCTGTTTCATCTATCTTCCTCTTACTTCTGTTTCCACCCATTCCATCGCTCTTTTTCATACTCTGTTCGGTCGAATTTGGTCTTCTCTTCTCTAATCTGGAGGTTGGGTCGACCGATTCATCTGCATGTCTAATCCACAACCCAATTTCTATCGGACTGGTATTCTGCATGTGCTTTTTTAGCCTTTATACACTCTGGTCCATCTTTTGCCAATTCTACTCTTTATGGATACTGGTAGCAAGGAAGAGGAAGCTCGACTTAATGCTTTATGTACTCGCCTGGGTCGACTGTGGTCTCCTCAGCATATTGAGGTCTGGAATGAACCCCCTCCTGCAGAGAAAATTGAGGAATGTAAGTTAACACTTGTAGGGAAAATTCTTGCAAATTCTCCTATAAACTTCCCCGCTTTTCAGAGTACGATGAAGAAGGTATGGCGTGTAGATAATGTTGATATTTCACAAAGAGAAGCAGGTCTTTATGTCTTTAAATTTCCCTCTGAAGGGACAAAGCAGCGTATTTTAGACAGTGGGCCATGGTCTTTCTCAAATAATCTTATTATTCTCAAACAGTGGATCCCTAACACTCCCTTGCATTGCTATGATTTCACCACATATGCATTCTGGGTCCAAATAGTTGGCTTACCGTTAGAACGATGTACAGAGCAGTTGATAAGTAAGGCAGTCAGTGATCTTGGACCTGTTCTGGCTGTTAAAATTGAGGCGAAAGATGGCTCCAGTCTTAAAATAGGAAGAGCTCGGGTGGATCTGGATATTCAGAAGCCTCTAAAACCGGGAAAGCTTATTAGAGTGGAAGGAAAATCAATCTGGTTAGACTTTCGATATGAAAGATTACCGACCTTCTGTTATTCTTGTGGCGTACTTGGTCATTATGCTTCCTATTGCAAAGATATCCCTTATGAAGAGTCAACTTTTGATAAGCGTGACACGATGTATTATGGCCAATGGCTCAGGGCTGAAGCTAGGGACCCTAGCCCTTTCTGGCAGGTTTTCTATGAAACAAAACCTTTTATGGAAGATGGAGAGGAATCGGTACCTGAAACTCCTCCACAAGGTTTGCTATTGCTCCCTCCTGGTCCATCAGTTTCCACAAATAAGCAAGTAGTAACAGACCCTCAGAAGGCTCATCATCTCCCTTTTCCCACCACATCTCTGCAGCCAACATATCCCATCCCTGTCACTGGGCAGCCAGCTCTTGAATCCACTTCGTTTCCCCCTGAAGGTCCAGGTCTGACATGTTCCAATGCTGTAACAGAAGTTATACAGTCAGTTACCAACTCCAAAAAAGTTAAAAAACCTCTGTTGCCGACTAAGACCTCTCCAGTCAAGAAAGTCAAGCGGTATTCTCCATATGGATCTCGTCCTGTTCTTCCGGAAGTTTTTGAAGAGTGTCAACTACTGGAAACTCCCATCTTAATGGCTGAAAACTTTAGAGATTGGGCTGAGGTGGCTTGCCCCCATAAGCCACCCAAGGATAAATGAAGATCATGAGTTGGAACTGTCAAGGATTGGGCAATTCCTTGACAGTTCAAGCACTTAGGGCCTTAGTGGCCCGAGAACGGCCCGATGTTCTGTTTTTGATGGAAACTCGCAATCAAGAATTTCTTATCCAGCGTGTCCAAGGCAAAATTAAGTTCTCTAACAATTTTGTTGTTAATCCTATAGGTTTGGCTGGAGGAATGGTTATTTTTTGGACGAATCAGATCTCTCTTCATATTAATAGCTCTACTGCGCACTATATAGATACTATATGTACTGAAATTGGTAGTGACTTTCCTATGGGTCTTACCTGTTTACATGCGCCGTCGGTCTTTCAACACCGACAACTGTTTTGGGCAGATTTAAGGCGTCTCGGTACCTTGCACACTTTACCTTGGGTTTGCATAGGGGACTTTAATGATATTTTACATCCATGGGAGAAGGTAGGCAAGAGACCAGTTCAACCTTACCGAATGCATGCCTTTCGGGAATTTCTTTATGACTGTGCATTGCTGGACCTAGAGACAAAAGGATGTGCCTACACCTGGATTAATAACAGAAATGGCGAGGAAATGGTCAAGGAAAGACTCGATCGTGCATTATGTACAATCGAATGGCGATTAAAATATGCAGAGGCAGAGGTTCTTGCCCTTCCAGCCATAGGTTCCGACCACAGCCCGATTTTATTAACCACTAATGCAATGCCAGTCAAGAGGAAAAAGTGCTTTACCTTCGAAGCCTTTTGGCTTCAAGATGCAGAATGCCGAGAGGTGATATACAAATCTTGGTCTCCTCATTCAACCGAGCAGCTCCAAATTTCGAAGCGGATTAGGAACACCACTACGGCACTGGCCAGCTGGAGCAGGAACAAGTTTAACGCAGCTCAGCAACAATTATATCTTTTGCAACAGCAACTTCAGCACTGTATTAACGAGCCTGCATGTAATTATGACAAAGATCTGGTCACTTCCTTGCGATGTCAAATTCAACAAAAATGGGCACAAGAAGAACAATATTGGGCCATGCGTTCTCGCATTAACTGGATGTGCTGGGGTGATCGTAATACGAAATTCTTCCATGCTACTACAATACAAAGGCGCCAAAGGAATAAAATCAGCATTTTACAGAATGAGAACGGGGAATGGATTCGCGATCCACATCGAGTGAAGCACGAGACACTCAACTTTTTCCAGCAATTGTACACTTCTGCAGGTCAAAGGGATTATGGCCCTATTTTAATGCAATGCTTTCCAATAGTAACAGCAGAAATGAATACACATCTAACCGCAGAAGTAACGAGGGAGGAAGTCAAACGAGCTACTTTTCAACTAACTGCAACTAGAGCGCCAGGACCGGATGGGTTAAATGGATTATTCTACCGTCATCATTGGGACATTATAAAGGAAGAGGTCTTCTCAACTGTTCAACAATTTTTTGCTACAGCAAACATGCCATCGGAAATCAATCGAACTTTAGTCCTTATTCCGAAAATCCAGAATCCCGAGAGGTTAGAACAGTTTCGCCCCATCAGTTTATGCAATTTTATCTACAAGATCATATCAAAAGTTTTGGCTAACCATCTAAAGACCTGGCTGCCGGTGTTGATTTCTAAAGAACAAAGTGCGTTTGTCTCCGGTAGACAAATTCAGGACAATATTCTTATAGTTCAAGAGGTTATACACCAGCTGAAATCTAGAGACAGAAAGAAAAAATTTCAGGGAATTCTCAAGCTGGATATGAAGAAAGCCTACGATAGGGTGGAGTGGGATTTCTTACAAGATTACCTGTCTAGACTTGGATTTCATGCTCAATGGGTGAAATGGATGCTGCAGTGTGTTTCAACAACTTCTTTTAGTGTAAAACTGAATGGGGAATCTCTCCATTATTTTCGCCCATCCCGAGGTTTAAGGCAAGGTGACCCTCTCTCCCCCTATTTATTCATTCTCGTCACAAATTTACTCTCTACTCTTATCCAGAATGCTGTTGCTATGGGTAATTTACGAGGCATTAAACTCAACCGATGGTGTCCTACGTTATCACATTTATTCTTTGCTGATGACGCCATCCTGTTCATTGATGGTCGACTACGGGAGAGCCAAAACTTATCCAACATTCTCAATCAGTATTGCCTAGCTACTGGTCAAGAGATAAACAGAAACAAATCAGGCTTGTTTATGAGTAAAAACTGCCCCTATTCCCTTCGACTTAATTTGGCTCATGATTTTAGAGTTCCAATCTTGGATAGAACAGGGAAATATTTAGGCATTCCTTCTGATTGGGGCTCTTCTAAACGTGATATGTTTTCATGGATCTTAAGTAGAGTTAATACTAAGCTGGAGGGGTGGAAGGAAAACCTAATCTCTAAGGGAGGGAAGGAGGTTCTATTGAAATCGGTGATTCAGGCCCTACCACAGTATGCTATGACGATTTTTAAGCTTCCTGTATCCATATGTAAGGCGGTGGAACAACAAATAGCAAGGTTCTGGTGGAAAAACAGTCGCAACAAATCAGGCGTTCATTGGAAAAACTGGGAAACTCTTAAAAAGAGTAAAGATCAAGGAGGTTTAGGTTTTCGTGACTTAATCTCCTTTAACAAAGCTCTATTGGGTAAGCAAGCATGGAGACTTTTTCTTAATCCTTCCTCTTTGTGGAGCACTGTTTTCAAAGCATTATACTTCCCTCACACGAGTTTCTGGTCTGCAAAGAAGGGGACGAGGTCTTCTTGGGGCTGGCAAAGTCTTATTCTAGGTAGGGATTCTATCACTGACAAGCTCCAATGGTCAGTAGGGAATGGTACCCAGATTAAAATCAGAGAAGACAAGTGGCTGAAAGTGGGAGTTCTAGGTGGACCATACAACAGGACAGAACCGAATAGAGTGCAGGACCTTATTCTGCCTAATCAGCATGAGTGGAATGAGGTTCTACTGCGTCAATTTTATCAGGACCATATTGTTGACGAAATACTATCTATTCCTCTCTCGCCAGCCTCCTCTGAGGACAAACTTGTGTGGACAGACACTTCAGATGGTTGTTATTCTGTTAAGAGCGGTTATCATTTCATTAAACACGTAGCATCTCACAAGTTTTAGTCTCAGCCTTCATCCTCCTATCAGCCCCCTACTACATTATGGAGACAAATTTGGCAAACTCAGATAGCTCCAAAGGTTTGTGTATTTCTATGGGCTGTGTGCCAGAATGCTCTACCTACAGCAGAGAATTTATATCGCAGGAAGATTGTCCCAGACCCTTTTTTGTAAACTCTGCTCATCCACAATACCCGAAACCCCGGAACATCTATTCCTTCTATGTCCATGGACAAAATACATATGGAATCACCACAGCGTCCAAATTAAAGTTTCACACCATAGCATACATCGCATCGATACATGGCTTCATACGCATATCAACCAGAAGAAGGTTCAGACGAGAGGCGTACCTGTGTTTGAGCAGATCGCGGCTTTGCTTTGGCATATATGGAAAGCCCGGAACCTCTTTGTTTTTCGGAATCAGCGACCACACCCGGATCATCTGGTTCAAGCATCAATTAATATGGCTCAGGTAGGCAGTCGAATTCCACAGCTTGAAAAACCTACCCAGAAGACATGGTTGAACCCTAATCGGAATTGGGAACCTCCGCAACAGGGGATAATAAAGATCAATCTCGACGGGGCCTTTCCCAGTGGACACCATGAAGGCGCGATAGCTAGTATTGCTCGGGACTCTTCTGGCAAGTTGTTTGGAGGATTCGTCAGCACTGTTAGGGCTCGATCTGCCTTTGAAACAGAGACCCTAGCTCTGTTATACACTCTTCGGGAGCTATTACAGAAAGAACAGATGGAAGACTACCTCATCATTGAGTCGGATAATCTCATCCTAGTTGAGGCCATCAACGGATGCCGTGAACCACCCTGGGATTGTCGAGCTTTGTTGGCTGAGTGTGTAGCCTTGAAGACGCTGTTCTCCAATCTGAGCGTGCTGCACTGCCGAAGGGAAGCAAATGCCCTAGCTGACTGGGCCGCGAAGGCCCATGGCCGAGGAAACCTGCCACACAACTGGGCTTCTTCTCCTCCACAGCTTATGTTGGACTTACTCTGTATTGATGCCTTGTTTAAGGGATGTACCTTTGCTCATATATGAATGAAATGTCCGTATCTTTCGATCAAAAAAAAAAAAACTAATATTTTACTATAGATAATTGTATTACTCTATTCATCACTATTCAAATTGATAATTGAAATTTTAGTATCGATAGAAATGCATATATATCCTGATTAAAAAGCCAACATCAACTTGTTAGACAAGTTGATAATTTATTAATTCGTATGGACATTAAATTTTGATAACATGATAACTTACTAACGAGTGATATGATAAGTAAGTTAGTGGTGACAATTTTTTACTAACAAGATTAAAAAATTATCAGCAACCTTAAAATTCTACCAACACCTAAATTTTCCAATTTTGAATCTTACATGACCCTAGAATTTTGCAACTCGAATAATTATTTGGATTATTTGTCACACCCACAAGAATATAACCCATAATATAAATTGTGTAGTGCTAGGCATACTAAAGGTATACCAACTACTTGGAATGCGTCCTAACCTAGATGCTATGTCTCAATTCCTGCCATGCGGTCTTTGTATAATATTTATTCATATATACAACTAATCAATCAAGGAAATAACGGATCCATATATGATTGTAAAACACCGATCAATAAATACAGCGGAATTAAAGCATACCTGTTTGAGCCATTACTTCACTTGCAGAAAAATAGATCACTTTGATAATTAGGGATCTATCGAAATGCAAGATTTTCCTCTCTATGACCTATTTCGATATAGCAACTTTCAATGGGATTAAAGCAACTGATAGGTATAACCTAACACTTTTATAGGTTAGAGAGGGGACCTAGCAAACCCTAATCAATAGCGTGTCAACTGGGTCCTTCCCATTATGGGCTTCAGTCAAACACAATTGCCTACATTTTGCTGCTTAACCAGGCCCGTTATCAATAGATGTCAATACCCAATTCAATCATATCACTTTAGGATTCAACAAATATTGGAATATCCATTAACTCGATTATTTAAAATAGAAAATCAATTAATTAATGTAAGCCCATATTATAGGAAATTTCCGACATTCTCCCACTTGGGCTACATTAATTAACTTATTTTATTTTGTAAAATATTTTATAATAAAAACGACACTATTGGGTTAATAACTCAAAATTTTGTTTTATATAGCCACAACTTTAAAAAATAATATTCTAATAACGGCATCTCAATACCAATCCAATCCTATATAACCTCAGTATATGACTATGGAGATCAATGTGTTAATAAAATGCCACAACACAATACTTTCCATAATCACATATAATAAGTATTATATTTTCATGGATCATGGTCCTAGTAGTGTAGTAAGAAATAGTGCCAACATGTGATCAAAATATACACTATTTCTTATCGATCCTCAATGCAATTTCTCAACGACATGAAACTGCATTAACGCAATTTCTAAACAACATAAAATTGCATGACTATGTCACAATCTAACATGAGATCTCATAATCAGTGACATCCAGTCATCTTTAAACAAAATTTGTTTAAAGATACTGTTTTCTACTTCCATTTCTCAGTCAATAGGAGAAATGATAACAATAGAATCAACAACAAAAATTATTAAAATAAATTCTTTAATAAACATCATAAAAGCATTATCAGTCTGCATATAACTATAATATCCAGAAATACAATTTGTATAACTCCCACTAACAAAAGAAATAAAAGAATTTAAAACACCCATATTCTTTACATGTTCTTTAAACAAAATGAGTCGTAAGCCTTTTGTTAGAGGATCAACCAACATGGACTCAGTTCTGATATTTTCAATTACAACGTCTCATTTTTTGACCAAATCCTTAACAGTGTAATATTTGATCTCCATGTGTTTGGACGCATTACTAATCTTGTCATACTTGGAATAAAACACAGCTGCAGTGTTGTCACAGTAGATCATAAACTCCCTTTTGGGCAGAGTGTATAATGCACAATTATTTTTCCCAGCATGAAATTTATAAAGCAACAATAAGGAGAATTACATATAATTGTCAAGGATCCATCCCCTTTGGGCAAACAAATCCTTTAAATCATACATCTCCATAATATCAACACAGAGGGGAATTACATATAATTTTCAAAACATTTATCCCCTTTGGGCAGATAAACATTTTTCAATTATACATCCCCATCTTTTAAATATGGGAATTAACCTTTATGTTATTTTCCAAATTAATATACACAATAACTCCCTTTGGTCAAGTAATTGTATATATTAATCTTTTATTAATAGGGAACTCCAAAATTTATGCCCAAAATTCATCAAATAATATGAAACACTTTAAAACATGTGCTTCCAATGATCATATTGCACTTTTTCAAACAACAATTTTTGCCACAATTTTTTTTAATTAATTTTTTAAATTTATTATTATTATAAAATTATTATAATATTACTTAAATATTTCGGACTCCCGTGGGCCGAGGACACGCAAGCAGCCCTACTCAGACGGCCAGACCCACGAGTCCTAAACCCTCACGCGGCCTACTCCTTTTAAATTGTAAATGGCCCATGTAATGGAGAAGCCCATCTCCCCTTTAATTTAAAATCGGCCCATGAAATGGGCTACGAAATTAGCCTATGAAATTAAAAAAAAAAAAAAATGGGCAAAAGCCCATATTCAGGCCTAGGCTCGGCTGGAGGTCTTCTTCAACCTCCAGCCGGGTCATGAATTTGCAGCAAACCGGTCGTACGACCCGGTTTCGACCCGAAGCTCTGAAGGCACAAATTAACATGGTTTTTGATGAAATTTCCTCATGGGTTTTGCTTATAACATCAATTTAATTAACTAGATTTAACTAAACGAAGAAAAACCAACTAAATCCACCACATATAAGCTTCAAAGTTTCGGATCTAAACCTCCCATGGCCGAAAATTCGGTTTTCTTAAATTTAAACCCTAAAAACTCAATTTAGTACAACAAAAGGATACTAAAACAAATATATAACAATACCCATACAACGGTTTACAACAAACATCAATCAGTTGCAAGTAATTTGCAAATTCTAGAACTTTTTCACGTATAAACCCTAGAAATTTCAAATCTAAAATTCTCTCTCAATTCTCAACGAAATTATGCAAATTATATATGGTTGAAAAGATCTTGACATGTAGAACAAAAGCCCTATGGTTTCAGAATCAATTAAGCAAAAAGTTTACACTAAAAAATAGTGCCCATATTCGGCTCAAAGAGAAGGATTTTGAATTTGTCCATAAAAAAAAAATAAAAAAAAATTTAGGTTCTACAATCATATATGATTGGCTCTGATACCACATGTATAATATTTATTCACATATACAACTAATCAATCAAGGAAATAACATATCTATATATGATTGTAAAACACCAATCAATAAATACAACAGAATTAAAGCGTACTTATTTGAGCCATTGCTTCACTTGCAGAAAAGTAGATCGCTCTAATAATTAGGGATCTATTAGAATGCCAGATCTATGACCTATTTCGATAAAGCATCTTTCAATAGGATTAAAGCAACTGATAGTATAACCTATCATTTTATAGGCTAAAGAGGGGACCTAGCAAACCCTAATCAATAGCGTGTCAACTGGGCCCTTCCCATTACGGGCTTTAGTCAAACACAATTGCCTACACTTTGCTGCTTAACCAAGCCCGTTATCAATAGATGCCAATACCCAATTCAATCATATCACTTTAGGGTTCAACAAATATTGGAATATCCATTAACCCGATTATTTAAAATAGAAAATCAATTAATTAATGTAAACTCATATTATAGGAAATTTTCAACAGTCTTATCTTGGATACATTGTTGCCAACTCTATCGACAGGTTTATCAATTTCTCTTGACATGCTTGGATGGTGGATAAGGTTGCCCCCAAGGAACAAGGCATCTTAGACAAAGCCACGTCTTTACGTGCATGGTTACACCTGGACTTTGCTGAAATTCGACGTGGAGAGAACACGCATGGGATATCTACGTTATGCTAATTTCGGCCGATATTTTCACGGAGACCGCCTTCTCTACCATGAAGGACTGTGGCAAAGATGAACGAGAAGCACAGTGCGCCACTGCATTGCATAGAGGACTCTGCATGGCTTGCTGCCTCCTGAAACTAGCAATCTTTCCTATGGCATGACTAGTTACAGCGAGCCTTCAGAGATTGCAGACCAAGCCGAGCGGCATGCTGAGTTTGCAAGATGAGCACACTAATTCTTTACTCAAATGGTTTTCCTTCAAAGTGCCGTCGCTTGTGAGAGTGTTCTCTTTGTTTCAATAGACTTTGTTTCACGTTTTCAGCAATGACAAATAAGTAGGAATGAAACTCCAAAAACCTGTGTTTTTGTCCTAGGATGGAAAAGTTCAATACACGAAGATTCAAATAAGAGAAAGTTAAAAGTGCGAGCTTATTTAGAGGCCAATCGGCCTTTAATATCCGCATGCAATTCATTCCACTCTACATTGATTTTGCCAATTGTTTCCTGAGCTTGATTTCTCTTCTTTTCCATGCTTGGATTCTCACTCTTCATACTAAGGACCTGCTCGAACTTATTCTTCAGTTCCTTAACTTTCTCTGATCTCTTTGTCAACAATGATGACAGTTCTGACTTTGCATTTTCAAGTTGGAGCTTGCGTGCCTCAATCTCTGCATGAAGTTTGGCAATAAATTGCTCATTTTCATCCACACTCCTAGCTGTTTCTTCAATTTGCTGCTCGAGCAAAAGGACTTCATCCTTGTCATACTCCAAAAAATTCTTTTCCTCTTTGAACTCTTTTTCAAAGCTCTCACATTCAGTAAAGATCTTTCGTAGGGAAGAGAGGGAGTTGCTCACGGACTGAATGAAGTGCTGCAATTTGAGATAGACATGTCCAAATGTAGAGACCTCTGGTGTCTTGTGTTCGACTAAGAAGCTTAATAATTCTTGCAAATGGCCAAGTAGCTTGGGATTAAACATAATTGCCAGGAGCCCCTGACTCATTATATTTTCCACCTCTTGTGATGCTTTCTGGTATGCTTGAAAATCAGATTGACTTGACTGTGACATCCCTGCACCAGTATTTCGCTTTCCTGAGTTGCCACTCAACAGAGAGTCAATCTTCAAGAAAAGAGACTCCTCATCGTCACCATATATATCCGCCTCAGCATCAGTAGGGGCTCTATCTTCATCCGTTGCTGATGATGGCTTTGGTCGAGCAGCAGGAGGAGGCAAAGCAGGAACAATTGTTGCCAGAGAAGGGACAGTTGATGCCCTGTCAAATGGCATATCACCTTGCTCCATCGTTGGAGAGATGCCAGAAGTTTCGGTCCCTGTCAGATCCACCGACAAGCAGAAAACAATTGAGGATGAAAGGGGCTGATGATGTTTGTCTGCTCTAGTAGACTATATTCTTAAGGAGCATATGTACTTACTTCTTGCTAGGCAAGAGGAGCAATAGTTAAGGTGTAAGATATACTACATGGCCCAAAAAATTAGTCAAAAGTCTAATCAGTTGTAACAGTATGACATAGCTCGAATTAATCCCTTAATTGCCTATCCTTATGGTCTGGCATCTTTCTAGCCATGACCTATTTCAGTGTTCCACATTACAAGGTTGACCTCACACTTTGATCTTATGGAACAACCCAAATTTGACAATCTCAATGTAGAGCATACCTTTGTATTTGCGTTTGACACCCTGAATGGAAGAATGTTTGCGAATAGCTAATTCGCTAGATTCTACCTGTGACAAAACTTGTGTAAGCATGTATTCAGTGCGTCAAATAAGATTTCTACCTTGTGTCAAACGGTTATAGAGGTCGATGCTTAGATTTAAACTTACTGAACGCTAAAAGAGATCAAAGGAGTTTTTAGATTTCACTGACTGTATTGATCAGATAATGTCCTTGGAAGAGTAGCCCGTCCAACAAGTCTAAAATACAAGAGAACAGTTTGGAGAATGGAATACCTTCTATGGGCCACTCATCATAATTTATTCACAGCACTTTGGAGTAAGAATTAACTTGAGCATAACGGAAGTACTACATCAGAAATTTAAGATTCCGGTACAGCAGTCAGTGCTGTTACGCACCACATCAAAGATTTAAGACACCAATACAACGTTCAACGCTCTGGATTGAGTAGGTAACAACACCTCCAGAAAGCTTGATTAAACTAATTGGGACAAATAGAAGTACTGTTGTTGTATATCACAGATAAATGCTAAAAAATGTAAAAAAATGAAGAAAAAGAAGTGGAGTCCTTACATATTTGGACCCATCTACCCGTTAAAAAAGAAGAAAGAAATATAAAATCTTGATGACTTGAATTTCATTTGAAAAATTATTTCGCATGTGTTAATGTGAGAAAATATCCTGTACAATTCATCGCGTCATGCGTTTTTGTTATTATTAAGCAATCCATTCATCTTTGTAAAAATTCCAGACAAGATACGTGCTTATCAAGTGCCATCCTCCATTTACGCATTCCAGCGGGAAAATCAGTAGTGTTGGTTACCTCGGATGAGGTTTCCGCCTCAGTTTTTGAACTGCTTGGCTTTCCAAAGGAATTCAGGTGTTCCACACTTTTAATATCACCAATCCTCGGACAGCCCTTGATTTTAATATCTTTCAGCTTCTTCAGTTTTGATGGATCCGGAAGTCTCTCAAGACTTAGACAGTAGGAAACATTCAATGATGCTAAAAATATCAAGTTCTCCAGCTCATCCAGCTGTTGCAGGTTGCAATGAGATATTCTGAAAACTTGTAAGGATTTGAACTTCCCGAGGCCTCGAACTTTTGTTATTGCATAGTCGAAAAGCTCAAATTCTGATAGAAGGTCCAAATATGAAAGATCTGGCAATCTTCTCCGCGATTTGTACTGGCAAAGCGATAGAGTGAATAAACCTAGAGGAAGCTGTGGTAGCTTTTTCAAGTGAATGCAGCAAAGGGAGAGCTTCGTGAGCTTACGAAGGTGATCCAATTTAACAGGCAGTAGTCGGATCTTTAACACAGATAGCTGCAATATCTTTAGTTCTGACAAACTCCCAAGCTCCAAATAAGTGCGTCCTTTCACCTCAATTTGACCTTGGTCAGGTAACACCAATTCCTGGGATCCATCAGCCAAGAATAACTCCCCCAATTTATCCAGATCACTGATGTCTGGGATTGTATCCATAAATTTAGAACAAACAGATAGGCTTTTTAAAGTGGAAGGAAGCTTGGGCACATTATGTAGCTTGTCACAATGAAGCAGATCGAGTGTTTGGAGATTGGTAAGCGTAGAAATGTTATCTGGTAGACCACGAATCCGAGAGTACCCAAGCCTCAAGACCCTCAATTCCGAAAGCTTCTCAATATCTCTAGGAATTTCTCCATCCAAACTCCGACATTTGGAAACGTGCAGCTCTTCAAGCCTCTTCAACGTCCACGTAGCGCTAGGTAGCTCTCTCACAAAAGTAAAATCAATTTTGAGCACTCTTAAAAGGTGTAACTTGTTGACGGGTTTTAGGTAATTCGACAATTGTAGTGCTTGATGAGAGTACTAGTATGAACACCTAGAGGGGGTAAATAGGTGTTTAAGATAAATATTGGCAAATATATGCGGAATAAAATAAATTTCAAACAAAGGAGTTAAGGAAGAGAATAAGAACACAGAAATTATAGTGGTTCGGCTTAATCCAAGCCTACGTCCACTCTCCCACGCTAACAGCCTTCTTGGCTGGATTCCACTATGCAATCAACAAGAGATTACAACTTCGAGTGCAAACACTTAGTAGATCACACTATCTCACTAAGTCACTCCTTTGGTATTTCTCTCACGATCACAAACGTTTAAGCTCTCCAAAGACAAGTGTATGATCGAAGGTCGCTCAGACTTTGGAATTATAAATTCTACGCTCCGTCTCTTTTTTGCTCATTGGTCCATGATCTCCTTAAATACTCCTCCACTTCCAAACTAGCCGTTGGACAGTATCCCGGAGAATCGTCTTCCAATATACCCATTGGACAGCTCTGTATCTAGAAGATTTGGTAGCTATTGAGTGACAAAGGTAGAATCCCAAATTGATTCCGATCGCCCATACAAATAGAATCTTGGTTTCCATAAGTAAAGCTTCTTCGTATAAAAAGATCTTGTCTTCAAGATCCAATCGTCAATCAAATAGATTAAGTCAATCAAATCAATCTTGATGTGGAATCCAAACCAGATCACTAGCCGTTATATGATTGGGCTTGAGTTACGTTCTGTTGAGTCTAGATGTAAAGTCTGAGAGCAATAGACTTTACAATCCGAGTCTGAGTGCGATAGACTTTGCAATCTGAGTCTGAACATATTCTGCTTCTAAACAGATTTAGCTTTAAGGTCTGACTACCGTCTGAATAAGTTCAGCTCCAACATAGAGTCTGTCTTCTGGTTCTTCCTTCACGTTCAGTCTGGAATTTGTCAGAGTGAGCAGACTTCTGATATAGAACAGACTTTGACACTAAAGTCTGACAGTCTTCAGACTTTGACACAGAAATCTGGAAATCTTCAGAATATACTTTGGACAGATGTTACGTTCAGTCTTCTGGCCGTCTTCAGACTTTGACAATATCCTTTACATGTTCTATTATCTGCATGGTCTATTACTTAACCATTAAACATGTTAGTAGCCTTTGATTTATTTTGTCATCTTCAAAACATCATAAGTAATTTCCCTAACACTTGAAAGATCAAGTTCGATCAATGAAGCCATAGTCCCCAAGGACAATGGTAACTTTAATATTGACTTACAATGATTTATTGACAAGTGTTGTAGCACTTCTAACTCTCCAATAGAATGGGGAAGCCTAGTTATTTTGGTACCACTCAGTGCGAGGATTCTCAGTGATTTCACATGGCTAATCGAATCAGGTAGCTGGATCAATGAAGCACACTTGCAGGCACTGAATCTTCTAAGCTTTTGCAAATGACCGATCGAGGCAGGAATTTCTTGAACAGCAGTTTCATCTATAAGAATCTCTTCCAAGGATATGAGGGAACCCAGCTCTTCAGGCAACTTATTGAGTTCAGTGCAATACCTCAAGTTCAGTGAAACCAATCGCTCCGGACTTTTCACTGATGAACCGACTTCAACCAATCGAATGCAACTTTCAAGATTCAATCTCTCTAAACATTTGTAATGAGATAAGTCTAGAGTTCTAATCACATCATAACAGCCGGTGAGGTTCAAAACTCTCAATTTCTCGGCTTTCTGTCAGAAAATAGAATAACAAAAGAGTCAACTTTTCCACAACAATTTGACAAATGAAATTAACAATAATGTGCTTCTCTACCTTGATTTCACTCCAACCATTCCATTTTTCATTGACCTTGCTCCAGGAAAGATCTAGAATAACCAACTCCTTCAAATCCAATTTTTCAGCAAGAAGATGCCGAGGACAACCTTGCCAATAAAGCCATCTTAAACTCGACAGACGCCGCTCAAAATTTCCTTGGAGGTTCGCTTGATCCAATTGAAGGAATCTTATGTTCGATGTGCTCGCAAAATGTGCTTGTCCAAAACTGTATTGTGACCCACTACCAAATTTGAGAAGAACTCCTTCAACACTTTCCGTTCCCTACACGTGGAATACAAGATTTGGATTACCACGGGACTGGGCATTGCCGCACAAAAATATGATGATAAATGCTTAGAGACTTCAAACTAAAGAAATCATTTTGTTAAGGATCAATTCATTTCACGAAAAAAAAATGATTTGAAAAAAATTTTCTTAAAAATGATCATTTTCATCTCTTACAAAAACGAATAAACAACAAATATTTACATTATTCACGAAAATAAATAGATATAAATTGTTATCAATAATGAAAAAAATTCATTAACTAATTATTTTTCAAAATTATAAATGATCATTTTTAGAAAAATATTTTTCAAGTTATTTTTTTCGCGAAACATACGCACCCTAAATAGTTTTCTTTCTATGAAAAGAGGAACATGAGTAGTAAGGCATACAATTGTAAGGTAAAAACAGTGATGAACTTGTATCTTACTTTTTTATTCACCAGCACATCCCAAGCTTGCTTGTGACTCCACAATCTACTGCGCTCTCCAGGTTGAGGATGTTCTTGTAGGACAATATCCCTACCTAGGTCTCGAAGTTGATCATGCATCCATAACTTATCGTTCTCAATCTTAACAATAGACGAGTTGACAAGCGCTTCTAATACCGATCCACTTGCAGAATCACGGTCAGACCACAGGTAGCACGCAACACTTTCGTCCTCTCCAATGAAGAAACAAGCAATGCCTAGAAATATCAGTCTTTGCTCGTTAGGTAATGCTTTGATGATTACCATCAATTTCTGTTGAACTTGTGGCTCAGGTACTTTTCTCAATTCGTTTAATGTTTGCTTCCACACGTCCTTGCTTTTAGAATATAGATACGACCCAACAACCTCGATAGTCAAAGGAAGCCGGCCAATAGTTGATACTATGTTTTTGGACAAAGTAGCTAAGTTGGCTGGAGCAGGTCTCTCCCTGAAGGCATGAGCGCGGAATAGTTCATCGACTTCCTCTTCTCGCATTCCCCCGACCTCATATTTCAGGGACACTTCAAATTTATCTAAAGCTTGTTCGTCTCTAGTGGTAATTATGATTCTGCTTCTAGAGCCTAACCAATCACGATTTCTAGAATTTGTTCAAGTTGAAAGCTTGTGCCAACATCATCAAGAACAATGAGAAATTTCTTGTTGGCTCTAATAAGCTTAGTCGCCTCTTCAAAAGAATTAATTTGTCTATGTGTGGCACCCAAAAGGTCAGAAATCAACTGACATTGCAAAACTGTTAAACCTATTTGTCTTTATTCATTTTCTCTAATGCTTTCCAGAAAGCTACAGCCATCAAAGAGACGAAACATTCTTTTGTAGACGAGCTTTGCAATTGTTGTCTTTCCGGTGCCCCTATGCCATGTATTACAACTACACGAGCATCGCTAGATTCCACATTTAATAATTTCATAACTCCCTCCACATGATGCTCGATTCCAACAAAGTATCTCTTCAATACCTTCAACACATTTGCGACAATTTCCTCGACGAGTGAACCTTCGTGGCTGCATCAATGCACGCGTGACACATGCACAGGAATTAAAGCAAGTCCAATAAAGTCTGAACTCTAGAGTAGCTTGTTTCCAAAAAAAAAAAAAAAAAAGAACTCTAGAGTAGCTTGCATTAAAAAGTCAACGCACTCCTTTCGAAAACTATCACACAGCAATCAGCTTTATACAAACAGGCCACGCAATTAGTGGTACAAATTTTTACTAAATCGACCCAGACAAAGCACGTTATGATGAGATGCAAAGGTTTGTACTTAAATTTCATGGTCTCCTGTATTATGGAGTTCGTCAAGGGTGGAAGAGAATTTGGTACCTGTTAGCTGTGAGGTCGAATCCCTGCAAACTTCCAACCTCGTGGAGAGCAGCTCTCCACTTGCGGATGGTCTCATCGGTGTATCGCCGCTTGTTTTGGTGAGAAAGAAAGGCCTCGCCATAACATCCGGTTTGGTCTCGAACCTCGGATGGTTTGACATCGTAAAAGATGGGCATGATTATCTGTCCCTTCCTTTTCCTGCACTCCAGCATTTTGGTCAACTCCTTAAGACACCATACACTGGAAGCATAACCTTTAGAGAGGATGGGTATGGAGATCATTGATTGCATAATCGCTTGGATTAGCTCCGGGCTGAAGTCTTCACCAATGCGGAGATCTTGATCATATTTGAATGCACGGACTCCTGCATCTACGAGACAGGTATAGAGAAAATTGGTGAAGCCTACGCGTGTGTCCCTTCCTCTGAAGCTCAAGAACACTTCAAAGTAGCACCCTTGCATCGTGACCTATTGCAGAGAAAATGAAGAACCAGAGTCGCTCCAGTTCAGCAAAAGCAGGCCTCTGAGCTCTACGAAGCCGAAAGTTACTGGACAGGTAGAACTGTCACTGCAAATTAAAGCCGCTAGGAATGGTTATAATTTATAGGGGTGATCGGAGCAAAGATGAGACGGAGGAAGAAGAAAGAGGGATTAAGGCAAGTGAGAGAGAGCTTGCTGCGTCGGGAGGAAGAGAGAGATTGCCCCGTCGGAGAGAGAGACCGTGAACAGAGAGAGAGAGGGGGGGGGGGGGGGGAGGGAGGAAGGCAAGTGAGAGATTTATGACAAATCTGACAGTGGGGAGCCACAGGACACGTGTCAATCAATAAATGAATTATTATTTTACTGAGTTGTCAATCACAGGTGCAGCCAATATTTTCCCTCCTCTCCCTTCCCTTTTGTGACGCTGTTTGTTTGGAAAGGCAGAGCACATCGCGCGTGCTCTCTCCTTTTGCAAAGCTTTTTTAGACTCTTTTTTTCAAAAATTTTCTTTTCATCCATGCATAGTGACCTTTTTAACCTGCCGACCACTGTCAACGGGTATACAGTATATATATATATGAACACCAATATACTTGAAACTTCCGCAAAATTTAGGTTTATTGGATCTGAATAGGTCCCTAAAAGACTAAAGTAGAAGAAATAGGTGGGAGAACCGTTCAGAGGCGGAAGATCCCACAATGTTACTCCCGTATTTCCTCTCTATCGGAAAGATAAAAATAGATAAGGAATTATGGGGCCTCACGGTGATAAAGACAGACACTACGTTAGGACAACAGTTCGGCGGTCACTCTCATATTCCTTCTCTATTGGGAAGACAAAAATAGACAGAAAATTAGGAGGCCTCACGGTGGTGCACATCAAAATAATAGTCCTGACTACTGCCGGGTAGACAGGTATAGTAGCATCATGCACTTGGGGTAAGTGAGGGTGGGTAAAATGCTCACTACTGAGTTAGCACGTGTAACATCCAGATTTTTCAACATGTTTTCTACTGAATTAATCGGGCATTTCGTTGACGCGTTTATAGGGCTATTTTTAGAGCCGATCACTCTTGAGATAACTAGACTGTCTGGGTGAATAATTAACAAATTTTAAGGCAATAAACTTGAGAAATCGACTAGGAATCGACTTCTCGACTGTGCTGATTTTTAGAGGCTATTGCGGCATAATTAAAATCGATTTGAGATTAGAGATAGGTCCGTTCGACTGAGATGTATGGTCAATCGTGGGTGACTCCACTAAATTTGAAAATTCTCGTCGACCGATACTAATTTGATTTTTTTGTCGTTTTGGTACCATGTGTCCGTAATTGAATCATCGAGATTTTCATGATAATCGAGAGTCGCCATTGAGTCAAGTGAGTTCAGAGTGGTTCGAAGAAAATTGACCACGGGTCATTTGCCTTAAAAAGTTCCGAAAACTACCCAATAGCTTAGGTTACACTAAAAGTGCGCCAAATGGTAATTAACCGTAAATTTGAGTCCGACTTCAGATATTGAAGATTCTTTCATGTCACAATAAATTCTAGGAACGTCAACTCAGTCTCAGAAGATTTTTCAGAGAGTCCAGGATTTTTTTTGGGAAAATTGTTGCGGACAATTCGGAAATCTAACGGAAATTCGGATTGGCCATTTTGAAGGGATTTTTGGCATCTGGTGTGAGTGAATTAGTGAATGGAAGTTGTTTGGACTTTTTTTGAATTCAAATGGGACCTCAACTGAATTTATTTATTCAGAAAATCGGATTTCGAAGAAAAATGAATTAAAATTCGGAATTGAAGAAAATTGCCGTTTTTGTTGCCCGAGATTCATTGTCGAGAGAAATGTTATGCAAGAAAGCAAGTGGGGATCAAGTACCTTAGTCTGGAAATTTTCAGGGATTAAATTGGACTAAACAGAAGCATATGGGACAAGAATTATTGATTTTTTAGGATAATTTCTTTTAATTTCCTTGAATTTCCTTTTTTTCTTTTCCCCATACCCCACTTGGCCGACACCCCCACTCACCCGCACGAATACTCTCTCTCTCTCTCTCTCCTCGTGCAATTTTCCTCCTGCCGTATCCCATTTTCCCACCTCTCTGATTGCTTTGATTTTAGTCCAAGCTTATCTCTTTCTTTTGCTTTTCTTTGACCGAAACTTTCATCCACTTTCTCTCTTCCTCTGCACGTCTCGGAGCCTGTCTTTGCATTGCCTTCGTTCTTTTTTTTATTCCGCCCGAAGTCTGCAGCATCACAGAAGCGAACCGTTCAAGCTTCTTCAGTCAACTTTAATCTTCACCAAAGCCGCTGGTTTGATCGAAACTCGCGCGGCTTCTCTCCTTCGTTCGAGGCTGCTGCCGTTCGTCCGTTCAGCCCATCAACCGGGGGAAAACCCAGCAGCTTCTGATTTTTTTTTTTTTTCAGCTTGAGCAGCAAGCTTGCAGACCATTTTTCGGGCCGATTGATTTGATTCGTTTATCGTGAATTGATTGATTAAAGTGAAATGACCGATGAATAGTTCGATTGACATGAAATCGACTAAGTTGATTGATCGAGATATCGATCTATAATATGATTGCTTTGGTGCCTATTGAACTGTACTAATATACAGTTGAAATTTGAGGCCAAGGTAAGTCCTCTGACTTGTGTGTGCATAGGCAGCCCGGTTAGCGTATTGGTTTCCTAATCGAGTCATAGTGGAGTAGAACTTGTTGAGACGTAGTCTCATCTTGATTATGGGACAATATTTCAGACCCGTAGATGAGCCTGTGGAGGAGGAATCATAAGAGGACGATGAGCCAAAAAAAAGATGAAGAGCTTGAAGGATGTGAGCTTAGTGAAGAAGAGTCAGAAGAGGATCAGGATGATCCTGAGTACAACCCGGATGAGGACTGAGATCCCATCCTCTTTTGTGAACCTTGTGTTGTGTATATAGAGTGTGACTAGAATGTTATGAATAGTCTTGTGAATAGACTTTGAGTTATACTCTGTATAAAAGTATGGTTATGTATTTCAATATAAAAAATATGGCCTTACTATTCTATCCCATCGTTTTATTGTCTGGAGATTTATAACTGCTTCCGTATGTGCTATAAAAAATGAAAGGGTCGGCGATACATAGTCCTAGGATATTGCATTTTAAAATCGACCAAGTGGAAAGATGTGTGCATGACCGAGGATCGGGGCGTGACAGCACGCCTTACAATACTGCTCACAGCCGTAGGCTAACTTGGTACTCC
The DNA here is from genome assembly GCA_028830015.1 of Eucalyptus grandis x Eucalyptus urophylla. Taxonomy (NCBI): domain Eukaryota; kingdom Viridiplantae; phylum Streptophyta; class Magnoliopsida; order Myrtales; family Myrtaceae; genus Eucalyptus; species Eucalyptus grandis x Eucalyptus urophylla. Next base: position 26,365,503 of record CM054189.1, on the reverse strand, counting down.
CGGTTGTTAGTAGTGCTGTAAGACAGGTATATTGTGTATATATATATAAACATCAATAAACTTGAAGCTTTCGCAAAATGTATGTTGGGATCCTTAAACTTTTCCTTGCAAACTAAATTCTTTTTTCTTTTCCGAATTGATCTGGAGACGCACAATGCACACGTGATCTATAATCTGTGGCATCCTACCAAAAAACCAAATGGATATCCATGTAAAAGTTTCAAAGTTCGAAGCCAAAGCAACACCAATCAGCCACAACCTATTCAACTTCCACTAAATTTGTGTCCGGTACAATGAAAATGGAATGATATAACTTTCTATTTAGCAAGTTTACGGGATGGATACAATGAAGGTTCTTTTGCTTTGTTACGAGAAATGTATTGTGAAAGTGGAATGGGATATTGATGCCAATGAATTTAATACAATATACAAATACACATTATAATTCATTTAGAAAAAAATTATCCTAAAATCACAGTTAACTTATCAAAAGTCATGAGAATAATTAAAAATACCACTGATTATGTTGTAAAAACCACTGTTTTATTATAGAATGATTGTTATTGTCGTATTTTTAGATTGATGAACAATAAGCATAATTGTAAAACATTTTTAATTGAGGGTTGATACTATAAAAAAACCATAAACTGACATACCTATGACAATTTTATTACAAACTAATTTTTTGATCATTATAAATCTCAAATTGATACATATCTGTAATAAATTTATTCTAAACTAATTTTTTGACCACTAAAAATCTCAAACTGATACATAAATGACATATTTGCCCTCAATTAGTTTTTGTTAAATTATATTAATTTTACGAAAACTATAAATTAATAAAACCTAAAATGGTACACCTGTTAACTACCATGTTGTCATGACCCTAACTCCACCTCCAAGGTCACGAGCAACAGAGGTTATTTTTGCGACATCACAGGCTCATTGCTGTCCCAATTTTTTTTTTTTTTTTATGTTGTTATTATGCACACGCAGAAATGTGAATAAACAACTCCTTGAACAAATAACAGCCGGAAGACTGGGGCGTACATCAAGCATGACATACTAATTTATATTATAACAATACTTTTACAAGCTCTTTTTATCACAGTCATTATATTTACAACCATCACATCTTCAAAAGGCCGGAGTAAACCTTAACTCCTTTAGCGAGATTGCAACTCCTTCATGGGAGATGGGAATGCTTTTTTATAATACTCGAGAAGAAGCAGAAGGGTCACCTTTTTTCCAGGTTTTCCGTTCTTTTATAGATAAGAAGTTTTTGTCTGTTCATCCTTTTAAAATGTATTGGTATGCTATCTGAAATGGCATTTAAGATGACGACTTTTCCATTTTCTGCCCTGAAATAGAACGCACAAAATGGATGACCTTTAAGGCGAATGTGAGACATGAAAATATGCACTGTAAGAGCCTCCAAAAGCAAATATGGCCAAAAGCAACATGAATTTAGAAAACACTCATCTGGATTTTTCTTAAAATTATTTGTCTTGACAATGGCTTGGTGGTTGAAAAATCCATCAGCCCCATGGAATAATCTAAAATTTTGCTATAGATATTCGTATTACTCTATTCATCACACTCCAAATTGACACTTGGAATATTAGTATCAGAAGGATAAAAAGCTAATGTCGGTCCTTAGAATAATTAGTTAGAAAAATTAAAAGTCAAATTACCTTAATCCATAGATTGACAGTAAAATATTTTCTTTTGGTCGAAAAAATATTCTTATTGGGAGGATGATTTTATGCATTCTCATTAATTTGATGGTAAGTGAAATCCTTTCCCTTATCATATCCTAAAACACAGACTTGGAAAAAGAAAAAAGAAAAAGAAAACAACACGAAAAGTTCATTGGGTGGAAAATTTGCACATACATCAAACAATGGATGAAAAATCTGCAGCTCTAACAATTGAATATTATGGCTTATTTAATTACTTGAACAAATGTACTTAGTATTCTTCCTTATATTTATGGGAAAAATATAGTATAAACTGAAAATAAAGACAATACATTAAAACAACGTATCTTATTAAAATAGATATTTTTAAAAAAATTGTGAACAGATGCTTCTTTTATTGTCAATATAATATTTTCCTCGAAAAATAAAAGATGATTTTAATGCCACTGGCGTTTGCCCCGAAAGGCCCCCAGCTTTCACTCGTGGGACAAATGTTTCGTAAAAGATTCCAAATTTTCAGCCACAAGACAAAACTAACCACCGTTAGACTTGCCTTTAGATATATCAATACCAATAAGTTTTCTAATTTAACATATAGTAAGACCGAAAGTTAAAGAAAATGAGTAACAACATGAACATTTATTGTTATTTTCTTTATCAAAGTTCATAAGTTATTAAAAAGCAAATTTTTTATGTGCTTGATCAAAAAAAGAAAGCATAATTTCTTAGAGCTCAAGTTAAGCTTATAAAAACAAATATGTCTCATTATCGATCTAAATCACATATACTAAATTATCTTATTTGTTAAGTGTAAAGTACTGCACTAAAGTACTTTCAATGAATGGCTGACATGTGATACTCTTCATAAGTGACATTTATCTTTCTATTCTTTTGAAAAAAAGTTTCTTTTATTTTTAATTCAATTGAACGTAAAAGTTTTCTTGGTTAATTCAAGAGACATATATACATATACATACATATATATATATATATATATATATATATTGTGACGACCTAGATCCTGGAAGTAGTATTAGAGTTGACTCTCGATAGTGTGTGGGGTCACAATGAGGGCGTTGTGTCTTAAGAGGTAGAGAATGTGACAACCAAATTCGGGAATATGGAAGGACAGTCTAGTGCAATGCCTTGGCAGTACGTGGGTGAGGCTAAATGCATGCCTTCTATCTCACATCGCCTCGGAGAGAGTTTTAGATTAGTTGATAAGGTTTGGATTATGTATTCTGTGTAACGCGTTTTAAAGCAGTTAGGGCCAAAAGTCCAAAGCAAACAATATTATATAGTGGTATCCCCCATGTCCTTACATTTCAATATTAACAAAATCTCTTATTCTTATGATAATCAAGTATACTTCTAAAATTATTATCTCCTAAAATCTATTTTACCAGTATAATGGTAATTTAATTATAGGGGAAACATAGCTATTACGTCCTGTCGTTCCTTTCTTTTTCCCTTCCTAGTAGATACATTATTAATGTTGTGGCCAAAGGGGACAACAATATAAAGTCAACCGATCCTTCTATGCACAGCACGTTCTAACCAACTTGCATGTGCATAAATGACAATAAAAGGAGCTCATGTGCGTCAACTCCATTCGAAGCCAAAATAGAATCGCCACCGGATAATGCCTGAAAGGCAACGACCTCGCCCGCGCAGAGGAAGACTTCTACTAGAAGTGAAAGGGAAAGGTCCACTCGGAGCTGCGACTGGATGGGACATTCACCGCAAAATGCCTAGAGCTAGAAGGGAACAGCTCAGCAATTTTCTAAGTCAACCTCAACTAACAGTTATATAACATCAATTATATGGGTCCACTTCCATTACTTCTCACGTCAATTAACAATTACATTACATCAATTATATGCGTTAAGGTCACTACGGTGCATACACGGAGGACAACAAGAAGGCGACGACTCAGGGTTTGTTTTTAGTCAATTAACAATTAAATTTTAGTCAAAATTTAAAGGCATTTCTTGATTCCCCATGTAAAAATATGAAATATATGAAACGACAATATTGAACGGAGCAGGGGGTACAAGTTCGCCTGGTCTTGATGACCTTGCATATTTGGAGGGAATGAAAGCTACATCGAAATTTTAAAAACAAAAAACAATGGTGTTGTTGAGGTCTTGATAGATTCAAGTCTTGTACAAGTTGAGCATTGACTCATGCAATTCCATGGAAATGATGGATCTTTATCAATGGAAACATTTTGCAAAAAGTAAATGCTAGTCGTCACGAAAATCTAGTTGAAATTCAAGGCCTTCACAGGTTCTTGAAAGAGTCAGATATTTCCTAATACAAATCCATAAAGAAAAAAAGGTTGGACCTTTCACAATTTTATCATTTAAATAGTTAAAAGCTTCTTCTTGGGAAAATCTTGCCGAAATGCAAGGCCATCTTGGGTTCTTGGAAACTTTAAATGTGTTATAATGTAAGTCTATCGAAAGGCAGGATCTTTCACAATTAGATCATATGAAGCTTTTGAAGGCATGATCTTGTGCAAATCTTGTTGAAATTCAAGGCCATGATAAGTCCGGGTTCTTGGAAGAGTTGGATATTTTCTTGCATATCCATCAAAAGACTAGAGATCCCACAAATCAATGGTATGAGGTGATTGACTATTGCAAATCACGAAAATCTAGTTAAAATTCAAGCAATTGTTGGATTAGAGTTGTTAAAGAAAGTTAAAATTTACTAGAAATTTAAGGTTTTGATAAAATGGAGTTTTTGTAAGTATTGGATTTCTTATTGTGCAAGTCCCTTGGACGGTTGGACCTTTCTCGATCAAAATGTCTAAAGTGATGGTTTGGGAATGCGAAAGCCTATATGAAATTTAAGGGCTTGGTACATTGGACTTATCGGATGTCTGTCAGTGCATATCCCTCGAATTCCGGACCTCCTGCAATTAACTCATTTGAAACTATTTGATGATCAACTAGTTGAAATTGGAGGCCGTGGTAATCATATGAAGCTTTTGGATGCTGTCGGTTGTCATTGTCTGGTCACAATCTGATCCCGGTTCTTAGAAGAGTTAGATACCTCTCGGTGCAAGTACGTTAAAAGGCCTGACGAAGTTTATGAAGCCTTTGACTGCTACAGAAATTGCAAAATCTAGTGAGAATTCATGGCCCTGGATGCAAGTCCATTGAGAGGCTAGATCTTTCAGATTTAATCGTCTGGAGTTCGCTAAAATCTAGTTGAAACTAGGACTTGATAGATTGGATTCTTGGAAGAGTTTGATAATTTCTTGGTGCCCGCTCTGTGAGATCCACCGACTATGTGATTTGCATGATCGCTATTCGCTATTGTCCGAATCTGCAAGTACAACTGAATTTGTGAGCTTCAACAGCAGCCCGAACTGCATCAGCCTACCCCAAACAAGGGGAGGCATTGTCTGGCGGGTTGCACGTGGGTTTCGTCCAGACCAATTAAAATCTATATCTAACTGGGCTTTGCAACTTTAAGTCGAAAACAAATCATTTCTTTAAATTTTGACTAACCCATGCGAGCGATTCAATCTAGTAAATATGAATTAAAAAATTGGTTTTTGACACCGCTACTTAGACTCAGTGACCCTTATCACAAGAAACATTAGAATAGAAACAATCATACAAGAAAAAACCAGCAAAATCACTCACTATCGAGCACGCCAATCCTCAATCATGGATTCAAAGCAGCCTTGGTCGAGCAAGAGCATACAACAAGCAGTCCTCAGATGCTTTTAACCTCATCAGGAACTGCTTCCTTCAGAATAAATGACTCAAACATAGTTTTCACTAGGAATTACAGCAGCAGCAACCCTATTCATTTAGGGGTTAACTTGCTCATGTATCGCCTTATTCCCTTCCTTTCAGCTATTGCATATTGTAGCAGTCGACCCAAGTTTCAACGGTACAACTTTCAAGCTTTTCCGTTTCTTCATCTGTAGGGCTCACTATAACTCTTGATCCCAGTGTTCAGCTTATCTTTGTACTTTCAGCAGACTTAAAATTCTCTGCCACTCTTGTTCTGAGAAAGGATATTAAAAGAATTGTAACTCAAAATTCTCTTCAAATTATTCCTGAGCAAATTTTAATTTCTTAGCGGGGTTTTTTTGTGTGAAATTGGTCCAACAGAAGAATATTGATTCGGTTTTATCTGTTTCAGACAGTCATGTTCTTTTTTGTCATGATTATTCAAGCATGGCAATTTTATGCTAGGCAAGGTAGATTTGTTCCATTAATTAGCAAGTTATTATCTCCTGTAATACTTAATAATACTTTGGTCCTCTTGATCAACTAAACATGGACCAAAGGCCAAAAATCAAATTATTAATGGAGAACCATAGGAGGTGGTTGAGGTGTGAGCTAAAAATGAAATCATCGTGCAGATGGAACATCCTGTTGAGAAGACATTCCTCAGCATACATTTCGTCTGAGGCGAGAAGGCCTTGACCGACCATCATATTCCACACAATTTACTGCTCTAATCGTCTCCTTCATGTGGCATAGTTGTGAGCATGTCAAGAAAGAACCCAAGCAGAGACACAATTGAATAGTTACTCAGATCAATCAAGAACTGCAACTATCTTGGTTCACCTTATGGAATTGTGAAATCCTACTTTAAGAGATCCACATGATTTTTATTCACTGACATTGTGAGTGGCGTGTCATTACGCAACTACGAAATTGCAAAGAAGCTGCAGCAGGGGAAGCACTTACATGGTATGACTGGAGATGGCGTGAATGAAGCCCTTGCTTTGAAGAAGGCGGACATTGGGATTGCAGTTGCTGATGCCACTGATGCTGCTAGAAGGGCTTGGACATTGTCCTCATTGAAACGGGCTTGAGTGTCATTATAAGCACTGTGCTGTCCAGCTGGGCTATATTTCAAAGAAAGAAGGATTACGTTGTATTTGGATTGTGTTTCCAATGGATAATGCACCGAGGCTCTGCATATTGCTATTTGTGTTCCTAGCTTACTATGAGCTTTACGCCGTCTCCATTACAATTGGTATTGCGGTAAGTGTCCTACCTTAGATGTAGACTCAAGCTAATAAAATATTCCCTTATGAAAGTTCATGCATCCAGTCTTTGGCAGTTTGGCTTTATGTTCGTTGCTTTGATCTGGAAGTCTGACTTTGCGTACCTTATGGTTTTGATCATTGCCATATTAAACAATGACAAGAAATGATGGTTTTTTTTTTGTTCATGTACTCCCGGTTTTCAAAATAGCCGAAAAGACCAGTTTGACAAGTTTTTTATACCAATCTTAGGAACGATCGTGACAATCTCCAGAGATTAAGTGAAGCCATCTCCCTAGCAAGATAGCTGGAAGTTGAAAGATAATTTTGCCCCCGGAATTGTTCTTGGAGGTTACCTGGCACTAATTTTGAGCCATAAATGATGCAGACTTCTCAGTAAGAATCTGTTTCTAGTGCGGTCTTCTACTTCTGTCTCTCGTGTATATCTTTTGTTGAATTATTGGAATGAGAAGTAATTAAACATCGCCACCTTATTCTATGGTGAAGGAGAATTTCAGTGTTAAATCAATCAGATATAACCCTGATGAAATGATGGCCCTATACTTGTGAGTGGGTATAGTTAGCCACGCTTTAATCTTTGTCACATGAATAAGCAGCCAATCCTATGTTGAACGCCTGGGACTTTTCAAGGTCAGCGCATTCGTAGTTGCTCAGCTGGTACGAATTTTTCGGTGGTCATAGTCTGTTCACTTTCTACTGGCTTCATAAGTCTACTGCAGAACCTTCTACTCACTAATTTGATTGGAGTCCGGTTGAAGTGAGAACCACAGATTTATTAGCTTTCATTGATGGTGGTTAAAAGTCCTCAGAAAAGTTTGGACAGCAATAACTTAATCACCATTCAACAAAATGCTTCCCTGACGCAAAATATTTTATGGACAGGTTGCAACAATTGTAGCGGTTTTAGGCAAATTGTGGTTTCACGAGGATAAAAGGAACTGGACGGGGTTGGGCCAGTGTCATCTGGCTTTACAGCTTGGTGACATCTGTTCCGCTTGATACTCTTAAGTTTGCGATCTGCTACCTTATGAGCGGGAGAGCATGAATTCTCTTTTGGAGAACAAGGTATTTCCACGGAGAAAGAGGCACCGCCACGGATTATGTATTATGAAAAACTCCGCATTCTGTTAATTTTGGACAATTTTATCACGCAGACTGCCTTTACTTGTAAAAAAGACTATGGCAAAGAAGAGCTCAGTGGGCAACTGCACTATTGCGATAAGCGAGCGATGGAACAATAATATAGACAAAAGAAGAAAATAAATTGGACACTAGATTTAAATGACCTACGTCCACAAGAAGAGCAATAGCGAATTTTACTATAGATCAAGCGATATAAGGATATTATACACTCAAGTCACTCAAACACTTTCTCGGTGTTTCCTAAACCCCAATTTAACCCCAAACCCAACTCACCGCACAAAATTACTGCACATTCAAACTCAAAACAATACACTCTATATTTTTTCAAAGCTTCGTGCGGAATCTAGCTCGGTGGACGTGCGGCTTCACGCTCACTTCTTCTATGTAGGGTTTCTTTCTGCCACTCACGCCAAAAACCCAAAGAAGGAAATTATATCAGTTTTTATATGTGTGTCCAGGTCAAAGTTTGACCTCGGCCCACTACCATATTTGGATTCTTACACAAGCAGAAGACTTCACGCCAAGGTGCAGTGGAATTCAGCCATCGACGTGGAGTGTGTGCGCGACCTTGGGCCCCACCAACTTCCTCTCTCTTTTTGGGTCAAAAAGTGCTATTTTATTTATATTATAGCTGGTCTCAGCCCCACAATTGACGCATCATTACATAATATGGCCCATAGGCCTTGAGGGGGAGAAAACGTCCAGTTGCAAGGGAGGCTTTTACTTCTTTTTTGTTGCGCAGCCCAATCCGCAGCTGTGTTTGCGGCCCGCGAACAATAGCGCAGATCCATGTTCGGAAGTTGCTGCAGAAGTTCAAGGCACTTTGTCCAGCTCGCACGTGTTTCCCAGGTAAAGTCTTTCTTGTACTTTAGGGATTGCACGAGCCCTCTGCAATCGGTTTCAACTGAAGCTTCTGCTATCTTTTTCTGCTTTATATACTCCAAGGCTTCAAGCACAGCTAGGGTTTCAATGTGAAGGCTTGACACTGCCCGAACCTGCTTCGCGAAGCCATCCACGAGGCTATCAGAGAAATCTCGAACTACACCAGCCACGGCACCTTCCGTTGACCCCTCACGGATGGATCTGTCCACGTTTATCTTCAAAGAACCAGCTACCGGAGCTATCCAAGTTGGAGATATTTCGTTTTCCTCTTCTGTTCTTGCTTGCACATGCCCGAAACCCCATTTTTTTTTTGACTTTTTTGCTGAAATCGGGCCAGATCTACTACTTTACAGGCATCTGGCTTGGTTCCCCGAATATGCAGTTGTTGCGCTCCTTCCACACCTGCCATAGGATATTTGAAATCATTTCCAGAGAAGGTAGGTTCGAGTCGTTGTTGATAAACTTCGCTAGCCATACATCAATTCGTGTGACCTCTTGGCCGATCACTTGTAGGTTGATTTCCGTGTGGCTCCATACCCATGTTGTCCAGGGACAAAGAAGATGGAGGTGCTCGACCGTTTCCATACTCTCTCGGCAAAGATCGCAAATCAGATCAGGTAAAATCTTTCGTTTCCATAGATTCTCCTTGGATGGGACGGCATTTTGACAAACATTCCAAATGAAAATCCTGACTTTAGGACTAGTTTGCATCTTCCATATAGCATTCCATAGCTTTCTTGGTGTTTGATGGGATGAAGATGGGTTTTCCTTTGCAGAGGATGCCGTTTCTCGTTCTCTTAATGTATTATAACCACTTTTGACTATAAATGCCCCGTCCTTAGATCCTGTCCATATCAGTTCATCTTTTGAAATTTGACGGTTAATTGGAATGGCAAGAATCTCCTGAGTTGTTTGTTCATCAAAGAGGTTGTGCAAGAGTGATGCATTCTACTGTTCTGTTTCAAAATCCATCAGCTCACAGACTTTTTGTGGGTCATTTCGATTCTGGTCCTCCTATTAGTCACCTCTTCAGCCATTTATCTGTTCTAATGTTAACGTTTTGCCCATTTCCGATCGACCATCTCACTGAATCCATTATGGCCTCCCTTCCCGATAGTAAACTTTTCCAGCCCCATGACGGCTTAGTGCCTTGATTAGCATGCCAGAAGTCTTTGTGATGGAAGTAAAGCCCTTTTAACAGTTTGCTCCACAAGGCAACCAGATTTTTAACCAACCGCCACACTTGCTTACCCAAAAGGGCTTTGTTTACAGTAGTTAAGTCTCTAAATCCCATACCTCCCTTGTCTTTTCTGTTTTTCATGATATCCCATCTCTTCCAATGCAAACCAGCTCTTGTCTCGCTGTTTTTCCACCAAAAGTTGGCTATTTTCCTCTCTATAGCCTTACAAACTGAAACTTGAATTTTGAAAACTGACATGGCATATTAAGGTAATGCCTGCACCACTGATTTCAGGAGGATTTCCTTACCTGCTTTTGACATAATTTGCTCATTCCAGCCTTCCAATTTCATATTTACCCTATTTAAAATCCAAGCAAACACCTGTTTTTTTTTTTTTTTTATGTTCCCCTATCATAAGGGATCCCAAGGTATTTGCCAGTCCGATCAAGCTTAGGAACCCTCAACTCCCTTTTCATGTTATCCCTTAATAGTTGGGGACAGTCTCTACTAAAGAAAATACCAGACTTGTTCAGGATTACAGCTTGTCCCGATGCATAACAATACTGGTTTAGAATTGACGCAACATTTTGACATTCCTTTATGGATCCATTCAAAAAGAATATAGAATCATATGCAAATAAAAGGTGAGTCAAAGTAGGACATAATCGATTCAGCCTAATCCCCTTTATACTTCCATCCTGAAGAGCTTTTCCCATCAAAGAAGATAAACTATTTTCCATCAAAATGAAGAGATAGGGTGATAAGGGGTCCCATTGCCTTATACCTCCGGTAGGGTTGAAAAAAGGAAGAGGTTCACCATTCAATTTGATGCTGAAGGTAACTGTAATGACACATTGCATTATCCAATTGACCCATTTTGCACAAAAACCCATTTTCAACAAGCATCCTTCCAGGAAATCCCATTCAATGTGATCGTAGGCCTTTTGCATGTCTAACTTCAGCATAGCTTGAAAATGTTTCTTCTGTTTTCTCATCCTCAATTGATGAAGCACCTCCTACACAATATAAATGTTGTCTTGAATTTGTCTCCCACTAACAAAAGCACTTTGTCCCCCTGAAATCAGCATAGGCAGCCAACGTTTAAGTCTATTTGCCAAAACCTTCGATATTATTTTATATGAGAAGTTGCAAAGGCTAATAGGGTGATATTGGTCAATTCGTTCTGAATGAGGTATCTTGGGAATTAGGGCTATATGTGTCCTATTTAGTGCCACCAACTTTCTCTTCACGTGCAGACTCCATGAGGAAATTCGCTTCTTATACGTGTGCCCACTTGGGCCCACGGCCAAATTCCTTTTTCAACTTTATTTCCTCTCTAGTAAATCCGTCGCGAGTCCAGTGAATCTCAAATTCGAGTCATAAGTTTAACATGCAAGAGGACTCTGCACGGCCTTTGGCCTCCTAAAACCAGCAACCTATTTTCTAACAAGAGTAGCTATAGGGAGCTTTCAGAGATTGCAGAGCAAGCCAAGCGACGAGCTGAGGTTGCGAGGTGAGCACCTGGATTTTCATACTTCAACGCTCGTAAGAAAATGGTGTTATTTACTGAAAAACATAGTTCCACCTTCTTTTCACCAAAAAAAAAACATAGTTTCACCTTCTTCGCTTCCGTACCTGTTTGCTTGCCTAATAACTGAAGTTCAAAGGCCGTGCTGTATTTAACTGAGTTTAGGCGCCTTACTCTCTCGAAACAGAGTTTAAACCATTCGCTGCTAGCAATTCCTTTTCACTGTTTAAGTCCTACATGTGATGGTAAGACAAAGTGAATCTGTTGTTGCAGGCTTCGCGAGCTACACACTCTGAAGGGCCATGTTGAATCCGTGGTCAAGCTCAAAGGCCTGGACATCGATTCCATTCAGCAGCATTACACATTCTGAAGGGCTTTTCATTCGAAGCAGAGGAGATCATATCGTGAGAAATGGAAAGTGGTCTTAAGGATTATGATGACGAAGAAGCCTATTAAACTTTTATTAGTCTATAGGACGACAGAAACCGATGTCGCTAGCAGTCAGGGTCGTAGATTTTTGCAGTGACCAGTTTAATGCATGAGGGCCGCTTTCTCTTTGACAGAATGAGATTTAACTTTTCGTTTCAAAGTAGCCATGTTTAAGTCGGTTGGTGAATCTTACTTGGATCTTGATGATTATGTTTAGCTTGAAGCATGATCTTGTCAAAAATTCTCGAGTGATCTGCCTGGTGTAAGGAAAAAAAAAGTTTTTGGCGTTTAGTAAGTCTTTTTGGTCAAATAAGTGACTACCAAAAAAGGTTTCACGTGAATCTCCACGTTTCTCTTTTTCCTTTTATGTGCAGCCGAAGTATTGATGAATTATAACGAGAAAAGACGTGCCTTTTAAGGATTTATGCTTTTTTTTTTCCTAGTTAACAAATAACAAATATGAAATATTTTCTCACACTTAATCCTTTAAAAGTAGATGGAAAGACACATTATTTGTACGAATTGTAAGATGGGGAGTGGTTGTGAAGGTCAAAGAGCTTCTAACATGGTGAAGGAGGTAAAAATGGATCGAATTGTGCACCGAATAAGTAGACAGTGATTTTGTAATATATATATGTAAAAGTTGGAATTAATTCACGAAGTCATATAGTAGCGTTTTAGCTTTAGAACTCTAAAGTTAAGCATGCTTAGGTGGGAGCACTATCCACCTGTATGCCAAAAGGCAAAACTATAAGGCTTAGTTATGGGACGAGTCAAAGCGAATAATATCTTAGTGAGTTAATCCAATAATGTCACAATACGGTATTGGAGTAGGACCCCCTTTAGTAGGTATGTGGTTCATAAATGAATTACATGGAAGTTGGTAGGCCTATAACAATTAGATTCGATGAGAGCAAGGAGTGGTTGTTGGAGCCAGAGGGCGTGGACAAGGAGTGGCTTCTAGTAGGTTTCTAAAATAGTGAAGAGAGCAAGAATAAACTGAACTATGCACCAAATAGGCGAAGAGATACTCTAGAATAAATATGTCAAAACTTAAATTAATTCATGGAGGCGCATTTTGAGGTAATGACAATACTTAGTTTTCAAACTCCATAATTAAGTGCGCTCAAATGGGAGCACTACCAACATGAATGATCTCTTGAAAAGGTGTCCGCCTGTACATCAAAGGACAAGACAGTGAAGCTCAGTATGAAATGAGCTAAAATGGACAAATGAGTTAATCTATGGAAGCCACACGAATAGTCATGTATTATAAATGTACTATAAATAGATGTAACTTTAATATGAATTAACATGCTACTAACTTAATGATTGCAACTTTTGACCGAAAGACACTATTTACTAATTAATTTTAGAGTACAATTATTTATGATATAAAATAGACAACAATAAATTGAGCGACAAAACTTAAAGTGGCTTGACATGTTGTGGCTCATGATCATGAGATCTATATGATAGTAAGAATAGATAAAAATATGTTGAAAACACATTATATTTTCATACGTAGTAGATATTATGCAGATTCAAATCAGCCCTTTTAAATTCTTTCAAACATATGATGGTGAAAAAGTATGAGAAAAGACAAGAAATTTTCATTTCAAAACAGAAAGTAAAACAATTTCCAAGTTCCAAAAGAACGATATCACAATTAGAGCAATTTTCAAGAAAATATAATAAAGTTTATAGAGAAATATTTGGTACCATTATAATTAGCAAGAGAATCACCAATAAGCTTAATAAGTTTATAGAATAATCTTTAAAGAATTATAATTTACTCAAAATGTTAAAAGGATAAGAATGTAAGCCATGAAAATGGTATTGAAGATCTCCGTAGATAGAATCAAGAATACATATAATCAAGTAAAAGAAATTTATGCATTCGATTTGGAATCCATCGTTTTTGATGCAACAATAATGATCTAAAGCTTAAGTGCTTCTTCGCTATTGTCTTTTATATCATTGGCTCAATGAGACTACTTCTCACTCTCAGCATTTAGTAAACACTCCTTATAGAGTTTTAAATAATATGCCCTCTCATTACAAGTCGAGTTGTATTCGGTTCATACTAACCACTCCCATATTAGACCAACTTAGAATCCTTATATATCACATTATTAGATTAATCCCATAAAAATATAAATTATAATATTAATTAATGCAACTAACAACATAAAAACTTTTACAGTTATAAACACAACCCCATATAGCTTATGTTTATATTAGCATGGTGTTGTATTAACATATGTGCAAACTGTTGAGAAAATATAAGTTTATTAGCAGGATAGTGGGTGTCAATAAGATTGCATCATAAATTATATATTTTAATAAAACATTTTCCATTCTTTTAATTCGGAATAATATCCAGTTTAAATAGGAAATTAAATTAACTAGAGTTTAACCTTAGCATCACAAAAGAGATTATTGGACTTAGTCATGCATAATTGCATGTATAATTATATATCCAACCATGTATTTCCTAAAACAGATTTTGAATTTCTAATGTCAAAGCAACATAATTTACAACCAAATAGTTAGAAATTCGCTCTAAGCGTAATGTTATCTTTCAACTTCTCTTTAGCTTTCAATGGTCGTAATGTGTGATGGGAATAAGGCTCATCAGTCATCATTTTGGCCCCGGCTACCCCAACATATTCACCCTGGTCTGTATCGTTCTCGTATCGCTCCACAAGGGTTACATCATGTTTTCCATGCTTTCTTTCTCTTTCAAAATGTTTTCATGCTTGGTTGTTGCCAAGTGGACAAGATCATTAATTTATCGTCCTACCATCTTTTCTCTGATAGAAAACTTCAAACCTGCCAGAGCTACATCCACAAGGGATTTTTCCAGTAAAGGCAGAAGGCATCGATTCCTTGCCTTTTTGAACCGAAATATGAACTGATCTATCAACTCATCATTTTACTGCTTCATAGACACATCAAGGATGGATCTCTGGAATTGTTCATGAAATAATCTTTCCATTTATTCCCATGAATAGACGGAAATTGGTGGCAATGCCACATATCGAGTAAATGCAGTCATGGATAATGACAGGTAACAACCTCAACTTCCAGTAATCAGCATATGCTGCATCATCACATTGCACAGTACATCGACCGATATGTTCCAATGTCGACTGGTCAACCTTGCTAGGAAAAAGGGGTGAACCGTGTTATTTTGAAGCTGCTTGGATAAGGTATTATGTTGATCCAATGTAGAAAAGGTTTTCTCTAAACAGGTCTAACATATCGTGCGTCTTCATGCCCATATTGCCGTATCGCCTAGTCATACATCCACTGGGCATTTTGTTGATTTTGCGCAGGTATTATCACAGCAGGTGCTACAACGGGTTATGGTCCAAGATAGGGTTGTGACGGGAGTTATTGTTGTGGCACTTGTGATTGAAGTGGATGTTGTATTCCTGCCCCTAGGTGGGGTGGGTGGTCTCCTTAGATTGTCGATGACAACATTCGGCCTGTATGGAATTAGGCGCCAGAATAGTCCGAGGCATCAAGCTGGAGATGCCGTCGACAACTCAGCGCGTCCAACCCTTTCGTCAGCGGGCTGTGGTGGTGAATTATTCCCACCAGTATAAATGGTATCGAGTTGACTCCCTGTACGACGTGTTGGTTTATTTCCTCATATCATCAACACTGATTCTACCGTGTATGCCGAAAAGATGTTTGGTCGGAATTTTCCAAAATGAAATATCTTTCATCAAAGGTTGTTCTTCAATTATAATGTGAGGAAATTAAGGTTCTGTGCTAATTTTGTATAGAAAATATTACAAACAAACAAAAATCAACTTCTTCGATCCAAAAAATATTGTACAATCTCAAATCAAGTCGGAATTAAATCGACGACAGGGCTTGAAAATTATGAACTCAATAACGTCACAAGGTGTGCAAACAAATTATATGAAATTTAATCGATGACACAACTCTCACCATACGAAAGATATATGTAAGAATTTAATCAAGTAGATCTTACAATATGTAAGGTCTATATAGCCTGTGTGCATAAAAGTGAAACCAATTGTTAACTGAAACGTGATGAATCAGGGTAGTTGAACAGCATGGCCTCGTGAAAATTTGTACTGAGGAACTTCAACTTTTATGTTTGACGCTGGTTTTAGAAAATTGAGTCCAGTTTTGGAAGCTCGCTAAGCTTTGCTTGGTAAATATGATCAGAAATTATTGGAAAATAAATTTACCATGCTCTATAATCACTATTACATGATGACTAGGGTCAAAAAATAAAATGTAAGAAAGCTTTTTAAATCGTTGGGAATGATAAGCTGTTAGTGACTGTCATCATATATTAGAATTTTTTGTTTTGAACTATATTAGAGCTTCTCACACTTAATAATTTCAAAAGTGACTTAATCATTGATGATTGTTTTGGATGGGTTGGTTGCAAATAATGTTGGAGCCATAGTATCGAAAGTGTGAATTGTTTGATGATAATATTATTCATGTCTTTAACCCTTTTCCTGGACTCAAGATATTCTCACCCATTATATGTAGTTAGAATAAAATAGATAAAATAATATACTTGCAACATCTAAAGTAATCTGAGAGAGAGAGAGAGAGAGATAGACAGAGAGAGAGAATTATTTTACAAAAAAAAAAAAAAAAATACTTTTCGTCTCGTCTCTATACTTTTACTTTTATTTTTGCTTTGTTTTCTAATCAAGTTCTTATATTTTTAATTTTAATATATATATACTTGAAACATCTGAAGCAATCTGTGAGAGAGAGACAGACGCAAGAGCCAATTATATTACAAAAAAATTTACTTATCGTCTCTATACTTTTACTTTTATTTTTACTTTGTTTTCTAATCAAGTTCTTATATTTTTAATTTGTCTAATGAGGTCATCTTACTTTTTTCACAATTTTTTTAATCAAATCCTTTTGACATCAAATTTGGTTGAATCTAGCTAACATGACCATCAAGTGATATCGTAATGAGTACGATGTGATTAAAAATTTTCCAATGTAGTCATCCACATGAGCGTCAAAAATGGGTAATGAGTCATACTTCAATACTATCTATATTGGCTATTTTTCCACACACACGCATCCATGTGTGCATCTATATATTTTTTCACATCATACTTTGGGGTCATTTGATGCCACATCTCCCAAATTTAGTTTTATTTTGTGTCATATAGACTTGATCTAAAAATTTGTGAAACTAGAGCTACTTGATTGGACAAACTAAGTGTACATAAATTTGTCTAGAGAAAGCATGGAGTATGTAGACGATAGATAAGATTTTTCGTCCACTTTTTGTGAGGTTTACAACTGTTAATGCATTTTATTGCCATTGATTTCTTTTTGAGATTTTGAAATACATAAATGTTATTTTTTAATATTTTAATTACATGTAGATTCAACTTTTAATTCCCTCCAATGAGAGAGTGTGTAAATACTTCAAAATAGTAGGGTGATGCTTATTTCATAGGTAAAAACTAGCGAGTTGAGTTACATTTCTTTCATAACTGAGAATGTTACCCACTCCATTGAGATTTACTTGACCTAAATATTTTTCTTTAGACATTTAGGTTGCATATGGAAAAAATTACTAGCAGGCGAAGAAGTTGCTAAACTATTAAGGAGGTAACGGTACCTTTTGTTGATGAAAAGTGTCTACCAGGGCTGACCCCTGGGCTGCATTGGTCCAAGCGTGGGCCTGGGCCTTTTGTTTTTTGTTTTTTTTTTAACTCTAAAAATATAACTTTTGAAAAAAAAAAGTACAAGATTTAAATTTAAAAATTACGTTATTGAAAAAAATTGCATGAAATTGAAATACAATATTTGTTTATGCAATATCAAGAACAATGCATCAAACATTTCAAGTATGCGGCAATACTATACTATAAAATTATTTAAGATTTGATATTAGGGACAATATGAATAGAGTCTGACGCCCCATCTAGCTTCATCCACGTAACCAAGACAGCAGACACAACAGAAAAGACAAGTGGAATGTCCAGTAATATTCATGGCCAACCCTGTTGCCTTGAAGAAGGAATCACCGCGGGAAGTGGCCAAAGGGTCAAAAGCACGTTACTTAGGAAGCAAAGAAAGCACTTCCGCAAGCAATTTCTTCCCTTCGAGGCTTTGGGACACCGCTTTGTATGACTCAATCAAGAGTCTGGGGAATCGTTTGGTGAAGTAAGCCTCAAAATCACTAGAATCTGATCCGAGGATCGCCTATCAGAATCATCAAAGCAATAAAAGATATGAGCATTGTACGCATGCGGCTGTAAATATCACCACTATTCGAGAGAGAGAGAGCGAGACAGTACCTCAACATGTTTTGAAGTACCCACGAGGTGATTGAACTTATTTCGCACGACTCTTAATAAGTCTCTGACACTACTTCCATCATAAAGCTTACGTCTGTGTAGACGTAGGTCATTCATAACATCTTCATCTATTTTCTTAATCCAATCCTCATCAAAAACCAATTGCGCAATGTTCTCCAATTTTTTGGGAAGATCTGAATTGCCTTTCCCAGCTTCAGCTTTCAATTCCACTTTATGAGTGACGACCCTGATGCTTTAAGAGGAACCGATTTGGCTTTCTTAGCTTCCGCTTTTACTTTGATGTTGACGTCATGAAGAAATTTCAGTCTTATATATGAACTCCAAAAAAATGGATGGTGAAGCACTTCCGATGCCTTTAACCTGCTAGTCATAAAAAAATAATTTATTATTGACCCAACATTTCAAAGAATCAATTACACGAACAATATTGAAATAGACACCACCGATGGTGGCAGCATTGTTGGTTGGGCACTGGTTCCTTTCATGAGAGGTCCAGCGTTCGATTCTCAGCGTCGTCAAGCGACTTACCCGGTAGGCAAGGGTGGTGGTGACTCTACCTATCCCTAGAGTTTATTCCGCCGCGAAGCAGTGAATGAAAAAAAAAAAAAACAATACTGAAATAGACCGACTTCTTGACTTTAAAAGCATCGCAAGTTTGGCATTCATGCAATCTTTAAAATAATTAAAATTGCATTAGCTCAATGAAAGAGTAACCAAAATGTCTGAAAACTTCCATGAAATTCACAATTCACGAATCCGGGATGAAGGCAGTAGTTATTTGACTACAATAAGAACCTAGGAATTATTTACTCCGAGTATTTTAAATTAGAAATCTAATCATCCTGTCCCTAGGATTCTTATTTCATAGTGAGCGCCATATGCTAAAACCCCTAGAATCTTCACACGAAATCCTCTTCAGTGCACGTATAGCAAATCTAATATTACACTAGGAATGATTGGAATTTATTTGTTCGTGGGTGGGTAACAAATTTATACCCCTAATAACTAGGCTTCCAACAATGATCATCTAACGTTGGAATATCACAATTGTCAAAGGCATTTAGGTTATCACATGGTCAACCTTTTCTTCGGCTTCTATTGTCAATTTCCAAAAGAAATAAGTGGGATCTACACATTTTTTGCTCATCAAGTAGAACCCCACAGCAAGAAAGATATTTAAGCCATGGTTGATGAGTTTCAGGGCGCCTTTAATGCTCATGAGATTAAGTGATGCAGGAAAGTGGAAATCGGTCAACTAACAATGGTTGTAAAATCTATAAAATGGCAGAATGGAAAACGTAGTGATGCAAAATAACAATGACAATATACACTCACCTCGATTCGGGATCTTGGCTTAGCAAACGTGAAATCAAATCGTGAGCTTCTGGCATATCTTTCACCAAGGATAGGTTTGGATTGTTGAAAGCAATGTTGTCACCAAATAGATGTTTTCCACAAGTGACGCAAAAGAACAAGACACACCCTAAACTAAACAAATCCATTACCTGTGTTTGGCGCCCACCATCACGAGACACTTCAGGTGCTTGATATCCTTTGGTTCCACAACCTGCAAGACAGACAACGAAGATCAATAAAAGAGCCCTCATCACTTGGACAAAATATAGATGGATATGATAGATTCACCAATCAATGAAGGGAGACCATGGCAAAGACTATTAAATCTCCACAAGCTTTACCACGACATAAGAAGCAATACAAAGCAACCTAACTTCCAGCATAACAGTCTTCTTTAAAAGAAGAAATTGTTCTAACAAAGTAAAATTATAGGTCTAATATTTTTAGCCAGGAATCCGAAGATGATTTACCACTGTATAGATTCAGATTATGCACGGATCAATATTGAAGAAAAGAAGATCAAGGGTCTGAATAAAGCTATCATGAGCACTTACTAGTGGCATGATATCTCAAGGAAGATCTATACTTAGGAAGGCATCTGCTCATGCCCATATCAGATAGCTTAGCACGAAATGGATTCTTAGTAATCAATACGTATGTAGGCTTTTAAGTCCCGATGGATTATTCCCAAGCTATGCAATTGGCTGAGTCCTTTTACCATATCCCCGTATCATAATATAAAGAAGACATCACGACTTCAATCAAGAATGTATCTAGAACCAAATAGTATCCTGGCCACTCAAAGGCATTGGATACATAAGCCATATCCTTTTGGAAATTAAGGAGTTTCTCTAACACACTAAGACCTAGTAAGGATGCCAAAAGTACATGTTGACACCTAAATTTTGGCAATTTATTTAAGTGTTTATTAATTGCATTAGAAAATTAGGGATTAATTTCCAGCTCCTTAACAAATTTTTTTTATCAAAATTGCATCACATATAGACATTAAGAGTATTTGTGTCACTGGTTTTAAAATTTATCAAAAAAAAATATAATTAATTTTTCTTTTAAAAGATTCGGAAAAAAAAAAGTCGGGTCGGGCTGGATCCAACCTAGGCCCGACCTGCTCCTTTTCTCTTTCTCTTCCCCTGCGCTGGGCTCAGCCCGGCCCAACCCCTTTTTCCCTTTCAGCCCGCGAGCGAGGGTCTTCCTCTCTCTGTGTCGGTCTTCGAAGACCTGCAAAAAAAAGAAAGAAACAGAACAGAGGGAGCGGCAGAAGATAGGGGTGAGCAGTGGTCTAGGGTTGACCCTGGACCGACCCTGGACCGGCCCAACCCTGCCGGTCCTGGTCTGATTCCCAAGGGTATTGGGTCGGTCCTTGGTCCTGAAATTCCAGGACCGACACTGTGCGGGTTAGTCCTCGGTCCTGAGAGTTTTGAGTCGGTCCAACCCTAGACCAACCATATATATTATATTATATTATTTATAATTCTTTTATATATTCAAACCTAAATAAAATTTATATTATATTATATTATTTATAATTCTTCTATATATTCAAACCTAAGTAAAATGATGTTAAAGCTATCGACTCCTCAGGCTCACAGTTATGGACAGACAGCATCCAATTCCAAAAGGGGTGAAGTTTACGCCGTAAAGGTCTTCACGGCCTCCTCCTCCACAGTCTAGAGTACGTTCTTCACTGTGAGGACCAATGACTCCTCACAATCACGGACTCGCGATGTCCAAAACGGCGTGAAGTTTACGCCGTAAATCTCCTCATGGCTTCCTTCCCCAAAGTACGTTCTCTTCCATTTTGTCTTTTTTGTTCTTCAATTTGCCAAAATCAAAAGTAGCAACATCCCGCTCGCCGCATTGTGGACTCTATCTTGTCCCATATCTCGATGAGCAGTTATCAAGCACGAAATTTTTATTATTGTGTCATCTTAAATTTTTTGAATATGTATTGGTATTTATAGTTTAGTTACACAATGCCGTATTGTGGATGGATGTGTAATTTGAATTTGTAGATTTACTTTTTTAAGGAGTATAAAAAACAAGATGAAAAAAATTATCAATCGATATCGGATTGACCCTGGAACTGAACCGAACCCATTGGATCGGTCCGGTCCTTGGTCCTAGGCTCAATAGGGTCGGTCATCAGTCCTAAAAATTGAGGACCGACACTGTACGGGTTGGTCCTAGGGTTAAGGGGTGGCCCGGACCAACCCGGACCATGCTCACCCCTAGCAGAAGACAGAGCAGAAGAAGGGGGAAGCAATGAAAGCTTGGCTGCGGCTGGGCAGCACCTGCAGTCGACGGAGCCCAAGAAAACCTGTAGCCGTTATAGCTGAAAACAGACCGAACTCCGTCCTGAGGAGAAAACCGGGTGCAGGCATATATAGAGGCAGGGAGGCTGGACTGACCGAGGACAATTTGAGCTGAAGATGGAAAGGAAAGAGAACTGGCACGGCAGGACGACGACCTGCAAAAGGGAAAACAGAAGCATAAAACAGAGAACCCGAGCAGACCAGAAAAAGGGGGAACAAAAAGGGAGACCAAGCACAAAGAAAAAGCGGAGGAATAGAACCGAGAAGGGGGAAAAGGTGTCGTCGACGCTGCCCTACTGCCGTCCGAGCCGCCGCTGCCCTCCAAGCGCCGACCTACAGCACTCGCCGCCGCTGCTCCCGACGCCGAACCAGCCGAAGACAACCAGAGCCGCGAGAGAGGAGAGGAGTCGAGACAGTGAAAGCCGAGAGTGAACGAAGAACGAGAGGGAGCCTCGGCTGACCACTTGGCCACACGCGAGCTCCGCCCAACGACCCCTCCTGGTAGAAGTTCTCAAGCCCGAACTAGTAAGCTTCCGTCTTTACATTTGTTTGCTGCCCCTCTTGGGTACGCCGGGCTGGGGTTCGTGGCCATTCGGCTCACACGAACTCCGGCCCCTGTAGGTCTTTAGCTAAGTCACTGGGTGTTGTTGGATGTTTGCTGAGAATCCCGGCCTCGTTTTGAGTCCTGGTTGAGTCGGAAACCCTTCGCTCGAGGTCGCACGCCACTCGCTCGATGAAATGCTTCACCGAGATCTAGTTTTGCTTTTGCCCGTTTTGGCCAAAACTGAATGTCCACAGGTTGATTTGTTCTGTTGAGATGTCGTTTTTGTGATTAGCATTCCCCGGCGTTGGTCGTTCGGTCGTTTCGCTGCCACCGCCCCCGTCATCATTTACATTGTGTTGTGTTTCATGCTTTGTGGCCGACAATGGCCGTCCGATGACAAAAGAAAATCGACGGGGAGGTCGGTCGACGAGTGGTGGTCGGGGTGTACGACCGGTGAAGGGTAGTGGCTCGGCGGTGGCTTGAGCTTTGGTCGAGGTTTGTCTTAAAAAATGGGATCTTCGGAAGGCTGGAGCTCGGTGAAGGAGATCGCGCGAGGAAGAAGACCAAAGAAGAGTAAAAACAAAAACAAAAGAAAAAGCAAGAAAAAGAGTGCAGCCAAAAGTTTTTTTTTTTTTTTTTAAAGTAAAGAAGAAAAAGCAAGCAAAAGTTGCTTCGGGAAGGAGGAACGGCAGAAGAGAAAGTGCAGTAGAAGAAGACGAAATAGGGAAGAAGACAAAAGTTAAAAAAAAAGATATTAATTTTTTTAAAAATAATAATATGAAAAAATGTCTTTTTATCCTATTGGGTCGGATCCGCGTTTGGGCTGCGTCAGCGGGCTGGATTGGGTTTACCTGGTCCAAACCCATTTTCTTGAGGTATAATAATATTAAATATTAACAATATATTAAAAATTCAAAAAACTTCCAAAAAAAAGAAAATTAAAAAATTTCGAAAAATAACAAAAATTCAAAAAGATTTTCGAAAACTCAAAAAGCATTAAAAAGTTAAATCTTTTTCTTATAGATGAAACCGTCGTTTAAGAGATTCCTGCCTTCATCGGTGATTTACAAAAGTTTAAAGGATTTAGTGCTTACTGTATTTCATTGACCCAGCTGCCTGAATCAATTAGCCATGTAGAATCTCTAGAAGTCCTCGCACTGAATGATAGAGAAATAATTAAGCTTCCCTTGTTTGAAGAGTTAGGAGTGCTGCAATACTTGTCAATAAGTAATTATAGGTCAATATTGAGCTCGCCAATGTCTATGGGGACTTTGGCTTCGTTGGGTGAACTAGACCTATCAAACATCAGAATTAATGAATTACCTGATACTGTCAATGAGTCAAGTCTTTTAAGAGTGCTCAAAATTGATTCTACTTTTGTGAGAAAGCTGCCTCCCACTACATGAAAATTGAAGAGGCTTGAAGAGCTTCACGTTTCAGAATATTGGAGGGAAAAATTCTTAGACAAATTAAGATGCTTTCCGCATTAAGAGTCTTAAAACTTGGATACTTTCGGATTTGTGGTTTACTAGATAGCAATTATGGACTTCCCAATCTCCAAACACTTGATCTGCTTCATTGTGACCAGTTTCGTGAAGTGTCCGAACTTCCTTCTAGTTTAATAAGCCTATCTGTCAGTTCTAAATTGATGGACATGATCCCAGACATCAGTAGTCTGGTTAAGTTGGGGGAGTTATTCTTGAGTGAAGGATCCCAGGAACCGGTGTTACCAGTTCAAGATAAAATTGAGGAGAAATAATGCACTTTGCAGCTTGGGAATTTGTCAGACCTGAAGATATTGCAGTTATCTGCGTTAAAGATCCAACTACTATATGTTGGTTTGCATTACCTTTATAAGCTCAAGAAGGTTTGCACTATCTTTATAAGCTCAAGAAGCTCTCTCTTTGCTGCATTCATTTAAAAAAGCTACCATGACTTCCTTCAGGTTTATTCACTCTATCATTTCGCCATTACAAATCGCAGACAATGCCAAATCTTTCGTATTTGGTGCTCTTGTCAGAATTCGAGCTTTTCAACTGTGTAGTAATAGAAGTTCTAGGCCTCGGGAAGTTCAAATCATTGCGAGTTTTCAGAGTATCTTACTGCGATCTGCAGCAGGTGGATGAGCTGGAGAATCTGATCTTTTTAGCATCATTAAATGTTTCATGCTATCAAAGTCTTGAGTCTTGAGAGACTTCCCGATCTATTAAAATTGACGATGCTGAAAGACATTAAAATCGAGACAGTGATGGCAGGCAAATCTCGCTTATCGCATTACGTGTCTAAAGATCAAATTCTCTAGCTCATCAATTTTAATAGATAGGGAATCATGGGAATCATCAGACAGCCCTCGATTTTAATGTTTTTCAACATCGTTAGTTTTAATAGATCGGGAAGTCTCTCAAGACTTTGACAGTATGAAACATTTAATGATGCTATAAAGATCAAATTCTCCAGTTCATCCACTTGCCGCAGATCACAGTGAGATATTCTGAAAACTCGCAAGGATTTGAACTTCCCAAGGCCTGAATTTCTATTACTGCATAGTCGAAAAGCTCGAATTCTGACAGGAGCACCAAATACGAAAGATCTAGCATTGTCTGCGATTTGTAATGGCAAAGTGATAGACTGAATAAATCTGGAGGAAACCGTGGTAGCTTTTTTAAGTGAATGCAGTAAAGGGAGAGCTTCCTGAGCTTATAAAGGTAATGCAACCAATAGCTAGTAGTTGGATCTTTAATGCAGATAACTACAATATCTTCAGCTCTAACAAACTTCCAAGCTGCAAAGTGAATTCTTTTTCCTCAATTCTATCTTGAACTGGTAACATTGGTTCTTGGATCTTTAACCAAGAATAACTCCCCCAACTTAACCAGATTACTGATGTCTGGGATCCTGTCCATCAATTTAGAACTGACAGATAGACTTATTAAACTGGAAGGAAGTTCGGACACTTCACAGAGCTAGTCACAATGAAGCAGATCAAATGTTTGGAAATTGGGAAGTCCATAAATACTATCTGGTAGACCATAAATCCGAGATTATCCAAGTTTCAAGACCCTTAATGCGGAAAGTATCTTAATTTGCCTAGGAATTTTCCCCTCCAAACTCCGACATCCTGAAGCGTGAAGCTCTTCAAGCCTCTTCAATTTCCATAAAGCGGGAGGCAGCTTTCTTACAAAAGTAAAATCAATTTTGAGCACTCTTAAAAGACTTGACTCATTGACAGTATCAGATAATTCATTAATCCAAGTGCTTGATAGGTCTAGTTCACTCAATAAAGCCAAAGTCCCCATGGACGTTGGCAAGCTCAATATCGATTTATAATTACTTATTGACAAGTATTGCAGCACTCCTAACTCTTCAGATGGAGGAAGTTTAGTTAATTCTGTACCATTCAGTGCGAGGACTTCTAGAGATTCTACATGGCTAATTGATTTGGGCAGCTGGGTTAATGAAAGATAGTTGCAAGCACTGAATCTTTTAAGCTTTTGCAAATCACCGATGGAGGTAGGATTATCTTGAACGGCAGTTTCATCCATAAGAATATATTCCAAGGATGTGAGGGAACCTAGCTCATGGGGCAACTTTTTGAGTTCAGTGCAAAACCTTAAGTTCAGTGAAACCAAGCATCGCATACTTTTTACCGATTGACCAATTTAATCCAACCACATGCATCTTTCAAGAATCAATCTCTCTAAACATTTGAAATGAGTTAAGTCTGGATTTTTGATCAAGTGAACACAACCGATGAGGTTCAAAACTTTCAATTTCTTGGCTTTCTGTCATAAAGTAAAATAAGAAAATAGTTAACTTTTCCGCAACAATTTGACAAATGAAATTAAAAATAATATACTTCTCTACCTAGATTTGAATCCAACCATTCCATTTTTCAAGGACCATGCTCCGAGAAAGATCTAGAATAACCAACTCCTCCGAATCCAAATTATTAGCATGAAGATTCCAAGGACAACCTTGCCAATGGAGCCATCTTAAACTTGACAGACGCCCCTTAAAATTTCCAATGAGGTCCGCTTGGAATCTTATGCTCGACGTCCCCGCAAAATGTGCTGGTCCAAAGCTGTAATGTGACCGACAACCAAATTCTAGAACAACTCCCTTAAGTATTTATGTTCCTTGCACGTGGAATATAGGATTTGGGTTACCAAGGGATTTCAAACTAAAGAAATCATTTTATTAAGGATCAATTTATTTCACCAAAAAAAAAATGTTTTGAAAAAAATTCCTTGAAAATGCTTGCTTTCATCTCTCACAAAAACAAATGAACAATAAATATTTTTATTATTTATGAATATATATATATATATATATATATATATATATATATAAATTGTTATCAACAATGAAAAAATTTCATTGACTAATTATTTCAAAAAATGTAAATGATCATTTTCAGAAAAATATTTTTCAAATTTTTTATTTTTTGTGGAACATATACACCATAAGTATTTTTCCTCTATCAAAAGAGGAACATGAGTTGTAAGGCATACAATCGTAAGGTAAAAACAATGATGAAATTGTGTCTTACTTTTTCATTTTTGAGCACATCCAAGGCTCTCTTGTGACTCCACAGTCTACTGCACTTTTCAAGTTCAAGATTTTTAGGTAGGGCAATATCCCTACCTAGTTCTTGAAGTTTATCGTGCATCCATAGCTTACCATTCTCAATCTTAACAATGGACAAGTCCACGAGCACCTTTAATATTGATCCGCTTGTAGAACCACAGTCAGACCACAAGTAGCATGCAACACTTTCGTCCTCTCTAGAAATAAGCAATGTCCAGAAATATTTATCTTTGCTTCCTAGGTAATGCATCAATGATTACCTTCAATTTATGTTGAACTCATGGCTAAGGTTCTTTTTCCAATTCGTTTACTTTTTGCAACTTGTTTAATGTCTGCTCCCACTTGTCCTTGGTTTTAGAACATAGATACGATCAAACAACCTCAATTGTCGAAGGACGCTAGTCAATACTTGATACTATTTTTTCGGACAAAGTATGGAAGTCATTTAGAACATGCCTCTTCCTGAGGACATGGGTGTGGAAATTTAAGGGCATCACCTTTTTGCAAGCCCATGACCTTGTGAATTCGAGACCCTTCAAGCTCAGCTAAAGCTTGTACTTTTTTGGTGGTAATATGAAGCTCAGTCCTCTCTTCAAAAGAATGGATTTGTCTATGTGTTTCACCCAGAAGGTCAGAAAACAACTGACCTCATAAAATTTTTAAACCTACTTGATTTTTAAACCTACTTGTCTTTCTTCATATTCTCTAACGCTTTCTAAAAAGCTCCAGCCATCAAAGAGATGAAACATTCTTGTGCAGATGAGCTTTGCAATTGTGGTCTTCCCGGTGCCCCTTATGCCATGTATTCCTACTACACGAACATTGCTAGATTCCTCATCTAGTAATTCCATAACTCTTTCCACATCATGCTTGATGTCAACAAGGTATCTGTTCAACGCCCTCAACACATTTGCGACAAGTTCATCGATGAGTGAAGCATTTGTGCCAGAGCTGTATCACTCGTGCCCATGGGGCACAAGTCACACGCATAGAGATTAATGTAAGTCCAACAATGTCGAAACTCTGAAGTAGTTAGCAAGAAAAAGACCACTCTTTCCTTTACAAAACTATCATACATCGATCAGCTTTAAACAAACAGGCCACGCAATTAGCTGCACGTGTTTTTGCTAAATCAACACAGACAAAGCACAATATGATGGGATGCAAAGGTTGTCAGTTGCATCCACAGAAATTAAGCAAATCGGTATCACTCTACACTGGCATTTTCTCGCAAGAGTTAGATTTCCTGTGGATGCAGATTCCAAGAGGAAGAACATTCTCCTGGACCATATTGACATAAAATCAAAACTATAACCGCTGCCTTCCATTTAATGCAGTGATCCAACATGGAAAAACTGAGTTATGAGATACGTGTAACGCTAGAACGCTGAAATTTATCAACAAAACCGAAACATTAAGTAATGTGGCAAGCGGGGAGTAAGAATGTAGACAAGCGGATCATATTCAGTACCAGATCAGAGTGTGCTACATCAGGTATTGATACACCTAGCAGCATTAGTCTAATTAGATTAACTTAAATTGAAGTAAGCGCTAGCTTGGGATTTGGATGCTTGGTTAATCAGTCGAACTTACTCAATTTCACTCACCGATTACTCGCCCACTCTGAGATGGATCCCAAATGGATGAGACCTTTCTTCCATTCCTGGAGGGTGTCTGGGTCTTCCTGTCTATGCCTGGCGATAGCCTTTCCGTAATCGGGGGATCCTTCTTTAACGACCGTTGGCGAGACGCTGTAGAAGACGGGCATGATGATCTGGCCCGTCGTCTTGTGGCACTTGTGGCACTCCACGATCTGAGCCAGCTTTGCGTGGCACGACATGCTCGACAGATAGTTCTCTGACAGGATCAGAATGGCGGTCTTAGAATGCCTGATCGCTTGGGTAAGCGACGGCCTTTCTCCTCTCCCACGGCGGTGAGTTCCCCATCATCCCTCAACACGCTGATCTCCGCGTGGAGGAGGCTATGGTGGAGATGATCCACAAAGCCACTGGGAGTATCCCGTCCACTGAAGCTCAAAAACACATCGAAACTCTCTTCTCTTGTTTCGGAGGAACCTTCTCCACAGTTGCGAGAATCCTGGATGTCCATCTTCTTTCCAAACGAAATCAGTTTTCGTCCCTCTTCCCACTCTATTTCAAAGATCCATCTCCCAGTTTCATACCACGGGAGTAGGCGTACGAAGCAGCGAGGAGAAGGAGGAGAAGGGATCGGGAGAGACGATGAAAATCCGCCATCGGTCCCCTCGGATTCCTCTTATTTGCTATGCAGCCCCTCCTCCGGTCGGCGAACTCCAACTTAGGATTCGGTCCCTCGTTTTCCTCTTATTTACGAACGGGGTCCCGTGACTCTTTATTAGTTAAGCATGACTCTTTGTTTGGGTTTGATTATGATATTGAACCCTACAAAAGATAGGTAACTAAACAAACGATCTCTGAATACGATGAAAATTAGAGCAATCATTTGAATGCTCAACTTATTATTCTAACCTGATGTGCAAAAAATGAAAACGATGAAAAAATGAAAACTGATTCCTTGAAAGTTTAAAGAGAGGGAAACAGACGCACTGTACAGGTAAGGCAATGGTATAAAAGGACACTGCCCCTTCGTAGCCAGCGACGGCCTGCTTACCTACTCTTGCTGGTGGCCCTCATCACACTTTGCTTGGCTGTGACAAGGGCCGCCACATCAACCACAAGGGTGCACAACCCCAGCGAGCGACAATGGTAAAAGGGGCCTCTCTCTCTAGTTTTTATTTCTTTGTATTTTAGTCTTTCTATTTGTAGCATTTTTTCCCCTAATATGGCGCAACATTTGCTAATGTAGGTGCACTAAAATTGGATTAAGTACGATGAAAGTCTTAAAACTAGTCATGCAAATACAATTGAGTTTTGAAATATTCAAAAGTACAGTTAAGTTTCAAAACTTGTCATAAAAATGTATTCGAATCCTAAAACTTTCAAAAAATATAATGAAGTCCTAAAACTTGTCATGAAAGTGTAATCAAGTCATAAAACTGGTCATACTAGTGAACAATAAAGTTCTAAAACATTCAAAAAAAATGAATTCAACGGAATGACTCGGTTGGACCAATTTGATAAGTTTTAGAAATTAATTATACTTTTGAAAGTTTTAGAATTCAATTACACTCTTATGACAAGGTCTATAACTTAATTGTACTTTCATGACAAGTTTTAGAATTTCTAATATACTTATCCCATTAAAATCCATATCTTGTTGGGCTTTGCTATTCTAAACCCATAACAACCAACCAATTCTTTAAATTTAAACTAACCCATGTGCGATTAAATCTATTAAAAATGAATTAAAAAATAGGTCTTTGACACCTCTCCTTAAACTCAATAACCTTTATCACAAGAAACATTAGAATAGTGAAAAGCCTCAAATTGGTATACTTGTGAGAAATTTACCTAAAACTAATTTTTAAATTCAAAAAAACTCCAAACCGATATACCTGTGACAAATTTGCCCCCTGTTAGTTTCTGTTAAATTTGCTTATCAAATTACTAAGTTAAATGATACGTAGTTTCTGTTAAATTTGCCTATCAAATTACTGAGTTAAATGATACGTGACAATTAACAGCTATACCAGTCTATGAAACACTGACACTCTCCAAGAGTTTTCCTATCGTGTCGGACATTTCGACACGTGTCCGACACTCTCGGAAACTTTCCGACACTCGGTCAACACGTGTCGTAAAATCTGACACCTTATCAACTTTCTTGTTACTCTCCAATACTCGAATCAGAATTCTAACATATGCGTTTCCGACATGTGATTCCGATATCGAGGTTAATAGAAAAAATTAAATAAATTAGAGGTCAATATATATATATATATATATATATATTATATATGTGAAAAAATAAAACACAATAATAAAAATAATAAATGGAGAAAGAAGAAAAACCTAGTCTTCTCTTCTCTTTTGACTTCCACTTCCCGTGATACGCAATTCACCTCTTAAGTTTTTTTTCTCCTCTTTCAACATATCTAACATGCAAGTTTATAATATAGATCGCTTGTTTTTTCTCCAAGTTTTATAAATTATTGAAATAAAGTTGAATTTATCAAATTGAAATAATGAATGATACTAATAAATAGCGGATTAATGTTTTTAGATTCAAATTAATTTGATTGAAATAATTAAAAAATGATAATTTATTATGTATATATAAATATGTATATTTAATATACAATGTGTCCCAACATGTCGGAATTCTCTGTTTTTTGAGAAACAACGTGTTGACATGTCGAAATTCTCTGTTTTTTTTACTAAAAATAAATCATAGAAATAGCCAGAAGAAATGCAAGGGAAACACTTCTATGGAATGTGTCTAAAAAGCAAAACGAAATCCAGAGATGTTACATTCTTTGGCGCGGATCATCCAACGAAGCAGGACGTAAATATCAAAAGCAGATGCCTGAATCATGCAGAGACGCAAGTAAAGATCGACTACGTTGAAAAAAGAAGATTCAGAAACATGTAATTGAGTGAAGTCACGCCTTGCTCCTCTACCCATGTGACATAAGATTCCTCAGCCTGGTCTTTACTACCACGGACTAACCAAGAAGGCAACTATAATAAGTGGGTCCTGTAAGTATGCAGGTCTCTTCACAGGTTCTGAATCTTCAGTCTGATCAGGCCTGGCAACAAAGAGATGCATTTTATTTGGTTGTGAAAGGCAGGACTGTCCTGAAATGTGCTATAATAATCCGGGTTATTCATGATGGGGCATTTTTACCTGCTGCACAGCCTAAGTTGGCTGCTCAGCCCGAGACATTAGTTCACAGAGATATTTCAGAGTACCCAGAAAACACTAAAATGAGTCGAATGATATTCATTCAAGTAGATAAACTACTTAGCATGTGAAATTTTTTCAAGGGGGGAAAACAACAAACAAATGCCAGATGATGTTCAGTAACATCAAATCATCATTCTTTTTGAATTTTTCATCCTATAATAATCTAGATCATCATCTTTACCAAAAAAAAATAATAATCTAGATCATCAAGGTTATCGGCTGCCTCTCGTAATCACATAAATAATTCCCACATAAAAAGTGCATGCCATGGTGAAAAATCCTCAGTATTGTCTATGCAGAGGTGTATGAGCATATATTTGGCCTTTCTGCATCGCATTCGGATATGACTATTCTATACATCATTGATGGGCAAAAGAAATGAACAGAGATCACATCCGGTTATTTCTTCCATTACAATACTCCCGCTAGCGAATACTCCATGTATATTGAATAAATGGGCATATCATCTTACTAAGGATAATCAGTCAGTTAGATGGAAGAAATTAAGAACAGCAATGACCCGAATGATTAGGGAATTCAGAAATGCTGATTCATGCACTCATTCACATATTTGTGAAAACGGTACAACGAAGTCGAAGTGTTAAGTGGTATACCAAGCAATTGCTGGGCATTGTTGAGAATAACTTCATAAAGGAAAAATATTGCATTCTCTAAAGAAGTGAATAGAAAAATGGAAATATCGGAGAAGAAGGCATTCCAGTTACAAGGAAGTCCAACGATGCAAGTGAAATTTATGGATCATCATTAAATTGAAAAGACGCATGACCTTTAGAATGAACATTGGCCTCAGAAACTTCAGACTTGCTCGAGGAAGCATGAAATGGATTTCTTTCAAGTCCTCATTTAGACCAGAGGCGTACCACGACCTTCGCAAATATCTGGCCTTTCTAGGGAGCTCGACTACTAGAGGCTGTCCTTTTGAGTTATGTTCTTGCAATGTTGGATATGACACGTTCTCAGCTTCTTCAAGTTCGACAAATCTGGCAGTCCTTGAAGGGAATCACAGTATGAGATGGTCAATGTTCTCAGGGATGTCAAGCATTCGAGGCCGTCTAGCTTTACCAGCTCACAGTGAGAAATAAGCAAGGCTACCAAGGATGAGAGATTTTGAAGTCCTTCGATTTCCATTACAGAACATAACAGAAGCTCCAATCCAGATAGAGACATGAGATACTTAAGCTCCGGCAATGTCTTTAAGGATTTGCAGTCCCGGAGGGTTAGTTTTTTCAAACTTTTGGGTAGTCGTGGGAGATGTTGTAGGTCTGGACATTGAAGATCAAGCTTCCTTAGCTGCTTGAGAGCATCCATTTCCGGTAGTTTAGTGAAGCCTGGGAGGCACAATTTCAAGGTCTCAACTTTTGTCACTTTGCCAATCCCCAAAAGGCTGATTGGCTCCACCATCAAATATCCGTCTGTGCCGGGAGATGCCTCCTCCTCCATATTATTGGCAAGGTACAACTCTTTGAGATTGGTCAGATTTGAAATATCCAAAGACTTCAATTTACTTGAGTCATAAGTGAGACGCAAAGTGGCTAAACTAGTGGGAAGCAGAGGAACCTCATGAAGATTGTCACAGCCATATAAATCAAGGTTTTGAAGATGGGAAAGACTAGAGATGCTCCCTGGTAGGCTGGGAATATTGGAATCTGACAACACCAAATTTCTCAAACGAGACAAGCCTTTGATCTCCTCAGGAATTTTTTCCAAACTCCTACAGCGTGATGCATGAATCTCCTCAAGCTTCTTCAGCATTCCAATAGATCGAGGGAACTTTCTAATGAAACTTCCATCCATTCTCAGAATCTTCAAATTATGCATATTATCAATGGCGTGTGGTAATTTGTCTATTCCTGTACTTGAGAGATCCAGGTTCTCTAATGATGTCAATTTCCCAATGGCGTCTGGAAGTTTCCACAACAACCGACAATCTCTCAAAGACAGTTGTTTCAACTTTTCTAGCCTTTTAATTGAGTCCGGGAGTGTGGTAAGTTCAGAGCCATCAATCGAAAGAAATTCTAGAGGTTTTATGTCACCAATTTCACTGGATAATCGTGCCAATGATTTACAGTTGCAGGCGCTGAGAGTTTTAAGATGCTTCATATCTTCGGAGACCGGAATATCTTCTATATAAGTTCCATCAAGTCGGAGCTCTCTCAAAGCTTCCAGAGAATCAAGTTCTCTGGGCAAGTTACCGAGGTCAGTGCAAAATTTCAGATCTAAAATTTGCAAACGTTGCAACTGACCAATCGATGGGTCGATTTGAACCAAATGAGAGCAATATTCTAAAATCAGCATCTCCAAAGACTCGAAATTAGAGAAGTTTGGAGTTTGTATCAAGTCAACACAGCCTCTGAGAATTAAGACTTTCAACTTCCTTGCCAACTGCAAGCAATACAAATAGACAGAAACTGTTAATGTTGCAGTAAGTATTCAAGTGAAAAGGGAAATGCAAAGTATTTGAGCTACCTTTATACTATTCCAACCCTCCCAACCTTCAGTTACCTTGCTCCACGATAAATCAAGAACAACCAAGACCTCCAAGTTCAAATTGATTACATTAAAAGCTCTCGGACAGCCATGCCAACGGAGCCAAAGTAACTTTGAAAGAAGATTTCTAAAATCCTTCTTAATGTCAAAGTGATCCAATATGAGAAGACGGAGATTTGGTACTCTTTTAAATTGGTCACCAGTCAAAGAGGTCTGCGATCGACCATCCATGTCTTTTTGTTCAGTGTTATCCATCTCAAGCCACAGAGCTTCAACCTTCACTTGGCTCTGTTGGTCAAACACCATTGTTAGACAGAAGCCAATGAAACCCCAATACAATAATTGAACTGAGGATCATTTATGCTTCACTCTTTCCAAAAGGGATCAAAACAAGGAGAGTTAAATATCCAATAGACAGACCAAAAAAGGAAATGTTAAATCTGACCTCATCTTGTTTAAAAATCTTCCGAGCTTCAGTGGCCCATAGTCTACTGTTGTTCCCCTGTTTCATGCAATCTTCTTGAACAATTTTCCTGCCCAGCTTCCTTAGCTGATCATGGATCCACATCTTATTGTCGTCTCCAATCTTTACCATGGACAGGAGACAAAGCATCTCGACTTCAAAAGAAGGATACAATTGAAGCTCATCCCACATGTAAGATGCGATTCTTTTATCCTCTCCAAAAAGAAAACAAGCTATGTCGAGAAAAATATGCCGTTGGAAACTGTTTAATTGTTCGTAAGTTATTCTCAACTTGTTCTCGACTTTATCATCAGTTACATTTTGTAACTTCTCCAGTAGAGATTCCCAAGCTCCTCTTTTATCCCGAAGCAGAGACAGGTGTGAACCTACGAGCTCAACAGCTAATGGAAGTTTTCCAGTAGCGGACACAATTCTTTCAGACAGATCAACATAGTCATGTTCTGGACAATCCTTAGCAAAGGCGTATCTACAAAAAAGTTTTAGAGCATCACTATCCTCCATCTCTGGGACTTTGTAAGTTTCAACGTCATCAGTTTCTGCCATTTCACATAAATTGAGAACTCTTTTGGTTGTGATAATGATCCTACTCCCTGAACCGAACCAATCGAGACTTCCAACCAAAGCTTCAAGCTGAGACTTCTCATGCACGTCGTCCAAAAGGATGAGGACTTTCCAGGTGCTTAATCTTAATTTGAGGAAGCTGATTCCTTCCTCAACCGATTTGAGTTTTGCTGAGTCCCTTTGGACGATGTCAGAGACCAACTGATTTTGCAAAGCTAGAAGAGCCTTCTTGTCAGTAGTGTCTCCAATATCACCGAGAAAGCTGTGACGGTCAAAGAGGTGGCAGATATCGTTGTAGAGAGATTTTGCGAGGGTTGTCTTACCAATGCCTGGAATGCCGGAGATGACAATCATCCGCGCGTCACTAGAGTCAGTATCCAACATTCTTCTCAGCTCAGGCAAGCGGTCTTCAATCCCGACTAATTTGTCAGACAAATTGAGCTTAGCCTTTCTCAATCTCTTCAGAACTTTTGAGACCATCATAATTGCAAATTCTCCTTGCCTAGAAAACAGAAAAAGTTTCAGAAAGAAGGAAAGTACACGAAGTCATGGACACTGTTTACTGGGGATAAAGATCTGAAACTGATGAAACGTGAATGGGACGGAATGGATAAACGCTCGGTACAAATGCAAGAGTGTGCCCCAGTCAATTCAGAGTGACCATTGGCCATGCCCATCGCAACCCTTAACAGACCGTGACTTTCGTATACGGGGGCAATTTGCCGTGAAATCAATTGAAATGAGCATGAGAGCGCCACATTATTCAGGACAAAAAAGGGAGAAAAGAAAAGAAAACAAAGAAAAACTAGTTACAGATCCTTCTTCAACCTTACCTAGTAGATTCGGTCAGTTGCCGCCCTTTCACAGATGTCACTTCTTTGAGGGCATCCACCCATTTCTGAACCGTGTCCGGATCAACTCCTTTCTCCTTGTGTGCAGCAATTTTATCGGCGTAGGGACCCTTCCCATCCTTCATTTCCACATCCCACGCCGTGATCAAGAAGTAGACGGGCATGATGATCATTCTTCCCTCTTTGCGCCACTCGACCATCTGAGCAAGCTCACGAAGGCACGGCTTACTCGAGGCATAGTCCTCGGACAGGATCGGGATGCCAATCTTCGACAGCTTGATCGACTCGGGGAGCTGCTTCTTGATGTACTCTCCATCGGAAAGCTCTTCTTCGTCTAAGAAGGTGCGAACCCCGTGATCGACGAGGCTTCTGTAGAGAACATCGGTGAACCCATGTCGGGTGTCGCTTCCTCTGAAGCTCAGGAACACGTCGAAGTTGTTTCCCGTCAACGAAGCTGATGATGCAGAGCTCGAATCTCCGTAAGGACCTTCTTTCGCCATCTGCAGCTGCAAAGGAGACTCACGAATGCTCGGACAATGCCACGCTCTGCCCTGGTTGATTAGTGGGGAAGCAGGTGCTCCGTCCGTGCGGAATTTCTACAGTCAAACGGTTCTTGGGACCGGATGAGATCTAATTAGGGGGTTCGGTTCTCGATCCGATCCGGTTCCAACTAAGAATCGACAACTAAATTAGGAGAATTGGTTGTCAATTTTTGGAATCAGGAATCTAAGACTTGGTCCGGTTTGGTTTAGTCCCATGGAATCGATTACTTAGCAAAAAAATTAAGAAAATAAAAAAATTGTTACTATTTTTAAGTTTTATTAATATTTTTAAGAAATACAAAAAAATATTTTTTTCAAAAAGGGTTAGTCTGATCAGAATCTGATTCCGAGTCCGCTTTCCCCCGGAATCGGGAACTGAATGGACAATCACCAATTCCATTTTTATGGAACTGGGAACTAGAGCAATCCTTTCGGGAACGGACCACACCGAAGCGGTTCCTAATTTGGGTTATTTGACGTGCTTTATCCTAGATCCGATGAAGGCTTCCAAAGACCAGTAGATGAAAGCAAAGTAACAATGACCACTGGGTGTGTGAAATCATTTGTCATTTCCACATCTTTGTCGCGATTTTACTCATCTGATTCAATCTTTCATTAAGTGTCAATTATAAATTTTGACAAAGAATCATTTGTTTTGTGAAAATAAATCATTTTGAGATTGTAACCTTTATAAAATAAATAAATGAAAAATATTTAGACGTAAATTATTATCGATAATGAAAATATTTTTTATTTAATAGTTATTTCAAATTCTGACCAAATCGCATATGTAACATAGAAATATATCTCTAGAAAGTTAAGGATGTGCATGACAAAATTAGAACAAAAATTGATTTCTGGCCAGAAATCAATTTTTCAATTTCCATTTTAGAAATTGAGAAGTTAAAAATTTTACTTTCTGATTTATTCTTCAAATCTATTTCTAGAATATAAATATGTTCCAAAAATAGAAAAATCAAATTGCGTTACCAAACGGATTTCTGTTTCAAATTTGTTCCAGAGAACAAAAAAAAAATAAATAAAAATAGAGAAATATAAATTTTATCATACGCACCCTAATTGTTTTGAGTATATAATCATCATGCGATTAAAAAAAAAAAGGCAAAAGAGAAGAAGATTGAGGAAAAAAATTGAGAAAAAAAAATTAACGAAAAAGGGGGAGAAATGGCAAAAAATGAGGAGGTGAATTCAAGTGCGAATATTTGACCAAAAAAAAAAATTCAAGTGCGTCCAAAAGAAAATATTGAAAGCCAAATATTCAAGTATGATTCTCCTTTAATTATCATACTCTAACTAGTTTATTTTTGTGGAAGATAAAGGTAGATTCTTGCCGGAGGATGCGGCCAAGTGATACATTGGGTGAAGGTCGAGGTCCAAAGGGCAAGCATTGATCCACCACGTGCTTACTGCGTTTAGTCAATGTTGAATTACAAAGTTAATTATCAATACTCAATAGACTACACGAGAAAATTAGTTTCATAGATTCCATCTTCATTAACGGTTCAGACAGATGTCCCCCTCCATTTTTTGACCGAAAGAAAATGCACAAAGTGAATGAGCTTTATAGCATATGGGAGACATAGAAAATCTACACCCATAAGAGCATCCAAAAGCTACTCTTCGGCAAAAAGCAATATGAACTTGGAAAAACCCTTATAAGGATTTTTCAAATAATTATTTGTCTTGACAGTGGGTTGGTGGCAAAAAATGGTGTATTTAGTAATCTTTATGTTTCTAAGAATAATTTCTAATTAGAAATTGTTCTTTTTTATTTTGTTCATTAGATGAGTTTCTGAGCATTTGAAAGCATTTAGTAATTATTCAAAATTTCTAATATGAAAATAGAAATGCATTTGGTACGACTCTTAATTTTTTTTTTGTGACTTATAATTTTTTAAATTTTTTAAAAAATACTTTTATTGTATTTTTCTCTTTTTTTCCTTTTCTTTTTCCTTCCATCTTCTTCTCTAGCCAATTGATGGCTAGGCAAGCTCCCTCAGCTACTTGCGAGGCTCCAACAAGCTCGCCAGACCTCGTCCAATGACCTCCCCTAGCCAATCATCGGACATTGCCGTGGTCAAAGACCGACAATGAGGAAGAAAAAGAGAAAAGGAAAGAAAAGGAAAAGAGAAAAAAAAAATGATTTGCCTTGATTCCTAAGTGTTCTCAGGAACAAGAAACAACTTTTTTTTATTTCTTAATTCTTCTTCAAATCTAGGGAAAATTCCAAATAATGACTTAAAGTGCCATTATTATTTTTTTCAAATAAAGGCTTAAACTAGACCTTATTTCAAATAAAGACTTGAAGTGGTCAAATCGTCTCAAATAAGTGCCTGAAGTTGCCAAATTATCTCAGATAAGGGCCTTTGGCTAGACGATGGGAAAATTTCAAATAAGAGTATGAAGTGCCCTCATTTTCTCAAATAAAAACCCAAAGTAGACATTGTTTCAAATAGAGGTGTGAAATGACCATATCATTTCAATAAGGGCCTAAAGTTATCCAATTATATCATATAAGGGCTTTTGGCCGGCCAATGAATATTTTGACCATCGAAGAAAAGGGTATTTTGGTCAAAAAATTAAAATTATATATTTTTTAACTTTTTTATTTTTTTCATTTCCTTTTATTTTCTTCTTTTTTCTTTTTTCTCTTCCCTCCCTAGCCATTGACAGAGGTTGCCCACCTTAGGCGAGAGATGCCTTGTCGGCATTGGGTGAGGGAAGCCCTTGCTAGATTCGACGTCAAACGAGATCACCTCACTTGGGCTAGGTGAGTGAGGGCAAACCAAGCAACG
The DNA here is from genome assembly GCA_028830015.1 of Eucalyptus grandis x Eucalyptus urophylla. Lineage (NCBI taxonomy): Eukaryota > Viridiplantae > Streptophyta > Magnoliopsida > Myrtales > Myrtaceae > Eucalyptus > Eucalyptus grandis x Eucalyptus urophylla. The sequence continues at coordinate 26,325,811 of CM054189.1, read as the reverse complement.
CGACCCTCGTTGGATGCTAGTGAGGGTTGCCGTCGCCAGATCAGGCAAAGGCGACCCTTGTCGATGTTGGCAAGGGCAACCCTCACCTAAATTGGTGAGGCCATGCAAAGGCGAGGGCTGCCCACGTCAGATCTAGTAGGAACACCTTTGCTCGACGTCGACAAGAGTGGATCTCGCAAGAGTTTAGCAACCTCTGCCATGGCTAGCAAAGGGAAGAGAGAAAAAGAAAAAAAATAGATAAATAAACAGAAAAATAAATTAAAAGACAAAATGCCATTCGTTCTAAGAGGTTAACCCCTTTTTGGAAACAGATTTAGCTACTTTAGGCATTTATTTGAAACAAGTTCCACTTCAAGTCTTTATTTGAGACAATTCAGCTATTTCATGCTCTCATTTGAAAGAATATCTACTTCAAGCTTTTATTTGAGAAAATGAGAGCGATTTAGGTCCTTATTTGGAATTTCTCCTCCCGAGAACAAAAAATTTACTAAACAGATTTATGTTGTTTTTTTTATTTATTTAGGGAAATAAAAGCATAGAATCGGGCGTTGTTTGGAGTGTTAATAGACAGGCCCAAAGTTCATTACCCTACGCAACATGCACGGAATAAACTAATATTTTGCTATAGATAATTGTATTACTCTATTCATCATTGTTGAAATTGATAATTGGAATTTCAGTATCAATAGACATGCATATGTATCCTGATTGAAAAGCCAACATCAACCCTTAGAACAAGTTGATAATTTATTAATTTGTATGGATGTTAATTCTAATAACGATGATAAGCTACTAACGAGTGATATGATAAGTAAGTTATTGGTCACAATTTTTCATTAACAAGATTAAAAAAAAAAGAAGAAATATCAGCAACCTTAAAATTCTACCAACGCTGAAATTTTCCAATTTTGAATCCCTTGAGACCTAGAATTTTGCAACTCGAATAATTACTTGGATTCATTGTCACACTAACATGAATATAACCCATAATATAAATTAAGTACTGCTAGGTGTACTAAAGATATACCAACTACTTAGGATAAGGTCCTAACCTAGATGCTATGTCTCAATTCCTGCCATGCGGTCTTTCCGTTATTCTAAATTATGGTGCTTTGGAGCCTAAAATTGTTCATATCTTGGATACACTGTTGCCGACTCTATCGACAGGGTTGTCAATTTCTCTTGAAATACTTGGATGGTGGATAAGGTTGCCCCCGGAGAACCAAGGCATCATATACAAAACCACGTCTTTGCGTGCATGGGTACATCTGGATTTTGCTGAAATTCGCAGTGGAGAGAGCACGCATGGAATAACTACGTTATGCTACTTTCACCGATATCATCACAGAGACCGCCTTCTCTACCAAAGAGGACTATGGCAAAGGAGAACGAGAAGCACAGTGCTGGATGGAGGACTCTGCATGGCCTGCTGCCTCTGGAAACCAGCGATCTTTCCTCTGGCAAAGACTAGTTACAGGGAGCCTTCGGAGATTGCAGACCAAGCCGAGCGACATGCTGAGTTTGCAAGGTGAGCGCTCTCTTTGTTTCAATAGACTTTGTTTCACGCTTTCAGCAACGATAAATAACCACGAATGAAACTCCAAACCTGTGTTTTTTGCCAGAATGGAAAAGTTTTCGATACGTGAAGATTCAAATAAAGGAAAGTGAAAAGTGCCAGCCTATTTAGAGGCCAATGGCCTTCAATATCCGCATACAATTCATTCCACTCTACATTGATTTTGTCAATCATATCCTGAGCTTGATTTCTCTTCTTTTCCATGCTTGGATTCTCGCTCTTCATACTGAGGACCTGCTCGTACTTATTCTTCAGTTCCTTAACTTTCTCTGATCTCTGTCGACAGATATGATATTTCTGACTTTGCATTCTCAACTGTCTGCTCGCGTCCCCAATCTCTGCTTGAAGTTGGGCAATAACTCGCTCATTGTCAGCCACACTCTTAGCCTTCTCTTCACATTGTTTCTTGATCAAAAAACTTCATCCATGTCAGACGCCAAAAGATACTTTTCCATTTTGAGCTCCATTTCTAACCTCTCACATTCAATGAGGATCTTTTATTGGGAAGAGAGAGATTCACCCGCAGTCTCAATAAAGTTCTGCAATTTGATATAGACACATTGATGTCCAATAGTAGAGACCTCTCGCACGTTTTGTTCGACTAAGAAGTTCAACAATTCTTGCAAATGACCAAGTAGCTTGGGATTAAACATAATTGCCTGGAGTCCCTGACTCATCATAATTTCCACCTCTAGCGATGCATTCTGGTACGCTTGAAGATCAAAATGACTTGCTCGGGACATCTCTGTCATGGTATTTTGCTCTCCTGAGTCACTAACCACTCAACAGAGACTCAATCTTTGAGAAAAGAGATTCCTCTCCGCCACCACATAATCTGCCTCGACTATTAAGGGGGCTTTGTCTTTGTCCGTTGCTGATGATGACTTTGGTCGAGCAGCAGCGGGAGGCACAGCAGAACCAATTGTTCCCAAAGAAGGGATAGTTGATGCCCTGTCAAGTGGCATATCTTCTTACTCCGTCGAAGGTGAGATGCTAGTAGCTTCTGTCCCTGTCCAATCCACTGACAACCTGGAATTCTTAACTGGCTCAACACTTGAGTTTGATTAATGTGGAAAAGAGTGTGTTGGCTTGGTTCTGAAAATCATCTGACAGCTGAATTTGGAAGCAACAGCCTGAAAGAAATACAGAATTATTCATTGATGGAGTGAGATAGAAAGCAAGACGTCCGTAGTTTACCTTCACTCTATGCCATGTGGTTGATGAATCTGCAACAGGGGGAGAATTTTGCAAGTCCGAAGAAGCGCCTTCAGTTATTGACTTGACAGAATCGGAAGATTTTGCTTCTGCTTTAGGAGGAAGAGGAGCATTAAATAAGGAGTAAAATTTTCTATTTGGCCCAAAAAATTAGTCTAAGGTCTAATCAGTTCCAACAATAAGGCATAGCTTGAAATAATCCTTTGACTGCCTATCCTTATGGTCTGGCAGCTTTCTAGCCATGACCTCTTTCAGCGTTCTACATTGCAAGGTTGAAATCATACTTAAATCTTACAGGACAACTCGGATTTGACAATCTCAATGTACAGCATACCTTTATCCTTGCATTTGACACCCTGAATGGAAGAATGTTTGGTATTAGCTGGTTTGCTAAACTCCACCTGTGACAAAACCTGTGTAAGCATGTATTCAGTGCATCAAATAAGACTTCTACCATGTGTCAAACGGTTATAAAGACTGATGCTTAGATTCAAACTAACTGAACGTGAAAAGAGACTAAATGAGTTTTGAGATTTCATTGACGGTATTGATCAGACTATATCCTTGGAAGAGGAGCTCATCAAACGAGTCTGAATTAAAAGAGAAAAGTTTGAAGAATGGAATACCTTCTATGAGCTACTCATCCCAACTTATTAAAAGTACTTTGGATTAAGATCTTGAATATTACGGAAGCACCCCATAAAAAATTTAAGATACTAGTACAGAAGCCAGCGCTTTTCTGCAACACATCAAAGATTTAAGATACCAATACAACGTTCAATGCTCTGGATTGAATACATAACAACACCTCCCAAAAGCATGATTAAACTAACTGGCATAAATAGAAGTTCTTTGGTTGTATATCTCAGAAAAATACAAGAAAAAGTAAAATGCTCTTTCAAAGAAGTGGAGTCCTTACAAATTTGGACCCATCTTTCAACTAAAAAAGATGAAAGAAATACAAAGTCTTGATGACTCAAATTTCATTTGAAAAATTATTCTGCATGTGTTAATGGGAGAAAATGTCCCGTCCCTCGTAATTCATCATGTCATGCACTTTTTTCATTATTAAGAAATTCATTCATCTTAGTAAAAATTCCAAACATGACACGTGCTAATCAAGTGCCAACCTCCATCTATGTGGTCCAGAGGGAAAATCATAGTGTTGGTTACCTCGAATGAGCTTTCTGCCTCAATTATGGCACCCCTCGGCTTCTTGAAGGAACGCAGGTGTTCCACGCTTTTAATATCACGAATCTTCGGACAGCCCTTGATTTTAATATCTTTCAGCTTCTTCAATTTTGATAGATCGGGAAGTCTCTCAAGGCTTTGACAGTACGAAACATTCAATGATGCTAAACATATCAAGTTCTTAAGCTCATCCAGCTGTTGCAGGTTGCAGTGAGATATTCTAAAAATTCGCAAGGATTTGAACTTCCCGAGGCCTGCAACTTTTGTTACAGCACAGTTGAAAAGCTCAAATTCTGACAAGAGCTCCAAATACGAGAGATCTGGCAATCCTGTGGATGATTTGTACTGGCAAAGTGAGAGGGTGAATAAACCCAGAGGAAGCCGTGGTAGCGTTTCCAAGTGAATGCAGCAAAGGGAGAGCTTTGTGAGCTTACGAAGGTGATCCAACCCACCAGGTAGTAGTTTGATCTTTAACATAGATAGCTGCAATATCTTTAGCTCTGACAAACTCTTGAGCTCCAAATAAGTGTCTCCTTTTGCCTCAATTTGACTTTGGTCAGGTAACACTAGTTCTTGGGATCCATCAGCCAAGAATAACTCTCCCAACTTAACCAGGCTACTGATCTCTGGGATTGTATTCAACAATTTAGAACCGACGAATAGGCTTATTAAAGTGGGAGGAAGCTTGGGCACTCTGTGGAGCTTGTCACAATGAATCAGATCAAGTGTTTGCAGATTGGGAAGTGTAGAAATGCTATTTGGTAGACCACGAATCCGAGAGTATCCAAGCCTCAAGACCCTCAATCTCGAAAGCTCCTTAATATCTGTAGGAATTTCCCCAGCCAAACTCCGACATCTTGAAGCATGCAGCTCTTCAAGGCTCTTCAACTTCCATATAGCACAAGGAAGCTCTCGTACAAAAGTAAAATCAATTTTGAGCACTCTTAAAAGATTTAACTTATTGACAGTATTAGGTAATTCGACAATTCCAGTGCTTGATAAATCAAGTTCAATCAATGAAGCCAAACTCCCCAAGGACGTTGGTAACTTCAATATTGACCTACAATGATTTATTGACAAGTGTTGGAGCACTTCTAACTTTCCAGACAGGGGAAGTTTCGTTATTTTGGTACCATGTAGTGCAAGGACTCTCAACGATTTTACATGGCTAATTGAATCAGGTAGCTGAATCAATGAAAGACAGTTGCAGGCACTGAATCTTCTAAGCTTTTGCAAATGACCGATGGAGGCAGGAATTTCTTGAATAGCAGTTCCATCTATAAGAATCTCTTCTAAGGATATGAGGGAACCTAGCTCTGCAGGCAATTTATTGAGTTCAGTACAAGACCTCAAGTTCAATGAAACCAACCTCTCTAGAATTTTTACCGATGAACCGATTTCAACCAATCGAATGCACCTTTCAAGATTCAATCTCTCTAAACATTTGTAATGAGATAAGTCTGGAGTTTTGATCATATCATAACAGCCGGTGAGGTTCAAAACTCTCAATTTCTTGGCTTTCTGTCAGAAAATAGAATAACAAAAGAGTCAACTTTTCCGCTACAATTTGACAAATGAAATCAATAATAATGTACTTCTCTACCTTGATTTCACTCCAACCGTTCCATTTGTCACTGACCTTGCTCCAGGAAAGATCTAGAACAACCAACTCCGTCAAATCCAAATTTTTAGCAAGAAGATGCCGAGGACAACCTTGCCAATGGAGCCATCTTAAACTTGACAGACGCTGCTCAAAATTTCCTTCGAGGTTCGCCTGATCCAATCGAAGGAATCTTATGTTTGACATCCTCGCAAAATGTGCTGGTCCAAAACTGTATTGTGACCCACTGCCAAATTTGAGAAGAATTCCTCTAATAAATTTTGTTCCCTACACATGAAATACAAGATTTGGATTACCAAGGGACATGGCATTTACGCACAAAAATATGTGAAGATGATAAATTCTTAGAGACTTCAAATTAAAGAAATCATTTTATTAAGGATCAATTTGTTTAAAAAAAAAGGTTTTGGAAAAAATTCTTAAAAATGATGGCTTTCATCTCTTACAAAAATGAATGAACAACAAATATTTTCATCATCCATGAAAAAAAGTAGACATAAATTGTTATCAATAATGAAAAATTTTCATTGACTAATTATTTCAAGAAATATAAATGATCATTTTTAGAAAAATATTTTTCAAATCATTTTTCCGCTAAAAATATGCACCCCAATTAGTTTTCTTTCTATGTAAAGAGGAACATGAGTCGTAGGGCATACAAGTAAGGTAAAAACAGTGATGAACTTGTATCTTACTTTTTTATCCACCAGCACAGTCCAAGCTTGCTCATGACTCCACAATCTACTGCACTCTTCAGGTTTAAGATGTTTCCCTTCAACAATATCCCTACCTAGGTCCCGAAGTTGATCATGCATCCATAACTTATCGTTCTTAATCTTAACAATAGACGAATTGACGAGGACTTCTAATACCGATCCGATTGCGGAATCACAGTCAGACCACAGGTAGCATGCAACACTTTTGTCTTCTCCAATGAAGAAACAAGCAATGTCCAGAAATATTAGTCTTTGCTTGTCAGGTAATGCTTTGATTATTACCATCAATATCTGTTGAACTTGTGGCTTAGGTACTTTTCTCAATTCGTTTAATGTCTGCTCCCACACCTCCTTGCTTTTAGAATATAGATACGACCCAACAACCTCAACAGTCAAAGGAAGCTGGCCAATAGTCAATACCATTTCTTTGGACAGAGTAGCTAAGTCTGGAGTAGGTCTCTCCTTGAAGGCATGATACTGGAATAGTTCATTGACTTCCTCTTCTTGCATTCCCCCGACTTCATATTTCAGGGACACTTCAAACTTATCTAAAACCTGTTCGTCTCTAGTGGTAATTATGATCCTGCTCCGAGAGTCTAACGAATCAAGAATACTTAAAATCTGTGTAAGTCCGAAGCTTGGTTCAATATCATCGAGAACAATGAGAACCTTCTTGTGCAAGAGTCTGCTTCTGATGGACTCATTAACATAATAAATGTCTCCATGCATTACACCTAGAAGGTCAGAAACCAACTGACCTTGCAAATTATATCTACCTCCTGGTTTTTTGGTATGTTCTCTAATGTTTTCCAGAAAGCTACAGCCATCAAAGAGATCAAATATTCTTTCGTAGATGGACCTTGCAATTGTTGTCTTCCCGGCGCCCCCCATGCCATGTATTCCAACTACACGAAGATCGCTAGATTCCACTTTTAGTAATTTCATAACTCTTTCCACATGATGCTCGATGCCAACGAAGTATATGTTCAGTGCCCTCAACACATTTGCGACAAGAGCATGGATGACTGAAGCATCTACAGGCGAGCTGTACCAAGCGTGCACATGTGCACAAGGTACACGCACAAAGATTAATGTAAGTCCAACAATATCTAAACTCTGAAGTAGTTTGCAAGAAAAAGTTCGCGCTCTCCTTTCAAAAACTATCATCAGCAATCAGCTTTAGACAAACAGGCCATGCAATTAGTGGTACATGCTTTTACTAAATCAACACAGACAAAGCACAGTATGATGAGATGCAAAGGCTGCCTGTTGCATCCACAGAAATTAAGCAAATCAATATCACTCTACACTGGCATTTTCTTGCAAGAGGTAGATTTCCGGTGGATGCAGATTTCAAGAGGAAGAACATTTTTCTGGACCATGTCGATATAAAATCACAACCATAACCGCTGCCTCCCATTTAATGCAGTGATCGAACGTGGAAAAACTGAGTTATGAGATAGGTGTAACGCCAGAACGCTGAAATTTGTCAACAAAACCGAAACATTAAGTAATGTGGCAATCTGGGAGTGAGAATGTTAACAAGCGGATTTTACCCAAAAAAAAAGAAGGAATTAACAAGCGGATCACATTCAGTACCAGATCAGAGGGAGCTACATCAGATATTGATACACCTAGCAGCATTAGTCTAATTAGATTAACCAAAATTGAAGGAAGCGCTGGCTTGGGATTTGGATGCTAGGTTACTCAATCGAACTTACTCAATTACACTCACCTATCAATCTCCAACCCTGGGATGGATACCACATAGCCGAGAGCTTCCCTCCATATGCGGTCACCGCGAAAGCTCTTTTTCACGAACGATGGCGTGACATTGAAGAAGACGGGCATGATGATCTGGCCCGTCGTCTTGTGGCACTCCACCATCTGAGCCAGCTCCAAGAGGCACGTCGTGGTCGACGCGTAGTTCTCTGACAGGATCGGAATGGCGATCTTGGAATCCATGATCATTGACAAAGTCGACAGTTCTCCGACGCGGTCTTCATAATCATCCTTGAGCACGCGGATCCCCGCTCGGAGGAGGTCATGGTGGAGACGATGCATAAAGCCATGGCTAGTATCCATTCCACAGAAGCTCAAAAACACATGGCTACTCTGTTCTATTGTTTCGGAGGAACCTCCTCGACGGATGAGATAATTCTGGATGTCCATCTTCTTCCAAAATGAAAATGGTTTCCGTGTTGGGTGGCCGCCTCCTCTCAGTTTTCGTCTCTCTTTCCTCTCTATTTCAAAGATCCACCTCCCAGTTTCATACCATGGAAGTGGGTGTACGAGGGCCTCTTTGACGGGCGGACCACGGCGAGACGGATGTAAAAAGTTACAACAAAATATATTTTAAAAAGAAAAAACACCAATAACCTTTAAACTTTTGCAAAAATGTACGACCCGAACAAAACTTTTCTTTACCAATTCAGTCTTTGAACTAAATGCTATTTTTTCTTCCCTAATTGATCTGAAGACGCTTACATGGCTATTTGAAAATATAAACTAAAATTTGAACTTTTTTGGGCTAATATCATAAAAAAAAAAAAATCCCAAAGTAGTATTATCTGTATCATATTTATCCCAAACTAATTTTAGTATTGCAAAAATAAATGTGGCTCGAGTCTATCAGTTTGAGAATTTTCTTTATGAAATGACAAGATTTGGGAGTAAATGGATTGTGATGGATGGAAGTAATTTGCTGGGTTACAAGGGGATCTTGATAAGTTACCGATTAGATTTGCCATAAAATAAGAAACCTTTTCCGGTTCTTTACTTGAAAGGCACGGTGGATCCAATCAGCACTTCGTCACTACCAAAGCGACTGAGGCCTTTTGGAGGGAGAAAACAGAGTGTTTGCCTTGCTCAGCCAATCTAGGGTTGGCTTTTAGAAACTAGTATAATGGTAACATAATTATAGTGGAAAAATAGCTATTAGGTCCTTTTCTTTCTTTTTCCCCCTTGCTTTTAGATACATTATCAAAGTCGCCGCCAAAGAGGACTACAATGCAAACGTTAAACAATCTTCCCGTGCGCAGACGGGCTAACCAAGCTGTCAATGTACAAATGACAATAAAATCAGCGCATACTCGTTTACTCCATTCAGCACCAAAGATAGAACCGCCATCGGATAATGCCTGAAAGGCAACGGCTAAGCACGCGTAGAGGAAGACTTTTGAAAGTGAAAGGGAAAGGCCCTCTTGGGGCTGTGAATGGAAGAACAGGATAATGGCTAGAGCAAGAAGGCAAACTTCTGAAAGTGAAAGGGAAAGACCCTCTTGGGGCTGTGCATGGAAGGACAGGATAATGGCTAGAGCTAGAAGGCAAACTTCTGAAAGTGAAAGGGAAAGGCCCTCTTGGGGCTGTGAATGGAAGAACAGGATAATGGCTAGAGCTAGAAGGCAACGACTCAGCACATTTCTAAGTCATGGTCAATTAACCAGTCTATTTTATTACATCAATTATATGAGTTCACTGTAATTACTTTTCAATAGAGAAGTGACAATGAGTTAGTTGTTAAGGCTAAGGAGCATACATCAAGGACCAAAAGAAGGCAATGGCTAAAGATTTGTTTTTAGTCAATTAACGATGAATTTTTTAGTAAAAGTCCGAAGGCATCTCTAGATTTTCCATATGAACATATGAAATATATGAAACGACAACATTGGCCGAAGCATGGGGTAGAAATTCGTCTGGTCTTGATGACCTTGTGTATTTTGATAGAATGGATGCTCCACTGGAATTTAAAAAAAAAAAAAAAAAACAATGTTCCTATTGAAGTTCGAGGTCTTGATAGATCCAAGTTCTTGGATAAGTTGATCATCGACTCATGCAATTCCATTGAAATGCTGGATCTTTCTCAGTTGAAACATTTAAAGAAAGTAAATGCTTGTTGTTGTGAAAATCTAATTGAAATTCAAGGCCTTCATTGGTCATAGTTCTTGAAAGAGGCAGATACCTTCTAGTGCAAATCCATTAAGAGGCTAGACCTTTTACAATATAATTATCTAAAGTAGTCGAAGGCTTCTTCTTGTGAAAATTTAGCCAAAATCCAAGGCCATATGGGGGGTCTTGGAAGCGTTAGACGTGTCAAATAAAGGGGTAGATTGTTTGAAGTCATTGAAGGCACGCTATTGTGCAAATCTTGTTGGAATTCAAGGCCATAATAAGTCTGGGTTCTTGGAAGAGTTGGATATTTTCTTGCATATCCATCAAAAGGCTAGAGTTCCCACAAATCAACTATATAAGGAAGTTGGCCATTGCAAATTGCCGAAACCTAGTTGAAATTCAAGCAATTGTTAGATTGAAGTGGTCAAAAGTGTTGGATATCTCTTATTGCAATTCTATTATTAGGCTGAATATTTCATAGTTACGTTGTCTGAAGCAATTAATAGCTAAAGAATGCGAAAATTTACTTGAATTTCAAGGCCTTGATAAACTAGAGTTCTTGGAAGTGTTGGATATCTCTTTAAGCAAGTCCGTTGAAAGATTGGACATTTTTCAATCAAAATGTCTTAAGTAAGTGATGTTTTGAGAATGCAAAAGCCGATATGATATTCAAGGGCTTGTAAGTTGGAGTTATTGGAGATCTATAGGTGCAAGTCCCCTGAAGGCTTGGACCTTCTGCAATCTACTCGTTTGAAGTTATTTGGGGATCGACTAGTTGAAATTGGAGACCGCGGTAATCATATGAAGCTGTTGGATGCTGCAGGTTGTCATTATCTAGACGAAATTAGAAGAGTTCGATATCTCTAAGAGCAATTCTGTTGAAAGGCCTAAACCATTATTTAACTGTATGAAGCTTTTGAGTGCCACAAATTGCAAAATCTACTTAGAATTCATGGCCATAATAGGTAGGGGCGTCGCAGAAAAGTGGAATATCGCTGGATGCAAGTCCATTGGGAGGCTAGATCTTTCAGATGTAGTCTCTGGAGCTATTGATTGCTGGAGTTTGCTCAAGTATGGTTGAGATTAGGACCTGAGAGATTGGATTTTTGGTGCACACTCTGCGAGACCGACCGACTGTGAGATGGGTGTGGTCGCTGTTGTCTGAAATGTGTCAGATACGAGTGAACTTGTAAGCTCGGCCCGACGATAGCCCAAACAGCATTAGCTAGCCCAAACATGAGGAGGTATTGTTTGGTGGGTTGCACATAAGTTTAGTCCAGACCAATTAAAATTGGGTTAAGTACAATGAAAGTCCTGAAATTTGTTATGAGATTATAATTGAGTTTTTAAACTTTCAATAAATACAGTTAAGTCCTAAAACTTTTCATAAAAGTACAATCGAGTCCTAGAACTTATCACGAAAGTGTAATTAAGTCTTAAAACTTGTCACGCAAGTACAATTGAATTCTAAAACATTAAAAAAATTGTATTCAACAGGAGGATTTGATTATACCAATTTGACAAATTTTAGAAATTAATTGCACTTTTGGAAATTTTAGGACTCAATTGCACTTTTATGATAAGTTTTAGAATTTAATTGCACTTTCATGATAAGTTTTAGGACTTTCAACGCACTTATCTTATTAAAATCCATATCAAATTGGGATTTGCTATCCTAAACCCATAACAACCAATTCTTTAAATTTTGACTAACCCATGTGCGATTCAATCTAGTAAATATGAATTATAGGTCTTTGACACTCTCCTTAAACTCAATAACCCTTATCACAAGAAACACTAGAATAGAAACAAGGGTTAAAACCATGAAAAATCTCAAAGTAATGCACTTATAGCAAATTTATCCCAAACTAATTTCTTAGCTACCAAAAACTTTAAACTAATACACCCATGATAAATTTATCCTTAGTTAGTTTTCGTTAAATTTTACTATCAAATTGTTAAGTTGGATGATACATAACAGTTGAGAGTATATCGGTTTAGAGTTTTAACATTCGTTTGTCACAGGTATGGTAGTTTTTGGTTTTCATGGTATTAATCTAATTTAATAGAAATTGATAGAAGATAAATTTGTCACAAACACATCAATTTGCAGTTTTTTATGGTTAAAAAATTAATTTGGGATAAATTCATCATATTTCTATCAATTTGTGATATTTGATTGTCAAAAAATTAGTTTAAGGTAAATTTATCACAAATATACTAATTTGAGATTTTTTTTGATATTAACCCTATGAACAATCATACAAGTAAAAACCGGTAACTCACTCACTATTGAGCACACCAATCCTCAATCATGGCTTCAAAGCAGCCCGAGCAAGAACATTGATGCTTTTAACCTCATCAGGAACTACTTCCTTCAGAATTAACGACTGAAACATAGTTTTTGTTGAGAATTTCAGCAACAGCAACCCTATTCATTTGGGGGTTAACTTGCTCATGGATCGCCTTATTCCCTTCCTTTCAGATATTGTATATTGGAGCATTCCACCCAAGTTGCAACTGAACACCTTTCAAGCTTTTTCCTTTCATCATCTGCAGGGCTCATGAAAACTCTTGATCCCATTCTTCAGCTTGTCTTTGTACATTCAGCAGACATAAAATTGAATTGAAAGGATATTGAAAGAATTGCGACTCAAAGCTTTCTTCAATTCCCAGGCAACTTTTAATTCCTTACTGGGGTTTCTCTGTGTCAAATTGGACCAGTGGAAGAATATTGATTCGGTTCATTTGTTTCAGACAGTCATGTTCTTTTCTGTCATGATTATTCAAGCATGGCAATTTCATGCTAGGCAAGATAGACTTGTTCCATTGGTTAGCAGATTGTTGTCTTCTGTTATACTTAATAATACTTTGGTCCTCTTGATCAACTAAATATAGACCAAAGGCCAAAATTAAAAATTATCAATGGAGAACCATATTTGGAGGTGGTTGAGGAGTAAGCTAAAAGAAAAATCACCGCGCAGATGGAACATCCTGTCGAGAAGACATTCCTCAGCATACATTTCCTCTGAGGCGAGAATTCCTTGACCGACCATTGTATTCCACACAATTTACTGTTCTAATCATCTTCTCCATGTGGCATAGTTGTAAGCATGTCGAGAAAGAACCCAAGCAGACACACAATTGAAAAGTTACTCAGAATCAATCAAGACCTGCAACTATCTTGGTTCACCTTATGGAATTGTGAAATCCTACCACAAGAAGCTGCAGGAAAGAAGCACTTATGTGGTGTGACTGCAGATGGTGTGAATGAAGCCCCTGCTTTGAAGAAGGCGAACATTGGGATTGCAGTTGCTGATGTCACTGATGCTGCTAGAAGTGCATGAACATTGTCCTCACTGAAATGGGCTTGAGTGTCATTATAACCACTGTTAGTAATTTGGATTGAGTTTCCAATGGATAATGCACCAAGACTCTGCATATTGCTAATTGTGTTCCTAGCTTACTATGAGCTGACTAAAATTTTGCAGACTTATGCCATCTCCATTACGATTGGTATTGCGGTAAGTGTCCTACCTTAATTTAGACTCAAGATAATAAAGTATTCCCTCATGAAAGTTCATGCATCCAGTCTTTTGCAGTTTGGCTTTATGTTCATTGCCTTGATCTGGAAATTTTGACTTTGCCCCCTTTATGGTTTTGATCATTGCCATATTAAACAATGATAAGATGATGGGTTTTTGTATACATGTACTCCCAGTTTTCAACATAACAGATTAAGAAAGACCAGTTGGACTAGTTTTTTATACCGATCTCAAAACGATTGTAACAGTCTCCAAAAACTAAGTGAAGCCATCTCCCTAACAAGATAGCTGGAAGTTGACAGAAATTGTTCTTGGAGTTTACCTGGTACTAATAACTGTACTATTCTTTTGAGCCATAAAAGATGCAGACTTCTCAGTAAGAATCTGTTTCTAGTGTGGTTTTCTACTTCTGTCTCTCGTGTACATCTTTTGTTGAATTATTGGAACAGGAAGTAATTAAATACGCTGCCCTATTCTATGGTGGAGGACAAGTTTGGTGTAAAATCAATCAGATATAACCCTGATGAAATGATGGCCCTATACTTGCGAGTGTAATTAACCATGCTCTAAACTTTGTCACCTAAACAAGCAGCCGGTCCTAAGCTGAACGCCTGGGACTTCTCTAGGTCAGCGCATTCATAATTGCTCAGCTGGTAAGAATTTCTCGGCAGTCGTAATCTGTTCACTTTCTACTGGGAGCATAGGGTTGCTATGGCACCTTCGACTGACTAATCTGATTGGAGTCTGGTTGAAGTGAGAACAACATATTTATTAGCTTTCACTGGTGGTGGTTAAAAGTCTTCAGAAAAGTTTGGACAATTGATAACTCAATCACCATTCCACAAAATACTTCCCCGAGGCAAAGTACTATATGGACAGGTTCCGACACTTATAGTGGCTTCAGGCAACTTGTGGTTTCACGAGGATAAAAGGAACTGGATGGAGGTGGGCCGGTGTCATCTGGCTTTACAGTGTGGTGACATATGTTCTGCTTGTTCTTAAATTTGCAGTCCGGTACATTCTCAGCGGGAGAGCATGAAATACCCACTTGGAGAGCAAGGTATTTTTCACCAAGAAAGAGGTACCGCCATGGATTATGTATTAAGAAAGACCCTACTTTGCATTAATATTAGGCAATTTGTATCACGCAGACTGCTGTCACTACCAAAAAAGACTATGGCAAAGAAGAGCGAGAAGCTCAGTGGGCAACTGCACAGAGGACTCTGCATGGCCTTCAGCCTCCTGAAACCAGCAACCTTTTCTCTGACAAGAGTAGCTAGAGGGAGCTTTCAGAGATTGCAGAGCAAGCCAAGCGACGAGCTGAGGTTGCGAGGTGAGCACATTAATCCTCATACTTCAATGCTTGTAAGAAATCGTGTTATTTACTAAAAACGACATAGTTCAACCTACTTCGTTTCCATTCCTCTTTGCTTGCCTAATAACTGGAGTTCAAGGCCATGCTGTATTTAACGGAGTTTAGGAGCCTTACTTTCTCGATACAGAGTTTAAACCTTTAGCTGCTAGCAGTTCCTTTTTGCCATTTAAGTCCTACAAGCGATGGTAAGGCAAACTGAATCTCTTGTTGCAGGCTTCACGAGCTACACTCTGAAGGGCCATGTTGAATGCGTGGTCAAGCTGAAAGGCTTGGACATCGATTCCATTCGGCAGCATTACACATTCTGAAGAGCTTTCCATTTAAAGCAGAAGGGATCATATTGTGAGGAATGGATAGTAGTCTTAAGCATTATGACGACGAGGAAGCTCATCAAGCTTTTATTAGTCTATGGGATAACAGAAACCGACGTCGCTGGCAGTCAGGGTCGTGGATTTTTGCTGTGACCAGTTTAATGCATGGGGGCAGCTTTCTCTTTGACAGATTAAGATTTTAACTTTTCTTCTCAAAGTAGCATGTTCAAGTCGATTAGTGGTCTGCCTGGCCAAAAGAAGAGTAAAGGAAAAATAAAGCATTTGAAAAGGAAAAATAAAGCATTTGACATTTAGAAAAAGTTATTTCTGTTAGATAAGTACATACCAGTATAGGTTACATGTGCCTTGCACGTGAACGGCGACATTTCTCTTTTTCCTTTCGTGCGCAGCCAAAGAATTGATGAGTTAAAATGAGAAATCACATGCCTGCGGGGTAACAAATAAAAAAGATGATATATATATTCTCACAGTTAATTGTTTAAAAGTAGATCGGGGCAAGAAGTAATGGCAGAAGAGTTACAAGTTTTAGACAAATCTCACACTCAGGATTTAGTTGACTTGCCTCTTAATAAGTCCATTGTCGGTTGTCAATGGGTGTATAGGATTAAGACAATGGCATATGATACTCTAGACCACTATAAAACCCACCTCGTTGCCAAAGGCTTTACTTAGGAATATGACGGACTATGAAGAGACTTTTGCTCTTGTTGTACGTCTTAATTTGGTTTACAGTCTTCTTACTATTGCCGCCATTAAGCCGTAGTCTCTTTTTGAGATGGATGTTAAAAAAGAATTCCTAAATGGCGATCTTACTAAGGAAGTTTATATGGTGCCTCCTCTTGGCTATACTCATCCTTCTCACTAAGTGTGTTGATTAGGTTACACATTATATTAATTGAAATAGTCTCGTCGTGCATGATATTACAAGTTTAGCTCCACAATGGAATCCCTTGCTTTACATCTAATCCCTTCAACCATGCTTTTTTTGCTCGACACACTTCTCATGGGTCTATTCAACTAATCTTGTGTGTGAGGACATCCTTATTACTAGAGATGATCGTACGGGAACTTTAAAACTCTAGCAATATCTTAGTCAACAATTTAAGATGAAAGATCTTGGAAAACTTAGTTACTTTTTAGGCTTTGAGGTTATCTCATATTCATTTGGTTGTTGTCTTTCTCAAGTCAAATATGGCACTAATCTTCTTTCTCAAGTAGGACTCACTAACAATAAGTTACCATGACTCCTCTAGAGACCAATGCCAAATTTGATGCTAGTGATGGGACCCATCTTCTGAATTCGACGTTCAATCAGTAGTCATAAATATCTTATCGTTACTTGACCTGACATCGCTTATGTTGTTCGCGTTGTCAATCAGTACATGATCACATCCTATATGACTCACTTTGCTGCAATCTTTCACATTATTTGCTATGTTTAGGGCATGTTATTTTTGGCCATCACTTCTCTGCTCATTCTGTCATGCCCTAACCCGGCAAGCACATACCCATCCCTACTTGGTCGATATAATAGCGATGTCCCAGGACGCATCGCCGACCCTTACGTTTTAATATACGCATGCGGAAGTAGATATAAATTCCCAAACAGTAAAATAATGTGATAGGAAAGCAGGGTCATAAAATTTAAAACCACACTTATATAAATATACAACACAATCAGTTATATATATATATATAATACAAGCTGACCCAAACTTTGTTTATTTAAACACATAAGGTCTAACAAACAGGGGTGAGGGCCAAACAACTATGGCTCCTCATCACTCTCAATCTCCTCTAGTTCCATCTCTTCATCGACCTCTCCTTCCTCCTTGCTCCAATTGGCGTCTTCAATTGAATAAATTGGAGAATTAGCATCGCCTTCGAGATTGGGGTGCTTGGCATCCTCCACTGCTCCACCTTCAAGGTCTACTGTGCCTTTACCAAAAGCCTTCTCCAATATGTACAAAGGTACACTAGACTCGGGTATAGGACCCTCTCTTTGTCCATCTTGGTAGTGCCGATACCAAGACCGGTACTCGTGAGGCACATGGGTGGGTCTACCTACGTCAACCCATACAATGGACTTCACCAAAACATATTCTAAACCCTCGGGGTGGTTATGAACCGGGATATAATATACTATCTTAGAAATATCCTCCGGTATGCCAAACTACTCGGGAGGAGCGGGAGGTGCTGCCATCTACGAACTTGAAATGTTGTCTCACAATGAGGAGAGACTAAGTTTCAGCAAGTTCTATCCCCTAAGACTCGATTAGGAAGCCAATACGCACTAAGGCTATCTAAGCACAACACGAGTCAGAGGACTTACCTTGACCTCAGTCTCCTTCTGCAAGTCAATTCAATTAATAAATACTGACAGACATAACACCCAATCAAATCAGATCGCATCATCGATCAATCAACCTAGTCGATTACATGTCAATCAGACCATTTTCCGGTCATTTTCATTCATACTATACATTTTCCAAGATGATATATCTAGTCTTCGAGCCACTTGCATTCTCAAAGGTGACGTACTTGGTCACTGAGCCACGTGCATTCTCCAAGGTGATGTACTTAATCACCGAGCCACGTGCATTCTCTGAGATGATGTATCTACTCATTAAGTCACGTGCATTCTCCGAGATGACACCCTTGGTCACCGAGCCATGTACTACAGCATTCTTGCTCACCTTTATCATATCCAATAAAATAGCCGTATATGTGGATACACGGTTGGCCTTAGCCAAAAATGTAATTATTTTACTTTCACAATTCTCGTCACTTTATATAGCCCACCAAATATTTTTGGCGCTATAAACCGACGTCTGGTAATTTTCCACTCAATTACCAAATTTATCCAATTTTTGGAATAAATACCCACAACCACTATTTGCACTCAATTTGCACAATTGAGTACTCAATTAAATAAACAGAGAGCACCATTGCAATCAGCACGAAATTCCGGTCACCGACCATCCTTGAATTTCCGAAAAATAAATAAATAAATAAATAATTATGGAAAATATTAAATAAATGCCAATAATTGCAAATAATCCAACCTAGGCCCATTATAGCCGAATTGGATGCCAAAACGAACCCAGAAAAATTCCGAGATTTGTTTAATAATTACTCGAGTCTATTTACTTGCTAACTACATTGACTAACCACCTAACATGCATCGTTATCTAATTTAATTTTTGCTAATTACATCTAACTATCCACCTAAACATGCTTAACCTAAACTAATTATCCACTAAGCATCATTAACCTACTAATTAATGTTTAGTGAGTAAAACTCACCCATTTAACAAACGGTTCGCTGCAAAACGACGAGAACGTCGTGGGGCTCGACTTTCCTCAAGATGGGCCAAGCAACTAAGGCTCGGGATCACCTCAAAACGGGCTTAATAGCTGGCTGGAAACCCACTTCCTCAACCTCTGTTTTGTGCTGCAAACAAAGAGAACAATGGCTAAACAAGGTAAGTAAGACTGGTGAAAGCAATGGCAAGGCCGAGTGGCCAACAACACGGACTCACGACGGGCGGAGGAGCTCACGACAGCTTGCTGGGCTGCGAAACAACCTGCTAGACTGACGGACAGAGGGCTGGGATGATGTGAGGCGCGGCAAGGCGCGACGGCAAGCAGGGCAGCTCCCGGGAGCAGATAGCGATCCAGTGGAGGGCGATGGCATGCGACGGCTCTAGGCGGTTCGACGGCTTGCTGGCTGGTCTTCCTTGGCTTGTTGGTCAAAAATGGTGAGGATGGAAAGGGGATGGCTGGCCGGCTGGCTTGTGGAAGAAGAGAGGGGGAACAAGGGCTCCACATGCCTTCATTTTCCAATTCTTTGTCCCCTTTAACCATCCATGGCTACCAGCTGCTCCTTGGCTCTCATTCAGCCACCAAGGCTCATCCTTGGACTCTTGAAATGATCCATTTTGGCTAGGCCATGGGGGAGCTACGAATTTGCAAGCTTTGGCTTCACTTGGACTCATAATCTCTCTTAATTCAATCTCAATTGGCCTTAATAAATTCAATTAGCACCTAAATTATCAAATTGATATTTTTCCTCACCAATGGATCCATCTTGCATCCCAATTTTACGATCGAAAACAATCCCGGCCTTTTTCCGAACAAAAACGGTTCTATGCCAACTTTTTCCCAAAAAGTCTCGGGTTGTAGAAAAATCTTCTGAGATTGAGTCGACGTTCCTAGAATTTATTGTGACATGACAGAATCTTCAATTTTTGAAATCGGACTCAAATTCGCGGTTAATTTCACTCCGGTGTGTTTTTAGGGGAGAAGTACACTATCAATGCCATAACTTGTGTACGACGCTCACTTTGGTGCCAAAAGTTTCCCTCAAATCACTTAAGTGCCAAATTGGAGAAAAAATGATCACTTTGGTGCCACTGGCAAGAAATTTCAGCCAAAATGATTACGTGGCTTTTATATTTAAAAAAAAATCGACAATTCTTAAAACTGTCTACGGTGGATGGCATAAAACAACGCCGTTTTCCTTTCTTCATAAGAAACGACGTTGTTTTACCATTCCATGTGGATCACTTACAAAACTATCGTCATTTTGTAAAATAAAGGAGTGGATTCACTACGGCCAAAAACGGTGTTCGTATACGATTCTCGCTCGACGCCGCCGACCGTAGCTCACTCACCCACTGTCGTTTGCTCGCCCGCCATCGCTCGGCCACTACCGTAGTTGCGTCGTCGTTCGCGTTCGTTCGCTGACTGCGTCCCCAACTCTCGCTCACTCAGGTTTGTCATGTTCTTTACGTGGGTCAATTTAGTGAAAAATTCCGACGGGCAAGTTAGGTTGTGGAGGGCAAATTGAGGGCTCGACTTAGGGGGAAAGTGGTGGGGATTGAGGGCTCGGCTCAGAGGGAAAGTGGTGGGGATTGAGGGCTCGGCTCAGGAGGAAAGTGGTGGGGACCGAATAGAAAAATCGAGGGTTCTGTTATTTGTTCGCTTTCTTTTGTGGGGTCAGAATAGAAAAATAGGGCACGGAGGGGAAAAAGGGGCTCGACTCGGAGGGAAACAGTGGTGGGACCGAATTTGTTTAATTAATTCGACTGCTTCTATTGGGGAAACAGTGGGGGACCGAATGTGATTGAATTGAAAAATGGGTGGTGGAGACCTCACTTTGTTTCTTCAATTTGGTTTCTTTTGTTTCTGTAAAGGGACCGAATTGGGGAGATTAGTCGCATTTGTTTCTTGACAATAAAACGACAAGGACCTGTATGTGAAGTTGTTGATTCTGTCATGTGGTCCTAACAAGTAATGACTTTTTTTTTTTCATTGGGTGCAGCGTTGACATGGACACGAATCAAGTAGGCGTCATTGTTTGCTATGGTGGAGAGTTTCTTATTGGCACCGAGGATTGGGAATATACTAGTGGAAATGAAGGTACTATCTATGTCAATATTCGGAAACCATCATATATTGATTTTTTGAGGGATTTGGTGTATTTTTTACGATGCAAAGTGCAAAAACTACATTACTGTGTTCCTGGGAAGGGATTGAAGAATGGCTTGAGATTTTTTAATGACAATAATAGTATTAAGGATATCATTTACCATTATCTTCACGGCGAAGAAGCTAAGGTATATGTTGAGTATTATAGTGATGATGAGGATGAGAATGAGGATGAGGATGGGGATGAGCAGACCACCACTGAAGAAGTGAGGGATCCTATTCAAGCGAGTAATCAGGTCGGGGATGAGTTTAGGTTAGATGAAGGGCAAAATGGGAGGGAGAGAAGTCATAGTGATAGAGATGAACAAACAGGGAGATGTCCTGAAATCTCGGGTGAAGATGTGGGCGATGAAAACTTCATTGGATTAGAATGAGAAATTGCTTTATCTAGTGAATCGGAAGATGAATTTTTGGCTTTAGTAAATTTCTCAAGTGACAAAGATGATGATGAATTTGAACAGTCAAGACAAAAGCAAAGGGAATTTCTAAGGAAAAAACTTGCAGTTTCAGCAAAGAGGCTCGAGCCAGTAAATAGGGATGGAGCTCCAGCTGAAGGTAATAGAATTGAAGATGAAGAAAGCTGCGGCAATGAAGTTGCTGGTTCGAAGAATGAGCTTGACAATGATGATGAAGAACCTGCTCGTCGAAGAAAAAGTAAGTACTTTTGCTATGATCCGACTATTGATAAACTTGTTTTGTCTGTAGGCATGAGATTTGACGATACCAAACAGTTCAAGGAAGTTGTTGTGAAGAACTCCATTGGTGAACAGAGGAGCGTTCAATTCATTAGAAACATAAAGGAATTTGTGAGAGCTAAGTGCTCACAATCGAATTGTTCATGGAAGCTCTATGGCGTGCTGAGTAAGAAGGGGTCATTCCAGATTAGGTTCTTCTAGGAGGAGCATATTTGTCCAATTATCTTTAACAATAAAAGGGTAACAAGTGTGGGGTTATCGAAGCATTTTTTCAACACTATCAAAGCAATGCCTGAGATCAAAAGTCATCAATTTCAATAGTTAGTGAAGGAGCAAGTAGGGGTTAATGTGTCAAGGAATCAATGCAAGAGAGCTAAGATGAGGGTGATGAAAATAATGATGGGTGGGTATAAAGAAGAATATGTGCGGGTATGGGATTATGCTGGCGAATGTATGTTTCAAAACCCATCTAGTAGGGTATATGTAGAGGTTGTGGAGAGGCCACTCCCTGATCTTGAGCCTAGATTTGATAGATTTTATATCTATTTTGATGCATGCAAACGAGGCTTCTTGGCTGGTTGTAGAAGAGTTATAGGATTTGATGGATGCTTTCTAAAAGGTTTATGCAAGGGGGAGTTATTGGCTGCTATGGGGAGAGATGCCAATAATCAAATGTTTTCGATAGCTTGGGCGGTGGTGAAGATAGAGAATAATGATATTTGGTCCTGGTTTCTCAAAAATTTAATGGCTGACCTTGAGATAACCAATGGGGAAGGATGGACATTCATGAGCAACCAACAGAAGGTAATTTCATTGTCAATTAATTCACTCCATTTTAATATTAATCACTTACATATTTTCCCTGACTTGTATTTATTGGTTTGAATTTTTGTAGGGACTTAATTCTGCATTGGCTGAGTTGATGCCACATGCTGAGCATAGAATGTGCGCGAGGCACATATATGCAAACTGGTCAAGGAACTTCAAAGGAGATAGGCCGCAGAAGCAGTTCTGGCAGATAGCAAAGAGTACCAACATGGTTGATTTTAGATTAGCTAAACAAGGATTGTTGCAGCTGACAAAGGAAGGTTTTGATCCACTCTTCTAGACAGAAGCTAAGCACTGGTGTTGGGCCTTCTTCAACAAAGAGTTCAAATGCGATATCATTGATAACAACCTCAGTGAAGCTTTCAATGACAGAATTTTAGAGGCCAGGTGCAAACCAATCATCAGCATGCTCGATGATATTCGAGTTATGGTGATGACTAGACTGCATAGGCAAAGAGATGAGGCTACGAAATGGACTAGAAACTGTGGTCCTAGGATTGTGAAGAGATTAGATGCAAACATTGCTACTAGTAGGTTCTACCATCCAGTTTGGAATGGAGATAATGGATATGAGATTATTCAAAATCAGGATAAGTATGTTGTCAACCTAGATAGAAGAAAGCGTTTATGTCGAGCTTGGCAACTAAATGGAATTCCCTGTGCCTATGCCATTTGTGCTATTCAGATGAAGCAAAAAAACTCAGATGATTACCTACATGTTCGGTACAAAAAAAAGCTTATACCTTGCTTCATACCAATTCATGATGCAACCTATCAAAAGTAGCAAATTTTGGGAGCCAACAAATCATGAAAGCCCTCTACCTTTGCCATTGAAGGAGCAAATAGGAAGACCAAAGATGAGACAAAGAATGCAGCAGGAAGAGGCATCAAGTCAGAGGATGAGTAGGATTGGGGCAAAGATAAAATGTTCCTATTGACGCAAGGAATTGCACAATAAGAAAGGTTGTGAGCTGAAAAAGTATCATCAACAGCAAGCTGATTTAGTGCTAGGGACAGGATCTACTGAAGAGCTTCTTCTTAGGCCTATTGAAGGGAGGGCAGAAGGCCATGCTGTAATACCTACTGAAGGGCAAACAGAAAGCCCTACTATAAGGTAAGTATCCTCTTTACCTCAGTAACTTTTCAGTTCATATTCAATCGAGTTTGATGGTTGACCAGGTGCACTGGCTTCTCTTGTGCTTTTCCTCTGTCATGCACTTGTAATTTGAGAAGTTTTCTCCATTTGTTTCCTACCATGAAAATGAGTAGATGTCTAATTATCAAATCATTGTAGTTGGTCATAATCCTAATACAGTACATTGTTGTAAGGCCTACTAAATGGCCATAAATAGGCCCTATTGTAGGCTTTAAGTGCAGGAACAGGGACTGGAATGGGCAGGACAACAACAACAACAACTGAGTCCACTATTGAGCAAATGAGAAAAAAAATATACTGTAAGTTGTACATCACTGTGTTTGTCTTTTATGGGCTGAAATTTAAATTTGTTATGTGTTTCTCAGGTGAGAAGACGAGCAACTACACAAGTTGCAGAGGTTGCTCCCCCAGTTGTGGCTGAAAATGATGCACCACAGCGAGCAAGAGGGGCTCTTGGAAAAAGATTAAAGCAATATGGTTATGGGATTTGAATGACTATTTTGAATGTAAGATTTGTAGGCCTCATGCATTTAATTTGTTGTACTTCAATTCATTTGGTTGACAATATCGCTATGTTCTTGTAACTTGGAAGAACTTCGGAGGTACTTCTCTCTCAAAGTGGGCCAACTCAAGAATCAAGGGCGCAGCCAAAGAAGAGTGCTCCAAAGAAGAAGACAGCGGGTATAACTACAAAACAGCCATCCAAAAAGAACCTAGCACCAGTTTCATCTCAACCAACGATTCAGAGCAATAATGATGATATGGACCAACACATGACACGTGCTAGAACAAAAATAGCCACTGTCAAGAACAAGGAAAAAGAGGTGACAGAAAGCCTAGTTAAAAAACCTGTACATCCAGTTCAAAAGAGTGCTCGGATTATGAATCAATTCAAAGCTCCAAGACGAAAAGGAGATCGGGGTGTTGTTTATATTGACTGATGGAAGAGTGTTGGACATGATCTCTTTTTATGTGATATTAGACATGGTCTCTCTTTTTATGTTTTCTTTTTTTAAGAGAGTGCTGGATATTATATCATTAATGGTAGTTGCTGCCTGCATATTACCATTGTTTTTTTTTAATAGGGTGTTGAACCTTCAGTGATTGGGGAGTGAAGTTAGACCTGTTTTTCTTTTCTTTTGTAAACAATCAATCAATGTCAATGACAATAGGTGTTTTTGTTATTTCTCTTGGCTTGGTTTCGGCTAGTAATGCTAGCAAGACATTTATCAGTTATGCTATATATTTTTTTTTTGCTGTTAGTGCAATATTCTTATGAGGTTGATATTATTTTTAGATTTAGATGTGTGCATATAGTGTTGCTGGTTGAAGTTGAGGATGTTATTTGTGGGGTTTTGGTTGTATGTGCTGGTGTAAGAACAAGATGCAATTTTGGGTACTGGTGCATCTTGTTGCATCAGCACTTGTATAAGCTGGTGCAAGAAGATGCACCAGCAACCCAACCAATGTAAGAACAAGATGCCCTAGTGCAATAAGATGCAAGATGCACCACAACTAGTGCAAGTTTGAAACTTGGCACTCAAGTGATTACTATTTACAACTTGTGCAACAGAAGTTATCAATTTGTAATCACGACTGGCACTTAAATGATCATTTTTATAAAAATTTGGCACTCAAGCAATCACTATTTACAATTTTTGGCACTGAAATGGTCAATCATGAATTTATCACCATCCCTTAATTTCGCCATGGTTTGCAGTTGTAGCAAACTATCCAACCAGCAAACCATTACAATGATAAAAATGCAGCAACCATTCTATTTGAAGCAAAAACTAACCAAAACAAACATTGACAATACATAACTAAACAATAAAACTTTTAAGTGCTCAGAACTAATGCATTCCAACTCCAACTTCCATTTCGCCATGGTTTGCAGTTACAGTAAACCGGCAAACCAGCAAACCATTACCAAATAAAAAATGCAACAAGCAAACTATTATATCTGAAGTAAAAACTAACCAAAACAAACATTGATGATACATAACTAAACAATAAAACTTTTAAGTGCTCACAACTAATGCATTCCAACTCCAACCTTGCATTTCTACCATAGATTACAACAAAACCTTCTGCTTCATACAAAAATTGCAGCAAACAAAAAATATATTTTACTTATAAATAATCCAATACAATTGCATATTCCACGTCTTCGACTATGGTAGACATACAAATTTCTTCTCATTACTCACTTCACATTTGAATAAACTACCTAAGAGAATAAGAACACAATCAACGCTCGATAAAATTTTCTTTCAATTTTTAGCCTTGAAACCTCCCTCTTCAAATGATCGATTAGAGATGTTAAATCCTTCATTTGAGCTTGCATTGAGCCGACATCCTCCAACTCATCCATCAACGCAAGTAGAGGTTGATTTTGGCCTTTAAGTAACCCCAGGATCACCTCTGTCGCTCGATCAGAGAATTTCCTATCAACCCATTTGAAATATTTGCACTTCGAGCATTCTCTATATCTGCCGCACCCATGGAATCTTCTCCCGAGATTCAACCAAGTCCAACATGTTCTTCTCGGACTCGGTAAGCCACAATAACAGTAACACTCATCATCTAATTCACTTTTTTTTTATAGGAATGCGAGCCCCTGTTGAAGCTTTTGCCCTTCATTTGCAAGAGTGAGCTAATAACCTTTAGAGAAAATCGAAGTATGCACTCGAATTAGTCGAATTGGGGATTTAGGATTTTCAATTTCCGAATTCTGCTTGAATTTGGGGATTTAGGGTTTTCAATTTTCGATTTTGCTCGAATTTGGGGATTTAGGGTTTCTTATTTGGGGGAAAATATGCTAAACATCATCGTTTTATTGTTTGCATGCTGATTATACTCTCCGGCGATCCACATCGACTTCAAATATTAATAAAAAAAACTGCCACATAGGATTTCCGGCCAACCAGATCAGCGTTGGCACTGAAGTGAGTGTTTTTCAAAATTTTTGGTACTTAAGTGATCCGACAGAAACTTTTGGCACCAAAGTGAGCACCGTACACAAGTTACGGCACTGATAGTGTATTTCTCCCTGTTTTTAGTATAACCTAGGCTATTAAGTAACTTTCATAATTTTTTCAATGCAAATGACCCGTGGTCGATTTTCTTCGAGCCACAATGAACCCACTTGACACATTGGCGACTCTCGGTTGTCGTGAAAATCTCGAGAATTCAAATATGGACACGGGGTACCAAAACGACAGAAAAATCAAACTAGTACCGGTCGACGAGAATTTTTCAATTTTGTGGAGTCACTCACGATCAACCACACATCTCATCGTACCGACCTATCTCTGATCTCAAATCAATTTTTAACTGTGCCGTAATGACCTCTAAAAATGAGCACAGTCGAGAAGCCGATTCCTAGTCGAATTCTCAAGTCTATAGTCTTAAAATTCCTTAATGGCTTCCCCAGACAGTCTAATTATCTCGAGAGTAATCAACTCTGAGAATAGCCTTATGACGCGTCGATGAAATGCTTGATTAATTTAATTGATAGCAGAAGTGAAAAATCCAAGATGTCACACATTCTATAGTAAAGTTGAAAGCTTATTTAGATGTTGATTAGGCCGGCAACCCTTATGTTCTTCGCTTCACTAAGGGATTTTTTTTTTTTTTGGCACCTCACTGATCTCATGTCTAGCAAGAAAAAGAACATTGTCGCCCACTCTAGTATAGAAACTAAATATTGAGCTCTTACTAATACAACATCAGAGTTATTATGGTTGTAGTATGTCATCATAGCGGACAATCCTTTATTGAGACAATCGTAGGACTATCCAAATTGCACATAATAATATTTTCCATGAATGCACCGAGTACATTAAGATAGACTGTCATTTCATCCTATATCACATTCTTTGTGGCACTATTTGACTTGTTTTCACTTCATCACCAAACAGATTGCTAATGTCTTCACCAAGACACATCCGCCTAGACACTTCCTCGACCTTTTCTCCAAATGCTAGTTGACTTCTTTCCAGTAATTTTGAGTTTCAAGGGATGTTAGATGTATATATTTGAGATCCAATTAATTGTACTTTATATTAATTGTAATTGAACCTAATTGTCTTCTCACCTTACATATAAAGGAGGGCTTATATTCTTCATTTAGTAATGTGAATATATTACACTTACCTCTCTTTTACTAATAACTACTATTAACGCCTAAGTTTTAGTTGATGCATCTTCAAAGGTAAAATGTTGAGATTAGGGTTACCAATCACGATGAAACTTGTTTTTTTGATCAAAAAATGTTGTTTTTCATTTCTTTTTCATCGGTCCTTCATTTGTGAGCAATTTCCTAATCATTTCCATCAAAAACTCAAAAAGTCAACTTAAAAATTGATTTTTGTGTTGAATTTTTTTGTCAACCCTTTGACCAAAAATAGTTAACCCTGAGCCAAAATTTGATTTTTTTTTGTACAAAAAATTCCCAAATAGCACCAATTTCATTTTGGCCAGAAAAAATTTTGAAAAAAAATCGAATTTTTGACCATAAATCAACTTTTTAATGATTAGTCACTAAAGGGTTGACTTTTAGTCAATTCTTTGACAAAAAATGAAAAAAATATAAAAAATTTGCAAATCATTTTATTTGAGCTTCAATTTGACTTTGGCCACAAAAATTTCTCAAAAATCGATTAAGAATCTATTTTTCTGAATTTTTTGGATTTATGTTCAAAATCATACAAAAATAAAATGACTTCTTTTCTAGTCATATTTTGGCTTAGTTTCTTTTACATCATTTGATCTGGAGTCATTTTAAGTTCACTCGTGCGCCCAATTTTGTGGTTTGGCATATCAGGGTGAAAAATTTCCATTTTTAACACTAATTAGGGTTTCCGATCAATTCTTCACAATTGGCATAATTGTGCCCTTAATCAACTTGTTTTCTTGATGTCAATCCAAATGCAGGGTTAATTTGAGCAAATTCATAAGGGAACTTCTCGAGTTGGTAAATTTGGCACATCAAAAGGTTGTGAAATGGGGTTAAAGTGTTCCAATTGAGATGATTCGATTTGACCCATTTTGAACTAAGATTTGATTTGATAAATTGGAATTCAATTTTATTTTTTTGTCGGTAATTGGAATTCAATTTGAACATTGAACTTCAATTTCATTTTGGTGTCTAGTTCATATCATCATATCAATGTCGATTTAAATGCGTTAGACCACCTCGAGTGCAATTAATTGAATCACTTGATGTTTGGTTATATTGATTGCATTCAATTTCAATCAATTTGGTAATTGAGGGTAGGAATTGCAGAAATTGCAATAATTGTTTGGAAAGTCCGAATTCGCATGCCCATTAAATCCATGCATGATTTTTGATATGTTAAAAGGGTTTTTTTTTTTTGGCCGAAATATAGTAATTTCCATTGCTAGCCCACTAAAGGGGCATCATTAGTTGGAGAGTCTAAACATAGGATTAAAATTAAAGGCTGAGGAGGATTTGAAAACCGGTTACTAGGAAGAGAGTTGGCTCAGTGGGCTTTAGCGACCCAATCCGTGGCCCTGTTGGTTTCCGTTGACTCGTAGATGATTGAAACTCCACTTAGCTGGGCCGTGATTCCTTTGCAATCATCAACAATGGACTGGTTGTGACATCCTGAATTTCGATCCCATCTCAATAATATGGAATGGGCATTTCGTCGACGCGCCTATGGTCATTTTACTCTGAGCAAGGCCTCTCACGAGTTAACTAATCTATTAGGTGAGGCCGTTAAGGGATATAAACGCAGCAGACTTGAGAATTCGATCAAAAATCGACTGCTCGACCATAATAATCGACAAGGGTCAATACGACACCATTATAATTGATTAGTGATCGGATATAGATTTATTCGACGGAAACACGTATTTGAATTGTGGGTGATTCTACGTGATTGCGAAATTCGTGTTGAATGGCACTAACCCGATTTTCTATCGATTTTCATACTCGATACACGTAATTGAAACATTGCGATTTTTACGATAACTGAGAGTCACCTACGAGTCGAAAATGCACAAATATGGATCGAAAATTATCGACCACGGGTCAAACGCGCTAAAATCCCTAAAAGCTACCCGATAAGTTAGGTTGTACTAAAATCGCGTTCGGTCGATTTTAACCACGAAATTGACTTCGGTTTTGGGAATCGGACATTCGAATGTGTCACAATTTATTTTTAGCACGTCGTCTCATCTTTCGGCGAATTTTCGTCGAGTCCAAAATTTTGCAGAAAAATCAATTTCGGACAAATCGAAAAAGAATTGGAAATTCGTATGGGCTGCTTTGTTGGTTTATTTGGCTGCCCAAATGACTTATTTGGTGAAGAATTAGAGGGAAAATAGCCATTGGATGGGTGTATGACAAAGTGGGCTGAAGACTTTGAAGGCCAAACACTTGAGTGCATAGATATTTCTCAAGTTCCTCCATTGGCCAAGCATTTGACTTCCATTTCCCTCCTCTCTCTCCCATCTTTCTTCTTGCCTTTCACACGTGAGTCCCCCGCAGTAGCTGCCCATTTCCCCTCCATCTCCTTTCCTTTATTCCTTCTTTCATTCCCCCCCCTCACGTTCTTTCTTTCCCCCACCAGCAGACTGCCCATTTCCCCTTCAGCTTCTCCTTCTTCCTTCTTGTTGTAGCCAACCTCCACATTTCTCCCCCTAGTTTGGTCCTTTCATTTTGTGGTTGCCGCATATCACGCCTCATCCCTCTTCGTCAACACCATCAAAACACCTCACGCTCTCCTTTCACCGCCCAATGCACCTGCCACCTCCAGCTTCTCCCTTGTTGCTGCATCACCATCCACGCCTCAGCCAACAAACCACCTCATGCTAGCAACTTCACCTTCGCCCACAACCGCACCAACAGCCCGCGGCTAGCAACCATAGCCACCACCTCATCGCCAGCCACCCGTCTCGCGTCTAACGCCACCACTAGCAACCAACCAGCAACCAAGCCAACTAGAACCGTGCCCCTAGCCGTGAGCTTGTTAGGCCGTTTCCTTGTCGATCCAAGCTTCCATTGGAGACACGGTAGTCTCGGGTTGTCACCGCCGTCGCACTGTCGTCACCTTGAACCTGCTGCCACCCTAATCCGGTGAGTTAACTCCCTAATCCTTGATTAGATTGTTAATTTCTATTAGGGGATTAGATTAGTGCTAATTAGTTTAGTTAAATGAGTATTAAGTGAGATTAGCCTTAAGATCGATTAGTGTTAATCTAGTTTGGTTAGATTAGCCTTAAGATGGATTAGTATTGATCTAGTTGGTTGGTTTAGTACTAATGAGGGTGATTTAGCTTGGTTTAGTGGATTTTTCCTGGATCCAGTAAACTTACTGGACGCTCGCCGCTTGCCATTTTTGTGGGGAAAAATATGCTACGATTTCGAGGTTGCTTCCTTATTGAAAAATGTTCTAGATATCTTCATATATGACATATATTTTACTCAAGATATTAGGGGTTTAAAAGAATGATATTTTAGATTCGTTATTTGCAAAATAGAATCTCGAATTATGCTGGAAACAGTGACCTTTTGGTGTTTAAAGGATTTTTATCAATTCTTAGGGTTTGATCTTCGAAGTAGTTTCTTCACAAAAGTTGTTTATTACATCTTATAGTTTAATATAGTCAAATTTCAAATCAAACGGACAAGTTTTGGGTCTCAAACCAGATTGATTTTGGAAAACGTAATTTCTGGACACGGTCACAGTTTTTGTAACAGTTTGGGCGATTTACTAATCTCATTATAGAAGGATTTGGGTCAATGTGTCTTCATAATTTTTTTTAAGTGTCCTTTAAAACATATTCAAATTTTAGAATTTTATGAGTTTGTTTGATTATATTTCTGAAATTAAACTTGGAGGCGTGCGAGTGGCCCGGTTTCTGCCGGTTAGGGCCGGTTGTGATTTTGTGGCTATTCTTGATGTTGTGCTTGTTGGATAATGTATATTTGGTGATGTGGTTGACTTTTGGCATGCTGATGACTTATGCGTAATAATATGTGAATGGTTGTGCTATGGTGAGTGTTTATTGATAATGCAAAATATGACCTTATGGGCTTTCAATTAAAAAACAATGAGGAGTCGGGTTGGACATCAAAACTTATTTGCTCAATAAAACCATGAGGTTTTAAACTAGGTGTGTGCAAATTTTGGCGAATTAATTTTGAGTACATGAGTACCTATGAATTTATTTCTAAAAGTTTTGTACAAAAAAAAAAGGGTTACTAAAAGATTGTCTTCAAAAATGGGTGTTTGGAAAAGAAAATAGAAAACAAATGAGGTGTCGGATTTGGATGCCAAATTTTATGTGTTCAATAAAACGATGAGGTTTTATATTAGATGCATGTAAAGTTTGGCGGGTTAATTTCAAATAGATGACTCCGTATGAATTTATTTCCGAAAGCTTTAAAGAAAAAAAAAAGAGTTGCCAAGTTGATTTTTGAAAAGGGATTTTTGGCGTTCTTAGCTATATGATGGCATTATGTGTGATATTGATGGTAGTTATTGAATTTTAGTAGAAAGCTCGGTTTTATGGGCTTTTAAATGGAAAAATGCCAAGTGTCTGTTTTTGGACGCCAATTCTTATGTACTATATTAAACCATGGAATTTCAAAATAGGAACCTACCAGGTTTGATGATTCACTTTTAATTACACGACCACGCACGATTATGTTTATCGAGATTTTTAATTCGAAAAAAAGCGGCCATGTTCATTATTTGAAAACAAGATATTTGAACGTAAAGCATGGAGCTCTTGGCCAAGTATGTGCTTGTGTGGTCACTAAATGAACCCATCCTGATGCATATGAATACGTGGGACGATGCTCCTATATGGAATGCCATTTAGGCAGGGGTTCTGGACGATGCCGGTCGCGGTGGAGGCCGGGTTGATGCTCCTGTGTGGAATACCATCCTGATGCGTATGATGCCGTCCTGATACGCAGGATGCCGTCCTGATACGCAGGATGATGCCGTACTCAACGGAGCGGGACGACGCCCGATTATGCCGGATGACCGTCGACTGTTGAGTTGGCCGTGGTCAATGGGTCATAATAATTGGAACACGCTTCTATGATTGTGATAGCTATGCCTAATTATGGGATAAAATTGTGTGACATGGTGTGAGACGTGTCATAACGGTTTGGCCTTATAATAGGGACTCATGTGATTGAAATGATGTGTTTAGCTTGGAAATCAGGGGCCGACCATAAGATTTTTGTCCAGTCACGTAGGAGGAAGATATGCTCTTGGTGCTTGACCACAAATCTAATAGGTTGGATCAGGTAGCATGTGCCTTTTGTACAAGTTTTCCTTTGTTGGAAGAGCATTGTTGCATATATTCCAAAGTAAGAATCAAATTTTGGGGAAGGTCAGGAGTTTCCATATCTTGTTCCATAGTGATTTTGGAACTTGGTAGGAAGAGGATGGATTATGTATGGTGGGGAGTGCTGCTCTGTTATGTATTCGGTTGTAGCCACTCTTAACAGTATAGGAACTCTAGTTGTTGGCTGTCCACACTAGCTTATCTGAGTGGAGATGTAGGCTAAGAGGGTTAGCTGGAATCTCTTTAACTACACTTTCCTAAAAAGTTCATTTACTCTTCGAGTATCCCATTCCTTGGCTTCATGGTCAATTAATTTAGCCACCACTCTTGGCTCATCCCGATTTGCTAGGCCTATGAGTCTTCCAAAAGGAAGCCATACATCTTCTCCAATTTGGATTCTCTATCCATCTCCAACCTCCCATCTAGTGGCAGGTTCAATTGCATCTCTCCCCACCAATAAACTTTGTCATCCCCACGAAGGATGGGGACCTTTGTTTGCTACCCAGAAATCACATCGAGGAAAGTAAATACTTTTAAGAACATGACACCATAGGGCATCCGGTTGTTGGACAATTCTCCAAGCCTACTTCCCTAACATTGCTTTGTTAAAATCCACTAAATCCTTGAAACCTAGGCCACCACAGTCCTTCCTAGTTTCAGATTTTACCAGTTTTTCCAATGAATACCTCTTCTAGCTACATTATGTTTCCACCAAAATGAGGCTATTCGCTTTTAAATAGTGCGGCAAATGGAAGTTGGAATTTTAAAAATGGACATAGCATATTGGGGTAGAGCTTGAATAACTGTCTTAATGAGAATATCTTTTCCAGCCTTTGAGATCAACCTCTCTTTCCATCCTTCAAGTTTCCTCTCGAATTTAGCAAGGATCCAAGCAAACATTTGCTTTTTTGTGCGACCCAGTCAGATGGAATTCCAAGGTATTTCCCTATTTTTTTTTTTCTGAGATAGGAACTCTCAATTCAGCAGCTAAATTCTGTTAAAGGTTGTGTGGACAATCTCTCCCAAAGAAAATGCCTGATCTATTTGTTGGAGAAATCTTCTTGAAGTGTTTTGAAGCTGACAAAACGTTTCCATCAGTCTAGTCTGAAGGTTTGCAGACTCTGATATTTAAAGTCTGAAGACCTCCGGACAGCCAGACTCAAGGCTCAAAGTCTATCCTCATTGACAGTCTCTAATCCGTTGAAGAAAGGTTATCCAGAACTGGATGTTTCGTTAAGGATTCAACCTTATCAATTCGAGAAGATCTCGTGGCTGGAAAAGACGTAACAGAATCCTTTGATTGATCGAGATTGATTCGATGATTGAAGATTCGGTGATTGCCTAAATATTCTTGGAAGGTTCTACTTATGGAAATCGAGATCCTGATTGTATGGGCGAACATGATTGATGGGCTATCGACACGTTCCTTTAATAGCTCGAACAATCTTCCTAAATTGATTCCGTCCAACGGGTAGATTGGATGAATTCCTTTGGTAAGTGCCAACGGGTATGATGGCATAAAGGAGTATATAAGGAAGACGTTCTTAGTTGTTCGAGGTGTGCACGATAGAAGAATTCCAAAGTCTGAAGCTTCTTGTTGTTTAGATAATCACTTTGAGCGAATACTTGTATACAAAAGAGAGTCTATATTTGTGAGAAACCTTGAGGAGGTGTGGTAGAACATCTACACTGTGGAATCAAGGAAAAGCTATGCTGTAACTTCTCTTTTGATTATAATGAAATCCAGCCGGTGGTCTGTCAGTGCGGAAGAGTGGACGTAGGCTTGGAATAAGCCGAACCACTATAAATCCTGTGTTCAATTTTCTCTTTCTTACTCTCTTTACATTGATCGTATTTTATTTTGTTAATCAAGAGAGAATTTCCTTTCTATCATTTGCCAAGAATCGCTTCCGTATCTAGATAAATTGTTTGTTCACCTATTCACCCCACTCTAGGTGATTATACTAGCTATCTCATTTGGTATCAGAGCCTGTGTACTCACCTTGTTTGAAGTGTTTTACTTCAGAGTTAAAGATCCATGGCTAGTATGTTGGCTCCAGGGCTGGTAGAAGGGCAAAGCAACACTAGACCGCCTTATTTTGATGGAAATGACTACAACATATGGAAAAACAAGATGAAGGCGTTCTTAAGATCAAAGGATCATTTCGAATGGGACGTTGTAGAAAAAGGAATTGTTCCCAAAGCTGCTCCTGTCTCAGAAAGAGGAAAAGACTCTGTTGAGTCTAGCGAAATGACTCAAGAAGAGATAATCAAGAGACAAGCTCTTGATGCAAAAGCAATTTATTCTTTGTATTGTGCTTTATCACCTACTTAATATAACATAATATCTTCTTGTGATACAGCCAAAGAAGTTTGGGATAGATTACACATTACTTATGAAGTAACCGATCGAGTGAAAGAGACAAGAATCAACATTCTTCTCGGTCAATACGAAGCCTTCAGAATGAAACCAAGAGAATCTATAACTGACATGTTTAGTCGTTTTACAGATATCGTGAATGGTCTTGAAAATCAAGGCCAACCAATTTCTGATCCCATGAAAGTGAACAAGCTACTGCGTGGACTCTCCAAGGAGTGGAATCATATAAAGACATCAATCAGAGAGACCCAAAGAATCATGCCACTGTCTGTCGATGAGTTGGTTGGGACCCTTTAGTCTTATGAAGTGCAACGAATCAATGAAGACGAAGACCCTAAAGGTAAGAAATCTATTGCATTAAAATCTAATGATGATTCTGATGCAACAGATTCTGAAGACGACATGGATGATGAAGAACTTGCTCTTATGATAAGAAGATTCAGAAAGCTAAACATAAAAGGAAGAAGATTCAATTCAAGGAAACAAAGTTTTCAGAAGTAACAAACAAAGTCTACTGATGATGATGAATCAAACAAAGATGTAGTCTGCTTTGAATGCAAGAAAAAGGGACACATTAGACCCAACTGTCCTCTTCTGAAAAAGAAGAAAGGAAAAACTGAAAAATATCGAAAAGCTCTCAAAGCTGAAACCTGGAGTGATACAGAGTGTGAAGATAGTGATGATGATTATGCCAACATATGTCTAATGGCACAATCGGATTCAGACTCAAACTCCGAGACTGATTCAGATTCAGAAAGTGAATTCGAGGTAAGTAATTTCAAAATCCCTATTAAAGTTTCAAAATACATTGATGAATTATGTTTTAGTCTTAAGACCTCTCTTAAAAGAATTTCCGAACTCAAAAAAGAAAATTCTGCTTTAAAACAACATGAGAATGCTTTGGAAGAAAAAGTGAAATACTTAGACCCGAACGTTTCTTCTCTCAAAGAAAGTGAAAATAATCTTTTAAAAGAAAATGCATTCTTAAAAAAGGATATTTCAAATATTTCCAAAAGATTTTCTCTAGGTTCTGAAAAACTGGAGAAAATACTTTCTGTTCAAAGACCCTATTTCAATAAATCTGGTTTGGGAATGACTGCTGAAACCATTCCTTTAATTGATTTTCCTAAAGTAAAAGAAAGAATCAAACAAAGACCCACAAGAAATGCTTACAAAAATCATTTTGAAAGGAACTTTGTAAAACCAGTAGGTCGCAATGCTCTTAGATGTTCAAAATGCAATAGTACAGATCATTTTGAGAAAGAATGTCCTATGGTTTGGAGACCTGTCAATAAAGTCTGGGCAAAAACAGTATATAAGACTAACTCAAAAGGACCCAAGAAAATATGGGTACCAAACAAAGCTTGAGTTTCTTTTTGAATGCAGGTCACTATCAAGAAAAAAAGTGAAATGGTATCTGGATAGTGGATGCTCAAGACACATGACAGGGGATTCAAATTACTTCATAAAGCTCGCTCAAATGAATGGTGGAAAAGTTTCATTTGGAGGAAACATCAAAGGAAAAATAGTAGGATTTGGAACTGTAAAGATTGGGAACCTCACAATAAGCAATGTTTCTTTAGTTGAAGGGCTCAATTACAATCTGCTCAGTATCAGTCAGCTTTGTGATGCCGGTTTTATAATCAACTTTCAAGAGGGTATTTGTTTAGGAACCAGTAAAGACTCTACTCAGTCATTCATGGTCGAAGACATGGGAATAGCTACCTCTTGGACGTGAAACCAGATGAATCGCAATGTCTAATCTCAATCCAAGACGAAGCGAACTTATGGCACAAAAAGCTTGGACATATCAACATGAAGCAGATAGCCAAAATCTCAACAAAGAAGCTTGTTCATGGTCTACCCAATCTATCATATCAAAAGTTCGATCTATGTACACCATGTATATTGGGAAAACAGGTAAGAAATTCCTTTAAACCAATAAATCAAGTTTCCACTAACCGTGTACTGCAACTCTTGCATATGGATCTCTTCGGACCAACAAGAACGCAGAGCATTGGAGGAAAGAAATATTGCCTAGTTGTTGTGGATGACTACTCATGATTTACTTGGGTATATTTCTTGGCAAGTAAGTCTGAAACTTTCTCTTACTTTGAAAAATTTGCTAAGAAGGTTCAAAATGAGAAAGGGTATGTCATTTCAAGTATAAAAACAGACCATGGAGGTGAATTTGAAAATCAAGACTTTGCAAAATTTTGTGATGAATCTGGTTTTCAACATTTGTTCTCCTCTCCATATACTCCAGAGCAAAACGGAGTCATGGAAAGAAAGAATAGATCGCTTCAAGAAATGGCTAGAACTCTTTTAATTGAAAGCAATATCTCTTTACGTTTTTGGGCTGAAGCAGTTTCAACATCATGTTATATTATCAATAGAGTCTTTCTAAGACCTAATCTAGAAAAAACCCCCTATGAACTTTTCAAAGAAAAGAAGCCAATTGTTTCGTATTTTCATGTATTCAGATGCAAATGTTTCATATTGAAAAATGCAAATGATCGAGTTGGTAAGTTTGAAGAAAAGTCAGATGAAGGCATCTTCCTTGGATATTCAACCTCAAGCAAAGCGTACAGAGTCTACAACAAGAAGACTCAAACTGTGGAAGAATCAATGAATGTCAAATTCCAAGACTCTACACAAAGTGAATTCATTCAGACTCATCTCGAAGAGACTGAATCTGCTCCAGACTCTACAAAGTCTAAATCTCAAGAAGCAGTTCAGACTTTGAAGGATCAGCAACAAGTGACTGTTGAAGATTCAAGTGAAGGAAGTGATCATCAATCTGATAAATTAACCAGCAACTGGAAACATAAGTCCAGTCATCCCAAAGAACTTATTATTGGCGATATCTATGAAGGAATTCGCACAAGATCCAAAAGGCGAGAAGAGTCTAGTGCCGTGGCTCTTATTTCTGAAATAGAACCCAAGAGCATAGAAGAAGTTTTATCCGATGAAAGCTGGATTGAAGCTATGCAAGAAGAACTCAGACAATTCAAAATTAATGATGTCTGTGAATTAACTCCAAAACCGAAAGGTAAATCAGTTGTTGGAGCTAAATGGGTTTTCAGGAACAAGATGGACGAGAAAGGTAAAGTCGTAAGAAACAAGGCTAGACTCGTGGCCAAGGGATACACACAAGAAGAAGGGATTGACTATGATGAGACTTATGCACCGGTAGCAAGGTTAGAAGCAATTCGTTTATTACTTGCATTTGCTTGTCATAAAAATTTCAGGTTATTTCAAATGGACGTCAAAAGTGCTTTCCTAAATGGATTCATCCATGAGGAAGTCTATGTGGAACAACCACCAGGGTTTGAAGACCCAAGGAAACCAGACTCAGTATTCAGACTCAAAAAGGCATATGGCTTAAAACAAGCACCACGAGCTTGGTATGACAGATTAAGTAAGTTTTTAATTCAAAATGGATTTGTTAAAGGTAAAGTGGACACTACTCTTTTTATTAAAAGAGAAAGCAAAAGTTTTTTGCTTGTTCAAATATATGTCGATGATATTATCTTTGGATCCTCTAATGAAAGTCTGTGCAAGAAATTTTCTAAGACTATGCAGGAAGAATTTGAAATGAGCATGATGGGTGAATTAACCTTCTTTCTTGGACTTCAAATAAAACAATTGGATGAATGAACTTTTATTCATCAAGAAAAGTATGCAAATGATCTTGTCAAAAAGTTTGGTCTGAACAATTGCAAAAAGGCTGACATACCAATGTCAAGTTCTTTGAAGATAGACAAAGATGAAGAAGGGAAGAAAGTCGATCAAAAGCTGTACAGGAGTATCATCGGATCTCTTCTTTATCTTATTGCTTCTAGACCTGACATTCTGTTTAGTGTTTGTATCTGTGCCAGATTTCAATCAGACCCAAAAGAATCTCATTTAAATGCAGCAAAGCGTATTATCAAATATATCTCATCAACTTCAAGCTTTGGTCTCTGGTATCCAAAAAGGGGAGACTTTATTCTTCTTGGATATTCAGACGCAGACCTTGCTGGATGCAGAGTCAATAGAAAGAGCACCTCAGGTACTTGTCAACTACTTGGAGGCAGGACAGTGTCTTGGTTTTCAAGAAAGCAAAGTACAGTAGCTCTCTCTAAAGCAGAAGCAGAGTATGTAGCTCTCGGAAGTTGTTGTTCGCAAATTCTGTGGATAAAACAACAGCTGAGAGACTTTGGAATTAAAGACTCATGCACGGAGATTAACTGCGACAACACCAGCACTATCAATCTCACCAAAAATCCAATTCTACACTCAAGAGCGAAGCATATAGAGATTCGACATCACTTTATTAGAGATCATGTTCAAAATGGAGATGTTTCAATTCAATTTGTTGACTCAAAGAACCAACTGGCGGATATATTCACAAAGCCGTTGGAGAAAAATCAGTTCAAAACCATCCGTTCCAGACTCAACATTTTGAGGTATGAGGAAATCAAAGTCTAAAGACTTTCGGACTCAGACATACAAGACTTTATCTGTAAGATAGTCTTGGTACGACCGTAAGACTGTAAGTCTTTCTCTTTCTAATCTTATCTTGAAAAGGTATGATGGTCAAACTGTGTTTAAATTGTTGCTATCTTTAATCGGCGTAATTTTTGCATCGTTTCTAAAAAGAAGTTATTTTTAAAATGACTATTTTCACGGAAAAAGAAAATTATTTTGAAAAGGCATCTTTTTATTTCCTTTGTGACGGTTCGTTTATTTCTCTTTTTAACCGATCGTGCACTGTTGATTCCTCTTCACTTCACTCTCAAAAACCTTAGAAAGCATCGATCCTCCATTCCCGTTTGTCTTCTCTGTTTAATCTTCAAAAAGTTGTCATCTTTCTTGGGAAAGCCAAGTGAGGAATCTTCCAAAAATTGAGAAAGATGTCATCTTCAAGAAAGTCTTCGAGAATCGCAAGCAGGGGACCACGGCGAATGAGTGAGGGGCCTACGCACTTTGATCTTACTAAAGAAGAAGTGTCTCCTGAACAGCAACCGAGCCCACAACATTCTCAGCAGCGTCATTCTCCTCCATCTAGTCATCAAGGCGTTGATCATCAACAACAGGAAGAAATCATCGAGGATGCAGACCCTGTAAGAGTTCAAAAGCCCGCTTATATTTACAAGCTATATCGTGCCTTAAAAGGAACTCGTACTCCTTTGAACTATGTTGATGATTTTCTTAAAGACAAAGGATATAAGAACGAATATATCTTTCTGCGAAAAATGGAAAGTTTAGGAATTGCTCGTAAAGGGGTGGCTGAGGAAACCCTTGCGAATATCCCAAGTGATCCTTATGACTGGGAGCCGAATCCTGTAGATGGGAATGATAATGACAAACTGTACAGCCAATTTCAACCAAAAATGGGTATTACAGTTGAAAATCAAGGAAAAAGTGGAGATTTGTTCAGATCGAATGAACAAAAGGATCTGTACTCGAAATTGCTGAAGCGTGGGGTAATAAACCCTAGGAGTGTGGATTTTGATTTTCTGGATGCTGTGAATGTGAACTTAAGAGAAAAGTTCAATTATCTTCAACTTGAAAAGTTCTGCTTTGACACTACAGAGGCCTATGCTGGATTGACTGCATATTTCTACTCAAATCTTAGCTTTTTGGATGCAAATAGATTTTCTTTCAGCGTCAAAGATCAAGACTATGTTGTGGATATGAATATGTTGGCAGATGTGTTAGGAGTTGAAAGGGGAAGATATCAACCAATCAAAGTTTCCATTGCTCGGGCCACACTGGAACTGGTGAAGGACAGGAGAACAGATGAGAAAATCAGCTACTTAAGGATGAGTGCATTCAACATCTTGCTTCACAAGATCGTGATCAATTGCCTCCGACCAAAATCAACTTCCAAGACTGATGTTTCAAGTTCAGAGGCAAAGCTGATGTATGCCATCCTCTTTGGGAAAAAGTTTTCTCTCCCTCATACTGTTATGTTTTACATGTATAGAGCAATGATGAAGGACAGAGGTCAACTCCCTTATCCAAGCCTTGTTACGAAGTTATTCAGACATATGAATATTCAGCCTCCGCAAATCTTTTGTGTTCGACCATGCGATCATATGGTGGTAGGACTGAAAATGGTGACCAAAATGCGTCTGAAGGAACTGAGCAAGGAGTTGGAGAAATTCAAGGAGAAGACTCCTGCCAAATCTCATCAAATCTCTTCTGCAGCTAAAAGAAAAGGGAAGGAGCCCATGGTTGCTCCATCCAAAAGAAGAAGAGCTCTTCTCGTAGAGGATGAAGATGATGAGGAAGATATCACCATCTCTGCAATGGCTTTGAAGAATTTAAGTCGTCCTGTTCCACAGAAAGAATCGGAACAAATGATGAAAGAAGCAGAGGAGAAGGAAGCAGAGGAAAAGGAAGAAGAAGAAAGAGAAGCTGAAAAAGAAGCAGAGGAGGAAATTCCTGAAGAAGAAAGAAGAGAAGAAGGAGAACCTGAGGAACACTCTTCTCCACCTGTAGGCATGGAAACATGGGGAGATCAAGAGAAAGGAAGGAAGTCTTCACATCCTGATGCAAGTGAAGGAATCAGTCGCTCACCTGCAGACCCAGAGGATGTTTATGCATCTCAGTTTCCAGAAGAAGGTCATGAAGTTTCATCGCCAAACCTGCGAGATTATGCTGATCTACCATCGTCTGCATTTACTCCATCAGATCGGGTCAAAGCAAGTACTCAGACTGATAATACAGCAGATTTTCGCAGAATCATGGATATTCTCTTGGAAATGCAAGGTCAAATTTATGCCTTGGGATGCAAGGTTCAAAACTTGAAGAATGCGGGTCAAGTTTCTTCATGTTCATTGAATGATAAAATCCAAGCCCTCTCTGTTCAGATTCAGGCCAATGCCAAGGGTGAGGAGATTGCACATCTGAAGGAAGACTTGAAAAGGCCGGAAGGCATCGTTCAGTCTATGGGAGATTTCCAGCTTGTCCGCGTTCCCAAGCAATCTTGACTTCATTCTCTCTTCATCTCAACCTTTTTAATGCTGACAAAAAGGGGGAGAGATGCAAGATTTGATCAAATTATCAAACTTTCAATTATTGTTAAACTTTTAATCGTGTGGTTTGTTTGTTTGAACTCTGTTTGACTTTGTTTTGTGTCTGGATGAGAACTGAACTAGACTTGGACTTGACTGCTTCTATTAATTACTATTGATATCTTATGGATGGCTTTATCGTATACTAGACTAACCTATTTTCTGTGGTTGCAGATTCTAGTGTTATTCATTTAAGCCATTTAAGATATGCATATGTGTTTGAGAAGTGTTTTGCAGGTCAAAGTTGTCCAAATCTGCAGGAAAGTTTTGTCACCATAAAAAAGGGGGAGATTGTTGGAGAAATCTTCTTGAAGTGTTTTGAAGCTGACAAAACGTTTCCATCAGTCTAGTCTGAAGGTTTGCAGACTCTGATATTTAAAGTCTGAAGACCTCCGGACAGCCAGACTCAAGGCTCAAAGTCTATCCTCATTGACAGTCTCTAATCCGTTGAAGAAAGGTTATCCAGAACTGGATGTTTCGTTAAGGATTCAACCTTATCAACTGGAGAAGATCTCGTGGCTGGAAAAGACGTAACAGAATCCTTTGATTGATCGAGATTGATTTGATGATTGAAGATTCGGTGATTGCCTAGATATTCTTGGAAGGTTCTACTTATGGAAACCGAGATCCTGATTGTATGGGCGAACATGATTGATGGGCTATCGACACGTTCCTTTAATAGCTCGAACAATCTTCCTAAATTGATTCCGCCCAACGGGTAGATTGGAGGAATTCCTTTGGTAAGTGCCAACGGGTATGATGGCATAAAGGAGTATATAAGGAAGACGTTCTTAGTTGTTCGAGGTGTGCGCGATAGAAGAATTCCAAAGTTTGAAGCTTCTTGTTGGTTAGATAATCACTTTGAGCGAATACTTGTATACAAAAGAGAGTCTATATTTGTGAGAAACCTTGAGGAGGTGTGGTAGAACATCTACACTGTGGAATCAAGGCAAATTTGTGATGTAACTTCTCTTTTGATCATAGTGAAATCCAGTCGGTGGGCTGTCAGTGCGGAAGAGTGGACGTAGGCTTGGAATAAGCCGAACCACTATAAATCCTGTGTTCAATTTTCTCTTTCTTACTCTCTTTACATTGATTGTATTTTATTTTGTTAATCAAGAGAGAATTTCCTTTCTATCATTTGCCAAGAATCGCTTCCGTATCTAGATAAATTGTTTGTTCACCTATTCACCCCCCTCTAGGTGATTATACTAGCTATCTCACTATTAAGGTTTATAGCTTGTCCTGACACATAACAGTATTGGTTCAGTACATTGGCTACATTCTGAACTTCTCTTATCGTTTCATCTGAGAAAAATATGGCATCATCAACGAAGAGGAGATGCGAGAGCATTGGGCATATAGGATTTAGGCAAATACCCTTTATACTTCCATCTTGTACATCTTTACTTATAAGGGTTGAGAGGACATTAGCCATGATAATGAATAGATAGGGGGAGAGAGGGTCCCCTTGCCAAATTCCTCTAGTAGGCCTAAAGATAGCTGAAAGCTCACCATTAACTAAGATGCTGAAAGACA
Organism: Eucalyptus grandis x Eucalyptus urophylla; assembly: GCA_028830015.1. Taxonomy (NCBI): domain Eukaryota; kingdom Viridiplantae; phylum Streptophyta; class Magnoliopsida; order Myrtales; family Myrtaceae; genus Eucalyptus; species Eucalyptus grandis x Eucalyptus urophylla. The sequence goes on along the minus strand of CM054189.1, from coordinate 26,281,855 downwards.
CCGATGAGATACATTGATTTATCCATTTGACCCATTTCTCATGGAACCCCAGCCTCAGCATATAGTCACATAGAAAATCTCATTCAACTCTGTCATACGCTTTTTGCATATCTAGTTTTAAAATGGCTTGAAATTAACGCTTTCTCCTTCTCATCCTTAGTTGAGAATCACCTCTTGGACGGGAAAATTGTCCAAAAAGTTCTAAACCTATTGCACTTTTGTCAATTTAGTCCTATACCTTTTAACTTTGCCAATTGAATCCTAAACCTTCTCACTTTTTGCCGATTTAGTCCATCCGGCCAATTTTGGTCGAAAAATGCTGACGTGGACGCCGGTAGTGCCACGTAGGACTGACTGCGCTGACGTGGACAATTTTTAATAATTTTTATTTATTTATTTTTATTTATTTATTTATTTTCTACTTTTCCCTTTTTTCTTGTCTTTTTCTTGTCTTTTTTTCTTTTTGGCTTTTTCCTTGGCCTTTTTCGGTAGTTGGCCATTGGCCACAAGCGATGGCTAGCCACCGGCCACAGCCGGCCAGCTGGCCTCGCCCGCCACAGGCGAGGCCCGGCCGAGCAAGGAGAAGCACCGGTGAGGGAAATCCTCACCCAGGCGTGGCCCGGCAAGGGTCGCCTGGGCGAGGCTAACCCTCCCCCAGGCCAAGGTGGCCTCGCCGGGTGTTGGCTGAGTGACGGCGACACCGGGTGAGGCCACCCTGGCCCCGGCGAGGACCGACCTCGCCAGATCTAGCGAGGGGAGCCCTCGCCGGGGCTCGCCCTAGCCCAAGTGAGCGTTGGCCTCGCCCCTGGCCGGGCGAGCGATGGCTGACCACCGACCACAAGCAGACGCCCGCCTGGCCAAGGGTGAGGGCTGGCCTCGCTAGATCTGGTCTGGGTGAGGGTGAGCCCCGGCGAGGGCTCCCCTCGCCAGATCTGGCTAGGTCGGCCCTCGCCGGGGCTAGGGCGGCCTCGCCCGGTGTCGCTGTCGCTCGGCCAATGCTCGGCGAGGCCACCCTAGCCTGGGGGAGGGTCAGCCTCGCCCAGGCGACCCTTACCGGGCCGCACCTGGGTGAGGGTTTCCCTCACTGGTGCTCCTCCTCGCTCGGCTGGGCCTCGCCTGTGGTGGGCGAGACCAGCTGTCCATCGGAAAAGGCCAAGGAAAAAGCCAAAAAAGAAGAAAAGAAAAGAAAAAGAAAAGAAAAAAAGGAAAAAATATTAAAATATTATTAAAAATTGTCCACATTGGTGCCGGCAGTCCAACGTGGCACCGCTGGCGTCCATGTCAACATTTTCCGACCAAAATTGGCCGGATGGATTGAATTGGCAAAAAGTGAAAAAGGTTTAGGATTCAATTGGTAAAGTTAAAAGGTTTAGGACTGAATTGGTAAAAGTGCAATAGGTTTATGACTTTTTGGACAATTTTCCTCCTCTTGGACTATAAAGATATTATCTTGGATCTGGCGGTCACTTATGAAAGCAGTTTGCTCCACAGAGATTATCTTTGGCAACCAAGGTTTCAGCCTATTAGCCAGCACCTTCGCTATAATCTTATAATTGAAATTACAAAGGTTTATAGGTCTGAATTGGGTGATATTTTCTGGGTTTGTTACTTTATGAATGGGAGTAATATGCATTCTATTAAGCTCTGGTTCAAACGTACCTTGGCTGAAAAAAGATTGCGCCATGCTGAAGATGTCTTCATTGATGATAGGGCAATAACTTTGATAAAATAAACCATTTAGCTTGTCCGGTCCCGGAGCCTTTGTAGCCCCTAGCTTAAACACAACAACTTTAACTTCTTCTTTTGTGACTAGTTTAATAAGATCTTCATTCATCTCCTCATTGACCACCGCTGCACATTGATCTAATACAGGTTGGTAGTTTCGATCTCCCACTAAAGTAAATAAAGATTTATAGAAGCTTCGGATGTGATGTTTGAGAGTTTGGGGGTCCCTGCACCAGGTTTGATCATCAATTCGAAGCATGGATATTTTATTCCGTTGTCTTCTTTGGACTGTTGTAGCATGGAAAAACTTGGTGTTTTGATCCCCCCATTTTAACCAGTTAATTCTAGACCTCATGCACCAATACATCTCTTCTTGCCTCCACAAGTCTTCAATTTTCCCAACAATGTTACTGATCTCCTCTCTGTTTTGCACCCCATTCATTCTATTAGTCAGCTCCATAAGCCAGAATTTAAGGGGAATGATCTATTTTTGGGCACTTTTAAATTTCTTCCTACTCCATTTATTTAATTCAGCAGCAACCAGCCATGTTTTATGTGCAAGACTAATTTCAGTTGTTCTATTTGCATGCCAAACTCGCTTGATCACCTCCTCACACTCGGGGTCTTCTATCCAAAACTATTCAAATCTGAACATTTTCTTGATTTTCTTCTCCATATGATCTAGAGATAATATAATTGGGCCGTGATACGAACCTATCGCCGGTAGTGCAAAAGCCATCGCATTTGGGTATAGTACCCTCCACTCCAAATTACAAAGCGCCCTGTCTAATCTCTTCTTTACTAATGCGCTGCCTTCCCTGTTATTGGACCAAGTATAAGTGCAGTTGGTTTAATTTGGACGAATTTGGACCGTTTCTTTTTAATTTAGCACATTTCTCTTTCAATTATATAGAAAATCCTTTACAAAGACCTAACTGCACAAAATTCTGGATAGAACCGGCCAGCCAAGACCGGTTCATACCAATCCGACTAGCCTCCAGCTTTAGCCAATTCTGGCAGCTGGTCGCCACCACCACAAGGTGATGCATTTTCGGCCACATCATTATCGCATGTGATTAAAAAATCAACTAATGAAAAACTTGATTAATCTCTAAGTCTCTTTGATCTTATCTTGAAAGGCTAAATCCTAATCATTGATCAAATCAATGGTTAGGATTCAATCTTGGCATGACTATATAAGCATTTTCCCTTCAAATTTCAAATGGGTGCTGCATGTTCAGATCCCTCCCTCCCTCCCTCCCTCCCTCAGCCAACCACCTCTTTGCCGCCACCCAACCGGCCATGCGTCGGCCTCCCTCCGGTGATCCACCGAAACGCTGACAACCTTTGGAACCTCCCTCACTAGTCACAAGTCTCGCTGACCGATTCCCTCGCTGGACGACCATGATTGGCGGCTTTTCCTCTCGGGTGTGCATCCTATCCTAGGTGCCGTTCTTCAATGCAACAAGGTCAGTAGCTTCATTCGGCCTTGATGATCATCCTAGGCAATCCAATCATCCTGACAGTGATCAGCGGCTTGTCCTCGAGCTTGTGGTGGCCAAAGACTTAGAGGATCTTTGCCAACAGTCACCAATCTTCTTAAACTTTACTTGATACTCATCCTTTGGTTATTTCTTTGCTAGATCAAGCTTGACTCTAACTTGAAATTTTATCATTCGATCTAGATTATCAGAGAGCTAATCTTGGTGCCATTCTTAGTTTGTGGTGGCTGGAATAGCTCATTTGAGCTCAAGTTCGAAGACAACAAAGGTAAACTTCTTAAGCTTAAATCTGATGAGGCGAAATCACCATAGGTGATCAAGGCTAGGATTCGAACCCTAGGTGGCTATTAGATGTCCAGATTGATGATTTAGATGAGTTGTGATTTTTGATGATGAGTCTAGTGCTTGATGATTTCATATTCACTTGTTTTGGAAATTCGTAGGTTTGTTTTGACTAATCTGATAAACATCTTCGAATGAGCTATTAGATGACTTTATTTGGCTTTGATGTCCTCTAGTAATTCAAAGTAGACTTCATGAGCTTTTCATAGATATATTATATGCTCGATTTAGCCATCGTTTGCCATGTATGCTTGTTGCAAGATCATATTCTGATTCTGGAACTGAAGTTGTTCTGATAAATATTCTGTTTTCACCGACCTTATGCTGTTTGTTCATTTTTCATGATTTTTTGTGCTGTGATTCTCGAGCGGGTGTCTTTACAAAACTTGATCAAGACACTTAGATCTATAGCATATACATATTTCATGAAATTTTAAAATCATTTGGTTGGGTCGATCACGTAGAAAAAGTCCAGGCTGCAATATGAAAAATCGTTTCTCTGACTGACCTGTATTGGTTCCTCATTTTTTTATAAAATCACATGTCCACAATATTAAGTGGACTTCTTCATGAAAATTATTCGTAACACATATCTTTACAACATATAAAATTTTCATAGGATTTGAGATTGATTTGGCTAGGTCGATCACCTGTAAATCGTTCTTGTTGCATTCGGTGATTGACGTGCATCAGTTCTTAGATTTTTATAAAATCATGTATTTAGAATCTTAATTTGAGTCCTCATGAAAATTGTAGGTATATTCAACTCCTATATGTTGTAAAATTTTCATGAACAAAAAACTTCATAGGTAGATATGATTAGTCTTGCACTGCACGATTTCCTATTTGTAAAGTGGATGTTTCAGCATGACCATTGTCTGTTCTGTGATTATTATAAAATCATGCGATGACAATTAGGAATTAATTCTTCATAAATTCTGTTTTTCATGTCATGATCTTTAATATGTAAAATTATTAGGCAGAAAGAAGCTCATTAGGTTGATGAGAAATGCTGTGAATTGAATGGTTTTGCTTGTGTAATATTGTTTTTCCAAAATGACCTTTTTGCATATTCTCTGATTTTTATAAAATCTTGCATGCTGAATCAAGTGATGTTATCTTCGTGAAAATTGATTGTGAAATGTTATATTTGTTTTCCAAATTTCGAAAAACAAAAACACTGTTTGCTATTTTTCATGAGTGCCACAAAGTTGCAAGGCGTTCTGAAACTCTGTTTTCCAAAACTGACTATCAGTCAATTTTGAATTTTGATGAATTCATGTGATGCAAATTTTAAATGGTGTTCTTCATGAAATTTATAAAGGACATTTTGAACTTTGATTAGACACTTATTTCATTGAATTTGAAACCCATTAAGATGTTAAAAAAGACCCGTTCAGAGTGCCGTTAATTCTGCACCCACGTCTTTTCTAAACGTCTGAGTTTATTTCATAATTTTAATGAACTTAGTGTCCTTTTCTGAAAATCTTCAAAACACGAAAGTTGTAGATAATGATCCCAACTTTCTTTTGACCTCAATTTTGTCGGAATTGATGCATGTTTGACCATTGAAGGAACCTGATCAGTGTGCCGATTTATCCGCACCCAGGTTCTGGAATTTATTTACCAAAAAATCAAGCTTGTTTCAAAATTTCAACAAAGTTGATGTCATCGTTTATCATCATTCAGAATATGAAAATTTTCCCTTGGAGGACTTGTAAATTTATGTTTTTGTTTGCAAATTTTCAAAGTTCAACCTTTTGAATTGCTTGTTCGTGTTCCATTTGATTGATCGTGTCGTTTACATACTTGGACGATTATGATTGCTTTGAATGGATAAGTGACCCTGTTTGGTTCATTTTCTTTGAATGATTGCTTGAGAACCAAGGTCCTATGACCTAAACACATGAACTTCTACTCTCTTCGCATGTGATTTCTAGATGTTTTACGACTGATGCATATTGAGGGGGAAAACCAAAAGGAGACACTTAGACCCGAATCAGGAGTTTTTCGACCTTGACCGCCGCTTATGTACGTAAGAGATGGCCAAGTATCGACCGCTAAAATCAATCAATTAGTGGACATAGGTCAGCTCAATATGCATGAACCTCAAAGGCTAACCCCGAGGTTGTGTTTTGTGTCATGAATTGTTTTGAGTTGTTTGAACTTGTGTGGATGTATATGATTGCATTTGATTGTATTTTTGAATGCTAGTTTAGCATTAGTTTAGGATTAGAATAGTCCAAAGGTAATCCTTAGAGGAGGTGGTCCAAAAGACTTGAAGACAACAGAATGGTCGATATCTAATCTGACTTTTTGTCTATTTGTACCTATTCATTCATTGACATATGTCTCGGCTTCCCAATTTGTGTTGTATAAATACCCTACGAGTTACGGTTTACCTTTCTTGCACTTAGAATTATTACTTGTATGCTTACCTTGAGTGTTTACTTTCTCGCTCTGCGATTTCCATTATTTGATTGCTTTTCTTTTCATTTTTTGATAGTTAATGTAGAATGGCATGAATGAACCATCCATGTGTGATACAAGTTGCACAAAAATGTAAAAAAGACCGCTTGATCACTTTAGATAACAATCCAACTCATTGGTACTGAAAGGGCGCTAATAGACATCTTTAGCGTAACCCAATTCCTCGAACCCACGAAATCGCTGATTTCATGGAAATCAAGGAAGGTCTCCCGACCCTTGATTGGGTTTCTAGCTGGCCCCCAACAAAGAGGCTAAGTGGCGACTCATAGATAATGTTTTTAGGTTCTCTAAAAACTTTAAAATAAATTGTTGCTGCGCGAAGTATGGGTTTGTGAGAACCCACGTTCTCGATTGATTGACCTCTCGAACAAACATTAAAGATGATGCTTTCGAGCCTTCTTTATGTGATGCGCCTTGAGATTGTCACTTGAACAAGTAGCTCAAATCTATTCGCAGGGATTAAAGATCCGAAGGGATAGGTCGTGACAACTGTAAATCTCAATTGAGAGGATGAAGTGGAGAGTTTGACCTTGACCGACAACAAAAAATAGACTGATATTGCCATAGCTACTCAAATTGGCAACGTCCAAGCCGTAAAATTGCTCGTTAATGAAATTGCGGACTTGCCTCTTAGGCTCGATGGGGACTGTGGGAAGAAAGTGGGCGGAATACGACTCACCCCTTTTTGATGCGTAATGAACAATTTACTCGGAACAGATGTTGAATTGCAGATGAACGACGAACAATATTACTTCACGTTGGTCTGAATCCAATTACGAGGAAAACATTCAATTTCCACAGCGTGAATGCCAATTGTTTTCGTAAAGGAGAAATGGAACGCCTTCTTTTTCTTTGATGGAAATAGGACAAGAAAAGGAGAACACTTTCTTTCGGAGCATACATTCTGCTAACCATCCCAACGGTTATCTTTAGAAGATTTTTGTACGACTTCCTTGTATCTTTTCAAATGGTGTCTTTCCATCATAACATATCAAGACGAAATGGTGTATTCTAACTGCACCCCATCATGGACGTACTAATAAAGTATAACATCTCCCACTCGGACATGATGGGCTTGATAGCGCTTTATCAAGAATATAATGCATTCAACATTCATCAACTTTAGAAACAATTCATACTGGTAAGAAAGCCGTGCGACTAGTGAGTACACCTGCACTTGGGAGCTCAAATTATGCACATATTAGGAATGACATAATGGCTACAACCCTAAAAAGAAATAAATAATTGATGTCTTACAGTGTTCCAGACATATTTTGTTACATCAATCCAAGTATACATATCCCTTAAATGTTATACTTGATTATTCTCACAACACCATGTATTTACAATTATATCCACAATCACAGAAGGCGATATAATTGGTCGACCAGTAAATACATGTGATAGATGTAAAACAACAATAGTCTTCATTCGCACTCATATCTCTCTCCATTGCAGAACAACTGCTTTCCCAGACACGTCCCATAAAGCCATATCTATTCATGACCGCCGGTAACATGCTAAAGTAGCAACATTAATCTTTCACTTCGAGAATATAGTCAAAAAGTAACATAGAGCACAAAATGATGTAAATAATAAATTACCTCAAGGGCTCACACGACGAGTAAATAGAGATAATTTCACTCATTTTCCCTTGTTGGTCGTACAATGCACATGTAGTATGGATTTCTCTTTTTATAAGAGCGTATGTCATTTATTAAATATATCCACTATAGGAGTCTTTGCTTAAACATAATCACATGCTTCTGACGTACTCCAGTTTAGCTCGAGTGCTATATCAGCTCGCTTTTTATAACGCCCAATTAAGTATTTGCATATGGCATCTTTCAGGCATACATGATTGTGGGACTATCATGTTCGGTCTTATTATATATAAATCACAAACCTTTTCTTGACTCCAGTCAAGACAACATATTATTTTATGTACTAAACTTGCTCTTCAACATTTATTTGTACATAACGTCTCATCTCAACGTGCTAACTATAACACTTGAGGTGATTACTCATGTGAGTAAGCTAATCATTGCCTGCTGACATACTTTTCAATAATATATGTGTGTTTATGCTAGTCTCATAATGGATTTGTACTTATTGATAAAACATCAAGTCACTAATGAATAAACAAGTACAATACATATATCCACATATACATAAACCAATGATCCTCTACAATAACACATATCACATTCTACGTAATCATAGTGACATCCTATGGTCAAGAATACGTCTCTAAGAACAGCCTTCGTAAATAGATCAGTAACCATTCTATTAGTTGAAATGTATTATAGGATCACTTCTTTATGCGTTATTATATCTCTGATGAAGTTGTTCTTTATGTCAATGTGCTCCGTCCTTCCATGATACTTAGGATCTTTCACATAGGCAATGGTTGCTTGACTATTGTAATAAACTATCACCAATCTTGGAACCTCAGTAACAGTGGCTAAATTTTCCAAAAAACGTTTTAGCCATAGTGCTTCTTACACTGCGGCAAAGCACGCAATAAATTCTGCCTCTATCGTAGACAAGGCCATGCATGTCTATTTCTTGCTATTCGAAGAAATTGCACCTTGATTGAGCAAGAATACATATCCAGAAGTCGATTTACACTCATCTAGGTCTCCATCACATCAACATTTGAATAGCCTAATAGGCGTAAATTATTTCCTTGGTAACAAAGTCGATAGTTGGTGCCTTTTAAGTATCTCAGGATCCTCTTCACTACTTTTCAGTGTGCTTGACCAAGATTTGATTGATATCGGCTCATCAATCCCACGGCCCGATACTTTATTTTCTTCTGGAGTCTTAGGACACATCTTAATACTTAGGCTTTCACCTTGCATGACAGGTGTCATGTCCCGATAATCCGAGCACGTGTCCATCCCTCCGCAGTCGATTAAATAGCGACATCCCAGGACGCATCGCCGATCCATTCATTTTAATGCACATGCGAAAGCAAATAATTAATTCCCAGACAACAACAAGATGGGATAGAAAAGTAGGGCCACAATTTTCAAATCAACATATTATTAAAAACCACAATCTGGTTTACAACAGAGGCTAACTCTAAGGTCTAAGTACAAGAAGTCTATCTTCAAAAGAACTTCTGAGCCATCCATGCTCTTGACCTTTCTGCCTCAAGCTCGAGGTTATTTGCCCTAGTGACCTGAAAATGTTATCCCACAACGGGGTGAGATAACGTCTCAGCAAGTTCACCCCCTAAGTTCCAACTAGGAAAAAAATATGCCCCAAGGGCTGCCTAAACACAAACACGAGTCAGAGAACTTACCTTTGCCTCAGTTTCTTCTTGCAAGAAGGTATAATTCACAATTCATCGAATCACATCAACAATGCAAATCATCACATCGGATCGAATCATCGATCAATCGACTTAGTCGATTCCATGTCATCAAGACCATCTCTCGATCAATTAATTCAATACTATCTATCAAGTTCAACCACGTTAAGAACTGCTCACCTTAAGCTGAAGATAAATAGTATAGCTCGCCCAAAGCTGATAATATAGTATATTGCTCACCCAAAGCTGACATATCAAAACCCTCAAGCTGATATAGTATACTAATAATGCTCACCAAAAGTTGCTAAGGTATACTGCTCACCCAAAGCTGACATATCAAAGTCCGTAGACCGATATAGTATACCAGTATACTGCTCACCCAAAGCTGACATATCAAAGTGCGTAAACTGATATAGTATACCCCTAATGCTCACCCTAAGCTGATAAAGTATACTGTTCACCCAAAGCTGATATATCAAGTCTGTAAACTGATATAGTATACTTGTTCTCACCAACTGAGAATGCCACCATTTTTATCATTCCTGATAAAAATAATCATGTATGGGTACACGGTCGACCTTAGCTAAAATACAATATTTTCCTTTTCCAAAACTCCCACCATTTATGCAGTCCATAAAAACATTTTTTGCGTTGTAAACTGACGCTCGGTTATTTTCTAATTAATAATTGAAATTAATAAATTTTTGGATAAATACCCCACAATTGCAATCAACACTCAAATTGCACAAAATAGCAGTCAATTAAATAAATCAATCACACCATTGCAATCAGCATAAAATTCCGATCACCGGCTATTCCAGTCTAATTTTCGGAAAATAAATAATTAATTAAATAATTACGAAAAATAATTATTAAATACCAAAATGCACACTTAGGCCCGTAATGCCTAATTAAATACCGATTCGAATTCGAAAAATTTCTGAACCTATCTAAATAAATACTACCGCATATTTACTTGCTAATTGCACTAATCTAACCACCTAACATGCAACAATGATTAACTAAATTACTAATCCATTCTAACTAACCACCTAATCCTAGCTTAACTTAAACTAATCAACTCTTAAATTTCATTAGCTTCTTAAGCGAGGATTAGTGAGTAAACTCACTGGATTAACATGAAAATCGGTCCACGGCGACAGCGACGCAACAGCGGCCGATAAACTCCGAAGCGGCGGCACCAACGGGAGCCCGGACCAGGCCGAAATCGGCCCCGCAAAGCCCACGATCGAGCTGAGTTTCTGCTCAAGGCTGGCTGCGGGTTAGCTTAGCAGCTTGGCTCGGTTGCTTCGGTGGTTCTGCTAGAATGGAGCTGCTGCGGTTCCGCTTGGCTTCGTGGCAGCGAGAAGTCAGCTTCGTACGGTGGTCTTTGAACGTGGAGTAGCTGTTGGCGAGGTGGACCGCTCGCTGGTGGAGCTGCAAGGGGAGAAGCAGCAGCGACGATGGTACTGCTTGGGTGTGCGGCAGCTGGCAACGAAGAAGGAAGCAGCTAGCCGAAGTCAGTGTCGTTGCTAGAGTTGACCGAGGGGAAGAAGACGCCAGTGGGGCAATTTCGATGGAGCTTGCTAGCGTGAGTGGGTTCAGCATGGCAGAGGAGAAGAGACCGTGTGTGGGGGTGTTGGGGTCTTCGACCAGATGGAAGAACAAAAGAAAAAGCAGAAAAAGAGAAGAGGGAGAGGGAAAGAGACTTCGGCAGAGAGGGGGAGGGATAAAAGGGCAGGGAATTGTCGGCCACGAGGGAGGAGAGGACGTGCGGCAATTAAAGAAGAGAGAGAGAGAGAGAGAGAGAGAGTCGTGCGAAATGGATAAGGAGGGGGGGGGGGGGGGCGCAAGTCAACAAAGCAAAAGCATAATGAAGATTGCTGCAAAGGGGGCAGTCAGTTGGGGAGGGAGAAACTGAAGAAGGGGGAGAGAAAGGTTAAATAAAATATTCTATACTCAAATTTTTTTGTCCCACAAGCTTTCATGCATATCTACTTAAGTCCCCCAATACTTTCTAGCACAATAGTTCCACAAATAACACAATTTGGTGCCAAAAGTTGCAGCCCCCAAGCAAGCCTACGAATTTCACTCAATTTCGAATTCTATTTCCTTTATCCCGGAATCCGATTTCTTAACAAATCTCTCCGATTGATGTCCAATTTTGATGAAGAAAAAGCTCACACAATTTTCTTTCGCCAAGTAGCTCACATAGGAGGCCAAAATCCCTTCAAATTGGCCAATTCGAATTTCCGTTTGTTTTCTGAAGCGTCCGAATTGATTTTCCGTAAAAAATCTCGAACTCGCCGAAAATTCCTCGAAAGATAAGTCGACATTCCTAAAATAAATTGTGACTTAACAGACTTTCAATTTTTGAAATCGGGTTCAAATTCGTCGTTAATTTCAACCGGACGCGATTTTAACGTGACCTAACCTACCAGGTAGCTTTTAGGAATTTTTGGTGCAATTGACCCACGGTCGATTTTCTTCGAGCCACACATACCTCTTCAACACATTGGCGACTCTCGGTTGTCGTGAAAATCTCAAGTTTTCAAATACGGACACAGGGTGCCAAAACAACAGAAAAATCAGTTTAGTGCTGATCGACGAGAATTTTACAAATTAGTAGAATCACCCACGTTTAGCCACACATCTCAGTTAAACTGACCTATCTCTGATTTCTGATCGATTTTCAACTATGCAATAATGACCCTTACAGACTAGCATGGTCGAGCGGTCGAATTTTCAAGTCTATAGCGTTTATATTCCTTAACGACTTCACCCGATAGGCCAGTTATCTCGTGAGTGGCCATCTCAGATAAAAGCACTATGGTCGCGTCGATGAAAAGCCCGACTTATCCAATTAAAATCAGAATTAAATTTTTAGGATGTCATAATAGGGGTATCAATAGGATTACAATACTGCATATTGAAACGTTTAAGAATCTTCATTATATAAGACTCTTGTGATAAAGCAAAAAGTTTCATTGATCAATCTCTTTCGATCTTAACTCCTAATATATAAGCAGCTTCTCCTATATCCTTCATTTCAAAATTGAATGACAACCATTCTTTTATGGTGATAACCAAACATTGTCATTTCCAGCCAATAAAATATTGTCCACATAAAGTGATAAAATCACAAATTTATCTTTGAACCGCTTGACATATACACAGTGATCTTCTTCATTCATCGTGAATCCAAAAGTCGTTATGGCTCGATGAAAACGAAAATACCACTGTCTAAATGATTGCTTAAAGCCATATATTGAGCGATGAAGCTTGCAAACTTTATGCTCTTAACCTTTAGCTATAAAACCGATTACCTATTTCATATAAATTTCCACATCTAGTTCTCCATTGAGAAATGCCATCTTTACATTTATTTGATATAATTCAAGATCCAAATTTGTAACGACGGCTAGGATAAGGCGTATTAAGGCAAATCTTACAACCGATGAATTTTTTTTCTCATAATCTATACCCTCTCGTTGAGTATAACTTTTCGCCACAAGACAACCCTTATACTTTTCAATGGATCCATATGCCCTTCGCTTAATCGTAAAAACCTATTTGTTTTCAATAACCTTGCGATTAGGTAGTAGGTCAACCAAGTCTCAAACGTAATTTTCCCTTATTGACTCAATTTCATCTTCTAAAGCTTTTCTTCATTCTTCCTTATCAAAGGATGAGAGAACCTCTTGAACAATCTTACACTCGGCATCGTCTTTCTGAGTAATCATAAATGCTTTCCCTTCAATCTCAAAACGAAGATGATGAACACTTTTATGATTACTTTTACATAACTAAATTTCTCTTGAATTCAGTTCGCCAGGCGATGCAACACTCTCATTAGATCTTGTATGGAGGTAAATTTTTAGTTCCCTCTACAACATTAGTAGGTGTGTCATTAGAATCTTTCATCTCATATAATTGGAAGTCCTTATTAATCTCTCATCTACTAGGAAAATCGTTCTCCAAGAATGTGACATCTCATGACTCCATTTCGGTCATACTTTCATCAGCTTGTTCACCTATGAACACGTACCCTTTGGAGTGTTCAGAATATCTTATAAAGATACATTTCTTCCTTCCATGACCTAATTTGTCATTTATAAGAAGAATCATAAACATAAGCTGCATATCCGCATGGAGGTAGATTACTTAAGTCTGGTTTCCCACTAGTCCATAATTCATAAATGGTGGAAATGATTGATTTTAAGGGCACTTGGTTAAGTACATAGGCAACAGTCAATAACACATCTCTCCAATAGGAGATAAGTAAATTTGCTTACGCCATCACAGACCTAACCATTTCCAATAGGGTTCTATTCCTTCTCTCAGCAATCCTATTTTGTTGTGCAGTACCAGGAATAATCAATTGTTGTCTAATTCCCTTTTCATCACAAAAAGTATTGAATTGCTCAAATAGATACTCATGTCCGCGATCGGTTCTCAATGCCTTTATTATTTTGCTCAACTAATTCTCTACCATCGCTATGTATCGTCTAAAGTAGTCTAATACTTTTGACTTATGGGAGATCAGAAAGACATAACCGAAACACGTGAAGTCATCTATGAAAGTAATGAAATATGAGGCTCCATGCCTTGCCCTCATGTCCAAAGGATCACAAATGCAAAATGTATGAGTTACAATGGAAATTCGACTCTAGTTCCTTTACTGAATGGTTTTCTAGTTGCTTTTGCCGCTAAACAATATTCACATATAAGTAGATTAACATTAGTTAGTGACCCTAAAAAGCCTTCTCTAGCTAATCTTTGCATTATTTATAACCCAATGTAACTTAATCTAGCATGCAAAGTACTTGCATCAATCTCAACATTACTAGTAGATGCAATTAAAGAAAAACAATCATTGACATTAACATTATATTGATCATAGTCAATGTGTAATACCATAAAACCATTCAATACATGACATGAACCATAATGAACTGTTTCAAAAAAATATCAACACAATCACCATGGAAATTCAATACATAACCTAGGCTAAGAAGAACAACTACAAAGACCGAGTTTTGTGAAATATCTGGAGCATAGAGGACATCATATAGGAATAGACTTCAATCACCACGTAAAATTAATTTATATGTGCCAATACCCTCAATTCAATTCTTGAGTTATTCCCAACATATATCCATCTTCTTCGAGGCTGTATCCGACAATACTCTACAAATGTTTCTCGGTCTCTAGCTACGTGGTCCGTTGCTCCTAAGTTTACAGCCTACATTAGATGAGATTCAACAAGTATTACAGTGTTCGAAATAAAATTATTATTTAAAGTAATGGAGTAATAGGATACCTCTTTCAATTCAGTGCATTCACGAGCAAAGTGACCCATTTTACCACAATTGTAGCACTTCATATTGGCCTTGTCCTTCTTCCCACCACGTTTTTTGCATCGGAAGGTCTTAGCCCTCTAAGGTGCATGATCAGTTTTCTTCCCTTTGTTGTTGAATTGATGATTCATTTTGCGCTCGAAGCCCGAAGCTATGCACGAACTCGATTCAACAACATAAGCATGGATAGAGGATTTCGCAACCTCTAGACGCTCATCATCTAATTCCAAATGACGCGATATATCATCAAAAGTGACAATATTATCATTATGCATTATGTTGATCTTCATATGCTCCGAATTGTCAAGAAGAGACCTTATAACAGCCTGAACTTGTTGTTTATCAATAAGGGAGTGACCTGCCGACTTCAGCTCATGAATCATGTTTGACATCTCTTGAAGATGCTATCTCATTGTTACATTTGGGCACTTTCAGTATATAACTTGATGGTGAGTCTCCTCAACTTAATGGCAGATGTACCCCTAAACTTATCTTTCAAGACAACTCACATTACTTAAGTTCTATCATAACTTTCAAACTCACACATGAGATCATCTTGCATACAACTCAGCAATGCTATTTTTCTTCTTCCAAGCTTGATAAGCTTCTAGATTTCTCATGTGTTGAGCTGAAGTTCCATGCTTAGGTTCATCTATGGTGTGGTTAAGGGTTTCCAAAACATCTCACTCCTCAAGGATGTATTGAACCTTTTGGTGCCAATATCATAATTGTCACCATTTAGCTTCTCACTCTTATTGAGGTCAGCCACAATGGCCTTGGATGCCGAAGCCATAATCAATTGCTATAACACATTGACATAATAAACGCATAATCAATACTAGCACATTTTTTCAAAGTAAGACATATATTTAATTTGCAGCAAAGACAAACTAAATTAATGATAATTTAACAAAAGACACAGAATTGAAAGTTCACTATGTACGATTGTTTTACTATCATTAATTAGTTTAATTTGTGCAAATTTTAAGTTCTAGGTGAGAACTCTTTCGAATTCTACCAACCTACGAACTCTCACAAGAAAAAATAATTACATGATTTCATGTAATTTCTACTCTTTTTTTTCATTAACACCAAAGGCATAGAATGATGTGAACCAACGTACAAAAAACAATCATGCAACAACTATAATCAAAACTGTAATTTAACATGTAACGAAAAAAAAAAAGGATTTCATACTATTGTTCGAATTTTCTTGAAACTAAAAAATTGCAAGTATATTAAACTATATACATGCTATCATCGGACCAAGCTCTACACAACATATATAATATCATTTTCATGTAAGCTAGCTATTGTATTTCCAAAACCATAAGAAAAAACAGGCTAAAAATGAATAAACTATGCATTCATACCCTAAATATACGCGTACTTAGGGTTCCGAACACAATTTTATACATTTATAAAACTTAAACATGCAAAATAACTATACGACAGTGTAGGGCACATCCATACGAACAAAACGCCGCCGACGACATTCCAATCCGACACCCCACACGCCCACATGCACCGCCTGAGTGTGTAGCATGTGTGGCGCATGCGCCAGCAAGCCAGAAGGCTCCTGGCCGATTTGACCAATCCAACCGGCGATCGATCCGACCGATTTGACCGCCGGACTAGTTGACCAGTCAATGGGTTAGGTCTCAAGTCGAATCGCCAGTCGATCACCGGCCAGCCAACTATCACTAGCAGTGACATCATCCAACGGTTATCGATCGTCGGATGATGTCAACACATGTCGATTCGCCGATGCACGCGTGGCACTCTAGCATTCCCAGCATGTTGGGCACGTCCGACGTCCTCTGGTGGTGCTCCACCCATCGTTCAACTCGTCTCGACAAGTACTTTCACCCTGTATATTTGAAAATTGATTTTGGCTGAAAAAATATTTCGAAAAATGGCCAAAACCGTACGATATACATGGCCCCAAAACCCGTTCTTCGCTTCAGTTCGTTTTTAATAATTCAAATTGCAATTCCAAGCAACAAACATCTAAACATTGTAGATTTCATTCTCTTGATCTCGATATCAAAAGGTAAATGAGAAAATTCGGTGAAAGAACAAGGTAGAAATCACAACCAGACTCTGATACCAATGTGGGAAGAAAGTCAACAAAAGACAACTTACCTCTTTCTGATGCGCAATGAACAATTTACCCAAAATGAACGTTGAATTGCAGATGAGTGATAAATAATATTAATTCACGTTGGTCTGAATGTAGTCACGAGGAAAACATCCAATTTCCACAGCGTAAATGCCAATTGTTTTCGTAAAGGAGAAATGGAACGCCTTCTTTTTCTTTGATGGAAAGGGGACAAGAAAAGGAGAACACTTTCTTTCTGAGCATTCGTTCTGCTAATCGTCCCAACAGTTATCTTCAGAAGATTTTTATATGACTCCCTCATACTCTTTCAAAGAGTGTCTTTCCATTATAACATATCAAGACGAAACGGTACATTCTAATTACACCCCACCATGGACGTACTAATAAAGTACAACAGGGACAATGTCTTGCCGCTCCATAAAGCAGCTCAATTTGGCCAAAAGGAGACTCTATTATACTTGCTCACCAGTCATAAGAGAAGATGTGGATACAAGTCCATTCAAGGATGAATCTGGTGTTATGCTCATTCATCACGTTATATTCTCTAAATTCTGCGTGATTAATGATTCTTTCTCAATTTAATGCTTTGAGCTGTTATCCTCATAACGGTTCGAGTAACACTAATAGGATTGGTCGTGGATCCGGTTCTGCGTTCCTTGGGCTTGGCTAAAGGAACGCCCACATTGTTCACTCTCCTTTGAGTTAAATAGCTATGATGCCATCACCATTATCTAGTGGAAGTGACTTCAACATAGCGCAGCACTGACTTATTCATTTTAATTTGTAATCAACATATAACAGGAAACAACCTGTTGCCTAACCTATTTCAACATATCTTTTTCATTCACATATCATCCCTCCAAAAGATTCCATAGGGAAGTCTTTCCCAAATACTGATCACCAGTTATATCTGTCACCCCAAGATTACACCAGGTTAGTTTCGGGAAAGTTTGACTGACAGACAATCCCGAGGTTTTAGACAAATCGAGGGGTATGTATTTCATTTTCACTTCATGATGGAAGAAGAGAGAATCTAAGATTTCGCAAGGGATTAAATGCATCATCCAACCCACAAGGAGTAACACATACAAAGAAAATACTGATTCCCCAAATTACCAGAGCTTCCTTATGTAAAAGTACACGTTTGCACCGTGACAATCTGTTCTTGTTGGATTTCAAGTTGGCGGAAGACGACTTACCTGATTCCGATGCGCAAACAATAATTAACCCCGAAACGAATGTTGACTTGCGGATGAATCACAAACAAAATTGCCTCACGTTGGTCTGAGTGCAATCACGAGGAAAGCACCCGATTTCCACGGCGTAAATGCCGATTGTTCTTGTAAAGTAGAAATGGAACGCCTTGATGGAAAGGGGAGAGAAAAGAAGAGAACTTTCTAAAACGTATGTTGTTCCAACCTATCCCACGGTTGTCTTCAGGGGTCTTTTATATGACCCCATCACACCCCTTCATCGTAGCATATCAAGGTGAAATGGTGTGTGCCAATTGCACCCCATCATGGACGTACTAGCTAAAGTACAACATTTCACACTCGGATATGATGGGCTTGATAGCACTCTTTCAAGAATATAAGACGTTCAACATTCATCAACTTTACAAAAAAATTCATACTGGCAAGTAAGCCATGCGACCAATGAGTACACCTGCATTTGGGAGCTCAAATTATGCACCTATTAGGGATGACATAATGGCTACAACCCTGAAAAGAAATAACCAATCGATGTCTCACAGTGCCCCAGACATATTTTGTTATATCAGTCCAAGTATACATATCCCTTAAAGGCTATACTTGACTATTCTCAAAACACCGTGTATTTACAATTATATCCGCAACCACATAAGGCAATATAATTGGTCGACCAGTAAATACATGTGATAAATGTAAAACAACAATAGTCTTCCTTCGCACTCATGTCTCTCTCAATTTCAGAACAACTGCTTTCCTAGACACGTCCCATAAAGCCATATCTATTCATGACTGCCAATAACATGCTAAAATAGCAACATTGATCTTTCACTTCGAGAACCTATTCAGAAGTAACATAGGGCACAAAATGAGGTAAATTATAAATTACCTCAAGGGCTCACACGATGAGTAAATAGAGATTATTTCACTCACATTCCCTTATTGGCCGTACAATGCACATGTATTATGAATTACATGCTATAGTAGATTTCTCTTTCTATAAGAGCGTATGTCATTTATCAAATATATCCACTATACAGATCTTAGCTTAAACATAGTCACGTGCTTCTCACGTACTCATATTTAGCTCGAGTGCTATATCGGCTCGTTTTTTATAGCGCTCAATTAAGTACTCGTATCCGGCATCTCACAGGCATACATAATTATGGGACTATCATGTTCGGTCTTATTATAAACAAATCACATACCTCATCTTGACTCCAATCAAAGCGACATATTTTATGTACCAGACTTGCTCTTCAGCATTTCTTTATACATAACGTCTCATCTCAAAGTGCTAACTACAGCACTTGAGGCGATTGCTCGTGTGAGTGAGCCAATCATTGCATGCTGACTTACTTTCCAATAATATATGTGTGTATGTGCTAGTCTCATAATGGATTTGTACTTATTGATAAAATATCAAGTCACTAATAAACAAACAAGTACAGTACATATGTCCACATATACATAAACCGGTGATCCTCTACAATAGCACATATCACATTCTACGCAATCCCAGTGACATCCTATGGGTCAAGTATATGTTTTTAGGAATAGCCTTCATAAATTGATCAGTAACCATTCTATTGGTTGAAATATATTATAGGATCACTTCTTTCTGCGCTATAATATCTTTGATGAAGTTGTTCTTTATGTCAATGTGCTTTGTCCTTCCATGATACTTGGGATCCTTCACATAAGCAATGGCTGCTTGACTTTCGCAATAAACTATCATCGGTCTTGGAACCTCAGTGATAGTATCTAAATTTTCCAAGAAACGTTTTAGTCATACTGCTTCTTGCACTACGGCAGAACATGCAATAAATTATGCCTCAATCGTAGATAAGGTCATGCATGTTTGTTTCTTGCTATTCCAAGAAATTGCACTTCCATTGAGCAAGAACGCATATCCAGAAGTCGATTTACGCTCATCCAAGTCTCCACCCCAATCGGCATCTGAATAACCCAAGAGGCGTAAATCATTCCCTTGGTAATAAAGTCAATAGTCCATGGTGACCTTCAAGTATCTCGGGATCCTCTTTACTACTTTCCAGTGTACTTGATCGGGATTTGATTGATATCGGCTCACAAATCCCATGGCATAACATATGTCGGGTTGAGTACACATCATAGCATACATCAAACTTTTGACCGCACTAGCGTAAGGAACAGTTTCCATCATTTTAATTTCTTCTGGAGTCTTAGGACACATCTCAGTACTTAGGCCTTCACCTTGTATGATAGGGGTATCAATGGAATTACAATGCTGCATATTGAAACGCTCAAGAATTTTCATTATATAAAACTCTTGTAATAAAGCAATGAGTTTCCTTGATTGATCTCTTTCGATCTTAACTCTTAATAAATAAGCAGTTTCTCCCATGTCCTTCATTTCAAAATTGGAGGACAACCATTCTTTTATGGTGATAACCAAAACCTTGTTGTTTCTAGCCAACAAAATATCGTCCACATAAAGTGATAAAATCACAAATTTATCTTCAGACTGCTTAAATATACACAATGATCTTCTTCAATCATCATGAAACCAAAAGTTGTTATGGCTCGATGAAAACAAAGATACCACTGTCTAGATGATTGCTTAAGGCCATATATTGAGCGATGAAGCTTGCATACTTTATCCTCTTGACCTTTAGCTATGAAATCTATCGGCTGCTTCATATAGATTTTCTCATCTAGTTCTCTATTGAGAAATGCCGTCTTTATATCCATTTAATGTAATTTAAGGTCCAAATGTGCAACAATAGCTAGAATAAGGCGTATTGAGGCAAACCTTATAACTGGTGAAAAGGTTTCCTCATAGTCTATACCCTCTTGTTGAGTATAACCTTTCACCACAATGCGAGCTTTATACTTTTCAATCGATCCATCCGCCCTTCGCTTAATCTTAAAGACCCATTTGTTTCCAATGGCCTTACGATTAGGTGGTAGATCAACCAAGTCCCAGACGTGATTTGCCCTCATTGACTCCATCTCATCTTCCAAAACTTTTCTCCATGCTTCCTTGTCAGAGAATGAGAGAGCCTCTTGAACAGTCTTTAGCTCGGCATTGTCTTTCTAAGCAATCATAAATGCTTCCCCTTCAATCTCAAAACGACGACGAGGAATATTCTTACGATTACTTTTACGCAACTGAAATTTCTCTTGAATTCAATTCGCCAGGCGATGCAACACTCCCACTAGGTCTTGCATGTTGAGGTAAATCTTCATTTCCCTCTACAACATCAGTGGGTGTATTATTAGGATCTTCCATCTTATATAATCGGAAGTCCTTATCAATCTCACCTCTACTAGGAAAATCGTTCTCCAAGAACATGACATCTCGTGACTCCATTTCGGTCACACTTCCATCAGCTTGTTCACCTATGAACACGTACCCTTTGGAGTGTTCAGAATATCTTATAAAGATACATTTCTTCCCTCTATGACCCAATTTGCCATATTTATGGGAAGAATCATGAACATAAGCTGCACATCCCCATGAACGTAGACTACTCAAATCTGATTTCCTACCAGTCCATAATTCATAAGGGGTGGAAGTGACCGATTTTGAGGGCACTCGGTTAAGTATATAGACAGTAGTCAATAACACATCTCCCCAATAGGAGATAGGTAAATTTTCTTGCGCCATCATAGACCTAACCATTTCCAATAGGGTTCTATTCCTTCTCTCAGCTACCCCATTTTGTTGTAGAGTACCATGAATAGTCAATTGTCATACAATTCCCTTTTCATCACAAAGAGTCTTGAATTGCTCCGATAGATACTCACATCCGCGATCGGTTCTCAATGCCTTTATTATTTTGTTCAACTAATTCTCTACCATCGTTATATATCATCTAGTGCAGTCTAATGCTTCTGACTTATAGGAGATTAGAAAGACATAACCAAAATGCGTGAAGTCATCTATGAAAGTGATGAAATATGAGCCTCCATGCCTCGCCCTCACATTCAAAGGACCACAAATATTAGAATGTATGAGTTGCAATAAAAATTCGGCTCTAATCCATTTACCGAATGGTTTTCTAGTTGCTTTTCCCGCTATACAATGTTCACATACGGGTAGATCAACATTAGTGAGTGACCCTAAAAGGCCTTCTCTAGTTAATCTTTGCATTCTTTGCAACCCAATGTGACCTAATCTAGCATGCCAAGTACTTACATCAATCTCAACATTATTAGAATATACAATTAAAGAAAAACAATCATCGACATTAATGTTGTACTGATCATGGTCAATATCTAACACCATAAAACCATTCGATACATGACTTGAACCATAATAAACTGTTCCATACAAAATGTCAACACAATCACCACAGAAATTCAATACATAACCTAAGCTAAGAAGAACAACTATAGAGACCAAGTTTCGTCGAATATCTTGAGCATAAAAGACATCATGCAGGAATATGTTTCGACCATCACGTAAGATTAATTTACATGTGCCGATATCCTTCACTTCAACTCTTGAGTTATTCCCAACATATATCTATCTTCTTCCAGGCGGTATCTGATGATACTCCACAAATGCTTTTCGATCTCTAGCTACGTGGTCTATTGCTGTTGAGTCTACAGTTCACATTGGATGAAATTCAGCAAGCATTACAGTGCTAGAAACAAAAGCATTACTTAAAGTAATGGAGTAATAGCATACCTCTTTCGGCTCAGTGCATTCACGAGCAAAGTGACCCATCTTGCCACAATTGTAGCATTTCATCTTGGCCTTGTCCTTCTTCCCACCACGCTTCTTGCGTTGGAAGGTCTTAGCTCTCTTAGGTGCCTGATCAGTCTTCTTCCCTTTATTGTTGAATTGAGAATTCCTTTTGCGCTTAAAGCCCGAAGCTTTGCACAAACTTGATTTAGCAACATAAGCATGAGTAGAGGGTCTCACAGCCTCTAAGCACTCATCCTCTAATTCCAAATGACAATCTATATCATCAAAAGTGACAATATTCTCATTATGCGTCATATTGATCTTCATATGCTTCCAATTATCAAGAAGAGAACCTTATAACAGCCTGAACTTGTTGTTCATCAGTAAATGAGTGACCTACCGACTTCAGCTCACGAATCATGTTTGACATCTCCCAAAGATGCTACCTCATTGTTACATTTGGGCGCTTTCGGTATGTGTCAAACTTGATGGTGAGTCTCCTCAGCTTAGTGGCAGATGTACCCCCGAACTTATCTTTCAAGGCAACCCACATAGCTTGAGCTTTATCATAACTTTCAAACCACACATGAGATCATCTTGCATACAGCTTAGCAACGTGATGCGAGCAATGCTATTTTTCTTTTTCTAAGCTTGATAAGCTTCTAGATCTCTCTTGTGTTGAGCTGAAATTCCATGCTCAGGTTCATCCATGGTATGGTTGAGAGTTTCCAAAACCTCTTGCTCCTCAAGGATGTACTGAACCTTTCGGTGCCAAATATCATAATTATCACCGTTCAGCTTCTCACCCTTATTGAGGTCAGCCACAATGGTCTTGGATGCCGAAGCCATAATCAATTGCTATAACACATTGACATAATAAACGCAGAATCAATACTAGCACACTTTTCATAGTAACACACATATTTTAATTTGTAGCAAAGACAAATTAAATTAATGATAATTCAGCAAAAGACAGAAGCAAAAGTTCATTATGTTCCCAATCAACTTCTATGTACAATTGTTTTATTATCATTAATTAGTTTAATTTGCACAAATTTTAAGTTCTAGGTGAGAACTCCTTCGAATTCTACCAACCTATGAACTCCCACTAAGAAAAATAATTCAATGACCTCATGTAAGTTCTACATTTTTCCATTAATACAAAAATATAGCATGATATGAACCAACGTACAAAAAACAATCATGCTGCAACTAGAATCAATATCGCAATTCAACATGTAATAGAAAAATAAGGATTTCCTACCATTGTTTGAATTTTCTTGGAACTAGAAAATTACAAGTATATTAAACCATATACATGATACCATCGAACCAAGCTCTACATAGTATATATGACATCATTTGCACACAAGCTAGCTACTGTACTTCCTAAACCACAAGAAAATACAAGCTACAAATGAATAAACTATGCATTAAACCCCAAAAAATACGCGTACTTTGGGTTTCCTACGCATTTTCATACATTTGTAAAATTTAAAAGTATAAAGTAATTATACCAAAGTGTAGAGCACATTCATACGAACCAAATGCCACCAACCACACTCCAATTGGAGCTCTCACGTGCCTACACGCGCCGCCTGAGTGAGCGGCGCGTGTGGCGCACACGCCAGGGAGCCAAATGGCTCCTGGCTAGTCCAACCGGTCCGACTGGTTTGACCGCTGGTCAACAGTCGAGTTGAGTCAACTTCAAGTCGGGTCACGGGTCGGGTCGTCGGCCGGCCAACTGCCGCCGGCGGTGACGTCACCGTGACGTCACCCAACGAACGTTATCACGCGCCGGTTCGCCGATTGGCACGTTACGCACACATGCCGGTTTGCTGACCGGCGCTTGTTGCGCACGCGTTGGCATTCCCAGCGCTTTAAGCACATGGCGCCCACATGCAGCAGCTTCTGGCCGCACGTGTTGGTGCGTCCGGTATCCTCCGGTGGCATTCGACCCATCGTCGGACTCATCTTGACGAGTACCTTCACCCTGTATATTTAAAAATTTATTTTGGCCTAAAAATTATTCCAAAAAATGGCCAAAACTGTATGAACGTACGCGACCCCGAACCCGTTCTTCTCTTTGGTTCTATTTCGAGGATTCAGATTGCAATTCCGAGCGATAAACATCCAAAACAAAATAGAATTCAATCTCTTGATCTCGATATCATGTGGTAAATGAGAAAATTCGATGAAAACAAGGCAGAAATCACGACCGGGCTCTGATACCAATGTTAGATTTCAAGTCGGCAGAAGACAACTTACCTTATTCCGATGCGTAAACAATAATTAACCCCAGAACGAATGTTGAATTGCGGATGAATCACGAACAAAATTGTCTCACATTGGTCTGAGTGCAATCACGAGGAAAGCACCCAATTTCCACGGCGTAAATGCCGATTGTTCTTGTAAAGTAGAAATGGAACGCCTTGATGGAAAGGGGAGAGAAAAGAAGAGAACTTTCTGAACGTACATTGTTCCAACCTATCCAACGGTTGTCTTCAGGGGTCTTTTATATGACTCCATCATACCCCTTCATTGTAGCATATCAAGGCGAAATGATGCATGCCAATTGCACCCCATCATGGACATACTAGCTAAAGTACAACAGTTCTTGATTGGCTATAAGATAAAAAAATTTAAAAAAAAGAAAAAGAGTAACACCTTGAGAAAGGCCGAGATTCAAAGAGTTGTTCAGAAAATCTGCTTCAACATTATTGGAAGATTAGGTTAGTTAGGAAGCAACACAAAATCTGCTACATGACTGATAAAGAACAACGTCAATCCTGATAGATGGTTCCAAAGTGCAGTGCCCCATGCCTGGCGCATACCCAAGACAAAATGAAAGCATCAAGCACTTCGACTCATAAGACCCTCGGGCTCAGAGGCCAAGAAATTCCGTTCCAAAGAAGCTAACTCCACTTCGAGAACCCCTTTCTTCAATGCTGCAAAACATGGGATTAACGAGACTGTCAAGGACAACGTGGATGCATTTCCTCTTGCTATATGGTTCTCATATAACTACGGGCCGAGTCGTACTCCATCAAGTTGTGCATCACCGTGAAAACGTCTTCAGTCATATGTTGGATGAGCAAGTACAAACTTGTTACGGCATCTACAGACAAGGAGAGAAATGGATGAAAGACGCAGCAAACTCGTGTGCCGTGGCTTCCCCGCTCATTGTGACAGTCAGTATCGTAGCTGCCATCACCGTCCCCAGTGGCAGTGATGACGGTTCCAGGCTTCCAATATTTAAGTCCAAGAGGGCCTTGGCGATATTCGCAGTTGTGGATGCAATCTCTCTATTCTCATCCACTGCATTTATTCTGATATTTCTGTCGATCCTCTCGGCATATTGACGCCAAAGCCACGTTTCCTATAAGCATTGCCTAAGACACCGATCATCAGTGTGATTGCGCCTTTACTCTCCGTGACATCCATGATGGTGGCTTCGGTCCGACACTGCATCTTGGGTTCGGTGATAAGATGTGGGTTTTGATAGCAGTTGCTGCATCTGCTTGTGTTCCGGTGACCTTGCTTGCAACATCACAACTTCCCTCTACTCGGGGAGATGATCAATTCCACGTCCTGCCGCGGACTCTAGGAATCAAAGCAAACGACCTTTGTTCTAAATGCAACTTGATTTTCTATTTTCATCAATTTAATTTTGTTCGAATCGAAGATAAGGTCCGTATTTTCTTATTTGCAATACATGATTTCGGCAAACCTGAAGAGAAGTTTCACATGGGTTGCAGCTATAATCTATCCTTTAGTAGCTTTACTATGTAGACATACATGAAAATCATTAATAATTAAAAATGAAATGATTCCATAAACAATGAAAATATTTTTTGTGTATTCATTCTTGTATGAATCAAACAATTGTTCTCTTGAAAATAATTTTCAAATTATTGATTTTTCACAAACAAATGGAGCCTAAATGAATTCCCCTTGAAACTTTCAAAAAGTAGAATTAAGTCCTAAATTTTTTTACAAAAGTGCAATCTTGTCTTAAAACTTTTTACGAGAGTGTAGTCGAGTCCTAAAACTTTCAAAAAGTGCAATTGAATTCTAAAACTTGCCACAGAAGTACAATTAAGTCTTAAAACTTTAAAAAAAAAACGTAATCAATTTCAAGACTTAATTGTACTTTTTGAAAGTTTTATGACTCAATTATACTTTCATAACAAATTTTAAGACTTCCAATGTCCTTATCTTTTAAAGGTAATATCATCTTTAGTTTCAATTCTAATTTTTTTTTTTTTGAAATTTTTTTATCAAAGCCTATGTCAATTTTCTTAAAATGGATTGCAATTATTTGTTGTATTCAATTAACAAAGATGCGGGCCAAAAAAAAATTAACTAAGATGTATATAATATTTAAGAATAAATCTCTCCAATCAAGTCTAAGATACACTCTCAATCATAAAGTAAAATGGCATCATGTAGAATATCTAAAGGAGAGGAGGGATGAGTGTCGCGACCTAAATTTTCAGGGGCAATCCTAAAGTTTAGGTTAATGGATTACTAAGTCTGAAGACTTGGCGCGGACCCTCCCAGGTCCTACCAATCGCGACTTGAAATTAATATATTTAAACATGCAATTTTATTCAATTTGGAGCCGCCACTAATCAATTAGGGTTGATTAGAAACCCAAATAAAGTATGGGAGAATACTTTACTATTGCGAACCAGAGATTCAATAGGTCCGGGGACATGGTTACGCTAGATTAGTCTAACGCCCTTTCGGTACCTTTTATTTTAAAAATATTTTTGCAAGCAATGTTGATTAATTTAAACTTAAGCTACTAACATGCAAATGGTGGTCATGCGGGTGCACAATCAATAAAATAACATTAAAAAAATGCTAATAAAAATGCATGCCCTAAACATGATTTCTAAATGACATGACACCTAATTTTTCTTTTTTTCTTTTTAAAATGTTAATTATATGCAATCTTAATTTAAACTTAATATGCATGAATTTATTTTAATGACATCCGAGATGCAATTCATATGGTATGACTGAAACTTATCACTATATGTATGCAATCTAATTTTTATAATCCTAAATATGCATGTGCTACATGATATGGGATAAATGACATGGTATTTCTACATGCATGCTCTTTTTATTTTATTTTATTTTAATGATGATTCATTTTTAATGCATATATGGAACCTATGCTAAATAATGATGATATGAGATTAATTATGAATTAACCTATTAACTAACCAAGGAAATGATCTTTTAATTTTTATTTTTTTTTAATGACATAATTTTTTTTATTAAAAATAAAACAACTTAATGGTGCAATGATCATCTTTTAGCATTTTCTTTTTATTAAAAAAAAACTATAACTCATATGGCATGCATAACATTTTTTTGTTCATCTTTTTGTTCTATTAAATGAAAATTGACTTAATCTAAAAATATCTAAGTATGTTGCTTTAATATGAAATGTGCATGGACCTAAGTACCTAATATGATGCATGATATGTGATGAGCAAATAATAATAACATGCCAAAATAAAAATCCATCCATATAAATCAATGGCATTTTAATATGAATTAATGGTGCAAAGTAATTCATGAATTTTGCCATAAAAAGTCGAAATAATCAAAAATCTAACCTGACGTCTCGCGGGTCAATATTTTTAATTATCATAACTTAATATGAAAAATTTCCTAATGATAAAAATAAATCAAAACAAATCAAGTTAGAATATATAAAAAATAAACAAATAAAAACTATGAAACCAAATACCTAAAAATTTACCTAGTCTAACTCACGGTAGACTTGAAGAAATGGCAAGGAAGCAGTAATGGCTGAACTGCGATGGTGGCTCGCCAAGGGTGATGGGTCCTGGTGACCGGAGCTGGGGTGGTCGTCGGAGCTCCGGCAAGAGCGGAACTCAACCAGACCAGCAACGAAACATGGGAAGCAACAGGTGGTGGTGCCACAGCAGCAAAGGTGCTCGGGCTCGGGCGCGAGGCACCGGGTGGTCGCGGACGGAGGTGCTGCAGGGGCGTCGTGCACCGAGCGGAGACGGAGCAGCGCGGGCTAGCGGGAACAGCGTCGTGGCCAAGTCACAGCAGAGAGATCGGAGCGGCAGAAACAGTGGCAAGCGTGGGTCTGCAGCTGCCGATGGTGGGTCGCTCGGGACTCAGCAACAACGAACCGGAGGCACGCGAGTGCGGGCGGCAGCAGCGACGGCAAACGGAACCAGCTTCTGTGACGGAGGTGGCCGGGGAAAGGGCCCACAGGTTCGGAGCTTCGGAGAGGCGCAATGCGGGCGGCGAAGAGATCGGGCAACAGGGGAGCCCGGAACAGAGCAGGGGCAGCCGCGGCTTTGCTGGCCTCGTAGGTTGCAGGTGAGGTGAGCAGGGACGTCGTTTGCTGGTCTTCGGCTCCGGACAGCGTCGGCACGTCGGGCGCTGGGTTGAGCGGGCAGTGAAACAGAAGCGGAACCGATGGCTGGGGAGGAGCAGGGTCGACGGTGCAGAGCTTCGGTCGTCGGAGGCAGCAAGCGGAGGCGCGGCTGGGTGAATGCAATGGCGCAGGTGCGGGCACGGCGGTGCACCGGTGAGGAGGAGCTGTCGGTATGTGGGCAGAAAATTCCGGCGAGTGCAGGGGAAAAGGATGAACAGTAAACGTCCAATCCCCCCTGCCGATTACACTTTCGCTTATGCTTTTCCCCCTTTTTTTTTTTTACTTTTTCTTTCTTTTCTCTCTCACCTGACACTCTCTCTCACTTGTCTCTCTCACCCTCTACCGAAGACTTCCCCCCATTAACTTTCTGCCACTGTACTTCTTCTCTTTTTCTCTTCAATTTGCTATGTTTTGGACGAACAATGAAGAGAAGCTCCTCCCCGGTTCCGAAACCTCGCATTCCTTTTTATAGAGAAAAGACTTGAAATTGTTGAAGATCCGGCGATATTCACTCAACTTCTTCAACAAAGAAATGGCTCCAAAAATCAAACGGTTAATTTTTTTAAAATTTTGAAATGAGAATATATTTTCAACAACAAAGATTTTTCAAAAACCAAATTTTATTTAATTTATTATTTTTTTAAAATATTAGGTGTCAACAATGAGGTTGGAGCTTATCTCATTAAGAACTTTGAAGCCTTTAAAATAGGCAAATACATAACAAAAGCATCATCAAAATAGGACCCATAACAACCCATGACGTGCATAAATCAATTACTCCACTAACTCCTAAAAATTAGGACAACTAACAAACAAACTAGTTAAATGTGACTCCATAACTCCAAAAGACTAAGACAATATCAGCTAAAAATGTAGGGAAAAAACAACTATTATTTCAACAATCCCTCCCTTAAACTGATGTTTGCTAACATTCAGTTTAAAGCCTTGACTATTTTCAGCGTGCAGACAACTAGTAACCTTGTTAGCTTCACAAACAACTCCATCTTGAGGGCCTTGGTGAATATATCAGCAATCAGATCTTCACTCCTCAGTAGATTAGATCCATTGTCCCAGCATTGCTAAGATCTCTCAAGAAATAAAACTTCACATCAATATGCTTGCTTCTTCCATGTAGCACAGGATTTTTGGAGAGTTTGATTGCTGAGTTGTTGTCACAAATTTTTTTAATAGCTCCTGGTTGCTTGAATTGCAACTCCTCAAGAATTCTCCTTAGCCAAATGGCTTGACAAGCACAGGCTATAGTAGCAACAAATTTAGCTTCTGTACTTGACAGGGTGACAATTGGTTGCTTCTTGGATGACCATGAAATAGCACTT
The DNA here is from genome assembly GCA_028830015.1 of Eucalyptus grandis x Eucalyptus urophylla. Classification (NCBI taxonomy): domain Eukaryota; kingdom Viridiplantae; phylum Streptophyta; class Magnoliopsida; order Myrtales; family Myrtaceae; genus Eucalyptus; species Eucalyptus grandis x Eucalyptus urophylla. The sequence goes on along the minus strand of CM054189.1, from coordinate 26,251,336 downwards.
GTTCCTCCAAGTACCCATGCAAGAATGCCGATTTGACATCTAGCTAGAAAATAGGCCAATGTCTTGCTACTAGAGAAAAAACTTATGTATAATCGATCCCGTATTGTTGCTTGTATAACTTGGCTACCAAGCATGCCTTCTACTTGTCAACTTCACCATTTTCTTTCATCTTTATTTTGAAGACCCACTTTACACCAATGGTTTTGTGTCCATTCAGAAGATCGGATAGCTCCCAAGTATCATTTCTTTCAATGGCATCAATTTCATCATCCATCACTTTTTTGTCATTTTTCGTCTTTAACAACACTCTCAAAAGTTGTAGGGTCATAGTCTGTGCAAAAAAAAAAAAAAAGTGAGTAATTTAATCTTTAATTCCAATTACCTCATAGTCTTCCATCCAAGCAAGCCTTCTTCTAACACAGCGAAGAGATTGAGCTTCTTCTTCATTGATTATGGCAACTGTTGGTGAAGTTCCAGCGGCTGTAGAAGTCGTATTTGATGAATTTTCAGGCATACGAGGTGCTCAAATTTGCTGCTGTTTAGCATCATTGTAATAAAGGACTTGGGGAGGCTACTATTTATTCCAATCTCAAGTGTTGTCTTCATAAAAAAAAAACATCCTTGCAGGTCATAATCTTCTTTGTCAGGGGATTGAATAATTTATATGCTTTGGATGCGTCACTTACACCGAAGACACGTTTTTTGCCTTGTTATCAAGTGTCTTCCTTTTCTCATCCGGAACATGGGCACATGCAATGCATCCAAAGATTCGGAAGTGATCTACATCTGGTCTTCTCTCACTCCAAGCCTCTTTTGGTGTCATATTTTGAACAACAAAAGTTGTACTTTTGTTCAAAACATGAAGGCTACAATGTACTACTTCCAGCCAAAAAGTCTTTAGAATTCTTCCTTTTGCCAACAAGCTTCTCACCATGTCAAGAATGGTTCTATTTTTCCCCTCAAATACACCATTTTGTTGTGGTGTATATGTGGCTCTAAGCTATCTTTTAAGCAATATTCACCACCACGATCTGTTTGAAGATTTTCAATGGTCTTTCTTGCTTCATTTTCCACACAAGCTTTGAAGCTTTTAAATGTAAAGAAAGCTTCTAATTTTTCCAATAAAAAATAAATTCAAGTTTTTATGGAAAAATCATCAATGAAGATAATTAAATATCTTTTACCTCCATCAGAGATGGGTTTATGGGACCACAAATATCCAAATGCACCAGCTGCAAATTATCCTTTGCTCTCCATGACTTCGCTTTTGGAAATTGAGAATGATGTTGTTTGCTAACAACACATTCTTCACAAACTTGCGAAGAAGTAGTAATTTGAGGAAGACCTGTCACTATGTTTTCTTGTTGGAGGGTCTCCAAATTCACCAAAACTCAAGTGGCCCTAGCGAAAAATGCCACAGGCATGAGGAATCTTCCATTTTGGCCACCAAACAAGATTGAATATTTTCAATCTTTAGTGGAAGTAATATGTTTGAACTCATTTGAACAATTGCAATAACACATCTAACGTAATCGCAAAATTTCACAAGCGCCATTTTTAATAGTGATAACTTAACTCTTTTCTTGTAACTAACCAATACTCAATAAGTTACTTTTCATGTCAGGAACATACAATACATTAGAGATCATTTCCACAAAACCATTATTGGTTCTTATCTTAATATCACCTTTTCCCATCACTTCCGCAATAGAGTGATCCCCCAAACTCATAGTAGAATGAAAATCTTCAGAAAATCTTCATTTAGATAAGAAAAATAATACTTATTTCCAATCATGTGGTTACTGCAGCCTATATTCACATACCAAATGTCTGACTCGAGTTTCTTTTCATCCTGAACAGACATCAACAATGTTTCAGCTTCCTTATTTTCGACAAAATTTGAACTCTTTGGCTTTTCTTTATTATTAGGCAGCCTAGTATAACATTCAAATTCATAATGACCAAATTTGTGACATCGAAAGCACTCTACCTTGGATTTGTCAAGATCCCCTCCTCTACTTTTTCCTTGAAATTGGTCATTATTGGCTTTGAAATTCCTACTAACATCTCAATTTCCTCGATCTCCCCTTCCTCTACCTTTACCTCTGCCATTTCCTCTGAAATTGTTGGAATAATTATTGGTAGAAGCCTTCAACATTTGCTCCTCTACTGTTAAACTTATGTTCATCTTTTGTTCATGGACCAAAAAGGAGCTTTGCCATTCATCAAGAGAGTGCATCTATGTCTTTTGACTCTTAAATTGCATAGACAACATAATTAAACTTTGGTGTTAAGGAACGTAAAATATTCTCCACAATGGTGACGCCGTCTATCTTCTTCCCATGGAATCGCATCTTGTTGTCAATCTCCATTTTTCTGGCATAATAGCTAGTGACAAATTCTCCATCCTTCATCATTATTGTCTCAAAATCCCTTCTCAAGGCTTGAAGCTGTGCATGCTTCACCCTAATAGAGCCTTGATATTTCTTCTTCATAGAGTCCCAAATATCCTTGGAAGTTTCTGTGCAAAGAATAGTTTCCAAGATGGGATGATCAATAGCTTAAAAGACATAATTTTTTGCCCTCAGGTCATCCAGCTTTCGAGCTTCTTGTTCTACTTTCTAGGAATCTATCAAAGCCGTGCCTACTGGTGGCTCTTAAATTCCAAATTCGACAAGTGGCCAATACTCCTTTGACCATAAAAAATTCTCCACTAGCACGCTCCAATGGTCATAGTTGTTGGAGAAATCCTCATGAAGAGTTTTGAAGTTGACAAAACGTATCCTTCGGTCTAGTTTGAAAGTCTGCAGACTCTGTCAGTTTAAAGTCTGAAGACTTCCGGACAGCCAGACTCAAGACTCAAAGTCTATCCTCATTGACAGTCTCGAATCCGTTGAAGAAAGGTTATCCAGAACTAAGTGGTTTGTTCTGGATTTAACCTTATCATCTGGAGAAGATCTCGTGGCTGGAGAAGACATATCAGAATCCTTTGATTGATCAAGATTGATTCAATGACTGAAGATTCGATGATTGTCTTTATATTATTGGAAGGTTCTACTTATGGAAACCGAGATCCTGATTGTATGGGCGAACATGATTGATGGGCTATCAACATGTTCCTTTAATAACTCGAACAATCTTCCTAATTGATTCTGTCCAACGGTTAGATTGGAGGAATTCCTTTGGTAAGTGCCAACGGATATGATGGCATAAAGGAGTATATAAGGAAGTCGTTCTTAGTTGTTCGAGGAGTGCGCGATAGAAGAATTCCAAAGTCTGAAGCTCCCATTTGTTTAGATAAATCTCTTGAGCGAATACTTGTATACAAAAGAGAGTCTATATTTGTGAGAGACCTTGAGGAGGTGTGGTAGAACATCTACACTGTGGAATCAAGGCAAAGCTGTGCTGTAACTTCTCTTTTGATTATAGTGAAATCTAGCCGGTGGGCTGTCAGTGCGGAAGAGTGGACGTAGGCTTGGAATAAGCCGAACCACTATAAATCCTGTGTTTAATTTTCTCTTCCTTACTCTCTTTACTTCAATCGTATTTCAATCTGTTAAGAATTGCTTCCGTATTCAAGAAAAATTGTTTGTGCGCCTATTCACCCCCCTCTAGGTGTTTATACTAACAATATCAATAGTGACCATCAAAGTAGGGAATTGCTGGTTGAACAAAGTTGTCGGTGGCCATTGGAAATGTTGCTGCTGCAAAATAGAATGAGAAATAGTTGTTGCTGCAATTATCTTACGAATGTATCTCACACCTCTAAACCTCCTTTATTTTTTAAACTCTCACTTTTCGACTTGGCTCCAATACCACTGTAGAATATCCAAAAGAGAGGAGAGATGAGACTGAAGCTTATCTCATTCAGAACTTTGAAGCCTTTAAATTAGGCAAATACATAATAGAAACACCACCAAAATAGGACCCATAATAACCCATGATTTACATAAATCAGTTACTCTACTAACTCCTAAAAACTAGGACAACTAACAAACAAATTAGCTAAACGTGACTCCTCTAGCTCCTAAAAATTAGGACAACTAAAAAACAAATCGGCTAAACATGTAGGAAAAGAAAAACAACTATTATTTCAAAACATCAGTATACCAAAAGTGCTAAAATTTACTACAAAAACACAATCGAGTCTTGCAAGTTTTTAAAAATGCAATCAAGTAATTTTATGACTTTGTTCAATATAACTGATAAAAAAAAGTTAACACGACGTTTTTCAATGTACTTTGAAGGCAAATGAGCTGATGTGGTGTTCAAGAAGGCAGCGCTGCCGCCACGATTTTGCCGGCAAAGGCTAGGGCCATCCGAAGGTCCATTGGCCCTCACCTACTGGCTTAGTGGTGGCGCCACCACACTCTGCCACCATGCTAGGCTCGACCACATGAGTAGCCTCCGTCAATGCTCGATGGCCACTGCTACTGCCAATTATAAAAACCAATATGGTCCTCATCCTCTTGGTGCCAATCTGCACAAGCTCCATGCAATCGTCATAGATTTTGTCAAGTAACGACGGAATACTTTTAGGTTACGTTTTGTAGCTAGAATAAAAGGTAGGATTTGATAAAATTTTATCATATCCTATATTTGGTTCACGTCCAAAGATAGGATAAGATCATATAAAAAAAAGGAATATACCCCAAATAAAATCATCCCATAGAAGATGTGGGATAAATGTTAATATGATATCTTAAATACATGGTATAAAAGCTATTTTTCTCAAATACCAAACATCTTAAATTAATAATATTCAAATAATATTTAAATATAACTAACATTTGAATTCTAATATTTAAATATAACTAACATTTGAATTCTAATATAAAAAGAAAATTAAATATAACAAAAAATAACAACAATATTCATTTTTGTTTATATAATTGAATTACTTTCAATAGAATATTATATCATATATATTTAGTATTTATATTTATTACGTGTTTTAGGTATATTAGGACAGTTTATCATTTAAAAAAATTATTAAGGAATAACACAAGGGAATAAAAAAGAACAAAAGAAATGAAATAAAAAAAGAGAGCAAAAATGAAGTAGGTGAGAGAGTCAAAGCAATATATTTTTTAGTATTGCGAAAGTGAATGATCATATTTTCTCTCTCTTACTAGTTCGATATTCACTAGTTGATTTACCACGTCGATGTTGCTGTAGATCTTTTACATTTTTTATTATAGTGGAAGTTATGGCTCTGGAATGTTGCAATAAGCTCGTTGCTATATAAGATTTAGATCGTACAATTATAATGAATTGATTGATGGAGGTTTTCTTCGTTTGTACATCCATCGTTTTTTTAATAGTGAAGCGTGAGAGATTCTTATCATTTCCATTTGTGCATTTGCAAGTTCATTTACACTTATATGTTGTTATCCATACCAAATAATGGATGAGATAAGATATGAAAATATTCACCTTTGAAACTGTGATTCACCAAACAGTGTAATATAGTAAAAAATTTTAATTTCATATCATATCTTAACTAGAAATCCAGACAATTAAATGCATGCAGATGAAATGGACTTGAATTGTATTTGTCATGTTGGGCCTATTCATGGTCCAATCTGTAAGTGTGTTATTAGGGTTCTATGTTGCCTATTTTATATATCATTATTATCGAGTCTATGTATTACCCAGTTGTATGCTAGGTGGTGACTATGTAGCATGCATTGCTTGCGCAGCCCAAAAAGTTTAGCCTATTGATACACAGGTGCGAATAACCCTCTCGTGAGGTAGCGCTTACGCTTCGCACGGGCTCTCCCAAACTTTAACAATCACAACTTGAATTCTCATTTTGACATCCGGAAATTTCTACATTAATTAATATGTAGGAAATGAAGACGATAGACGTCAGAAGTGGAAATTTCAATTAAGTTAAAGACATTGTAATATGTGGGGAATTCAAAATGTATTTTTCGTGTCCATAGTTCTCAGAAAGTGATTCCATTAGGGTTAAATTAATAAATTTTGCCCTTGTGTCAGTTATTTAAAGTGGCGATCCACATCAATTGTTAATTGAGACTAATATTATCCTGGATTACATATCAAATATGTGATAGATTAAAAATTTATTGAGTTGAGTCCCTCCTAGCATTCGGTAAATTTTGTTGAAAGTTTTAGCAAGTTTAGAGTATTTTTTTGTATTATCAATGTCTAGAACAGACACTTCTTTCCTTATTTGCATACCGATTTACTAGCTATCTTAGTAATTTATCAAAATATCTACTTTGGAATCATATAGTTAAGCTAAATGTCACCTTTAGATTTGTACACCTCTCTCTCATCCACTACTAAGTATTTTTAACCCAACTTTTAACCCATGGTTATTTGTTTTTATCCTTTTGTAACTCGCGTAAATTTTTAAATGCGTCCCCTTTGTCATGTGATTCCCTCCCGAGATGCTTCAAGTCTTCAAACCCATCCCCCCACCCCCCCCCCCCCCGCCCCCAAAAAAAAAAAAAAAAAACTCTCTCTGTCAACTTTCACTTTCCAATCTTTCGAGTAAAAGCAAGGATCTATCGTTGGTATTTCTAAAACTTCTAGTTCAATATTCCAAATGTTTACGAAGTGAATTATTGGACTTCTTCTTCATCTTAGCAAACTAGTTTTATTGCTTAAAAAGAGATGTTCTAGATTAATTTGCTTTGCAGGTAATTAAAGTTTTGATTTGCTCAAATCATTTTAGATAAGTGATAAATCTAGGACTAAATTAGAGTGACTACTTAGTACTTTTGATTTAGTTGGTTGAAGTTTGTTAATTTAGCTTGAATTTGATGAAAAGTATGAGCAAGCCTCGATAATGGTGTGTTGAGACATTATGATAATTTGACTTGTCTTGATGAGTTCTTACGTACCTAAAATGTTTTTGATTGATTTCTGTCAGATGGGTTAGCACGTTGGATGCAAAAAAAAAATGTGAAAATGATGGAAAAATGTTTGAAAGTGTTATTTTCGCAAATTTTGACTCCCTACGGCTTATATTCACCAGCTGCTTATACTCACCTGGTGGTTATAGCCATATGCCGCGTACACTCGCCTGCTAGTTATACTCACTTGCCGTTTATGCCCACTTACTGGTTATATCCACTTGGCGGTTATAGCCACTTGTCGATTATGTCAATTTACCGTTTCTACTTGCATGACTAAAGCCTTTTATTACATTGAGGGAAAATTCCAAATAAGGACCCGGAGTGGACTAATTTTCTCAAATAATGATCCGAAATAAACTTTGTGTCAGATAAAGACCTAAAGTGGATCCGTTGTCTCAAATAAAAACCCAAAGTGGTTGAATCAATTCCAAATAAGGACCTAAGCTTGTTGGTCAGCCAAATATCAAGCATGTGACATTTTCGACGACCAAAGTTTGGGCAATTTTGTCCAAAAAAAATCTAGGGAAAATTAACAAATCCTAAAACATAAACAAAAAACCCTAGGTTTTCTACGGTCTCCCCATTCCTTGTACCCATCCTCCGCAAAGTCAAAGACCGAAGTTCTCCCCATTCTTTATGCCCATCCTCCGCAAAGTCGAAGACCCAAATTCTCCCCATTCCTTGTGCCCATCGTCTGCAAAGTCGAAGACCCAAATTCTCTACCGGTTGAAGCACAAACTCAAAAACAAGACCAAAACCAGATACTTCTTTCTTTGTTTGCGGAGACGCAAATTCTTCGCCGGTCGAGCAAGGCGAGGAAAGACGAGAATCGAGTCATGACGATGACCGGGCAGCGATTTGGTTGAGGAGCAGCGGGGGAGAAAAAAGAAGAAAATGTAAACATCTAAATGAATAACCTAAACTTAATTAATTTAGAATTTTCCCTTTTTTTCCAACCACAAATTTCTGACAAAATTGCCCCTATTTTAATCTTCGGAAAATGTTTGCCGGCGAGCTAAAGTCTTCAATAGAGATTAACTTGATCACTTTGGGTCGTTATTTGACACAAAATTCACTTCGGGTCCTTATTTGAAACAATGGATCCACTTCGGGTCCTTATTTGACACAAAATTTACTTTGAGTCCTTATTTGAGAAAATAGATTCACTTCAGGTCCTTATTTGGAATTTTCCCTCACATTGATGATAGCACAATATGAAGAGCATGTAGACATTGTGTAGTGGTGAACGTAGTTATTTATTTATCATCACTTGCATGTGAAATGAAAGAATGTAAACATGTCATTATATCTACTCACGCATGTGATTATTGAAAGAGTAACGTAATTGTATTCCGGGTGTGACTTCCACACAAAGATATCATGTATAGGAGGTCGATTTTCAAAATGAGCATTGAATTCATTATTGATGCGAGGGAAATCATATTTATATAATGTTATCATGTGCACTACTGCTAATATGACTAAATAAGGAAAGTATTATGCTATATATTTCCTTCATGCATATAATAGCGGTGACAATGCCCTGTATGTCGGCATGCCTCAAGAGTCAAGATGGCACGTGTGCCGAGATGCCTCGTGAGTCGAGATGCCCCAAAGTTTTTGGGAGGAGAAGTAAAATACATTATACACTTATATGTGCATATATAATGCATGACTGTTAATGAACTCATTAATGATAATCGTATTTCATAATATATTATGTAATCTACTTGCATTGGAGTGAATAATCTTATGTATTGTTGTTAGTGATTTCCATCGGCATATCTTGATAAAGAAGACCATGCATTTACTTTGCACTTTTCATACATAGTCATCTTGTATTGCTTTGAACTCACATTATTTGTTGGTATCGGGTTGAGTGGTAAGTGGATCATTTACCTTGACTTAGAGATTTTATTTATTGGGTTTTAGCTCACCCCTTTTTAAAGATATGTAGGATGGATCCCTCACCGCCACTACTTTTTAAAGCTCCCATATATTTTTCATGTGAATATCAAGATATGCTTATACCTAAACTGGCGGTAGTATATGTCACGCCTCGAACCTCGAGCACGCGCACATCCCTCTGTGGTTGATAAAATTTGAGACTTCTTAGGACACGTCACCGACCCATTCATTTTATTGCACATGGGAAAGCGAATAAATAATCCCCAGACAAAACTCAATTGGGATAGAAAACCAGGACCACATTTTCAAAACCAAACCACACACCTTTATACACATCATACTAGTTCATTTACAGTACTAGTCCATATTCACAAGTCTACCAAAGTAGAAGGGCTACATGTCCTCTAAGCATTCGAATCCTCATCTGAAGACCCCGAAGTCTCCTAAGGGATGGGACTTGGTTCAACACTGCACAATTAGGAGAGTCAGCTATACCCTCGCCATAAGCGACTCCTGACACCGACACAAGGACCTCAAAATCCTAAAGAGGACCCTCCCTGGGTCCATTGAACTTGCTACGATACCACACCCTGAATCGATGGGGTACCCTCTGAGGTAGACCCGCATCGACCCAGACGGTGGTCCTCACAAGTTCATAGATCCAAGCTCCTTGGCCCCCGGGAGTAGGGACATCAATGACCTACTCTGTAATACTCTTCGGCCAACCAAAGCATTTCGGAGGAACCGCCATCTAAGGACCTGAAAATATTGAGCCCACGACGGGGTGAGACAATATCTCAGCAAGTTCACCCCCTAAACTCCGACTAATAAGGAAATACACCTAGAGGCCTAACCACACAAGTCAGAAGACTTACTTCACCTCAGTTCCTTCATGCACGTCAATACAATTCAAATCTCAATCAATCGATCAATCCAATCGATCGATACAACCAAACCATCAATCCTTGCACTCAATCAATCAATCGATTCAATACAATCGATATCATCCAACCATCGATATCATCTATCACTTCAATACTATCTATCAATTCAATATTATCTATCATTTCAATACCATCTATCAATTCAATCAATATCCATACTGCTCGCCAAAGTTGAAATAGATGGTATAGCTCACCAAAGCTGATAGATAGTATAGCTCACCAAAACTAATAGATAGTAAAGCTCGCCAAATCTGACATTTCAATATTGCTCACCTAAGCTGTTTATTGCTTGCCTAAGCTGTTTTATTGCTCGCCTAAGCTGATTTATGCTCGCCTAAGCTACCGGTTCATTTTTGAACCAGAGAAATTGATATTCATTCCATTAAAATCCCACAATTCGATCTTGTCCTTAAAACCAATTACAACACCACAAGCCAACACTTGGGATTTATAATTAAAATATTAACATTTCACAAATTTGGAATAATTATCCAAAATCACAATTTTCACTCAATTTGCATGATATAGCATTCAATTGCGGCAAAAGAACGCTTCAAGTGCCATAACTTTGCCCAAAGGGACACTTAAGTGCCATAACTTACGAAAGGTACACTTAAGTGCCCAATTTTAAGAAAAGTGGGACACCTGAGTGCCATCTCCGGCGAAGCTGGCCGGAAATCATACGTAGCATTAAAATATTAATATCTCTCGCCGATGTGTCTCGCCGGAGAGCTGAGTCAGCTCGAATTAACCCCAAACGACGTCGTTCCGGGTGTTCGCCCAAAATAGACCCCTTAAATCAGCGAAAACGCCGTCGTCTTCCCCATTTGCCCTAAATCTAAAACCCTAAATCGAGCAAAATGCTATTGAAGCGCTGGAGCCCTAATCCCGCACCCTAATTCGATTTGCCCTAAATTCTACCATCGAATATTGGAAATGGAGAGCAAGACTTTCAGCAGCGGCTCAAATTTCTCTCGTCGAAACGAAGGAGAAGGCGAGCATTTCTGTTTCTGTGGGTTCCAAGTCCAAGAAGAACATCGTGGACTCGAACGAATCCCGGGAGAAGATTATATGGATGTGCCCGATACAGAGAAGGCTCGAAGTGCAAATACTTCAAATGGGTCGATGCGAAATTCTCTCACCGAGCCACAGAGGTGATATTGGACCTACTTGATGGATGTCATCAACCTCCATCTACGCTTGTGGACGACTTGGACAATGTTGACTCAATGCAAGCTCAAGCTCAAGCATCTTCTGTTAACCATTTGAAGAACGAAGTTGCAAAAATGAAAATTAAACGGAAGTGTTACCAAGCGTTTATTGTGTTGTTGTTTCTTTGTCTATCCTACTTTATGATAAAATGTAAAGGACTGGAAGATGAGAAGAAGTTTCTCCAACTGCCATAGTTGTAAATGTGTGGGGAAATGTATTTGTTTTGAATGAATGAATGAATGATTTAGACAGTTTTTGCTTATTCTCAAATATAAATCAATGATGATGGAATGTATATTAGGTCGATGTGTTGTGGTGACTATTTTACTTGAATTGAATGTAAACCAGCAGCAATGCTGTGTAAACCAGCAGCAAATCTGTAAACCAGCAGCTTCTCTATTTTGCTGCAAAGCACCATATACATAGAACAGACACGAGTGATTACTCGAGTACTATAAGTTGTATTAAGTGATCACTTAAGTGCCAGTCGTGATAGACAAAGAGTCATTTAAGTGTCAAGTTATTATTAAAAGGATCACTTAAGTGCCACTTGTTGTTAAAAGTGAACACTTAAGTGCTAGGTTTTTTAGAATGTGATCAGTTAAGTGGCATTTTTTTGTACACATCGGCTACTACCAGCCACCACCACCACCCACCACTGGCCACCATCTCCAGCCATCATCACCACCAGGCATCCCAAGCATCCACTTGAGCCACCACCAGCCACCACTATGCTGGTGGTATGTTGATGTATAAGTTGCAAGTGTAAGGTGTCTTACACTAGCTTGCACCAGCACTACCTGGTGCAAGCTGTGCATATTGCACATATATCTTGCACCAGGTGCAGCAAAAACCTCCAACCCAACCCACCACCACCAGGCTTTTCACCAGCAACCACCACCAGCCACACGAGCACCCCAGTCACTACCATATATCCACCACCAGAAGTAGCAATAAGTAAAAGAAAAAACAAAATCAAAAAAAAAGAAACAGGCATGCCAAAAATGATAAGCAACAACGGTTGTTCCATTGATTTTGAACATCTGTCTTACAAACTCAATGACAAATGAAGTCTCACAAACTCAACTAACTCAATGACAAACTATTATAAAACAAACATCCACAGATGTTTACAACTGACTCCTCAGCCCCACAAACCATATCACATCCCATTTCATCAATCAATATGCACAATGCCTCCTGTTCGTGCTCGTTTTGATGGACTTCGCACTTGATTCATAATCCTTGCACTTTTTCTAACTGGACGTGAGAATTCTTCTTCAGCTGTCTTGGGATGCGTTGAGTCTGATGGAGCTGCAATTGTCCTATGCTGAATTGATTCAGAAGGAGCTGCAACTGTTGTAGGCTGAACTGATTCGGATGGACCTACAACTGGGTTCTTCTTACTCTTCTTTCTTGTTGGTGCAGGCAATGTCTTCTTCTTTGTTGGCGCAGCCGTTGATTCTTGAGTTCGGCCTTGAGAGATAAGAATCTCTGAACTTCTCCCAGGCTTCAAAAAGAAAACTCAATTATCAACAAAAGTTTGCACTATAAATTAAATTAAATGCAGCCTATAAAACTTACATTAAGAATAACTGTTCCAGAACGGTCATCTGTATAAAGGCCATAACCATATTGTTTAAGCCTCTTCCCAAGAGCCCCTCTTGTTCGAAGAGGAGCATCACTTTCAGGTACTTATGATTAGTTGCCTCTTCTTGTCGCATGTGATTTCTTCGGCTCTTGTGGCTGTTCAGCTACAAAAGGGGCTTCTTCGGCCAATTCTTCAACTAGGCGTCTTGTAGATGGCCTTCTTATAGGTGGCTGTTGATTTGGGTTTGGCTTTCTTCTGGTTGTTTTTCTAGTTATGCCTTCAGCTTCAATGACACCTTCGGTAGGCTTTGGTGGTGGCCCTTGTGATGACCCTTCTAGTGGCCTTTGTGATGACCTTGGTGATGGATCTTGTGGTGGCCCTTCAGTTGGGCCCTCTATTAGCAGCTGAGCTCTAGCTTGTCTTCTTCGAACTTGAGAAAAAGGCAAACGACATCATAAATATAACATTAGGCCATATTATAACGTAAATGAAAAGTAAACTCAAATCATTTAACTAACCGGGTATTTTTTTTCTCTGTTGCTGCTGAAGAATAGGCGACTTAACTGGCCCTCCAGTTGTTTTAGCCAATCCTGCAGCTGGCTGTCTTCCACCTTCGGTTCTTTGAACAGGCCCTTCATTTTCAGGTATAGCAGGGGCTTCGGTCAATTCTTCACGTGTCACCGTGACCTGAAAAAGACAAAAACATTACATATATGTCACTTATATCTATGTACATATTCATAACAAACCATAAAGCAATATAAACACAATTGTCATGACTTACTGGGTTTATTGTCGTCGATTGAAGAACAGTCGACTCACTTCGCCTTTCTATTTCTCCTTCTCCAACTGTCCCTTCACTAAGCTCTTCGGCTGGCCTCAATTGTTCCTGCTGCTTCTTTAATTGACAACCCTTAATATTGTGCCCTGCTATGTGGCAAAAAGAGCACTTTATCGGTACACCCATCCTATTCATCCTACGGTGACATGAGTCTTCTCCCTCCGTCATTTTCCTTTTTTTCTTTGGTCTTCCCATTCTCTTCTTTAGTGGCAAAGGTTGAGGTGCTTCGTGATCTGTTGGCTCCCAGAACTTGCTACTTCTAATTGGCTGCAACATGAATTGATACGAAGCAAGATATTTCGGTTTCTTGTACCAATCATCAAGGTAGTCTTCTGTGTTGTGGCCCTTCAATTGAATTGCACATATGGCATGTGCACAAGGAATTCCACTGAGTTGCCATGCTCTACATGAACACTTCATCATACCTAAATGAACAACATACTTATCGGAACCCTTCATTATCTCATATCCTTCATCCCCATTCCAAATGGGATGACAATACCTACTTGCAGCCAAGTTGTCATCCAATTTCTTAGCAATCCTAGGACCATATTGCTTAGTCCACTTTGCAGTGTCATCTCTTTGTCTGTGCAGCCGAGTCATGACCAAAACCCGTATGTCTTCAAGCATCGAGATAATTGGTTTACATCTAGCATCTATTATCCTCCCATTGAATGCTTCGCAGATGTTGTTATCAACGTTATCGCACTTGAATTCCTCGCTGAAGAACGCCCTACACCAATGCTTCGGGTATGTTTGGAACAGTGCATCATAACCATCCTTTGTCAATTGAAGCATCTTTTCTTTGGCCATCCTAAAGTCAGCCATATTCGTGCTCTTTGCAAGCTGCCAAAATTGCGACTGCAACTTGTCCCCTTTATAGGTCTTTGCCCAATTTGCGTATATGTGTCGCGCACACATTCGATGTTCAACATAAGGCAACAGCTCAGCTATTGCTGGAACAAGTCCCTGCAATAATTGAAAATATAAAAAAATGTAAGCAAATTGTTGATATCAAAAAGCAAACATTACCTTAAAATTTTTTAAAAACCAAACATTACCTTTTGTTGGTCGCTCATGAACGCCCACCCTGCCCCATTTGTTATCTCCAAATCAGTCATCAAATTTTTTAGGAACCAGGACCAATTGTCCTTGTTCTCTACCTTCACAATAGCCCAAGCCAGGGGAAACATTTGGTTGTTTGCATCTCTTCCAATTGCGGCCAGCAATTCTCCCTTGCACAAGCCCTTCAAAAAACACCCGTCCAATCCTATAATCCGTCTACAACCAGATAAGAAACCTCGTTTGCATGCATCGAAACAAACATAGAATTTATCGAACTTCGTCCCAATATCAGGTGGTGGTCTCTCCACAACCTCGAGATACACTCTACTTCCAGGATTTTGCAGCCTACACTCCCAAGCATAGTCCCACAACTGTCCATATTCACCATTGTACTGACCAATGAGTATCTTCATCACCTTTTGCTTCGATCTTTTACATTGATTCTTAGATATATTGATGCCTACTTGCTCCTTCACCAGCATCCTGAACTGAGTAGTATTCATTTGAGGCATCAGCTTAATCAATTCAAAGAAGTGCTTCGATAACCATGCACTTGTTACCCTTTTATTCTCAAAATTAATGGAACAAGTATGTTCCTCTTGGTAGGCTCTAATCTGTAAAGATCCAGTTTTCTTAACAAATGCACCATAGATCTTCCATGGACAATTTTGCTACGAACACCTAGCTCTTACAAAGGTCTTAGTGTTTCTAATGAAGTCAATGTTCCTTTGTGCAGCAATGGAGATCTTCAATATAGCTTCCCTAAATTGTTTAGCATCATGAAATTTCATGCCTATCGACAAAGTGGGAGAGACAACAGATGGATCATAAGAAGGAAACTTACTTTTCATTTTCCTTCTATGCACAGGTACTTCATCTTCTTCAAGCTCATCCTGTGAAGTAGCATTCTCGACGCTTTCTTCATAGTCAGTCTCCTCGCCAGCAGCACCAGCATCTGTAGGGCCTTCGGGTCTATTTGTTTAGCATCATGAAATTTCATGCCTACCGACAAAGTGGGAGAGACAACAGATGGATCATAAGAAGGAAACTTACTTTTCATTTTCCTTCTATGCACAGGTACTTCATCTTCTTCAAGCTCATCCTGTGAAGTAGCATTCTCGACGCTTTCTTCATAGTCAGTCTCCTCGCCAACAGCACCAGCATCTGTAGGGCCTTCGGGTCTATTTGGAACTTCCTCGGCTACTTGCAAAGCTGCAAACTTAACTGTCAAAAAATCCCTTCATTGTATTCTTGACTGTACAAGCTCCTCGTCGTCGTCATCACTTATAAAATTTTCAGCAAGCAACCTTCCATCATCATCATCAGTTGATTCAACTACTTCCCAATCTAATCCAGAGATTATGACATCACCTATGTCATCATCACTTTGGTGAACTGCATCTGCACTTCTCTCATGTCCATCATATCTATCCTGCCCTCCTTCGACCCTAACGTCAGTACTACCTTGAATACCATCTCCTTCTTGTCCTACTTCGGCACTCTCTCCATCATCAGCTTCATCCTCACTTTATATCCACAAAGATGGTGCCCTCATTTCCACCCTCATACTCCCACTCATCCTCCCCGATCACAAATTCCCCATTGTAGCAAACTATAACAGCGACATAATCCTTGTCATGCGCCATTACTGCACCAAGAACAAGAAAAAGAATCATTAGTTTTTGGGACCACTAGACAATTGCACATGGGAGTCCCCCCACTCTCATGGACTTTAGTAAATAGAGCTCCCCACACTGAAAATATGCCCCTATATGACAACCAAAAAAGCCAAAAAAGAGGTCAGCACTTTAATTATTTGCCTTCCTTTCCTTAAAATATTAAACAAAACAGAGGTCCCCACAGCAATCACAGCCCAAGCATGTCTACTGCACTAAACATGCGATGTGAGAGAATGTACATTAACTTAAGCAAATCAAAGCATAGCATACTCTGACATCAACTTAATCAAATCACAGCAAGATTATGTTCTTATTCAGGATTTTGGATTGATAAACATACCCTATACAACAATCACAGCAGGGTTTTGGATTGATAAACATACCCTATACAGCAATCACAACAAGGTGGTTTAAGGACATACCCTATACAACCTCACAAACAGGGTGGTTCAAGGACATACCCTATATACTCTCACAAGCAGGGTGGTTCAAGAACTTAGTTTTTTTCTCAGAATTGCATTAGTCACCTGCTTTACTAGGATGCTCTTAAGGAGATGCATAGATCACTGTCTAACAATCACATACTCTGACATTGGCTTGAAACACAAATTCACCAAAATAATGAGAAATCTGGTTTCTTTGTGTAATGTCAGCAAGTTTCAATTGAAGTGTATTAACACAAATTCCATCGGAGTTGTAATAAAATAATTGAGCCATAATTAAATAATCGAGCGAGCCCTAATTTCATCACAGGGGAGGGGGAGAATGAGCCAAACCTGGACGACTAACAATGGTGAGCGGTGACGACGACCAAGGATGGTGAGTGGTGAGCGGCGACGGCGACCAACGATGGCGACTGACGACGGCGACCGATGACCAACTCTAGGCGTGAACGGCGACGGAGAGAAGGGCCTGTGATCTACTGTGAACGCGGACGGCGAGGAACGGCGTTAGGGTGTTAGGTAAGCCAACCCTAATTAAATAATCGATCGAGCCCTAATTAAATAATCGAGCCCTAATTTCATCACAGGGGAGGGGGAGAAGAGGTCGAACCTGGACGAGCGACGATGGTGAGCGGTGACGACGACCAACGATGGTGAGCGGTCAGTGGCGACGGCAACCAACAGCGGCGACTGACGACGGCGACCGATGACTAGCTCTGGGCGTGAACGGCGACGGAGAGAAGGGCCTAAGATCGACTGTCAACGCGGACGGGGAGGAACGGCGTTTAGGTCATCGCACAATGACCTAAACGACGTCGTTTAGTTCAGCGCACTCAATGTAGATGGACAACGTCGTTTTTGTCGTCCACGTCGGCTTTTTTAATAAAAAAAACATTTGCCACATCAGTAAAAGAAGTCGCCGAAAATCGCCGGAAAATGCCACGTATGCAATTTGGCCGGATTTTGGCCGGATTGGCACTCAAGTGATCCCTTTTGCTCCGATTTTGACACTTAAGTGTACCTTTCGTAAGTTATGGCACTTAAGTGTCCCTTTGGGCAAAGTTAAGGCATTTGAGGGGTCCGCACGTCATTCAATTGCGGAATCTAAACACACCATTGAAATCAGCACGAAAATATGACGTCTGGCCATCCCGGCAAAATTTCCGAAATTATTTAATAATTAAATAAATTCCGAAAATTGAATAATTAATTAATTAATTAATTAATTAATTATTAAATAATTATTAAATAAATGAAAATAATTAATAAATCCTTAATTAAGATTACACTAATCTAATCTCCTATTTATGCTAATTAATCCACCTACTAATCTAATCTAATTTCTTGATCTAATCAACATTTAACTAATCTAATCTAACCACCTAAACATGCTTTGCCTAATCTAAACACCCCTTAAGCATCATTAACTCCTTAAGCAGAGTTTAGTGACTAAACTCACTGGTTTTGCGAGCCAATGAGTCCACAGCGATGGCGACGGCGACGTCAAGGCGGTCGATAAATGAAAGGGCTAGTAATGATACCTAGAGGGGGTGAATAGGTGTAAATAAAAATTTTCTTGCAAGACTTCGTATAAGTGAATTGCCTTTTAAAAATAATTGACTAAGGACGTAAATAGCTTGAAAACAATTATATAAAGCAGCAAATGAAATAAGGAGTTAAGGAAAGAGAATTGGAACCCAAGGTTTATAGTGGTTCGGCTTAGATCAAGCCTACGTCCACTCTCCCACGCTGACAACCCATTGGCTAGATTCCACTATGAATCAAAAGAGATTATATAGCTTGTGACCTTCGACTTTCTCAGTGGAGAGTCTCTACTGGTCTCTCACAAAGTCTCACTAAGAGTTTCTCTCTTTTGTATACAAACTTTGAGCTCGATGAATGAAAGAACAAGGAACTAAACAGATTCAGACTTTAAAATTCTTCTTTCACGCACTACCTCGAACAACTTGAGAGTCCGCCTTAAATACTCCTTCGTGCCTTCACAACCGTTGGCACTTACCAAAGGAATTCTTCCAATCTACCCATTGGACAGAGTCAATTAAGGTAATCTCGAGTCGTTGGATGATTGGTGATTAAAGCCCATCAATCTTGTTCGCCCATACAATCGGGATATTTGGTTTTCATAAGTAGAACCTTCCAAGTTTACTCACTTTTCAAAAGATCTTCAAATCAGAGTAAATTCCAATAAGAATAATCAATCATTTAGATGCTAAATCCAGCCATAAGGTCTTCCAAAAATCATACGAATCAAATCCTTAAAGATAATCCGAAATCTGGATAAGTCTTCATTCTTCGTCTGGAAACTGTCAAAGTGGGCAGACTTTGAATCTTGAGTTTGGCGGTCTTCAGACTTTGACAGTAGAGTCTGGAGTTCTTCAGACTATAACACTTGAGTCTGGAAGTCTTCAGACTAAACCTCTGGAAACGTTTTGTCAACTTCAAAATAATAAAGGAGTTTTCTCTAACAATAAACTCCGAAGTGGCGACACCAACCAAGGCCGAGAAGGGCTTGAAAACGGGCCTTGAAGTCTTCAAAGCCTAGCTGGTTTCGGTTCTGCCCATGGACTGGAAGGGGCTGCTTGGCTTGGATGAAATGGCAAGGAACGGCAAGGCAGGTGGCTACGGGCAAGCAGGGGCGGTGGCTGGCTTGGATGACAGTGTACGGCGATCAGGCGACAGCAGAGGGGCTGCGACGCGGCCTAGCACGGATGGATGGATGGACGGCAAGAGGGCAAGAAGCAGGCGGTTGGGCGCGAGGACAGCACGCAACAAGCGTGTGATGCGAGCGGGTGCGAGCAGGTGCGAGTGGCTGCTCCGGTGGCATGCGGTGCTCGAACGGGTGACTAGGGGGTTTCAGCAGCTTGCTGCTAGTCTCCTCTAGTTTCTCAAGCTCTTTCCACAGCTCAACAATGGAGAAAGGTGGGCTGGAATGGAGAAGAAGGATGCTGAAGCAAAGGGGGACCCCAAGGGCTTCTAAGGCCTCCACACTTGTCCCATTCTCCTTTGCCTTTCCCCCACCAGCCATGGCCCTCACCCTCATACATTTTCATCTCCTTAGCTTCCTCAAGAAGCTTGTTAATGGGTCCAAAATGTTCCTCCCCCCATGGCCTACGAATTTTGGACTTTGCCTCTTCAATTTCATTAAATTCCTCTTCAATTCAACCAACATTGAAGCCCATAAATCCAACCAAGATGTTCTCACTTAAATCCACCTTTTTCCTTGCCCATTGAACCCACTTGACGGCCAAAGATGCGACCAAAAACGGTCTCCTGACTTTCCCGATCAAAAATGGCCTTACTTTGATTTCTCGCCAAAATTCTCTGTTTATAGAAAAATCTTCTAAGGATGAGTTGATGTTCCTAAAATGAATTTTGATATGACAGAACTTTCAATTTCTAAAATCCGGTTTAAATTCACAGTTAATTTCAATCTGGCGCGATTTTAGCGCGTCCTAACCTACCGAGTAGCTTTTAGGAACTTTTCGTGCAATTGACCTGTGGTTGATTATTTTCAAGCCACAAAGTGCATCTTCAACACATTGGTGACTCTCAGTTGTCGTGGAAATCTCGAGATTTCAAATACGGACACAAAGTACCAAAATGACAAAGAAATCGATCTAGTGCCGATCGACAAGAATTTTCAATTAGGTAGAATCACCCACACTTAATCACATGACTCTATCGAATCGACCTATCTTCGGCCTCTAGTCGGTTTGTGTCGTAATGACCCTTTGCAGGTTAGCACGGTCGAACAGTCGATTCCTGGTCAAATTCTCAAGTTTATTGTGTTTAGATTCCTTAACGGATTCACCTGATAAGCTAGCTATCTTGTGAGTGGCCAACTCAGAGAAAAGAGCTATAGGCGCGTCAATGAAAAGCCCAACTCATTTAATTAAAAATAGAATTGGAAAATCGGAATCTCACAGTATATACTAAGTGTTGTTCGACCGTGTAGGTCGATGGGGAGTTCATTGGATCACTTAAGGGTTTCGATAGTCTCCTTGTTTTTGACGAATGGTGGCTTGTCATTGGCAAGGTTGTCAATCCATAGAGAATACTTAACCTTTATACAGGCAAGTATTTGAGCTTAGGTGTGCTATGTCGATGATAGGTGACCCTTATTTTTTCCTAACTTATGTAATGTGTTGTACTTGTTTGAATATTGTATAAAGATGGTCATTAGTGGTTTTAATGTGAAGAAGCATATGTATATATTAATTAAACTCCGATTTCTTGTGTGGGATGCAGTGAAAATTTGTTGTACTTCCACATGCTATTACTAATTAGAAGATATCATTAGAAAGGACACATCTCACACATGATGTTTTAGGGCTTTATTGTTGACACCTAGTTTGTAGTCGACACGTCGATAAAGATAGAAAACTTGAGTTTAGGGTTACCAATCGTAGCGAAATTTGTTTCTTGAACCAAAAGTGCTAGTTTTTCTATTTCTTTTTCTTTGGCCTATTATTTTTAGGTAATTTTCTAATCATTTTCACCAAAAAATCGAGAAGGCAAATGATTGACTTTCGATCTGACTTTTTGGTCAACCATTTGACCAATAGTCATGCTAGGTCAAAAATTAACTTTTTACATCAAAAGGTCCTAAATGGCCTTAATATCAATTTGGACACATTAGTTTTCAAAAAATTCAAAAATTTGATCACAAAATCAACATTTTAGTGAAAAGTCAATTAAATTATTAACTTTTAGTCAAATCTTTGACCAAAAATTGAAAAAAAGAAAAGTAAAACCTTAAATCATCATACCTTAACTTCAATTGTTTTGATATCGAAAATTGTGAAAATCGATTAAGAATCCCACTTTCCGAATTTTTTGGTTTTAAATTCAAAATCATCCAAAAATAAAGTTACTTTTACTCTATTTATGTTTTTATGACATTTGATCTTGAAGTCATCTTGTATTCACTCATGTGGCTAATTTTGATATTTGACATGTCAACACAAAAATTGACATTTTTAGCCCTAATAGAGTTTCAAATCAATCCTTCATAAGTTGCGTACTCACACTTTTATTCAAATCATTTTCTTAAATGATCTTATCCGGGGTCAATTTTGAGAAATTCACTCGAGAATACTTCAATTCGATTGATTTAACTTGCTTGAATCTTATAAATTTGAGTCAATGTGTTCCAACCAATCGAATTTGACTTGACCTATGCTAGCCTAGTGTCCAGTTGAAGATATCAAACTTCAATCTTGACAAATAAGCCCAACTATACAAGTTAGTCTAGCCTAGGGTCATGATTAAATGGGAATTGAGTCAATTTGTAACCTTTCTTGCACAATTGGTAACCCTGTGCGACCTAATTTTGTATGACTTGATTCAATTTATAGTCGATGTGCTTACAATTATTGAACAATATCAAGCAAAATTGGAATAAATTAGAGGGAGAACCGAACTGGTTCAACCCAGTCAAAATCGAGTCAATTCGATCTGACCGAGTCAACCCGATTTGACCGGCATTGACCATAAGTGAACTAGGTCCATTTTGGGCACTTTCTGGTGGCAAAGTCCGGGTCAAACCAAATAATGCATGCATGGCACCGCCTTTGGTCCCCTATGCTGTAAATTTACGAAATTGTCTCTGGGTTTGTGAAATTACGAAAATGCTCCCAATTAGTCCCTAATCTCAAAGTTAGTTCAAGAATTGATCATCATTGTTCATTAGGAATGCATCGTGACCATTTAAATGAGCATGTGCCCTAATCAAAATCTATTCAACAAACTTAACCAATTAATCCAAATTAGTTAGCTAAGGAGATCAAACCAAGGGCTAAGATTTGATCTTACCCCTTGGTATGTAAGCATTTTTCCCTCCAAAATGGGGGGACCTTCGTTTTTCAGAATTCTTTCTCTCTCCTCTCTCTCTCTTCTCTCTTCTATCTACCTATCTCTCTTTCTTGCCAAACTGCCTCAACCGACTCGCCTACTTTTGCCACTCGAGCCGCCGTTCACCAGAGCCCAATCAATAGCATGCCACGCGCTCCGACAATTGCTGCCTCCCCAATGAGCTAATCGTGACTGGCATTGCCTCCAATGGCCAACCGATCCACCCGCCGGCGACCATCTTTCCCTTGGGCACATGAAGAAGCGATTCTTCACGTTGTACTATTCAGGTGTGATCTAACCCTGTCCGGTGGTCCTTCGGCAGCCTGCAACTCCTCAAGACGTCAAGTGACATCCTCCGATCATCCTTAAGTCGATCACAACTGCTGAGAGTGATCAGAACCCCCCCGGGTCCGGCGTTGAGTTCCCCATCGGCCACTGCCTCATGCCAATCCCTATCCACGGCTGATGGTGAGCATCCAGCGCCCATCTAGCGTTGCCCTGACCTCCTCCAGCCTCCTTGACAGTCGCCGAACCTCCCTCAAAGTTTGGTGCCCCTTGGCTAACACTCAATTGAACTTGAACCTTGCAAAAACCTCAAAAGGTATTGAACTTCTATCTTAAGCTCGATGAGGCGAGGTTGCTCTAGGCAACTGGGGCTAAAGCTCAATCTAGATCGTAATCTAATTCATTTATTGATAAATATGGATGCCTAAGAAGTTTAGGATTGATAAGTGGTAAGCCAGAATAGATTTCATTTGGATGATTGCTTGATTGGACTGAATATGCAATTCCAATGCCTTGGATGACCTGATTGTTGTTTGTCTTGGAATGATCTGTTAAACGTGCTCTTTTGGTCTCAAGGTCTTCATGAAAGTCATAGTATATCCCATGGGCTTTTCAAAGATATAAGGATTGCACTGATCAGCCTCTATTTGCCCTATCAATTGGATGCTCAAAATTTTTCTGTAATCTGTCGACGTTGCTGCAATGTAGGTAACTGGAACGACCTGTTCGGTTTGCTATTTTTGTGTGATTTTCTGCCCATAGATTTTGGTTTCAATGTCCCATGTAATTTAACCCTAATATTTAGATCTATGTGCACAAAAACTGATGGAATTTTGTCATGCCATATAGATAGGACCAATCATGATTGTTTCTAGCCTTTGTTGCTGTTTCTGCTCTTAATCTGACCTCCTAGAGAAATGTCTTCGATTGAACTTGTTAATAAACCAATTTCCAATGATGCCTTCTAGAAAATTGTAATAGACATCCCAAGCTTTAAAATGACATATTACGTGCTTGAATCAGCCATCATTTGCTATGTTTAGCATTTTTGCTAAATCGAGCTAGGACTTGGAAACAATGTTGAACTAGAGCTGCTTGTCATGTTTTGTGAGTCCGGTTACTTTTCATTTTTGTATGATTTTTTAGGTATATATTTTTGGGTCAAGTCCTTGATGAAAGTTTTCATTAACATCCATTTCTACCACATATAAAAATTTGAAGTTGTTTGAACATCAATTGATACGGTCGAATGGCTATAGAACATCCATGCTACATGCCGCCCTGTTTTGTTCTTGACTGACCAGTTCATGTTCTAGGATTTTTAGAAATTCATATCTTAGGAGTCCTGAGATGCTTCCTCATATGCTAATTTACTTGCCATAAAAATTCTAGGGTGAGATAGCCATTGGTGGTGCTTAATTGAGCCTACATTGAATGCCATGTTTTTGTGACTGATGACTTAGCTGATAGACATGGATGCGTTCTTGAATTTTTTAGAAAATTATGCAAGTTGAATCTGATGATGTTGTCTTCTCGAGAATTGATTATGATATGCTGCACTTTGTTGTCGTAAATTTTTGCAAAATGAAGACATGATTTGGTATTTTCACCAACCATCTCAAAGTTACAGGATGTTCTGAAATTTTGATTTCTTGACATGATTTTGAACTTATTCAAAGTTTTAGTAATTCATGTGATATACATGTAAAAAAAAAATGCTCTTCATCAAGGTTGTTTGGCATTTCTCATACTGTGGTTTGACATAATTTTCATCAAAGCATTGGTTTGTATTTAGAACGTCTGTGATGGTTGATCAATTGTGCCCAAATGTGTCCAAACTCGCCTTGACGGCTAGACATGTTTCATGTTTTGATGAAGTTATGTCCCATTTTTGTCAAACCTTTTAAAAACGACATCTTCCTTTGCCAATTATCTACAAAATGATTTTGGATATCACATAAATTGCATACCAACTGCCTCACTTGTCATGAACATACATGTTGCATGAACATATTCAATGGTGCATGTGTTTGGATAAGTGATTCATCATTGGCTCACTCATTTATTTGATTGATTGAGAACTAAGGTCATATGGCTTAAATGCTTGTTATTTTATATGCTTTGCATGTGATTATTAGATGAATGATTTAGGGACGATGCATGACAACGCGGGTTACCTTGGGATATCACCTACAATTTGATCTAGGAACTTCATGAATTTAGTCACCATTTGCGATGTCCAATAGTCATAAGTCGTTGAAAATGAATCGGGGTAGACATTCTATGAAGGCCGTTGCATGAACTCCAAAGGCCAATCCCGAGGCCAATTTTGAACGGATGATTACCTTCTTTGATTTTCTTGGATGCTTTGTTGTGAAAAATCATGATTGATTAATTGCCATGAATTGTTTGTTAGTATATTTTTTAGCACTAATTTTAGCATTAATGCATTAAACTAGAACTAGAATAGGTCCCAAAGGCGATCCTTGGAGGTGGTAATTTCCTGTTTTTTTTCTTTCTTCTATTTTTTATAAAAAATAAAAAATAAAACTTAATAAAAAAAAAAAATAGGCCACCTCATCGCCGGTGGGATGATAGAGATGGCCAACACCAGCGCCTTAGCAAGGGCCAACGACCCTCGCGCGAAGCAAGATGAGGGCGGGCAACCCTTGCACAAATCTAAGAGAGGGTTGGGAGGCAATGATTAGGGGCGCTGGTAGATAGTCGCCAGGCCTATATGAGGGCCGACAACCCTCACGCAAACTGAGGCAAGGGCGAGCTACCCTCGCCCAAATCTAGGAGAGGGTCGTCACCCTCTCCAATCTCTGGCAAGGGCCTTCAGGCCCTCATCTCTAGTTGGTAGGGGTTGCCGGCCCTCGCCGAGGCACTGGCAACCCCACTTGCCATCACCGCTACCCCACTAGTGATGGGGCATCAGCTTGTGTTATTCCCTTTTTTTTTTATCTAATTTAATTTTAATTTAAATTGTGTTTAGACAAAAATATCTCTTATTGGTTGGGATTTTATTGCTAGCCAACGGGTAGAGGTGGCAAAATGGGTTTAACAATTAAAAACTTAAGATAGGTGGTCTCAAGTGGATCTTAAGTGAGTCTTAAATGGGTTGGATTTAGAACCAATTTTCAACCAAAACCACATAATCTCTCTCTTCCCTCTTTAACTTTACAAAAATATTTTTTTATAAAAATCGAAATTATAATTATTTTTTATTTTAATTTTCTTTTCTTTTTTCTTTCCTTTTTTTTCTTTCTTCTTACTTCTTCTTGTGGCCAGCACGGCGATGGCCATCAACCGGCCAAGCGAGCCTCGAGCTCGCCGGATCTAGCGAGGCGGAGGCCTTGCCGACGTCCTCAGCGAGGCTCGAGCCTCACCGATCTAGCGAGCCTTGAGCTTGCCGGCATCGGCGAGCCAAGCGAGCTTGAGGCCCGCCTGTGGCCGGTCGCCGACTGTCGTCATGGCCGGCATCTGGCCAAAGAAGAAGAAAAAAGAAAAGAGAAAAAGAAAGAGAAAATTAAAAATTATATTCTTCAAAAATAAAAGTAATTAAAAATTTCATATAAAAAATAAAAATAATAAAAATTCGATTATTTTAAAATAATTATTTTAAAAATTATAAAAAATTTCTATTAAATTTGTATTGTATAAAACCATTTTAGCAATACCATTTTTAATATATATATATATATATATATAATAAGCTTTTTTAAATTTCGTTAAATGGGTCAGATATGGATTGAGTATAAGTCGGGTCAGGTATGGGTCAAAAATTTTGCACTGCAATAAATGGGTCATAAATAGGTTAAATGGGTCGATTTGGATCAGACCATTTATGACCCAACCCAAACCCAACCCGACCCATCCATTTAAGGAGTCTACCAACGAGCAATCATAATTACTTTAGGTCATTTTTTTTTTATATTGATATGGCCATTTCAAACTCTTATTTAAAATAAAATCTACTTCAAACCCTTTATTTAAGAAAATGATGGCACTTTGAATCTTTATTTGGAATTTTTCCCAAGAAAAATAAACCTATATACTGAAACACAAAAAAATAATAAAATAAAAGGAAAATGTCTAAATCACGCGCTGGAAATATATCTATTTTCACGTGACTGCGATAAGAGATTGGAATATACAGATACATGAGTATTAAGATGCAATAAACAGTGGAATTTCTATAAATAAATAAATAAATAAATAAAGGGACCCCCACACCACACGAGCAACATTTGTTAAAGGTTTGCACAATGGACGTCCAGCCCGTTCCCAGGCTTAAATACGGGCCCGGGACAAGCCTCAATCTGAGAACGAACCTTCAAGTGCGAATGCGAACGTGAATCAAAACGATGCAAAGCAGGTCAGATCGAAATAACATTTTTAATCAAATTGGAGTGAGCAAAATAAATCGATTGAACCGGTAATCGTCCATGGGAGCACCAGTCCGGTTCCAATTCCATAAAATTGAAACCGGTGATTTAGGTCCCTGAAAATAGGTCCAATTTCAGGGACCTAAATTTGATTTTTTTTTTCAAAATGTGAACTCTTAATTATTAGGGAATTGACAAAAATTCAAGAAAGGTTTGGTTACGTGCATAGCTCAATCATTATTCATAACCTCTCTACGGTCTCTGTGTTCCCGTTAAATGAGGGACTCCCGGCGTAACTAACTTGTCTCTCTTGCAAAGTCCAGCCTTCCATGCAAACACCTTTGACGTGGGACTCTTGGCTTGTCTATGTTGCTTTTGTCTAGCCTTCCATGCGAATGTCAAGAGTCTCATATTGAATGGGCACGCAAAGATCGTAGAAGGGATTGTGAATAAAACCCAAGCCATGCTCCAATCGAAGCATGATTTTCTGGTCTTTTAGCTAAGATGCAGTATAGTGTTTGTTAAGTGCGTGATGCTCATACAATTTTTGAAGCATTTTGCGGGTAAAGAGCTAATGCTTTATTTTAAACGGGAGGGAAATCGATATATCAACGTAATTCACTGGTTTCATTGGACCACTAGGAACCAAATCAAATGGATGGTCTGGTTCCACGATCGATTCGGTTCTCGATCCCAGAAACAGGGAACCAATCCTACTAGTTAGTTCTCGATTTCTAGGTGGGATCAAACCAGACCAAAGACCGATCACCCTTAAATCCGATTACCTTTTTCAAATATCCACATCGAAAGGAGTTACAAAAAAGCAATCAATATCAATTTGATGAAAAAGATGAGATCTCATAACATCCATTATAGGTTAACGAGAAAACTATCGGATGAAATCAAATACGAAGGATTTTAACTTTGAGTAAAACTCGTTCCATGACGAATCATGCAATGTTCTAGGTTTGGGATCACAGACCCATTTGGGAGTGAATAGTTGCATCAAACCATAACAAACCGATATTAGGCTCATGCAAGTGTTACAAACGCTTCACCTTGCAAGCGCCCAAGACGGCAACCGGTCCTGCAAATCACTTGAGGGTAGATCAATCAAGTGGTAGGTTAAGTCAAAAATGATTCGACTCAAAATGAACCATTTAATCCATTTTAACTCATGTTCTTGTAATACAAATTTAGCAATACTCAATTCCATTCATATTGCTAAAATACTTCCACATTTAATATAATTTAAGAAGACTCGTATCCAAACTAATGTGAGAGTGTAGAGTGAATACGCGTAAAATCAAGTGAGAGCAAGAGAATCATAGATGTGAGTTGAGTTTTGTAGGTAAATTGTGAACCTATATAACACCTTCATACTAGACCCATTTACTAATCATAACTAGCTTATATAACAACTCAGCCCATTAATATAAATTAAAAAAAAAAAGGATTTATAATGCATTTTGACAGGGCTTCTTGAGGGGACTTCAACTAGCGATACAAATAGCAACCACAACGTCTCTCCCCTATTTTGGCCCAAAGTCTTCTCTGTTCTGCCCTGTTCTTGGGCCTAGAATCACTATGTTTATTTTCTTCGTTTATTTACTGAAAAGCCAACTCTTTCTCCACCTCTTTTCCACTTGGTTTTCTCTCTGTTTCGTGCCTTGCCTTCTCTGTGTTTGTCGAGCTCTGTGAACAGCCGAGTATGTTTTATGTATACAGCCGATAATTGTTGCGCTATATGCCCAAATCTTGGCCTCAAAAAGAAGGAAACAGTCCTTTCAATTTTCCCCATCTTCCCTCTTTTCATTTTCAGCCTAATTCCTTTCCACATTTACTTGTTTTTTTTTTCCTTCTTTCTTATTTCCACTTTGGCCCAAAATTCCTTTCCTTTTTTATGCTAGCTAAATTTTTCTTATTTTCTTAAGCTACATTTGGCATTCGGATAAAATTTAGGCTTAGACTACATTTATCCCATCTTGTATTTGATGTATACTCAAAATAGGATAAAGTCGGATATAAAAAGAATATAGGCTGGATAAAATTATTCTATGAGGGAGATGGGATAAAATCGGATATGATTTCTATTTTTCTTGAATAACAAACTTATTAAATTAAAAAACTTAAAATTACTTTTCAATATAAATAATTTTGAATTTTAATATAAAAATTAACTTAACAAAAAATAGCAAATTTTAATATAAAAAAATTTAATCATATATATTTGAAGTTAATTCTATATTATAATATAAATTCAATATATAAAAATAAATGTATATTACAAATTTTAGGTATATTAGTATAGTTCACTATTTAATAAAAATTTATTAGAGATTGATGAAAGGGGACAAAAGAAATAAAAAAAGAAAATAATTATAAAAAAAAAAGAGAGGAAAGATAAATTATAAAGCAAATAAAAATAATGTAGGTAAAGAGTATCACGAAAGATTTTTACAATCTCCATTTGTAAATTTTTAGCTTTCTTTACACTGATATATAGTTTAAACCAAATAATTATATGATGTGAATATATTCGATTTTATTATTACATTCACCAAACCGTGAATAAGATATTGAAAAATTCATAAATTTTATATTCTATTATATCTAATCTTATCCTAAGTAGAAATTCGGATAACCAAACGTAGTCTTATAATTTTCTTTCCTAATATAGAATGGCACCTATTTACCTAGGCAAAAATGGAAATGGCCGTATCCTTAGAGAGAGGCCAGGTTCCGTGGGCCTAATCTTGAAAGTTCAAATGACTGTAGGGCCTTTTTCTACATTTAAAGTCGGATCGCATGTCTGGCCAATTTAAATTGAATTCATCACATTGCCCATGTTTATATTCAATGAAGTCATGCTATTCTTAAACAACAACGTCCCCATATGGCATGCAGCAAATGGCACCCGACCTTCATGGGGATGGAGAAGCCTGGTCCTGGGAAGAGAGACTATAGCACCTAAAATAATGTGGAAGGTAGGGGATGGATCTAAGATCAAAATCAGAGAAAATAAAAGGCTGCATAGAGGTATTATTGAGGGTCCAGTGCATGTAAATGAACCTGCCCTAGTCTCAGAACTCATAGATAAAGAGCAAGGGAGGTGGGATGATGTTAAAATAGCAGCACACTTCGATGAACAGTTAGCTGAAGAAATGCTGACCATTCCAATCAAGCCCCAAACAGAAAAGGATCATCTTGTATGGACTGGCACGCAGGCAGGAAAATATACAGTGAAAAGTGCGTATAACTACATCAAGGAGGACAAAACACACATTCAGGAGAATCATGCTACAACTTCTTTTCAACCTCCCCCCTCAATTTGGAGAGATATATGGAATTTGTACACCCCACCCAAAATAAAAAAATTTATGTGGAACCTATGCAACAATGCTCTCCCAACAAAAGATAACCTTTATAGAAGGAAAATATCACCTGACCCTATGTGCCCATTGTGCAACTTGGAGAGGGAAACGGTTGAACATTTGTTTTTGCTATGTCCTTGGACAAGAAACATTTGGGACACTGAACTGCAAATCAAAATTTCACGTCAGGGCTTGACAAGAATCGAAACATGGTTTTGTCAACTAAAAGAGGAGACTACGAACCCTTCACTTATGCAGATAGTGGCTGTAACGCTGTGGAATATGTGGAAGGCCAAAAATCAAGTAGTCTTTCGAGGTAGAAAACCAGAGGCGCCGGCTATTATTGATGCAGCACAAGCGCTACTTAAAAGCTATCATAGATGGAATCCAAAAACGAGCAGGTCGAGAGATGCAGGAGAAGTCGCACCTGAAAATAGAGAAATCGATATAGCTATAAACGAGATCAATGCAGAGCAGAGGCAGGGGAATAGAGAATCGAGTGAGGAACAACATAATAGGGCGAGTACACAAAATCACAGAGCAAATGATGGTTCGCGGAATAGGGGAGAGAAGCGGAGAGAAAACCTGAGCTCAAGGTCCAGAACAGGAGAGGTGGATAACAGTGCACAACGGCGAGCTAGGTACCCTTGGCCCAGCACCGCTAACCCTCGAACTGATGAGAATGGGTGTGAAACAGGGGACTTGCTGCAATACAGAGCTCGAAGGGAGGACGCCCAGACATTGACCAAGGGAGAGCGGTCCCATCAACGTTCCGACATCCGAAGAACCACATGTTGGAAGACCCATGAAGAAGACGGCCCTGAAACTCGAAAAATAAACATCTCTCAACTCGGCAGCGACAATATTATTGAAGCAGAGTATGCAGCAGCAGAGTTAATGACTGGTGGGCTGAACCCTCGACCAAAGGAAGCTGGGCAAATCGGTAGATCTGGAAGGAAAATAAGTTCGGAACATGGAGAGTGGCGACCTAAACAGAGAGACGAGCTGAGACAGACCTACCGAACGACGAAATCGGACAGCAACGCTGGAGCAGGGGGCGGCGTTCGCATCACTGAAAGCCGAGCACACGCTCACTGGAACATCAGATCTGCAAATCGAGCGTCCACACCACCTTTGAAAAGGAGAGATATGCGGAGACAGCAATATGCGGGTGCAGGGGGCGACGTCCGAAGCTCTGAAAGCCGAGAACAAGCTCCACTGAACACCCGATCTGCAACTCCAGAGAACGCACCGCCTCTGAACTGGAGAGATGAGCCCAGACAGATATACCGAACTCTGGAACCGGACAGAAACGCTGGTGTAGGGGGCGGCGTCGGCAGCTTTGAAAGCAGCGAACAAACCCAACAGAAAACCAGATCTGTAAATCGAGAGAACACACAACCTTAGAAGTGGGTTCCACCGGAAGGAGTCTTGAAGATAAACATAGATGGAACGTTCTTACCTGGTTCGATGAAGCAATCGATCGCCTGCATATGCCGCGATTCGGAAGGGAGGATGATGGACGGAGTGGCTAAAGCAATCAGAGCCTCCTCCCCCTTAATGGCCGAAACCCTAGCACTTTTGGAAGCCATCAACTTTTTCTACCCTAAAAGACGCGAAGCTCTTCTCTTTGTGTCGGACAGTTCGCAACTTGTTAAAGCAATGACCAGTTCTCAGCAGTTCATTTGGGAAGTTCAACCTATAATCAGCAAATGCAAGGAAAATTTGCAGGCCTTTTCCAACGTGAAGATAGCCCATTGCTCTAGAGAGGCTAATTGTGTTGCAGATTGGGTTGCTAAAGCCCACAAAAATAACTATTTATCTCTGAATTGAGTCTCATCACCTCCCCAAACTTTATGGGATCTACTATGTAATGATGCCCATGTCTTGGGCCTCTCATCTTTGATCACTTAATGAAATACTTCAGCTTCTGACCAAAAAAAAAAAAAAAAACAACAACGTCCCCATTTACAAATGTAGAGGAATGTAGCGAAGGAAAAAAATGCAAGATCATGCAATATTGATATTCTTGTTTAGGGATCAAACTATGTCACTATCCATGCATACACTTGCTAATTTTATCAGATATAAGTGAGACCTTTGGGTGAAAAAATGCAAGACCATGCAATATAGATATTTTTACTTCATGTGTATACATAGTGATTGGGATTGAGGTTGCCCCTTTTTAGACTTTGATTCTCTTAGCTAAGGCTCCGTTTCGTCTCCATTGGATTTACTCCCAAAATTGCTTGTGGGATTAATTGAGATTACAAATTGCGCTGAAGAAATTGTTGTTCACAATTTAAGTATTGCTTGTATTTTGAAGAGCTTTAGTTAAAAGCCTCGATCTTCTCCCGAGATTCATTATACAAGATATTGGGTTTTGGTCGTTACATCATAGAAGTTCACAAAATGACTCAATGAGATTGATCATCAGCGATGCACAACTAATCCACTTGAAGAAGCCGCAATTAGCATCCTCAAAAATTAAAAATGAGCACAAGTTGGCACGTGAATCGATAAATTAAAAATTGAATTTGCCATGTACTAATTACACACAAAAGCGTCTCACGAAGTTCGCATCTGTCCATCCTCCTTCCACATCTTCATCTTCTAATGCGGAAACCTTAAAGCAATAATATTTCCCTTTTCTTCCCTCTTCTTAGTGACTTATCAGGCATTTTGATTTAAGCCCTGTGATTAATGTGCATTTTAGTTAGATATAATTTTTAAACTAGAAAAGCCTGCAAAATGAACACAGAACAATGCATGTGCTCGTCAGCTGACTGATATTTCGATAATAATGAGCTAGAGTTCACTCGATTCGAAAATTGTCCAACTAAGTTAACCGAGATAAGGTTGATTGTGGAGCTGCGCTGTTCAAATTGGATAACATTATAAGGGTCCTTTTTGGGAAATTCCTCCTGGCTTTTCTTCTCTCTCATTTGACAGCCAAGAGCCGATCCACGATTAAAAAAATTTCCCCACTTTGACCCAATCCCATTCCCCTCAATCTGGCACCACCCTCTTGAGCAAAACTCTGGGAGACCCAAAAGAAGGGAGAACAAAAAAACGGAGGCAATTGTGAAATCGGGGTGAAAAAACCGGCGCAAAATCGAATTTCCGCATCGTCATTTAAAAAAAGGCAAAAAGACAAAAAGACCAAAAAAAAAAAAAAAGAACAACATCAATTAGGCGAGGCTCGCCCAGCCTTGCCGAGGCTTGGCCTCGCTAGATCGGGCAAGGCTCGCCCAGCCCTGCCAGTGGCCAAGTCGACCTCGCCCAGCCCCGACGAGGCGACCGGCCACATGAAGAAGAAGAAGAAGAAGAAGAAGAAGAAGAAGAAGAAGAAGAAGAAGAAGAAGAAGAATAGGAGAAAAGGGAAAAAAAATTATTTAAAAATTAAAATAAATTGATTTGGAACAAAATCAATTAGCACAGTATCAAACGCAATTCTATTCCAGAATTATAAATTTTGAACAGTTACCAAACGCATTTTTTTTACTCAAAATCAGTTCTTAGGAACAGAATAAAAAATAATCATTTCTAGTCAGAATCAGTTCCCGGGAACAGAATCGTTACCAAACGCGCCATTTTTCCACTCAGTTTTCTCTCTTTTCGGGCCTTACCTTCTTTACTTGTCCAGCTCTGTACATAGCCGAGTATGTTTTATGTATATAGCTGATAATCGTTGCCCTATATGCCCAAATTATGGCCTCAAGAAGGAGACAGTCCTTTCAATTTTCCTCATCTTCCCTCTTTTAATTTCCAGCCGAATTCCTTTCCACATTTCCTTGTTTTCTTTTTCCTTCTTTCTTATTTCCACTTTGGCCTAGAATCCCTTTCCTTTTTTATGGGGTTAATTCCAAAAAAAAGCACCAACTTTAGGTCAATGGACAAATCTGGCCAAAACTTTTTTTTGTCTCATAAAAAAGCACAAACTTTAGGTCGAGGGACAAATATGGCCCGAACTTTTTTTTGTCTCATAAAAAAGCACAAACTTTAGATTAAGTGACAATTTTGGCCCAAATTTTTTTTGTTTGGAAAAAAAATCATCAACTTTTACTTAAATCCTAAATTTGGCCACCCTTAACTTATATTCATTGATTGTCCTTAATCCATGTGCACTTGTTGACTAACACCATCCATTTTCTTCTTGTTTGAGCCATAGCTTGAAGAATAACAGTGAAACTATACCATTTCCTATACTTCACTAACAAGTAAAAAAATCTCGCGATTGAATTTCTCTCGCTAGACTTTATTGTTTTGTCGTAATATGAAACTGTAGATCACCGCCTGTCAAGAGAAACCATGGATGAGATCTACCAACCTCACAGCTAGAACCTTTTCTCTTGAAATATGGTTAACTTCAAATAGAAAGTTAATGGTAAGGGTTATATTTTGAATAGGAGTGAAAGTTTGTTATTTTTTATGAGACAAAACAAAAATGGGGCCAGAATTGTTACTTAATCTAAAGTTTGTGCTTTTTTACGAGACAAAAAAAAGTTCAGGCCAGATTTGTCTCTCGACCTAAAGTTTATGCTTTTTTATGAGACAAAAAAAAGTTTTGGCCAGATTTGTCCATTGACCTAAAGTTGGTGCTTTTTTTTTGGAATTAGCCCCTTTTTTATGCTAGCCAAGTTTTCCTTATTTTCTTAGGATACATTTAACAACTAGGATAAAATTCAGAATATGATATTATATTTGATATATGCTCAAAACAGGATAAAGTTAGATATAAAAAAAATATGAGTCAGACAAAATTATCCCATAAGGAGATAAGATAAAAGTATATATGATTTGTAATATCTATAATAGGAAAGTTATTTTTCTTAAATTATAAACTCATTAAATTAACAAAATTAAAATTACATGTCAATATAAATAATATTTGAATTCTAATATAATAAATTCAAATTAACAAAAAATAACAATTTGTTTTTTAAAATTTAATCTTATTTTATTTACATATTTGAATTTAATTCTATCTTATAATATAAATTCAATACATAAATATAAATAAATATTTATTACAAATTTTAGGTATTTTATGTATATTAGTATAGTTTACTATGTAATAAAATTTTATTAAAGAATGATGGAAGGGTAAAAAGAAATAAAAAAAGAAAATAATTTAAAAAGGGAGGAAAATTAAAATAAAAAGCAAATACAAATAAAGTAGGTAAGAGTGTTGTGAAAGATTTTTACCATCTATATTTGTGAATTTTTATATTCATTTACATTGATATGTAGTTTAAACTAAGCAATTTATATGATATGATGTGAATATATCCAATTTTACTATTACGATTCACAAATAGTGTGATAAGATATAGCAAAATACCTAAATTTCATATTTTGTCATATCCAATTCTATTTTGATTAGAAATTCAAAAAACTATAGTCTTGTTATTTTCTTTCCTAATTTGGAATGGCACCTATTTACCTCGGCAAAAAGAGAAAGGGTCATATCCTTAGAGAGAGGCCGGGTTCCATGGGCTTAATCTTGAAAATTCAAATAAGTGTAGGGCCTTTTTCTTCATTTAAAGTTGAATCTCATGTTTGGCTGATTTAAATTGAATTCATGATGTTGCCCATTTTTATATTCGATGTAGCCACGCTATTCTTAAACAACAATGTCGCCATTTACAAATGCAGAGGAATGTGGCGAAGAAAAAAAAATGCAAGATCATGCAATATTGATATTTTTGTTTAGGGATCAAATTATATCATTACCGATGCATTCACTTGCTAATTTTATCAAATACAAGTGAGACCTTTGGGCAAAAAAATACAAGACCATCCAATATTGATATTTTTGCTTCATGTGTATGTATACGTAGTGATTGGGATTATGGGTTGCCCCATTTTAGAGTCTATATTGGATTTATTCCCAAAATTCCTTGTGGGATTAATTGAGATTACAAATTGTGTCGAAGAAATTGTTGTTCACAATTTAGGTATTGCTTGTATCTTGAAGAGCTTTAGTTAAAAGTCTAGTTCTTCTCCCAAGATTCATTATATAAGATATTGGGTTTTTGTCGTTACATCATAGAAGTTCACAAAATGACTCAGCGAAATTGATCATTCAGCAATGCACAACTAATCCACTTGAAGAAGCCGCAATTAGCATGCTCAAAGATTAAAAATGAGCACAAGCTGGCACGTGAATCGATAAATTAAAAATTGAATTTGCCACATACTAATTACACACAAAAGTGTCTCGCCAAGTTCGCATCAGTCCATCCTCGTTCTACATCTTCACCTTCTAATGCGGAAACCTTAAAGTAAGAATTTTTCCCTTTTCTTTCCTCCTTAGTGATTTATCAAGCATTTTGATTTAAGCCCGTGATTAATGCACATTTTAGTTAGATATAATTTTTAAACTACAAAAGCCTTCAAAATGAGCACACAACAATGCACGTGCCGCTCGCACGTGCTCGTCAACCGATTGATATTTAGATAATAATGAGCTAGAGTTCACTCAATTCGAAAATTGTCTAGCTAAGTTAACCGAGATAAGGTTGACTGTGGGGCCGCGCCGTTCAAATTGGGTAACATTATAAGGGTCCTTTTTTGGAAATTCCTCCTAGTTTTTCTTCTCTCATTTGACAGCCAAGAGCCGATCCATGATTAAAAAAATTTCCCCACTTTGACCCATTCCCATTCCCATTCCCTCAATCTAGCACCACCCTCTTGAGCAAAACTCTGGGAGACCCAAAAGAAGGGAGAAAAAAAAACGGAGGCAATTGTGAAATCGGGGTGAAAAAACCGGCGCAAAATCGAATTTCCGCAGCGTCATTTAAAAAAAAGCAAAAAGACAAAAAGACCAAAAAAAAAAAACAAGAAGTGAGTGTGCGAGCATAGGAGAGCGACCAAGAACGAAGAGAGAGAAAGCGAAGAGAAGAGAGAGAAGAGAAAGAGAGAGACAGACAGACAGACAGGGGAGCGTAGGATTAGCAGCGATCGAGGGAACGCCAAATCTACTGACCAAGCTCCGGCAAGATCAAAGCCCCTCCCCCCCGACACGAGCTCTCCACCAATTCGTCCTCCCCGACCCGACCCGACCCGACCCGACCCGCGACGGAACCCGGGTCCGAACCGGAACATCGGGCATCAGCTGGGTTTTCCTCCCCCCGAGGGCCGCGTTCAAGATTCGTCCCTCCCGTCATTGCTCCCCGCAGGACGCCACCGCCGCCCTCCTCCTCCTCAATCCTCGCCGGCGGCTTCGTGGGTCGAGCTCCTGAATCAATCTGCGGACACCCTTTTGCGGGTAGGCTCTCTTTCCTCCGTTTGGCGCTTTGCTCTGTGCGATTGGGTTCGCCCCTCCGTGGCTTTTTGCTCTGTTTCTTGCTCGAAATTTCCCGGCTTTACGATCTCTCTTCTCTGTTTGTACTTCGATTCGGAGGTTTCGAAGTAAGTAAAGCTCCCGAGCGGCGTGTGTGGCAATGGGTACTCCGCGGGAAGGGAGAGTAACTTTAATTTGATGTTTTCTGTAGGCAGAGACGAAGCACCGCCCATTGGATGATTCGAAATTTAGGGTTTCCGGTTCTCGCGGTCGGGTGGCGCGGCTTGATTTGAAGTGGCTGAATGTGCTGAGACCTGCTTTGGTCGCGGGGTTTTCCTGTCTTTGCTGAAGACATGAGACTTGGTTTTGCTCTGTGTTGCTCGTGGGTTGGTCGATTCTGCGTTCTTTGGAAACTTAAATGTTTCTCTAAAGTTAAAAGTTGGAATTAATTGCACATAGTAACATTTTAGCTTTAGAACTCTAAAGTTAAGTATACTTAGGTGGAAGCACTATCCACCTATACGCCAAAAGGCAAAACTATAAGGCTTAATTATGGGACGAATCAAAATAAATAATATCTTAGTGAGTTAATCCAGCAGTGTTATAAACGGTATCATAGTAAGACCTCCTTTAGTAGGTATGTGGTTCGGGGATGAATTATGTCGAAGTTGGTAGGCTTGTAACAATCTGAATCGACAAGAGGGAGGAGTGGTCGTTGGAGCCAAAGGGCTTGGACAAGAAGCGAATTCTGGTAGGTTTCTAAAATAGCGAAGGAAGTAAGAATAAACTGAACTATGCACCAAATAGAGGAAAAGATATTATAGAATATGTATGGCAAAACAAAAATTAATCCATGGAGGCACTTTTTGACGTAATGACAATGCTTAGTTTTCAAACTCCATAATTAAGCATGTCCAAATGGGAGCACTATCAACATGAATGATCTCTTGAAAAGATGTTTGACAGTACGTCAAAAAACAAAACTGTGAAGCTCGTTATGAAATAGGCTCAAACATATAAATGAGTTGTTCTATGGAAGCCACACAAATAGTCATGTATTATAAATAGATGTAACTCTAATATGAAGTAACATGCTACTAACTTAATTATTGCAACTTTTGACCGAAAGACACTATTTACTAATTAATTTTATAGTACAATTATTTATGATATAAAATAGACAACAATAAATTGAGTGATAAAAGTTAAAGTGGCCTGACATGTTGTGGCTCATGATTATGAGATCTATATGATAGTAAGAATAGATAAAAATATGTTGAAAACGCATTATATTTTTATAGGTAGTAGATATAAGCTCTTTTAAATTCTTTCAAACATATGATGGTGAAAAAGTATGAGAAAAGACAAGAAATATTCATTTCAAAACAGAAAGTAAAACAATTTCTAAGTTCCAAAAGAACGATATCACAATTAGAGCAATCTTCAAGAAAATATAATAAAGTTTATACAAAAATATTTGGTACCATTATAATTAGTAAGAAAATCACCAATAAGCGTAATAAGTTTATAGAATAATCTTTGAAGAATTATAATTACTCAAAATGTTAAAAGGATAAGAATGTAAGCCATGAAAATGGTATCGAAGATTTCCATAGCTAGAATAAAAAATACATATAATCAAGTAAAATAAATTTATGCGCTTGATTTGGAATCCATCGTTTTTATGCAACAACGACGATTTAAAGCTTAAGCGTTTTTCTTCTATTATCTTCTGTATCACTGGCTTAATAAGACTGCTCCTCACTCTCAGCGTTTAGTAAACACTCCTTATAGAGTTTTAAATCACATGCCCTCTCATTACAGGCCGGGTTTTATTCAATCCACACTAACCACTCCCATATTAGACCAATTAAGAATCCTTATATCTCACATTAGTAGATTAATCTCATAAAAAGGTAAATTATAATATCATTTAATGCAACTTACAATAGAAAATTTTTTACAGTTATAAACACAACCCCATATAGCATATGTTTATATAAGCACGGTGTTGTATTAACATATGTGCAAACTATTGAGAAAATATAAATTATTAGCAGGATAGTGGCTGTCAATAAAATTGCATATTAATCACGACCATATATAATACATGTCACAAATTATATATTTTAAGAAAACTTTTTCCATTATTTTAATTCGGAATAGTATCCAATTTAAATAGGAAATTAGATTAACTACAGAGTTTAACCTTAGCATCGCAAAAGAGATTATTGGACTTAGTCATGCATAATTGCATGTATAATTATATGTCCAACGGTGTATTTCCTAAAACAGATTTTGAATTTTTAATATCAAATCAACATAATTTACACCAAATAGTTAGAAATTGGCTCTAGGCGTAATGTTCTCTTTCAACTTCTCTTTAGCTTTCAATGGCCTTAACGTGTGATGAGTATAAGGCTCATCAATCATCTATATTGTTCTCGTATCGCTCTACAAGGGTTACATCATGTTTTCCATGCTTTCTTTCTCTCTCAAAATGTTTTCATGCTTGGTTGCCACTGTTGCCAACTGGAAAAGATCATTAATTTATCGTCCTACCATCTTTTCTCTGATAGAAAACTTCAAACCTGCTAGAGCTACATCCACAAGGGATTTTTCCAGTAAAGGCAGAAGGCACCGAAATATGAACCGATCTATCAACTTATCATTTTACTGCTTCATAAACACATCAGGCATGGAACTTTGGAATTGTTCCTGAAATAATCTTTCCATTTATTTCCATGAATAGACGGAAACTTATGGCAATTGTTGACACCTAAATTTTAAAATTAAATTGCATAAGACAATTAAAGACCGATTCGGCCCTAACAAAAATGATTTTTGCATAAATTAGGGCTTAGTTCTTATTTGCGTCCATTAATCTTTATTTTCCTTTTTTTTTTTTTTCAGATACAGCAGCCGCTGAGCTAGGCCTTCGCGCCTAGCCCCTTTTTTCCTTTTTCCCCCGCATTGGCCCGGGGGCCCACTTCCTTTCTTTCTGGCCAGGCCCTTTTCTTCTTGTCTTCTTCCTCAGCCCCTGCAACTAGCGCACAGGACCTACGGCTGAGGGGGAATAGGCCGACGTCGGCCGAAGGAGACATTAGGCACCATC
The DNA here is from genome assembly GCA_028830015.1 of Eucalyptus grandis x Eucalyptus urophylla. Taxonomy (NCBI): domain Eukaryota; kingdom Viridiplantae; phylum Streptophyta; class Magnoliopsida; order Myrtales; family Myrtaceae; genus Eucalyptus; species Eucalyptus grandis x Eucalyptus urophylla. Next base: position 26,210,439 of record CM054189.1, on the reverse strand, counting down.
AATGCTCGCCTTCAATGCTGAGCGTGCCCCTGGTGGAGAAGGAGGGATGGGACACCGGTTCAGCCGAGAGAGTCCGGTTGGCAAGCCAAGGATTGGCATCTAAGACTCCGTCGAACGGACCCTCCTCGCCTATAAATAGGCGGGTTGCGATCTCCGTCGACGGCAAGCAAGCTTGGAGAACTTCCCCGGAGAGACATTAGGGGAGGCTCAAAGAGTAAGTGAGAGAGAGAGAGAGAGAGAGAGAGAGAGGGGTCGCGAGCTCAAACGACCTCCCCCGAGAGACATTAGGAGAGGCCGGTGGCGAGCGAACCCAAGAGAAAGGAGATCTGCAACTTGAGGGATCGCGAGTGAGGGGAGGAGAAACCTAGACCTGCGGGGTTATGGGTTAAAGAGGGCAAACGCCGCCGACGGCCGCGCCTGCTTCGTGACCTATGTAGCACGGACACTCTTTGGAAGCCTTCGTGTCATGTTCGACACTCTGACACGTGTTCGACACGCTCCGACACGTCCTGACACGCTCCGACACGCGAGTCCAGAATTCCGACACATGATTCTGACATGCACGAGATCAATTTTAAAAATTTCTAATACTTGATGGGTCAAAATATAAATATACACAAAAGAAGTAATAAAAGAAGTAATAAAATTGCTATAAATATACATACACGGGGTCAATTTTTTTTTTTTTCAGTTTTGTTTTTTTATAATTTTTTTAGTTTTTTTAAAAGTCTTTTACTAAGAAAGAAGTAATAAAAAATGCTATATATGATAAATGAATAAATTTAAAAATATCATTTCAGCATTTTTCTTTAAACAATGTTTTTTTCCTCTAAGTTTTATGTATTATTGTAACAAATAAAAAAATGAATGATATTATTTAATATTTTTCGTGTAAATTAATTCTAGGCTATTATTATTATTATTATTTATGTATTTATATATAAAAATAATATATAATGTGTTGGAACGTGTCGAAATTCTCTATTTTAAAAAAATGACGTGTCGACGTGTCGTGTCGTGTCGTGTCGCGTGTCCATGTCGGTGCTACATAGTTCGTGACCAGTCACCCGCCGCTGCACCTCCTTCCTCGGTGAGCTAGGGTTTGTTTGTTTTTCGGGGTTTTTTTTTTTTTTTTTGCGTTTTGGGTTGTCGGCCCGGGACTCGCGGCCGTCAGCCTCATGCAAGTTCCGGCCCCCGACTGTCTGCCCTTCGGCTGCTCTAGTCCTCGCCCGTCATCCATCATGAGCCTCGGCGTGATTTCAAGCTTCGATTAGTTCGAGTTGTTCGTTTCAGCCGACGAACTGCAGGTGCTTGCGATTGGCCAGAGAGAATCGATAGCCATGGTCGGAGATTCGGTGACCGGTGAGGATAGTTGGCAACGGTGGCTGGCTAGACGGAGGTCGGATCGTCGGTCTGCATAGGTCGAGGTGGCGCCGGTGGAGCCTTATGACAGGCGAGGGAGGACAACGTCGTCGCGGTCGCTGAGCTGCAGAAGGGCAGCAGCGGCTGCGACACCAGGTTGGCCGAGTTTGGGTGTAGCGGACCGGGTTTGGAACTCGGGCCGGGCATTCCATTTTAATTAAAAACAGGCCTAATTTTGTCTTGTGGGCTAGGTGTTTCTTTTTAAAAAGAGTGAGGCCCGGTCTGGGTCGCTGGCGAGCTGGGTCGGTCCCAACCCAGGAATCCGACCGGGGTCATTTTTTATATTATAAAATATCATATTATTATAATAAAAAAATATTTCAATAAAAAAAATTTATTTTTTAGAAAATCAGAAAAATCCAAAATATCCTATGTTTTCCCAAAAAGCCCATAAAAAATCAGAAAAAGGCAAAAATGATTAATATTTCCAAAAAAAAAAAGAAAATGATCAAAAATCCAAAAAATGCCTTTTTATGTTAAAAAAAGAAAAGAAAAAGACCAAAATGTGTTTTCCTCCAAAAGTGCATGAAAAATCCCTCAAAAATCTAAAAATCCTTAAGGTTTAAATAATATTAAGTATCGGAAGTACATTAGTGATTAACTAGTATAATTAAGTCTTTTATTCTAATTTCTCTGGTTACACGGGAGTAAAATATTTCTCCCAGTATTTCGCTTGGATTTTTAATCGACCCACCACAAATTGATTGATTAGTGATGACTCCTTTTTTAAATTAGCTTATAAGTTAAAAATTAAAACCGTAAGTCGTGAATTGGTGAGTTTAGAAGAGTCCGGACTTAATCGAGTGCCAAAAAAAGAGGTCACAACAGCAATGCCACATATCAAGTAAACGTAGTCTTGGATAATGACAGAAGGAACGATCTCAACTTCCAGTAAGCATATGCTGCATCACACATTGCATGGTAAATTCGACCAATATGTTCCCATGTCGACCGGTCTACCTCGCTAGGAAAAAAAGGGTGAACCGTGTTATTTTGAAGCTTCTTGGATAAGGAATTATGTCAATCCAATATAGATAAGGTTTTCTATAAACAGGTCTAACATGTCATGCGTCTTCATGCCCATATTGCCGTATCGCCTAGTCATACATCCGCTGAGGATTTTGTTGATTTTGCCCAGTTATTATCGCGGCAGGTGCTACGGCGGGTTATGGTCCAAGATAGGGTTGTGGCTGAAGTGGCCGTTGGGGTAATTGTGGCTGAAGTGGTTGCTGTATTCCTGCCCCTAGGTGGGGTAGGTGGTCTCCCCAGATTGTCGATGGCAACATTCGGCCCGTATGGAATAGGGCATCAAGCTGGAGGTGCCGTCGACAACTCAGTGCGTCCTACCTTTCTGTCAGCGAGCTGTGGTGGTGAATTATTCCCATCAGTATCAATGGTATCGAGTTGACTCCTCATACGGCGTGTCATTGTATTTCCTCATATTAACAACACTGGTCCTATCGGGCTTGCCAAAATGATCTTTCGCCGAAATTTTCTGAAACGATATATCTTTCGTCGAAAATCGTTCTTCAGTTATAATTGAAGGAAATTAGAGTTTTGTGCCAATTCCAAATAAAAAAATATTACAAGCGAACAAAAATCAACTTCTTTGATCCAAATAAAATTTTACAATCTCAAACCAAATCGGAATTAAATCGACGAGAGGGCTTGAGAATTACGAACTCGATAACGTGACAAGGTGTGTAAACAAATTATACATAATTTAATCAATGCCATGACCTAGCATAAAGACACTACATCGGAATTTAATCAAAGACACATCACCTATGATAAAGATATATGCCAAAATTTAATCAATGACATAGATCTGAAAGCTAAGTAAATAAAGATAAAGAGTAAATTTGCTTGATTTATGCACCTGGTATTTGTAATGGTTCATGACAAGTGCCTTTAGACAGTTCTTGACGTCTACATTTCCTTTAGCCACTTCCGCTGGCTATCTCCACGTTTCGATAACCCTGCATGCCTCTTGTGTAAATCGTAACAATGTGTCCCACGATCTTGTTGTCTGATGGTAACGGTTACCTTGAAAAATTTGTGCATTTGATCTCAGCTGCTTCATCGATTTTAATTCCAAATAGCTTGCTAATGTCCTCTCAATAAACATTTATAGCAGCAGCCTATATTATTGGCTACCAGCTATCCACAGCAGTATTTCGGCAACTGAGTACATGGCATTGGCGAATATCATCATTAATAAGTGTATGTTAATCCCTACACTTATGATGAGATGACATTTTTGCAGTGATGTCCACATGCACCGCTGGGCGAGTGTCACCCACGTGTTTGCCCTTTTCTGAGTACCTAGCGGATTATTTTTGGTGCCTACAGCAACATAATACGAATTGCCACCCCTGGGAGCCAAATTTAACAAAAATGGGAAAACTTGTCACTTTATCACGAAATGATTACTGAGTCAACCGCGGACTTCATCCTAGATCATAACATTGATCTTGATTTACGAAGCTGAAACGTGCACGTGTGACTCGAAAATTGCTCTGAGAACTGATTCAATGCCAGTAAAGAAAAGGTCTCAAGGACTCAGTTCGATTGAGGCATGGCGATTGTCACTGTGAACATGCTTGAGAGTCATGTACAGCATAACATAAAGCACAAAATAAAGTCTTCGACAGTCGATTTCACGTGTGCCACCAAAAGTTTATTACAGCAGTAATCTCTCAGTTCAAACAAATTTATGCTTCATAGCCACCTTCGTTGGATTAAAGAAGAAATCACCATCATGGTTCGCTAACTCCATTGAGATCATGCATAGGCGCCGTTGTTTGACGTTTTAGTTACCTTTATTGAGAATTAACTAGATATTGATTTTATTGATGGTTAAACTCTAAAATTGGAAATTCACTGATTATGTTAAGAAATAATCCATCATAATTATTTTTACATACAATGTTAGAAAGTCCAACCAAAAGTCTATAGTAATAGTAGATGGAGATTATGTGTATTTAAAGAGCATATAATCTCTGTAATCAAGCGATATTGGATAATGAACGCCTCTCATGTGCAAATTATGCGAGGACCAATACCATAGAATATGACAAACGGGGGCCATACATTCAAAATAACTAGGGCAGAACCTTGATCATTTTTAGTGTTCAACCGTCTTATTACAATAAATATAAACAACAAAAGTGCTTGTTATAATAATTAGGCTTAAAAAACTAATATTTAGCCCACTCCCTACTTCATCTGGCCCAACCTATATTATTTTCTATTCAGTTGATTTATTTGTAGTCATGAGCCCGCATCTAATTTTTAGAGAAGCTTTGTCATATAACATATAAACACCTGCAACATATGATGTGATTGTTCTAGGTCGTCCTTAGCAAGTTGCAAAATAGTAACGCCCTCCATGATATAGAAAGGATGATGGAACAACATTTGTCTTTCCTTCATTTTCCTTCATACCAATTATTGTTGATTCAAATGATATATGAAATCACTTTACTCTCTCGAATTAGTAGATGAACGACCATGAAATGAATCTATATTTGTTGATGTCGCGTATGGACAAAGATTCTTTGTAAGTGTGTCTTAATCTTCACATGCACGGCATGATACATATGTAAGAGTTTTTCCTTATGTGGACTAAATTAATTAATATTGTAATTTACTGTTTTTACGGTTACCGTAAAACAGGGTTGGTCTAAGGTGAGATAAAAGGTTTCTTAATTAGTCTAATATGGGCTGGCTAGTGTGGGCCGAGTTGAGCCTGGCCCGTAATGAGAGGGACTGGCTGGAAACTCTATAAATAGTGCTCAAGTCTCTCCTCTAACCCTAATTCTCACATGTATCCTCACCTAAGGGGCGTTTACCTAAAGCTAAATGTGAGGGAGGGCCGCCTCATTGAGCCAGTGATACGGAGGGCAATAGAGGAGAAGGACTTGCGCGTAAAACATTGTGTTTCCGCTTCCGCTTCAAGAACAATGGATCCCAAAACAGGTGCATTAATCTTTCTACTCAATTATGTATGTTCTTGTTCTAGTTACGGAGATCTTGGGATTGCGCAATTTGCGTCCAACATGTGGTATCAGAGCCTCCATAACTTTAGAACTTGAACGCAATTTATTTTGCCCTAATTTGTATGGATTAGCCATAATTAGTACGGATCTTGCCCTAATTTGTGATTTTCGAGACTTTTTGTTCTATAAAAATTAAATTCGATCATAAATTCGGATTGGGCTCGACGAGACGAACAAGAGGGTCGGCGGCGCGTCTCCGGAGAGGCTGCACGCGCCCCCACGCGCGGCCACGCGCCTCCTGCGCGTCGAACACGCGCCGCGCTTGTGCTCCACGCGCCGCGCACTCAGGCGGCGCGTGCGGGCGCGTGGAGTGTCCGATTTGCGCGTGGCCAGAGGCGATGGACTCGTATGCTTATTCTCTACGTCATGGTATATTTATTTTATATATTTGATAATTTTATGGAAGTGAAAATACATGCAAAGTCCTAAATACGTGAATTTTTAAATGAATTTTTGCGTATTTTTCCTTGTATTTTTCTGTGATTTTGGAAATACAAGTGTTGGGTTATAGGTATATTATCACATAATCATTATAAATGTGTGATTCATCAATAAAAATCAAACTTTATTGTGAACTGAAGCTAGCTTAATGAGATACAATCATTATGAGATAGTAATTGAATATATCTTGAGATAATGAGAAACAGTAAAAGTTATGAAACTTTTGTTGCTCAAGCATACTCCTTGACATGCTGGTAATCTTTGAATGATGGACGTTTTAAGAACTCGTGACCAAACTGATTGTACTGATTAACATATCTGCTGTATGTGAGTAATGCATGTCGATTAAGTTACTGCATATTGTACATGAACTCATCTGGTCACTTGTTAATGTCTATCAAGTTGAATATTTTTATGGTTAAGGAGTATGACAATATTTATGCAGAGCAATAATATCTACTGTTATAATTTAGATATTTAGTTCTATGGTTTGACTCAATTTATAGGCCATTGGTTGAAGTAATGATATTTGTTACCTAAAATTGATTAATAAATCAGTTGTTGGCCTTGGAGTCATGTTTTGCCATATGAAACTCATGAGCAATAGTTGATCAGTTATCAAGCTTATTAATTTGGTGTACCCTGTATTACTATTGATGTTAATTTATGAAAGATATTTTAGATCGGCATTCTTTTTATGTTGTTCTAGTAATATGTAATTGGGGTGCATAAGAGATGTTTTATTCTCTGTTATGAAAAGTTTCTTGTGTTACTGTGATCAATGATCTCATTGGAATCTGTCTTTCAGGTTCGCTGTATATATATTTATATATATGTATGATTAATTTTTATTAATGGATAAAGCAATGTAATTAGCATGATATGTGATTTTAGTGATATGCTGCCCCTATCACTAAAGTTAAAATCACATGTATATGATATATGTGAGGAGTAAAGTTTATATCCATGGTATGAGAGAATTTCAATAATTCAATTGAGTAGTGACCGCCAAAGTGGCACGCTTGATTGGGTTTGAGAAATTTCGGTCTCGTATGATGATTGGAATGTCTCCTGATCTAATGCGTAGTCATACTCCCAAAGGAGGTGATTGTTCATGGAGGGATACATGATAGTGTGGTGGAGGAGTGACTGATTCTAGTGATTAATATGCCCAAAGGTGATGAATTCACGAAAAATTAGAATATATTATTATAACCGCTATCATGTGGGGAGTGTACAACTGCATGTCATGTATTCTGCCCAAATGTGATTATATGATTATGCGTGTAACTCTCTGGATGTGTACTTGTACGTCAAGTTACACGGTACTCATATGATGCTAATTATATATATATTGCTTGGTTTTCAGTCACATTTTCCGTAATTAATAACTTCATTATTATTGAAGTTTTTACTGCTTCAAATTTTAAGTTGTGGACATATGATTTGTTGATTGAGAAAATATCAATTGAATTTACTTACTGTCCATGAAGCGTTCCATTCTGGAACACTTGAAAAGAGGTTTGCCTGCGGACTGCACTGCTATAAGATGATAGAAGCCTTAGTTGCTTGGAATTATATCTTATTTAGATATTGAAATTAGGACATATGTGCAAAGATTGTGTTTAAGTCCTAATGACATATACATCTCGTATATGATTAAAAGGTTGTTTCCGAAAGTTTTCTATTTAAGAAAAATGGCCATGATAAAGAATAAACTGGTTAAAAATTAGTCTTGAAGGATGTCAGGCTTAACAGTGGCCGTGAGTATTTTGGCAAGTATGACAATGCGAAATAGCTTAAAGGGTCATTTGTCAAATACTTGGTAGATTTTGGGGTGGTAATTTAATTACTATACCTGAAAATTATGATAAAAAGATTTTGCCGAAAGGCATAAATACACCATAATGAACATGGTGATGAGTATGATCAGTAAGACCAATTTATCCGATTTTCTATGGGCTGATATTATGAAAGCAACTTTTTCACATACAAAAGGTGTCTCTTATCAAAGTTGTTTCATAAACTTCTTTTGAGTTATACACTGGATATAGATTATTTGAATCATATTAAATTTAGAGGTGTTATGCAGAAGTGAGATTATCTAATCCAATATTAGAGGCGTTGGAATTTAGATTCACTCGGAATTATTTTGTATCTTACCTAGATTGTTCAAAAGGGTATTGATTTTAAGACCCTAAAGAAGATACAAGAATTATGGTATCACATACTGTAAAGTTTCTAATTTTGACGAGAATAGCTGCTCTCAGACTATTAAGGATAATAGTACAATAGAAAATCACTGTGTCTTTGTCTTTTGTGGAATCTCCTGTACCATAGACTAAACTTGATGAGGTTTAAGATACTATTCTTGATATAGTTTATGATGAAATTTTTTCAAACCTCTCAAGTCTAGAATGAAGTGGTTATAGCTTTACTCAGGAGATTTGTTAGGGAAAGGCGATCAGTTATTCCATTAGACTATATAGTCTATTCGTGAGAGCATGACCATAATATCCACTACATGGTTGATTTATCGACATAAATAAATGTTGTTTCTTGTCCTCAATTAAGTATGTGATTAGATGCCATAAAAAGCGATATACAATCTATGAAACATGTTTGGAAACTTACTGACTTGTCTAAAGATCATAAGTTCATTAGTTGCAAATTGGCGTACAAAACTAAAAGGATTTTTTTAAAGAAAGATTGTGGAATTTAAAGCCAAATTGGTAATTAAAGTTTTCACTCTGAAAGAGGGGTGTATTGTTTATAATGAAGAAACGATTCTTTCAGAGTGAATGTGTTATTAATAATTTATTTTGATATAAAGTTATGCCAAATAGATACAAAATCTATATTGTGCAATTGGAGAATTTTGCAACAAATGTTTCAACTAAACTTGTGTGTAGAGCTTTCCTCTCCCGTTTCCATGGGAGCGCATCTCCAAATCTCACTGTTATGGTCTCTTTGGCAGCCATTAACCTGGTAAAAACCCTTCCTCCCGATCTCATGGGAGACCTGCAAACCAAACCCCAAACCATCGACCCCATTATCACCCCTCACTTCCCCGATACCACCTCCTCCACCACAAAACCCTAAATGCCCGAACCTTTAGACTGCCACTGATTGCGAGTTTCTTCCCCAATCACCATGGACGACAACCTCGCAAAACCAACCCCCATCCAGATTACATACCATTCTCACCCCATCCTCGCCCCCAACAACCACATTGACTCTGTACCCCATACCTAATATCAGCGGAGCTCCCTTCAATCACCCAACCCCCAAAGCTACATCCAACATCTGAGAGCAAGTAAGTATATTCTGGTGCTGGAATGGAGGACCCGGAGGAGAATCAACGCCGTCTTGCTGCCCTGTGCAAAAGTTTAGGCCATTTATGGTCAGAAAACGATGTGGTGGAAGTACAATAGGAAATCCCTCTCAATAAACGAATTGAATGCAGTCACACACTGTTCGGTAAGCTATATTCGAAACCCCATGTTAATTTTCTAGCATTTTGGACTACTATGCAGAAGGCGTGGAAAGCAGAGGAAGTAGTGTGCTCCCAGAAAGAACCGGGACTCTTTTCTTTTGTTTTTGATTCAGAGGAAGAAAAAGAAAGAGTTCTGAAATCAGGACCATGGTCCTTTGCTAGCAACCTCCTAGTATTAAAGCAATGTCAACCAGAAATTCCCGAACACTGCTATGATTACTCGAGATATGACTTCTGGGTCCATATTATTGGTCTTCCCCCGGGGTGGCTCATAGAAGAAGTATTTGCTGATGTAGCTGCTAAAGTGGGTGTAGTAGTTAAAGAAATCCAACTGGAGGCAAGAGGAAATAGCCCCTACAAAACCGGTAAAGTTAAAGTGGAGATGGAGCTTTCAGCCCCTTTCAAATCAGGGGCGGTAGTGAAAATTGGAAACAAAAATCTATAGGTGGAGTTCAAGTATGAACGCCTTCCTCACTTTTGCTATTCGTGCGGTCGAATTGGTCACTATGCATCTTATTGTGAGGATATACCATATGAAACAACTAATTGGGCAGCTAACAAGGTGGGTAAGTATGGTCCTTGGCTCAAAGCAGAAGTTCGAGATCATAGCCCACACTGGGCAGCATTCTATGGCAAAATAGATCCAAATCAGGAAGAAGAAGAATCAGTCCCTGAAACTCCATTAATGGCAGTTAACATGGAAGTGGCTGCCCCTACTGAACTTGAGACAAGCATCAACCATCAGAATAAGAAAAGAGTCGATAGTCCTTCTTCAAAGGAGGGCAGAGAGGGTGGAAAGAAACCTGCAGCAACTAAAGAGGGGAATGTAACTCAGAGATTGTACCTTGAAGGCCCTAAAGTTGCAGGATCTGAGCCAATAGGTGGTGATGGCAAGAAAAGCCAGAAACATCAACAAGCCAAAAAATAGAAAAGAGCATAATCTACTAGCTCTTACCTCCTTGATGATTTGGAGCTGTTAGAGACCCCTATTCAGCTGGTGAAAGAGGGGAAGGATTGGGCTTTGGTGGCTAACCCTGATAAGCCACCAAAAACACCATGAAGATTATAAGTTGGAACTGTCAGGGGCTAGGCAATCCCTTGACGGTTCAAGAACTTAGAGCTTTAAAGGCTCATGAATGGCCCAACATGGTCTTCTTGATGGAGACCAAAAACAAAGTTATGATGATAGATAAAATCAGAAGAAAACTCAACTTTCAGCACATGTTTATAGAGCCACCTATTGGTATTGCCGGAGGATTGGTGCTGATGTGGAATGATGAGGCGGATGTTACAATAAACTCAAGTTCAAAGGAGTATATGGATGTAGAATGCAGGGATCCTTCTAGTGGCAATATGATGAGAATCACATTCGTACATGCATCTACCAACTTCACGGAGAGGTTGCATCTATGTCAACAGATTCGGGAACTGCACTCTACTAATCAAATTACGTGGCTTTGTATGGGGGACTTTAATGAAATCCTATATACCTGGGAGAAGGTGGGGAAGAGGGAAGCCGACCAACACCGGATTGCTGCTTTCCGAGAAATGATAAATGATTGTTCCTTAATGGATATTGATACAAAAGGTTGTGCATATACTTGGGCAAATAATCGAATTGGGGAAAACTTAGTGAAAAAGAGGTTGGATAGAGCCTTATGCACAATGGAGTGGACAATTTCTTTCCCTAATGCTGAAGTGGTGGCCCTCCCAGCAGTTGGTTCAGATCATAGCCCATTAGTATTTGATATTGCTAGTATGAGTACCTAGAGGGAGGTGAATAGGTTTATAAAAGATTTTTCTTCAACAATATCACAATACTAGACAGTTGATGGATGTGTGACAAACGATAATCAAAGTAAGACTGAGAGAAGAGAAAATTGAACACGCGGTTTATAGTGGTTCGGCTTATATCAAGCCTACGTCCACTCTTCTTCACTGACAGCCTATTGGCTGGATTCCACTATGAACAAAAGAGAAGTTACAGCACAGCTTTGCCTTGATTCCACAGTGTAGATGTTCTACCACACCTCCTCAAGATTTCTCACAATTATAGACTCTCTTTTGTATACAAGTATTCGCTCAAAGGAATTGTCTAAACAAAAAGGAGCTTCAGACTTTGGAATTTATCTATCGTGCACACCTTGAACAACTAAGACTGTCTTCCTTATATACTCCTTTATGCCATCATACCCGTTGGCACTTACAAAAGGAATTCCTCCAATCTACCCGTTGGACGGAATCATTTAGGAAGATTGTTCAAGCTATTAAAGGAACGTGTTGATAGCCCATCAATCCTATTCGCCCATACAATCAGGATCTCGGTTTCCATAAGCAGAACATTCCAATAATATTTAGGCAATCACCGGATCTTCAATTTATCGAGTCAATCTTCGATCAATCAAAGGACTCCGTTATGTCTTCTCCAGCCACGAGATCTTCTCCAGTTGATAAGGTCAAATCCTTAACGAAACATCCAGTTCTGGATAACCTTTCTTCAACGGATTAGAGACTATCAATGAGGATAGACTTTGAGTTTTAAGTCTGGCTGTCCGGAGGTCTTCAGACTTTAAATAGCAGAGTCTGCAAGCCTTCAGACTAGACTGATAGAAACGTTTTGTCAACTTCAAAACACTTCAAGAAGATTTCTCCAACAATCTCCCCTTTTTTGATGGTGACAAAACTTTCCCGCAGATTTGGATATCTTTGACCTGCAAAACATTTCTCAAACACATATGCATATCTTATAGAGATAAATGGCTAACAGAACAACAATAGAATCTGCAACCACAGAAAATAGGTTAGTCTAGTATATGATGAAGCCATCCATAAGATATCAATATAAGTTAATAGAAGCAGTCAAGTCCCAAGTCTAGTTCAGTTCTCATCCAGACACAAAACAAAGTCAAACAGAGTTCAAACAACAAAACAATCCAACAAACAATTAAAAGTTTAATGATTGAAAGTTTTTGGTCAAATCTTGCATCTCTCCCCCTTTTTGTCATCATTAAAAAGGATGAAATGAAGTCAAGATTGCTTGGGAACGCGGACAAGCTGGAAATCTTCCATAGACTGAACGATGCCTTCCAGCCTTTTAAAGTCTTCCTTTAGTTGTGCAATCTCCTCACTCTTGGCATTGGCCTGATTCTGAACAGAGAGAGCTTGCATTTTATCATTCAATGAACAGGAAGAAGCTTGACCTTCATTCTTCAAGCTTTGAACTTCGCATCCCAAGGCATAAATTTGACCTCGCATCTCTAAGAGAATATCCATGATTCTGCGAAAATCCGCTCCATTATCAGTCTGAGTACTTGCTTCGGCTCGATCTGATGGAGTAAATGCAGACGATGGTAGATCAGCATAATCTCGCAGGTTTGGTGATGAAACTTCATGACCTTCCTCTGGAAATTGAGAGGCATAAACATCCTCTGGGTCTGCAGGTGAGCGACTGACTCCATCACTTGCATCAGGATATGAAGACTTCACTCCTTTCTCCTGATCTCCCCCTGTTTCCATGCCTTCATGTGGAGAAGAGTGTTCCTCAGGTTCTCCTTCTTCTCTTCTTTCTTCTTCAGGTCTTTCCTCCTCTGCTTCTTTTTCAGCTTCTCTTTCTTCTTCTTCCTTCTCCTCTGCTTCTTTTGTCATTTGTTCCGATTCTTTCTGAGGAACGGGACGACTTAAATTCTTCAAAGCCAATGCAGAGATGGTGATGTCTTCCTCATCATCTTCATCCTCAACGAGGAGAGCTCTTCTTCTCTTGGATGGAGCAACCATGGGCTCCTTCCCTTTTCTTTTAGCTGCAGAAGAGATTTGATGAGATTTGGCAGGAGTCTTCTCCTTGAATTTCTCCAACTCCTTGCTCAGTTCCTTCAGACGCATTTTGGTCACCATTTTTAGTCCTACCACCATATGATCGCATGGTCGAACACAAAAGATTTGTGGAGGCTGAATATTCAGATGTCTGAATAACTTCGTAACAAGGCTTGGGTAAGGGAGTTGACCTCTGTCCTTCATCATTGCTCTATACATGTGAAACATAACAGTGTGAGGGAGAGAAAACCTTTTTCCAAAGAGAATGGCATACATCAGCTTGGCCTCTGAACTTGAAACATCAGTCTTGGAAGTTGATTTCGGTCGGAGGCAATTAATCACAATCTTGTGAAGCAAGATGTTGAATGCACCCATCCTTAAGTAGGTGATCTTTTCATCTGTACTCCTATCCTTCACCAATTCAAGTGTGGCCCGAGCAATGGAAACTTTGATTGGTTGATATCTTCCTCTTTCAACTTCTAACACATTTGCCAGCATATTCATATCCACAACATAGTCTTGGTCTTTAACGCTGAAGGAGAATCTATTCGCATCCAAAAAGCTAAGATTGAATAGAAATATGCAGTTAATTCAGCATAAGCCTCTGTAGTGTCAGAGCAGAACTTTTCAAGTTGAAGATAATTGAACTTTTCCCTCAAGTTCATATTCACAGCATCCAGAAAATCAAAATCCACACTCCTAGGGTTTATTACCCCACGTTTCAGCAATTTCGAGTACAGATCCTTTTGCTCCTTTGATCTGAACAAATCTCCCATTTTTCCTTGATTTTCAACAGCAACACCCATTTTCGGTTGAAATTGACTGTATAATTTATCATCATCATTCCCATCTACAGGATTCGGCCCCCAGTCATGAGGATCACTTGGGATATTTGCAAGGGTTTCCTCAGCCACCCCTTTTCGAGCAATTCCCAAACTTTCCATTTTTCGCAGAAAGATATATTCGTTCCCATGTCCTTTGTCTTTAAGAAAATCATCAATGTAGTTCAAAGGAGTACGAATTCCTTTTAAGGCACGATATAACTAGTAAATGTAAGCGGGCTTTTGAACTCTTACAGGGTCTGCATCCTCGATGATTTCTTCCTGTTGTTGATTATCAACGCCTTGAGGACTAGATGGAGGAGAATGACGCTGCTGAGAATGTTGTGGGCTCGCTTGCTGTTCTGGAGTCACTTCTTCTTCAGTAAGATCGAAGTGCGTAGGCCCCTCACTCATTCGCCGTGGTCCCCTGCTTACGATTCTCGAAGACTTTCTTGAAGATGACATCTTTCTCAGTTTTTGGAAGATTCCTTGCTTGACTTTCCCAGGAAAGATGACAACTTTTTGAAGATTAAACAAAGAAGACAAACGGGAATGGAGGATCGATGCTTTCTAGGGTTTTTGAGAGTAACGTGAAGAGGAATCGACAGTGCACGATCGGTTAAAAAGAGGGATATACGAACTGTCACAAAGGATATAAAAGAAATGCATTTTCAAAATAACTGTCTTTTTCCGCAAAAAAAGCCATTTAAAAAATAACTTCCTTTTTGAAAATGAAACGATGCAATATTTACGTCAATTAAATATAGCAACAATTTAAACACAGTCTGACGATCGTACCTTTTCAAGATGAGATTCAAGAGAGAAAGACTTACAGTCTGACGATCGTACCAAGACTATCTTTCAGATAAAGTCTTGTAAGTCTGAGTCTAAAAGTCTTTAGACTTTGATATCCTCAAACCTCAAAATGTTGAGTCTGGAACGTATAGACTCAATTGATTTTTCTCCAAAGGCTTTGTGAATATATCCGCCAGTTGATTCTTTGAGTCAACAAATTGAATTGAAACATCTCCATTTTGAACATGGTCTCTAATAAAGTGATGTCGAATCTCTATATGCTTTGCTCTTGAATGGAGAATTGGATTTTTGGTGAGGTTGATAGCGCTGGTGTTGTCGCAATTAATCTCCATGCATGAGTCTTCAATTTCAAAGTCTCTTAGCTGTTGTTTTATCCATAGAATTTGCGAACAGCAGCTTCCAAGGGCTACATACTCTGCTTCTGTTGTTGAAAGAGACACAGTGCTTTCTTTCCTTGAAAACCAAGACACTGTCCTGCTTCCAAGCAACTGGCAAGTTCCCGAAGTGCTCTTTCTATCAACTCTGCAACCGACCAGATCTGCGTCTGAATATCCCAGAAGATTAAAGTCTCCCTTCTTAGGATACCAAAGACCGATGCTTGATGATGAAGCAACGTATTTAATGATGCGTTTCGCAGCACTGAGATGGGATTCTCTAGGATCTGATTGAAACCTAGCACATATGCAAACACTCAACAAAATGTCAGGTCTAGAAGCGGTAAGATAAAGAAGTGAACCAATGATGCTCCTGTACAGCTTTTGATCAACTTTCTTTCCTTCTTCATCTTTGTCTATCTTCAAAGAACTTGACATTGGTATGTCGGTCTTTTTGCACTTTTCTAGTCCAAACCTTTTGACAAGATCATTAACATATTTTTCTTGATAAATAAAAGTTCATTCCTTCAATTGTTTTACTTGAAGACCAAGAAAGAATGTTAACTCTCCCATCATACTCATTTCAAACTCATCCTGCATAGACTTAGAAAATTTCTTGCACAGATTTTCATTAGAGGATCCAAAAATAATGTCATCCACATATATTTGAACAAGTAGGAAACTTTTGTTTTCCTTTTTGATAAATAAAGTCGTATCTACTTTACCTTTGACAAAACCATTTTGTATTAAGAACTTACTCAATCTGTCGTACCAAGCTCGAGGTGCTTGCTTTAAACCATACAAAGCCTTTTTCAGTCTGAAGACTGAGTCTGGCTTCTTTGGGTCTTCAAACCCTGGTGGTTGTTCCACATAAACTTCCTCATGGATAAATCCATTTAGGAAAGCGCTTTTCACGTCCATTTGGAATAACCTGAAATTCTTATAACAAGCAAACGCAAGTAATAATCGAATAGCTTCTAACCTTGCTACTGGTGCGTAAGTCTCATCATAGTCTATTCCTTCTTCTTGCGTATATCCCTTGGCCACGAGTCTTGCTTTGTTTCGTACGACTTTTCCTTTTTCATTCATCTTGTTTCTGAACACCCATTTAGCTCCAATAACAGTTTTACCTTTTGGTTTGGATGTTAATTCCCAGACATCATTAATGTTGAACTGTCTGAGCTCTTCTTGCATAGCTTCAATCCAGCTTTCATCATATAAAGCTTATTGTATGCTCTTTGGTTCAATTTCAGAAATGAGAGCCACAGCACTAGACTCTTCTCGCCTTTTGGATCTGGTGCAAATTCCTTCATTAATTTCGCTGATTATAAGATCTTTGGGATGACTGGACTTATGCTTCTAGTTACTTGTTGACTATTCTGGTTGATGATCTCTCTCTTTGTTTGGATCTTCACGAACATCCTGATGCTGGTTTTCCAGAGTCTGAGATGCTTCTTGAGTTGTAAGCTTTGGAAGGTCTGGAGTAGGTTCAGACTCTTCTTGATGAGTCTGACTTGATTCATCTTGCGTTGAGTCTTGAAATTTGACATTCATTGACTCCTCTACAGACTGGCTCTTCTTGTTATAGACTCTGAAGGCTTTGCTTGATGTAGAATATCCAAGGAAGATACCTTCATCTGATCTTTCTTCAAACTTACCAACTCGATCTTTTGCATTTTTCAATATAAAACATTTGCAACTGAATACATGAAAGTATGAAACAATAGGCTTCTTATCTTTGAATAACTCATAAGGGGTTTTCTCTAGAATAGGTCTTAAGAAGATTCTATTGATGATATAGCATGCTGTTGAAATAGCTTCAGCCCAAAATCGTGAAGAAATCTTACTTTCAATTAAAAGAGTTCTAGCCATTTCTTGAAGAGATCTGTTCTTTCTTTCCACAACTCCATTTTGTTGAGGAGTATATGGAGAGGAGAACACATGATTAAAGCCAGATTCATCACAAAATTTTGTAAAATCTTGATTTTCAAATTCACCTCCATGATCTGTTCTTATACTTGAGATAACACATCTTTTTTTCATTTTGAACCTTTTTAGCAAACTTTTCAAAATACGAGAAGGTTTCGGACTTACTTGCAAGGAAATATACCCAAGTAAAACGGGAGTAATCATCCACAATTACTAGGCAATATTTCTTACCTCCAATACTCTGTGTTCTGGTTGGTCCGAAGAGATCCATATGCAGCAACTGTAGTACATGATTAGTAGAGACATGATTTATTGGTTTAAATGAATTTCTTAGCTGCTTTCCCAGAATACATGGAGTGCATGAATCAGTCTTTTGATAAGGTAATTTGGGTAGTCCTCGAACAAGCTGTTTTGATGAGATTTTGGCTAATTGCTTCATGTTGACATGACCAAGCTTTTTGTGCCATAAGCTTGCTTCGTCTTGAATTGAGATAAAACATTGCGATTCATTTGGTTTCACATCCAGAAGATAGATGTTTCCATGTCTTCGACCCATGAAAGACTGAGTAGAGTCTTTACTGATTCCAGAACATATTCCTTCTTGAAAGAAGATCTTGAAACCAGTATCACACAATTGACTAATGCTGAGAAGATTGTAATTGAGTCCTTCCACTAAGGAAACATTACTTATTGTGAGATTTCCAATTTTCACAGTTCCAAATCCCACAATACTTCCTTTGTTGTTTCCTCCAAATGAAACTTTTCCACCATTTACTTGAGCAAGCTTTATAAAACAATTTGAGTCTCCTGTCATGTGTCTTGAGCATCCACTGTCAAGATACCACTTTACCTTTTTCTTGACGGTGACCTGCATTTAAAATAAAGTCTCAAGCTTTCTCTGGTACCCAAACTTTCTTGGGTCCTTTGGTGTTAGTAACATAAGCAGTATTAGCCCATATTTTCTTAACTGGTTTCCAAACCATAGGACACTCTTTTTCAAAGTGATCCGGACTGTAGCACTTTGAACATCTGAGAGCATTTCTACCTACAGATTTTACAAAAACTTCCTTGAAATGATTTTTGTAAGCCTCTCTCGAGAGTCTTTTCTTAATTCTTTCTTTTACTTTAGGAAAATCAATCAAGGGAATTGTTTCTGCTGTCATACCTAGACTGGACTTATTGAAGTAAGGTCTTTGAGCTGAAAGAATTTTTTCAAGTTTTTCAGACCCTATTGAAAATTTCTTTGAAATAGTTGATAAGTCTGTTTTTAAAAAAGCATTTTCTTTTAAAATATTATCTTCATTTTCTTTAAGAGTAGAAACAGTCAAGTCTAGACTTTTAACTCTTTCTACTAAAACATTTTCCTTTTGTTTTAGAGCTGAGTTTTCCTTTTTCAGTTCGGAAATTCTTTTGAGAGAAGTCTTAAGACTAAAACACAGTTTATCAATGTATTTAGAAACTTTGACAGGAATTTTAAAATTACTTGCCTCAAATTCACTGTCTGAGTCTGATCCAGAGTCTGAGTCTGATTGTGCCATCAGACATAGATTGTCATATTCATTATCACTTTCTTCACACTCTGTATCACTCCAGGTTTCGGCTTTGAGAGCTTTTCGAAATTTTTCAGCTTTTCCTCTCTTCTTCTTCAGAAGAGGACAGTTGAGTCTGATGTGTCCCTTTTTCTTACATTCAAAGCAGACTACATCTTTGTTTGGTTCCTCATCATCAACAGACTTGGTCTACTATCTTTGAAAGCTTTGTTTCTTTGAGTTGAACCTTCTTCCTTTTCTATTAAGTTTTCTGAATCTTCTTATCATGAGAGCAAGCTCCTCATCGTCCATATCATCTTCAGAATTTGTATCATCAGAATCATCATTTGATTTTAATGCAATGGATTTCTTACCTTTTGGATCTTCATCTTCATTGATCCGTTCCACTTCATAAGACTGAAGAGTTCCAATCAGCTCGTCGACAGATAGTGGCATAATTCTTTGCGTCTCTCTTATTGAAGTCTTTATGTGATTCCAATCCTTGGAGAGTCCACGCAGTAGCTTGTTTACCTTCATGGGATCAGAAATTGGTTGACCTTGATTTTCAAGACCATTCACAATATCTGTAAAACGACTAAACATGTCAGTTATAGATTCTCCTGGTTTCATTCTGAAGGCTTCGTATTGACCGAGAAGAATGTTGATTCTTGTTTCCTTCACTCGATCTGTTCCTTCATAGGTGATATGCAATCTGTCCCAAACTTCTTTTGCTGTAACACAAGAAGATATTCTATTATATTCAGTTGGTGACAAAGCACAATATAAGGAGTAAATTGCTTTTGCATCGAGTGCTTGTCTCTTGATTATCTCTTCCTGAGTCATTCCGCTGGTCTCATCAGTTTCTTTCCCTCTTTCAGAGACTGATGCAGTGGTAGGAGTAATTCATTTTTCTACAACGTCCCATTCCAGAGGATCCTTTGATCGTAGGAAAGCTTTCATCTTGTTCTTCCAGATGTTGTAATCATTTCCATCAAAGTAGGGTGGTCTGGTATTGCTTTGCCCTTCCATCAGCCCTGGTGCTAGCATACTAGCCATGGATCTTTTACTACGAAGTAAAACACTTCAAATAAAGTAAGTACACAGGCTCTGATACCAATTGATATTGCTAGTATGAGTACCTAGAGGGGGGTGAATAGGTTTATAAAAGATTTTTCTTCAACAATATCACAATACTAGACAGTTGATGGATGTGTGACAAACGATAATCAAAGTAAGACTGAGAGAAGAGAAAATTGAACACGCGGTTTATAGTGGTTCGGCTTATATCAAGCCGACGTCCACTCTTCTTCACTGACAGCCTATTGGCTGGATTCCACTATGAACAAAAGAGAAGTTACAGCACAGCTTTGCCTTGATTCCACAGTGTAGATGTTCTACCACACCTCCTCAAGATTTCTCACAATTATAGACTCTCTTTTGTATACAAGTATTCGCTCAAAGGAATTGTCTAAACAAAAAGGAGCTTCAGACTTTGGAATTCATCTATTGCGCACACCTTGAACAACTAAGACCGTCTTCCTTATATACTCCTTTATGCCATCATACCCGTTGGCACTTACAAAAGGAATTCCTCCAATCTACCCGTTGGACGGAATCAATTAGGAAGATTGTTCAAGTTATTAAAGGAACGTGTTGATAGCCCATCAATCATGTTCGCCCATACAATCAGGATCTCGGTTTCCATAAGCAGAACCTTCCAATAATATTTAGGCAATCACCGGATCTTCAATTTATCGAGTCAATCTTCGATCAATCAAAGGACTCCGTTATGTCTTCTCTAGCCACGAGATCTTCTCCAGTTGATAAGGTCAAATCCTTAACGAAACATCCAGTTCTGGATAACCTTTCTTCAACGGATTAGAGACTGTCAATGAGGATAGACTTTGAGTTTTGAGTCTGGCTGTCCGGAGGTCTTCAGACTTTAAATAGCAGAGTCTGCAAGCCTTCAGACTAGACTGATAGAAACGTTTTGTCAACTTCAAAACACTTCAAGAAGATTTCTCCAACAGTATTATCCCTACATCCTGCTAGAGAAAGAAGGAGAAAGGAATTCAAGTTTGAAGCCTACTAGATGGAGGAGGAAGAGTGTGGGGAGATTATAAAAAGTTGTTGGGGAGATGATAGGCACCAGCAGACCACTTTGGCTCAGAAATTATAGAAGGTGGCCAAGGAATTGACAAGATGGAGCAAAACTAAGTTCTCTAATGCAACTGTCCAAATTAGAGATCTCAAAACACAACTTACTGCTCTTACAAATGGGGATTCAGATTGTCCAAACCAAATGGCATGTCGAGAGATAAAAGGAAAAATTGAGAGGCTTTGGCGTAGGGAGGAAATGTATTGGGGCATGAGATCACGTATCAACTAGATGCGGTGGGGAGATAGGAATTCAAAATACTTCCACGCTACTACACTTCAGAGAAGATAGAGAAATAGAATCTCTATGCTGCGCATCAATGATGACACTTGGTGCCGAGACCACCACATACTGAAACACCACATAATGGACTTCTACCACTCACTATATGCATCCGAGGGTCAAAGAAACTTTCAACCTATTCTGGATATGTGCCCAACAGTTGTAAACATGCAAATGAACGAGTATCTCATGGCCCCTATATCGATGGAAGAGGTTAAAGAGGCAGTGTTTCAGCTTGGCGCATAGAAAGCTCCTGGCCCAGATGGGATGAATGGCCAATTTTACCAACATTACTAGGAGGATATCAAAATGGATGTGCTGCATATGGTCATAACATTGTGGAATCAGGTGAATTCGACCCTCAACTCAACAAAACCCACATAACCCTTATTCCCAAAGTTAAAACACCAAAAAGTATTTCCCAATTCAGGCCAATCAGTCTATGCAACTTCGGTTACAAAATTATCTCCAAAGTCCTAGCAAACAGATTGAAACCATGGCTTCAAGAGATAATAGCACACGAACAAAGTGCTTTTGTAAAGGGAAGACAAATCCAGGATAACATCTTTATAGTTCAAGAGGTGTTGCATCAGCTGAGAATCAGAGAGAGAAAAAAGAAATTCCGGGCAGTCCTTAAACTGGATATGAAAAATGCCTATGATCGGGTCGAGTGGGATTTCTTAAAAAGGTGTATGTTGAAGATGGGTTTTAGTGCGAAATGGGTGGAGTTAATCATGACATGCGTTTCCACGGTGTCTTTTAGCATAAAATTTAATGGTGATCAAACTGAGTATTTCAAGCCCTCAAGGGGATTAAGACAAGGAGACCCATTGTCACCCTACCTCTTCATATTGATGGCTAATGTTTTATCCTGGATGATGAACAAAGCAATAGAAGATGGAAGCCTAAAAGGAATAAAACTCAATAGGTATTGCCCCACATTGTCTCATCTCTTATTTGCTGATGATGCCATTATCTTTATGGATGGAACAGTTGGTGAGTGCCAAAATCTGGCCAATATCCTTAATCAATATTGCTATGCCACTGGTCAAGCAATTAATCTCAACAAGTCAGGAGTGTTTTTTAGTAAGGGTTGTCCATCGACCTTGAAGAGGAATATGGCCTATGAGTTACGTGTGCCGATTATGGACAAAACAGGAAAATACTTGGGAGTTCCATCTGATTGGGGACAAACAAGAAAAGAGATGTTCTAATGGATCCTTGCTAGGGTGAATATGAAGCTGGAAGGTTGGAAAGAAAAACTCTTATCTAAAGCTGGTAAGGAAACATTGATCAAAGCCATAGTACAAGCCATCCCTTAATATGCCATGTCCATCTTCAAGATCCCGATCTCCATATGCAAAGCCATCGAACAACGGATAGCAGCTTTTTGGTGGAAACAGAATGAGTCTAGAAGAGGAATGCACTGGAAAAAATGGGAAATTTTGAAATGCAGAAAAGATGAAGGGGGCCTTGGTTTCAAAGACCTAATTAATTTTAACAAGGCAATGTTAGCCAAACAAGCATGGAGATTAGCACAGTCACCCTCAGCTCTATGGAGCAACATCCTAAGAGGATTATACTATCCAAACAGTGACCTATGGAAGGCAAAAACAGGACAAAGACCATCATGGGGTTGGCGCAGCATACTTATTGGCCAAGATTCCATCGAACCGGAGGTGAAGTGGATAGTGGGTGATGGACAAAGTATTCACATTTGGAGAGATAGATGGCTTCCAAGGGGAGTAATCGGAGGCCCAGTGAATAGAAACGATCCAGAGAAAGTCGCTGAACTAATCAACAGTGAAAGCAGGTTATGGGAGCAAACTAAAATCCAAGCGCTCTTCGATGCACAGGTAGCTCAGGAAATTTTATCTACTCCAATCAGCATCCAGCCACAGCAAGATAAACTCATCTGGACGGGAAACCAATCAGGTACGTACTCAGTAAAAAGCGGCTATAACAGAGTATGTGCAAAAGCTAATGACCCCGACCTAAACAAAGCCACTACTTCCTACCAGCCACCCCGATCCTTATGGAATCGATTATGGGGCACTCCACTTCCCCCTAAAATCAAATTCTTTCTGTGGAGCATATGCCAAAATGCACTCCCGACAAAAGAAAACCTCTACAAAAGGCGAATCTTACCTAATCCCCTATGCCCGCTCTGCCTCAAATATCCAGAAACAACATAACACCTATTCTTCCTATGCAAAAAAACGAGGCACATTTGGAGTGACCCATGCCTTAACCTGCACATAACCACCAGATCAGTAACTCGTATAGATAAGTGGTTTGCTGATTTCTTCAAAGCAAAAACAGAGCTACCTTCAGCAGCTATGGTGGCCCACTCGATGTGGCTGATATGGAAGCTCCGCAATGACAACATCTTCAGATCTCGGCCCCCCCAAAACTAAATCACTAGTAGATCTCGCCAACATCCAGTCTATGGCCTTCTCCAGATGGATCCCGGGTAAAAAAACGCAGAAAACCAGCAGAACCGACTTGCCTGAGGTCTGGAAAGCACCGGATAAGTGCAGACTGAAGCTTAACGTGGACTGCTCTTGGAAGAAAGAAGACGAGACAAGTTCGGTAGCTGGTCTCGTGCATGACTCGAACGGCTTGATGATTGATGGCTTTGCAGCTGAAATCATAGCAGAATCGGCTCTACACGCCGAAACCCTAGCAATTCTTCACGGCACATGTTTTCTGCACAACAGAACATGAAGTACAGGGGAAGCAATTCAGTTCGAAGGAAGAGGATGGGAAGTACAATCAGATAACTACACGCTCGTGGAAGCCATCATGGGCCGGATGGATGACCCATGGGCCGTTAGTGGCCTTCTACCAGAAATTCGAACGCTCCTTCGGACATCACCTTCAACGACTCTCTCCTATTGCTCAAGAAAAGCAAACTCAGCCGCTGATTGGCTTGCCAAAATGCACCGCCTCAAAGCTCTGGCAACCAATTGGATTCACAAGCCACCGTCTTCCCTCTTAGATATCTTATGTTTTGATGCTAATCTATCATCTACGTGTAACCCGTATGTTTAATATATGAATGTCATATTTCCGTCCAAAAAAAAAAAAAAATTGTGTGTAGACTGAAAAGTCTTATTTATAGTCTTAAGCAAGTTTCTAGACAATATTATTAAAGTTTCATAGTGTTGTTATTTTGTTCAATTGGGAACAAAGTAAATCAATTTACTGCAAGGTCAGTGGGAGGAAATTTTTTTTTTCTCATATTTTATGTACATAATATTTTGCGCACAAGTTGTGACCTTGAGACATCTTATATCCTTTGTACTGAGGTCTGTAAGGATTTTTTTTCCATATTATATTAGATTTTCTCGGAGGACATTTGCTGATTGTATATTGGAAATATTCAATATACATTATTGCAAGTCAGGAATTGCTCATGTTGTTAAAGGTGATGGACTGAATCTATCACATTGTCCTTATTTAGATATTGAGAAAATCTAATTAAATGGTGTACCTTGTGTTAGTGCACTTAAAAGTATAATATATGCTTTGATTTTGCACTAGATTAAATATCGCATTTGCGATGGAACTTTTAGGCAGATATAAGTTAAATCCAGGACATGATCACTGGGTTGCTGTCAAGAAGGTTTTATGATACTTAAAGAAGACAAGAGATTATATGCTAATTTACATATATGTTCAATTCTTGCAGTTAGTAGGGTATTTAGATGTAAACTTTGCTGGCTATTCTGATGACATACAATCGATAACAAGAAACAAATTTATGTTAGTAAGAAGTGCAGTAAATAAAGTTTTATGTTATTTTCTACTATGTATGCAGTTTTAGTAACATTCTTTTAGGTTGTTACTTGGGCTATTAGGCTCCAAAACCTCATGAAGAAGTTAATCGTTTTAACTTTATGGATAGACCCATACGGTTGTATTGAGATAACAAATTTGTAGTATTATTTATTTACTACAAAGGTCTCAATGGGTCTAAATATATGGTGGTCAAAATTTTTTTACCATAAAGAAACAGTACAGAAAGATGACTTATAATATAATATATTTTCACAGATGATGTGGTTGCAAATCCACTAACTAAAGGCCTACGCCCATGTGTATTTAAGTGACATGTCATTATTATGGGCCTAGGAGTATCTTCGGATACTGTTGTTTAGTGGGAGCTATTTTGGCTTTACTTTGATAAAGTTCACATCTGTGGTTCGTTACATTTAGTAACGGTTTGATATGTATCAATTTTTGCATTCAATCAAATATTTTTTGAATGTATTATTATTATGTTGAATACATATTGATAAAGTCTCAAGGGATTATATAAACCTTGAGTGAAGGCTAGGGGCATCCGGGCATCCGGTTATAAGCCTTGTGCATATGTCTTGTGATACATAAAGAAATGTTAACCATAAGGACAAGACATATGTGGGTTCATTAGAACCATAAAGCATTCTCTAGTGGCACAAGTTTTTGTGACACCTAAGGTAAGAGAATGGTGACTGAAAAATGGGATCTCTCTATGAGAGATGTTATCCATTTGACACACTACCATATTGAATCCATATCAATAAAGTTGAGAACATTTGTGATCATGGAAGGCTATGTGTGTATACATACCATTACCGCCATGATTCGGTGTTTAAGACTTTATGGGATAGGATTGACTATTAAGAATTATCTCTGGACCAAATGTGCGCACATAAGGTACGGTTTCAATTAATCTAGTCCAAGTGGGAGAATGTAAGAGTTTTTCCTTATGTGGACTAAATTAATTAATATTGTAATTTACTGTTTTTACGGTTACCGTAAAACAGGGTTGGTCTAAGGTGAGATAAAAGGTTTCTTAATTAGTCTAATATGGGCTGGTTAGTGTAGGCCGAGTTGAGCCTAGCCCGTAATGAGAGGGACTGGCTGGAAACTCTATAAATAGTGCTCAAGTCTCTCTCTAACCCTAATTCTCACATGTATCATCACCTAAGGGGCGTTTACCTAACGCTAAATGTGAGGGGGGGCCGCCTCATTGAGCCAGTGATACGGAGGGCAATAGAGGAGAAGGACTTGCGCGTGGAACATTGTGTTTCCGCTTCGCTTCAAGAACAATGGATCCCAAAACAGGTGCGTTAATCTTTATACTCAATTATGTATGTTCTTGTTCTAGTTATGGAGATCTTGGGATTGCGCAATTTGCGTCCAACAACATAATGCACTTGGAGTTCATTACATATAAGCATCAAAGTTAAGATTATGTTTGTTTTGCGAAAAATGTAATGTTTATAAAAAATGTTTTTTAGAAAGTCATTTTCCAGAAAAATGTAATCATTTTCCGATATTCAACTAAAACCTAAAAATGAAGTAGGAAATATATTTTATTGTTTGATAAGGAAAATCTTTTTATGCACTTTTTTTTTCAATATTTTTTATTTTTTTTATTTTTTTTAAAATATATTTTTAATTATTTATATTTTAAAAAATAGATTTTTAATTATTTTTTATGTTTTAAAATTGATTTTTTATTTTTCTTTTCTTTCTTTTTGTTTTCTTCTTCTTTGGCCGGTGTCTTGCCGTTGGCTCATTGATTTGGCGAGTGGCCAGCCTCTAGCCTCGCCACTAATTTGGTGAGCAGCAATCAGTGAGCTCGATTTCGAGCAACAATCGGTGAGTGCAAGGGTGAGACAAGCGAGGCCTAAGGCCGACGGTCGGTGGCAGCAAGCCTTGAGCTCGCCTGAGCTCCATCAAGATGATGAGTGAGCCAGATCTAGGTGAGCTCGAGTTTGCGGCTCACCAGATCCAAGCAAGCCCGACCTTCGTCGAGGTCGACGAGCTCGCAGTTTGCCAAATTCAAGCAAGCTCGACCTTCGCCAGACCAAGTGAGCTCAAACTCCGCCAAACTAGGCGAGCTCAAGCCTCGCCCTTGCCGGATTTAGCCTCAGGCGAGAAGCTCGCCGACTTGTGGCGAGGCTCGAGTTGGCCTATGTCCGGCAACCGGCCAAGGCCAACGAAGAAGAAGAAAAGGGAAGGAAAAAAAAAATTATATTTTTGAAAAAAGAAAAAAAGAAAAAGAAAACATAAAAATAAAATAAAAATGTATTTGATGAAAGAAAGTGAGGTGGAAGAAGTTATGGAAAATGTTTTCCACTTTTGCAAAGTGGAAAAAAAATTTCTTAATTTTAAGGTGTTTTTTCCAATAAAGGAAAACATTTTCCTTATCTAGTTCATTTTTAGTGAAACGAACGCCGAAAAATCCGTAAAACATTTTTCCGGAAATTATTTTTCGTGAAACAAATGGAGCCTATATAATTTGTCTTCCTTTTCTATTAATGTTTTAGTGGATGGATATCATTACATCTTGCCGCACATAATGATCTCACTAGTAAATATACATGCGGATGCTGCGGGACAAAAAATAACCAAAAGAACCGGATAGACAAATGACAATTGATGTTTTATCGCAATATTAACTCTTTTTGGCAATTTTGACATTTTATAAGTAGTAAGCAGCGTTGGCTAATTATCATTTATTTCAGCAAACAAAAGGCGACAGTAAAATATTTGATGTCTTGTAAAGTTTTCATTATATCATGATTGATGACTGATTCAAAGATATCAGCTCTGTAACATTTGATGACAACTTCGAAGTGGTAACCTCTTCTTCTAAGGTACACTGATTTAAAAATACTCTTAAATTTGATTTCAAGCAAATATTTAAGGACTAATTTGAATAAATTAAAAGTGAAAAAGGAAATTTAAGCCTCACAAAGGGACACCTAAATGGATCAATGAGGAAAAATAAAATAACATCCGATAATAATGTCAAGATAGTATAGGAACATGTGACAATTTGATTGTACTTGAATTTTATTAGAAAAATGATTGATCGAGATAAATTTAAGTCGAAAAATAAACTATAAGCTAATAAATGGACACAACAGATGGATTGAAAAGAAAGAAATAAAATAAATAAAAGAGAAAAATTTTCTATAAAAATCAATGAGAATTAAAAGTATGCAAAAGATAAGAAATACAATAATTTAAGAAAAAAGGAGAGAAATTTTTTTATTAAAAAAAAAAAAAAACCAATTTGGTGTGGTGCCAGATTCGATTTCTAGCGCCCCCTTCCCCGTAAATTGGGTGCTTTATCACCGTGTCATGCAGTGATTAACTTATAATATGCGACGTATAACTAGTTTGTGCGTAGAAAAGTTAACATTGTGCAACCAATTGTTGACTGACACGTGGGGAATCCGGGTAGTTGAATACACGGCCTCGTGAAAATTTGTAATTATGCAACTTCAACTTCAACTTTTATGTTCGACGCTCGCTGGAAATTATTCAGAAAAGAAATTATGCCATGCTCTATAATCGCGATTATATGATGACTAGGGTCAAAAAAATAAAATATAAGAAAGCTTTTTTAAGTTGTTGGAAAACGATAAGGTATTTAGGGACTGTTGTGCTATATTAGAATTTTTTAATTTGAAATATATTAGAGCTTCTCACACACAATAATTCCAAAAGTGACTTAATCATTGATGATTGTTTGGGATGGGTCGATTGCGAATAAATGTTGGAGCCATAGCATCAAGAGCGCGTGATTTTTTTGATAATAATATTATCTATATGTCTTTAACTTTTTTCCTGGACTTGAGATATTCTCACCCATTATACGTGGTTAGAATAAAACAAATTAAAATAATATACTTGCACATATGAAGCGATCTCACAGAGACAGAGAGAATGCACCTAACAAGCTCCTTATTCTTGTCTGGACCACACTAAAATCCTATCTATCCAAACCAATAAATATTGTGAGTACCTAACCATCATGAAAGTGAAATTATAAAGCCAAATACCAATAAAAGAAAAGAAATTACAAAGCTAAATCATCATATGTCAGAAGTGAAAAAAATAATAAAGCATATAAGTGTCACGGACCAATCGATCAACTCTTGATCTCTTGGACATGCATTCTTTCAGGCCGTGACATAGGCGTCCGTCTAAAAAGATTGCCACATTGATGATCCATACAAGAACCAAATATTGTTTTACAAGTTTTACTTTTCGTCCCTATACTTTTATCTTTATTTTGTTTTCCAATCAAGTTTTCACACTTTTAATTTGTCTAAAGAGATCCTTCTACTTTTTTCACAAATTTTTTAATCAAATCCCTCTAACACTAATTGTGGTTGAATCTAGTTGACATGACCATCAAGTGATATTATAGTAATTATGATGCGATTAAAAACTTTACAATGTAGACATCCACATGAGCGTCGACAATGGGTAATGCGGCATACTTCAATGCTGTCTATATTGGCTATATTTTTTTACACACACATCCATGTGTGTATTCATATATTTTTTCACATCATACTTTGGGGTTATTTGATGCCACATCTCCCGAATTTGTTTGATTTTGTGTTGGATAGACTTGTTATGAAAATTTGTCAAAATAGAACAACTTGATTGGACATACTAAATTTACATAAATTTGATTAGAGAAAGCATGGAGAATGTAGACGATAGATAAGATTTTTCGTCCCTTTTATGTGAGGTTTAGAACTGTTAATGCATATTATTGCCATATATTTCTTTTTGAGGTTTTGAAATACATACATACATATATATATATATATATTTTAATTACAGATAGGTTCAACTTTTAATTCCCTCCAATGAGAAAAAACTCTCAACTATACGAGATATGTTAGAAATTACACAGAAAAATCGTTAATGATGTGGGTAAATACTTCAAATGATAGAGTGATGCTTATTTCATAGGTAATACTTGCGAGTTGAGTGACATTTCTTTTATAACTGAGAATGTTACCCACTTCATTGAGATTTCTTGACCTAAATATTTTTCTTTAGATATTTAGGTTGCATATGGAAAAAACTACTAGCTAGGCAAAGAAGTTACTAAACTATTGAGGGGGTGACGGTACTTTTTGTTGATGAAAGTGTCTAGGAGGGCTGACCACCAGGCTGTATCGGCTTTTTTTTTTTTAACTCTAAAAATAAATTTAAAAAAAAAAAAAGTATAAGAGTTAAATTTAAAAATTGCGATATTGAAAAAATTGCATGAAATTGAAATGCAATATTTGTTTATGCAATGTCAAGAACAATACATTAAACATTTAAAATATGCGGCAATAGTATACTATAAAATTATTTAAAATTTGATATTAGGAATAATACGAACAGAGTCCTATGCCCGCCCAGCTTTCTCTCCATAACCAAGACAGTGGACACAACCAAAAAGACAGGTTGGATGTCTTGTAATACTCACGGCCAACCCTGCCGGCTTGAAGAAGGAATCACCGTGGGAAGTGGCCAAAGGGTCAAAAGCACCTCACTTAAAAGTACTTCTTACTTTAACTCCCCAAAAAGAAAGTACTTCTTAAGGTAATCGTCGTCTTTGTAGAATTTGGATGCCACCTTGTATAACTCAATGAGGAGTCTCGGGAATCTTTGAGCGAACTGAGCATCCAAATCATCAGGCAATTGGAAATTCTGCCAGAATCATCAAAGCAACAACAGATATATCAGCCTTGTATGCATGCGGTGCAGATATTTCAAGAGAGAGAGAGAGCGAGAGAGTACCTCCTGGTGGTGGCTAATATCATTTCGCATGCCTCTCAATACGCCTTTGACACTTCTACTGTCATAGGTCCCTTTGAAAATCGATTTCGCAGTATCCTCCACTGCTTCCGGAAATTCTTTTTTACCTTCATCTTCCAATACTTTTATTCTATCGCTGATGGCACGAATAAAGTTTAGTCTCATATCTGAACTCCAGAAAAATGGATGGTGAAGCACCACCGATGCCTTTGGCCTGCTAGTCATTAAAAGTAATTTACTATTGATCCAACATGCTTAAATAAATCAATTGCACGAACAATAATAAGATGGACTCAGTTCTCGAGTTTGAAAGCATCACAAGTTTGGCATTCGTGCGATCTCTAAAACAATTAAGATTGCATTAGCTCAATCAAAGAGTAACCAAAATATCTGACAACTTGCACTTCACAATTCATGAGTTTGGAATGAAGGCAGTTGTTGGACTCCAACAAGAACCTCAGAATTATTTACTTTAAGTACTTTAAATTAGCAATCTAATCATCCAGTCCCTAGGATTCTTATTTTGTAGTGAGCATCATATGCTAAACCCTCGGAATCTTCATAGAAAATCCTCTTAAGTGCATGTATAGCAAATCTAATACTGCGCTAGGAATGATTGGAATTTATTTGTTCGTGGGTGGGTAACAAACTTATAACCCTAATAACTAGGCTTCCGACAATGATCATCTTTCATTGGAATATCACAATTGTCAAATGCATTTAGGCTATCACGTAGTCAACCTTTTCTTCGGCTTCTATTGTCAATTTCCAAAAGAAATAAGTGGGATCTACACATTTTTTGCTCATATCTAAGCCATGGTCGACGAGTTTCAGGGCACCTTTTATGCTCATGAGATTAAGTGATGCAGGAAAGTGGAAATCGGTCAACTAACAAAGGTTGTAAAATCTATAAAATGGCAGAATGAAAATGGCAGTAATGCAAATTAACAATGACGATACACTCACCTTGATTTGGGATCTTGGCTTAGTAAATGCGAAAATAGATCATAAGCTTCTGGCTTATTTTTCACGAAGGACAGTTTCGGATTGCTGGAAGCAATGTTTTCATTAAATGGATGTCTTCCACGAGTGACACAAAAGAACAAAACACAACCTAAACTAAACAAATCCATTGCCTGCGTTGGGCACCCCCCATCACGAAATAGTTCAGGTGCTTGCCACCCTTTGGTTCCACAACCTACAAGATAGACATCGAAGATCAATAAAAGAGCCCTCATCACTTGGACAATATATAGATGGATATAATAGATTCACCAATCAATGAAGGGAGACCGTGGCAAAGACTATTGAATCTCCACAAACTTTACCACAACATAAGAAGCAATACAAAGCAACCTAACTTCCATCATAACAGCCTTCTTTAAAAGAAGAGATTGCACTAAGAAAGTAAAATTATAGGTCTAAAGTTTTTAGCCAGGAATCCGAAGATAATTCACCACTATATAGATTTAGATTATGCACGGATCAATATTGAGGAAAAGAAGATCAAGGGTCAAAATAAAGCTATCATGAGCGCTTACTAGTGGCATGACTTCCCGAGGAAGATTGACCATGAGGAGGGGATATGCTTGTGCCCATACCAGATAGCTTAGCCCCAAATGGATTCTTAGTAATCAAGATATTTGTAGGATTTAAGTCCAGATGGATTATTCCCAAGCTATGCAATTGGCTGAGTCCTTTTACCACATCCCTGTATCATAATATAGAGAAGACATCATGACTTAAATCAAGAATGTATCTGCAACCAAATAGTATCCCGGCCACTCAAAGGCATCGGATACATATACTAAGCCATATCCTTTTGGAAATTAAGGAGTTTCTCTAACATACCAAGACCTAGTAAGGATGCCAAAAGTACACTGGAGAAAAAACTATTACAGGTTCTTTACGTAAACTCTACAATGAAAAACTCGATACAAAATTTGATCACCGTATCAATCACATCAACATTTACCAATTTGAGTGCATGAGGATTCTGCAGTATTCACGAATCAAAAAGAAATAAGGTATACTGATTTTACCAAGATGGGATAATCAATGGATTTATCACTACGTAATTGATAATACCTAATTGATTTCCATGACAAGAAAACTAAGAGTTTAGCCTTGATAGTGAGATTGAACTTATCCTATAACTCTAGAAACAAAGCTCCAACGTTTAAAACTCAGCCCATGATGTTGATTGCATTAGGCTCACCACATTCAAGGTAGTGTCCTAATAATTCCCTATATCATGCATCACTTTGAAGTTTTTGCAGGAGAGCTATTAAGTCCTTCGACTGGCACCTGATGCCCACTTGAGCTAGCAATTACATGAAGGTAGTGATCTCTATGAAATGCTTATGAGTCATGTAAAACATATGTAAGCAAGCTCACTACCAATACAAATATATGACAGTTGGTTTTAGGTGTGTGGCAATAAGCAAGATACTGCAATCATCTCTCTAATCATACCCTGTTGGCACGTCAAAACATGAAAATTACCTCATTAGTTTCAATAACGAAGTTGAGCGATGACCAACTACCCACCGCAAGTCAACATCCCGCACAGTATTCCTATCAGAAGCAAATTTGGATTCATAATATTTCTTTGATGCTGGACCGTCAGGGGACCGAGGGTTATTTATTTTTTTATTTTTGGTCAGAGGCCGAGGGTTGTTTGAAGAATTTGAATATGCTTGAAATAAATCATATAAGCTGCAAGTACAAAGCTCTAGTGCAAGATACACGAAATCCTGGTCTCTCTCCTCTCCATAAAATCTAACAATATTTTTATATGGGCCAGTTTTCTTCAAAATGTTAATCTCATTGTCGGCAACATGACAATGAACCTGGCCAACGCATTTCACTGCAGCAGGTCGTTCTTCGTGTCTGCCCTCAACGACAGTGGTCCCATTACTTCCCTCACCAATTTTTTTACCTGATAGGTCGATTTTACCAATGCTACGCCTACCGTCAGTCCTGCCTTCATTTCTTGAAAAGACACATTCCAGCTTTTTGTCAAAAACTCTATAATTGATTTTCTTCGTGTGATCTCTTGAGAATCTGACTACACATATACAGAAAAACAAAATCGTGAGATCTAATATGGGATGTGCTGAATACCTTAAGTGAGTTAATCAATGGGCAATGTCATAACAAAGCGAAACCCCCTTTGGCAGGAGTGTGATCGGAGGACAAACCATATGGAAGTTAGTAGGCCTATAACAACCTAGTTCGATGAAGGCAGGGAGTACTTGTTAGGATGAAAGGCAACTTAATATGGGATGGGTCAAATCGGACAATATCTTGAGTAAATTGATCCAGGGAGTCACCCTAAGGTACTCATAGATAAAGTTTTGGTACACGAGATTGAAATTAAACTGATCATGTGGGGTTTTTGAGGTCCTACGAATGTCGGAAGAAGAGTGCTCTTCGGGTTTCTTGGTCTTAGAAGGAAAAGGGATGTTAACTTTCACTTTTTTAATGACGGAGCTGAAGTCCTCCTTGAATATGAATTCGCTGGTAACTCCGGGTTGGGGGTGGAAACTCTTTGATGACATGCGGATTAAGAATATCATCCGTAATTTGATGACAACATTCAAAGGGACTGTCGCTGGTCTAGACGAAGTGGTTTCTCTTCCAGAATAGATACTCCATTGAATAGAGGTTAGGCTTAGGGATGCCCTGGGTGAGCCCAAATTGCCATGCACAATACTGCAGAGAGTACATTTCTAATCCAGGATTGAGTTTCCCTTTCACCGACAACTTTAGAGGAAGGTCCACAGGAGTAAAAACAGAGAGCCGGAATTTCTGTGTTCTGTTGGAGAAGACAAAGTTGAAGACATTGAAAAAGTCGAGGACACGAAGAGGGCAGAAGTCAGCTGTGACAAGCACATGGTCATAGAAGACAGCTCCGAAAGTACTGAAAAGAAGAAACACCTGCAGGAATGGTTTTGAGCCGGTAACTCTATAGTCTACACTCTTTGGTGTCTAGAAAATAAGGTTAAGCAGTAATATTTCTGGTGCGAGGCACGGCATGCTTGACGTCTGAAAACAAAGAAGGGAAAAACAACTCTGCCCACGCCTGAAGGACCCAGAAATGACCGAAGAAGACGTCGAATTTGTCCCCATAGATGGACATAGCTGCGGGATTAAGGCCCCCGTAGATGACAGCTAGTATGAGAAGTCCCAAAGTGAAAAGCGTGCTTTCAGCAAGGTAAAAGGCCAGGTTTGCTAAATCCTTGGAAACTCTTAGCGACGGGTGAAAAAAGGACGTATTTGGACAGCCAAACAACAAAAAGGCTGCATGCTCTTTCCGGGTAACTTCACTTGAGTCCTTGTAAAAGCGGCTTATAAAGGAATTGTAAGAGATATCCTTCATGCACTCGAAATAGGTACATTTGGCTGAATCCGCAGAAGCCGGATTTTCACCCATGGACAAAGGCAAGTGATAGCAAATAAGTCTAGAAGGGTGATCGGCATCGGCCCAGAACGGAACAAGAAGACTGGAAGCAAGTTAGGCCACCCAGAAGACCCAAATCAAGGTTCTAGTCAAAACAAGAAAATTGGAGAGCCTCATCAATTTGGGTGGATTTCCAGGCCGATTCCTATTGGGAACTTATCCTTTATCCTTAAATACCATTAGAAGAGCAAATGGTCAAAGGAAGGAAAAGATCTGAATCGTTGGAAAGGGTTGGTCCACACAAATTCACTAATGTGTTTCCACTGGAAAGGAAGTTTCTCTTCCTAGTATCAAGGAAAGCAACCCTGGAGGGACAAAGGAATTCGAGGCTTGATAAAGCAAGGGCCTGGTGGCTAGTAGGGGTCACTTCCAGAGTCATTAAGCAAACAGAGGCGACAATTGCCGTTATCCTTATCTTCCCGGAGTTGGTCAAAGCGAGATTGAAACGCCGAATGTGAATACGTTGTAGATTGACTTGGGCCAATTGCAACTTCAGCGAGCAGAGGAAGATCCAAATCCAGGAAAAGGTAAGGGTGCGTTTGTTTGCGTTTTTGTTTAAAAATTGTTCCAGGGAACAGAAATAGAAAAAAGTGTTTCTGTTCCTGGGAACAATTTCTGAACAAAAAAACGCGTTTGGTAAACTTGTTCCGGGAACAAAAAATAAATAGAAACACGTTTGGTAAATTTGTACAATTTTTTTATTTCTTTTATTTTTTCTATTTTTTTCTTATTTTTCCTTTTTTTCTTTTTTCTTTTTCCTTTTTTCTTTTTTCTTCTTTTGGCCGGTCGCCGGCCTCGGCCATGGCTGGCGACCGCCGACGAGGGCCGGCGGCCTCGCCCAGGCACGGCGAGGCTCGCCGTAGCTGGGCGAGGGTCGGCCTCGCCTTGGCTGGGCGAGCTCGGCCTCGCCGGATCTGGGCGAGATCGAGCTCGCCCAGCCCGGCGAGCCCAGCCCGACGCGCCGACATCTCGCCGGGCTGGGCGAGCTCAATCTCGCCCAGATCCGGCGAGGCCGAGCTCGCCCAGCAGCCGGCGAGGCTCGGCCTCGCCGAGCCACCGCCAGGTCGGCGTCGCTTGGCGGTGGCCCGGCGAGGCCGAGCCTCGCCCAGCCAAGGCGAGGCCGGCGAGCCTCGCCTGCCCTCGTCGGCCGGTC
Organism: Eucalyptus grandis x Eucalyptus urophylla; assembly: GCA_028830015.1. NCBI lineage: Eukaryota > Viridiplantae > Streptophyta > Magnoliopsida > Myrtales > Myrtaceae > Eucalyptus > Eucalyptus grandis x Eucalyptus urophylla. Next base: position 26,174,064 of record CM054189.1, on the reverse strand, counting down.
GCCGGCCATGGCTGAGGCCGGCGACCGACAAAAGAAAAAAGAAAGAAAATAAGAAGAAAAAGAAGAAAAATTTCAAAAGTGTTTCTAATTTGTGTTTCAGAAACAAGAAACACAAAATTTGTGTTTCTTATTTCTGTTTCTTTTTTGTTCCTGGGAACAAAAGAACAAAAAAACAGAAAAAGTGTTTAAAAACAAAAAAAAGAAATACAAACAAACGCAGCCTAAATGTCCTCGACAGGTTCGTGGTGAAGAAGAGAGGTAAAAATACAATCTCGGGCTTGACATTAAAAAAGAGCAGATCTCGAATAGTGGCTCTATAGGCTGACAGGTGACAGTGATGGTAGGCAAATCTCGCCTATCGCGCCACGTGTTCAAATTAGAGTGGAGAAGGTAAAGTGATTGTCGGGATATTGAAATAGGTATACCAGCATCATACTAGGGCTGTGTAAGGATAAATAGCATTATTATTGATATGCTATGCGGTGCACGATACGATACAATATGATATGATAAGTTAATATATATTTTTTTCTTTTTATATTGAAACACATTATATATTAAATATATTGATAAATTATCATTTTATATAATTATTTTAATCCAATTAATTCGATTCAAATTTATAAATAAATAATAAAAAGATCTTAGAATAAATTTATATTAAAAATATTAATTCACCATTTATACATATGATTCATTTCTTTAATTGATTCTATCCGCCTTTATATAGCCTTGTACACAATAGGTGGTTATCTAAGTCACAAACTTCAATTGCCTTTTAGATTCTTAGCTCTATTGTCACGACCTTTAACAGCATGTTCTTATCCACAAGCAGTTGTATTCTTCTAGCTTTCTCTCGGTTTGACTTTCTTCAGACGTAACTGCCTCAGTCTCTCTTTCATAGATGGAATAATTGACTGTCCGGGCACCGATCTTGCAATGGGTGCTCACTGATTTAACCTCATAACTTAATTTTTGTTGATGAATTAGCCCCAATATTTATGCTAAACCTTAGATCATTTTTTTTTGTGTCAACATATTCCCTTTTAAAAGAATTAAAAGATTTTATTTTTATTTTTTTGAAATATATAGGAATGTCATGAGTCACCCTTTCACCTAGAAAATATTGATACTTCTTTAAAGCCTTTATGTCGTATCGAGTACTCTCCGATACTCTTCACTTGATTAACATGTGTTGAAAAATTCGACACCTAATCAGCTTTTCAAACATTCTTCGACACGTAATGTGCAAATTCAGTCTAACACGTGATTCCGATGGACTAGAACAATTTCAAAAAATTTCAATAAATGGAAGGTTAAAATTTAAATATGTAAATAAATAAAAAATAATAAAAACACTCATCAAATTTTTCTGCAATTTAATTCATCGATTATTTCGTACTGTCAATTCTTTATTATTTTAGTTAACATTTGAAGTTTGTCCCATATTTATCGTTTTCTGTCCGAATCGCCACAAAATCCAATTTACTTTAAAAAACCAAAAATATAACCACTGGTTAAAGGTCTTTTATCGACAACCACTTTCGGCGAAACAAGAATAAATGGGGTTAATGATGTTTGTCGGAGCTTGTCGACTATATTCTTAAGGATCGTATGTGCTTACTATGGCTTGAGGAGCAATAGCTATTGTGCAAGACTTACTCTATGGCCCAAAAAAATTTGTAAAAAATTTAACCAGTTCCAACAACGACAGCATAGCTTGAAATAATTCCTTAACCGCCTATCCTGGTGGTCTGGCAGATTTCTAGCGATGACCTATTTCAGTGTTCTACATTTCAAGTTTGAACTCATACTTAATCTTATAGAACAACTCAGATAGAGCATACCTTCGGGTATGGTTTCGATGTCCTTGAAGGGAGCACGTTTGGTTTTAGCTGTTTTGCTAGACTCCGTCTGTGACAAAACTTGTGTAAGCGTGAATTTAATGCATCAAATAAGATTTCTACGATGTGTCAAATGTTTATAAAGATAGATGCTTAGATTCAAACAGACTGAACATGAAAAAAGACCAAACGAGTTTTGAGATCTTTATTGACATCATTAATCAGACTCTGTACTTGGAAGAGTAGCTCGTCAAACAAGTCTAAATTACAAGAGAACAGTTTGAAGAATGGAATACCTTCTATAAGCCACTCCTCCCAATTTATTCGCAGCACTTTCGATTTAGAATTAACTTGAACATAATGGAAGCACCACATAAAAAATTTAAGATGCTGAGCAGTCAGCATTTTCCGCACCTCAACAAGGTTTAAGATGCCAATACACCGTTCAATGTTCTGGATTGAGTACGGAACGACACCTCCAGAAAGCATGATTATACTAACCGGCACAAATAGAACTCTTTGGTTGTGTATCGCAAAAAAAATACTAAAAAAAGAAAAAAAAATGCCCTTTTAAAGAAGAAAAAGAAGTGGCGTCCTTACATGTTTCATCCCATTAAAGAAGTTGAAAGAAATATAAAGTCTTGAAGACTCAAATTTCATTTGACAAAATTATTCTGCATGTGTTAAAGAAGAAAATATCCTGTAAATCGTAATTCATCGTGACATGCATTTTTGTTATTATTAAGCAATTCATTCATGTTTATAAAAATTCCAGACATGTCCAATGGGAAAATCAATAGCGTTGGTTACCTCGGATGAGCTTTCCGCCTCAGTTATTGAACCGCTTTGCTCCTCGGAGAGAGACTGGTGATAATCCACACCATCAAAATCAAGATGAATCACAGTCCTCGATTTTAAAGTCTTTCAGCATCTTCAGTTTTGATCGATCGGGTGCTTTCTCAAGACGTTGACAGTGTGAAATATTTAATGATGCTAAAAAGATCAAATTCTCCAGCTCATTCACCTGCAGCAGTTCGCAGCGAGATACTGTGAAAACTCGTAAGGATTTGAACTTCCAGATGCCTGGAACTTCTGTTACTGCACAGTGGAAAAGTTTGAATTCTGATAGGAGCACCAAATACGAAAGATCTGGCATTGTCTGCGATTTGTAATGGCAAAGTGATAGAGTGAATAAACCTGGAGGAAGCCGTGGTAGCTTTTTTAAGTGAATGCAGCAAAGGGAGAGCTTCCTGAGCTTACAAAGGTAATGCAACCCAATAGGTAGTAGTTGGATCTTTAACACAGATAGCTGCAATATCTTCAGCTCTTGCAAACTCCCAAGCTGCAATATCTTCAGCTCTGACAAACTCCCAAGCTGAAAAGTGCATTCATTCTCCTTAATATGATCTTGGACTGGTGACACCGGTTCTTGGGATACATCACCCAAGAATAACTCCCCCAACCTAACCAAATGACTGATGTCTGGGATCCTGTCCATCAATTTAGAACTGACAGATAGGCTTATTAAACTGGAAGGAAGTTCGGGAACTCCACGGAGCTGGTCACAATGAAGCAGCTCAAGTGTTTGGAGATTGGTAAGTCCAGAAATGCTATTTGATAGACCAGAAATCCGAGAGTATCCAAGTTTCAAGACCCTCAATGCGGAAAGCATCTTAATATCTTCAGGAATTTCCCCATCCAAACTCCGACATCCTGAAGCGTGAAGCTCTTCAAGGCTCTTCAAATTCCATATAGCGCGAGGCAACTTTCTTACAAAAGTAGAATCAATTTTGAGCACTTTTAAAAGACTTAACTTATTGACAGTATCAGGTAAATCATTAATCCCAATGCTTGATATGTCTAGTTCACTCAACGAAGTTGAAGTCCCCATGGATGTTGGCAAGCTCAATATTGACCTATATTTGCTTATTGACAAGTATTGCAGCACTCCTAACTCTTCAAACAGGGGAAGTTTAGTTAATTTTGTACCATTCAGTGTGAGGACTTCTAGAGATTCTACATGGCTAATTGATTTGGGCAGCTGGGTCAATGAAAGACAGTTGCAGGCACTGAATCTTTTAAGCTTTTGCAAATCACCGATGGAGGCAGGAATCTCTTGAACGGCGATTTCATCTATAAGAATATCTTCCAAGGATGTGAGGGAACCCAACTCATGGGGCAACTTTTTGAGTTCAATGCAAAACCTTAAGTTCAGTGAAACCAAGCATTGCAGACTTTTTACCGATGGACCGATTTCATCCAACCACATGCATCTTTCAAGAATCAATCTCTCTAAACATGTGAAAAGAGATAAGTCTGGAGTTCTGGTCAAGTTAACACAACCGGTGAGGTTCAAAACTTTCAATTTCTCGGATTTCTGTCATAAAATAAAATAACAAAAGAATTATTTTTCCGCAACAATTTGACAAATGAAATTAAAAATAATATACTTCTGTACCTGGATTTGATTCCAACCAATCCATTTCTCAGAGACGTTGCTCCGGGAAAGATCTAGGATAACCAACTCCTTCAAATCTAAATTTTTAGCATGAAGATTCTGAGGACAACCTTGCCAATGGAGCCATCTTAAACTTGACAGATGCCCCTCAAAATTTCCTTCGAGGTTCGCCTGACCCAATCGAAGGATTCTTATCTTTGACATCCCCGCAAAATGTGTCGGTCCAAAATTTTGTATCAACCGACTGCCAAATTTGAGAAGAACTCCTTCAACCCTTTCCTCTCCCTACACGTGGAATACAGGATTTGGATTACCAAGGGACTTTGCATTTCCGCACAAATAAATGTGAAGATGATAAATGCTTAGAGACTTTAAACTAAAGAAATCATTTTATTAAGGATCCATTTGTTACAAAAAACAATGATTGTGAAAAAAAAATCTTTAAAATGATCACTTTCATCTCTAACAAAAACGAATGAACAGCGAATATATTCATCATCCATGAAAATAAGTAGATATAAATTATTATTAATAATGAACAAATTTCATTAAGTAATTATTTTAAGAAATATAAATAATTAATTTTAGAAAAATATTTTTCAAATCATTTTTTCCGCAAAACATACGCACTCTAAATAGTTTTCTTTCTATGAAAAGAGATGTACAATCTTAAGGTAAAAACAGTGATGAACTCGTATCTTACTTTTTTGCCCCTTAGCACATCCAAGGCTTGCCGGTGACTCCACGATCTACTCTCAGGCTGATTTTGTCGGACAATATCCCTACCTAAGTCTCGAAGTTGATTGTGCATCCATAACTTCCCGTTCTCAACCTTAACAATAGACAAGTCAACGAGCACTTTTAATTTGGATCTGCCTGCGGAATCATGTTCAGACCACAGGTAGCATGCAACACTCTCGTCCTCTCCAACGAAGAAACAAACAATGTCCAGAAATATCTGTCTTTGCTCGAAAGGTAATGCGTCGATGATTACCGTCAATTTCTGTTGAACATCGTCTACTTTTTGCAACTCGCCTAGTGTTTGCTTCCACACATCGTTGCTTTTAGAATATAGATACGACCCAACAACTTCAACAGCTAAAGGAAGCGGGCCAATATTTGATACTATTTCTGTGGACAGAGGAGCGTAGTCACATGGAACGAGTGTCCCCCTGAAGGCATGGGTGTGGAAAAGTTGAAGGGTTTCACCTTCTTGCATGCCCTCGACCACATGTTTTTGGGACCTATCAAGCTCAGCTAAAGCTTGCTCGGCTCTGGTTGTAATTATGATCCTACTTCCAGGGCTCAACCACTTACGCTTTTCTATTTGTAGAAATTTTTCATGTTGAAAGCTTGCTCCAACATCGTCAACAACAATGAGATATTTCTTGTTGAAGAATTCGGTTTGGATTAGGTTAGTCCACCCTCCAAAAGACTTAATTTTTTCATACTTTCTACGCAGGTCACCCAGAAGGTCAGAAATCAACTGATCTCGAAAAATTCGTAAACCTCCTTTTCTTTCTTCATTTTCTCTAATGCTTTCCAAAAAGCTAAGGCCATCAAAGAGACGAGACGTTCTTTCGTAGACGAGCTTTGCAATTGTTGTCTTCCTGGTGCCCCTTTGCCACGTATTCCAACTACACGAAAATGGCTAGATTCCACATCTAGTAATTTAATAACTCTTTGCACATGATGCTCGATGTCAACCAGGTATCTATTCTGCTCCCTCAACACATTTGCGACAAGTTTATCGACGAGTGAAGCATCTGTGCCGGAGCTGTATCATGCGTGGACATGGGCACAAGTCACACGCACAAAGATTAATGTAAGTCCAACAATGTCTGAACTCGGAAGTAGTTAGCAAGAAAAAGTCCACGCTATCCTTTAAGAAATATTATACATCGATCGGCTTTAGACAAACAGGCCATGCAATTAGCGGCAAGTGTTTTTGCTAAATCAACACAGACAAAGCACGGTATGATGAGATGCAAAGGTTGTCAGTTGCATCAACAGAAATTAAGCAAATCGGTATCACTCTACACTGGCATTTTCTTGCAAGAGTTAGATTTCCTGTGGATGCAGATTCCAAGAGGATGAACATTCTCCTGGACCATATTGACATAAAATCAAAACTATAACCGCTGCCTCCCATTTAATGCAGTGATCCAACATGGAAAAACTGAGTTATGAGATATGTGTAACGCTAGGAGCACTGAAATTTATCAACAAAACCGAAACATCAAGTAACGTGGCAAGCACCGACTAAAAAAAAAAAAAAAAGTAACGTGGCAAGCTGGGAGTAAGAATGTAGACAAGCGGATCATATTCAGTACCAGATCAGAGTGAGCTACATCAGGTATTGATACACCTAGCGGCATTAGTCTAATTAGATTAACTTAAATTGAAGTAAGCGCCACCTTGGGATTTGCATGCTTGGTTACCAATCGAACTTACTCAATTACACTTACCGATTACTCAGCAACCCTGCGATGGATCCCACATGGAGGAGAGCTTCCTCCCATTCCAGGAGGGTCTTTGAGTCGATTCCTTTCTGTCTATGCCCGGCAATAGCCTCTCCGTAATCGTGGGATTTCTTTTTCGCGACCAATGGCTCGACGTTGAAGAAGACGGGCATGATGATCTGGCTCGTCTCCTTGCCGCACTCCACCATCTGAACCAGCTCTTGGAGGCACCGTTTGCTCGACAGGTAGTCCTTTGACAGGATCGGAATGGCGATCTTGGATTGCCTGATCGCTTGGGTAAGCGGCAGCCCAATCTCCTCTCCTTCGGCGAGTCCCTCTTCATCGATGAACACAAGGATCCCCGCTCGGAGGAGGTTTTCGTAGAGATCATCCACAAAGGTATCCCGTGCTTTGAAGCTCAAAAACACAACCAAACTCTCTTCTCTTGTTTCGGAGGAAACTCCTCCACGGTTGCGAGAATTTTGGATGTCCATCTACTTTCAAAATGAAAATGGTTTTCGTGTTGGGGGGCCTCCCTCCTCTCAGTTTTCGTCTCTCTTCCTTCTCTCTTTCAAAGATCCATCTCCCAGTTTCATACCACGGGAGTAGGTATACGAGGGCCTCTTTGACCGGCCAACCATGGTGAGACGGATGTAAAAATATAAAACAAAATTTATTTTAAAAAGAAAAAACACCAGTAACCTTTAAACTTTTGCAAAATATACGACCGGAACCTTAAATTTTTCTTTACTAATCCAGTCTTCGAATTAAATGCTTTTTTTTTCCCTAGTTAACCTGGAGACGCTTACATGGCTGTTCGACGTGCCCGTAGACCCATCAAAACCAATAAGTTGTCTAATTTAGCAAATAAGATAACCAAAGTTGAAGAAATTAAATAAGAACATGACCATCCTGTGATTAAATTTTATTGTTATTTTCTTTACTAAGTTTCGTAAGTTAATAAAAAGCAAACGTTTGTGCTTAATCAAAAAAAGAAAGCATAATTTCTTAAAGCTTATAGTTAAGCTTATAAAATCAAATGTGACATTATCAATCTAAATTAGATATACTAAATCTATATTTTTTATAAATGTAAAGTGGGTGCTAAAACCCTTTCAATGGATGGCTGACATGCGGCACTCTCCATGAGTGACATTTATCTTCACTTCTTTTTTTTTGTCAAAAAGTTTTCTTTTATTTTTCCACTTAAATCAAATTACAATTTGTATCTTGTTTAGTTCATAACATAATTCTTTTTTTCGATATTACGAAAATCTCTTATTCCCATAATAATCAAGTATACTTCTAGAATTATTATTTCTCATAATCTATTTTACAAGTCTTTTTCTCGTGTATAGCACAGGTGTAGAAACTAGTACAATGATAACATAATTATAGTGGAAAAATGGCTAGAACGTTCTTTTATTTCTTTTTCCCCCCTTGCTTTTAGATACATTATCAAAGTCGTAGCTAAAGAGGGCCACAATGTAAACGTTAAACGATCTTCCCATGTATAGCTCGGGCTAACCGAGTTGTCGGTGTATAAATGATAAAAATATCAGCGCACCTCGGTCGACTCCATTCAGCACCAAAGATAAAACCACCACTGGATAATGCCTGAAAGCCAATGACTAAGCCTTCGTAGAGGACTCCTAAAAGTGAAAAGGAAAGGTCCTCTTGGAGCTGAGAATGGAAGAACCGGATAAAAGTCTAGAGCTAGAAGGGAACGGCTCATCACTTTTCTAAGTCAAGGTCAATTAACCAGTCTATTTTATTACATCAATTATACGAGTTCACCGTAATTACTTTTCAATAAAGAAGGGATAGTGAGCTAGTGGTTAAGGCCACCAGGGAGCATACATCTTTTTCTAAGTCAAGGTCAATTAATCAATCTATTTTATTACATCAATTATATGAATTCACTGTAATTACTTTTCTAAAAAGAAGCGATAGTGGGTTAGTTGTTAAAGCCACGACGGAGCATACCTCGAGGACCACAAGAAGACAGCGACTAAAGATTTGTTTTTAGTCAATCGACAATCAAATTTTTAGTAAAAATTTGAAGGCATCTCTAGATTTCCTCATTTTGAACATATAGAATATATGAAACGACAACACTGGGGGTGTACGAATTCATCCGGTCTAGATGACTTTGTATATTTAGATGGAGTGGATGCTCCATCAAAAGTTAAAAGAAAAACGATGATCTTATTAAAGTTTGAGGTCTTGATAGATCCAAAATTTTTGTACATGTTGAATATTCACTCTTGCAATTCCATGGGAATGGAGGATCTTTCTCAAATGAAACATTTGAAGAAAGTAAATGCTAGTCATCGTGAAATTCTAGTTGAAATTTGAGACCTTTATAGGTAAGAGTTCTTGAACGAGTCGGATATCTCCTAGTGTAAATCCACCAAAAGGCTGTCTTTCACAATTAAATCATCTAAAGCAGTTGAAGGCTTCGTGTTGCGAAAATCTAGCCAAAATCCGAGGCCATCTGTGGTTCTTGGAAACGTTAAATGTGTCAATTGAAGGGCTGGAACTTTCACAATTAGATCCTTTGAAGCTATTTAAGGCATGCTCTGGTGCAAATCTTGTTTGAATGCAACTCTTGCTGGAATTCGAGGCCATGATAATTCTAGGCTTTTGGAAGAGTTGGATATCATTTTCCTAGAAAATGTCTTCCCGGAAAATATATGTCACAGTTTCTGTGAAATAAATGGAATCTTAAATGAAGTACTATTGCCAAGAACAGCTTGCTGGGAATTGGTAGAGAATTTGTAATGGAAAAGAGTCCCATGTAAGAAAAATAGAAACAAATTAACGAGTTTACACATGAGAGTGCTAGGGTAAATGATATCTAAAGGCATTGGCTCTCACCAAGTGGATCTATGAAAGCTCGATGGGCTTTATTATAATCAATGTTGACTGGAACTTGAAATGTGTTCGTTGAAATTTAACTGCTCTGATTATTATACAATGGTATCTATTCATGCATTAGGGAAAAAAAGGCGAAACAGAAGAAAATTGAGGGAAATATTGAGAAAAAAAGTTTAAAAAAGGGAAGAAATGGCAAAAAGTGAGTAGGTGAATTCAAGTGATCTCAGTCCAAAAGGAATTATTGAAAACCAAAAATCCAAGTCTGATTGTCCCTTAATTATCATACTCTAACCACTCTCCTTCGCACGCTTTGAAAACAGTACTTTAGTTTATATTTGTTGAAGAAAGAGGTAGGTTTTTGTTGGAGGATGTGGCCAAATGATGTATTAGATTGAGGTCGAGGTCCTAGGGAAGGCAATGACCCACCACGTGCTTACTGCTCTCAGTCAATGATTTACAAAGTTGATTATCAAATACTCCAAAGTATGCACGACAAGATTGGTTTAATTAAGATTCCATCTTCATTAACGGTTCAGAAAGATGTGCTCTTCCATTTTCTGCGCTGAAATAAACGCACAAAGTGAATGAGCTTAAGGCACATGAGAGACATAGGAAATCTGCAGCTGTATGACCGTCCAAAAGCTGCTGTGGCAAAAAGCAATATGAATTTGGAAAACGCTTATCTGGATTCTTCACTAAATTATTTGTCTAGACAATAGACAATGGGTCAGTGGTCAAAAAGTCCATCACTCCGCACAATACGCATGGAATAAACTAAAATTTTGCTATAGATAATTGTATTACTCTTGAATCTAAGCAAGCCCTTAAAAGGATCAAGAGAGAAAAAAAAAAATACAGAGGGAAGAGCACTAGAGGGGTGGGATTCTCCAATGTCACCTTCCCGTATTCCTACTCAATTAAGAAGAAAAAACTAGTTGGGAGTTAAGGGGTAAGGGTAAGGGCACTAATATGTTAAAACAAGAAACACATCCAAGTTGGAAGCCGAGTTACTGGACTACGCTAGAGGCCCCTATTGGAAGGTTTACCTTCCTACCAAGTCCACTTGCGCTTCACTCGGTAGCTATCAATGGACTTGTCAGCTTGGTACCCCTAGTTGATAAACACTATGCTCATCTAGATTTTTCAAAATTATTTGTCTTAACAGTGGGTCGACAGCCAAAAAGTCCATCACCCTGCACAGCACACACGGAATAAAGTATAATTTTGCTATGAATAATTGTATTACTCCGTTCATCATTGTTGAAATTGATAACTGGATTTTTAGTATCTATTGAAATGCAGATATCCTGATTAAAAAGCCAACGTCAGCCCATAGAATAATTAGTTAGAAAAATCAGAAGTCAAATTTCCTTAATACATAGATTAACAATAAAATATTCTCATTGGGAAGATGATTTCATGCATTCTCATTAATTGGATGGTAAGAGAAATTCTTTCCTTTTCCTTTTCCTTTTCCTGAAATGCAGATTTGAAAAAATAAAAAATAAATAAACAACAACACAAAAAAGTTCACTGGATGGAAAATTTGCGGATACTTCAAACGATGGATGAAAAAATTGCAGCTCTAGCAATTGATCATCATGGCTTATTGATTAATTGAACAAAATGTACTTGGTATTTTCTTTATATTAATCGGAAATACACTATAAAGTAAAAGTAAAGATTATACTATCAAAACGACATTTATTATTAAAATATAAATTTTGAAAAAATTGTGATCACCCACTTCTTTTATTGTGAATATACCGTTTCCCTTTAAAATAAAAGGTCATTTTTCTGGCCTACGCCTCCCCCCCCCCCCCCCCCCCAAAAAAAAAAAACAAAAAAACCAAAACAAAAAAAGGAAAAAGCCTCCAGCTTTCGTTCGTGAGACAAATGTCTCGTAAAATTGTCCAAATTTTCACCCAAAAGACAACACCAGCCACTGCTAGACTTGTCGTTAGATACATCAAAAGTAGTAAGTTGCCTAAGTTTTAACAAATAGTAAGAGAAAAAGTTAAAGAAAAAAATAAGAACATGAACGTCCCATAATTAAATTGAGTTATTTTCTTTATTAAAGTTCATAAGTTAATAAAAAGAAAATTTTACGTGCTTGATAAAAAAAAAAAAAGAAGCATAATTTCTTAGAGCCTAACGCTAGGCTTATAAAATCAAATTTGTCTTGTTATCGATCTAAATAAGATATACTAAATCTATCTCATTTGATAAAATAAAAAAACCTCAAAAAACCTCTAAATTTTACCGACTGTGACACATTTATCTTTTTTTTTTTTTGTAATATCAAAAATCTCAAACTTATACTCGTGTGATACATTTATCCCAATTTTTTTTCTATAACACCAAAAACTCCAAACTTTTTTTTTATGACATCAAACACCCAAACCTTGTATTTATGACATTTTTGCCTAAAAAATTTGGTGTCACGGACTAAAGTTAGTGGTTTTTGATGTCAAAAAAGAAGTTTGAGATAAACGTATCACACTATACAAGTTTGGAGTAAATGTTTCATAAGGGGTATAGTTTAGAGTTTTTGATGGCTTTTACTCTTTGAAAAATGTAAAGTGATGCACTAAAGTATTATTAGTATATGACTGACATGTGGTACTCTTCATGAGTGACATTTATTTTCACTTTCTTTTGAAAAAAAATTCTTTTATTTTTCCATTTTAATCAAAATAAAAAAATTTCCATTTAATTCAACAAACATAATTTTTTTTCGATATTACAAAAATCTCTTATCCCCATACTGATCAAGTATATTTCTAGAATTATTATCTCTCGTATTCTATTTCACAAGTCTTTTTCGCATGCATAGCGAGAGACTAGTATAATAGTAACATAATTATAGTGGAAACATAGCCATTACATCCTTTTCTTTCTTTTCTCCTTGCATTTAGATAAATTATCAATGTCACCGCCAAAGAGGACGGCAATGTAAACGTTAAATGATCCTCCCATGCGTAGAACAGGCTAATCAAAATGTTGGTGCACAAATGATAATAAAATTAGCTCATGTTGGTCGACTCCATTCAGCACCAAGATAGAACCGCCACCGGATAATGCCTAAAAGGCAACGACTAAGAACGCGTACAGGAAGACTCCTAAAGGTAAAAAGGAAAGGCCCTCTCGGAGCTGTGAATGGAAGAACCTGATAATGGCTAGAGCGAGAAGGGAACGGCTCATCACTGTTCTAAGTCAAGTCAATTGACCAGCCTATTTTATTACCCCAATTATATAAGTTCACTGTCATTACTTTTCAATGAAAAAAAAAATGGATAGTGGGCTAGTGGCTAAGCCCCAGGTAGCATACATCTTTTCAATAAATAAATGTTAGTGGATTAGCTGTTAAAGACACTGGGGAGCGTACATCGAGGACCAAAAAGAAGGCAACGAGTAAACATTTGTTTTAAGTCAATTAACAATAAATTTTTTTAGTAAAAATCTAAAGGCATCTCTAGATTTTCCATATGAACGTATAAAAAATATGAAACGACAACATTAGATAAAGCATGGGGTACAAATTCGTCTGGTCTTGATAACCTTGTACATTATGATGGAATGAAAGCTTCACTGAGATTTAAAAAAAAAAGAAAAAGAAACAATGTTCTTGTTGAAGTTAAGGTCTTGATAGATTCAAGTTCCTAGATAAGTTAATCATCGACTCATGCAATTCTTTTGAAATGCTGGATCTTTCTCAATAGAAACATTTGAAGTATATGCTAGTTGTCGCAAAAATTTAAGTGAAATTGAAGGCCTTCATAGGTCAGAGTTCTTGAAAGAGACAAACATCTTCTAGTGCAAATCCATGAGGAGGCTAGACCTATTACTAAAGCAATTGAAGGCTTCTTCTTGTGAAAATCTAGCTGAAATCCAAGGCCATATGGGGATCTTGGAAATGTAAAATTTGTCGATTAAAGGGTTGGACCTTTCGCAATTAGATTGTTTGAAGCTATTGAAGGCATGCTCTTGTGCAAATTTTGTTGGATTTCGAGGTCATAATAAGTACGAGTTCTTGGAGGCGGTATAAGGAGATTGGCCATTGCAAATTGCCAAAACCTGGTTGAAATTCTAGCAATTGTTAGATTGAAGTGGTCGAAAGTGTTGGATATCTCTTCGTGCAATTCTATTATTAGGCTGAATCCTTCATAGAATGCTAAAGAACATTAAATTTACCGGAAATTTAATGCCTTAATGAACTGGAGTTCTTCGAAGTATTGGGTATCTCTTTGTGCAAGTCTCTCGAAAGAATGGACCTTTCTCAATCAAAATGTCTCAAGCAAGTGATGGTTCGAGAATGTGAAAGCCTATAAAATATTCAAGGGCTTTTACGTTGTAGTTATTGGATTTCTCTTTGCGCAAGTCCCCTAAAGGTTTGGGCCTTCTGCAATCTACTAGTTTGAAGCTATTTGGCGATCAACTCGTTGAAATTGGAGACCGCGATAATCATATGAAGCTGTTGGAAGCTACAGGTTGTCATTATCTAGTCGAAATTAGAAGAGTTCGATGTCTCTTAGAGCAACTCCGTTGAAAGGCCTAAAACCATTATTTAAGTGTATGAAGAGTGCTACAAATTGCAAAATCTAGCTAGAATTCTTGGCCATAATAGGTAGGGGCATGCCCGGAAAAGGGGAATATTGCTGGATGCAAGTCCATCGAGAGGTTAGATCTTTCAGATTTAATCTCTGGAGCTATTAATTGCCGGAGTTTGCTCAAATCTAGTTGAAATTAGGACTTAAGAGATTGGATTCTTGGAAGAGTTTGATATATCTGGGTGCACATTCTGTGAGACCGACCGGCTATGAGATGGGCATGGTTGCTGTTGTCCGAAATGCGTAAGATACGAGTAAATTTGTAAGCTCGGCCCCACAACAGCCCAAACAGCGTCAGCCAGCCCAAACAAGAGGAGGCATTGTTTGCTGAGTTGCGCGCGAGTTTAGTCGAGACTAATTAAAATCCATATCTAGTTGGCCTTCACAAAACAACCAATTCTTTTAAATTTTGAAAAACCCATGCACAATCCACCTATTATATATGAATTAAAAAATAGGTCTTGGACACCTCTCCTTAAACTCAATAACCCTTTTCACAAGAAACACTATTGTATAAATAAGGATTAAAATTATGAAAAATCTCAAACTGGTATACTTGTATTAAATTTACCTCGAACTAATTTTTCTAGCACCAAAAACCCTAAATCGATACACTTGTGATAAATTTACTCTCCGTTAGTTTCTATTAAATTTTACCATCATATTGCTAAATTGGATGATACATTAAATTTCGTTGGATGATATGTTAAATTTCACTATTAACTTGAGTCGGATAATATATGATAGTTGATGAGTATACTAGTTTAGGTTTTTACCTTCCATTAGTTTTTGATTTTCGTGATATTATTCCAATTTAACAAAAATTAACATAGGATAAATATGTGTATCAGTTTTGGGTTTTTGGTGGAAAAAAATTAGTTTTGGATAAATTTGTCGCATTTGTATCAGTTTTGGACTTTTTGCAGTCAAAAAATTAGGTTGGGATAAATTTGTCATAATGTACCGGTTTGAAGCGTTTCGTGGTATTAACCCTCGAAACAATCATACAAGTAAAAAGTAGTAACTCGCTATCGAGCACACCAGTCCTCAATCATGGCTTCAAAGCAATCTTGGTGGAGCAAGAACATAGATGCTTTCAACCTCATAAGGAACTGCTTCATTCAGAATTAATGACCGAAACATGGTTTTTATTGATAATTCCAGCAGCAGCAACCTTATTCATTTGGGGGTTAACTTGCTCATGTATAGCCTTATTCCCTTCCTTTCAAATAATGTATATTGTAGCATTCCACCCAAGTTGCAACTGAACAACTTTCAAGCTTTTCCCTTTCGTCATCTGCAGGGCTCATGAGAGCTCTTGATCCCATTCTTCAACTTGTCTTTGTACTTTCAGCAGACTAAAATTCTCTGGCACACTTGTTTGAGAAAGGATATTGAAAGAAGTGTAACTCAAAGTTCTCTTCATATTATTCCGAGGCAACTTTGAATTCATTAGTGGTGTTCTTTAAAGATTGATTCAAATTGGAAAAGTAGAAGAAAATTGATTCAATTTTATCTCTTTCAGACAGTCATATTCTTTTTTGTCATGATTATTCAAGCATGGCAATTTCATGCTAGGCAAGGTAGATTTGTTCCATTGGTTAGCAAATTATTAACTCCTGTTATACCTAATAATACTTTGGTCCTCTTGATCAACTAGACATAGACCGAAGGCCAAAAATAAAATCATCAATGAAGAAGCATATTTGGAGGGGGTTGATGTGTGAGCTAAAAATAAAATCACTGTGCAGATGGAACATCCTGTTGAGAAGACGTTCCTCAGCATACATTTCCTCTGAGGTGAGAATTCCTTGACAGACCATTGTATTCCACACAATTTACTGTTCTAATCATCTTCTTCATGTGGCATAGTTGTGAGCATGTCGAGAAAGAACGCAAGCAGACACACAATTGAAAAGTTACTCAGATCAATCAACACCTGCAACTATCTTGGATCACCTTATGGAATTGTGAAATCCTACCATAAGGAGCTGCAGGAAAGAAGCGCTTATGGTGTGACTGGAGATGGCGTGAATGAAGCCCCTGCTTTGAAGGAGGCGGACATTGGGATTGCAATTGCTGATGCCACTGATGCTGCTAGAAGTGCTTGGACATTGTCCTCACTGAAACCGGCGCGAGTGTCATTATGAGCACTGTGCTGACCAGCTAAGAAGGATTACACTGTTAGTGATTTGGATTGTATTTTTTTAATGGATAACGCACCGAGGCTCTGCACATTGCTAATTGTGTTCCTAGCTTGCTATGTATGAGCTGACTAAAATTTTGCAGATGTCTGCCGTCTCCATTATGGTTGGTATTGTGGTAAGTGTCCTACCTCATATGTCGACTCAAGATAATAAAGTATTCCCTATTGAAAGTTCATGCATCCAGTCTTTGCAGTTTGGCTTTATGTTCTTTGCTTTGATCTGGAAGTCTGACTTTGCGCCCTTTATGGTTTTGATCATTGCCATATTAAACAATGACAAGATGATAGGTTTGTGTATTCTTGTACTCCCGGTTTTCAACGGAGCAGATTAAGAAAGACTAGCTTAAATAGTTTTTTGTACCAATCTCAGGAATGATCGTGACAATCTTTAAAGATTGAGTGAAGCCATCTCCCTAGCAAGAAAGCCGAAGTTGAAAGAAAATTTTGCTACCGGAATTGTTCTTGGAGGTTACCTCGCACTAATAATTGTAATATTATTTTGGGCCATGAAAGATGTGCACTTCTCAGTAAGAGCCTGTTTCTCGTGTGGTTTTCTAGTTCTGTCTCTCATGTACATATTTTGTTTAATTATTGAAACGAGAATTAATAAAATATCGCTACCCTATTCTATGGTGCAGGACAAGTTTTGTGTAAAAAAATCAATCAGATATAGCCCCGATGAGATGATGGCAGCCCTCTATTTGCGAGAGTAGTTAGCCAAGCTCTAATCTTTGTCACCAGATCACGCAGCTGGTCCTTTGTGGAACACCCGGGACTACTCTTGGTCAGCGCATTCGTAGTTGCTTAGCTGGTGAGAATTTCTCGGTCATAGTCTGTTCACTTTCTACCGAGAGCATTAGTTTTGTTGGAATTCGAGTCGGCGGAAGACGACTTACCTGATTCTGATGCGCAAACAACAAATAGCCCCGGAACAAATGTTGAATTGAGAATAAATCACGAACAACACTTCCTCACGTTAGTCTGGATGCAATCACAAGGAAAACACCCGATTTCCATGGTGTAAATGCCAATCGTTCTTGCAAAAGTGAAATGGAATTCATTTTTCTTCTTTGATGGAAATGGAGAGAATTTGGTGCGAATGAATTGCCAACCGTGCCAACGGTTGTGTTCGGGAGGTTTTTATACGTCTCCCTTCATACCCCTCCATTAGTGACTTTCCATCGTAACGCATCAAGACGAAACGGTGCGTTCCAATCGCACCCCATTATGGACGTACCAGCTAAAGTACTACATCTCCCACTCGGACATGATGGGTTTGATGGCGCTCTATCAAGAATATAAGGCATTCAACATTCATCAATTTTACAAAACAATTCATACTGGCAAATAAACCGTACAACCAGTGAGTACACCTGCACTTGGGAGCTCAAATTATGCACCTGTTAGGGATGACATAATGGCTACAACCCCGAAAAGAAATAAACAATCGATGTCTCACAGTGCCCCAGACATATTTTGTTACATCAGTCCAAGTATACCTATCCCTTAAAGGCTATAATTGACTATTCTCAAAACACAATGTATTTAAAATTACATCCGCAACCACATAGGGCGATATAATTAGTCGACCAGTAAATATATGTGATAGATGTAAAACAACAATAGTCTTCATTTGCACTCATCTCTCTCTCAATTTTAGAACAACTGCTTTCCTAGACATGTCCCATAGGTCATATCTATTCATGACCGCCCGTAACATGCTAAAGTAGCAACATTGATCTTTCACTTCGAGAACATATTAAACTGAGGTAAATTATAAATTACCTCAAGGACTCACATGATGAGTAAATAGGGATAATTTTACTCACATTCCCTTATTGGTCGTATAATGCACATGTAGTATGAATTACATGCTATAGTGGATTTATCTTTCTATAAGAGCGTATGTCATTTATTAACCATATCCACTATACAGATCTTAGCCTAAACATAATCATGTGCCTCTCACGTACTCATGTTTAACCCGAATGCTATA
The DNA here is from genome assembly GCA_028830015.1 of Eucalyptus grandis x Eucalyptus urophylla. Classification (NCBI taxonomy): domain Eukaryota; kingdom Viridiplantae; phylum Streptophyta; class Magnoliopsida; order Myrtales; family Myrtaceae; genus Eucalyptus; species Eucalyptus grandis x Eucalyptus urophylla. Next base: position 26,155,608 of record CM054189.1, on the reverse strand, counting down.
TCAGCTCGCTTTTTATAGCGCTCAATTAAGTACTCGCATCCGGCATTTTACAGGCATACATGATTGTGGGAATATCATGTTCGATCTTATTATAAACAAAATCACAGACCTCATCTTGACTCCAATCAAGGCGACATATTTCATGTACCAAACTTGCTCTTCAGCATTTATTTGTACATAACGTCTCATCTCAATGTGCTAACTACAGCACTTGAGGCGATTGCTCGTGTGAGTGAGCCAATCATTGCCTGCTGACATACTTTTCAATAATATATGTGTGTTTGTGCCAGTCTCATAGTGGATTTTTACTTTTTGATAAAACATCAAATCACTAATAAACAAACAAGTACAATACATATGTCCACAAATACATAAACTAATGATCCTCTACAATAATAGATATCACATTCTACGCAATCCTAGTGACATCCTATGAGTCAAGAACATGTCTCTAAGAATAGCCTTCGTAAATGGATCAACAACCATTCTATTGGTTGAAATGTATTGCAGGATCACTTCTTTCTGCGCTATAATATCACTGATGAAATTATTCTTTATGTCAATGTGCTTTGTCCTTCCATGATACTTGGGATCTTTCACATAGACAATGGCTGCTTGACTATCGTAATAAACTGTCACCGCTCTTGGAACTTCAGTGACAGTGGCTAAATTTTCCAAGAAACGTTTTAGCCATACTGCTTCTTGCACTGCGGCAGAACATGCAATAAATTCTGCCTCCATCATAGACAAGGCCGTGCATGTCTATTTCTTGCTATTCCAAGAAATCGCACATCCATTGAACAAGAATGCATATCCAGAAGTCGATTTATGCTCATCCAGGTCTCCACCCCAATCGGCATCTAAATAACCCAATAGGCGTAAATCATTCCCCTGGTAACAAAGTCGATAGTCCATGGTACCCTTCAAGTATCTCAAGATCCTCTTCACTGCTTTCCAGTGTGCTTGACCAGGATTTGATTGATATCGACTCACCAATCCCATGGCATAACATATGTCGGGTCGAGTACACATCATAGCATACATCAAACTTCCGACTGCACTAGAGTAAGGAACAGTTTCCATCACTTTGATTTCTTCTGGAATCTTAGGACACATCTTAGTACTTAGGCCTTCACCTTGCATGACGGGAGTATCAATGGGATTACAATGCTGCATATTGAAACGCTCAAGAATCTTCATAATATAAGACTCTTGTGATAAAGTAAAGAGTTTCCTTGATTGATCTCTTTCGATCTTAACTCCTAATATATAAGCAGCTTCTCCCATGTCCTTCATCTCAAAATTGGAGGACAACCATTTTTTATGGTGATAACCAAAACTTTGACATTTCCAGCGAACAAAATATCGTCCACATAAAGTGATAAAATTACAAATTTATCTTTGGACCGCTTGACATATACACGGTGATCTTCTTCGATCATCGTGAAACCAAAAGTTATTATTGCTCGATGAAAACGAAGATACCACTGTCTTGATGATTGCTTAAGGCCATATATTGAGCGATGAAGCTTGCAAACTTTATGCTCTTGACTTTTAGCTATGAAACCTATTGGTTGTTTCATATAGATTTCCTCATCTAATTCTCCATTGAGAAATGCCGTCTTTACATCCATTTGATGTAATTCAAGGTCCAAATGTGCAACGATGGCTAGAATAAGACGTATTGAGGCAAACCTTACAACTGATGAAAAAGTTTCCTCATAGTCTATACCCTCTTGTTGAGTATAACCTTTCGCCACAAGGCGAGCCTTATACTTTTCGATGGATCCATCCGCCCTTCGCTTAATCTTAATGACCCATTTGTTTCCAATGGCCTTACGATTGGGTGGTAGATCAACCAAGTCCTAGACATGGTTTGCCCTCATTGACTCCATCTCATCTTCCAAAGCTTTTCTCCATTCATCCTTGTTAGAGGATGAGAGAGCCTCTTGAACAGTCTTAGGCTCAGCATCGTTATTTTGAGCAATCATAAATGCTTCCCCTTCAATCTCAAAACGACGACGGGAAATACTTTTACAATTTCTTTTACGCAATTGAATTTCTCTTGAATTCAATTCATCAGGCGATGCAACACTCCCACTAGGTCTTGTGTGTTGAGGTAAATCTTCATTTCCCTCTACAACATCAGTGGGTGTGTTATCAGGATCTTCAATCTCATATAATTGGAAGTCCTTACCAATTTCACCTCTACTAGGAAAATCGTTCTCCAAGAACGTGACATCTCATGACTCCATTTTGGTCACACTTCCATCAGCTTGTTCACCTATGAACACGTACCCTTTGGAGTGTTCGAAATATCTTATAAAGATACATTTCTTCCCTCTAGGACCTAATTTGCCATGTTTATGGGAAGAATCATGAACATAAGCTGCACATCCCCATGGACGTAGACTACTCAAGTCTGGTTTCCTACCAGTCCATAATTCATAAGGAGTGGAAGTGACTAATTTTGAGGGCACACGGTTAAGTATATAAGTAGCAGTCAATAACGCATCTCCCCAATAGGAGATAGGTAAATTTGCTTGCGCCATCATAGACCTAACTTTTGTTCAACTGATTCTCTACCATCGCTATATATTGTCTAAAGCAGTCCAATGCTTCTGACTTGTAGGAGATCATAAAGACATAACCGAAACGTGTGAAGTCATCTATGAAAGTGATGAAATATGAGGCTACATGCCTCGCCCTCACATTCAAAAGACCACAAATGTTAGAATGTATGAGATGCAATGGAAATTCAGCTCTAGTCCCTTTATCGAATGGTTTTTTTAGTTGCTTTTCCCGCTAGACAATGTTCACATACGGATAGACTAACATTAGTGAGTGACCCTAAAAGGCCTTCTCTAGCTAATCTTTGCATTCTTTGCAATCCAATGTGACCTAATCTAGCATGCCAAGAACTTGCATCAATCTCAACATTGTTAGAAGACGCAATTAAAGAAAAACAACCATCAACATTAACATTGTACTGATCATAGTCAGTGTCTAACACCATAAAACCATTCGATACATGACATGAACCATAATAAACTGTTCCATACAAAATGTTAACACAATCACCTTGGAAATTCAATACATAACCCAAGCTAAGAAGAAGAACTACAGAGACCAAGTTTCGTCGAATATCTGGAGCATAAATGACATCATGCAGGAATAGGTTTCGACCATCATGTAAGATTAATTTACATGTGTCGATTCCCTTCACTTCAACTCTTGAGTTATTCCCAACATATATCCATTTTCTTCCAAGCGGTATCCGACGATACTCCATAAATGCTTCTCGGTCTCTAGCTACATGGTCTGTTGCTCCTGAATCTATAGTCCACATTGGATGAGATTCAGCAAGCATTACAATACTAGAAACAAAAGCATTACTCAAAGTAATGGAGTAATAGGGTACATTTTTCGGCTCAGTGCATTCACGAGCAAAGTGACCCATCTTGCCACAATTGTGGCACTCTATCTTGGCCTTGTCCATCTTCCCACCACGCTTCTTGCGTCGGAAGGTCTTAGCCCTCCTGGGTGCTTAATAAGTCATCTTCCCTTTGTTGTTGAACTGAAGATTCCTCTTGCGCTTGAAGCTCGAAGCTTTGCGCGAACTCGATTCAGCAACATAAGCATGGGTAGAGGATCTTGCAGCCTCTAGGCGCTCATCCTCTAATTCCAAATGACGCGCAATATCATCAAAAGTGACGATGTTCTCATTATGTGTCATATTGATCTTTATATGCTCCCAATTATCAAGAAGAGACCATATAACAGCCTGAATTTGCTGTTCATCAGTAAGGGAGTGACCTGCCGACTTTAGCTCACGGATCATGTTTGACATCTCCCGAAGATGCTGCCTCATCGTTACATTTGGGCGCTTTCGGAATGTGTCAAACTTAATGGTGAGTCTCCTCAGCTTAGTGGCAGATGTACCCACAAACTTATCTTTTAATGCAACCCACATAGCTTGAGCTTTGTCATAACTCTCAAACTCACACATGAGATCATCTTGCATACAGCTCAGCAACGTGATGCGAGCAATGCGACTTTTTCTTTTTCCAAGCTTGATAAGCTTCCAGATCTCTCCTGTGTTGAGCTGAAGTTCCATGCTCAGGTTCATCCATGGTATGGTTGAGGGTTTCCAAATCCTCTTGCTTCTCAAAGATGTACTGAACCTTTCGGTGCCAAATATCATAATTGTCATCGTTCAGCTTCTCACCCTTATTGAGGTCAGCCACAATGGTCTTGGACACCGAAGCCATAATCAATTACTATAACACATTAACATAATAAAAGTAGAATCAATACTAGCACACTATACAGAGTAACACACATACTTAATTTGCAGCAAAGACAAACTAAATTAATGATAATTCAACAAAAGACATAGAAGCAAAAGTTCACTATGTTCCCAATCAACTTCCATGTACAATTGTTCTATTATCATTAATTAGTTTAATTTGCACAAATTTTAAGTTCTAGGTGAGAATTCCTTCAAATTCTACCAACCTACGAACTCCCACTAAGAAAAAATAATTACATGACCTTATGTAATTTCTACATTTTTCCTTAACACAAAATATTACATGATAATAACCAACGTATAAACAACAATCATGCTTCAACTATAATTAAAATTGCAATTCAACATGTAATGGATTTCCTACCATTGTTCTAATTTTCTAGCAACTAGAAAATTGCAAGTATATTAAAATATATATTTTATATCATTGAACCAAGCTCTACACAGCATATATAACATCATTTGCACACAAGCTAGCTATTGTATTTCCTAAATCATAAGAAAATACTAGCCACAAATGAATAAACTGCATTAAACCCCAAAAAATACGAGTACATAGGGTTTCCTACGCATTTTCATGCATTTATAAAATTAAAAAATATAAAATAATTATACCACTATGTAGAGGACACTCATACGAACTAAACGCCATCGACCACGCTTCAATCGGAGCTTGCATGCACCCCCACGTGCCGCCTGAGTGCGCGGCGCGTGTGGCGCACGCACCAGTGAGCCAAACGGCTCCTGGCCGATCCGATCGTTGACCGGTCAACGGTCGGGTTGGGTCGAGTCAACAGGTCGAATCTCTGGTCGGGTCGGGTTGCGTCTTGGGTCGGGTCGGGTTGCCGGCTGGCTAACTGTCACCGGCGCTGACGTCATCGATGATGTCATCCCAGCGGTTATCGACCATTGGGTGACGTCACGGTGACGTCATCACGCGCCGGTTCGCTGATCGGCGCGTGCCGGTTCGCCAGCCGGCGCGTGGCGTCCACGCGCAACGGCTTCTAGCCACGCGTGTGGGCGCATCCGGCGTCGCACGGCGGCTCTCGACCCATCACCGATCTCGTCTCGACGAGTTCTTTCACCTTGTATATTCAAAAATTAATTTTGACCAAAAAAAAATTTCGAAAAACGCCAAAACCTCATGGATGCACGCGACCCCGAACCCGTTCTTCGCTCCGGTTCAATTTCGAGTTTTTCATATGGCAATTCTGACTATCAGAGAGATCCAACCAGTGTAGAATACAAACTCTTGATCTCAATATCAAATGGTAAATGAGAAAACTCGATGAAAAATAATGCAGAAATCACAATCGGGCTCTAATACCAATGTTGGAATTCGAGTCGGCGGAGACGACTTACCTGATTCCGATGCGCAAACAGCAAATAGCCCCGGAACAAATGTTGAATTGAGAATAAATCACGAACAACACTTCCTCACATTAGTCTGGATGCAATCACAAGGAAAACACCCGATTTCCACGGTGTAAATGCCAATCGTTCTTGCAAAAGTGAAATGGAATTATTGTTCTTCTTTGATGGAAATGGAGAGAATTTGGTGCGAATGAATTGCCAACCGTGCCAACGGTTGTGTTCGGGAGGCTTTTATACGTCTCCCTTCATACCCCTCAATTAGTGATTTTCCATCGTAACGCATCAAGACGAAACGGTGCGTTCCAATTGCACCCCATTATGGACGTACCAGCTAAAGTACTACAAGTTTGCTATGGTACCTTCTACTAACTAATTTCATTGGAGTCCGGTTGAAGTGAGAACTACAGATTTATTAGCTTTAACTGGTTAAAAGTGCTCAGATTAATTTGGACAATCGATGACTTAATCACCATTCACCAATATGGTTCCCTGATGCAAATTTTTTCATGGACACGATGCAACACTTACAGCTGTTTATGCAAATTGGGGTTTCGCGAGGATAAAAGGAACTGGATGGGGGTGGGCCAGTGTCATCTACAGCCTGGGGACATAAGTTCCGCTTGAGTTTTCTGAAATACGCGATCCGCCACATTCTGAGCGGGAAAGCATGGAATACCCTCTCGGAGAACAAGGTATTTCCACTAAGAAAGAGGCACTGCCACGGATTATGTATTATGAAAAAACCCTACATTCTGTTAATTTTGGCCAATCTGATCACGCAGACTGCCTTCACTAACAAAAAAGACTATGGCAAAGAAGAGCAAGAAGCCCAGTGGCAACTGCACGGAGGACTCTGCACGGCCGTCAGCCTTCTCAAACCAGCAACCTTTTCTCTGACAAGAGTAGCTACAGGGAGCTTTCAGAGATTGCAAAGCAAGCCAGGTGACGAGCAGAGGTTGCGAGTTGGATACCTTAATTCTCATACTTCAATGCTCGTAAGAAAATCGTGTTATTTACAGAAAAATAGTTTCACCTACTTCGCTTTTGTACCTGTTTGCTTGCCTGATAACTGAAGTTCAAAGGCCATGCTGTATTTAAGGAGTTTAGGAGCCTTACTTGCCATGCTGTATTTAAGGAGTTTAGGAACCTTACTTTCTCAATAGAGAGTTTAAAACTTTCGCCGCTAGCAGCTCCTTTTTGCCATTTAAGTCCGACATCCGATGGTAAGGCAAAATGAATCTGTTTTTGCAGGCTTCAAAAGCTACACCCTCTAAAGGGCCATGTTGAACCCGTGGTCATGCCGAAAGCCTTGGACATTAATTCAATTCGGCAGCTATACACATTCTGAAGAACTTTCCATTTGAAGCAGAAGGGATCATATTGCGAGAAATGGAAAGTAGTCTTAAGGGTTATGACGACGAAGAAGCGTATGAAGTTTTTATTAGTCTAAAGGACAACAAAAACCGGTGTCACTGGCGGTCAGTGGTGTAGATTTTTGCTGTGACCAGTTTAATGCACGGAGGCTGCTTTCTCTTTGACAGATTGAGATTTAACTCGTCTTCTCTTCTCGAAGTAGCCATGTTTAAGTCGATCAGTGAATCTTATGTGGATCTTAATGATTGTGTTTTGCTTGAAGCATGACCTTGTCAACAATTCTCGACAGTGGACTGCAAGCCAAAAGAAGAGAGAAGGAAAAATAAAAGCATGGCCCTTGTCAATAATTGAAGTGCGTCCATTAGGTCGATCATTATATTAATTGAAACACTCTCCTAGTGCATGATATTCCAACTTTAGCTCCACAATGGAATCCCTTGGCTTTTTTTCCGGTCCCTATGACCACGCTCTTTTTGCTCGACACACTTCTCATGGGTTTATTTTGCGACTTTTATATGTGGACAACATTTTCATCACTAGAGATGATCGTACAGGAATTTTATAACTCCAGCAATATCTTCGCCAATAGATGAATGATCTTGGAAAACTCAGTTACTTTTTAAACTTGGAGGTTATCTAAGGTTCATCTGGTTGTTATCTTTCTCAAGCCAGATATAGCACTGATCTTCTTTCTTGAGCATGACTCATTGACAATAAGTTGCCATGACTTCTCTTGAGACCAATGCCAAATTTGATGCCAGTGATGGGAACCATCTTCTAAATCTTACGTTGCACTGACAGCTAGTCGGTAGTCTTCTATATCTTACTAAACTTGATATCACTTTTGTGGGTCACATAGTCCTTCGCATTCTTTGCTATGTTTAGGGTAGGGCATTTCATGGCCATCACTTCTCTGATCATTCTACTGTAAAGTTGAAAGCTTATTTAGATGTCAATTGGGTCGGCAACCGTCACAATCATCTCTCCACTACAGGCTACTTTATTTTTTTGGCACCTCACTTATCTCATGCCTAGCAAGAAGGAGACCATTGTCATCCACTCTGGTGTACAAGCTAAATATCAAGCTCTTGCTATACAACATCAGAGATATTATGATTGCGATGGCTACTAGAAAACATGAGAGGGTGTTATCATTGTAAGACAGTCTGTTATTGTGACAATCGCATTGCTATCCAAATTACACATAATAATTTTCATGAACACACCAAACCCATTGAGGTAGACTGTCATTTCATTAGATATTACATTCTTCGTGGCAATATTTGACTTGTTTTCACTTCATCTGCCAAGCAAATTGCTTATGTCTTCACCAAGACACATTCCGCTTGGGCACTTCTTGGATCTTTTCTCCAAATTCCAGTTGACTTCTTTCCAATTATTTTGAGTTTCAAGGGATGTTAGATGTATATATTTGAGATTATATTAACTGTAGTTTTTATTAATTTTAATCGAACCTAATTGCCTTCTCACCTCATATAAAAGGGAGAGATTGTACTCTTCATTTGGTAACATGAATATATTACACTTTCCTCTCATGTACAATGAACTACAAATCTCAACTGAGAGGATGACAGTGGGGAGTTTGACGTTGAGCGACCTATTGCCACAGCTGCTCAAGTTGGCAACCTCAAAGCCGTAAAATTGCTCGTTAATGAAATTGCAGAATTGCCTCTTAGGCGATGGGAACAATGTCTCGCCACTCCATAAAGCAGCGCAATCTGGCCAGAAGAAGACTCTCCTATACTTGCTATTGAGTCACAAGAGATGATGTGGATCCTGTCGTGTAAGTTGTGAAGTGTTTTCACCTTCAAATACTCTCTTCAGATCCAAGTCCATTTGAGGGTGAATCTGCTGTTCTGCTTATTCATCACGTTATATTCTCCAAATTCTACGGTGATTATTGATTCTTGATAGAGCCTTTCCTTTCTCAACGTGATGCTTTGAGCTGTTTATCCTCAGGACAGTTCGCGTGGCGCTGACAGGATTGATCGTGGATCTGGTTCCACCTTCCCCGGGCTTGGCTGATGGAATGACCACATTGTTCACTCTCCTTTCAGTTAAATAGCTGTTATGCCATCAGCATTCCCTAGTGGAAGTGACTTCAACTTAGCGCAGCACAGATTTATTCATGTTAATTTGTAATCAACAGAGTAAATAACCTATTGCTCTAACCTATTTCGAAATATATTTTTCTTTCACATGTCATTCCTATCAAAGGTTCTATCAAAATATGTTTTGACTTTAAGCTACGAACGAAATCCGATCCGAAATGAATGTTATTTGTGGACTTAAAACAAAAGAAAAAGGGCACCCGATATTTCTTTTGCTGTGGAATCGTGATTAGATAAAAGTCCAAGCCGTGGACTTTGTTTGAAATATAAGGGAATTGATTTCCGTATTGAAGTCGGCAAAGAAATTGACAAAACAAGAAAGAACGTGCACTTCGAAGAAGGAAAGTTCAAGTTGACCAAATCCTACTTTGAATTGGTCAACTTTGAGCCCGTATGAATATATTCTGTCGTGGGCTTCTTGGGTTGCAGTTGTTGACATGCGCCAGAGTTACTCGCGGTCTCGCAGAGGAAAATTCGTGATAATTAGATCCTAGGCGTCTTTCTTCGTACGTGGAATCGAAGAAGAATATAAGTGTTTGTAGCTGATTAAATTATTGTAGTAAAAATTCATATATAATTTCTTCATCAGATTAAGAGATTATTTAGCGAGGAATTACATGGCTAAATAATACATGAGTTATTAAGTGTAATTGGAACTTGAAAAATATTGAGAATGTCTGAGTAACTTAAATGTGATTGTAATCTCCGTTATATCGCTTGATCTATAGTGAAATTCGTTATTACTTTTCGTATGGACGTAAATCACTATAATAGAACTACATAAATTTGGTATCCAATCTTTTTTTTTTTTTTCTATTTTATTATTCGATCGCTTACTTTCTGCATCAAATTCCATAGAGAAGTCTTTCCCAAATATTAGATCATCAGTTATATTTGTCACCCAAGGATTATATCAAGTTAGCTTCTGGAAAGTTTGAGCGACAGAAAATCCCGAGGTTTGAGACAAGTCAAGGGGTATGTGGTTCATTTTCACTTCACGATGGAAGAAAAGAGAATTTAAGATTGCACAAGGGATTAGATGCATCATCCAGTCCACAAGGAGTGATCCATACAAAGAAAATACCGATTTCCCAAATTACCAGAGCTTCCTTACGTAAAAGTACACGTTTGCACTGTGAGGATCTGTTCTTGATTGGCTAGGTGTGCCTTTAAGATAAAAAAAAAAACTGTACCCTCCTTGAGAAAGGACGAGATTCAGAGACTCGTGTGAACGACTCTCTTGTGCAAAAGCATAAATTTAGCTTCTTTCGGTTACTTGGAGAGAATGCTTCGACATTATTGGAAGACTAGGTAAGTTCTGAAGCGATACAAAATCTGCTACATGAATGATAAAGAACAACGTTGATCCTTCAAGATGTTTCCAAAATGCAGTGCCCCATGCCTAGCGTATACCCAGGACAAAACGAAAGCATCATCAAGCACTTCGACTGGTAGACCCTCGGGCTCAGAGGTCGAGAAACTGAGTTCCAAAGAAGCTAACTTTATTTCGAGAACCCCTTTCTTCGATGCTGCAACCCATGGGATTAACGAGATTGTCAAGGACATTGAGGATGCATTTCCTCTTGCTATATAGTTCTCAGATAACGAAGGCCCGATTCATACTCTATTGAGCAGTTGTGTATTGCCGTGAAAATGTCTTCAGTCATATGTTGGATGAGCGAGGACAAACTTGTCACAGCATCTCCAGACAAATTTGGAAACGACATCTTGCATTTGGCCGGAAAATTAGCTCCTTTGAACCGGCTCAATCTTGTCTCTGGGGCGACTCTGCAGATGCAGCGTGAACTACAATGGTTCGAGGTAGTTTGCGTTTCTACTCTCTCAAAATTCCGTACATAAGTAGAGAAGAAATGTTTATGGAGGACTGGTCAAGATCATTCCCGGATGTAACCAAAAAGTCCGTGAAAAGATTAGATGTTTTGGTAATGGTCATCCTCCATAACTGGAAGTGGAAAAAATTGTGAAACCTGCTTTCAAGCTGGCTGGGCACCATGCAAGGAAGATCCCGAGGATGGCATTTGCGAGGCACGCAAGGACTTAGTCATACAAGGAGAAGAATGGATGAAAGATGCAGCAAACTTGTGTACAATGGTGTCTGTGCTCATCACGACAGAGTCGTATTCGTAGCCGCCATCACCGTCCCTGGTGGCAGTGATGACGGTTCCAGGCTTGCAATATTTAGGTCCAAGAGGGCCTTGGCGATATCCGCAGTTGTGGATGTACTCTCTCTATTCTCATCCACTGCATTTAATCTGATGTTTCTGTAAATCCTCTCAGCATGTTGAAGCCGAAGTGATGTTTCCTATATGCATTGCCTAAGACATCGATCATCAGTGTGATATCGCCTTTTCTTTCCGTAACATCCATGATTGCAGTTGCTGCATCTGCTTGTGTTCCGGTGACCTTGCTTGCAACATCACAACTTCCCTCTAGTCGTGGGAGACGGTCAATCCCACTACCGCCGCATTCTTTATGAATCAAAGGAAACGTCCTTTGTTCTAAATGCAACTTGATTTTCTATTTTCATCAATTTAAATTCGGTCAAATCGTAGATAAGGTAAGTATTTTCTTCTTTGCAATAGATGATTTCCGCAACCATGAGGAGAAGTTTCACATGGGTCGCTGCTATACGCTGATTGCCGAAGCGTCCGTTTGAGCATCATTCCGTAATCCCTTTAGTAGCTTCTCGGTAACCCATCATTCGGCGTCCGAGCGAGTGAGCCAAGCAGTCCCCTTTAACGTTCTATGTACTATGTAGACATACATGAAAAACACTAATAATTAAAAATGAAATGATTCCATAGACGATGAAAATCTCTTTTGTTTATTCATTCTTATAAACAATCCAAAGGATTGTTCTCTTGAAAATATTTTTTATCACAAAATAAATAGAGCCTAAATGAATTCCTCCCCCTAAAAACAAAGAGAGTTATTTCTACTATTTTAAAGGTAGAAATAAATGCATTGGAAGTCAAGAGTGATTAAGTCTTAAAATTTTCAAAAAGTGCAATTAAGTCATAAAATTTATTATGAAAGTGCAATCAAGTCCTAAAACTTTCGAAATGTGTAATTGAGTCATAAAATTTGTCACGAAAGTGTATTTAAATCCTAAAATTTTCAAAAATAGTAATAACTTGAGATTTTGATTGAACTATTATGACAAGTTTTAAGACTCGATTGCACTTTTTTAAAGTTTAAGAACTCGATTGCACTTTCTTAATAAGTTTTTGGACATAATTGCCCATTTTGAAAGTTTTAGAACTCAATTATACTTTCATGATAAGTTTTAAGATCTCCAATGGACTTATCTCTTAAAGGTAATATCATCTTTAGTTTAAATTCTAAATTTTTGTTTTTGAAAATTTCATCAAAGCCTATGTCAATTTACTTAAAATGAATTGCGATTATTTGTTGTATTCAATTAACAAAGATGTCAGCTGAAAAAAAAAAGTTAACAAAGATATATATAATATTTAAGAATAAATCTCTCAAATCAAGTCTAAGATACACTCTCAATCATAAAGTAAAATGGGATATGTGCATCAAAAGTCCTAAAATTTACTATGAAAATACAATCAAGTCCTGCTGCAAGTTTTTAAAAATGCAATCAAGTAATTTTATCAACTCTGTTCAATTTAACTGGCGAAAAAAGCTAAAACAGAGTTTTTCAATGTACTTTAAAGACAAATGAGCTGATGTGGTGTTCAAGATGGCCGCGTTGCCGCCACGATTTTGCCGGCAAAGGCTAGGGCCATCGGAAGGTCCATTGGCCCTCACCCGCTGGCTCAGTCGTGGTGCCACCACACTCCGCCACCACGCTAGGGTCGACCACATGAGTAGCCCCCGTCAGTGCTCGATGGCCACTACTTGTGCCAATTTTAAAAATCAAGATAGTCCTCGTCCTCTCGGTACCAATCTGCACAATCTCCATGTAATCGTCATAGATTTTTTCAAGTAAGGACGGAATACTTTTAGGTTATGTCCTGTAGATAGAATAAAAGTAGGATTTGATAAAATTTTATCATATCCTATATTTCGTTCATGTTCAAGAGAGGATCAGCTTAGATAAAAGAAGAATATAGCCCGAGTAAAATCATCCTATAGGAGAGGTGGGATAAATGTTGATATAATATCTCAAATACATCGTATGAAAGCTATTTTCTCAAATAACAAACATCTTAAATTAATAATATTTAAATAATAATTAAATATAACTAACATCTGAATTCTAAAATAAAAAAATTAAAAATAACAAAAAATAACAATAATATTCATTTTTATTTATCCCAATTTCATTTATATATTTGAATTACTTTCAATTGAATATTATATGAAAAATATTTATTATTAATATTTATTAAATGTTTTAGGTATATTAGGATAGTTTATCATTTAATAATTTTTTTATTAAGGAATGACAGAAAGGAATAAAAAAGAACAAAAGAAAAGAAATAAAAAAAGAGAGGAAATATAACAATAATAAGTAAATAAAAATGAAGTAGGCGAGAGAGTCCAAGCAATATACTTTTTGGTATTGCGAAAGTAAATGATCATATCTTCTCTCTCTTACTAGTTTGACATTTACTAGTTGATTTACCTTGTTGATGTTGCTATAGACCATTTACATTTTTTATTATAGTGGACTTATGGCTTTGGAATGCTGCAATATGCTCATTGCTATTCAAGATTTAGATCGTACAATTATAATGATTCGATTGATGGAGGTTATCTTCGTTTGTGCGTCCGTGGTTTTTCAATGGTGAAGCTTGAGATATTCTTACCATTTTCATTTATGCGTTTGCAAGTTCATTTACATCAACATGTGGTTATTCATATCAAATAATAGATAACATAAGATATGAAATATTCAACTTTATTACTATGATTCACCAAATAATGTAATATAGCAAAATATTTGAATTTCATATTTTATCCTAACTAGAAATCCAGACAAAGAAACACATGCAAATGAAATGGACTTGAATTGTACTTGTCATGTTGGGCCTATACCTGGCCCAATCTGTAAGTGTGTTTGATTGCCAGGGTTCTATGTTGTCAATTCTATATGTCAGTATAATGGAGTCTATGTATTACCCAGTTGTATGCTAAGTGGTGCCTACGTAGTATGCATTGCCTGTCGCAGCCCTTTCAAGGTGAACCATGAGAAAGTTTAGCATATTGATAAGTAGGCGCGAATAACCCTCTCACGAGGTAGGGCACACACTTCGCAGGGCTCTCCCAAACCTTAACAATCACAATTTGAATTCTCATTTTGACATCGTAAAATCCTACAACAATTAGAATGTAGGGAATGAAGACCATAAATGTCGCAAGTGGAAAATTAAATTAAGTTAATGACTTGTAATGTGTGGGGAATTCAAAATGTACTCTCTGTGTCTATAGTTTTCGGAAAGTGATTTCATTAGGGTTAAATTAATAAATATTTGCCCTTGTATAGGTTATTTAGAGTGGTGATGAATGTGTTATGCCACATCAGTTGTTAATTCAGACTAATACACTCCCGGATTACATATCAAATATGTGATAGATTAGAAATTTATTGAGTTGAGTCCCTCTTAGCGTTCAGAATATTATTCTGTATTATTGATGTCTAGAATAGACACCGCTGTCCTTCTTTACATACCAATTTACTAGCTATCTTAGTAATTTATCAAAATATCTACTTTGGAACCATATAGTTAGGCCAAACGTCTCCCTTTGATTTGTACACCTCTTTTGTTGTGCGGAAGAACACCCTAACTAGATGAGAAAGAAAACAAGAATAATCAAGAACACGGAGATTTACGTGGTTCGGCAAAAAAAAATCCGCCTACGTCCACAGGAGAGAGAGAGACGATTTCTTATTTGAGCATCTGTCAAGAGTACAAGGTACAATGCTGAAATAAATAGATCTTTAGATCTCCACTTTCCTGAACCTAGTAGGAAATGAATTCCACCATAAAGATATTATCAAATTTGAAACCCAAATCTAGGAAATATATTAGGAAACAAATAGTTCAAAATCTTCAAGCCTTCCTAGATTTCCCGATTGAATTTTGTGGAATTCAAGACAACATCAGCAAATCTCCACCTTTGGCTTGAATAAACCACAAGCTTCCACTTGAACCAAGAAAATGAATATATCTCTCCCTTCACCGTACCTTCACAAAGGTACGCCGCACCTAGATCGGTGTGGCCTCCATCAACTTCAATGATGAGTGAGAGATATCAAGTCCTTGCAGGACTTGAACTTCTCTGTAGTAATCGTCTTCGTGAGCATATCTGCGGGATTATCTTTAGTATGGATTTTCTTCAAAGCAATGATACCATTCTCCACAAATTCTCGAATTTTGTGGTATCGAACTTCAATGTGTTTCGTTCTAGAATGGAACACTTGATTATTCGCGAGACATATTGCGCTCTGGCTATCGCAATATAATGTAGCACTTTCTTGCTTTATACCCAACTCTGTGACCAAACCAGTCAACCATATTCCCTCATTCGCGGCCTCAGTTACTGCCATACACTTAGCTTCGGTTATAGACAATGCTACAATAGTTTGAAGCATTGCCTTCCACGAAACAGCTTCACCGCCAAGAGTAAAGACATATCCTGTGATGGACCTTCGCTTGTCCAAATCACCAGTGAAGTTTGAATCAACATAACCTGCTAAATTGATCGATCCTCTCTTGGAACTGAACATTAAACCCATTCCAACAGTTCTAGCCAAATAACGAAAGATCCACTTAACAGCTTCCCAATGCTCCTACCTGGATTGCTCATGTATCGGCTGACGAGACTCACCGCATGAGCCAAATTCGGTTTGCTACAAACCATAGCATACATGAGGCTCCCTACTGCGCTGGCATAGGGTACTCGAGACATCTTTACAACTTCCTCATGTGAAACAGGGCATTGTTTCTCAGATAATCTGAAGTGATTTGCTAAGGGTGTACTAACTGGTTTAGCTTTACCCATGTTGAACCGCTCCAAGACCTTCTCAACATACTTCTTTTGATTCACCCAAAGCTTACTTGCATGTCTATCTCGAAAGATTTCCATGCCAAGGATCCTCTTTGCAGCACCAAGATCCTTCATATCAAACTCACTACTTAACCGAGACTTTAGGGAAATAATGTTTCTCATTTCTTTTGCAGCAATCAACATGTCATCAACATAGAGCATCAACAGAATAAGCGACTTATCATCCAAAACTTTGTAGTAGACACAAGAATCATGTACACTCCTCATGTAGCCAATACGAAGCATAAAAGAATCAAACCTTTTATTCCATTGCCTCGGAGATTGCTTCAAACCGTAAAGTGATCTCTTGAGCAAACAAACATGATCCTCTTTCCCTTCCACCTTGAAGCCTTCGGGCTGCTCCATATAAATTTTCTCCTCCAAGTCACCATGAAGGAATGCCGTCTTCACATCTAGATGCTCAAGCTCCAAGTCATACATGGCTACCATAGCTAGTAAAACACGAATTGATGTGTGTTTTACAATAGGGGAAAATATCTCGTCGTAATCAATCCCCTCCTTCTGTGCATAGCCCTTAGCAACAAGTTGGGCCTTGTATCTCTCTTGCTCTTTCTCCGTTGCTGCTTCCTTTCTTCGAAGAACCCATTTGCAACCAATGACATTCCGATCATTGGGCTTCTTCACAAGTTCCCATGTCTCATTCTTTTGTAACGACTCCATCTCCTCCATCATTGCGGTCATCCACTTTTCCTTGTGATCACTTTCAAAGCTTCATGGTAGGAGCCTGGATTGCCAGAGCCCACAGTAAGAGCATAAGCAACCATATCCTTAAAACCGTACCTCTCCGGTGCTTTGGGAGTGCGCCTTACTCAACCTGTCGCAATGGTACGAGGAACTTCTACTGTTTCTTTGACTTCCGGAGTTTCATTGGATGACTCACCATTCTCTGCAGATTCTTTGGTTTCAAGCTCCACCTTAACGATAGATTTATCACTCTCCTCTTTAGCAGCCGCACGTGGCACGCAGCTTGACTTCAACATTGCAGATTCATCGAATATAACATCCCTGCTCGTCAGAACTTTCTTCTCACTTGGATCCCATAATTTGTAGCCTTTCACTCCTTTATCGTAACCGAGAAATATGTATTGTTTTGATTTTGGATCCAACTTTGAGCGTTTCGAGCTCTACACATGTACAAAAGCAGGACAACCGAATATTCTTAAATTAGAATAATCGACAATTTTACCAATCCATACCTCTTCGGGAATTTTGCATTTAATTACAGTTGATGGAGACCGATTCACAAGATAACATGCCATGCAGACAGCTTCTGCCCAAAACTCCTTGCTCAGTCCCGCATGTAGCCTCATGCTTTGAGCTCTCTCTAATAAGGTCCGGTTCATCCTTTCCGCTACGCCATTCTGTTGGGGTGTATCCGGAACTATGAAGTGACATTTAATCCCTTCATTCTTGCAAAGCTCCATGAATGGTGTCGATTTGTACTCTCCTCCATTGTCCGATCTCAAGCATTTAACCTTCTTCCCTGTTGAAGTCTCAACTTCAGCTTTCCATTCTTTGAACTTTTCAAAGACTTCACTTTTGTGTCGCATGAAGTAGACACAAACTTTGCGAGAGAAATCGTCGATGAATGTCACGAAGTATTCCTTCCCTCCTTTTGACTTTACCGGTGAAGGACCCCATACATCCGTGTGTACATACTCGAGCACGCCCTTGCTTGTATGAGTTGTAGCATTGAACAGTACTCTGCATTGTTTTCCAAACACACAAAATTTGCAGAAATCTAATTTGCATGTTTTTATACCTTGGAGTGCATTCCTCTTGTGAAGATCCATCAACCCTCTTTCTCCCATATGCCCGAGATGCATATGCCATAGATAAGTGTTATCTATCTTTGTGCTAGCATCCGTGGACACAGATGCTCCACCTTGCACTGTGGTTCCTATAAGTCGATATAGGTTCCTGTGCTTCTATCCCTTAAGAACAACTAGAGCTCCCTTAATCACCTTCAAGACTCCACCTTGAGCCGTGTACTTGCATCCATTGGATTCAAGTGCTCCCAATGAGATCAAATTCTTCCTTAGACCCGGAACATGATGCACGTCTGCCAAGGTTCTAATCATGCCATCAAACATCTTGATTTTCACGGTTCCAACACCCACAGTCTTGCACGAAGTATCATTCCCCATGAGAGTTGAACCACCATCATATGCCTTGTACTCATCAAAGGCTTCTCGATGAGGACACATGTGAAAAGTGCATCCGGAATCCATGATCCACGAATCTTCAAAGAAGTCCTTCCCCGACGATATGGACAAGACGTCCCCATCATTGGTCTCAATGCTATCAGCTATACTTGCCTCATCCGAGCTCTTCTTCTTTTTATCGTTCTTATTTGGACAGAATCTCTTGGTATGCCCTTCCTGATTGCACTCGTAGCATCTTCCTTTGAACTTTCCTTTGGATTTTGATCGACCCCTACTGCTCGACCCTCGATTTGTTGATCTTCCTCTTCTTTGATTGCTTTTCTCCTTTGCAAAGAGTCCCTCTCCCAAAGATTTTGAACTACTTGCCCTTTTTTCGGGTGTCGTTTGAAATTAGGGCAGCAGTCACCTCTTCGATCTCCAGGGTTTCTTTGCCATAAAGGAGCGTAGTCACCAAGTGGTCAAACGAATCCGGCAACGATGCCAGTAGTAGAAGCGCTATGTCTTCATCCTCAAACTTTACCTCCAAGCTTGTAAGTTCACTAATCATCTTATTGAACACGGTGAGGTGTTCCAACAGATCTCCTCCTTCACTCATCTAAAGTGAATACAATTGTTAGATGTATGCCCTAAAGCTGCTATGTAATAGTTACATATTAGGGATTTCAGTTGTACTTTCATTATTATTATTTAATTAATGACAATGACGTATTCATTCATTTGTCCAATTATTTTATATTGATGAATGATTCCATAAGATCAGTTGCAACTAGACCTATTCTTGAGACGTCAAGAATATATGTGATGGGTTCATAGTTAGACTGAATCTTTAAATCGTTCCCGGTCGATGGATTATTAAGTGGATGTTAATAATCCTGTTGAGACCGGTGTGTTCTTAACTTCGCCATTAAGTATTGGATACTTAAGGGAATGATGAGTCAAATGTCATTGGGTATTATGATGCCTGAGTTAGAACATAGGTGTTTGTATTAGGCAAATTCACTGAACGTGACGCATATGGAACAATTAGCAACATGGAAGCTTTTAGCGTGGTCAACGTCTAATTGTTCATGCTTTGGTCTTGTGTAAATAATCCTTAGACCTGAGGCACAGTGTTAACTTGTGTATTGAACAACTATGGTTCACGGGTGCACATAATGCCGGGTCGTTGATCCGTCTTTATACCTGATGGTCATAGTTTGTTCATATACGAAGTTACACGTGTGCGCAATATGGAATATGTCTCCTTGTTATATGCAAGGTATGATAATGATGTCTTATGCGATCTAATTGTGACACTGCATTGAAATCCTTAGCCGGGGTTGTAACCGAGAATAAATTGTTTATGTCTCGAATAAAATGCATGTCAATTAGATTTGTGCATATGATCGAATTAATGACTTGACTAATATTCCATGATCTTTGTTTGATCGGGACATAGTAAGACAGAAGGATTGAATTATACTGTAGCCAAAGTTGATAGGTTCATTATGTTCTTAAAATATTCACACTATCTGGGTAGCCATGACATATTGCTAGATGTCAATCATGGCTTGTAAGACCCAAAGATTAATCGGGACAATTAATTCTTGTGAGAGTACTAATGTGTTAGTACAAGTCTTACTACCAGCTTAGTGATGAACCTACGGATGTCACACACCATAAACAATTAGGATAACATGGAACAAGAGAAAAATATAATTGCAAATGTGTTTGCAATTAATGCAATCGAATTGTGTCAATTTGAAATTAAATTAAATGAGATTTAATTTAATTTGTATTATAGTCACGAGCCTATTTACATATGATGCACACGCATGCCCGAAGTGGGTACATGTTAATGTATTCCATTTGTACATATAAGGATTATTATTATTATTTTTTAAGGGAATTGATTAATTATTAATTAATTGATTGATTAATTAAAGTGGAAATGGTCAGCAATTTTTGCTGACCACTTCACATGAATATGTGCACATGCACGCACGAATTCATCGTGCATAAACGGTCAGCGGTTGTTGACCGTTCCATTCATGAGGATTAGCAACGGTTGCTGATCCCACGATCGGCAACCGTTGCTGATTTGTGTATAAATATTAAAAAGAAAGGCTGCAAAAGGTTGCAATGTAGAGAGATTTTCTGTGGGCGTGCGTCTCGATCGTGCATGAGAATGAGGATCAGCAACGGTTGCTGATCCCACGATTGGCAACCGTTGCTGATTCGTGTATAAATATTAAAAAGAAAGGCTGCAAAAGATTGCAATGTAGAGAGATTTTCTGTGGGTGTGCGTCTTGTGTTTTTAGAGACATACGAGTGATGCTTTGCTGAAAACAGAGAGCAAATTGTGTGCGCGTTCTTGTGTCTTTGAGACGCAAAAAAGAAGAGCGTTATCTCGTTTGGGCCGTGACTATTATACATCAAGAATACGATGGATTGTTTCCATGTGATTGCTGGCACGATCATCGTGGTGAATATCCAAAAGTTCTCTCTTTTGTTCGACGTTCGTTGTTGGTGTGTCTGAACTAGAGGTCCGACGCTTGTGGGACTCGAACTGTAGAACATCCGAACCGACTCGTTTCAAAGTGTGCTTTGAGAGGTATTTCGTTTAACTCCCTTTTATGTTTATATTTTTGATTAAAACGCACGAACAACGCCTTAGGAGAATCATGTGTAAAATATATTTTTGTTTCCGTTGTGTTCATTTCGTTAATTTTTCTTATACATGATTCATGAAAACCCACGAACAATCTCTTCTTCAAGAACAACTTGTTCGTAAGAGATTTCGTCATGTAAATGCTTTCGAGTTTGAGCCATACCTTCGGAGCAGATTCGATTTTTGCTACATATTGAAGGGCCTCATCCGATAGGTTCAATCGGATTGCGCTGCATGCCCTCTCCTCCATGTCGGCCCAATCATCATCAGTGATGGTGTTTGGCTTTTTTGATCTTCCCAGAAGAACCTTTGATAAACCTTGTTGAATCAACAGATCCTTCATCCTTCTCCGCCATAGTGTAAAACTATTCTTCCCGGTGAATCGTTCAATATCAAATCGAACGGTTGAACCTTTTCCAACCATCTAGTTAGAAGTCGCAATACAGGAACAGAGAACTTGGATTGCTCTTATACCAATTATTGTGTGGAAGAACACCCTAACTAGATGAGAAAGAAAACAAGAATAATCAAGAACACGGAGATTTATGTGGTTCGGCGAAAAAAAATCCGCCTACGTCCACAGGAGAGAGAGAGACGATTTCTTATTTGAGCGTCTGTCAAGAGTACAAGGTACAATGTTGAAATAAATAGATCTTTAGATCTCCACTTTCCTAAACCTAGTAGGAAAGGAATTCCACCATAAAGATATTATCAAATTTGAAACCCAAATCTAGGAAATATATTAGGAAACAAATAGTTCAAAATCTTCAAGCCTTCCTAGATTTCCCGATTGAATTTTGTGGAATTCAAGACAACATCAGCATCTCTCCCATCTACTATCGAGTATTTTTAACGCAACTTTTAACCCATGGTCGTTTGTTCTTATCCTTTTGTAATAAGAGTATCCCCTTGGTCATGTGATTCCCTTCCGAGATGCTTCGAGTCTTCAAACCCCCCTCCCCCCAACCCCTCTCTGTCAACCTTCGCTTTCCAATCTTTCAAGTAAAAGCAAGGATTTCTCTTTGATATTCCTAAAACTTCTAGTTCGATATTTCAAATGTTTACAAAGTGAATTATTGGACTTCTTCTTAATCTTATCAAATTAGTTTTATTGCTTAAAAAGATTTAGAGTTGTTAATTTATTTTCTTGATTAATTTGTTTTGAAGGCAATTAAAGTTTTGATTTACTCGAATCATTTTAGATAAGTGAAAACTCTTGGACTAATTGGACTAAATTAGATTGAACTACTTAGTACTCTCGACTTAGTTGGTTGGAGTATGTTAATTTAGCTTGAATTTGATGAAAAGTATGAGTAAGCCTCAATAATGTTATGTTGAGATATTATGATAATTTGACATATCTTGATGAGTTCTTACCTAGATGTTTTTGATTGATTTCTATGAGATGGGTACCACGTGTTGGAGAAATCTTCCTGGAGTATTTTGAAGCTGACAAAACATTTTCATCAGTCTAGTCTGAAGATTTGCAGACTCTACTATTAAAGTCTGAAGACATCTGGACTGCCAGACTCAAGACTCAAAGTCTATTCTCATTGACAGTTTCTAATCCGTCGAAGAAGGGCTATCCAGAACTGGATGTTTCGTTAAGGATTTGACCTTATCGACTGGAGAAGATCTCTTGGCTGGATATGACATAACAGAATCCTTTATTTGATCATGATTGATTCAGAGATTAAGGATCTGATGATTGGCGAAGTATACTTGGAAGGTTCCACTTATGGAAACCGAGATCCTGATTGTATGGGCGAGCATGATTGATGGGCTATCGACATGTTCCTTAAATAGCTTGAATGATCTTCCTAATTGATTCTGTCCAACGGAAAGGTTGGAAGAATTCCTTTGGTAAGTGCCAATGGGTATGATGGCATAAAGGAGTATATAAGGAAGACGTTCCAGTTGTTCGAGTGTGTGCGCGATAGAAGAATTCCAAAGTCTGAAGCTCTTTGTTCTTAGTCAATTCATTTACTGAGCGAAATCTTGTACGCAAAAGAGAGTCTATATTTTGAGAAATCTTGAGGAAGTGTGGTAGAGTATCTACACTGTGGAATCAAAGGAGAATCTTGTTGTAACAACTCTTTTGTTCATAGTGAAATCCAGCCGGTGGGCTGTCAGTGCGGAAGAGTGGACGTAGGCTTGGAATAAGCCGAACCACTATAATTTATGTGTTCATTTTCTCTTCCTTACTCTCTGCTTTACTTTGATCATAATTCATTTTGTTAACGAAAGAAGAACTTCCTTTCTATTGTCTGCTTAGTATTGCTCTCTTATCTCGAGAAATTATTTTTTACCTATTCACCCCCCTCTAGGTGCTTATACTAGCTATCTCAATTGGTATCAGAGCCTGTGTACTCACTTTGTTTGAAGTGTTTTACTTCAGAGTTAAAGATCCATGGCTAGTATATTAGCTCCAGGGCTGGTAGAAGGGCATAGCAATACCAGATCGCCTTACTTTGATGGAAATGAATACAACATATGGAAAAACAAGATGAAGGCGTTCCTAAGATCAAAGGATCCTCTAGAATGGGACGTTCTAGACAAAGGAATCATTCCTAAAGCTACACCTGTCTTAGAGAGAGGAAAAGAAGCTGTTGAGTCTAGTGAAATGACTCAGGAAGAGATAACCAAGAGACAAGCTCTTGATGCAAAAGCAATTTATTCTTTATATTGTGCTTTGTCACCTAATGAATATAACATAATATCTTCTTGTGTTACAACGAAAGAAGTTTGGGATATATTACATATTACCTATGAAGGAACCGATCGAGTGAAAGAAACCAGAATCAATATTCTCCTCGGTCAATACGAAGCCTTCAAAATGAAATCAGGAGAATTTATAACTGACATGTTTAGTCGTTTTACAGAAATCGTGAATGGTTTTGAAAATCAAGGTCAACCAATTTCTGATCCCATGAAAGTAAACAAGCTACTGCGTGGACTCTCCAAGGATTGGAATCACATAAAGACCTCAATAAGGGAGACATAAAGAATTATGCCACTATCTGTTGATGAGTTGGTTGGGACTCTTCAGTCTTATGAAGTGGAACGAATCAATGAAGACGAAGATCCTAAAGGTAAGAAATCCATTGCATTAAAATCCAATGATGATTCTGATGTTACAGATTCTGAAGACGATATGGATGATGAGGAGCTTGCTCTCATGATAAGAAGATTCAGAAAGTTGAACAGAAAAGGAAGAAGATTCAATCCAAAGAAACAGAGTTTTCAAAAGCAACAGACTAAGGGGCTGTTTGGTTCAGCTTTCTAGAAATGCCCTTACTAGAATGCAAATACCTTTGAGATAAAGGGGCTTTCCAAAATGCTAGACTGTTTGGTAAACTATAACTGAAAAGTGCTTTAAGGAAATGCAAGACTGTTTGGTAAACATATATTTGAAAAGCCCTTTGGTGTGACTAAATTAAATTTTTAAATTTTAGTATTTTTAAAATTGCAAAAAAGAAACAATGATTATATAACATTTTATATTTTCATATTGAGAATAATGTAAAAGATACATATTAGTAAATTTATTTAAAAATTATAATAAAAGAATTTGATTATAGATTAGATGCAAAGCTCAACTTTTGGCCAATGATTCTTTTAGGTTTGTTTTCAACTTTGAATAGTTTTTTCTAATTATTATAATATTAATCATATTCGTTAATTAATTATCATCCTAGTATATTAATAAAAATTTGGGCTATTGATTGTCAAAAGATAAAAATGATATAGCCAAAAAAAAAGGTGAACTTATTCGGCGGATGATAAAGCAACGGATTGTGGATGCTATTTTTTTTTTTAGTAAACACCGCATATAAAAAGGGAGGTATTCATTAAGAAAAATAAAATCAAGTTCCTCACATACAAATTTGACTAGAAATAGTCATTTCATGATATTAAACATGGTCATATATGTCCAAAAAAAAAAAGAAATACGTCATAATTAGTATTACAAACATCAACGGCTTTGTAAACTTATGGCTATTTCATCACGTAAACGTGCCATGTCCGGAGATGCATACGAATTTGAAGCACCCACCCCTTCATTTGCATCATCATGGTCAACTGAATATCCATAATCGGGATCCAATTCTGCTTGTTCAAAATCCATGTCAGTCATGTTATTTCTCCGTATATAATTGTGCAAAGTCATTGCCGCTACCACAATTTGCACTTGTTTTTCGTATGGATAACATGGCATATGAGTTAAAATCCTCCACTTCTGTTTTAATACACCAAAGGCTCGTTCAATTGTCGAGCGTAGCGAGGAATGGGCACGGTTGAACACTTCTCGATATCCTGTAGGTGAAGGACCTTCTCGAAACTCTGGCAAATGATATCTAACTTCTTTATATGGCCCCAAATAACCAGTAGGATTTGGATATTCAGAATCTACTAAGTAATATTTACCTACATAAATATATTGTAAATTTAATCAACATATGCCAATTAAATATATGAATGTATCTAAACCATTGACTAACATACCTGGAGGAGGATGGGGAAAATGTGCATCACGTCTTCCAATAACTTCATAAAATATACGGGTATCATGAGCTTGTCCCTCCCAACCGGCCCAAACATAGACAAATTCCATATTAAAATTACATATGGCTAACACGTTTTGAGTTGTTATTCCTTTTCGACCAATAAAATGAATTTGATCATACTTAGGTACAACCGCTGGAATATGTGTACCGTCAATAGCTCCAATGCAATCCTTAAAATATGGATAAAATCGTCGATCTTTCTTGATCTTCTCTGGAACTTTTCTATATTCTGGATTTGTCGTTTGGATCAAATCTTTTCCCATATCACATACTTTATCTAAAACTAAGCTGAAGTGCCTACTTATGGTTTCCCCAGAGCGTTGAAAACGCTCTTGTGCTAATCTATTGCCTATACCATGTCCTAAAATATGAAAAAACATACCAACCATTTCTTTAACATCAGTATTCCTAGATCTTCGAAGGCCATAACGTGTTACTAAATCATGCGTTAAATTGTTAAATACAATCTTATGCATTCTAAACATATTGTAACACCTTATCGGATTAGCATCTTCGCCCATCAACTCTTTTAACCATACATAACCTGTATATGTTGAGGTCATGCAAGGTTGTTTGCAAAGGTTGGTCGCTTGATAAAGAATTGCAGCTTCAGTGACTGAGATAAGATCACTTAATTCATTTTCCTCTTGCTCATGATTTTCCCTTGTATGTGAATCATCCATAACTGTTTCAAGTAACAAAATATAAAAAGAAACAATGTATTAACCATCACATATATGCAAACTATCACATTAAGAGAACACCAAATGAAAGCAATTCTAACATCTAACATTAATTGAAATTAAGTTCACAAAGGCTACAAATAAAGATCCATAAATAGAAACAAGTTGAATGACTAAGTTTCAAACATGAAAACAATAAGATGCTAACATCCTCCTATCTACGAAGACTTGATTCTTTTCTCATCTCATATTTGAGATACTTTACTTTCTTTGCATCATCCTTTAAGCTCATGAAAACTTGTCTATTGTCTATCTTTTCCTTTAAATGAGAAATTGAAAAAAAGTACAAGTCTTCTTCGTCTTCCACAATCTCAGGTATGGAATCCAATATCTCTATGAGGTCTTCATAAGGACCGACTAAACTGGTTGTTTTGGATGCAGCACTGGTAGTGCTCCTACTCTCAACAACTGTAAGCAGCCTGTTAATTTGTGTTCCAAGCTCCTCTCTTGTGCTCAATTTCTTATCTTTCTTTCCTCGAGCTTGCATCTTTGAAGTCTGTGTGGCTCTCTTACGAGTTTGAGTTCCAATTGGTTCAACAAAGGTTTCATCCACATGATCCTCAAAGTTTTCATCAGTAGACCCTACAACATCATCGATACCAGGTTGTGTGGTCTCCACATCATTATCAACACGTAAACCTTGTGTAGGATTCCATGTAATTCCTCCTGTAGCAACTGTATCTCTGAACATCATATCTAACTTTACTTCAAGATCAGGATGTATGCCTTTCATCCTAAAAGCCTTAAACTTTGGATTAGCCTGTTATAATGAAACATTTGCATAAGTTGTATCATTAAAGGCGAGCTTAACATGAAAGTAAGAAAAGAAGTGAGAAAAACCTGAATTTTACTCTCCCACCATTCGTCACTCGCATCAATGGTTTTCTTCCTTGAATCCCATCCTAGTCCAGTTTCATTGTAAAGCAATGACCTCCATCTTTTCCATTCTTCCTTGAGGTTATCCCACTTACTCTTCATTTTTTGTTTATCATACTTTTTGCCCGTTAGCTCCTCAAACTTATTAATTATGACTGTCCATCCATCTCTTTTGTTGTTTGCAGGACGATTGGCTTTTTCAATTTGTTCGATGCACAAGTTACAAAAGATTTCTACATCTTCCGAGCTCCAAAATGCCTTTGATGAACTCATCTACTAGTAAATGACATGAACAAATAATAAATTTAAGAGACACAAACAAACAAATGTGATATGTATATATACACAAACAAACAAATGTGATATGAGAAGAGGAGGAAGGATGGAAGTTGGAGCTATTATCACGTAATTAAAGCAGTAGTATCCCGAGAATCCCCTTAAGTGAGAGGTAGCTATTACAATTCCAGATTTAATAGTGTAATCTCCATCTATGTTTTGGTAGCCAAATCCAAGCTCAGCAAACATGACAGCCCATGAACTAGCTAGAAGGAACCTTCCTTTAAATATAAAAAATGCCCAATCCTCCTTTTGTTCTTCTAGTTAAAGCTACCGATACTCTCACTTTTGGTTTTGTAATTTCTGGACAGTTCTTGTGATTATCTTGTACACTCCTCTCTTTTCTATATAATATTGCTTAGTTGGCTAGTGAAAGAAACAAAAAAAATCATGATTTTGTATCCATAGCCTAAAACAAAATTTTCATAACCAAAGCATCTGAGGCAGTAAACCAACACCCAAAATTTAACCCTAAGTTTAAGAAAAAACGTATTTCTCATTGACTTAAAGAAATAATCAAATATGATCAAAAGAGAACCTCAATGTGGATGAGCTAACTTTGAAGCCAAATTCGAAAACCCAAGAATGGTATATGTGCACAAACACATTGCAACCCAAACAAAGCCCACACAGTTTCAGCTAAGGCTCAAACTCAGATTAGTTTCTCTTTTTTTGGCACATCCACTTAAAGTAACACATAATTCATGAAATGAAATTGGTAAAAAGTAGCAGAGTCGAGAGATTTTTTTTTGCAAGACAATGCTAAGGCTTAAGGATGTGTAACGCCAAAAACAGCACACTCGTAGTGCAGCACAACCAGAAAAATTCAACAGAGCGCCCCCCTCCCCCCCCCCTCCGCACAAATTAAAAAAAGAAAAACCGAAACTCACGACGAGATTACAGCTGCAGAAATCTAAACAGAGCAAGAACAAGACAATCATCGAGCATTGGCAAGAAGCAACTCTAATAATGTGTCATCATCAAGGAAGAAAGAAAAAAACATTTACGAGCATAAAAATCCAAGCCCAGGGTAGCAATTACAGCTTATGTGAGGGCTACAATGCAGACACTTCATAATCAACTGAAGTACCCTCGGCGCGCAACATCCAAAGGTGCAAAATGAACTCTCAAACTCACATTCGGGGCATACCTTTAGTCTTTTAGTCTTTCCACACTCTGCGAGCAATCTGATGGCCTCCCGGATCAAAAGCTTTGAAGTTGATTTTCTCGATGCTCAGCTCTTCCAACGCCGGGTACTGGGTGGGCTGGTGCTGAACCAATCTCTAGAATTCCAACAACAACAATTAAAAAAAGCAACCCCTAATCAATAACCGAGGCAAAAAACCCAAAACCCTGGTCGTCGATTCCCACCCCCAGCACACCCCCTCAGAGCTCATCGTTCCTCGGCGACCTCAACTGAACCCGACCCACCAAAAGTTACTACGTGTTAATCTCTGAATAAATTGAACTATGGAAGAAGAAGAAGAAGCAGAAGCATGAGAAGAAGCAGAAAATGAATTTTTTGTTCTTTTTTGTGAAAAAGAAACCAAGAAGAGAACTTCAACTATGGCCGGAAGACAAAAGTTCAGAGGGTCTGGGAAGACCAGATGCCACGGAGATTTGGCAATTATGGTTACGTGCAGACAAGATTTTGTTTGTCTGACTTCTGAGCAAAAAAATTGATTAGCCGAGCACGAGGATGAGCGCTCAACCATTCGGCCATGAATCATTGGTGAGGAACTGACAGACATTCATTTTCGATCATCTGCGACAACGAGGATTAACGAAAGCAATCTATCATCGGCCTAATGCATCATTGATTTTTTGGTCAATCTATTGCTCATTCACAAGAGTCTATAGTAGTAACAGTTATGTACTTATACGAGGAAACTGACTCCGAGTTCCATGGGTGGGTTTGCTAGATAACCATTAACTTGAAAAAGATGACATATTATGTATTTCCAAAGTCTTAAAACTCATTAGAGGTCTAAAGCTTTGCCGGTTTCGCGAAAAATGTAGCGTTTTTGAAAAAATAAGAAAAATACCTATTTAGAAAATGTTTTTTGTGAGACAAATGAGGCTTAAATCTACTTTGAAATGCATATTCCAAACGTATCTATGATGATGCTATCGCCAAAACAAAGGACAAACAATGACTTCTCGGAGCTCCGGGGTCAAACCAAATCACTTTTCTCACTTTGACCCACCCTTTCAGAAAGCAGAACCCAGAACGTTCCCCGCCGAACGAAGTGAATTCATCAAGCGAAAAGATTAAACAACCACTGCCTCGACATACGCGCAGTCGCGACACCCAATTCCACCAAAAAACAAGGAGGCGGTCGATCATGGGCAGCCTCAAAAAGTACCAAAACCAACGCCGGAGCGTTCAAAATCAGATCTTCACGCGATAAACCGAAACCACAAGCGATCTTAATTTCGACGCATGAACCAAAAAAGCAAGCACATAAAGAAAGATCCATACCTGGACGACCGGCGGCTCAGCCAACAAGAAGAAGAGCGAGGAACCCACCAAGGCAAGATGAGAGAGAAAGCGAGGGATGCAGTTCTAGAGAGAGAGAGAGGGGGGGAGGCAGAGGAAGATTCTTTGCTCGCCTTCCTCGAAGCCTATCGGGACAAAGCGCTCGGATTGCTCGGATCTTGGATTCGCTCGCTCGTCAAGAGGGTAGAAGATCAGATCTCGCTCGCTCGTCGTGATGAACTTTGGCCTTGATGGAGGGGTGCTCGGAATCAAATCGTGATGGAGTAGTGCAAGTTGTAGGGAGAGAGAGACGAGGAGAAGAGAGTCGACGGAGAACGCTGTAAAAGAGAGGAATCGTGAAAAAAGTTAGGGTTTTGTTCAATATAGGGTAAAATCGGACTTTTAATGAAATATTGAGGGTAAAATAGGCATTCGGCGAAAATTCATTAAACCAAGGGGCCGGCATGCCGAGAATGCTGAAATGCCCAAAGCAGGTCCCCACCTGCTTTGGGCTTTCAGCATTCTAAAGGTCAGCATTTGGGGAATGGGGGCTCCAAATGCTGAACCAAACACTGATAATTTTTCCCAAGGGGCTTTCGGGGCTGAAAGCCCCTTGGGAAAGCTGAACCAAACACCCCCTAAGTCTGTTGAGGATGATGAATCAAATAGAGATGTAGTTTGCTTTGAATGTAAGAAAAATGGACATATCAGACTCAACTGTCCTCTTCTGAGGAAGAAGAAAGGAAAAGCTGAAAAGTATCGAAAGGCTCTTAAAGCAGAAACCTGGAGTGATATAGAATGTGAAGAAAGTGATGATGATTATGCCAATATATGTCTGATGGCACAATCGGATTCAGATTCAAACTCCGAGACAGACTTAGATTCATACAGTGAATTTGAGGTGAGTAACTTTAAAATCCCTATTAAAGTTTCTAAATACATTGATGAGTTGTGTTTTAGTCTTAAGACTTCTCTTAAAAGGATTTCTAAACTTAAAAAGGAAAACTCTGCACTGAAACAACAGGAAAATGTTTTGAAAGAAAAAGTGAAATGTTTAGACATGAATATTTCTACTCTTAAAGAAAGTGAAGATAATCTTTTGAAAGAAAATGTATTCTTAAAAAATGACATATCAAATATTTCCAAAAGATTTTCAATAGGATCTGAGAAACTTGAGAAAGTTCTTTCAGCTCAAAGACCTTATTTCAATAAATCTGGTTTGGGAATGACTGTGGAAACCATTCCTTTAATTGATTTTCCTAAAGTGAAGGAAAGAATTAAGCAAAGACCCATAAGAGATGCTTACAAAAATCATTTTAAAAAGGTCTTTGTAAAACCAGTAGGTCGCAATACTCTCAGATGTTCAAAGTGCAATAGTGCAGATCATTTTGAGAAAGAATGTTCTATGGTTTGGAAACCTGTTAAGAAAGTATGGGCAAAGACCGCATATTATACTAACACCAATGGACCCAAGAAAATATGGGTACCAAAGAAAGTTTGAATCTCTTTTTTAAATGCAGGTCACTATCAAGAAAAGGGTAAAATGGTATCTGGATAGTGGATGCTCAAGACATATGACAGGAGATTCAAATTGCTTCATAAAGCTCGTTCAAGTAAACAGTGGAAAAGTCTTATTTGGAGGAAACATCAAAGGAAGAATTGTGGGATTCGAAACTATAAAAATTGGAAACCTCACAATCAACAATGTTTCCTTAGTAGAAGGACTCAACTACAATTTGCTCAGTATCAGTCAGCTATGCGACACCAGTTTCAAAATCAACTTTCAAGAGGGAATATGTTCAGGAACCAGTAAAGATTCTACTCAGTCATTCATGGGTTGAAGACATGAAAATATCTACCTCTTGGATGTGAAACCAAATGAATCGTAATGTCTAATCACAATTCAAGACGAAGCAAACTTATGGCACAGAAAGCTTGAGCACATCAATATGAAGCAGATAGCCAAAATTTCAGCAAAGAAGCTTGTTCGTGGTCTACCCAATCTATCATACCAAAAGTCTGATTTATGTACACCATGCGTATTGGGAAAGCAGGTAAGAAATTCCTTTAAACCAATAAATCAAGTTTCCATTAATCGTGTACTGCAGTTTCTGCATATGGATCTCTTTGGACCAACCAGAACTCAGAGCATTGGAGGTAAGAAATATTACCTAGTAATTGTGGATGACTACTCACAATTTACTTGGGTATATTTCTTGGCAAGTAAGTCTGAAACCTTCTCTTACTTTGAAAAGTTTGCTAAAAAGGTTCAAAATGAAAAAATGGTATGTTATTTCAAGTATAAGAACATACCATGTAGGTGAATTTGAAAATCAAGATTTTACAAATTTTTGTGATGAATCTGGTTTTCAGCATGTGTTCTCCTCTCCATATACTCCAGAGCAAAACGGAGTTGTGGAAAGAAAGAATAGGTCGCTTCAAGAAATGGCAAGAACTTTTTTAATTGAAAGTAACATCTCTTCACGATTTTGGGCTGAAGCAGTTTCTACAGCATGTTATATTATTAATAGATTTTTTCTAAGGCCTATTCTGGAAAAAACCCCCTATGAGTTTTCAAAGAAAAGAAGCCTATTGTTTCATATTTTCATGTGTTTGGATGTAAATGCTTTATATTGAAAAATGCAAATGATCGAGTTGGCAAGTTTGAAGAAAAATCAGACGAAGGCATCCTCCTTGGATATTCTACCTCAAGCAAAGCCTACAGAGTCTACAACAAGAAGACTCAATATGTGGAGGAATCAATGAATGTCAAATTCCAAGATTCTATGCAAAATGAATCTATTCAGACTCATCTTGAAGAATTTGAACATGCTCTAGACTCTACAAAGTCTAAATCTTAAGAAGCACCTCAGACTTTGAAAGACCAGCAACAAATGATTGTTGAAGATTCAAATGAAGGAAGTGATCATCAACTTGACAAATCAACTAGTAACTGGAAGCATAAGTCCAGTCAACCCAAAGATCTCATTATTGGCGACATTAATGAAGGAATTCGCACAAAATCCAAAAGACACGAAGAGTCTAGTGCTGTGGCCCTTATTTCTGAAATAGAACCCAAAAGCATAGAAGAAGCTTTGTCTGATGAAAGTTGGATTGAAGCTATGCAAGAAGAATTCAGGCAATTCAGTATTAATGATGTCTAGGAGTTGACTCCTAAACGAAAGGTAAATCTATTATTAGAGCTAAATGAGTTTTCAGGAACAAGATAGACGAGAAAGGAAAGGTCGTAAGAAATAAAGCAAGGCTCGTGGCCAAGGGATATACGCAAGAAGAAGGGATAGACTATGATGAGACTTACGCACCAGTAGCAAGGTTAGAAGCAATTAGATTATTACTTGCTTTTGCTTGTTATAAGAATTTCAGGTTATTCCAAATGGATGTCAAAAGTGCTTTCCTGAATGGATTTATCCATGAGGAAGTCTATGTGGAACAACCACCTGGGTTTGAAGACCCAAGGAAACTAGACTCAGTATTCAGACTGAAAAAGGCCTTATACGGTTTAAAGCAAGCACCTCGAGCTTGGTACGACAGGCTGAGTAAGTTTTTAATTCAAAAAGGCTTTGTCAAAGCTAAAGTAGACACTACTCTGTTTATCAAAAAGGAAAGCAAAAGTTTTCTGCTTGTTCAAATATATGTTGATGATATTATTTTTGGATCCTCTAATGAAAGTCTGTGCAAGAAATTCTCTAAGTCTATGCAGGATGAATTTGAAATGAGCATGATGGGTGAACTAACCTTTTTTCTTGGACTTCAAGTGAAACAATTGAAGGAAGGGATTTTTATTCATCAAGAAAAATATGCTAATGATCTTGTCAAAAAGTTTGGACTGGAAAATTGCAAAAGACTGATATACCAATGTCAAGTTCTTTGAAGATAGACAAAGATGAAGGAGGAAAGAAAGTTGACCAGAAGCTATACAGGAGTATCATTGGTTCACTTCTTTATCTTACTGCTTCTAGACTTGACATTTTGTTTAGTGTTTGGTTCACTTCTTTATCTTACTGCTTCTAGACCTGACATTTTGTTTAGTGTTTGTATTTGTGCTAGATTTCAAGCAGACCCTAAAGAATCTCATCTAAGTGCTGCAAAGCGTATTATCAAATACATTGCATCAACTTCAAGCCTTGGTCTTTGGTATCCTAAAAAGGGAGACTTTACTATTCTTGGATACTCAGATGCAGATCTAGCTGGTTGCAGAGTTGATAGAAAGAGCACCTCAAGTACCTGTCAACTACTTGGAAGCAGGACAGTGTCTTGGTTTTCAAGGAAGCAAAATACAGTAGCTCTTTCTACAGCAGAAGCAGAGTATGTAGCTCTTGGAAGTTGTTGTTCACAAATTCTGTGGATAAAACAACAGCTAAGAGACTTTGGAATTAAAGAATCATGCACGGAGATTAACTGTGACAACACCAGTGTAATCAATCTCACCAAAAATCCAATTCTTCACTCAAGAGCAAAGCATATAGAGATTCGACATCACTTCATTAGAGATCATGTTCAAAATGGAGAAGTTTCGATTCAGTTTGTTGACTCAAAGAACCAACTGGCAGATATATTTACAAAACCTTTGGAGAAAAATCAAATTGAAATCATCCGTTCCAGACTCAACATCTTGAGGTTTGAAGAAGTTAAAGTCTAGAGACTCTCAGACTCAGACAATCAAGTTTTTTTTTTTCCTGACAGTAAGTCATTTTATTCTCTCTCATATTAAATCTTGAAAAGGTACGAAGGTACGATCATCTATCTATAATTGATTTTTGCTACTTTCAATTTCCGTGATTGGTACAATATTTCTTTTTCAAAAAATGAGTTAATTTTTAAAATGGTAGTTATTTAATTTTTGAAAAAGGCAGCTATTTTTAAAGGGCATATTTTTACTTTCCATTACGACGTTTTGTATGCCTCTCTTTGAATGACTTATATACTGTCGGTTCCTCTTTGTTTCACTCCAAAAACCCTAAAAAGCATCGATCTTCCACTTATGTCTTCTTCTCTTGTTTAATCTTCGAAAAGTTGTCATCTTTCTTGGGAAAGTCAAGTTTGGAATCTTTCAAAGACTGTGAAAGATGTCGTCTCAAAGGAAGTCTTCGAGGATTGCGAACAGGGGACCGCAGCAAATGCGTGAGGGGCCTACGCACTTTGATCTCACCGAGGAAGAAGAGTCTCCTAGTCAACAGCAAAGCCCACAACATTCTAAGCAGTGTCAATCTTCTCCATCTAGACAACAGGATGTTGCTCGACGAGAAGAGGATGAAATAATCGAAGATGCAGAACCTGTAAGAACCTTTAAGCCCTCTTTTACCTACAAGCTTTATCGCGCTTTGGAAAGGGGTGGAACTCCTTTGAACTACATTGACGAATTTCCGAAAGACAAAGTGTATATAAATGAAACATTCTTTTTATGCACAATGGAACGGTTGGGAATTGCCCCTGCTGGGTCGGTAGAAGAGGCAATGGCAAATATTCCAATCGATCCTCATGTTGGAGGGCTGAATCAGATAGATGGGAATGATGATGACAAGTTGTACAGTCAGTTTCAACCGAGAATGGGTGTAGCGGCAAAAATTTGGGGCAAAAGGACAGACTTGTTTCGATCAGAGGAACAAAAGCATCTATACTCTAAGTTGTTGAAGCGTGGGATGATAAACCCTAGAAGTGTGGATTTTGATTTCCTTGATGTTGTGAACGGTAATTTGAGGGAAAAATTCAGTCTTCTTCAACTTCAACAGTTCTGTTCTGACTCTACAGAAGCCTATGCTGAACTCACTGCATATTTTTATTCGAATCTTAGTTTCTTGGATGCGAATAGATTCTCTTTTAGTGTTCGAGATCAGGACTATGTGGTGGATGTAGATATGTTGGCTGATGTGATTGGGGTTGAGAGAGGGAGATATCTGTTGGAGAAATCTTCTTGAAGTGTTTTGAAGCTGAAAAAACGTTTCCATCAATCTAGTCTGAAGGCTTTCAGACTCTGCTATTTAAAGTCTGAAGACCTCCGGACAGCTAGACTCAAGACTCAAAGTCTATCCTCATTGACAGTCTCTAATCCTTTGAAGAAAGGTTATCCAGAACTGGATGTTTCGTTAAGGATTTAACCTTATCAATTGGAGAAGATCTCGTGGCTGGAAAAGACATAACGGAGTCCTTTGATTGATCGAATATTGACTCGATAATTGAAGATCCGGTGATTGCCTAAATATTATTGGAAAGTTCTACATATGGAAACCGATATCCTGATTGTATGGGTGAACAGGATTGATGGGCTATCGACACGTTCCTTTAATAGCTCTGATAATCTTCCTAATTGATTCCGTCCAACGGGTAGATTGGAGGAATTCTTTTGGTAAATGCCAACGGGTATGATGGCATAAAAGAGTATATAAGGAAGACGTTCTAAGTTGTTGAGGTGTGCACGATAGAAGAATTCCAAAGTCTGAAGCTCCTTTTTGTTTAGACAATTCCTTTGAGCGAATACTTGTATACAAAAGAGAGTCTATATTTGTGAGAAATCTTGAGGAGGTGTGGTAGAACATCTACACTGTGGAATCAAGGCAAAGCTGTGCTGTAACTTCTCTTTTGTTCATAGTGGAATCCAGCCAATAGGCTGTCAGTGCAGAAGACTGGACGTAGGCTTGATATAAGTCGAACCACTATAAACCGCGTGTTCAATTTTCTCTTCTCTCAGTCTTACTTTGATTATCGTTTGTCTCAAATCCATCAACTGTCTAGTATTGTGCAATTATCGAAGAAAAATCTTTTATATACCTATTCACCCCCTCTAGGTACTTATACTAGCAATATCAATTGGTATCAGAGCCTGTGTACTTACTTTATTTGAAGTGTTTTACTTCGTAGTAAAAGATCCATGGCTAGTATGCTAGCACCAGGGCTGATGGAAGGGCAAAGCAATACCATACCACCCTACTTTGATGGAAAGGATTACAACATCTGGAAGAACAAGATGAAAGCTTTCCTATGATCAAAAGATCCTCTGGAATGGGACGTTGTAGAAAAAGGAATTACTCCTATCATTGCATCAGTCTCTGAAAGAGGGAAAGAAACTATTGAGACTAGCAGAATGACTCAGGAAGAGATAATCAAGAGACAAGCACTTGATGCAAAAGTAATTTACTCTTTATATTGTGCTTTGTCACCAACTGAATATAATAGAATATCTTCTTGTGTTACAACAAAAGAAGTTTGGGACAGATTGCATATCACCTATGAAGGAACAGATCGAGTAAAGGAAACCAGAATTAACATTCTTCTCGGTCAATATGAAGCATTCAAAATGAAACCAGGAGAATCTATAACTGACATGTTTAGCCGTTTTACAAATATTGTCAATGGTCTTGAGAATCAAGGACAAACAATTTCAGATCCCATGAAGGTAAACAAGCTACTGCGTGGACTCTCCAAGGATTGGAATCACATAAAGACTTCGATAAGAGAGACGCAAAGAATTATGCCACTATCTGTCGACGAGCTGATTGGAACTCTTCAGTCTTATGAAGTGGAACGGATCAATGAAGATGAAGATCCAAAAGGTAAGAAATCCATTGCATTAAAATCAAATGATGATTCTGATGATACAGATTCTGAAGATGATATGGACGATGAGGAGCTTGCTCTCATGATAAGAAGATTCAAAAAACTGAATAGAAAAGGAAGAAGGTTCAACTCAAAGAAACAAAGCTTTCAAAGACAGCAGACCAAGTATGTTGATGATGAGGAACCAAACAAAGATGTAGTCTGCTTTGAATGTAAGAAAAAGGGACACATCAGACCCAACTGTCCTCTTCTGAAGAAGAAGAGAGGAAAAGCTGAAAAATTTCGAAAAGCTCTCAAAGCCGAAACCTGGAGTGATACAGAGTGTGAAGAAAGTGATAATGAATATGCCAATCTATGTCTGATGGCACAATCAGACTCAGACTCTGGATCAGACTCAGACAGTGAATTTGAGGCAAGTAATTTTAAAATTCCTGTCAAAGTTTCTAAATACATTGATGAACTGTGTTTTAGTCTTAAGACTTCTGTCAAAAGAATTTTCGAACTGAAAAAAGAAAACTCAGCTCTAAAACAAAAGGAAAACGTTTTAGTAGAAAGAGTTAAAAGTCTAAACTTGACTGTTTCCACTCTTAAAGAAAATGAAGATAATCTTTTAAAAGAAAATGCTCTTTTAAAAACTGACTTATCAAATATTTCAAAGAAATTTTCAATAGGGTCTGAAAAACTTGAAAAAATTCTTTCAGCTCAAAAACCTTACTTCAATAAGTCCGGTCTAGGTATGACAGCAGAAACAATTCCCTTGATTGATTTTCCTAAAGTAAAAGAAAGAATTAAGAAAAGACTCTCGAGAGAGGCTTACAAAAATCATTTCAAGAAAGTTTTTGTAAAATCTGTAGGTAGAAATGCTCTCAGATGTTCAAAGTGCAACAGTCCGGATCACTTTGAAAAAGAGTGTCCTATGGTTTGGAAACCTGTTAAGAAAATATGGGCTAATACTGCTTATGTTAGTAACACCAAAGGACCCAAGAAAGTTTGGGTACCAAAGAAAGCTTGAGACTTTATTTTAAATGCAGGTCACCGTCAAGAAAAAGGTAAAGTGGTATCTTGACAGTGGATGCTCAAGACACATGACATGAGACTCAAATTGTTTTATAAAGCTTGCTCAAGTAAATGGTGGAAAAGTTTCATTTGGAGGAAACATCAAAGGAAGTATTGTGGGATTTGGAACTGTGAAAATTGGAAATCTCATAATAAGTAATGTTTCCTTAGTGGAAGGACTCAATTACAATCTTCTCAGCATTAGTCAATTGTGTGATACTGGTTTCAAGATATTCTTTCAAGAGGGAATATGTTCTGGAATCAGTAAAGACTCTACTCAGTCTTTCATGGGTCGAAGACATGGAAACATCTATCTTCTGGATGTGAAACCAAATGAATCGCAATGTCTTATCTCAATTCAAGACGAAGCAAGCTTATGGCACAAAAAGCTTGGTCATGTCAACATGAAGCAATTAGCCAAAATCTCATCAAAGCAGCTTGTTCGAGGTCTACCCAAATTACCTTATCAAAAGACTGATCCATGCACTCCATGTATTCTGGGAAAGCAGGTAAGAAATTCTTTTAAGCCAATAAATCATGTCTCTACTAATCATGTACTGCAGTTGCTGCATATGGATCTCTTCGGACCAACCAGAACACAGAGTATTGGAGGTAAGAAATATTGCCTAGTAATTGTGGACGATTACTCCCATTTTACTTGGGTATATTTCCTTGCAAGTAAGTTCGAAACCTTCTCGTATTTTGAAAAAATTGCTAAAAAGGTTCAAAATGAAAAAGGATGTGTTATCTCAAGTATAAGAACAGATCATGGAGGTGAATTTGAAAATCAAGATTTTACAAAATTTTGTGATGAATCTGGCTTTAAGCATGTGTTCTCCTCTCCATATACTCCTCAGCAAAATGGAGTTGTGGAAAGAAAGAACATATCTCTTCAAGAAATGGCTAGAACTCTTTTAATTAAAAGTAAGATTTCTTCACGATTTTGGGCTAAAGCTGTTTCAACAGCATGCTATATCATCAATAGAGTCTTCTTAAGACCTATTCTAGAGAAAAACCTTTATGAGTTATTCAAAGATAAGAAGCCTATTATTTCATACTTTCATGTATTCGGTTGCAAACGTTTTATATTGAAAAATGCAAAAGATCGAGTTGGTAAGTTTGAAGAAAGATCAGATGAAGGTATCTTCCTTGGATATTCTACATCAAGCAAAGCCTACAGAGTCTATAACAAGAAGAGCTAGTCTATGGAGGAGTCAATGAATGTCAAATTTCAAGACTCAATGCAAAATGAATCAAGTCAGACTCATTAAGAAGAGTCTGAACCTGCTCCAGACCCTCCAAAGCTTACAACTCAAGAAGCATCTCAGACTCTGGAAGACCAGCATCAGGTTGTTCGTGAAGATCCAAATAAAAAGAGAGACCATCAACCAGACAAATCAACAAGTAACTGGAAGCATAAGTCCAGTCATCCCAAAGATCTTATAATCGGCGAAATTAATGAAGGAATTCGCACCAGATCCAAAAGGTGAGAAGAGTCTAGTGTTGTGGCTCTCGTTTATGAAATTGAACCAAAGAGCATAGAAGACGCTTTATCTGATGAAAGCTGGATTGAAGCTATGCAAAAAGAGCTCAGACAGTTCAACATTAATGATGTCTGGGAATTGACATCCAAACCAAAAGGTAAAACTATTATTGGAGCTAAATGGGTGTTCAGGAACAAGATGAATGAGAAAGGAAGAGTCGTACGAAACAAAGCAAGACTCGTGGCCAAGGGATATACGCAAGAAGAAGGAATAGACTATGATGAGACTTACGCACCAGTAGCAAGGTTAGAAGCTATTCGACTATTACTTGCGTTTGCTTGGTATAAGAATTTCAGGTTATTCCAAATAGACGTCAAAAGCGCCTTCCTAAATGGATTTATCCATGAGGAAGTTTATGTGGAACAACCACCATGGTTTGAAGACCCAAAGAAGCCAGACTCAGTCTTCAGACTGAAAAAGGCTTTGTATGGTTTAAAGCAAGCACCTCGAGCTTGGTACGACAGATTAAGTAAGTTCTTAATACAAAATAGTTTTGTCAAAGGTAAAGTAGATACGACTTTATTTATCAAAAAGGAAAACAAAAGTTTCTTACTTGTTCAAATATATGTGGATGATATTATTTTTGGATC
Source organism: Eucalyptus grandis x Eucalyptus urophylla (assembly GCA_028830015.1). Lineage (NCBI taxonomy): Eukaryota > Viridiplantae > Streptophyta > Magnoliopsida > Myrtales > Myrtaceae > Eucalyptus > Eucalyptus grandis x Eucalyptus urophylla. The sequence goes on along the minus strand of CM054189.1, from coordinate 26,114,772 downwards.
CTCTAATGAAAATCTGTGCAAGAAATTTTCTAAGTCTATGCAGGATGAGTTTGAAATGAGTATGATGGGAGAGTTAACATTCTTTCTTGGTCTTCAAGTAAAACAATTGAAGGAAGGAACTTTTATTTATCAAGAAAAATATGTTAATGATCTTATCAAAAGGTTTGGACTAGAAAAGTGCAAAAAGACCGACATACCGATGTCAAGTTCTTTGAAGATAGACAAAGATGAAGAAGGGAAGAAAGTTGATCACAAGCTGTACAGGAGCATCATTGGTTCACTTCTTTATCTTACTGCTTCTAGACCTGACATTTTGTTGAGTGTTTGCATCTGTGCTAGGTTTCAATCAGATCTTAGAGAATCCCATCTCAGTGCTGCGAAATGTATCATTAAATACGTTGCTTCATCATCAAGCATCTGTCTTTGGTATCCTAAGAAGGGAGAATTTAATCTCCTGGGATATTCAAACGCAGATCTGGCCGGTTGTAGAGTTGATAGAAAGAGCACTTCGGGAACTTGCCAGTTGCTTGGAAGCAAGATAGTGTCTTGGTTTTCAAGGAAACAAAGCACTGTGTCTCTTTCAACAACAAAAGCCGAGTATGTAGCCCTTAGAAGTTGCTGTTCGCAAATTCTATGGATAAAACAACAGCTAAGAGACTTTGAAATTGAAGACTCATGCACAGAGATTAATTGCGACAACACCAGCGCTATCAACCTCACCAAAAATCCAATTCTCCACTCAAGAGCAAAGCATATAGAGATTCGACATCACTTTATTAGAGACCATGTTCAAAATAGAGATGTTTCAATTCAATTTGTTGACTCAAAGAACCAACTAGCGGATATATTCACAAAGCATTTGGAGAAATATCAATTTGAATCTATCCGTTCCAGACTCAACATTTTGAGGTATGAGGATACCAAAGTCTAAAGACTTTCAGACTCAGACTTACAAGACTTTATCTGTAAGATAGTCTTGGTACGACCGTCAGACTGTAAGTCTTTCTATCTTTAATCTCATCTTGAAAAGGTACGATCGTTAGACTGTGTTTAAATTGTTGGTATATTTTAATCGACGTAATTATTGCATCGTTTCATTTTCAAAAAGGAAGTTATTTTTGAAATGGCTATTTTTGCGGAAAAAGACAGTTATTTTGAAAAGGCATTTTTTTATTTCCTTTGTGACGGTTCGTTTATCTCTTTTTAACCGATCGTGCACTATTGATTCCTCTTCACTTTACTCTCAAAAACCCTAGAAAGCATCGATCCTCCATTCCCGTTTGTCTTCTTTGTTTAATCTTTAAAAAGTTGTCATCTTTCTTCGGAAAGTCAAGTAAGGAATCTTCCAAAAACTGAGAAAGATGTCATCTTCAAGAAAGTCTTCGAGAATCGCAAGCAGGGGACCTCGGCAAATGAGTGAGGGGCCTACGCACTTCGATCTTACTGAAGAAGAAGTGTCTCTAGAACAGCAAGCGAGCCCACAACATTCTCAGCAGCGTCATTCTCCTCCACCTAGTCCTCAAGGCGTTGATCATCAACAACATGAAGAAATCGTCGAGGATGTAGACCCTGTAAAAGTTCAAAAGCCCGCTTATATTTACAAGCTATATCGTGCCTTAAAAGGAACTCGTACTCCTTTGAACTATGTTGATGATTTTCTTAAAGACAAAGGATATGGGAACGAATATATCTTTCTGCGAAAAATGGAAAGTTTGGGAATTGCTCGTAAAGGGGTGGCTGAAGAAACCCTTGCGAATATCCCAAGTGATCCTCGTGACTGGGGGCCGAATCCTGTAGATGGGAATGATGATGACAAATTGTATAGCCAATTTCAACCGAAAATGGGTGTTGCGGTTGAAAATCAAGGAAAAAGGGCAGATTTGTTCAAATCGAAGGAACAAAAGGATCTGTACTCGAAATTGCTGAAGCGTGGGGTAATTAATTCTAGGAATGTGGATTTTGATTTTCTGGATGCTGTGAATGTGAACTTGAGGGAAAAGTTCAGTTATCTTCAACTTGAAAAGTTCTGCTCTGACACTACAGAGGCCTATGCTTAATTAACTGCATTTTCTATTTAAATCTTAGCTTTTTGGATGCGAATAGATTCTCTTTCAGCGTTAAAGACCAAGACTATGTTGTGGATATGAATATGCTGGCAGATGTGTTAGGAGTTGAAAGAGGAAGATATCAACCGATCAAATTTTCCATTGCTCGGACCACACTGAAACTGGTGAAGGACAGGAGAACAGAGGAGAAGATCACCTACTTAAGGATGAGTGCATTCAACATCTTGCTTCACAAGATTGTAATCAATTGCTTCCGACCGAAATCAACTTCCAAGACTGATGTTTCAAATTCAGAGGCAAAGTTGATGTATGCCATCCTCTCTGGGAAAAGGTTTTCTCTCCCTCACACTGTTATGTTTCACATGTATAGAGCAGTGATGAAGGACAGAGGTCAACTCCCTTACCCAAGCCTTGTTACGAAGTTATTCAGACATCTGAATATTCAGCCTCCGCAAATCTTTTGTGTTCGACCATGCGATCATATGGTGGTAGGACTGAAAATGGTGACCAAAATGCGTCTGAAGGAACTGAGCAAGGAGTTGGAGAAATTCAAGGAGAAGACTCCTGCCAAATCTCATCAAATCTCTTCTGTAGCTAAAAGAAAAGGGAAGGAGCCCATGGTTGCTCCATCCAAGAGAAGAAGAGCTCTCCTCGTTGAGGATGAAGATGATGAGGAAGACATCACCATCTCTGCAATGGCTTTGAAGAATTTAAGTCGTCCTGTTCCACAGAAAGAATCGGAACAAATGACGAAAGAAGCAGAGGAGAAGGAAGAAGAAGAAAGAGAAGCTGAAAAAGAAGCAAAGGAGGAAAGACCTGAAGAAGAAAGAAGAGAAGAAGGAGAACCTAAGGAACACTCTTCTCCACCTGTAGGAATGGAAATAGGGGGAGATCAGGAGAAAGGAGTGAAGTCTTCATATCTTGATGCAAGTGAAGGAGTCAGTCGCTCACCTGCAGACCCAGAGGATGTTTATGCCGCTCAGTTTCCAGAGGAAGGTCATGAAGTCTCATCGCCAAACCTGCGAGATTATGCTGATCTACCATCGTCTGCATTTACTCCATCAGATAGGGCCGAAGCAAGTACTCAGACTGATAATACAGCAGATTTTCGCAGAATCATGGATATTCTCTTGGAGATGCGAGGTCAAATTTATGCCTTGGGTTGTGAGGTTCAAAACTTGCAGAATTCGGGTCAAGTTTCTTCATGTTCATTGAATGATAAGATCCAAGCCCTCTCTGTTCAGATTCAGGCCAATGCCAAGGGTGAGGAGATTGCACAATTGAAGGAAGACTTGAAAAGGCTGGAAGGCATCGTTCAGTCTATGGAAGATTTCCAGCTTGTCCGCGTTCCCAAGCAATCTTGACTTCATCTCGTCCTTTTTAATGCTGACAAAAAGGGGGAGAGATGCAAGATTTGAACAAACTTTCAATCATTAAACTTTTAATCGTGTGTTTGTTGGATTGTTTTGTTTTTTGAACTCTGTTTGACTTTGTGTCTGGATGAGAACTGAACTAGACTTGGACTTGACTGCTTCTATTAACTAGTATTGATATCTTATGGATGGCTTTATCGTATACTAGACTAACCTATTTTCTGTGGTTGCAGATTCTAGTGTTATTCATTTAGCCATTTATCTCTATAAGATATGCATATGTGTTTGAGAAATGTTTTGCAGGTCAAAGTTATCCAAATATGCAGGAAAGTTTTGTCACCATAAAAAAAGGGGAGATTGTTGGAGAAATCTTCTTGAAGTGTTTTGAAGCTGACAAAACGTTTCCATCAGTCTAGTCTGAAGGCTTTCAGACTCTGCTATTTAAAGTCTAAAGACCTCCGGACAGCTAGACTCAAGACTCAAAGTCTATCCTCATTGATAATCTCTAATCCGTTGAAGAAAGGTTATCTAGAACTGGATGTTTCGTTAAGGATTTAACCTTATCAATTGGAGAAGATCTCGTGGCTGGAAAAGACATAATGGAGTCCTTTGATTGATCGAAGATTGACTCGATAATTAAAGATCCGGTGATTGCCTAAATATTATTGGAAGGTTCTACATATGGAAACCGAGATCCTGATTGTATGGGCGAACAGGATTGATGGGCTATCGACACGTTCCTTTAATAGCTCGGATAATCTTCCTAATTGATTCCGTCCAACGGGTAGATTGGAGGAATTCTTTTGGTAAGTGCCAACGGGTATGATGGCATAAAAGAGTATATAAGGAAGACGTTCTAAGTTGTTGAGGTGTGCGCGATAGAAGAATTCCAAAGTCTGAAGCTCCTTTTTGTTTAGACAATTCCTTTGAGCGAATACTTGTATACAAAAGAGAGTCTATATTTGTGAGAAATCTTGAGGAGGTGTGGTAGAACATCTACATTGTGGAATCAAGGCAAAGCTGTGCTGTAACTTCTCTTTTGTACATAGTGGAATCCAGCCAATAGGCTGTCAGTGCAGAAGAGTGGACGTAGGCTTGATATAAGTCGAACTACTATAAACCGCGTGTTCAATTTTCTCTTCTCTCAGTCTTACTTTGATTATCGTTTGTCTCAAATCCATCAACTGTCTAGTATTGTGCAATTATCAAAGAAAAATCTTTTATATACCTATTCACCCCCCTCTAGGTACTTATACTAGCAATATCAATATCAACCTATCAATATTTTTATTGCTCGTGCTACGTTGGAACTTGTTAAGGATATAATGATAGAGGGAAAGGTTTCCTACTCGAGGATGAGTGCATTCAACATTCTGCTTTACAAGATTGTGATTAATTGCCTCAGACCAAAAACTACTTCAAAGATTGATGTTTCAAACTCAGAGGCAAAGCTGATGTATGCCATCAATGTTGGGAAAAAGTTCTCTCTTCCTCACACTATAATGTTCCACATGTATAGGGCAGTGGTGAAGGACAAGGGTCAACTTCCTTATTCAGCTATTGTGACAAAGTTATTCAGACATTTGAATGTTCAGCCTCCCCGAATTCTCTGTGTTCGAACTTGTGATCAAATGGTGGTGGGACTGAAAATTGTGTCTAAAATGCGTCTGAAGGAACTCAATAAGGCGTTGGAGAAATTCAAGGAGAAAACCCCTATCAAAACTCATCAAGTCTCTTTGGCGGCAAAAAAAAAAAATGAAGGAGCCCATGGTTGCTCCATCCAAGAAAAGAAGAGCTCTCATCGTTTAGGATGAAGAAGATGAGGAAGACATCACCATTTCTGCAATGGCATTGAAGAACCTGAGTTGTTTTGTTCCAGAATCAACTGAACGACAAGAGAAAGACACAGAACATAAGACTGGAAAAAGAGAAGATTTGGAAGCAGAAGAGAAAGAAGCAGAGGAGAAAGAAACAGAGGAGAGAGAAGTTGAAGAAAGAGATGCAGAGGAAGAAAGAATTGAAGAAGAAGAAGAAGAGGAAAGAGGAGATCAAGAGGAAGGAGAGCATGAGGAACTCTCTTCTCCACCTGAAGGCATGGAAACAGGGGGAGATCGTGAGAAAAGAGGAATGTCCTCATATCCTGCTACTAGTGAAGGAGTCAGCCGCTCTCCAGCAGATCCAGAGGACATCTATGCCTCTCAATTTTATGAGGAGGGATATGATGTTTCATCGCCCAATCCGCGTGACTATGCTGATTTGCCATCGTCTGCCTTTACTCCATCTGATGGTGCAGAAGCCAATACGCAGACTGATAATTCAGCAGATTTTCGCAGAATTCTTGATGTTCTCTTAGAAATGCGGGGTCAAATATATGCTTTGGGATGCGAAGTTTAGAATTTACAGACTGCAAGTCAAGCTTTTTCAGTTTCTTTGAATAATCAGATCCAAGCCCTTGCTCTTCAGATTCAAGCAAATGCTAAAGGTGAAGAGGTGGCTCAACTGAAGGAAGAGTTGAAAAAGCTGGAAGGCATTGTCCAGTCAATGGAAGATTTCCAGCTTGTTCGTGTTCCCAAGCATTCTCGATTCCATTCTCTTTCCATCTCAACCTTTTTTATGATGACAAAAAAGGGAGAGAGATGCGAGATTTGAAACTTTGAACTTGAACTTTTGATTTATTTTTATGTTCGTTTTGATGTTTGACTTGACTTTTGTGTCTGGATGTGGACTGAATTTGGGATTTGGGTTTGACTACTTATATTAAGTACTATTGATATCTTATGAATGGCTTTACTTATATGCAAGACTAATCTATTTTCTGTGGTTGCAGATTCTAGTGTTATCATTAAGCCATTTATCTTTATGAGATATCCATATTTGCTTGAGAAATGTTTTGCAGGTCAAAGTTATCCAAATCTGCAGGAAAGTTTTGTCACCATCAAAAATGGGGAGATTGTTGGAGAAATCTTCATGGAGTATTTTGAAGTTGACAAAACGTTTCCATCAGTCTAGTCTGAAGATTTGCAGACTCTAATATTTAAAGTTTGAAGACCTCCGGACTGCCAGACTCAAGACTCAAAGTCTATTCTCATTGACAGTTTCTAATCCGTCGAAGAAGGGCTATCTAGAACTGGATGTTTCGTTAAGGATTTGACCTTATCGACTGAAGAAGATCTCTTGGCTGGATATGACATAACAGAATCCTTTATTTGATCATGATTGATTCAGAGATTAAGAATCCGATGATTGGCGAAGTATACTTGGAAGGTTCTACTTATGGAAACCGAGATCCTGATTGTATGGGCGAGTAGGATTGATGGGCTATCGACATGTTCCTTAAATAGCTCGAATGATCTTCCTAACTGATTCTATCCAACGGGAAGGTTGGAAGAATTCCTTTGGTAAGTGCCAATGGGTATGATGGCATAAAAGAGTACATAAAGAAGACGTTCCAGTTGTTCGAGTGTGTGCGCGATAGAAGAATTCCAAAGTCTGAAGCTCTTTGTTCTTAGTCAATTCATTTACTGAGCGAAATCTTGTACGCAAAAGAGAGTCTATATTTTGAGAAACCTTGAGGAAGTGTGGTAGAGTATCTACACTATGGAATCAAGGGAGAATCTTGTTGTAACAACTCTTTTGTTCATAGTGAAATCCAGCCGGTGGGCTGTCAGTGCGGAAGAGTGGACGTAGGCTTGGAATAAGCCGAACCACTATAATTTCTATGTTCATTTTCTCTTCCCTACTCTCTGCTTTACTTTGATCATAATTCGTTTTGTTAACGAAAGAAGAACTTCATTTCTATTGTCTGCTTAGTATTGCTCTCTTATCTCGAGAAATTATTTTTTCACCTATTCACCCCCTCTAGGTGCTTATACTAGCTATCTCACCACGTTGGATGTAAAAAAATGTTAAAATGATGAAAAAGGGCTTGAAAGTGTTATTTTCACAAATTATGACTCTCCTTCAGCTTATACTCACCTATTGGTTATAGCCATCTGCCACTTATACTCACCTGTTGGTTATATTCACTTGCCGTTTATGCTCATTTACGGGTTATACCACCTGCTGGTTATATCCACTTGTCGATAATGATAGTTTACCATTTCTAACTTGCTTGCTTGAGTAAAGCCTTTTATTATATTAATGTAGCACGATGTGAAGAGAAGGTAGATATATGTGTTGTGGTGAACGTAATTATTTATTTATCATCACTTGCATGTGAAATGAAAGAATGTAAGCATGTCATTATATCTACTCACACATGTGATTATTGAAAGAGTAACGTAATTGTATTTCAGGTATGAATTGCATGAAAAGATATTGTGAACCGTATGTCGATTTTAAACATGAACATTGAATTTGTTATTGATGTAAGGGAGATCATATTTATATAATGTTATCATGTGCACTACTACTGTATGACTAAATATGGAAAGTATTATGTTATATATTTCCATCACTGCCCTATGTGTCGGCATGTCTCGAGAGTCAAGATGGCCGGTGTTGCCGAGATGCTTTGTGAGTTGAGGCCTCAAAAGTGTGTCAGGATGCCCCAAAGTATTTGGCAGGAGGAGTGAAGAATACAATACATGTATATATGCATATATAATACATGTCTATTAATGAACTCATTAACGATATCGTATCTCATTATATATTATGTCATCTGCATGCATTGGAGTGAATAATCTTATGTATTGCTGTTATTGATTTCCATTGGCATATCATGATAAAGAAGAGAATGCATTTACTTTGCACTTCTCATACATAGTTCTCTTTTGTTGCTTTAAACTCACATTACTTGTTGGTATCAGGTTGAGTGGTAAGTGGATCACTTGCCTTGACTTAGAGATTTTATTTATTAGGTTTCAACTCATCCCTTATTTTTCAAATATGTGAGATGGATCCCTCATTGCCACTACTTTTTGGAGCTCCCGTATATTTTGCATGTGAATACCAAGATATGCTTGTACTTGAACTGGTGACACTAAATGTAGTTCCACTGTATAGGTCGACGGGGAATTTGTTAGACCATTTATGAGTTTCGATGGTCTCCTTGGTTTCGACGAATGATGACTTGTTGATGGCAAGGTTGTCAATCCATAAAGAATAACTTAACCTTTGTACAGGCAAATTTTTGGGCTTAGGTGTGATGTGTCGATGATGGGTGATCTGGCAAAAGTATACCTTAAGTGCCATAACTTGGCACAAAGAGACACTTAAGTGCCATAACTTACGAAAGGTACACTTAAGTGCCACATTCAAAGAAAAATGGATCACTTAAGTGCCATTCCGGCCAAAGTCCGGCCAAAACGCTGACGTAACATTTTTTCAATGAAACGAGTGCAAAATGACGCCGCTTTGCACTCTGACGTGACCAAATAATGCAAAAATAACGTCGTTTTGGGTTAACATGGTAAAAAGAAATAATATAAAAAATAATTAAATTTAATTTAAAATTTAATTTAGTTAAAATATTAAAAAATAATAATTTTAAAGTTAAATTTAATTAATTTTTATATTATTTTTTTATCACGTCAACCCAAAACGACACCGTTTTTGCATTATTTGGCCACGTCAGCGTGCAAAACGGCGTCGTCTTGGGCTCGCTTCGCCGGAAAAATGCCACGTATGTAATTTGGCTGGATTTTTGTTAGATTGGCACTCAAGTGATCAATTTTGCTCTGATTTTGGCTCTTAAGTGTACATTTCGTAAGTTATGGCACTTAAGTGTCCATTTCTGCCAAGTTATGGCACTCCAGGGGTCCGCGTCTCTGCGTCTCTGGGTGATCCTGATTTTTTCCAAACTTATGTAATGTATTATATTTGCTTGGATATTGTATAAAGATGGTAATTAGTGGTTTTAATATAATGAAGCATATGTGTATTAAATAAACTCCAATTTCTTGTATGGGATGCAGTGAAAATTTTGTTGTACTTCCACATGTTATTATTACTCAGAAGATATTATTAGAAAGGACATGCGTTGCACGTGACGTAATGGGACATCATACTCATTTATTATTTATTTGATTTGGAGTCACCACTAACCTAATAGATTGATTAGCGCCCATTTAAGATGCCATAGCCCACCTTAGTTACCTTAGTTATGTGAGTTGGCGATTTTGAGTTTGGAAACCTAATTACCCTAGTTTTGTCTAACTCTATTGGGGGATACCTTTTCACTTTTAACAAAATATTATTTAATGCAATCCTTTTCGTTTATATGAATCTATTAACATGTAAAGGTGCTCAAACACTAAAATAGAACAATCAATAATAAAGATAAAAGATTGGGAGAAAAATAGAACAACCCTAGTTGTATTGGGCAAAATTATACAATACTATATTGTAAAAGGCTGGCAACCTGGGACACAACCTTGTGAGCTACGTATAAAAATAAACGTGCACTAGTCTAATAAAATAAAGTCTTTCTTTTAATCTACGTGACGAGGAAAAAATTCTAAATGCAATACGGTGGAATCAGCAATGTTAGAAATTGACCTAATCTTATTAGAATAATGCTATAAATATCCACATGCTATCTTAAAGCTTTTTCTTTTTTCTTTTTTTATGCAATGACATTGTCCAAATGTATAAGAAAAAGTAGGGGTAAGCATGGTCCAGATTAGGCTAGTTCATTTATGGGACTGAGGACCAACCCAATTAAGCTTGGGATCAAACATCGGACCGACCCAATGGATTTGGTTCGGCTCCAGAGTCAACCCGGGACCAATCGATAATTTTTCTATTTCATTTTTTGTACTCCATAAAAAGGCGACCAAGAACTGGATCAACTCAATGGGTTCGGTAACGAGTGAGGTTAGCTAAGAGAGGCGAAAGGTGAGTGTTGAGTGGTGTGAGTGTCGAGCATGGGGTGAGCTTTGAGCGGGGCGAGCAGCGAGCAACAAGTAGGACGAGCATCAAGTGGCACAAGTGACCAAAAGTGAGCGAGGCAATCAAGTGGCAAGTGGAGAAATTTTTTTTGACAAATTGAAAACTAAGAGGACAAATAAGACAAAAGAGAACGAGTATTAGAAGATGATGTCGTGAGTAGCTATTTATGCCCTTTTGGACACTATGATGACTCCTCAAAAAAACATTTTCCTCCTTTGTAAATTATGGCTGTTTTTATTTTTATTTTTATTTTTATTTTTTTTGGTAAAGGGTAAAGTAAATTATGGCTGTTGATATATAATATATATCAAAAAATTATAAATAATATATTAGATATATAATATATATGCAATCAGGGTTGGTTCGGGTTGGACCGACCCTAAACTCTCAGGATCAAGGACCAACTCGTATTGCATTAGTCTAGGAATCCTAGGACCAAAGACCGACCTAGTCTCCATAGGAACCGGACCAAGACTGGCAAGGTTGGGCCGGTCCAGGGTCAGTCTAGGATTGACCCTAGACCAATGCTTACCCATAAGAAAAAGGAAAAATTCAAAATAAGCGGTTGAAATACCTTTATTTTTCTCAAATAAAGGTTTGAAATGAATATTATTTCAAATAAGAGTTCGACATACCTTTATTTTTTTCAAATAAGAGACTGAAGTGGATATTGTTTTAAATAAGTGCCTGAAGTGGTTATACATTGTCAGTGGTTATATATTATCTAACTCACTAGCTATGAAGAGCAATTTCGTCCTTTAAAATTTTTTTCCTTTTTCTTTCTTTTTTCTATTTTTTTTTAATAAAAACTAAAACTTAGAAAAAGAAAAGGAAAAACAAGCCACCCCATCATCGGCAGGGCGGCGGGGTTACTTGTGACATCCAGATTTTAGGGTTTTAATTTCGATTGGATAAATAGGGCCGTTTTCGTTCAGTTGAAGCCAGGGATTGTGAAATTGGGATGCAAGTACGCCACATTGGTAAGGAAAAATACCAATTTGATTGATGAGGTGTTAAATGAATTAATGGGGGTCAATTTGATTTAATTCAAGTGGGATTAAGGTTCAATTGGAGGGAAAAACCTAGTGAAATTCGTATGCCACCTCTACCCCCACATTTTGGCCTACCTTAAAGCTTTTAGAAGGGGCATTTTTGGCAAGGAAAAGTGAGTGTATGACAGCTGGGTTGGTGGGGGCCAAAGAGAGAGAGAAAGAAATAGAGAGAGAGAGAGAGAGAGAGAGAGAGAGAGAGAGAGAACCGGTTGTTCTTTCCCCCCTTCTCTCTCCCGTCGCTGTCTCTCTCTTCCCCATCTCCCTCTTCGGTTTGTTCAACTCCATGGAAGCCGAAGACCAGCGAAGCAGAAGCAGCTCACTGTCGTAGCCAGCAGCTGAAGCTGGAGTCGCCGCCGCCGCTTTGCCTCGCTCGCACCGCTGCTCCGCCCTCCGTCCCCTCTCTCTCTCCCTCCTCTTGCTTGTGCGAATGAGAAGACAGCAAAAACAGAAGCAATGTCTAGCGTCGCCGGAAGGAGCCGCGATCAGCTGCCTGGGCGCTGCCGCACCGCTGCCCGCGCAACGCCGTGCGCTCCGCCGCTTCACGCTCGCCCGCCGTGTGCTGTCTGCCCCTGTCCATGCGAGTTGCTGTCCAACCCCTGTTCCGCCTCTGTTCAGTTCCGTTCAGCTGCCTCAGGCCACCGCCCGACCACCTCCGGCCACCGTCAGCCCCACCGAACCACCACCTGCCTTCCCCCGAGCCTAGCCACCCTTGCCTCACCCTCTCGGCCTCGGATCCGCCCCAACCAGCAGCGAATATAGAGGTTCGAAAATGGGTATTGCAGCAACTGTTTGGATCGTTTTGGCCGTCTTCCCGAGCCCAGATGCTCGGCCCGCCTTGAGGAAAGTCGATCATCGCGTCGTCCCCGTCGTTTTGGTCCACTCGATTCGTTAATCGGGTGAGTTTAGCTCACTAAACCCCGATTAGAGGGTTAATTATGCTTTAAGTGTGCTTAGCTTAAGTTAATTAAGCTTAGGTGGTTAGTTTAGTTTATTTAATTGTGAATTAGATTAAAAGGTTGGTTTAACTTAAAGTATGTTTAGTTAAGGTTAAATTGATATTTATATTAGTATAATGGTGATTTGACATAAATGAATTACTATTGGGGATTAAATAAATATTTCAAATTTGTTTAATAATATAATAATATTTCATTATTCGAAATTATTAAAATATTATTTTTAATTAATTTTCGGAATAAATTTAATTATTTATTAAATTCCGAAAATTTCGTCGGGACCTTATTTGCTCAGAATTTTGTGCTGATCGCTACTGTGTGGTCAGATTTTGAAATTGATGATTGGATATTATAAATTGAGTGTTGATTGTGAAAAGTATGGATTTTATTTAGAAAATCCCAAGTGTCGGGTTTGGTATTGAAATTGGATTTTTAATGATTAATATCGTAATTGGATTATGTGAGTGAAATGTAAAGTATCCAGGGATCGGTATCAAATTGTCGTGTGCTGGTTGAAAGGCTCGGGTCGCAGTAGTGGTTAGGCCAATTGAACCCTTATTCTGCTAGAAATGCCGTCAAGAGAGTGACGTGACTCGGGTCGCAGTAGTGGTTAGGCCAACTGGACCTTTGTTCTTCTAAAAATGCCGTCAAGAGAGTGACGTGGCTCGGGTCGCAGTAGAGGCTAGGCCAACTGGACCCATGCTCCTTCGGGAATGCCGTCAACGTAGTGACGAAGCCGCGCTCTAAGGGGGGAGGCGATGCCTGGCATTAATGTTAGAAGATAGCCGAGCTGCGAGTAGGCTATGCCCTTGTGTGGCAGTGAATAATAATTGGAATGCGTGCTAAGTGCGACTGTGATTTATATGAAAGTGATGGCGTTCCAATTGTTTGAATTATTATTACTACCTGAGATTGTGTGATTCAAATTGTGCTAACCTGCAGGAAGGAATTGAGGCGAGGTAAGTTCTCTGTGTGATGTGGCTAGGCCACCCTTGGGTGTATTTTCTTTCTAATAGGGGTTTAGGGAGTTGAACTTGCTGAGACATTGTCTCATCCCGGTTTGGGGATTACAATTTCAGGTCCCTGGTGGACGGAGTGGCTAGATAGCTTTGGTTGGCCTTGAGGAGTTGCAGAGGTGAAGTCATGAGGATTGGAGAACGTGTCCGACTTGTAGGTTGTAGGATAGTTCATTTTTAAGAGCCGGTCTTTTATAGACTTTTGATTGTAGGCCTTCGTTTGTAACTCCGTTGGTTTATGTAAGTGATTGGTTGTGAATTTGCTTCCTACTTTTCTATCCCGTATTTCATTGTCAGGGGTTTTATAATACGTTCCGCTTGCGCAATAATAAATGAATGGGGTCGGCGACACTACTTGGGAATGTCGCATTTGCATGACCATGGTGGGATGTTGGCGCGCTCAAGGTTCGGGGCGTGACATTACTGGTACTTGGGCAAGGGCCAACAGCCCCCACCAACCAAAGGCAAGGGCCAGGAGGCCCTCACTAGAGATGGGAGAGAGCAATGACGCTCTCCCAAATCTAGGTGAGGCTCGCCCACCCTCGCCCTGGTCCGAGGGAGGCTCACCGGCCTCATGCAGATCGGCAGTCTTTGGTTAGTGCCTCGCCCAGGCGTCGGCAACCCCATTAACCATCGCCATTGATGGTGTGGCATGTGTTTTTCATTTTTTTTCCTTTTTTTTAAAATTTTTAATCTAATTTGATTTAAATTTAAATTATGTTTGGATAAAAATATCCTTGATTGGCCGGAATTTTTTGTTCGTCGACGAGTTGGCGAGGCTAGGCCCTTATTTGAAATAATCATAATCGCTTCCAGCCATTTTTTGAGACTGATATGGCCATTTTAAATCTTTATCTCAAACAAATTTTACTTTAAACTCTTATTTGAGAAAATAAGAGCATTTCAAGCCCTTATTTGGAATTTTCCCTGAGAAAAATAAATATATATTTCAAAACACATAAAATAAAATAAAATAAAAGGAAAACGTCTAAATCATGTGCGGGAAATCTCTCTATTTTCACGTGACTGCGATAAGAGATTGGAATATACAGACACTATGAGCATTAAGATGTAATAAACAGTGGAATTTCTATAGATAAAATAAAATAAAAAAAGGGACCCCCACACCACACGAGTAACATACGTTTAAGGTTTGGACAATGGACGTCTAGCTCGTTCCCAGGCTTAAATACAACCCCGGGACGTGCCTCAACAATTTGAGAATGAACCTTCAAGTGCAACTGCAAATGCAAATCAATGCAAACAAACTCGGATCAAAATAACATTTATAATCCGATTGGGGTGAGAGGAAGGAATTGATTGAACTGAGAATCGCTCACAGGAGCTCCAGTCCATTTTCTGCTTACATAAAATTGAAATCGGTGATTTTGGTCCAGTCCTAGGGATAGAACCATTCATGTCAGACCGATTATTTTTAAAATTTTTGATTTTATTTTTTGCAATATTATTAAAGAAATAATTTGAACTCTTAATTATTAGGGATTTGACAAAAACTTAAGAAAGGTATGCCTTTTTTAGGTGCATAGCTTAATTTTTATTCACAACCCTTCTTACAGTTTATGTTCCCGTTTAATGTGGGATTCTTGATGTGTATGACTTGTCTCTCTTGTGGTGTCTAGCCTTCCATGCAAATGCCTTCAATGTGAAACTCTTGGCTTGTCTCTATTATTGTGTCCAGCCGAATGTCGAGAGTCTCACATCGAACGGGCATGCAAAGACCATAAGGGGGGTTGTGAATAAAAGTCAAACCATGCTCCAATCAAAGCATGTTTTTCTTGGCCTTCTAGCTAAGATTAAATATAGTATTTGTTAAGTGTGTGATGCTCACACAACTTTTGAAGCATTTTGTGAGTAAAGAGCTAATGCTTGATTTTAAAGGAGAGGGGAAATCGGTATATCAACATAATTTACCGATTCCATTGGACCGCCAAGAACTAAATCAAATCGATGGTCTAGTTCCACAATCAATCAGTCCTATTCTTGGTCCCAAAATAGGGAACTGATCCAATTAGTCCGATTCTCAGTTCCTAGGTGAGATCGGATTAGACCGAAGATCAATCACCCCTACCACAATTATCTTATCAAATATCCGCATCAAAACAGGTTACAAAAAAGCATTTGATATCAATTCGATGAAAAAAGACAAGATATCATAAAATCCATAATAGGTTAACAAGAAAACTATCAGATGAAATCAAACACGAAAGATTATAACTCCGAGTGAAACTCGTTCCAAAACGACTCTGGGTAACCCATTTAGGGGTAAATACTTGTGTTAGAAGTAAGAAGGGTAAATGAGTCTTTACCACTTTTAGGGTTTATTTTGATGTATATATATTAAACTTTATTGAATAATACGAAGTACGTTTTCCTCACATGGTATCAGAGCTTAGGGCTTAACCCTAGACGATGGAGCAGCCACTCGCCGTCGTTGACTCACCGGAATAGTTGGATATCACTGCCGCTCACCGAAATAGGGGTTTTGACGACCCTGTGCTGGTTGGACTTGGTGGCATAGCTACGCCACTTCTTGTACATGAGACGCTGCACCATCTCTCCCTGCTTCTCTCTCTGCGCTAAAAGGTGGAAGCAGAGGTCGGTGAACGAGAGGGAAAACCCTAGAGAGAGAAGGCAGAGAGAGAGAACAGTAGCTGAGGGACTCACTAGGTAATAGAGAGCAGTAGCACTCGTCAGGATGATTTTGTGGGTTAGAATTTTCTTTTAAGTTGCTGTTTTGGCTGATTAATTTATTCAAGACTTGTGATGAAGCAAAGTTGTTGCCTGGGTATAGTGCAGTTATTTATTGGTGATTTGAAAGTTGTGTGGTAGCTTCTGTCATTTTATATGATAGTGATAATATTGGGTTATTGAATTATTGAGGCTGAGTTGTTTGACGGAAGCTAAGGTCAGAGTTTGCTTATTATTGTTTGGAAAATGGGCGATCACTCGAAGAGTACAATTGAAGTAGATCTTGAGAAGAATAATATTGTGATGACTGAGGTGATTTCCTCTTTGTCTAATTGAATTACTGATAAGAAGCTTGCAGGTAGTACTAACTTCCACCAATGGAAGAAAATCGTGAAGCTTACTTTGACAAGCAGGAATCAACATAGACACTTAACTGAGTTTAAGCCCAAAGATGATGTAACTTGGGATGGTGTTGATGCAAGTATTCTTGGTCAAATGCTGAATTCTATGGAGAGCAATATAGTTGACATGATAACTCATATTGATACAGTAAGAGAACTATGGGAGTATTTGAATGTGCTGTATTCTAGCCAAGATAATTTGTCACGAATTTATAAGCTATCGCAGGAGTTTTATCGATTTGAAAGGAAGGGACGCTCTATTACCTAGCGCTTTGCAGACTTTAAGAGATTATATAAGGAGTTGAATGCCATTCTCCCTATTTCAGCTGATGTTCAACAAATGCAACGTCAAAGGGAACAATTGGCTATAATGGGATTCTTAGGAAGTCTTGATTATGAATATGAAACTGTTAGGTCTCAGATTCTTGGAGGAGAGAATATAATGTCACTCACAGATACATTTGCTCGAGTTCTTCGAGTATCTCATGTCTTCTCAAGATACTACATCTATGGGTGGGAGTTCAGCTCTTGTGTCCCAGACTCGAATTGGTAGTGGTAATAGGAGTGATAGAGGAAACCGTGGTGGATATAGTGGGCATGGTGTTCAAGGAGGAGGCCGAGGCATAGGAATAAGGAGAGGTCAAGGTAATCACCATCCTTATGGACAATTCCACATATCTACTGATAATTCAGGGACTACACAATTTTGTCATTACTATGGCAAACCTGGTCATATTCAAAAATTTTGCTATAAGCTACATGGAAGACCAGGGCAGCATCATCAGTTCGCTAATACGGCGTCTAGTATTGACTCTACTCCATAATCATCTAAAGACAAGGTAGTGGTTATGAATGGTGAGGAATATGCTCGGTACAAACGATCTCAAATCTCACAGCATGTTTCTTCCACTGCTACTTTGGCACAGACAGGTAATGCTACTGCATGCCTTTCGGCTACTTCTCGTCCTTGGATCATTGATGCAAGGGCTTTTGATCACATGTCAGGTCTTTCAGGTATATTTTCCTCTTTTTCTCCGTCTTTGTCCATAGTTACTCTAGCCAATGGATCACCTACACATGTTAAGGGAATTGGCATAGTTAACCCAACTCCTTCATTGCCATTGTCCTCAGTGCTTTATCTTCCACAATTTCCATTTAACCTCATGTCTGTCAGTAAGTTAACCAAAAGCTTTCAGTGTTCAGTAACTTTTTATCCCGATTCTCATATTTTCCAGGATCTAGCTACGAAGAAGACGATTGGTAAAGGACGTGAGGAAGGGGGGCTGTATGTACTTGAAGATGCTTCTTTAGTTGCTTGCTCAAGTGTTGCATCTCTACATCAAATCCATTATCGTCTTGGTCATCCTTCTCTATGTAGTCTTCAAAAGTTGGATTCTAGTTTTCAATCTCTTTCTAGTCTAGAATGCGAGTCATGCCAACTTGGCAAATTACATCGTATTAGTTACACACCTCGAGTCATTAAACGATCATCATCTCCTTTTTTATTAGTTCATTTAGATATTTGGGGTCCATTTCATGTGGTTTCTAATTTGGGTTTCAGATATTTTGTTACTTTTGTCGATGACTATTCCAGAGTTACTTGGTTATATTTAATGAAAGATTGTTCATAATTATTTTCTATTTTTCGTGCATTTATATCTGAAATTTATACTCAATTTGGCATGCATGTTAAAGTTCTGCGTTCTGATAATGCTAAGCAGTACTTTTCCACATCTTTTTCTGATTTTATGACTCAACATGGTATGATCCATGAATCTTCTTGTCTTGATACTCCACAACATAATGGTGTTGCTAAAAGGAAGAATATGCATTTATTGGAAGTTACTAGATCCATGTTATTTGAGATGAAGGTCCCGAAAACCTTTTGGTCTGATGCAGTTCTAACCACATGTTATCTCATTAATCGCATGCCTTCTTCTCAACTGCAAGGTGGTATTCCTTTTTCCACTTTGTTTCCTAGTGAACCACTGTTTGTCCTACCACCTCGTATCTTTTGTTGTGTCTGTTTTGTTCGTGATCATCGATCTGGAGTATCAAAACTTGATCCCAAGGCAATCAAGTGTATGCTTATGGGTTATTCCCGTACTCAAAAGGGATATCGTTGTTATTCTCAATTATTGAGAAAATATTTTGTAACAGCCGATGTTTCATTTTTTGAATCCACTCCTTATCATAATGTTTGTTGACACCTAAATATTGGTGATCCATTTAGTCATTTATTGCATAAAAATTAGGGGTTAATTTTATCCTTAATATATATATATATATATATTAATTGCATAGCTACATTTAGTTTGCATATTTTGCATTTTATTTATTGGACCGGTGGCAGATGGGTTGAATTAGTGGTTTTGGGTTTTAAATTAACAGGCTGGACTAAGCCCATGAAGAAAATTAACCCAAGCCCGTCGTTATGTTTAATTAATTATCTTGTGAAAATTTAAGATTTGATGCGATATTATGATGATTTTTGGAAATTAAAAAATCGCACTGTAATCTTAAAGGTGGGAATATTAAGGAGGATAATGAATCATCTAAAATATTTTGTTGCGGATAGAGATCTCGAAAGATTTTAGAGTTGGATGAAGTTTTATCTTGAGTGAATTATCTGGAAAATCTTCACAAAAAATTTCAGATTATCTTCAATCGCTAAGTCAGTATATAAAATCTTCAATGATCGAGTGAGTCAGCTTGGAAGATTTTAACAGATGATTTTAGATTTTGAAACCTCTTTTTGCTTGAGCACATCTCGTTTTTTTCAAAGGGTAATCCTCAGTGATTGGGTTGTTATGCAAATCTTCGTAGGTAGAACAAATTGGGTTTTCACTCTATAAATAGGGGGGCCTTCTCTTCGTCTCGGGGGGAGCTTCTTTGAAAAAAATTCAGAAAGGTAGGTCAAGGGAGGTTTTGCTTCTGCAGTAACAAAACTGCAGAAAAAAAAGAAAAGGAAAAGTCAGAACGTGAGAGAGAGAGAGAGAGAGAGAGAGAGAGAGAGAGAGAGAGAGAGGAGAAAAGGTAAAGTAAAAATGCTGATTTGACTCATACTGTTCATCTTCCTCGCTGTTCCTCTCACTGCCCGATTCGCCGCGCCTCCAGTCACAAATTCCACGCCGGCCACCGTATCGGTGTTTCCTCCACCAGCCCGTCGTCGTTCGTCCGCGAAGCTGCCTTGCCTCTGCACCAGCGCCGTCGCAGCAGCTCACCCGTTCGTCGCTACTGGTCGCCGCACTAGAACCACCTCGCTCCGAAGCCCACCGCATCGTCGCACCTCAGCCAGTGCGACTCCGCCTCTGCACCCGTGAGCTCACCCCGACGCCACTGCTCACCACCACCGTTGCGACCCGCGACCCTGCTGCTTGCCGATCTCCTTGTTCTCGCCGTGCTCGACGCCATGGCCCCCCAAAGATAGCAGGTCCCAATCCGTACGCGACCCACCTCTGCAAATCGCCCTCCGCCGGTCTCTGCCTCGACATCCGCCCCTGCTCCGTGCACCAGCACCCGCGAGCATTTCTGTGCAGCAGCCTGCGACCCGCAACGCCCGCGAGCCCTCTCGCTGCTCGACCCGACGCCCGTGCCTGCACCTCCCGCGCCACCTTGCCGTCGCTGACCTGCAGTACCCGACGCCGGTCATCGTCCGTCCGGCACCCATCAACGCTGCAGCAAGCCCCTCTTTCTTTAGGTGGTTTAGCTTTTTTCTTTTATTTATTTTGTTCTATTTTATCTCATTTTACTTTATCTATTTAAGTTGTAATATTTGATGTTAATGTTAGTGAATTTAGTATGCATTATCCGCAGGGATTTTGTCTGGAATTATTATAATTATTAATTTGATCCAAGAGACATTAAATCATTTTTTTAATTATTTTAATTGTTGGGATTTTAATTGTTAAATCACAATAATTATTTAATTTGGTCCATAAGACCTCGGATCAGATTTGTAATTATTTTGATCTCTCTGCTGTGATAACTAGGGTTAGAATAACCGTTAATTTGACCTGTGAGACAATAGGTTATTTTTTCGATTATTTTGATCCTTTCTTGCTTGATTTTGTTGATAGTTTAGATTTAATAATTACTTATCTCTTAAAAAAAACTAAAAAAATCATAAGATAAAAAAAAAAAAATTCCGCATGAGTATATAGGTTTAGTAAATCAAGCATGTAGGTTTAACAAATTAGGATTTTCTTAGGATTGCATTTTAAGATTGCATTTTTAGGAATAAGGTAGGGTTGAACCTAAATATTTTTTAGGGTTTTAGATAATGTTCGCATATTCTAATTATCTAATTTTCCCAAAAAAATAGCTTTCTAAGATAGGATAGGGTTTAAGTCAAACTAATCCCTAGAATAAATTAGAAAATTATCATTTTTAGACAGATTAATTAAGGTTTTCATGAATTCTGAATTTCAATAAAAAAAAATGCAAAAATTCTAGGTGCATGTTAACTAGTTTGCATAATAGGATTATTAATCAGAACTTGTTAATTAGTGAAGTTAGGTCATGAGGTGCATAATAATTAGTTTGCATAACAGGCCCATTTTAATTAAAATTTGCATATTAATAAGATTAAGTCATTTGGTTTTAAAATGCATTTTCATAAAAGAATTCTAATTTTTAAGAAAACTCAAAAAAAAAAAATGATTGCTTGCCTTGTGTGATGCAATTCATTTGAACGTTTTAATAATGGATGAGCACCCATGTGGTCACCATATTGGCATGATAGTAATTTAGGCTAAAATAAATCAGCTGCTTGCAAAAACATTTTGAAAAATTAAAAAGAAATGGTACCGAAAGGGCATTAGAGAAATCTAGTTTAATCAAGTCCCCGTACCCTCAGTCTTTGGTTCGTAGGAGTAAAATAAATCTCTCTTTATTTTACTTAGGTGTCTAATCGACCTACCCTAAACCGATTAGTGGCAACTCCTAGAGAATAACCTCTTGCATGTTAAAAATTCAAACCTAAGTCGCGAATTGGTATGGGCTTAGAAGAGCCCGAGCTAAGTTTAAAAAGCTCAATAGTCCATTAACCTAGTTTTAGGTGGTGAACCCGAAAAATTGGTCGCGACAGCTTGGCGACTCCACTGAGGATAATTAGAGTTAAAACTCTTAGTAGACTTAGGCCAATTTTTCTTTTAAAAAAATATTTTTGTTTGGCAGCGAGGATCTCGGGTATGTCCCTAACATTTCTAAGATGTTAAATGTTTTTGCAGATGGGAGGTATAAGGGGAGTAGTCTTTGCTAACCCCTGTCTTGCAGGTTGGAGTTAGGGATGAATGTTTGAATTAAAACTATAGAAGTGTTGTTTGCATTTAAACTGTTGTGCATGCTTTATTGCTTTAGCACCACACTATTTGCACACACAACCTGCGGTCAGACCTAGGCTGCGATAGGACTTCTAAGATGGTGTTGAGAATGATACTTCCTCTAAAGCGAGATTGCTATGTAGAGGTTGACATTCTCTTCCCCAAAATTTCTTTCCTGGTGTCGAATGTGTTTGTCCATATTCGCGAGATTGCGTGATTATTGGGTATTCCGTTCGACTGAGCTGGGGTTAGGAGGACCTGACACGTTAATGCGAGACTGCAACGGTCAGACCATCCCCTTAGCTCCACCTTGTTAAGCCGTCTAGGTAGAAATCGAGCCTCACATTTCATGCGTATGTCTATGTGATTGTCATCCGTTTCAAGTGAAAGTAAGTTGTTTAAATTTTTTGCAATTTATTTACTTTATTGTAATTTTGTCGGTCCATGACAATTAGGTTTCATCATCGGTCTTGTTTTATATGCAATGGGGAAAACCGATGCACAATTCATTTTCACTCCAAAAAAAGAGCTCAAGAGGTGGTTGGATCAGTTGGATCAAGATGGTCAGAGATATGTGAAAGCCAGGATCGCCCAACTTCTTCCACTGTTAGAGATCAACGTCCACTCTAGTGTGATTCAGGCACTCCCTCACTTCTGGTGTCCACAAACTTCCACCTTCATATTTGGTAAGTTTGAATTGACTCCAACACTTGAAGAATATAGTGTTGCTATCGGAATGCCCCTGGAAAGGGAACTTGTTAGACCACCTATTGGTATAGATTCTATTTCTGAATTATCACAGTTTTTACAAATCGAAGCCGAAGGAGTAAGGAAAGTTGTCAAAGCCAATTGTTTTGCATGTCCGTTTTCATTCTTAGAAAAGTGTTTTGCAAACCAACCAATGATTTCAAAAGCTAGGATTTTCATGTTAGCATTTTTTGGGCTAATCGTTTTTCCTTATCGAAAAAATGCCATTAATCCTTCAATTTCATGGGTGGTTAATCGTGTTTGCGACGGGTTGAATTATGTCAATATGGTTTTAGCCGAAACATTTTTGTCATTAACCCGTTTCAAACAAAATGAGGAAAAACCGTGCATGCCCTCCCTGAACTTTTGCAAATATGGTTTTTCTCCCACATAAGAGGATTTGGGCACCTTATGAAGCAATTTAAGATTGATGATTTTAGGCACCCCATACAAAAGTTTGCGGTCTTAGAACGTTTTTCCCCAAATAAACGGTATGCTTGTTGGATTAATTTTTTGAAAAATCCTGATCCTAAGGCATTCCTATGGCATACTAAATGGTTCTGAGTTGAGGAAGCTCGTTTCTCATACAAGTATGATGAGCCAATTCCATTATTGGGCTTTTCTGGTGCAACTTCTTACTACCCGTATAGGGTGGCCCATCAGTACAAAGCTCTTCAAGAAATTCCTCCGCCACTCAAGACAGAGTTGTTCCAAGTTCGTTTTATTCGAGCAAACTATGACTACTTCAAGGAGATCCAGATGATCATTGCTGCATGGAATGAATGCCACCCAGAGAACATTTTGGTGCCCAAGAGACTAAAAGGCGAGGAGAAGATTCACCATGCATCAACATTCTACATCCAACAACATCGGATTTCTGCCACCCTGCGTCCAGTAGTCCCTGATGTGACTGAGAAGCCAACCCAACGAGCACAAATTGAGCATCTTAAGCGGAAAGTGGAAATGATTGAAGCGGAAAATGAGAAGCTTCGTAAGGCGTTGAAATCCCGAAGGCATATAAAATGAGACGTCTTGAATTTTGATTCCTAGTTCGATGTTTAGGGACTTTGATTTCTAGCTCAATTTTTTTCAATTTTTAGATTCAATGTTTAGGGACTTTGGATTTCAATTCTTAGTTCAATGTTTAGGGAACTTGGTTCAAATTTCAAATAAGATCAGGTATTAGACCATTGTCATGGGCCATTTTTCCTATATTGTCATTGGTTCTTACATTACTTTTATCCAATTAGGTGATAATGGATCCGTCACGTTCGCCCATCATCACGCGATTAAGAGCTAGAATGACCGAACAAACCGAAATGCGTGATCGTGTCTCCGCTGTGGAGACTCAACTCCAACAAGTACTCACCTCTTTACAACTTGTGACGGATCAACTCCAATTCCTCCAAGCGAATCCAATAGCTGCACCTGCTCTTCCTGAAGTAGTTATCCCGAAGCAAGCAGACAAGGTTCAAACGATTGACGACGACATGCCCGGGCTGGAAGATGACCCAGTCATTGTTGGAAAGGCCAAGCTTGACAGCGTTCCCAAGACAGATCAGGATGAGCGTGTTGCGAAGCTGGAGGAGAAAATGAGACAGCTGCAGGAGTCACAAAGGTCACTCCCGTTCGACCTTTCGGTCTATGAGAAAGTCAAAATGCCAAGCAAGTTCAAAATGCCAGAGTTTGAGAAGTATGATGGCACATCTTGCCCAAAATCTCATCTGCAGATGTACCACGTGCGCATGGCCCAGCACGTAAAAAATGAGCCCCTCATGATCCAATCATTTCATGCGAGTTTGACTGGACCCGCACTAAATTGGTATGTGATGAAGAATGTGAACCTCCTCGACACCTGGAACGAAGTGGCTGATGCGTTCCTCAAACAATACAAGTTCAACATGGACATTGCACCTTCCTGAGAAGACTTGGAGCGGATGGAAAAGAAAAGGAGCGAATCATTTAAAGAATATGCTGTAAGATGGAGAAACTTGGCAGCTCAAATCACTCCTGAGCCTACCAACAAGGAGCTGATGAAGTTGTTTGTGAAGACCCTCCCATCTGAGTTTCGTAACCGAATGGCCAGTACGTATGTTGAAAGCTTTAATCAGCTTATTCCTGTGGGAGAACAAATCGAGATGGGGA
The DNA here is from genome assembly GCA_028830015.1 of Eucalyptus grandis x Eucalyptus urophylla. Taxonomy (NCBI): domain Eukaryota; kingdom Viridiplantae; phylum Streptophyta; class Magnoliopsida; order Myrtales; family Myrtaceae; genus Eucalyptus; species Eucalyptus grandis x Eucalyptus urophylla. The sequence continues at coordinate 26,090,089 of CM054189.1, read as the reverse complement.
TAAGGGAAGGATGGTTTACTGAGCCATCTAGTAGAAGATTCACTGCCAAGAAGGAGAAGGAAACGACAGTGGATGTGAATGTGGCTTATAGCCAAGAAAATGTCAAACGTGCCCTGACCATCCAAATGAATCCAAGACAATCACAAACCACTAGCCGCCAATCATTTGCCCAAGCAAATAATAGAAGGCAATTTTCTCCTCTCCCTGGGTCTCCATCCCAAGTGTTGACGATCCTCCGAAAGAAAGGTTTGCTTACTAATGAACCAAAGCGTCCCAATCGCGAAAACATTCGCGGTTATGACCCGACAAAGAAGTGTGACTACCATAACGGTGAATTGGGGCATTCAACTGACGAATGTTTCACCCTCAAGCACAAGATCCAAAATCTCTTGGACACAAAGGCCTTCTCATTTCAAACTGCTCGGCCAAACGTTCAGAAGAATCCGCTACCGGAGCATGAGGGAGCAGTGAATGCTATCTTAGAACCTGAAGTTAGACGGATCAAGAACTCGAAGGTGCATGTGGCAGACGCCTACAATGGACTAGTGAGAGCTGGTTATTATCCAGATCAAGAGGATGTTCCCTTATTGTTGATGAAGGAAAGAATTGCCAAAATGGTGGATGATGGCATCATCGTGTATGCTGACCATAACTGCGTAGTTTCCACCATTTCCCACATCATCATCGATTGGGAGGAGGAGCAGGCTGCTCTCGATGATGGTAAGGAAGAAGTAGATCCGTCACTCGCAGATATGCCCCCGCTAGAAGATGCAACTGATGAGGAGATTGTGATTGAAATACCTCAGCCGTATGAGTATGTCAATAATAAAGCGGTGCCTTGGTCTTATGACCTAGATGTTGACCTCGTTACAAGGTCCGGTCAAACTTATGCTCAAAATAATGCTCAACCTGCAAAGCCCGTTACTGACGAAGAGGCTAAGGAATTTTTGGCTGTGATTAAAGCAAGTGAGTATAATATCGTCGATTAATTGCGAAAGATGCCTGCCCAGATCTCTTTGCTCGAGCTCATCCAAACCTCCCCTGTGCACCAAAAGTCGCTGATGAAGGTGCTAAGCGAAATTCGTGTACCCGAAACAGTTGAAGCAGATAAGCTATAGGATTTTGTGGGATCAGTCCTTCTCAAGGACATGATTGCTTTTCTAATGAGGAATTCCCCCTTGAGGGTAGGGGGCATAATAAAGCACTCTACATATCTGTCAAGCACAAGGTTTCTCATGTGTCCCGAGTGCTCATTGATAATGGGTCTGCCCTAAACATATGTCCATTGGCCACACTTCACCGCCTCAAGGTAGACCCATCCAAGGTACATGCTGCGAAGACTTCTGTGAGAGCTTTTGATGGAACGAAAAAGGAGGTAATCGGGGAAATCCAGCTTGACGTGCAAATAGGGCCAGTCGTCTTCAACATTCCCTTCCAGGTGCTGGATATCCCTACCGCATTCAATTTTCTGCTAGGTCGTCCATGGATACACACTGCTGGAGCAGTCCCTTCAACTCTACATCAAGCTGTGAAATTTGTGATCGAAAGGAAGTTGGTCACTGTGTATGGTGAGCAAGACCACCAGATTTATCACGAGACGGCTATCCCCTATGTAGAACCGGATTCTGAGTTTGAATCAAGCTATCACTCATTTGAATTAGTATCTACCATACATTCTTCTCGAGGTTCATCGCCGCCCACCCCTGAAGTTTCAGATGCCTCCCTTATGGTGGGAAGAGTAATGGTTGGGAATGGTTTTGTCCCTGGCAATGGTTTGGGAAGAAATGGTCAGGGTATTCGAAGCCCCATTGAAGCCCCTCAGAGGTCCCGATCTGCTGGGTTAGGGTACCATGGAAGAGGTGGAGGAGGTTCTGGAAGGCAAAGACAAGGAAGGCATAACTCGTCACCTGAGCAAGGGCGAGGGAGGCAAAATTTACCACCTCCAAACATTTATGAGACATTTCCTGGTCCTCCAATTATGATGCAAGATGAAGCTGAAGTCATGGATACTCTAAGACAGCCAAGTGGGAATTTCGACTATATTGTGAAGTATTCGGCTCCTCCCAGCTTTTACTTTGATGCCCGCAATATAGTTCCAAATGGATGGGATGGCATGGATGATCCGACGCCTTCAAAGGCGGAAAGCTCTTATGACACCCTTGAAGGAATTTCAAGTTTGTTCGATGATCTCTCCATTGGAGCCATTGATGGAGAACCTCTGGAAGAAACGGGCCCTCGCCCACAAGAGTAACTCATTTATTGCTTTCTCACATTCCCCTGCGCGGGAATTTTTATTGCTTTCTAGGAATTTTTTTCACTTTCTTCTTAGGACTTGAATTGCATTTTCCATTCAATAAATTGTAATTGATTGATGAATTTCAATGAAATTACAAGTTTTATTTTGAGGGATGATGAGGTACACCAAACCAACCCGATGATGATATCCAGCCGATAGAACAAAATCAAAATCCAAGGAGAATTCTGAGGCCTGGGCTTCATCATGCTTCCTCATGTCAAAATGTTTCGAAACATGCTTTTGCAAAAGAGTTTCCAAAAAATGTTCAAAAAATTCACAAAAAAATAAAATATAATTAACCCTGTTTGTCTTTTTTATCCTTCTATTTCATGTTTCAGGGATGATCATATAGCATGCAAATGTATGGAAATGGTCCGATCCAATGCAACGAGTGATGATAATGATCCTAAAGATTCGATCGAGGATTCCATTGAAGATTCCATTGAGGTGCAGCGAAGCTGGGAACAACATGAAAAAGCCAAGGTTCTCACATCCGAGCAAACCGTCACTATTAATTTAAGTGACACTGAATAAGCTAAGGACCTGAAAATAGGGGCGTATCTCCCCAAAGACGAGGCTAAGCGCCTAGTTCAGTTACTGAAGGAATATAAGGACATCTTCGCATGGACCTACGCCGATATGCCGGGGTTAGACCCGTCAATCGTGGAGCATTGTTTGCCTACTAACCCGGACGTGCCTTCTAAGAAGCAAAGGCTGCGGAGAACTAAGCCTGAGCTCTCGAAGAAGATAGAGGAAGAGGTGATGAAGCTTCTAAAAGTCAAATTCATTGAAGTCTCGCAATACCCTGAATGGGTAGCAAACATCGTGCCGCTAATGAAGAAGGATGGTCGGGTTCGAGTTTGTGTCGATTATCGAGATTTGAATAAGGCTAGCCCGAAAGATGATTTCCCGTTGCCACATATAGATGTCCTTGTAGATAGTACCGCCGGATTTGAACTATTCTCCTTCATGGATGGTTTTTCCGGGTACAATCAAATAAGGATGAAGGAGGAAGACAAAGAAAAAACTGCATTTATCACTCCGTGGGGAACCTTTCATGGTCATGCCCTTTGGACTCAAGAATGCAGGGGCAACTTACCAGCGAGCCATGGTAGCACTGTTTCATGACATGATGCATCAAGAGATCGAGGTCTATGTTGATGATATGATCGCAAAGACTCGACCTGGAAAAAGCCACATCGAGACCTTGAAGAAGCTGTTTGATCGGCTCCGTAAGTTCAAGCTTCGACTAAATCCTGCTAAGTGCGTATTCGGAGCAACATCCGGTAAATTACTCGAATTCGTTGTGAGCAGTAAAGGGATTGAAATCGACCCAGCTAAAGCTAAGGCCATTTGTGAGCTGCGACCTCCGTCAACGGTGAAAGAAGTCCGGAGCCTTTTGGGGAGGTTGAATTACATTGCTCGATTCATTTCCCAACTTTCTGAAACCGCCAAGCCGTTTTTCAAGCTCCTAAAGAAGAATGCACGAGTCAACTGGGATGATGAATGTCTAGAAGCGTTTGACAAGTTGAAGTGTTACTTGATGAATCCACCAATGCTTGTCCCGCCATCACCAGGGCATCCTTTAATTCTTTATCTCACCATTCATAGTGAGTCATTGGGTGCGATGTTGGCTCAGGAAAGTCCCGTTGATAAAAAAGAACGAGCCATTTATTACCTGAGTAAAAAATTTACTGAGTTAGAGCTGAAATATTCTGATGTGGAAAAAATTTGTGCTGCACTAGTGTGGGTGTTGCATAGATTGAGACAGTACACACTGTATTATCAGACATTCCTCATAACTGAGAATGATCCTATCAAGTACCTACTTGATCGGCCCGCCTTGGTGGGTAGGTTGGCTAAGTGGCAAATTTTGATCTCAGAATTTGACGTGCAATATATGCCACAAAAGTCGGTTAAGGGTCGAGTAATCGCTGATTTATTAGCTGAGAATCCAGAAGTCTCAAGTAATGATGATCGTTCCCTGGATGACCGTATCTTGAGTGTAAATGAAGATTCATGGACAATGTTCTTTGATGGAGCTGTCAACTTGTCTGGTTCTAGCACTGGGGCAATTCTGATATCCCCAGACGGACAACATCACCCAGTAGCTGCGAAGCTGATATTCCCATGCACTAACAACACAGCCGAGTATGAAGCTTGCATCCTTGGGCTTCAAGCTGCAATTGAGATGGGTGTAGCCAAATTAAAAGTGTTCGGGGATTCCGCGTTGATCATACTGCAGACCGTAGGTGAATGGAAGACTAAGGATGCTAAATTACTCCCATATCACAAGTACCTAGAAGATTTGATCAAGGAATTCGATGAAGTTTCATTTGAATACTTATCGAGGTCTCACAATCAATTTGCAGATGCACTCGCAACTTTATCATCTATGTTGCAAGTCACTAACGGATTAGAAGTTGAGCCATTGAAGATAGAGGTTTTGCCAAGACCGGCTTATTGTATGGTAGTGACAGAAGAGTCTGACGGAAAACCATGGTATTATGATATCATGAACTACATCCAAAAACAAGGATTCCCCGAGGAAAGTACTCCAGCCGATAGGAAGTACATTATGAAGATGGCCTCAAAGTTCTTCGTCAGTGATGAGAATTTGTACAAGAGATCCTATGATTCAATCTTGTTGCGGTGTGTGGGTGCAGCTGAAGCCACTCAAATCATGCAAGAAGTTCATGAAGGAGTGTGTGGCCCTCATATGAATGGGCACATGTTGGCTAAAAAGATCATGAGATTAGGCTATTATTGGCTCACGCTAGAAGGTGACTGTATTCAGTATGTTCGAAGTTGTCATCGTTGCCAGGTTCATGGTGACAAGATAAATGTTCCTCCAACAGAGTTGCACCAGTTTTCTGAGCCATGGCCCTTCTCAATGTGGGGCATTGATGTGATTGGCCCGATAAATCCTAAAGCTTCAAATGGACATCGTTTCATTTTGGTGGCGATAAATTATTTTTCCAAATGGATTGAAGCTATGTCATTTGCAAGTGTCACTGCTCGCAATTTCGTGAAGTTCATCAAACGTGACATAATTGCTCGCTATGGTGTCCCTGAAACGATCATCACTGACAACGGGACAAATTTGAACAACAAGCTCATTGATGAGTTGTTCAGCGAGCTCAAGATCAAGCATATGAATTCATCCCCTTATCGCCCTCAAATGAATGGGGCTGTTGAAGCGGCCAATAAGAATATTAAGAAGATCTTGGCTAAGACAGCCGAGAATTATCGAGACTGGCATGACAGACTACCCTTCGCACTGATGGCATATCGGACATCGATTCGTACTTCTACTGGGGCAACTCCTTTTGCTCTGGTATACGGCATGGAGGCAGTTTTGCCTGTGGAAGTGGAGATTCCTTCCCTGAGAGTATTATCACAAGTGGAATTATCTGAGGCAGAATGGTCGCAACAAAGACTTGAACAGTTAAACTTGATCGATGAGAAAAGACTGAAGGCTCTCTGCCATGGCCAAGCATATCAACAGAGAGTAGCCAGAGCTTTCAACCGAAAGGTGCGGCCAAGACGTTTCGAGGTAAATGATCTTGTTCTAAGGAAGCTATTGCCAATTTTTCAAGATCCTGGGGGGAAGTTTGCTCCAAGCTACAGTGGCCCACATGTGGTAAAGAAGGTACTTCATGGCGGTGCTTTGATCTTGGCAGAAGTGGATAGTCGTGTGTTTTCCACTCCAGTTAATTCAGATGCTGTCAAGAAATATTACCCATGATAGAATTTGCCATGTCATGTGTTGAATTGCAAATATTTTATAATGAATAAATTGCCTCAGTGAATTGAATTGTTCAAACTTGTCGCAAATATTGCATTTTTCTTCCTTGATGAATTATGTGAGATAGATTGAATGTGTCAAATGGGATACTTTGGAATGATGAAAAGCAAGCCTTATTCCGTACACTATTTCATACACTGACCCCTAGTGAGTTGTGTGGAAAAATTCCATGCCTACGAGGAAAAAAGTGATCTCGCATAGGGTACGTCAACCAAGGTGATGAGAGGCAGTTTCTTCTGCTACCCGAAACACTATAGGTATATCTATTGTTCAGCCTTTTGAGCCCACACACATGAAGAGCTTTTTAAATTATCCCTGTCAAGAATCGTCTCATATCGGGACAAGATTTGAAATGAATGATAGGAATTTTCTTACTCGTACTTGCACCAATCTTCGAGTATTGCTTTTACAGTGTGACTTGTACGATAATTTAAAGTGCCTTAGGACGACGAAGAGCGGTTCTTTCTCTATCCTATACACTTTATCCATTGCATAGCCCCATTGAGCCTATGAATTTATTTCACATTAAACCCAGTTGGTGATCATCCCCCACACTGGGGCAAGGAAAGAAAAATCAAACCACTCAAGTAGCATGATTTACAATGCTAATAAAAATGGAGACTTTGTCAAAAAAAAAAAAAAAAGAGTGCAAAGAAATGGGGCATGGAAAAGCAGTGTGCCTGGTAAAAGCAAGGCCAATGCCCAAAAGAAAAAAAATCAAACACTTGATGAATGAGTCGTATCCCCAACAAGGTGGTACCAAAAAAAGAACTCAAATGCTGAGTTTTTACAATCAATGAGGCACTTCATGAAGACAATCCCCGATGGTGAAAAAGAAAATTGATGGCAATGCTAAGATGATCATCAACTTTGACCCCATAAACACTTTTTGAGCCAAATGATTATTTCATTCCTCAACCCATGAACCCAACCTACGTTACGTCCTTTACAAAGTCTCTTCAGATTAGGGCACTTGAATTAACGTAAAAGTTCATACGTCTGGAAGCATCGCTTGAAGAAGTGCGAGTAAGATAATTTCTGCTTCATTTCTCATGTTTCTTGGTTTGTAAACCCCAAGATGATTATGAAATATCATTCATTTTTTAATAGCCTCGACTCAAAGAGTCTCCTTTGCTAAGCCGTTGACCAAACTAGCGTTGCAGTCCTTCTTAAAGACCTCTCAGATTGGTGAGATTGTACCACTTGCGAAATTGCTCAGACCCTTGTCTAGCATGACGATGGTGAGATAGAGTGATTGATAAAATCCTGCATCAAAGGTTAGGATGAAATTGCCATGAGGATGAGAGAAAAAGTCCTTTCAGACCAAAGGATCCCTCATTTGACACATTCATGACACTCATGTGTTCAGAATGGAAATTAGGTGATGCAAGATTAATGGAAATTATCATGAACCTCCATTAAATTGATGCATGTTTGTGATCACAAATGCATATTGCTTCTCTTATGACCATGTTTTGCAGAAGACATTTCCCCAGGAACCGAGATGTTACCAGGTAAGTATATCTCTAATACTTGTCGTTGTACAAGTATTTTCCCTTTTGAGTACACTGACACTCGATGGAGTTGTCCCCAAAGATTTTTCCCTAGATTGCAACGCTGGGCGACCGAAGAATGGTTCGGGTCCTAACTAAGCAAAACCCCGTTTAGGCGACCGTGGAATGGTACGGGTCCTAGACAAAACCTATTTCCCTATTCAGGCGACCGTAGAATGGTACGAGTCCTGGAAGGTAAATCCCCGTTTAGGCGACCATAGAATGGTACGGGTCCTAGACAAAACCTATTTCCCTATTCAGGCGACCATAGAATGGTACGGGTCCTGGAAGGTAAATCCCCGTTTAGGCGACCGTAGAATGGTACGGGTCCTAGACACAATCAAACACTGTCATACTGGGCGATCGTAGAATGGTACGAGTCCTGGGAAAGCAGTCTCTTTACAAAGCCATGTTACTATTATGGGCGACCGTAGAATGGTACAGGTCCTAGATATGTAACACCAATTACCTTGGATCACTCTACCCTCCTTGAAGGTAAGATATTCCAGGTAAGTTTTTTTTACCATTTTCCAAAAATTAGACATCTCAGTCTGGATCTGGATGTCTCAATTCTATTTGTTGAATGTTTCACTCTGGATGTGAATGTTCTTCGACTTTCCTCGTTATACCTTAGTCTAGATCTAGGTATTTCGAGTTTTTTTTTAAAAAAAATCTTGACATCTCAGTCTGGATCTGGATGTCTCAATTTATTACCTATTACACTTTTCAAGGAACCTGAGTGAGAGTTGGGTACTTGTAGAGTAAACAGGGACTCATCATGTACCTCAAGATGCTCTACCGCACTGACTGGTAAGTAATTGTAGGTACGCTCTTTCCTTTCATATCATCCATTTGCATTAGCATTTACATGCATCATATGAGTTGCATTAAAAAAAAATGGGATTCAATTCCCGACAAAAAAAATCATTCAGTGCATTTGCATGGTCAAAATTTAGAGCTCTTGACACCTCTTCGAGCTCACCTTCAAAGAGGGGCAGCTGTTGACACCTAAATTTTGGCGATCCATTTAGTCATTTATTGCATAAAAATTAGGGGTTAATTTTATCCTTAATATATATATATATATATATATTAATTGCATAGCTACATTTAGTTTGCATATTTTGCATTTTATTTATTGGACCGGTGGCAGATGGGTTGAATTAGTGGTTTTGGGTTTTAAATTAACAGGCTGGACTAAGCCCATGAAGAAAATTAACCCAAGCCCGTCGTTATGTTTAATTAATTATCTTGTGAAAATTTAAGATTTGATGCGATATTATGATGATTTTTGGAAATTAAAAAATCGCACTGTAATCTTAAAGTTGGGAATATTAAGGAGGATAATGAATCATCTAAAATATTTTGTTGCGGATAGAGATCTCGAAAGATTTTAGAGTTGGATGATGAAGTTTTATCTTGAGTGAATTATCTGGAAAATCTTCACAAAAAATTTCAGATTATCTTCAATCGCTGAGTCAGTATATAAAATCTTCAATGATCGAGTGAGTCAGCTTGGAAGATTTTAACAGATGATTTTAGATTTTGAAACATCTTTTTGGTTGAGCACATCTCGTTTTTTTCGAAGGGTAATCCTCAGTGATTGGGTTGTTATGCAAATCTTCGTAGATAGAACAGATTGGGTTTTCACTCTATAAATAGGGGGGGCCTTTTCTTCGTCTCGGGGGGAGCTTCTTTGAAAAAAATTCAGAAAGGTAGGTCAAGGGAGGTTTTGCTTCTGCAGTAAAAAAACTGCAGAAAAAAAAGAAAAGGAAAAGTCAGAACGTGAGAGAGAGAGAGAGAGAGGAGAAAAGGTAAAGTAAAAAGGCTGATTTGACTCATACTGTTCATCTTCCTCGTTGTTCCTCTCGCTGCCCGATTCGCCGCGCCTCCAGTCACAGATTCCACGCCGACCACCGCATCGGTGTTTCCTCCGCCAACCCGTCGTCGTTCGTCCGTGAAGCTGCCTCGCCTCTGCACCAGCGCCATCGCAGCAACTCACCCGTTCGTCGCTACTGGTCGCCGCACCAGAACCACCTCGCTCCGAAGCCCACTGCATCTCTGCACGAGCACCACCGCGATCTGCGAACCCAACGCCAGCAGTCCGACGATCGGGTCTCAGACCGCCCGGCACTCGTCGCGCCTCAGCCAGCGCGACTCCGCCTCTGCACCCGCGAGCTCACCCCGACGCCATTGCTCACCACCACCGTTGCGACCCGCGACCCTGCTGCTTGCCGATCTCCTTGTTCTTGCCGTGCTCGACGCCGTGGCCCCCCAAAGACAGCAAGTCCCAATCCGTACGCGACCCACCTCTGCAAATCGCCCTCCGCCGGTCTCTGCCTCGACATCCGCCCCTGCTCCACGCACCAGCACCCGCGAGCATCGCTGTGCAGCAGCCTGCGACCCGCAATGCCCGCGAGCCCTCTCGCTGCTCGACCCGACGCCCGTGCCTGCACCTCCCACGCCACCTTGTCGTCGCTGACCTGCAGTACCCGACGCCGGTCATCGTCCGTCCGGCACCCATCAACGCTGCAGCAAGCCCCTCTTTCTTTAGGTGGTTTAGCTTTTTTCTTTTATTTATTTTGTTCTATTTTATCTCATTTTACTTTATCTATTTAAGTTGTAATATTTGATGTTAATGTTAGTGAATTTAGTATGCATTATCCGCAGGGATTTTGTCTGGAATTATTATAATTATTAATTTGATACAAGAGACATTGGATCATTTTTTTAATTATTTTAATTGTTGGGATTTTAATTGTTAAATCACAATAATTATTTAATTTGGTCCGTAAGACTTCGGATCAGATTTGTAATTATTTTGATCTCTCTGCTGTGATAACTAGGGTTAGAATAACCGTTAATTTGACCTGTGAGACAACAGGTTATTTTTTCGATTATTTTGATCCTTTCTTGCTTGATTTTGTTGATAGTTTAGATTTAATAATTACTTATCTCTTAAAAAAAAACTAAAAAAATCATAAGATAAAAAAAAAAATCAAAATTCTGCATGAGTATATAGGTTTAGTAAATCAAGCATTTAGGTTTAACAAATTAGGATTTTCTTAGGATTGCATTTTAAGATTGCATTTTTAGGAATAAGGTAGGGTTGAACCTAAATATTTTTTAGGGTTTTAGATAATGTTCGCATATTCTAATTATCTCATTTTCCCAAAAAAAATAGCTTTCTAAGATAGGATAGGGTTTAAGTCAAACTAATCCCTAGAATAAATTAGAAAATTATCATTTTTAGACAGATTAATTAAGGTTTTCATGAATTCTGAATTTCAATAAAAAAAAATGCAAAAATACTAGGTGCATGTTAACTAGTTTGCATAATAGGATTATTAATCAGAACTTGTTAATTAGTGAAGTTAGGTCATGAGGTGCATAATAATTAGTTTGCATAACAGGCCCATTTAATTAAAATTTGCATATTAATAAGATTAAGTCATTTGGTTTTAAAATGCATTTTCATAAAAGAATTCTAATTTTTAAGAAAACTCAAAAAAAAAAAAAATGATTGCTTGCCTTGTGTGATGCAATTCATTTGAACGTTTTAATAATGGATGATTACCCGTGTGGTCACCATATTGGCATGATAGTAATTTAGGTTAAAATAAATCAGCTGCTTGCAAAAACATTTTGAAAAATTAAAAAGAAATGGTACCGAAAGGGCATTAGAGAAATCTAGTGTAATCAAGTCCCCGTACCCTCAGTCTCTGGTTCGTAGGAGTAAAATAAATCTCTCTTTATTTTACTTAGGTGTCTAATCAACCTACCCTAAACCGATTAGTGGCGACTCCTAGAGAATAATCTCTTGCATGTTAAAAATTCAAACCTAAGTCGCGAATTGGTATGGGCTTAGAAGAGCCCGAGCTAAGTTTAAAAAGCTCAATAGTCCATTAACCTAGTTTTAGGTGGTGAACCCGAAAAATTGGTTGCGACAATGTTCCAATTGATGTGTCTGAATTGGATGAAGACTTGTATGTGACCACCAATCGGTCTACTATTCCAACTGTATCACTAATATCTACAAAGAAACCACCTTCTCTCCAGGTTTATACTTGACGTTCTCGTGTCGCTACTACTGCTCCCCCCACTCATATCACTATTACGTCATCTTCTGCTCCAGATCCGCCATTAGCTGACCCTCCTCTTGTATCTGATCTTGATTTTCCTATTGCTCATCACAAAGGTACACATACTTGTACTCAACATTATATTGCAAATTTTATTTCTCAATCTTCTGTGTCTCCTACTTTTGGAGCTTTTTTAACTACTGTTGAACAATATCCTATCCCCAAGTCTATCGCCGAGGCATTACAAAGTTCTGGCTGGAGGACGGCAATGGAAGAAGAATTAAAGGCTCTCGAGATTAATCAAACTTGGGACTTAGTACCACTTCCTCTAGGCAAAACTGCTATTGGTTGTCGATGGGTGTATGCTGTAAAAGTCAACTCCGATGATTCTCTTGCTCGGTTAAAAGGAAGACTTGTTGCCAAATGGTATGCTCAGGTGTATGGGGTTGACTATCTAAACACATTTTCTCCTGTTGCCAAACTTACTTCTGTTCGTATTTTGATCTCTCTTATTGCAACATATAACTAGCCTTTATTTCAGCTTAATGTTAAGAATGCTTTCTTGCATGACACTTTTCATGAAGAAATTTATATGGAACAACCTTCGGGGTTTGTTGCTTAGGGGGAGTTTGGACTAGTTTGCAAATTAAAAAAATCTTTATATGGTTTGAAACAATCTCCACGGGCATGGTTTGGAAGATTTTCTGAGGTTGTATTATCTTTTGGGCTATCAAGAAGTAGAAATGATCATTCTTTCTTATAAACAATCAAGGGGAGGCAAACTATTCTTGATTGTGTATGTTGATGATATTATCATCACGGGAGATGACTTGGTTGGTATAGCTAAGCTAAAAACCTATCTTTAGCAACAGTTTCAAACTAAGGACTTAGGAAAATTGAAATATTTCCTAGGAATTGAAGTGGCGCAATCACGGAAAGGTGTTGTTCTGTCACAGCGAAAATATGTCTTGGATTTGCTCACTAAGACAGGTATGTTGGGATCAAAGCCTCTTGATTCACCCATGGAACAAGGGGTTAAATTAGTTGATGATGGAGGAGAAATTCATAATAATCCCGAGAGATGTAGAAGACTGGTAGGTAAGCTAAATTATCTTACAGTTACTTGATCAGACATTGCTTTTCCTATCAGTGTAGTAAGCCGGTTTTTGTCTTCCCCTCATATATCTCACTAGGATGCAGTTATTCGGATATTGAGGTATTTGAAGAAAGTTCCGAGAAAAGGAATTGTCCACCAAAACTATGGTCATATCAGGGTTGAAGGTTTTTCTGATGCTGATTGGGCTGGGTCTCCAAATGATAGAAGATTAACTACTGGGTATTGTACCTTAGTTGGAGGAAATCCGGTATCATGGAAAAATAAGAAACAAAGTGTTGTTGCCCGCTCCAATGCTGAGTTAGAATATAGAGCCATGGCACAAGTGACATGTGAATTAGTGTGGATTCGACAGTTATTGACTGAGTTAGGCTTTAAAGATTTAGTACCCATGACTCTATGGTGCGATAATAAAGCTGCAGTGCATATAGCTTCCAACCCCGTGTTTCATGAGAGAACAAAACACATTGAGTTGATTGTCATTTTATCCGAGAGAAGTTGCAAAGTGGAGTAATTCTTCCTAGTCATATTCGAACCAGCAAACAACCTACAGACATCTTCACTAAATCCTTGGGTAATGGGAGGATAGAACATATTTGTAACAAGCTGGGCATGAGCTTGAGGAGGAGTGTTAGAAGTAAGAAGGGTAAATGAGTCTTTACCACTTTTAGGGTTTATTTTGATGTATATATATATATATATATATATATATTAAACTTTATTGAATAATACGAAGTACGTTTTCCTCACAACTTGGATCAAACCATCACAAACGGATAATAGGCTCACGCAAGTGTTACAGATGTTTCACCTTGCAAGCAGCCAAGATGGTAACCAATCCTGGAAATCACTTGAGGGTAGACCAATCAAATAGGTGGGTTAAGTGAAAAATGGTTCGACCCAAAATCAATTATTTGATCTGTTTTAACTCACATTCAAGCGATACAAATATAGTGATACTTGATTTGATTCGTATTTTTAGAACACTTCCATAGTATTTAACATGATATAAGAAGACTTATACCTAAGTTGATGTGAGAGTGTTGAGTGAACAAGCATAAAATCAAGTGAAGGTGAGAGAGAGTGCTAGAGGTGAGTTGAGTTTTGTAAATAAGTTGTAAACCCACATATGACCCCATTCTAAATCCATTTACTAATTATAACTAGCTCACGTAATGACTCGGCCCATTAAATATGGATTAAAAAAAATGATTTTATGATGTATTTTGATAGGTCTATTTGATAGAACTTCAACTAGCGATACAAACAGCAACCACGTCTCTCCCCTATTTTGGCGCAAAGTCTTCTTTGTTCTGCCGTGTACTTTGGCCTAGAATCCCTATGTTTATTTTCTTTATTTTTTTATTGAAAAACCAACTCTTTCTCGGCCTCTTTTTGCACTTAGTTTTCTCTCTTTTCGGGCCTTACCTTCTCTATATGTCGAGCTCTGTACATAGCCGAGTATGTTTTACGTATAGAGCCCATAATTGTTGCCTTATATGCCCAAATTACGGCCTAAAAAAGGAGACAGTCCTTTCAATTTTCCTCATCTTCCCTCTTTTAATTTCCAGCCTAATTCCTTTCCACATTTCCTTGTTTTCCTTCTTTCTTATTTCCACTTTGGCCTAGAATCCCTTTCCTTTTTTATGCTAGCCGAATTTTCCTTATTTTCTTAGGCTACATTTAAACTAGGATCAAATTCAGAATTTGATAATATATTTGATATATGCTCAAGATAGGATAAAGTTAAATATTAAAAAAAAAAATATGAGTTAGATAAGATTATCCCATAAGGAGATAAGGTAAGAGTGGATATGATTTCTAATATCTATAATAGGAAAGTTATTTTCCTTGAATTATAAACTCATTAAATTAAAAAAATTAAAATTACATGTCAATATAAATAATATTTGAATTCTAATATAAGAAATTCAAATTAAAAAAATAACAATTTATTTTTTTAAATTTAATCTTATTTTATTTATATATTATAATTTAATTCTATCTTATAATATAAATTCAATATATATATATATATTTGTTACAAATTTTAGGTATTTTACGTATATTAGTATAGTTTACTATTTAATAAAATTTTATTAAAGAATGATGGAAGGGGGAAATAAAAAGGAAAATAATTTAAAAAGAGAGGAAAATTAAAATAAAAAGCAAATAAAAATAAAGTAGGTAAGAGTGTTGCGAAAGATTTTTACCATCTACATTTATGAATTTTTATATTCATTTACATTGATATGTAGTTTAAATTAAGCAATTTATATGATGTGATGTGAATATATCCGACTTTATTACGATTCACAAATAGTGGGATAAGATATAACAAAATCCCTAAATTTCATATCTTATCCTATTCAATTCTATTCTAATTAAAAATTCGGACAGCTAAACGTAGTCTTGTTATTTTCTTTCCTAATTTGGAATGGCACCTATTTACCTAGGCAAAGAGAGAAAGGGTTGTATCCTTAGAGAGAGGTCGGGTTCCATGGGCTTAATCTTGAAAGTTCAAGTGAGTGTAGAGCCTTTTTCTCCATTTAAAGTCGAATCTCTCAAAAAACAAACTCAAATGCACCACCCTGTTGAATTCTCTCTTGGCTCTGAGAGCTTCCCTCTACCTCCGATGGTAGCTGTCCCCCCAAAACCCTAAATCTCATGTGCCTTTCCGAAACCCTAAAACCCTAATAGCCCCTTTTACAGTTTTTGGTCAAATGGAACCCATCTCGTAAACCCATGAAACCCCCCACCCCACCTTGTTCCCCGTAAAAATGATGAGTCTCGTGATATGGAACAACTCCGTAATCCCTTTTTGGATGGCTTCAATCAGTGTTGGATGAATCGAAGCTTCGGTCGCGCAAAAGGTTGGATGTCACCATTTTCCCTATGGATTTCTTCTGGGTCTTCTTTTCGCTGTAAATAGACTGGGTCTTAACTTTTCTCAACTTGACTGGAAGAAAGTAATCAGATAATAGAAGTAATTCGTTGTGTTGGTCTATCTTTGCCTCGCAATCTGCTCTTGTCTAGCAATACTTGTTCGCTATTGAGGCAAATGGAAGAATCTAGGGAAGTAGATAATCGCCTAGCTGTATTGTGCAAAAGATTAGGTAATCTGAGGACAGAGGTTGATGCCCCTCCACGAGATAGAGTGATCTTTGAGGCGATCCTAGATGAATACAATCATACAGTGTTTGGCAAGCTGTATTCGGGAGGAAACATTAACTTTCAAGCTTTTCTTACCACAATGAAGAGACTTTGGAAGGTAGATTCAATAACCTTTGTGTAGTGTGAATCGGGTATACTTTCCTTTACCTTTGATTATGAGATGGACAAAAAACGAGTGTTAGCGAATAGCCCATGGTCTTTTGTGAGCAATTTATTGATCCTTAAACCATGGGAGCCTAGTAAACTTGCATAATGTTATAAGTTTAACAACTGTGCGTTCTAGGTTCAAGTTCATGGTCTCCCTATTCATACTCCTAGGCTATGTGAAGGAAGTAAAAGTAGAAAAGAAGGGAGTGGCCTTTCAGAAGGTGGGGAGAGGAAGGGTAGTGCTTGACCTTGATACACCTTTAAGTCCAGGTACTTTATATAATCTAGGAGAGGGGAAAGTCTGGCTGGATTTCAAGTATGAGAGGTTACCTTGCTTTTGCTATTCCTGTGGAAAAGTTGGGCATTTTGCAACTAATTGTACAGAAGTTCCCTTTGATGAAGCCAAATATGAAGATAGGAGTATGAATAGGTTTGGGCATTGGTTAAAAGCAGAGGATAAGAAGTCCAGCCCCTTTTGGCAGATTTTTTTATGGTGATAGGGTGGATGAAAAGGAGGAGGAACAAGCAGTTAGTAACCCTCCAGCTCAAAGCACTCAAATAGTCATATTCACTGGCGAGCAAACAACAACAAATTCCACAGCAACAACTCAACCACAAAACAGGGCACCAGTGGATATTATTATACCTGATCACCAAGTGGAACAACACCAGGAAAAGGGAAAAGGCATAATGAACATTGAAGAGCCAGAACAAGAGCTACTGCCGGCTGATAAACCATCATCCTGGACAAAAAAAAAGAAGGATAAAAAAAGGAAAGGAAAATTTTAAAAAGTTCACCAACAAAGAAATTAAAGAGGTACACCTCATATAACTCTATTCCTTTAGAGTTAGCGGATTTTGATGAAGCAAAACTGCAGGAAACTCCTATTAGTCTTTCGGAGGGCAATATGGGATGGGCTTTTGTGACTAGCCCAAATAAGCCACCGGTTTACAAATGAGAATTATATGCTGGAACTGTTAAGGGTTGGGCACACCACTGACAGTCCAAAATTTGAGAGCTAATGTGGCTCATGAAAGGCTCGATTTGATTATGTTAATGGAAACAAAAAACAAAGAAAATGTGATTTCTCGTATTAGGAGACGGTTAAAATTTAAACACAGCTTTGTGGTGAACTCGATAGGACTTGCGGGGGGTCTAGTGGTGATATGAAATGATGAAGTTGATGTAGAGGTGGAATCTTGTTCCTAGGAAATGATAAACTTGATATGTGAAGATCATGATAGCCGAAACAAAATGCGGGTTACTTGTATGTATGCTCCAAATCTCTTTCGAGAAAGATTATAGTTATGGGATAAAATGAGACAGATCAGTCTTTCTAATAGCCTACCATGGGTTTGTTCAGGGGATTTTAATGAAGTGTTTTATTATTGAGAGAATGTGAGCACTAGGATGGTAGAAAATTATAAAATGTAGGCCTTCCAAAGCTATTTACATAATTGTTCATTAATGGAAATAGACTGCAAATGGTGTGCTTTTACCTGGTCAAACAACAGAGAAGGGGCTAATTTGGTCAAGGAGAAGCTGGATAGGGTGTTTTGCTCTCTAGATTGGAGGCTCATGTTCCCAGAAGCAGAAGCGTACACTCTCCCAGTTATTGAGTCAGACCATAGTCCTCTCCTAATTGTGAGCAGTGTTGAATCTGTAAAGAAAATAAGAGAATTTTACTTTGAAGCCTTCTGAATTGAAGATGCAGAATGCAGAGAAATAGTTAAACAAACATGGCAATCTCAAACTATTCATGAAGTAGGCTTGAGAGATAAACTACAGGCTATAAATCATGCTTTGAAAGAATGGAGTAAAAAGAAGTTCCCAAACAACCATCTTCGCATAACAACCCTAAAGCAAGAGCTTCAATCCTTAACAAACAGTGCAACTTGACTCAAGGCTCTAATAGGATGAGGCTCTTAAAAGAAGAAATTGGAACTTTATGGAGGAGAGAGGAGATGTTTTGGGGTTTAAGATCCCAAATCAATTGGCTACGATGGGAAGATAAAACCACGAAATATTTCCATTCAGCAACAATTCAAAGGAGACAAAAAAAAAAAAAAACAGAATTACTATGTTGAAGAATTCATCGGAGCAGTGGATACTGGACAAACAGCAACTTCAGAACCTCACCATCTCCTTTTTCGAAGAGTTATACACTATGGTAGGGCCTAGAAATGTCCAACCAGTACTAGATCAATGTCCAATACTAATTGGAAATGATATTAATGAATGTCTGGTGGCGGAAGTAACCTTGGAAGAAGTTGTTGGAGAAAACTTCCCTATTTGTTTTGAAGTTGACAAAACGTTTCCATCAGTCTAGTCTGAAGACTTGCAGACTCTATTGTCAAAGTCTGAAGACTTCAAAACTCAAGATTTAAAGTTTGCTCTCATTGACAGTTTCCAGACCGACAAAGAAAAGTATTATCAATTGAAGAAGATTTATCCAGATGCGCGTATATCTTTAAGGATTTGTTTCGTACAGTTGAAAAAGATCTCACGGCTGGAGATGGCATTTCGAAATCAATTATTCATACTGAAATTAATTCAAATAATTAGATTGATTGATTAATTGGCGAAGTATACTTAGAAGGTTCTACTTATGGAAACTTAGATCCTGATTCTATGGGCGAGCGAGATTGGTGGGCTATCATCATATTCCTTAAATAACTCGAGATCTCCCTAATTGATTCTATCCAACGGGTTGATTGGAAAAACTCCTTTGGAAGGTGCCAACGGTTATGAAGGCATGAAGGAGTATATAAGGAAGATGCTCAAGTTATTCGAGGAAGTGCATGAAAGAAAAATTCCAAAGTCAGAAGCTTTTAGTTCTTCGTTAATTCATTTGTTGAGCTCAAATTGTACTCAAAAGAGAGACTAGATACTTGTGAGACTTTGAGAAAGTGTAGCAGATTCTCTACACTGTGGAATTAAGGATGTGAGACTATAAAATCTCTTTTGGTTCATAGTGGAATCTAGCCGGTGGGTTATCGGTGTGAAAGAGTGGATATAAGCTTGGTCTAAGCCGAACCACTATAAAACTTGTGGCTTAATTCTCTTTCCCTTAACTCTTTACTTTGAATTGCAACTTTATATATCTATGTATTGTTTTCACGCCTTCGATTTATTATTCTTTGAATTTAATTTATTTTGTTAAGATTCACTAAAATTTATATGATCACCTATTCACCCCCCTCTAGGTGTTCGTTCTAGCCCTATCAATTGGTATCAGAGCTTGTGTGCTCATTTAATTGAAATGTTTTTACTTCTGAGTTGAAGATCCATGGCTAGTATGTTAGCTCCAGGTTTGGTTGAAGGCCAAAGCAACACTAGACCACCTTACTTCGATGGAAAGGATTACAGTATATGGAAAAACAAGATGAAGGCATTCCTAAGATCAAAAGATCCTCTGGAATGGGATATGGTAGAAAAAGGAATCATTCCTAAAGCTACATCAGTCTCGGAGAAGGGAAAAGAAGTTGCAGAAGCTAGCGAGATGACTCAAGAAGAGATAACCAAGAGACAAGCTCTTGATGCAAAAGCAATTTACTCCTTATATTGTGCATTATCTCCTACTGATATAACAAAATATCTTTCTGTGAAACAGCTAAAGAAGTCTGGGATAGGCTGCACATTACCTATGAAAGGACTGATCGAGTGAAAGAAACTAGGATCAATATTCTACTCGGACAATATGAAGTCTTCAAGATGAAGTCAGGAGAATCTATCACTGACATATTTAGTCATTTTACAGAAATCGTAAATGGCCTAGAGTATCAGGGTCAACCAATTTCAGGACCCATGAAGGTTAACAAATTGCTGTGTGGACTTTCCAAAGATTGGAATCACGTAAAGACTTCAATAAGGGAAACTCAAAGGATCATGCCGCTTTCTGTAGACGAACTAGTTGGCACACTTCAGTCTTATGAAGTGGAGCAAATCAATGAAGAAGAAGATCCCAAAGGTAAGAAGTCTATTGCCTTAAAATCTAACGATGACTCTGATGTTACAGACACCGAAGAAGATATGGACAATGAAGAGCTAGCACTTATGATAAAGAGGTTCAGAAAACTGAACAAGAAGAGAAGAAGATTCAATTGGAAGAAACAGAACACTCAAAAGTTTCAAAACAAATCAACTGAAGATGATGAGTCAAATAAAGATGTGATTTGCTTTGAATGCAAGAAAAATGGACACATTAGACCCAACTATCCTTTGTTGAAGAAAAAGAAGGGAAAAGTTGAGAAATACGGAAAGTCTCTCAAAGCATAAACTTGGAGTGATATTGAATGCGAAGAAAGTGACGAGGATTATGTCAATATTTGTTTAATGGCAAAATCATAATCAGATTCAGACTCTGAGATAGATACAGACTCAGACTCAGACAACGAAATTGAGGTAAGTAATTTAAAAATTCCTACAACAGTCTCGAAATATATTGATGAACTTTGTCTTAACCTCAAAACTTCTCTTAAGAGGATTTCCAAGCTAAAAAGAGAAAATTCTACATTGAAGCAAAAGGAAAATTCTTGGAAAGAAAAGTTTGAAAATTTGGACAAAAGTTTTATTGTTTTAAAAGAAAATGCAAACTCTCTTTCAAAAGAAAACACTTATTTGAAAAATGACATTTCAAATATTTCAAAAATGTTTTCAATAGACTCTGAGAAGTTGGAAAAGATTCTTTTAGTACAAAGACCTTACTTTAACAAATCAGGTTTGGGGATGACTTCTGAAATAATTCCTCTAATCGATTTTCCAAAAGTAAAGGAAAGAATCAGACAAAGACCTACAAAAGCCTTTTTTAGAAATCATTTTCAAAAAATCTTTGTAAAACCTGTTGGCCAAAGTGCTCTCAAATGTTCTAAGTGTAACAGCTCATAACACTTTGAGAAAGAATGTCCTTTAATTTAGAGACCTATTAAGAAGGATTGGGCAAAGACTGTATATTGCACTAACTCCACTAGACCCAAGAAAATGTGGGTACCAAAGAAAACTTGAGTTTCTTTTTTAATTGCAGGTTACTATCAAGAAAAAATGTTAAATGGTATCTAGATAGTGGCCGTTCAAGACATATGACAAGAGATTCAAGTTGCTTCACAAAGTTTGCTCAAACAAATGGAGGAAAAGTCTCTTTTGGTGGAAATAGCAAATGAAGAATTGTTGGACGCGGAACAGTAAAGATTGGAAGTCTTACAATCAACAATGTCTCTTTGGTAGAAGGATTAAATTATAATCTACTAAGCATTAGTCAACTATGCAACACTGGATTCAAAATCAATTTCCAGGAAGGAGTATGTTCAGGAACTAGTAAAGATCTTTCTCAATCTTTTACTGGACGAAGACATTGGAACATTTACCACCTCCCGCAGTAACACAGCTGGCTTGGGCTCTCTCCCCCTCACGAAGGGGAGAAGTTCGAATCCTAGAGGTGTTGTTAGGGATTCTTACCTGGAGTACTGTGGTGGTGGGTCCTGCAGTCGCTCCCTCAGGGTGCTCACCAACTGTCAGCTTATGGGGTTCCCTAGGTTACAAAAAAAAAAAAAAGACATTGGAACATCTATCTTTTGGATATCAAACTAGTAAAATCTCAATGTTTAATATCAATTCAAGATGAAGTGAATCTCTGGCATCGAAAGCTTGGTCATATCAACATGAAGCAGATTGCCAAGATCCTTTTCAAGAAGCTTATTTGTGGACTACCCAACCTGAAATATCAAAAATCCGACTTATGCACATCATATGTGTTGGGAAAGCAAGTTAGAAGTTCTTTTAAACCAATAAATCAAGTTTCTACTAATCGTGTGCTGCAGCTCCTACATATGGATCTCTTTGGACCAACCAGAACTCAAAGCATTGGTGGTAAAAGATATTGCCTAGTAATAGTAGATTTACTTAGGTTTACTTTCTGACAAGTAAGTTTGAAAAATTTTCTCTCATTTTTCAAAGTTCGCAAAGAAAGTATAGAATGAGAAAGGGTATGCTATTTCAAGCATACGAACAGACCATGGAGGTGAGTTTGAAAATCAGGACTTTGCAAGTTTTTGTGATGAATCAGGTTTTCAGCATGTTTTCTCTTCTCCATACACTCCAAAATAGAATGGAGTTGTGGAAATGAAGAATAGATCCTTGCAAGAAATGACAAGAATTCTTTTAATTGAAAGTAATATTTTTTCTCGTTTTTGGGCTAAAGCAGTTTATACAGCATGTTATATTATTAACAGAGTATTCCTAAGGCCTATTCTGGAGAAAACTCCCTATGAATTATTCAAAGGGAAGAAGCCAATTGTTTCTTATTTTCATGTGTTTGGTTGCAAATGTTTTATCCTGAAAAATGCAAATGATCGAATTGGTAGGTTTGAAGAAAAATCAGACGAAGGAATCTTCCTTGAATATTCAACCTCCAACAAAGCATACAGAGTATTCAACAAAAAAACTTAGTCTATTGAAGAGTCAACGAATGTCAAATTTCAAGACTCTTTGCAAGATTAATTGATTCGGACTCAACCTGAAGAATTTGAACCTACTCCAGACTCTACAAAGTCTACCTCCCCTGAACCAGCTTAGACTTCAGAAGATCAACAACAAACGAATCTTGAAAAATCAACTAAAGAATAAGATCAACAATCTGTTAGACTGATCAGACTTATCAGCAACTGGAAGCACAAGTCTAGTCATTCCAAAGAACTTATCATTGGTAACATTAATGAAAGGATTCATACCAGATCCAAAAGACAAGAAGAGTCTAGCGCTATGGCACTTATTTCTGAAATCGAATCCAAAAGCATAAAAGAAGCTTTAACTGATGAAAGCTGGATTGAAGCAATGCAAGAAGAACTCAGGCAGCTCAGCATTAACAATGTTTGGGAATTAACTCCTAAACCAAAAGGTAAATCTGTTATTGGAGCTTAATGGGTTTTCATGAATAAGATGAATGAAAAAGGAAAGTGGTAAGGAATAAAGCAAGACTTGTGGCTAAAGAATATACGCAAGAAGAAGGAATAGACTATGATGAGACTTACACTCCAGTAGCAAGGTTAGAAGCAATTAGATTATTACTTGCTTTTGCTTGTTATAAGAATTTCAAGTTATTCCAAATGGACGTCAAAAGTGCATTCCTGAATGGATTTATCCAAGAAGAAGTCTATGTGGAACAACCTCCCGGTTTCAAAGACCCAAGGAAACCAGACTCTGTATTTAGACTGAAAAATGCTCTATATGGATTAAAGCAAGCACCTCGAGCTTGGTACGACAGGCTAAGTAAGTTTTTAATTCAAAATGGTTTTGTCAAAAGTGAAATGGACACTACATTATTCATTAAAAGAGAAGATAAAAACTTTCTACTTGTTCAAATCTATGTTGATGATATTATATTTGGATCACCTAACGAAAATCTGTGCAAAATTTTTTCTAAGTCTATGCAGAATGAATTCGAGATGAGCATGATGGGTGAACTATCCTTCTTTATCGGACTACAAGTGAAACAATTGAATGAAGGGATTTTCATTCATCAAGAGAAATATGCAAAAGAACTAGTTAAAAAGTTCGGATTGGAAAATTGCATAAAGATTGAGATACCAATGTCAAGTGATTCAAAGCTAGACAAAGATAAAGGAGGAAAGAAAGTTGACCAGAAGCTCTACAGAAGTATTATTGGTTCACTTCTCTATCTTACTGCTTATAGACCTAACATTTTGTTTAGTGTTTGCATATGTGCTAGATTTCAATCTGACCCCAAAGAATCTCATTTAAGTGCTGCAAAACGCATCATAACTACCTCAAAGTTAGGTCTGTGGTATCCCAAAGAATGAGACTTTACTCTCCTTGTATATTCAAACGCAGATCTGCACAGTTGATAGAAAAAGCACTTCAGGTACCTGTCAGCTGCTGGGAAACAGAACAGTATCTTAGTTCTCAAGGAAGCAAAATACCGTAGCTCTTTCAACAGCAGAAGCAAAGTACGTGGCCCTTGGAAGTTGCTATTCTCAAATCCCATGGATAAAACAACAACTGAAAGACTTTGAAATCGAAGATTCATGCACAGAGATCAAATGTAATAACACCAGCGTAATTAATCTCACAAAGAATCCAATTCTTCATTCAAGAGAAAAACACATAGAAATTTGACACCACTTTATTAGAGATCATGTTCAAAATGGAGAGGTTATGATCCAATTCATTAATTCAAAGAATCAGCTAGCGAATATATTTACAAAGCCATTGGAGAAAAGCCTATTTGAGTCTATTCGCACCAGACTTAACATTTTATCTCATCAAGTCTGAAGGAGCTCAGACTAAGGAACAAAGTCTGAAGATGCTCAGACTTAAAAAACCAAGAGTTACGACTGTAAGTTATTTCGGTTTTGGTAAATTTAATTTTGGTTAAAAATTTGAAAAAGTACGGTTACTCATTAATTGTTGATTGATAGAAATTGATTTTCAAAAATTTCTTTATGACATTCATTTTCGAGAAGACATTCATTCATTTTCGAAAAAGCAGTTATCCATTTTCAAAAAGGCAGTTATTCTTTTTCGAAAAGGTATTTTTATTTTTTTCCTTTTATGACGCTTCGTTTACCTCGCTTCACTTGCTTTATATATTGTTGAAATCCGTCTTCCTCGTTTTCACTTTCGAAACCCTAGAATTTCAAACTCCCACTTGCTCTCTCTTTCCTTGTTGTTTAATCCAAAAAGTTTTCACCTTTCGAGCAAGATTGTGAAATTCTCCCTTGAAAGAGACAATGTTTTCAAGAAAGTCATCAAGAATTGCAAGTAGGGAATCACGGCACATGCATGAGGGTCCTACACATTTCGACTTAACTAGAGAGGAAGATTCTACTCCACCTCAGCGACAAAGATAGCAACAACCGCCTCAGCAGCGTCAAACTCCACCACTAACCCATCCAGAAGAAGAAGTGTTGGAAGAAGTGGAACTTGTAAGAACATTAACTCCTCAAGTTGCTTTCAAGCTTTACTCTAATCTGAAAAGATGAGGAACTCCTATGTCCTTGATTGATGAATACTTGAGAGAGAGAGAGAGAGAGAGAGAGAGAGAGAGAGGTTATAAGAATGAGACTCTTTTTCTACGTGATATGAAAAATATGGGTATTTCCAAAAAGGGATCAGTTGAACAAGCGTTCGCTAACTTTCCTAGTGACCCACGCTTTGGGACTGCTAATCAACCACAAGGACAAGATGACGACGAACGTATGTTTACCCATTTTCAGCCTAGATCGGGAGTGGCTGCAAATGTTGATTGTGATGGTTCAAATCTTTTCAGATCGAAAAGCCATGAAAATGTTTACTTGAATTTGATGAAGAGAGGGGTCATGAACCCTAGAAGTGTTGATTTTGATTTCCTTGATTCGGTGAAAGTAAGTCTGCGAGAAAAGTTCGCTCTACTGCAATTGGAGTGATTTTGTTATGAATCCACTACTACTTATCCTGAACTCATAGCATATTTTTACTTGAACTTATCTTTTCTAGATGCAAATAGTTTCTCTTTTACAGTTAGAGAGAAAGAGTTTTTGGTGACTATGGACACTCTGGCTGATATAATTGGGGTGGAAAGATCGAGTTTCCAACCAATTAATGTCTCTACTACTCATGCTACTTTGTCATTGGTAAATGATCGAGATGTTGAAGGGAAGATCTCTTATTCCAGGATGAATGCTACTAACATCCTGTTGCACAAGATAGTCATTAACTGCATCCATCCGAAGTCAACATCCAAGACCGATGTCTCTCGATCTGAAGCAAAATTGATGTATGCTATCAACATCGGCTACAAATTCTCTCAGCCTCACACCATCTTGTTTCACATGTATAGAACAGTGGTGAAGGATAAGGGACAACTTCTTTATTCTACTCTTATCACTCATCTCTTTAGACATTTTAAAATTCACATTTCTGCACCATTATGTTTAACAAAAATTTCTCCAATGGTGATTGGTTTTAAAATGGTCACCAAGATGCGTTTGAAAGAATTGAAAAAGATGTTGGAGCATATGAAGGATAAGTCTCATGTGAAAGCAAAATCAGACTCTGCTGCAATAAAGAGGAAAGGCAAGGAGCCCATGGCTGCTCTAGTAAAGAGGAAAAGATTTCTCATCTTGCAAGATGAATAGGATGAGGATGAAATGACAATTTTAGCTCTACGCAATTTAAAGAGCTTTGTTAGTTTTGAAGAGACTAGAGCAGAGCCAGAAGGTGAAGGAGACAAAGTGAGAGAAGAGATAGGAAGAGAAGAGGAAGAACAGAGGAGGACAGAGGAAGAAGGAAGAAATGAAGGAGGAGAAGACGAAGAAGGAAAAGAAGAGGAGGAAGAAGAAAGAAGAGAAGATGAAGGAGAAGCAGACAGAGAAGGAGAAGAAGACCAGGGTCAGGAAGACTCTTTTGAGCCTACTTTGGCTGTCTCCTTGTCCAATGCATCTGAGATGGCAAGAACTAGAACTGCTGATGCGCAACACTCTGAAGTTGAAGTCGATCAAGAAGAAATCTTACCTACTCCACCTAAAGGCAAACAAACAGAGGGAGCTATTGGAAGAAAAAATTATTTCTTCACCTATCTTTACTAGTGATGTGAGTTGTTCTGCAGCGGATCCGGATGATGTGTACGCCTCTCACCATCAAGAAGCCTCCACTCATAGTCATGGTGGAGACTCTACTGAAATTCCATCTATTCTCAAAACCCTTGGATTTGATTCGGCTGGTCCTAATGCTGCAATAAACCAAACAGTAGACTTTTCAAGACTGCTCGAGATCTTATTGGATGTGAGGAAGCAACAATATGCTATGGGTTATGAGATACAGGATCTGAAGAATGCTTTCATGGCCACTTCAGTGTCTTTGCCCGATCAATTACAAGCCCTAAAGGATCAAGTGAAATCTACTGAGCAAGGTGAAGAATTTCAGTCACTGAAGGAGAGTTTTGTAAGGCTTGAGAAGACAGTCAACTCAATGGGAGAATTTGAGCTTGTTCACCTTCCAAAATAGCCATGATTCTGACTCCATTTTTAAACATCTCTTTTATTTATTCTTCACTTTTTGCTATAGACAAAAAGGGGGAGAAGTTTGATGCAGATTTGATTTTGTTTTGATTTTGTTTGGACTTTGATTTTGTTTGGTTGGTTGTGACCTGGACTGATTTAGATGATTTGGTTTGTTTGGTTTGGTTTTGATCCTTTAATGCTTGCGATATCTTAAGCTATGTTAATGATTATGATAAAGATAGTTGTTTTTATAGGACTAACTTGTTTTTTGTGGATGCAGAATCGGTACTATCATTATCTTAATCTACTTATCTTTTATGAGATATCTTGTTTTGCTTAAGTGTTGTTTTGCAGGTCAAAAGTATCCAAATTTGCAGGAAAGTTTTGTCGCCATAAAAAATGGAGAGATTGTTGGAGAAAACTTCCCTATTTGTTTTAAAGTTGACAAAACATTTCCATTAGTCTAGTCTGAAGACTTGCAGACTCTATTGTCAAAGTCTTAAAGACTTCCAGACTCAAGATTTAAAATCTACTCTCATTGACAGTTTCCAGACCGACGAAGAAAAGTATTATCCATTGAAGAAGATTTATCCAGATGCGAGTATATCTTTAAGGATTTGTTTCATACGGTTGAAGAAGATCTCACGGCTGGAGATGGCATTTCGAAATCAATTATTCGTACTGAAATTAATTTGAATAATTAGATTGATTGATTGATTGGTGAAGTATACTTAGAAGGTTCTACTTATGGAAACTTAGATCCTAATTATATGGGTGAGCAGGATTGATGGGCTATCATCACATTCCTTAAATAACTCGAGATTTCCCTAATTGATTCTATCCAACGGGTTGATTGGAAGAACTCATTTAGAATGTGCCAATGGTTATGAAAGCATGAAGAAGTATATAAGGAAGATGCTCAAGTTATTCGAGGGAGTACGTGAAAGAAAAATTCCAAAGTCGGAAGCTTTTAGTTCTTCGTTAATTCATTTGTTGAGCTCAAATTATACTCAAAAGAGAGACTAGATACTTGTGAGACCTT
This sequence comes from Eucalyptus grandis x Eucalyptus urophylla, assembly GCA_028830015.1. NCBI lineage: Eukaryota > Viridiplantae > Streptophyta > Magnoliopsida > Myrtales > Myrtaceae > Eucalyptus > Eucalyptus grandis x Eucalyptus urophylla. The sequence continues at coordinate 26,061,878 of CM054189.1, read as the reverse complement.
GAGGAAGTGTAGCAAATTCTCTACACTGTGGAATCAAGGACGTGAGACTATAAAATCTCTTTTCGTTCATAGTGGAATCTAGCCGGTGGGAGTGTGGAAGAGTGGACGTAGGCTTAGTCTAAGCCGAACCACTGTAAAACTTGTGGCTGAATTCTCTTTCCCTTAACTCTTTACTTTGAATTGCAACTTTATATATCTATGTATTTTTTTTCACGCCTTCGGTTTATTATTCTTTGAATTTAATTAATTTTGTTAAGATTCACTAAAGTTTATATGTGTGGCACCCCTTGACGGCCCCCGATTCTATTAGGGTCGCCACAGTTCGCTTACCATTCACTTTTCCTAATAACATGTCACTCTGATACCATTTCAATTGTAGCGGGTCCATACAACTTGGGGGTTTACATTTTTTTATTTTTCGATCGGTCCCTTGCGCAATTTATATGCGGAAGCACATCTAACAACTCTCTTCCATCTTTTCAGAAAACGATGCACACATACTAAACATCTTATTAAGTTAAAGTCGAACACATTTATTTACATAGAGCAGATGGACATCTTTAGTCGGTACATCAAAATGCCGTAGTCTTCTATACTCGGCTACACTTCAAAGGATGACCGACATCCTCTCCAACAGTCAAATACTTAAAGTTCATCGATCAGTGTCGGCGTCCAAAAGTTCCCTCCTTTGCTATCCTCCTCCTCACAGTAATATCCAACCGCACAATCCATCTACTAATCTGAAATGTTGGTCCCCAAAAGAGGTAAGTACAACCACTCAGCAGGTAAAGGAATCCAATAACCACTCAATGCATCATACAAGCCATACATGCATTGCAGGCATTACTTACCTTGAAGCCATGCGCATACTATCAAGCATCATCATCGCAATCATAACACATACATGTGTATCATTATCATATCATGTACATGTCATCATTATCATGACATCATCACAACACACATGTCATCATCATCATGGCATCATCATATCCTACATGTCATTATCATCATGGCATCATCACATCACACATGTCCTCTTGCCATATCATATATCATCACCATCATTATGCATATCATGCCATGGGTGGTCATCATTGTATCACATCTCATATCATCATCATCATGCATATCATCATGCATATCATCATGCCATGGGTGATCATCATTGTATCACATCACATATCATCATCATCATCATGCATATCATCATGCATATCATCATGCCATGGGTGATCATCATTGTATCACATCACATATTATCATCATCATGCATATCATCATGCCATGGGTGATCATCATTGTATCACATCACATATCATCATCATCATGCATATCATCATGCCATGGGTTAATTCCCATTTTTAACTTTCAATTTGATCACCACATCACCCATTCCTCAAATCATCAATTTCATCATCCCCTCGGGCAAAAACCTCCGAGACTTCCGACATTCAGCCATCCCAGGCTACCGGGCATCCGGCTCCCCACATTTCGGGCATCTCGCATCCCAACTGGCATCACGAGGCATTCCCTTCGGGCAGAAACCTCCGACAGGGCTTCCGGCATTTACACTCTCTGGCCGGGCATCCCGCACCCCTACTGGCATCGCGAGGCATCCCCTTGGGCACAAACCTCCAGGGCTTCCGAAATTATGTACCGACATACCATCAGGCCTACCTTAGAATTACGTACCGTATACCACCGGGCATCCCGACACTCCCGGGGCCATCCGACAATGCATCTCTATACATTTTGGGCATTATCCTCCACCACAACCACCTCCTCACTTATCATTATCCACATTTACCATTTTTGGTCTTAATTTAACATAGCATATGACGTGACATCAAACAAGTCATACTTGGCATGGAACTCACACATGCATCTCAAATCAATGTCATACATATACCAAGACTTTATCACACATGCAACATGATAAATTTATTTAATGGAATTTATGGCCAATAAAATAATCTATTTTTATTTATTTATTTATTTATTTATTATTTATTATTATTTATTATTTAAATTTAATATCTATAAATTCCCAAAATTATTAAAATTAAAGCAATTATCAACAAGCCAATAGGATGATAATTACATGCAAAAATTCATGGCCAAATAGGATTTTACACAATCTCACAATTTTCACAAAACATCCTATGATTCTCGGATGAAACCAGAACGCACAGTTTCCAAAGAAATTCGATTAAAATATCCATATGGCCTCCAAAAATTACGAAATTTTACTGGGTTGTAGCCAAGACATTTCGTACATCTTTCATGAATAATTCCAGGCCAGACTCTTTTTAGATTATTTTCTACAGTCTCACGAAGCTTCTGGATCCATTACCGCATCGTCCAATGCATGCTTCTCCGAAATACTGAGATTTCACCCTACCTATTCTCTTTCTTTTTCTCTGAAATTTGGATATGTTATACATCAAGATGTCCTCTACAAGTTTCATGAAGAGATCCAAGTCAAATAACCATAGTGTAGTCATCATTTAGGTCCATGAAGTCTCGGGTGTCTCGAAATACATCACCAGAATCACCGTCTTCAAAATCTAGTTGATTAACTAGGCTATACTTGTTCATTTTACTTCAAATTTTAGTATGTTGTATTTTAAGATGTCCCCTACAACTTTCATGCATAAATCGAAGAGATATTCTCAACACAAACCAACATGCAACCACAAATCCAACAAGAGGTCAGTAACATCTTTCCAGATCTGGGGTCTCCGTAGGATGAAACTTTAACCCCTAAAATATCCATCATTTTCCACGAAATTTCAGTATGTTGTAGTTCAAGATGTTAGCTACAATTCTCATGAAGAGATAGAAGCCAAAATAGAACTCTAAACATGCATGAAAGCTCTCACAACATTCTGACTCGAGCGGATTCATGCGAAAACATTCCAGATCTGACATCTCTGTAAGATGAGATTTTGACCCCTCAAATATCCATCATTTTCCACGAAATTTTATTATGGTGTAGTAAAAGATGTTAGCTACAACTTTCATGAAGAAATCGAAGCCAAATTCGGACTCTAAATACACATGCAAGCTCAAACAACATTCTGACTCACACTGTTCGAGCAAGAACAGCCATGCCATTCAAACATAAATCATCCATGCTTCGGTTTTTCTCACCTAAACACCCAAAGATTCAACATGAAAGCAACATACAAACATGCAAGAGCAGCTAGAGGACTCCCACTTGCCTTTGTACCGAGCTACAACGAGCACGACGGTGGACAAACACACGGCGACGGACGAGCGGACAGCTCCTTCTCTCAGCCTCCCTCTCTCTCTTGCGCAACTCTCTCTCTCCCTTTGGCTTGGACGACAACCCTCAACCATCAGCCACTCCCTCTCTCTCTTCCTTTTGGTGGCTTATATATTGCATGCATTCTAGGTTTGCATGGGGGACACTTGTCCCTAAGAAGGAGACAAGTGTCTCCCTTGCCGAAGACACTTGGAAGCCATGCGGCTACCCCTCCATGTGACAATGTGCCGGGCTTATGGCCCACTTTAGGCCCATCTCACTTGGGCCTAAGGTCCAAACTTAAATGGCCCAAGTTTATTTTATTTTTATAATATATCTTAATCATCATTTAAATAAATATCTAATTGCATAAATAATAATGCCATTAAACTTATAGTCACAAATCCATAAATTCCAATTTTTTATGCACATGGCCAATGATAGAATTTTCTTTCCTATCACATAATTATCCCTTAAAAGCTTGGCCATATATCTTATTGCAAATTATGGATTAAATGGCCATAAAATAACTTGATGGTACTTCCATCTCCTATTCATAGACCTAAATGTGACTAGAGGTTGCCATGAATTTTTTTGGGATGCCACAATATGATCACCTATTCACCCCCCATCTAGGTGTTCGTTCTAGCCCTATCAGAAGTTCATGCTCCTGTTTTTCAACTTGGTACACAGAAAGCTCCTGGTCCAGATGGTTTAAATGGAATTTTCTACCAACACCATTGGGATATAATCAATACTGGTGTTTTTGAGGAAGTTAGGGATTTTTTTTTTTTTTCGGTCGAGAGTATTAGAACCAGCCCTAAACAAAACTCATATAGCCTTAATTCTAAAGACACCCCATCCAGAAACACTTTACCAATATCGCCCTATTAGCCTTTGCAATTTTGCATATAAGATAATATCGAAGATTTTGGCAAATAGACTAAAAAGATGGCTGCCAATGCTGATTTCAGGAGAACAAAGTGCATTCGTCAATGGAAGACGGATTCAAGATAAAATTTATATTGTGTAGGAGATGTTGCACCAATTGAGAATGAGGAAAAAGAAAAAACATTTTCAAGTGGTGCTGAAATTAGACATGCAAAAAGCCTATGATAGAATAGAATGGGATTTCCTAGAAAGATGCCTACTGAAAATGGGTTTCTACGCAAAATAGGTCAACTAGATCATGTAACATGTCACTACAGTCACTTTCAGCATCAAATTTAATGGAAAACCTCTTCCTTTTTTCAATCCTACCAAAGGCATTAGACAAGAGGACCCATTATTACCCCATCTTTTCATTTTGGTGGCCAACAGCTTGTCTTCTTTGATGGGTAAAGCTCTACAGGATGGAAGTATAAAGGGAATAAAGTTGAATAGGTTCTACCCCACTTTGACTCATTTGTTATTTGCATATGATTCAATATTCTTTTTGGATGGATCCATACAAGAATGTCAAAATATTGCAGCTGTTCTAAATCAGTTTTGTTATGCCTCAGGACAAGTTATAAACCTAAACAAGTTAGGTATCTCTTTTAGTAAAAAATGTCCTCAACTATTAAGGGATAACATGATAAGAGAGTTAAGGGTTCCAGAGCTTGATCGGACAGGCAAATATCGTGGAATCCCTTCTGACTGGAGAGCCTAAAAAAGATAGATGTTTGCATGGATTTTAAATAGAGTAAACATGAACTTGGAAGGTCGGAAGGAACAAATTATATCTAAAACAGGCAAGGAAATCCTCCTAAGATCAGTGGTGCAAGCGTTACCTCAATATGCCATGTCAGTTTTCAAAATCCCAGTATTAGTTTATAAGGCTATAGAGAAGAAAATAGCTAATTTCTTGTGGAAAAACAGTGAAATAAAAGCTTGTATGCATTGGAAGAGATGAGAAATCATGAAATTCAAGAAAGACAAGGGAGGAATGGGTTTTAGAGACCTACTTATTGTAGACAAGGCCCTTCTGGGTAAACAAGCTTGGAGGTTAGTGAAGAATCCGGATGCATTGTGGAGCAAATTATTAAAAGGGCTCTATTATGTCGAAAAGATTGTTGGCATGCTGATAAAGGAACTAAGCTTTCATGGGGTTGGCAAAGTTTACTTTTAGGAAGGGAGGCCATAGCAGATTCAATGAGATGGTCGATTGGAAATGGTCAAAATGTCAACATCAAAACAAATAAATGGCTAAAGAAAGGACTAATTGGAGGGCCAGCAAACAAAAATGATCCACAACAAGTTTCTAAGTTGATGAATTTTGAAGCAGAACAATGGAATGAACCACTGTTGAACAACCTCTTTAATGAACAGACCACTTAGGAGATTCTTGCAATCCTAATCAAACGTCAAATTACAAATGATGAATTGATATGGACAAGAACTAATGATGGGTCTTTAACAATCAAAAATGGCTACAACATGTTAAGAGAACAAGGAACGGCCAATATTGCAATGGAATACCCCTCTTCTTCCTACCAAACACAGAGAGAACTATGAAATGCTCTATGGAAGATGCGAATCAGCCCTAAAGTGAAGATTTTTATCCGGAATGTTTGTCAAAACGCCATCCCATCCAAGGAGAACTTATGGAAAAGAAAGATTTTACATGATCCGGTATGTGACCTTTGCTAAGAAAGCATGGAAACCGTCGAACATATCCATCTTCTTTGCCCCCGGACCGCACGGGTATCGAGTCACCCGGAAATCAACCTACAAGTGAATTCACAAGAGATCACACAAATTGATGCATGGCTGGCGCGATTTATAAAGAAAGACATGCACCTACCTTCCTTGGAAATGATCTCAAACATCCTATGGCGGGTATGGAAGGAGTGAAACAACTATATCTTGTGGGGTACTAAGTCGAATGCCTGCAGAGTGTAGATCTGGCCCGATTTCAGCAAGATAGCTGCGAAAAATGGGCTTTAAGCATCTTCAAGCAAGGAAAAGCAGAGGAAATTGAGATATCTCAAACCTAGTTGACGGAAGGAGTTGTCGCTTGCATCGTCCGGACTTCTCCAGCAGCCTTGTGGACAGCTTCACCAAACCAATTCGGGTGGCGTCGGTTTTTCAACTGGAAACCCTAGCTGTGCTCGAAGCCTTGAAGTACATAAAGTAGAAGCAGCTGGGCGTGGTTTCAGTGGAGTCTGATTGCAGAAGCCTCGTGAAGTCCTTCAAGTACACTGAAGAGTTCCACTAGGAAGCACGTGCAACTTGGATAGATTGCAAGCAACTTCTTCAACAATTACCACTAGTGGGCCTGCTCTCCTGTCCACGATCCGCCAATGCTATTACTGGGCCGCGCAACAATAGAGGAAGAAAACGCTTCCTCCCAATTGGCTGGCTTCTCCACCTCAAGGCCTTTAGGCCTTATTATGTACTGACGCCCCCATTCGTTAGGACTATTGGCTCAGTTATAATATAAATAAAATATCTCATTTCGACCAAAAAAAAAAAGTCGAATCTCATGTCTGGCTGATTTAAATAGAATTCATGATGTTGCCTATGTTTATATTCGATGTAGCCACGCTACTCTTAAACAACAATGTCGCCGTTTACAAATGCAGAGGAAAGTGGCGAAGAAAAAAAAATGCAAGATCATGCAATATTTATATTTTGTTTAGGGAGCAAATGATGTCATTACCGATGCATTCACTTACTAATTTGATCAAATACAAGTGAGACCTTTGGGCAAAAAAATACAAGACCATCCAATATTAATATTTTTGCTTCATGTGTATGTATACGTAGTGATTGGGATTATTGGTTGCCCCTTTTTAGAGTCTATATTGGATTTACTCCCAAAATTGCTTGTGGGATTAATTGAGATTACAAATTGTACTGACAAAATTTGTTGTTCATTATTTAGGTATTGCTTGTATCTCAAAGAGCTTTAGTCAAAAGTCTAGATCTTCACTCGAGATTCATTGTACAAGGTATTGGGTTTTGGTCATTACATCATAGAAGTTCACAAAATGACTCAGCAAGATTGATCATTAGCGATGCATAACTAATTAACTTGAAGAAGCCGCAATTAGCACGCTCAAAGATTAAAAATGAGCACAAGCTAACACGTGAATCGATAAATTAAAAACTGAATTTGCCACTTACTAATTACACACAAAAGTGTGTCGCCAAGTTCGCATCGGTCCATCCTCCTTCCTTATCTTCATCTTCTAATGCAGAAACCTTAAAGTAAGAATTTTTCCCCTTTCTTCCCTCTTCTTAGTGACTTATCGGGCATTTTGATTTAAGCCCCGTGATTAATGTGCATTTTATTAGATATAATTTTTTAACTACAAAAGGCACTCACACGTGCTCATCAACCGACTGATATTTCAATAATAATGAGCTAGAGTTCACTCCATTCGAAAATTGTCCAGCTAAGTTAACCGAGATAAGGTTGATTGTGGGGCCGCGCCGTTCAAATTGGGTAACATTATAAGGGTCCTTTTTTGGAAATTCCTCATGGTTTTTCTTCTCTCTCATTTGACAGCCAAGAGCCGATCCACGATTAAAAAAATTTCCCCACTTTGACCCAATCCCATTCCCCTCAATCTGGCACCACCCTCTTGAGCAAAACTCTGGGAGACGCAAAAGAAGGGAGAAAACAAAAAACGGAGGCAATTGTGAAATTGGGGTGAAAAAACCGGCGCAAAATCGAATTTCCGCAGCGTTATTTAAAAAAAGGCAAAAAGACAAAAAGACCTAAAAAAAAGAACAAGAAGTGAGTGTGCGAGCATAGGAGAGCGACCAAGAACGAAGAGAGAGAAAGCGAAGCGAAGAGAGAGAAGAGAAAGAGAGAGAGATAGACAGACGGGAGCGTAGGATTAGCAGCGATCGACGGAACGCGAAATCTACTGACAAAGCTCCGGCAGATCAAAGCCCCTCTTCCCGACACGAGCTCGCCCACCAATTCGTCCTCCCCCGACCCGACCCGACCCGCGACGGAACCCGGGTCCGAACCGGAACATCGGGCAGCAGCTGGGTTTTCCTCCCCCCGAGGCCGCGTTCAAGATTCGTCCCTCCCGTCATTGCTCCCCGCCGGACGCCACCGCCGCCCTCCTCCTCCTCAATCCTCGCCGGTGGCTTCGTGGGTCGAGCTCCTGAATCAATCTGCGGACACCCTTTTGCGGGTAGGCTCTCTTTCCTCCGTTTGGCGCTTTGCTCTGTGCGATTGGGTTCGCCCCTCCGTGGCTTTTTGCTCTGTTTCTTGCTCGAAATTTCCCGGCTTTCCGATCTCTCTTCTCTGTTTGGACTTCGATTCGGAGGTTTCGAAGTAAGTAAAGCTCCCGAGCGGCGTGTGTGGTAATGGGTACTCCGCGGGAAGGGAGAGTAACTTTAATTTGATGTTTTCTGTAGGCAGAGACGAAGCACCGCCCATTGGATGATTCGAAATTTAGGGTTTCCGGTTCTCGCGGTCGGGTGGCGCGGCTTGATTTGAAGTGGCTGAATGTGCTAAGACCTGCTTTGGTCGCGGGGTTTTCATGTCTTTTTCATGTCTTCAGCGAAGACATGAGACTTGGTTTTTTTTTATTTTTTTGTCAGTCTTATTATATTCCTATTCTACACTCATTCTCAGACTTTTGTCTTGCCTCGTGCAGGGCATGGGAGTCGAAATCCACTTTTGAAACTTACGCGTCCTCACCCCATCCCCCTGAGAATATGGAGATTTGAACCCCCCACCTCCTCCTTTCATGTTGGAAGGATGACCACTGGGGCGAATCCCAATAAGTTGGTCGATTCTGCATTCTTTGGAAACTTAAATGTTACTCTAAAGTTAAAAGTTGGAATTAATTGCACATAGTAATATTTTAGCTTTAGAACTCTAAAGTTAAGTATACTTAGGTGGAAGCAATATCCACCTATACGCCAAAAGGCAAAACTATAAGGCTTAGTTATGGGATGAATCAAAATGAATAATATCTTAGTGAGTTAATCCAACAGTGTTATAAATAAACGGTATCAGAGTAAGACCTCCTTTAGTAGGTATGTGGTTCGAGGACGAATTATGTGGCAGTTGGTAGGCTTGTAACAATCTGAATCGACGAGAGGGAGGAGTGGTCGTTGGAGCCAAAGGGCTTGGACAAGAAGCGACTTCTGGTAGGTTTCTAAAATAGCGAAGGAAGTAAGAATAAACTGAACTATGCACCAAATAGAGGAAAATATATTATAGAATATGTATGTCAAAACAAAAATTAATCCATGGAGGCACTTTTTGACGTAATGACAATGCTTAGTTTTCAAACTCCATAATTAAGTGTGCCCAAATGGGAGCACTATCAACATGAATGATCTCTTGAAAAGATGTTTGACAGTACGTCAAAAAACAAAACCGTGAAGCTTGTTATGAAATAGGCTCAAACATATAAATGAGTTGTTCTATGGAAGCCACACAAATAGTCATGTATTATAAATAGATGTAACTCTAATATGAAGTAACATGCTACTAAATTAATTATTGCAACTTTTGACCGAAAGACACTATTTACTAATTAATTTTATAGTACAATTATTTATGATATAAAATAGACAACAATAAATTGAGTGATAAAAGTTAAAGTGGCCTGACATGTTGTGGCTCATGATTATGAGATCTATATGATAGTAAGAATAGATAAAAATATGTTGAAAGCGCATTATATTTTTATAGGTAGTAGATATTATGCACATTCAAATAAGCTCTTTTAAATTCTTTCAAACATATGATGGTGAAAAAGTAGGAGAAAAGACAAGAAATATTCATTTCAAAACAGAAAGTAAAACAATTTCTAAGTTCCAAAAGAACGATATCACAATTAGAGAAATCTTCAAGAAAATATAATAAAGTTTATACAAAAATATTTGGTACCACTATAATTAGTAAGAAAATCACCAATAAGCGTAATAAGTTTATAGAATAATCTATGAAGAATTATAATTACTCAAAATGTTAAAAGGATAAGAATGTAAGCCATGAAAATGGTATCGAAGATTTCCATAGCTAGAATAAAAAATACATATAATCAAGTAAAATAAATTTATGCACTTGATTTGGAATCCATCGTTTTTATGCAACAATGACGATTTAAAGCTCAAGCGCTTTTCTTATATTATCTTATGTATCACTGGCTTAATAAGACTGCTCCTCACTCTCAGCATTTAGTAAACACTCCTTATAGAGTTTTAAATCGCATGCCCTCTCATTACAGGCCGGGTTTTATTCAATCCACACTAACCACTCCTATATTAGACCAATTAAGAATCCTTATATCTCACATTATTAGATTAATCTCATAAAAAGGTAAATTATAATATCATTTAATGCAACTTACAATAGAAATTTTTTTACTGTTATAAACACAACCCCATATAGCATATGTTTATATAAGCACGGTGTTGTATTAACATATGTGCAAACTATTGAGAAAATATAAATTTATTAGCAGGATAGTGGCTGTCAATAAAATTGCATATTAATCACGACCATATATAATACATGTCACAAATTATATATTTTAAGAAAACTTTTTCCGCTCTTTTAATTCGGAATTGTGTCCAATTTAAATAGGAAATTAGATTAACTACAGAGTTTAACCTTAGCATCGCAAAAGAGATTATTGGACTTAGTCATGCATAATTGCATGTATAATTATATATCCAACGGTGTATTTCCTAAAACAGATTTTGAATTTTTAATATCAAAGCAACATAATTTACAACAAAATAGTTAGAAATTGGCTCTAGGCATAATGTTCTCTTTCAACTTCTCTTTAGCTTTCAATGGCCTTAACGTGTGATGAGTATAAGGCTCATCAATCATCATTTTGGCCCCAGCTACCTCAACATACTCACCCTGGTCTATATTGTTCTCGTATCGCTCTACAAGGGTTACATCATGTTTTCCATGCTTTCTTTCTCTTTCAAAATGTTTTCATGCTTGGTTGCCACTGTTGCCAACTGGAAAAGATCATTAATTTATCGTCCTACTATCTTTTCTCTGATAGAAAACTTCAAACCTGCTAGAGCTACATCCACAAGGGATTTTTACTTCAAACCTGCTAGAGCTACATCCACAAGGGATTTTTCCAGTAAAGGCAGAAGGCACCGAAATATGAACCGATCTATCAACTTATCATTTTACTGCTTCATAAACACATCAGGCATGGAACTCTGGAATTGTTCCTGAAATAATCTTTCCATTTATTTCCATGAATAGACGGAAACTTATGGCAATTGTTGACACCTAAATTTTAAAATTAAATTGCGTAAGAAAATTAAAGACCGATTCGGCCCTAACAAAAATGATTTTTGCATAAATTAGGGCTTAGTTCTTATTTGCGTCCATTAATCTTTATTTTCCTTTTTTTCAGATAAATTAATAATAATAATAATAATAATAATAATAATAATAATAATAATAATAATAATAATAATAATAATAATAATAATAATACTAATAATAATAATAATAATAATAATAATAATAATAATAATAAAAAAGAGAAATAGCAGCCGTTGAGCCCTTTTTTTTCCTTTTTTCCCCCCGCACGGGCCCAGGGGCCCACTCCCTTTCTTTCTGGCCCGGCCCTTTTCTTCTTGTCTTCTTCCTCAGCCCCTGCAACCAGCACACAGGACCTACGGCTGAGGGGGAATAGGCCGACGTCGGCCGAATGAGACATTAGGCACCATCAATGCTCGCCTTCAATGCTGAGTGTGCCCCTGGTGGAGAAGAAGGGATGGGACACCGGTTCGGCCGAGAGAGTCCGGTCGGCAAGCCAAGGATCAGCGTCTAAGACTCCGTCGAACGGACCCTCCTCGCCTATAAATAGGCGGGTTGCGATCTCCGTCGACGGCAAGCAAGCTTGGAGAACTTCCCCAAAGAGACATTAGGGGAGGCTCAAAGAGTAAGCGAGAGAGAGAGAGAGAGAGAGAGAGAGAGAGAGAGAGGGGTCGTGAGCTCAAACGACCTCCCCTGAGAGACATTAGGAGAGGCCGGTGGCGAGCGAACCCGAGAGAAAGGGGATCTGCAACTTGAGGGATCGCGAGTGAGGGGAGGAGAAACCTAGACCTGTGGGGTTATGGGTTAAAGAGGGCAAACGCCGCCGATGGCCGCGCCTGCTTCGTGACCTATGTAACACGAACACTCGGAAGCCTTCGTGTCGTGTCCGACACTCTGACACGTGATTCCGACACGCTCCGACATGCGAGTCCAGAATTCCGACACGTGATTCCAACACGCACGAGGTCAATTTTAAAAATTTATAATACTTGATGGGTCAAAATATAAATATACACAAAATAAGTAATAAAAGAAGTAATAAAATTGCTATAAATATACATACACAGGTCAATTTTTTTTTTCAGTTTTGTTTTTTTATAATTGTTTTAGTCTTTTTAAAAGTCTTTTACTAAGAAAGAAGTAATAAAAAATGCTATATATGATAAATGAATAAATTTAAAAATATCATTTCAGCATTTTTCTTTAAACAATGTTTTTTTTCCTCTAAGTTTTATGTATTATTGTAACAAATTAAAAAATGAATGATATTATTTAATATTTTTCGTGTAAATTAATTCTAGGCTATTATTATTATTATTATTATTATTATTATTATTATTATTATTATTATTATTATTATTATTATTATTATTATTATTATTATTATTATTATTATTATTATATAAAAATATTTAATATATAACGTGTCGGAACGTGTCGAAATTCTCTATTTTTAAAAAATGACGTGTCGACGTGTTGTGTCGTGTCGTGTCACGTGTCCGTGTCGGTGCTACATAGTTCATGACCAGTCACCCACCGCTACGCCTCCTTCCTCGGTGAGCTAGGGTTTGTTTTTTTTCGGGTTCTTTTTTTTTTTTTTTTTTTTTTTTTTTTGCGTTTCAGGTTGTCGGCCCGGGACTCGCGGCCGTCAGCCTCATGCAAGTTCTAGCCCCCGATTGTCTGCCTTTTGGCTGCTCTAGTCCTCGACCGTCATCCATCGTGAGCCTTGGCGTGATTTCAAGCTTCGATTAGTCCAAGTTGTTCGTTTCAGCCGACGAACTGCAGGTGCTCACAATTGGCCCGAGAGAATCGATAGCCATGGTCGGAGATTTGGTGACTGGTGAGGATAGTTGGCGACAGTGGCTGGCTAGATGGAGGCCAGATCGTTGGTCTGCGTAGGTCGGGGTGGCGCCGGTGGAGCCTTATGGCGAGGCGAGGGAGGACAACATCATCGCGGCCGCTGAGCTGCAGAAGGGCAGTAGTGGCTGCGACACCAGGTTGGCTGGGTTTGGGTGTAGTGGACCGGGTTTGGAACTCGGGCCGGGCATTCCATTTTAATTAAAAACAGGCCTAATTTTGTCTTGTGGGCTAGGTGTTTCTTTTAAAAAAGAGTGAGGCCCGGTTTGGGCCGCTAGCGGGCTGGGTCGGTCCCAACCCAAGAATCCAACCCAAGTCATTTTTTATATTATAAAATATCATATTATTATAATAAAAATAATATTTCAATAAAAAAAATTATTTTTTAGAAAATCAGAAAAATCCAAAATATCCTATGTTTTCCCAAAAAGCCCATAAAAAATCAGAAAAAGCCAAACATGATTAATATTTCCAAAAAAAAAAAGAAAATGATCAAAAATCCAAAAAATGCCTTTTTATGTTAAAAAAAGAAAAGAAAAAGACCAAAATGTGTTTTCCTCCAAAAGTGCATGAAAAATCCCTTGAAAATCTAAAAATCCTTAAGGTTTAAATAATATTAAGTATCGGAAGTACATTAGTGATTAACTAGTATAATTAAGTCTTTTATTCTAATTTCTCTGGTTACACGGAAGTAAAATATTTCTCCCAGTATTTCGCTTGGATTTTTAATCGACCCACCACAAATTGATTGATTAGTGGTGACTCCTTTTTTTAAATTAGCTTATAAGTTAAAAATTAAAACCGTAAGTCGTGAATTGGTGAGTTTAGAAGAGTCCGGACTTAATCGAGTGCCAAAAAAAGAGGTCACAACAGCAATGCCACATATCAAGTAACGTAGTCTTGGATAATGACAGAAGGAACGACCTCAACTTCCAGTAAGCATATGCTGCATCACACATTGCACGGTAAATCGACCAATATGTTCCCATGTCGACCGGTCTACCTCGCTAGGAAAAAAAGGGTGAACGGTGTTATTTTGAAGCTTCTTGGATAAGGAATTATGTCAATCCAATATAGATAAGGTTTTCTATAAACAGGTCTAACATGTCATGCGTCTTCATGCCCATATTGCCGTATCGCCTAGTCATACATCCACTGAGGATTTTGTTGATTTTGCCCAGTTATTATCACAGCAGGTGCTACGGCGGGTTATGGTCCAAGATAGGGTTGTGGCTGAAGTGGCCGTTGGGGTAATTGTGGCTGAAGTGGCCGTTGTGGCACTTGTGGTTGAAGCGGTTGTTGTATTCCTTCCCCTAGGTGGGGTAGGTGGTCTCCCCAGATTGTCGATGGCAACATTCGGCCTGTATGGAATAGGGCATCAAGTTGGAGGTGCCGTCAACAACTCAACGCGTCCTACCTTTCTGTCAGCGGGCTGTGGTGGTGAATTATTCCCACCAGTATCGATGGTATCGAGTTGACTCCTCATACGATGTGTCATTGCATTTCCTCATATTAATAACACTGGTCCTATCGGGCTTGCCAAAATGATCTTTCGCCCAAATTTTCTGGAACGATATATCTTTCATCAAAAATTGCTCTTCAGTTATAATTGAAGGAAATTAGAGTTTTGTGCCAATTCCGGATAAAAAATATTACAGGCAAACAGGCGAACAAAAATCAACTTCTTTGATCCAAATAATATTTTACAATTTCAAACCAAGTCGGAATTAAATCGACGAGAGGGCTTGAGAATTACGAACTCGATAACGTGACAAGGTGTGTAAACAAATTATACATAATTTAATCAACGCCACGACCTAGCATAAAGACACTACATAAGAATTTAATCAAAGACACATCACCTATGATAAAGATATATGCCAAAATTTAATCAATGACACAGATCTGAAAGCTAAGTAAATAAAGATAAAGAGTAAATTTGCTTGATTTATGCACTTGAGAGGAGAAGAGGGGGGGGGGGGGGGGGTGTCTCCAATGGACAACTACCGGTATTTATAATGGTTCATGACAAGTGCCTTTAGACGGTTCTTGATGGCTACATTTCCTTTAGCCACTTCCGCTGGTTATCTCCACGTCTTGATAACTCTTCATGCCTCTTGTGTAAATCGTAACAATGTGTCCCACGATCTTGTTGTCTGATGGTAACTGTTACCTTGAAAAATTTGTGCATTTGATCTCAACTGCTTCATCGATTTTAACTCCAAATTGCTTGCTAATGTCCTTTCAATAAACATTTATAGCAGCAGCCTATATTATTGGCTACCAGCTATCCACAGCAGTATTTCGGCAACTGAGTACATGGCATTGGCGAATATCATCATTAATAAGTGTATGTTAATCCCTACACTTACGATGAGATGACGTATTTGCAGTGATGTCCACATGCTCCGCATGTGACTGCTCATCTTCGAGTGCCACCCGCGTGTTTGCCCTTTTCTGAGTACCTAGCGGATTATTTTTGGTGTCTACAGCAACATAATACGAATTGCCACCCCTGGGAGGCAAATTTAATCAAAATGGGAAAACTTGTCACTTTATCACTAAATGGTTACAGAGTCAATCGCGGACTTCATCCTAGATTATAACATTGATCTTGATTTACGTGTGAAGTACAAAACTCAGCCCACGAGATAATATTCTTCGGGGTAACTTGAGGCCAGTTAGTGCCCTAATAATTGCCTATCTCACGTGTGACTCGAAAATTGCTGCCTGAGAACTGATTCAATGCCAGCAAAGAAAAGGTCTCAAGGACTCAATTCGATTGAGGCATGGCGATTGTCACTGTGAACATGCTTGAGAGTCATGTAAAGCATAACATAAAGCACAAAATAAAGTCTTCAACAGTCGATTTCACGAGTGCCACCAGAAGTTTATTACATCAGTAATCTCTCAGTTCAAACAAATTTATGCTTCATAGCCACCTTCGTTGGATTGAAGAAGAAATCACCATCATAGTTCGCTAACTCCATTGAGATCATGCATAGGCGCCGTTGTTTGACGTTTTAGTTACCTTTATTGAGAATTAACTAGATATTGATTTTATTGATGGTTAAACTCTCAAATTGGAAATTCACTGTTTATGTTAAAAAATAATCCATCATAATTATTTTTACATACAGTGTTAGAAAGTCCAACCAAAAGTCTAAAGTAATAGTAGATGGAGATTATGTGTATTTAAAGAGCATATAATCTCTATAATCAAGCGATGTTGGATAATTAACGCCTCTCACGTGCAAATTATGCGATGAATAATACATAGGCTATGTTTGGGAACAGCTTTCCCAAGGGTCTTTAGGGGCCTAGAGGCCTCTGGGCCATATATCTAGTGTTTGGCAATCTTTTTTTTACTTGCCTTTGCCAAAGGTAAGCCTTCCCAAGGCTGAAAGCCCAAGGCAGGTTGGGGGCTGCCTTGGGCATTCTCGACATGCTGGCTTTGAAGTTAACGAAGTTTTTTGTTCTGAAATTGTCCTTGTTAATTTTTCATTTTTTTGGCATTACCTTGACAACTGTTCATCATCTTCATCCTTCCCTTCTCTCTACTGAGAACACGGCTAGCATCTACGCACAGTCGTCGGTGAAGGGTAGGTGGTCCGGCGAAGGGTAGGCGGTGTAACGAAGGACAGGTGGTCTAGCTAGGGTCCCACGACCCTCCGACAAGGGTCGCCGCGCGGAGGACGCCGGCAACCTAGATCGTGCGCAAATCTAGTCGCGCAAATCTGGGTCGCGGCGACCAGATTGCGGGCACCGGCGACCTCCGTGGCGTGGCCAGATCTCACGATCTGGGTCGTTGAGATCCTCGCCGAACTGTTGCCTCGACCCACCGCGCCGTGACCTTCGTGCGGAGTTCGCCGGTGCTGCTCGATATGGTCGCGGCGACCCAGATCGCGAGATCCTGGTCGCCGTGAACCTTGCCGTGCCGTGTGCAACCCTAGTCGGACGCTGCCCTTCGCTGCGCCGCCTCCCCTCACCAGATAGCCTACCCTTCGCCGCCCCACCTCCCCCTTCCTGGACCGCCTACCCTTCGCCGGCGGTAACCAATGAAGCCCTTGGCCAGCAAACTCTCATTTTTTCCCGTTTTTTTAATAACAAAAGAATTTTTGCAAATTTAATTTATCCAAATACTATTTTGCTCAAAGATATTTCATAATGAACTTTCACAAGTACAATTTACCAAACACAATTTGCATTTTGAAAAACTCCTTTAACTCAAGTGCCTCTACATTCTCTCGAGGACTTTCCTCAAAAGTCTTCCCAAATGCACCCATAGAATATGACAAACGGGGGCCATACATTCAAAATAAACTAGGGCAGGACCTTGATCATTTTTATTGTTCAACCGTCTTAATATAATAAATATAAACAACAAAAGTGCCCGTCATAATTATTAGGCTTACAAAACTAATATTTAGCCCACTTCCAAATTTATCTGGCCCAACCTGTTTTATTTTCTATTCAGTTGATTTATTTGAAGTCACAAGCCCGAGTCTAATTTTTAGAGAAGCTTTGTCATATAACATATAAACACCTGCACCATATGATGTGATTGTTCTAGGTCGTCCTTAGCAAGATGCAAAAAAGTAACGCCATCCAGGATATAGAAAGGATGATGGAACAACATTTGTCTTTCCTTCATTTTCCTTCATACCAATTATTGTTGTATTCAAATGATATATGAAATCACTTTACTCTCTCGACTTACTAGATGAACGACCACGAAATGAATTTATATTTGTTGATGTCGCATATGGACAAAGATTTGTTGTAAGGGTGTCTTAATCTTCACAAGCACGGCGTGATACGTAATGCACTTGGAGTTCATTACATATAAGCATAAAAATTAAGATTTCGTTCATTTCGTGGAAAATGTAATGTTTATTGTCGCAACCAATTTTTTCAGGGTGTGGACCACCTAGAGTTTTGGCTAATGGATTGTTAAGCCTAAACTTAACTCGGGCTCTCCCAAACCCATACCAATTCACGACTTAGGTTCAAGTTCTTAACATGCAATTGATTTTCAATTAGGAGTCGCCACTAATCTATTTTTGGTGGGTCGATTAGAAACCCAAGTAAAATAACGGGAGAATTATTTTACTCCTACGAACCAGAGACTATGGGTACGGGGACTTGATTACGCTAGAATTCTCTAACACCTTTACGGTACCTTTCTTTTTATTTGGAAAAATGTTTGGCAAGCAGTTTGGATTGATTTTAAATATATTTCACTAACATGTAAGGTGGTCATACGGGTGCACAATCCACCAATTTAACACCCAAATAAACAATAAATAAATTGCAAAAAAACTTACCTCAAAGCAACGAAAGCATCTGCAATGTTAAATTAAAATCCACATCAATAATCCTATATATGATTTCTAATTAACACGCAATTTCTTTTTTTTTTCACTTTTTTAATGAAAATCATGCAATATGCAATGCAATATTAACTAAATGACCTAATTATAGTGACATGTAATTTCTAATTAAATGGGCCTAGCAAAAATACTAAATGACACGCATCTCAATGAATCTAACCCTAATGACATGCATATGAAATTTTTTTCTTTTTCCTAAAAGAATGCATTTCATCCTAAACAATAAAACTAGTTTAACCTATGACGTTTTTTTTGTATTTTTCATGAAATTCGAGATTAAAGAAAATGTGAAAATTACCTAATTAGATTAAGATCCTATTTAATTTATATTAGGAATTAGGTTGAGCCAAATCCTAATTTAAACTAAAATATTATCTAAACCTAAATCATCCTAAAATACAATCCTTTTAATAAAATACCTAAACCTATAGTAGGTTAAGAAAAAAAAACATCATCTAAAATGCAATTCTACCATAATATGTTGTGACGTGCAAAAGATGCCCTAATTTTACATGCATAATGACTTTTTTGTGTTTTTCCCTTTTTCCCTTTTCGAAATTAATAATTGCCTAATGATTAAACATGTAATCCAAGTTTTTTTTAAAAAAAAAAACTAGCAACCTAAATTAATTGATTTGATTTTTTTATTTTTTGAAAATTCGAAATAAAATTCTTATTATGAGCATGCAAACCCTAAAACTACATTTTTTATTTTTTATTTAAAAAAACTAATTTAAGTAACACCACAGCAAATCAAGCCATATTGATATCCAAATTGACGAACCATATCTCGCGCATGAGATCGGGTTGGCCAATTTCACATAAATCACGAATCGGATCTCGGGCGGGAGATCGGATTGACAATTTTTTTAAGTAATTGCGAGTCGGATTTCGGGCGCGAAAATCGGACTGACAATCACTAATTTCAAGGCAATTTTATATCATGGAATTATCAATTTCACATAAGAGGATAATTACACTAAAAAGATAAAATAAAAATAAAAATAATAAAACAAAAATAAGATAAAGAAAATACCTAAATTTCTTTTGCTTTTCTCTTTTTTCTTTTCTTTTTTTCTGAAAAAGAAAAAGGAAAATAAAGCTGGTGGCCGGTCCGGCGAGGGGAGATCGCCGGCTAGGGTTCCGGCGAGGCTCCGGAGGATGGCGTGACGGCGGCGTGGCACCAGGGGGCTTCGGAATCAGCTCGAGGCGACGCGGGCGGCACGGCGAAACCGGTGGGCAGCGTCGCGGGCGGAGCAGGGGCTTCGAGTCTCCTGGCGCAGGCTGCGAAGATCGGATCGTGGCTACCGCGGGGACCTCGGATCTGCAGGCGCGGTGGTCTTCGGCTGAGGCGGAACGCGACGAGACTAGAGGGAGCGGCAGCAGAGTCGGGGAAGGGCAGCGGCGTCGTGGACCGGCGCTGGGTCGCGGCTTCACGAGGGGAAGGCAGCTGGGCGCGGCGTCCGGCTAGTGAATCGGATCGGGGCACGGGCATGACCGACGGGAGGCGTCTGCTCCTGAAGTCGGCTTCGGGTCGCGAGGCTGCAGAGGCGACGGGGCGACGCGGTGGCGCGTCGGGGCAGCGCGCGGGTCGTCGGGGCTCGCGGACGGAGATCGGTGACAGCGACGGCGGGGTTCGACGGTGACAGGGCCGACAAAGGCCCTCCCCTGCGAGGAAGATGAACAGTCGCGCAAGGGGAGGGCTTTTCTTTTCTTTCTTTTTTCTCTCTCCACTCACTTTTTCACCTTTTGCTCTCTTTTTACCGACGGAAAGGAGCTCCCTCACTCCCACCGTACACGGTCCTTTTTATAAGCAAAACAATTGAATCTTGGTGGTATATTTTACTTTCTAATTTTGCTCCTGCAAAATACCACTGAAAATATATCGTTTCACCCCACGCAATATTACCTTTTGTATTTATCAAATATCCCATCCAAAATTTTCATTTTTCCTTGAAAACACATCCTTTGGTGTATATTGAAAAATCTGAATGGAATATGTGAAAAATCTTCCCTTCACCGGCGACCTAAAATAAAACAAAACAAAATAAAATGTTTCTAAACTATATGCCATGTGTGTTTTTCTTTTCTCTTTTGGTAAAAATTAACCCAAAAATTATGCAAAAATTTAGGTGTCAACATTTATAGAAAATGTTTTCTAGGAAATCATTTTCCAGAAAAGTGTAATAATTTTCTGATATTTGGTTAAAACTAAAAAATGAAGTAGAAAATATATTTTGTTGTTCAGTAAGGAAAATCTTTTTCCTATGCACTTGTTTTTCAATAATTTTTTTATCATCTTATTTTTCAAAAAATATTTTTAATTACTTTTATTTTTAAAAATTAGATTTTTAATTATTTTTTTAAATTGATTTTTTCTTTTTCTTTTCTTTTTCTTTGGCTAGTCACTTACCATGGCAATGGCCGGTGGTTGGCCAATGGCGAGCTACCGCTAGCTTACTGATCTGAAAAGCAGTGTGCTCGAGATTGTCGGCCTCTAGCCTCGCTAGATCGGCAAGCCAGAGGCTTACACTTGCCGTTGGCTTGTTGATTTAGTGAGTGGCGAGCTCGAGCTCTCCGACCTCTAGCTTTGCTAGATTGTCAGGCTAGAGGCTCGCGCTCATTGATTTGGTGAGTGGCAAGTAGTGAGCTTGGGGTCACTAGATTGGTGAGCTAGAGGCTAGCGCTTGTCGCTGGTTCGCCGATTCGGCAAGTGATGAGTGCAAGGGTGAGGCAGGCGAGGCTCGAGGCCAACGGACGGCAGTGGTGAGCCTCAAGCTCGCTTGAGCTCCATCAAGATGATGAGCGAGCCTCGGGCTCACCAAATCCAAGAAAGCTCAAGCTCGCGGCTCACCAGATCCAGAAAAGCTCGATCTTCACCAAGGTCGGCGAGCCTGACCTCCGCGGAACTAAGCGAGCTCAAACTTTGCCAAACCAGGTGAGCTTGAGCTTCGCCCTTGTTGGATCTAGTCCTGGGCGACGAGCTTGCTGGCTTGTGGTGAGGCTCAAGTTAGCCTATGGCCGGTGATCACCCAAGGCTAATGAAGAAGAAGAAAAAGGAAGAAAAAAAGAAAAAGAAAAAGAAAATTTTATATATTTTTTAAAAAGAAAATAAAATAAAAAATGTATTTGATGAAAGAAGGTGGGATGGAAGAAGTTATAGAAAATGTTTTCCACTTTTGCAAAGTGGAAAGCTTTTTCCTTACTTTTAAGGTGTTTTTTTTTCTAATAATAGAAAATGTTTTCCTTACCTAGTTCATTTTTCATGAAACGAATGCCAAAAAATCTGGAAAGTATTTTCCTACAAATTATTTTTCCTAAAACAAACGGAGCCTACTAATTTTTCTTCCTTTTCTATTAATGTTTTATTGGACGGACATCATTACATCTTTTCGCACATTATGATCTCACTAGTAAATTTACATGCGGATGCTACGGGACAAAAAATAACCAAAAGGACCGGATAGACAAATGACATTTGATGTTTTATCGCAATATTAACTCTTTTAGGTAATTTTGACATTTTATAAATAGTAAGCAACGTTGGCTAATTATCATTTATTTTAGCAAACAAAATGCGACAATAAAATATGTGATGTCTTGTGAAGTTTTCATTATATCATGATTGATGATTGATTCAAAGATATCAGCACGATAACATTTGATGACAACATCAAAGTGGTGACCTCTTCTTCTAAGGTACACTGATTTAAAAATGTTCTTAAATTTGATTTCAAGCAAATATTTAAGGACTAATTTGAATAAATTAAAAGTGAAATCGATGAGGAATCATAAAATAATATCCGATAATAATGTCAAGATACTACCTTTTTATCTAAGACATCAGGAACATGTGACAATTTGATTGTACTTGAATTTTATTAGAAAGAAGGATTGATCGAGATAAATTTAAGTCAAAAAATAAACTTTAGTAAATGGACACAATAGATGGATTGAAAAGACAGAAATAAGATAAATAAAAGATAAAGTTTTTACTTTAAAAAAAAAAAACCCAATTTGGTGGGGTGGCAGATTCGATTTCTAGCGCCCCCTTCCCCATAAATTGGGTACTTTATCACCGTGTCATGCAGTGATTAACTTGTAATATGCTACGTATATATAGTTTTTTTTTTTGGTCGGTATGCGACGTATATATAGTTTGTGCATAGAAAAGTTAACATTGTGCAACCAATTGTTAACTGACACGTGGGGAATCCGGGTAATTGAACGCACGGCCTCGTGAAAATTTGTAATTATGGAACTTCAACTTCAACTTTTATATTCGAAGCTCGCTGGAAATTATTCAGAAAAGAAATTATGCCATGCTCTATAATCGCGATTATATGATGAGTAGGGTCAAAAAATAAAATGTAATATGTTGTAAAATATTGCGTTGCAAATATGTAATAGAGAGAATAAAAAGATTGAGAAGAGAAAGTAGATAAATACCAAAGATAGTAGAGAAAGTCATAGGAGAGAATTTTATTTCCAGTATATTACCGTTGTGACTGTTCTACAACAAAACTAAACTTCTATTTATAGGAAAATAAGAATGTACTCAACATTAATATCAATGTATTAAATGATACATGTATTGAATAGGGAGATGTACTTAGAACGTATGATACAAATGTATCATAATAAGTACATTAGATAAGATGAGTATAATGAATATTCATTTATGTATTTCAGTCATTCATGTATTTCATAATACTCCCCATTGAATATTCATTGTATTCATTACGAATGTGTATCAAATGATACTGTCTTATTAAAAACCTTAAGCCGGAAAAACTCAGTAGGATAAAAACCGGACAAAAGGGAAAAATAGCATAAATTTTATGATTTCTCACTTTTATGGATGCATTAATTGTCTCGTTAAAAATTTTAAACTAGAAAAACCTTTGTGGGAAAAAAACCGGACAGAAAGAAAAAAGAATGTAATGCATAATTCATAGTCTCTCCCTCAATTGAGCCATATAGCCACTTTTGGGGCTAATTAATCTTGCATCTTGTGAACTCACCGCATACCAATGTTGTAATGCATAGTTCATAATATCTGCCCCTCAATTGAGCCATATAGTCACTTCTGGGGCTAATCAATCTTACATCTTAGTTATGGAGTCAAATAAATATTATATAAGGTTCATAAACATTTCATAACCATATGAAATAACAATAAAAAAAAGTAAGACATTTAAAGCAAAACAACTAAAAGAAATTATTAGAATCATAAAATTCGAAGTTCAAATTATCATTCACCAATCTGATGCCTCATTAAAGTAATCAGAGGCCTTCAAAGAAATCAGAGACATCCAGGGATGCATTTGCTACTTCAGGAGCAAAAGGAGTCCCATCAATGGAAATATTGTTGGTCTCAATAATGGTTATGGCAGGAGGATTGATTTCAATGGTATGAGATTCACTACGCTTGCCCGTATTTTTTTAAAATGCTTGGTATAGGTCAACAAAGTGCCTTGGCGTACAACAAGCATGTGACCAGTGCGCAGTCATGCCACAACGATGACAAATGCTTTCATTAATCACCTTCTTTGGTTTCTTTTCTTTGCCATAATTCAGACCAAAGTTCAATTTCCTAGGGCGGTTAAATTTCCTGCCATCCCTTCTGGGATTATATTCTTGCATGTACTTATAGCCCTTAAAATGGCCAGTATTTTCCTCAAAGTTAACTGTTGACGCCTTAATTTTATTTAGGTTTATTTTATTTTTGTTTATTAATTAAGTTTTTATTTTCTTTATTGAATAATAAATAAACAACAAAACAAAGCAAAAAAAAAAAAAAAACAGAAAGAAGCAGAAAAGAAGAGAAGCAGCCTCCGCGTGGGCCCTCGGCCCATCTCTGCCTCAGCCTAGCCTAGCCGGGTCTTCTTCTTCCTCGCGCAGTTGCAGCGAACGCGCAGGGGGCGCGACGCCGGAGCGGAGGGGAGGAGCAGCGATGATGCACGTGGAGCAGGGGGCAGCTGTCGTCGGATGGGACGCCGGTTCGGCCGGCGAAGGCCGTGGCAGCCGTCGGTCGAACTCCGTTGACCAGCCACCCCTCAGCCTATAAATAGGCCCTCCATCCCCGACGAAGAGGACACACATAGAGAGAAAGGAGGAAGAAAGAGAGAGGCGGCCGAAGCTCGAGTCCCTGAGAGACTTCGAGGAGTTCGAGCGTAGGGTCAGCCGTGGCGTGGTGAGCTCGGAGGGGTCCCCGAGAGACTTTGGGGAGTTCGCCGAGCGAGCCCGAGGGAGAGAGAGGGAAATTCGGCGACGGATCCGGCCAGATCTGACCGTCCAAGATCCACCGTCGCCATCGTTGTCCGCCGCCATCGTTGCCATCAGTCTGCCGTTGCCCTTGTTGCCGTCGCCTTTGCCGCGCCATTGCCGAGCAGGTATCGTGCCGTCACCGTCGTCGTCGCCCTTGCCATCTCCCTCTCCGTAAGTCCGGTCATCATTGCCGTCGCCGCCGTCTTCGCCATCGTCGCCGCTGCACCTCTTCGGCGCCCCTAATTCGGAAACCCTAGGGTTCCCGATTTTCCGGGTCGCGATCCCGGGTCGTCGGGTCGGACCCGGATCGGGAACCGGATAGGGATTCCGTAAATTCCAGAGGGCGGGGAGCCGGGTTGCGAGGTCGGGCCGGGTCGGGTAGGGTTTCGAAGGAACCGGGTTGTGAGTCGGAGTGGGTTGTGGAGCCGGGTCGTCGGGCCGGGCCGGGTGTCTCTGAGTCGGGCCCGCAACGCGGGCTCGTCCGCGGGTGGGTCGCTGGCCCGGGTCGGACCCAACCCGCGGATTCGACCTGGGTCAGTTTTTTTATATTATTTTAATATAAAATAATATTTTAAATAAATAAATAAATAATAAATATTTATTTTCGAAAAATAAAAAAAATTATTTTCCAAAAATATTAAAAAATATTAAAAAAATATTTTATTTTCCGAAAAATCAAAAAATCAAAAAAATTTCATATTTTCCAAAAAATGCCAAAAATAAAAAAAAAGCCAAAAATACTTGTATTTTTCCAAAAAATACCAAAAAACCCCCAAAAAATCCCTTTTGTGTCCAAAAAATTAGAAAATGACTCAAAAAATGTTTTTCCTCCCAAAAATGCATGGAAAATCCCTCGAACATCCAAAAAACCTGAGGATTTAAACAAGATTAGGTACCGAAAGGGCATTGGTGATTAACTAATGTAATCAAGTCCCCGATCCTAATTTCTCTGGTTGCGTAGGAGTGAGTATTTCTCCCGATACTTCACTTGGGTTTCTAATCAACCCACCCCAAATTGATTAGTGGCGATTCCATTTTAAAAATTGATTTACAGGTTAAAAACTTGAACCATTAAGTCGTGAATTGGTGGACTTGGGAGAGTTCGGGCTTAATAAATTCTGCCGAGCCATTAGCCTCCTTTAGGCGCTCGCCCCTGATCGGGCGTCGAAAAAAAGAGATGTCGCGACATTCGCATGTGCTTCAGGCAATGCTTTTGAGCCAGCAGGTATAAGATTATGATTTTTAAGCAATAATTCATTAGTTTGCTTGGCAGTGAGGAGCACATAAATTAATTTAGAATATCTGGTAAACTGTCACTGTCGGTATTGCTGTTGCAATACAATATTTGAAGTATGGAAGGAGAAAGTTTTCTCTAACAATTCTGCATCAGCGAGTTTTATACCGCATAACTCAAGCCGAAAAATAATATCAAATAAAGCGGAATTATAGTCAGACACTGATTTAAAATCTTGTGGTCTGAGATTTTGCCAGTCATATTGTGCTTGAGGGAGGATAACAATCTTAGTATGATCATACCTATCATTCAACCTTCTTCACAAGATCTGATGGTCTCGAATGGATAAATATTAAGTCTATAGGCTCTCATGTAAATGACGGCGAATAAAAATTAGTGCATTTGCTTTATTCTTTTCATTTGAGGTTCTATTCTCTGTAATTGCATTAGTGAGACCTTGCCATTGGAGGTGCATTTCCATGTCAAGGCACCAGGATAGATAATTCTTTCCACTCACTTTCAGGATATGGAATTTGGGCTTTTCAATATTTGCCATAATCCTTGCAAAAATAAATCCTTAAATTAATTAAAAGGATTTCCAAATATCCACCGTTACTTCAGGAGCAGAAGGATACTTTTATATTTGAAATTTGGCTTCAGGCCGAGAAAAATAAAAATGAAGAATTGATAGTAGAAGATGAAGTATAAGTAGATTAATAAAAAGAACACATACCTTGCAAAAATTATCTACTCAGTTGGTAGATCTTCGTGCTGATAAAGTGCTGTAAAATATTGTGTTGCAAATATGTAATAGAGAGAATAAAGAGATTGAGAAGAGAAAGTAGGTAAACACTAAAGATAGTAGAGAAAGTCAGATGAGAGAATTTTATTTCCAGTATATCACCGTTGTCACTGTGCTACAACAAAACTAAACTCCTATTTATAGAAAAATAAGAATGTACTTATCATTAATATCAATGTATCGAATGATATATGTATTGGATAAGTAGATGAACGTTCATTGTATAGGGAGATGTACTTAGAACGTATGATACAAATGTATCATAATTAGTACATTAGATAAATTGAGTATAATGAATATTCATTCATGTATTTCATAACATAATAAAGCTTTTTAAGTTGTTGGAAAACGATGAGGTATTTAGGGACTGTTGCAATATATTAGAATTTTTTATTTTGAACTATATTAGAGCTTCTCACACACAACAATTCCAAAAGTGACTTAATCATTGATGATTGTCTGGGATGGGTCAATTGTGAATAAATGTTGGAGCCATAGCATCAAGAGTGTGTGATTTTTTTTGATAATATTATTATCTATATGTCTTTAACATTTTTCCTGAACTCGAGATATTCTCAACCATTATATGTGGTTAGAATAAAACAAAGGGATAAGTGTTCCAGAAGTCCTACAACTTGTCACGAAAATGTATTTCAGTCCTAAAACTTGCAAAAAGTGCATTTAAGTCCTAAAACTTGTCAAATTGTTTCAAACGAGTCCTAAAATCGACGCCGTTAGCCTTTTCCGTTAAAAATGCTGACGTGGCATTTTAAATAATTTTTTATTTTCCAGGTGCATTTTTTAATTAATTTTTATCCATTTTAAAAAAATAGATTTAAAAACTAAAAAATTAAATTTATTATTATCTTATTTTCAACAAAAACTAAAAAGAAAAGTTAATTTTTTTTAAATTGTTAAAAAAAAAATCAGCGCGGCTCCTCTCCGCCACCGCCGCCCATCACCGGAGGGGCCGGGCGACGGTCACCAGCCCTGGGCGGGGCTGGCCGAGCCTCGCTAGCCCCAGGCGAGGGCCGGCGACCGTCGCCTGTCCTGGGCGAGGCCTCGTCGGCCCTTGCTTGGGGCCATTGAGGATCGCTAGATCTGGCCCCTCCAGAGATGGGCAACGGCAGCGGCGGGGGAGAGGAGCCACTGTTTTTTTTTTTAATAAATATTTTAACTTTTTTTAAATTTTTTGGTGAAAATAAGATAAAATGAATAAATTTGATTTTTTTAGTTTTTAAATCTATTTTTTTAAATGAATAAAAAATAATTAAAAAATTCATGTGGAAAATAAAAAATTATTTAAAATGCCACGTCAGCATTTTTAACGGAAAAGGCTAACGGTGTCGATTTTAGGACTTGTTTGAAACAATTTGACAAGTTTTAGAACTTAAATGAACTTTTTGCAAATTTTAAGACTGAAATGCATATTCATGACAAGTTGTAGGATTTCTGGAACACTTATCCCTAAAACAAATTAAAATAATATACTTGCAACATATGAAGCAATCTCACAGAGACAGAGAGAACGCACCTAACACGCTCCTTATTCTTGTCTAGACCACACTAAAATCCTATCTATCCAAACCAATAAATATTGTGAGTACCTAACCATCATGAAAGTAAAATTATAAAGCCAAATACCAATAAAAGAAAAGAAATTATAAAGCTAAATCATCGTATGTCGGAAGTGAAAAATAATAAAGCATATAAGTGTCTGTCTAAAAAGATTGCCACATTGATGATCCACACAAGAACCAATATTGTTTTACAAAAAGTTTTACTTTTTGTCCCTATCTTTTATCTTTATTTTGTTTTCCAATCAAGTTTTCACACTTTTAATTTGTCTAAAGAGATCCTTCTACTTTTTTCAAATTTTTTTTAATCAAATCCCTCTAACACCAAATGTGATCGAATCTAGTTGACATGACCATCAAGTGCTATTGTAGTAAGTATGATGTGATTAAAAATTTTCCAATGTAGACATCCACATGAGCGTCAACAATGGGTAATGAGGCATACTTCAATGCTGTCTATATTGGCTATTTTTTTCACACACATCCATGTGTGCATTCATATATTTTTTCGCATCATACTTTGGGGTCATTTGATGCCACATCTCCTGAATTTAGTTTGGTTTTGTGTTGGATAGACTTGTTCTGAAAATTTGTGAAAATATAACAACTTGATTGGACATACTAAATGTACATAAATTTGATTAGAGAAAGCATGGAGTATGTAGACGATAGATAAGATTTTTCGTCCCTTTTATGTGAGGTTAAGAACTGTTAATGCATTTTATTGCCATATATTTCTTTTTGAGGTTTTGAAATGCATAAAGGTTTATATATATATATATATATATATATATATATATATATATATATTATAATTACATATAGGTTCAACTTTTAATTCCCTCCAATGAGAAAAAACTCTCAACTATACGAGATATGTTAGAAATTACACAGAAAAATCGTCTTCAAATGATAGAGTGATGCTTATTTCATAGGTAATGCTTGCGAGTTGAGTGACATTTCTTTCATAACTGAGAATGTTACCCACTTCATTGAGATTTACTTGACCTAAACATTTTTCTTTAGATATTTAGGTTGCATATGGAAAAAACTACTAGCTAGGCAAAGAAGTTGCTAAACTATTAAGGGGGTGACGGTACTTTTTGTTGATGAAAGTGTCTAGGAGGGCTGACCACCGTGCTGTATTGGCCCAAGCGTGTGCCTGGGCCTTTTGCTTTTTTAACTCTAAAAATAAAACTTTTGAAAAAAAAAAAGAGTATAAGAGTTAAATTTAAAAATTGCGATGTTAAAAAAAAAAATTGCATGAAATTGAAATACAATATTTGTTTATGCAATATCAAGAGCAATACATTAAACATTTAAAATATGCGGCAATAGTATACTATAAAATTATTTAAAATTTGATATTAGGAATAATACGAACAGAGTCCTATGCCTGTCCAGCTTTATCTCCATAACCACGACAGTGGACACAACCAAAAAGACAGGTTGGATGTCTTGTAATACTCACGGCCAACCCTGCCGGCTTGAAGAAGGAATCACCGTGGGAAGTGGCCAAAGGGTCAAAAGCACCTCACTTAAAAGTACTTCTTACTTTAACTCCCCAAAAAGAAAGTACTTCCCAAGGTCTGTGTCGTTTTTGCAGAATTCGTATGCCACCTTGTATAACTCAATCAAGAGTCTCGGGAATTTTTCAGCGAAGTAAGCATCCAAACCATCAGGATATCGTCCGTGGATCCCCTGCCAGAATCATCAAAGCAACAACAGATATATAAGCCTTGTATGCATGCGGTGCAGATATTTCGAGAGAGAGAGAGAGAGCGGGAGAGTACCTCAACTTCTTCCGTAACTTCCCGGCGGTGGTTAACCTTATTTCGCACAGCTCTCAATAAGCTTTTGACACGTGTACCGTCATAGGTCCCAAATCTTTCTAGGTCGCCCATAATGTTAGGATGTATTTTCTTCGTCCAGGTCCCTTTGAAAATCAGGGGCGCAGTATCCTCCACTACTTTCGGAAAATTTGGCTCATCTTCCAATTTATTTTTTCGTTTCTCATCTGCCAATTTTTTCTTTTTGTTTCTCATCTTCCGATTTTTTTTTGGTTTCTCATCTTCCAATTCTTTTTGTCGTTTCTCATCTTCTTCCGCTTTTATTTTATCGCTGACGTCGTGAAAAAAGTCTAGTCTCATCTCTGAACTCCAAAAAAATGGATGGCGAAGCACCTCCGATGCCTTTGGCCTGTTAGACATTAAAAGTAATTTACTATTGACCCAACATGTTTAAAGAAATCAATTGCACAAACAATAATAAGATGGACTCAATTGTCATATTTAAAAGCATCACAAGTTTGGCATTCGTGTGATCTCTAAAACAATTAAGATTGCATTAGCTCAATGAAAGAGTAACCAAAATATCTGACAACTTCCATGCACTTCACAATTCATGAGTTTGGGATGAAGGCAGTTGTTTGACTCCAACAAGAACCTCGGAATTATTTACCCCGAGTACCTTAATTAGCAATCTAATCATCTAGTCCCTAGGATTCTTATTTTGTAGTGAGCATCATATGCTAAACCCTCCGAATCTTCATATGGAATCCTCTTCAGTGCATGTATAGCAAATCTAATACTCCGCTAGGAATGATTGGAATTTATTTGTTCGTGGGTGGGTAACAAACTTATACCCTTAATAACTAGGCTTCCGACAATGATCATCTTTCATTGGTATATCACAATTGTTGAAGGCATTTAGGCTATCACATGGTCAATTATTTCTCCAGCTCCTATTATCAATTGCCAAAAGAAATAAGTGGGATCTACACATTTTTTGCTCGTCAAGTAGAGCCCCACAGCAGGACAGATATTTAAGTCATGTTCGACGAATTTCAGGCCACCTTTAATACTCATGAGATTAAGTGATGCAGGAAAATGGAAATCAGTCAACTAACGATGCTTATAAAATCCATCAAATGGCAGAATGAAAATGGTAGTGATGCAAATACAAATTAACAATGACAATAGACTCACCTCGATTCGGGTTCATGGCTTAGTAAACACGAAAGCAGATGATAAGCTTCTGGCATATCATTTACCAAGAAAAGGTCCAAATTGCCTTGAGCAATGTTATCCTCACGTTTCCTATTTGCACCAAATGGATGTTGTCCACCAGTGATGCAAAAGAATAAGACACAACCTAAACTAAATAAATCCATTGCCTGCTTTCGGCACTCACTATGAAGAATCTGTTCAGGTGCTCGCCATCCTTTGGTACCACAACCTGCAAGACAGATATTGAAGATCGATAAAAGAGATCTCATCACTTGGATCATATATAGATGAATAAAATAGATTCACCAATCAACAAAGGGAGACCATGGCAAAGACTATTAAAATCTCCACAAACTTTACCATGATATAAGAAGCAATACAAAGCAACTTAACTTCCAACGTAACAGTCTTCTTTAAAAGAAGAGATTGCTCTAACAAGTAAAATTATAGGTCCGAAGTTTTTAGCCAGTAATTCGAAGATAATTTACCATTGCATGGATTTAAATTATGCAAAGAATATCAAAGGTCTAGATAGAGCTACCATGAGCACTTACTAGTGGCATGAGATCCCAAGGAAGATCTACCATCAGGAAGGAATGTGCTCATGCCCATATCAGATAGCTTAGCACCAAATGGGTACTTAGTAATCAAGACATTATTAGGCTTTAAGTCCCGATGGATTAATCTCAAGTCATGCAATTGGTTGAGTCCTAATACCACATCCCTGTATCATAATATAGAGAAAACATCATGACTTAAATCAAGAATGTATCTGGAACCAAATAGAATCCTGGCCACTCAAAGGCATCAGATACATATCCCAAGCCATATCCTTTTGGAAATTAAGGAATTTCTCTAACACACTAAGGCCTAGTAAGGATGCCAGAAGTACACTGGAGAAAAACAAATTATTGCAGGTTCTTTACGTAAACTCTACAGTGAAAAACTCAGTACATAATTTGATCACCATATCAATCACATCAACATTTACCGATTTAAGTTCATGAGGATTCCAAAGTATTCATGAATCAAAAAGAAAGAAGGTTTGCCGATTTTACCAGGATGGGAGAATCAATGGATTTATCTCAACGTAATTGATAATACCTAATTGATTTCCATGAGAAGAAATCTAAGAGTTTAGCCTTGATAGTGAGATTAAACTTATTCTATAACTCTAGAAAGGAAGCTGCGAGGTTCAAAACTCAGCCCACGATGTTACTTGCATTAGGCTCACCACATTCAAGGTAGTAGCCTAAAAATTCCCTGTATCATGCATTACTTTGAAGTTTTTGTAGGAGAGCAATTAAGTCCTTCGACAGGCACCTGATGCCCACTTGAGCCAGGAAAGAAGAGTACATGAAGGTGGTGATCTCTATGAGATGCTTCTGAGTCATGTAAAATATAGGTAAGCAAGCTCACTGCTACAAATATATGACAGTTGATTTTAGGTGAGCAGCAATAAGCAAGATACTGCAATTGTCTCTCGAATCATACCTTTTGGCACGTCAAAACATGAAAAATTACCTCATTAGTTTCAGTAACTGAGGTGAGGGATAATTATCTGCCGACCACAAGTTAACATCCTGCATTATATCCCTAACATAATCCAATTTGATTTTATAATCATCCATTGATGCTTGATCATCAAGGAACTCGTTATTTGAAGAATCTGAAAGTGCTCGGATTAAATCATCTAAGCTGCAAGTACAATGCTCTAGTGCAAGATACACGAAATCATCGTCCTGCTCCACTCCGTAATACCGAACAATATTTTCAGCCCAGTCAGATGCTATCAACTTGTCAATCTCCTTGTAGGCAACTTGATGGTAATTCCGGAGAAGGCGTTTCACTGCAGCAGCAGGTCGTTTATCATATTGGCCCTCGTAGATAATGGTCCCATTACTTCCCTTACCAATTATTTTACTTGATACGAGGATTTTACCAATTCGACGCCACTTAATGCCACCATCAGGAAGGCTATTGAGCTCCGTCAATTGGTCATCGTTGCTCCTGATATTGTCACTCGTGCCTTCATTTCCTGAAAAGATATATTCTACCTTTCTGTCAAAAACTCTATAATTAATTTTCTTCCCTTGATCTCTTGAGAAATTACCTAAATGTATGCCGAAAAACAAAATCGTGAATACAGGACATACTAAATATTATAAGTGAGTTAATTAAGGAATAATGTGATAACGAAGCGAAACCCCCTTTGGTGGGTTTATGATTCAAGAATGAATCACATGAAAGCTAGTGGACCTGTAACGAGCTAGTTTAGCGAAGGTAGGAAGTAATTGTCAGTATGAGAGACAACTCAGTATGGGATGACTCAAAGTAAATAATATCTCGAATGAATAATTCAGGGTGTCACACGTAAGGCAAATATAGATAAAATTTTGGTACATGAGATTAAAATTAAACTCATCATGTAGGTAGCTAGCTGATGCCTGTGTTTTTTTAGGTCTTACGAGTGCCGGGAGAAGAGTTTTCTTCGGGTTTCTTGGTATTAGAAGGAAAAAGGTCGTTAACCTTCACTTTTTTAATGACGGAGCTGAAGTTGTGTTTGACTATTGCCTCTTGGTAAAAAACCCACCAGTCGGCGAATTTGCTGGTAACTCCGGGATGGGGGTCAAAACTCTTTGATGACATGCCGATTAAAAAAAATATCATCCGTAATCTGATGACAACATTCAAAGGGACTGTCGCTGGTGGAGACGTAGTGGTTTTTCTTCTAGAATGGATACTCCATTGATTAGAGGATAGGCATAGGGAAGCCCTGGGAAAGCCCAAATTGCCGAGCACAAGGAGTACATATCTAATCCAGGCTTGAGTTTCCCTTTCACCGACAACTATAGAGGAAGGTCCACAGGAGTGAGAACAAAGAGCCAGAATTTCTGTGTTCTGTTGGAGAAGACGAAGTTGAAAACATTGACAAAGTCGAGGACACGAAGAGGGCAGAAGTCAGCTGTGACAAGCACATGGTCATAGAAGCCAGCTCCGAAAGTACTGAAAAGAAGAAACACCTGCAGGAATGGTTTTGAGCCGGTAACTCTATAGTCTACACTCTTTTGTGTCTAGAAAATAAGGTTCAGCAGTAATATTTCTGGTGCGAGGCACCGCATGCTTGACGTCTGAAAACAAAGAAGGGAAAAACAACTTTGCCCATGCCTGAAGGACCCAGAAATGACCGAAGAAGACGTCGAATTTGTCCCCATAGATGGACATTGCTGCTGGATTTAGGCCCCCGTAGATAACAGCTAGTATGAGAAGCCCCAAAGTGAAAAGCTTGGTCTCAGCAAGGTAAAAGACCAGGTTTGCTAAATCCTTGGAAACTCTTAGCGACGGGTGAAAAAAGGGCGTATTTGGACGGCCAAAACAACAAAAAAGGCTGCATGCTCTTTCTTGGTAACTTCGCTTGAGTCCTTGTAAAAACGGCTCATAAAGGATTCGTAAGAGATAGCCTTCATGCATTCGAAGTAGGTACATTTGGCTGAATCGGCAGAAGCCGGATTTTCACCCCATGGACTAAGCCAAGTGATAGCAAATAAGTCTAAAAGGGTGATCGGAATCGGCCAAGAACGGAACAAGAAGACTGGAAGCTGGTTAGGCCACCCAGAAGACCCTAATCAAGGTTCTAGTCAAAACAAGAAAATTGGAGAGCCTCATCAATTTGGGTGGATCTCCAGGCTGATTCCTATTGGGAACTTATCCTTTATCCTTAAATACCATTAGAAGAACAAATGGTCAAAGGAAGGAAAAGCTCTGAATCGTTGGAAAGGGGTGGTCCACACAAATTCACTAATGTGTTTCCACTAGAAAGGAAGTTTCTCTTCCTAGTATCAAGGAAAGCAACCTTGGAGGGACAAAGGAATTCGAGGCTTGATAAAGCACGGGCCTGGTGGCTAGTAGGGGTCACTTCCAGAGTCATTAAGCAAACAGAGGAGACAATTGCCGTTATCCTTATCTTCCTGGAGTTGGTCAAAGCAAAATGAAACGCCGAATGTGAATACGTTGTAGATTGATTCTTGGGCCAATTTCAACTTCAACGAGCAGAAGAATATCCAAATCCAGGAAAAGGTAAATGTCCTTGACAGGTTCGTGGTGAAGAAGAGAGGTAAAAATACAATCTCGGGCTTGACATAAACAAAGAGCAGATCCCGAATAGTGGCTCTATAGGCTGACAGGTGGCAGTGATGGTAGGCAAATCTCGCTTATCGCGCTACGTGTCCAAATTAGACTGGAGAAGGTAATCGGGATAATGGAGTAGCTATACCAGCATTCTACTAGAGCCATGAAAGACTAAATAGCATCAATATCCACGTGCGGTGCACGATATAATACGACACAATATGACATAATAAGTTAATATATTGTTTCTCAACAAGTAAATAATTTCAATATTGAGACACGTTATGTAATAAAAGATATTTATAAATATATATGACAAATTATCATTTATATAATTATTGTAATCAAATTAATTCAATTCAAATTTATAAATAAATAATAAAAAAGATCTTAGAATAAATTTATATTAAAAATATTAATTCACCATTTATTCATATGATTCATTATTTTAATTGATTCTATCCGCCTTAAATAGCCTTGTACGCAATAAGTGGTTAGCTTCTAAGTCACAAACTCCAATTGCCTTTTAGATTCTTAGCTCTGCTGTCACGATCTTTAACAGCATGTTCTTATCCACAAACAGTTGTAATCTTCTAGCTTTCTCTCGGTTTGACTTTCTTCAGACGTAACTGCCTCAGTCTCCCTTTCATAGATAGAATAATTGACTATCCGACGCCGATCTTGCAATGGGCGTTCACTGATTTAACCTCATAACTTAATTTTTGTTGATGAATTAGCCCCAATATTTCTGCTAAACCTTAGATCAATTTTTTTTTTTGTCAACATATTCCCTTTTAAAAGAATTAAAAGATTTTTTTTTAATTCTTTGAAATATATAGGAATGTCATGAGTCACCTTGTTACCTAAGATGTATCGATACCTTTCGAGAATCTTCATGTCGTATCGGACACTTCGACACTCTCCGATACTCTTCACTTGATCAACAAGTGTTGAAAAATAATAAAAACACTTATCAAATATTTCTGTAATTTAATTCATAGATTATTTATTCGTACTGTCAATTCTTTATTATTTTTGTTAACATTTGTAGTTTGTCCCATATTTATCGTTTTCTGTCCGAATCGCCACAAAATATAATTTACTCTAAAAAACCAAAAATCTAACCTCTGGTTAAAAGTCTTTTATCGACAACCACTTTCGGCAAAACAAGAATAAATGGGGTTTATGATGTTTGTCGGTGCTTGTGGACTATATTCTTAAGGATCGTATGTGCTTACTATGGCTAGAGGAGCAATAGCTAATGTGTAAGACTTATTCTATGGCCCAAAAAAATTTGTAAAAAATTTAATCAGTTCCAACAACAACAGCATAGCTTGAAATCATTCCTTAACCGCCTATCCTTGTGGTCTGGCAGATTTCTAGCGATGACCTCTTTCAGTGTTCTACATTTCAACTTTGAACTCATACTTAATCTTATAGAACAACTCAGATAGAGCATACCTTCGTGTATGGTGTCGATGCCCTTGAAGGAAACACGTTTGGTTTTAGTTGGTTTGCTAGACTCCGCCTGTGACAAAACTTGTGTAAGCGTGAATTTAATGCATCAAATAAGATTTCTACCATTGTCAAATGTTTATAAAGATAGATGCTTAGATTCAAACAGACTGAACATGAAAAAAGACCAAACGAGTTTTGAGATCTCATTGACATCATTGATCAGATTAGGTAATTGGAAGAGTAGCTCGTCAAACAAGTCTAAATTACAAGAGAACAGTTTGCAGAATGGAATACCTTCTATAAGCCACTCCTCCCAATTTATTCGCAGCACTTTCAATTTAGAATTAACTTGAACATAATGGAAGCACCACATAAAAAATTTAAGATGCTGAGCAGTCAGCATTTTCCGCACCCTAACAAGGTTTAAGATGCCAATACACCGTTCAATGTTCTGGATTGAGTACGTAACAACACCTCCGGAAAGCATGATTATACTAACTGGCACAAATAGAACTCTTTGGTTGTGTATCGCAAAAACATACTAAAAAAAGAAAAATAAATGCCCTTTTAAAGAAGAAAAAGAAGTGGCGTCCTTACATGTTTCTTCCCATTAAAGAAGTTGAAAGAAATATAAAGTCTTGAAGACTCAAATTTCATTTGACAAAATTAGTCTGCATGTGTTAATGGGAGAAAATATCCTGAAAATCGTAATTCATCGTGACATGCATTTTTGTTATTATTAAGCAATTCATTCATGTTTATAAAAATTCCAGACATGTCCAGTGGGAAAATCAATAGCGTTGGTTACCTCGGATGAGCTTTCCTCGTCAGTTATTGAACCGCTTTGCTCCTCAAAGAGAGACTGGTGATAATCCACACCATCAAAATTAAGATGAATGTTCTCACAGCCCTCGATTTTAAAGTGTTTCAGCATCTTCAGTTTTGATCGATCGGGTGCTTTCTCAAGACGTTGACAGTGTGAAATATTTAATGATGCTAAAAAGATCAAATTCTCCAGCTCATTCACTTGCAGCAGTTCGCAGTGAGATACTGTGAAAACTCGCAAGGATTTGAACTTGCAAAGGCCTGGAACTTCTGTTACTGCACAGTGGAAAAGCTCGAATTCTGACAGGAGCACCAAATACGAAAGATCTGGTATTGTTTGCGATTTGTAATGGCGAAGTGATAGAGTGAATAAACCTGGAGGAAGCCGTGGTAGCTTTTTTAAGTGAATGCAACAAAGGGAGAGCTTCCTGAGCTTACAAAGGTAATGTAACCCAACAGGTAGTAGTTGGATCTTTAACGCAGATAGCTGCAATATCTTCAGCTCTGACAAACTCCCAAGCTGAAAAGTGCATTCATTCTCCTTAATATGATCTTGGACTGGTGACACCAGTTCCTGGGATACATCACCCAAGAATAACTCCCCCAACCTAACCAGACGACTGATGTCTGGGATCCTATCCATCAATTTAGAACTGACAGATAGGCTTATTAAACTCGAAGGAAGTTCGGGCACTCCATGGAGCTGGTCACAATGAAGCAGATCAAGTGTTTGGAGATTGGTAAGTCTAGAAATGCTATTCGATAGACCAGAAATCCGAGAGTATCCAAGTTTCAAGACCCTCAATGCGGAAAGCATCTTAATATCTTCGGGAATTTCCCCATCCAAACTCCGACATCCTGAAGCGTGAAGCTCTTCAAGGCTCTTCAAGTTCCATATAGCGTGAGGCAGCTTTCTTACAAAAGTAGAATCAATTTTGAGCACTTTTAAAAGACTTAACTTATTGACAGTATCGGGTAAATTATTAATCCCAATGCTTGATATGTCTAGTTCACTCAACGAAGTTGAAGTCCCCATGGAAGTTGGCAAGCTCAATATCGAGCTACATTTGCTTATTGACAAGTATTGCAGCACTCCTAACTCTTCAGACATGGGAAGTTCAGTTAATTTTGTACCATTCAGTGTGAGGACTTCTAGAGATTCTACATGGCTAATTGATTCGGGCAGCTGGGTCAATGAAAGACAGTTGCAAGCACTGAATCTTTTAAGCTTTTGCAAATCACCGATGGAGGCAGGAATCTCTTGAATGGCGGTTTCATCTATAAGAATATCTTCCAAGGATGTGAGGGAACCCAGCTCATGGGGCAACTTTTTGAGTTCAATGCAAAACCTTAAGTTCAGTGAAACCAAGCACTGCAGACTTTTTACTGATGGACCGATTTCATCCAACCACATGCATCTTTCAAGAATCAATCTCTCTAAACATGTGAAATGAGATAAGTTTGGAGTTCTGGTCAAGTTAACACAACCGGTGAGGTTCAAAACTTTCAATTTCTCGGATTTCTGTCATAAAATAAAATAACAAAAGAATTATTTTTTCGCAACAATTTTACAAATGAAATTAAAAATAATATACTTCTCTACCTGGAATTGATTCCAACCAATCCATTTTTCAGAGACGTTGCTTCGGGAAAGATCTAGAATAACCAACTCCTTCAAATCCAAATTTTTAGCATGAAGATTCTGAGGACAACCTTGCCAATGAAGCCATCTTAAACTTGACAGATGCCCCTCAAAATTTCCTTCGAGGTTCGCCTGACCCAATCGAAGGATTCTTATCTTTGACATCCCCGCAAAATGTGTCGGTCCAAAATTTTGTATCAACCGACTGCCAAATTTGAGAATAACTCCTTCAACCCTTTCCTCTCCCTACACGTGGAATACAGGATTTGGATTACCAAGGGACTTTGCATTTCCGCACTAATAAATATGAAGATGATAAATGCTTAGAGACTTCAAACTAGAGAAATCATTTTATTAAGGATCAATTTGTTTCACAAAAAACAATGATTTGAAAAAAAATTCTTAAAAATGATCGCTTTCATCTCTAACAAAAACGAATGAACAAAGAAAATATATTCATTGTCCATAAAAATAAGTAGATATAAATTATTATTAACAATGAACAAATTTTATTAAGTAATTATTTTAAGAAATATAAATAATTATTTTTAGAAAAATATTTTTCAAATCATTTTTTCCGCAAAACATACGCACTCTAAATAGTTTTCTTTCTATGAAAAGAGATGTACAATCTTAAGGTAAAAACAGTGATGAACTTGTATCTTACTTTTTTACCCCTTAGCACATCTAAGGCTTGCTGGTGACTCAACGATCTACTCTCAGGCTGATTTGTCGGACAATATCCCTACCTAGGTCTTGAAGTTGATTGTGCATCCATAACTTCCCGTTCTCAACCTTAACAATAGACAAGTCAACGAGCACTTTTAATTTGGATCCGCCTGTGGAATTATGGTCAGACCACAAGTAGCATGCAACACTTTCGTCCTCTCCAACGAAGAAACAAGCAATGTCCAGAAATATCCGTCTTTGCTCGAAAGGTAATGCGTTGATGATTACCGTCAATTTTTGTTGAACATCGTCTACTTTTTGCAACTCGCCTAATGTCTGCTTCCACACATCATTGCTTTTAGAATATAGATACGACCCAACAACTTCAACAGCTAAAGGAAGCGGGCCAATATTTGATACTATTTTTGTGGACAGAGGAGTGTAGTCACATGGAATGAGTGTCCCCCTGAAGGCATGGGTGTGGAAAAGTCGAAGGGTTTCACCTTCTTGCATGCCCTCGACCACATGTTTTTGGGACGTGTCAAGCTCAGCTAAAGCTTGCTCGGCTCTGGTTGTAATTATGATCCTACTTCCAGAGCTCAACCACTTACGCTTTTCCATTTGTAGAAATTTTTCATGTTGAAAGCTTGCTCCAACATCGTCAACAACAATGAGATATTTCTTGTTGAAGAATTCGGTTTGGATTAGGTTAGTCCACCCTCCAAAAGACTTAATATTTTCATATTTTCTTCGCAGGTCACCCAGAAGGTCAGAAATCAACTGATCTCGCAAAATTCGTAAACCTCCTTTTCTTTCTTCATTTTCTCCATCGCTTTCCAGAAAGCTAAGGCCATCAAAGAGACGAGATGTTCTTTCGTAGACGAGCTTTGCAATTGTTGTCTTCCCGGTGCCCCCTTTGCCACGTATTCCAACTACACGAAAATGGCTAGATTCCACATCTAGTAATTTAATAACTCTTTGCACATGATGCTCGATGTCAACCAGGTATCTATTCTGCTCCCTCAACACATTTGCGACAAGTTTATCGATGAGTGAAGCATCTGTGCCGGAGCTGTATCATGCGTGGACATGGGCACAAGTCACGCACAAAGATTAATGTAAGTCCAACAATGTCTGTACTCGGAAGTAGTTAGCAAGAAAAAGTCCACGCTTTCCTTTAAAAAATATTATACATCGATCGGCTTTAGACAAACAGGCCATGCAATTAGCGGCACGTGTTTTTGCTAAATCAACACAG
This sequence comes from Eucalyptus grandis x Eucalyptus urophylla, assembly GCA_028830015.1. Classification (NCBI taxonomy): domain Eukaryota; kingdom Viridiplantae; phylum Streptophyta; class Magnoliopsida; order Myrtales; family Myrtaceae; genus Eucalyptus; species Eucalyptus grandis x Eucalyptus urophylla. The sequence continues at coordinate 26,020,226 of CM054189.1, read as the reverse complement.
ACAAAGCACGGTATGATGAGATGCAAAGGTTGTCAGTTGCATCCACAGAAATTAAGCAAATCGGTATCACTCTACACTGGCATTTTCTTGCAAGAGTTAGATTTCCTGTGGATGCAGATCCCAAGAGGAAGAACATTCTCATGGACCATATTGACATAAAATCAAAACTATAACCGCTGCCTCCCATTTAATGCAGTGATCCAACATGGAAAAACTGAGTTATGAGATACGTGTAACGCTAGAACGCTGAAATTAATCAACAAAACCGAAACATTAAGTAATGTGGCAAGCTGGGAGTGAGAATGTTAACAAGCGGATCATATCCAGTACCAGATCAGAGGGAGCTACATCAGGTATTGATACACCTAACAGCATTAGTCTTAATTAGATTAACCAAAATTGAAGTAAGCGCTACCTTGGGATTTGGATGCTAGGTTACTCAATCGAACTTACTCAAGTACACTCACCTATGAATCTCCAACCCTGGGATGGATCCCACATAGTTGAGAGCTTCCTCCCATTCCCGAAGGGTGTCTGGATTGATTCCGCGCTCTCTATGCCACTTGATAGCCTCGCCGTAATCGTGGGATTTCTTTTTCGCGACCAATGGCTCGACGTTGAAGAAGACGGGCATGATGATCTGGCTCTTCTTGCCGCACTCCACCATCTGAACCAGCTCTTGGAGGCACCGTTTGCTCGACAGGTAGTCCTTTGACAGGATCGGAATGGCGATCTTGGAATGCCTGATCGCTTGGGTAAGCGGCGGCCCAATCTCCTCTCCTTCGGCGAGTCCCTCTTCATCGATGAAGACAAGGATCCCCGCTCGGAGGAGGCTTTCGTAGAGATCATCCACAAAGGTATCCCGTGCTTTGAAGCTCAAAAACACAACCAAACTCTCTTCTCTTGTTTCGGAGGAAACTCCTCCACGGTTGCGAGAATTTTGGAAGTCCATCTACTTTCAAAATGAAAATGGTTTTCGTGGTGGGGGGGCCTCCCTCCCCTCAGTTTTCGTCTCTCTTCCTTCTCTATTTCAAAGATCCATCTCCCAGTTTCATACCACGGGAGTAGGTATACGAGGGCCTCTTTGACCGGCCAACCATGGTGAGACGGATGTAAAAATATAAAACAAAATTTATTTTAAAAAGAAAAAACACCAGTAACCTGGAGACGCTTAAATTAAATGCCTTTTTTTTTTTTTGCAAAATGTACGACCGGAACCTTAAATTTTTCTTTACTAATCCAGTCTTCGAATTAAATGCTTTTTTTTTCCCTAGTTAATCTGGAGACGCTTACATGGCTATTCCAAAAATATAAACTAAAAATTGAACTTTTTTGAGCTGATATCATTAAAAAAAAAAACCTCAAATTAGTATTATCCATATCATAATTATCCCAAATTATTTTTTGAATCGCAAAAAATAAATATGACTCGAGTCTATCAGTTTGACTGTTTTTTTATGGTATTTATAAAATTTAGGAGTATATGGATCGTGATGAATGGTAAGAATGTAAAAGTAATTTACTTGGTTACAAGGGGATCTTGATGAGATACCAATTAGATTTGTCATAAAATAAGAAACCTTTCTCAGTTCTTTGCTCGAAGAGGCACGGTGGATCCAATCAGCACTTCGTCACTTCCAAAGGACAGAGGCCTTTTTGGAGGGAGAAAACAAAGGGGCTGAATGGTAACGTTTCTGTTCTTTTTTTGTTCCAGGGAACAGAGGGAAAAAAAAAAAAAAAAGGTGTTTCTGTTCCAGGGAACAATTTTTTACCAGAAAAATGCATTTGGTAAATTTGTTCCGGGAATAAAAAATGAATAGAAACACGTTTGGTAATTTTTATTCTTTTTTTATTTCTTTTAATTTTTTAATATTTTTATTTTATTTTTCATTTTTTCCTTTCATTTTTATTTTTTCTTCTTTCGGCTGGTCCCCGGCCTCCGGTGACCGGCCGACGGGGCCGGCGACGCTCCGGCGAGGTCGCCGACCCTTGACAGCGTCGCTGGCCCTCGACGGCCGGTCACCAGCCATGGCCGAGGCCGGCGACCGGCCAAAGAAAAAAGAAGAAAAAAAGAAGAAGAAAGAAGAAGAAAAGAGAAGAGAGAGAAGAAGGAAGTGTTTCTTCAAAAGTGTTTCTGGAACAAGAAGTAAGTTTTTTTGTTTCAATTTTGTTCCGGGAACAAAAAAACAAAAAAACAAAAAAATTGTTCAGAAACAGAAACAAGGAGTGTTTCCATGCAGGCCAAAAGTGACTCGCCTTGCTCAGCCAGTTTAGGGTTTCGATATTTCTTCCCTAAAACGAAATCAGCAACACGGGAGCAATTACAAACCTTGAATCTGTGAGACTTATATGGGTCTTACGTGTGACAATCATAAACTCAATCGTTATTAATGATAGATCTAACCTAACTTATCTAATACAAATAAGAATTACCACTAGACTTAGGCCTTATTTGGTAACGTTTCTGCTTCTCTCAAATTATGTTTTTTTTTTTTGTTTCCCGGAGCAAAAAAAGGACATAAATCCATTTGATAATATCAATTAACTTTTCTATTCCCGGGAATAGAAAAGTGGTCGGAGAATAGACTTAAAATAAAAACAATAAGTAAAAAAAAAATTAGCTTCTTGTTCTTAGGAACAATTTTTAAAAATAATTTTTCTTTTCTTTTTTTCTTCTTATTTGCCGGCCACCACCCACTGCCGATGACTGCTAATGCCGCCGCCCGTCGACTAGTTGACTGACCGCCACCATCTGTCACCGACCGGCGACGGTCGGCGGTTAGCGGCGGTAAGGAAGAATAAGAAAAAAAAATTAAAAGGAATTCTACATTACAAGAAATTTCGTGAATCGAACCAAACGCATTTCTATTCTTTTTCCATTATGAGAACATAAACTTTGTATAGTTGCCAATCACGTTTTTTTTATTGAGAAATTGTTCTGGAGAATAGAAATGAAAAAAAGACTATTTCTAAAAATAAATTATTTTCCAGAACAAAAGCTTTACTAAATGGACCCTTATTGAACCCAAAGATCAAATGGACAAGTTTGGGAAAGGGCTAATCCATCAGAGTCACAATTTTTTATCACCAGCAAACAAACCGAATGGATATCAATTTAAAAGTTTCAAAGTTCGTAGACTAAGCGACACCAATCAACTATAACCTATTCAATTTCCACTAAATTTGTGTTTGATACAATAAAAACGGAATGAAATAAATTTTTATTCAGTAAGTTTGCAGGATGAATACAATGAGGGTTCTTTTGCTTTATTATAGGAAATGCATTATGAAAATAGAATGGGATATTAACTCTAATGAATTTAATAAAATATACAGATACACATTATAATTCATTTACAAAAATGTATTCTAAAATCACAATTACTAAATTGATAGTCATGATAATAATTAAATATATCATCAATTAAGTTGTTAAAAACCACTGTTTTAATATAGAATGGTTGTTATTGTCGTAATTTTAGATTGATGAACAATAAACATAATTGTAAAACATTTTCATTTGTAGGGTTAATATCACGAAAAATTTCATATCAATACACCTATGACAAATTTAAAATCCTCAAATTAGTACAATTTATGACAAATTTATCATCCGTTAATTTATGTTAAATTGGATTAATATTGCAAAAAAATATAAACTAGTAGATCTATGAAAAAGGGAGGGTATCCGTTAACTATCACATGTTATTTAATTCAGCAATTTGACTTTAAAATTTAATGTAAAGTAAAGTGGACCAGTTTGAAATTTTTGGTGGGCAAGAATTAAGTTTTAAATAAATTTATCACATGTATATCAATTTTGGGTTTTTATGATATTAACTCTTAATTGTATAACTGTCTTTAGATTTAATTATCATACTCTAGCCCCTCTCCCTCGCACGCTTTAAAAACACTCCTGTAGTTTATTTTTGTGGAAGATAGAGATAGATTCTTGTCGGAGGATGTGGCCAAATGATAACACTAGGCGGAGGTCAAGGTCCAAGGTCAAGCAATGACCCACCACGTGCTTACTGCTCTCAATCATGGCCACGACCCCCCACGGTTAGGAAAGATGTGCTCTTCCATTTTCTGCACTGAAATAAAACGCGCAAAGGGAATGAGCTTTAAAGCAAAGCGGAGACATAGAACATCTGCATTTGCAAGAGCCTCCAAAAGATACTATGACAAAAAGCAGCATGAATTTGGAAAAAGCTCATGTGGATTTTTTCACAAAATTATTTGTCTTGACAGTGGTTAGTGGCCAAAAAGTCCATCACCCTGCACAACACGTGCGGAATAAATTAAAATTTTGTTATAGATAATTGTATTACTCAACTCATCACTTTTCAAATTGATCATTGGAATCAATAGAAATGCATATATACCGACTAAAGCCAACATTAGCCCTTAGAATAATTAGTTAGAAAATTAGAAGTCATGTTACCTCAATACATAGATTAACAGTAAAATATTCTTATTGGGAAGATGATTGTATGCGTTCTCATTAATTGAACGGTAAGAGAAATTCTTTCCTTTTTCTTTTCCTGAAACACAGATTTGAAAAAAAAAAAAAACATAAAAAAGTTCATTGCATGGAAAATTTGCACATACTTCAAACAGTGAATGAAAAATTTGCAGCTCTAGCAATTGAATAACATGACTTATTTAATTAATTGAAAAAAATGTACTTGGTACTCTTCTTTATATTAATGGGAAAAATACACTATAAAGTAAAAGTAAAGATAATACCACTAAAGCGACATTTCTTATTAAAACAGAAATTTTGAAAAAATTGTGATCAGATACTTCTTTTATTATGAATATAACATTTTCCTTGAAAAATAAAAGATGATTTTTATGGCATAGGCCTTTTCCCTAAAAAGGAAAGCCCCCGGCTTTTACTATTGGTGCAAATGTCTCGTAAAAAAGTCCAAATTTTCATGCAAAAGACAAAACTATCCGCTGTTCGACGTGCCCTTAGACCCATCAAAACCAATAAGTTGTCTAATTTAGCAAATAAGATAAGCCCCCGGCTTTTACTATTGTTGTTTTCTTTACTAAGTTTCGTAAGTTAATAAAAAGCAAACTTTTGTGCTTAATCAAAAAAAGAATGCATAATTTCTTAAAGCTTATAGTTAAGCTTATAAAATCAAATGTGACATTATCAATCTAAATTAGATATACTAAATCTATATTTTTTTATAAATGTAAAGTGGGTGCTAAAACCCTTTCAATGGATGGCTGACATTCGGCACTCTCCATGAGCGACATTTATCTTCACTTTTTTTTTTGTCAAAAAGTTTTCTTTTATTTTTCCACTTAAATCAAATTACAATTTCTATCTTGTTTAGTTCGTAACATAATTCTTTTTTTTCGATATTACGAAAATCTCTTATTCTCATAATAATCAAGTATACTTCTAGAATTATTATTTCTCATAATCTATTTCACAAGTATTTTTCTCGTGTATAGCACAGGTGTAGAAACTAGTACAATGATAACATAATTATAGTGAAAAAATAGCTAGAACGTTTTTTTTCCTTCTTTTTCCCCCCTTGCTTTTAGATACATTATCAAAGTCGCAGCCAAAGAGGACCACAATGTGAACGTTAAACGATCTTCCCATGTATAGCACGGGCTAACCGAGTTGTCGGTGTATAAATGATATCAGCGCACCTTGGTCGACTCCATTCAGCACCAAAGATAAAACCACCACTGGATAATGCCTGAAAGCCAATGACTAAGCCTTCGTAGAGGACTCCTAAAAGTGAAAAGGAAAGGTCCTCTTGGAGCTGAGAATGGAAGAACCGGATAAAAGTCTAGAGCTAGAAGGGAACGGCTCATCACTTTTCTAAGTCAAGGTCAATTAACCAGTCTATTTTATTACATCAATTATACGAGTTCACCGTAATTACTTTTCAATAAAGAAGGGATAGTGAGCTAGTGGTTAAGGCCACCAGGGAGCATACATCTTTTTCTAAGTCAAGGTCAATTAATCAATCTATTTTATTACATCAATTATATGAATTCACTGTAATTACTTTTCTAAAAAGAAGCGATAGTGGGTTAGTTGTTAAAGCCACGACGGAGCATACCTCGAGGACCACAAGAAGACAGCGACTAAAGATTTGTTTTTAGTCAATCGACAATCAAATTTTTAGTAAAAATTTGAAGGCATCTCTAGATTTCCTCATTTTGAACATATAGAATATATGAAACGACAACACTGGGGGTGTACGAATTCATCCGGTCTAGATGACTTTGTATATTTAGATGGAGTGGATGCTCCATCAAAAGTTAAAAGAAAAACGATGATCTTATTAAAGTTTGAGGTCTTGATAGATCCAAAATTTTTGTACATGTTGAATATTCACTCTTGCAATTCCATGGGAATGGAGGATCTTTCTCAAATGAAACATTTAAAGAAAGTAAATGCTAGTCATCGTGAAATTCTAGTTGAAATTTGAGACCTTTATAGGTAAGAGTTCTTGAACGAGTCGGATATCTCCTAGTGTAAATCCACCAAAAGGCTGTCTTTCACAATTAAATCATCTAAAGCAGTTGAAGGCTTCGTGTTGCGAAAATCTAGCCAAAATCCGAGGCCATCTGTGGTTCTTGGAAACGTTAAATGCGTCAATTGAAGGGCTGGAACTTTCACAATTAGATCCTTTGAAGCTATTTAAGGCATGCTCTGGTGCAAATCTTGTTTGAATGCAACTCTTGCTGGAATTCGAGGCCATGATAATTCCAGGCTTTTGGAAGAGTTGGATATCATTTTCCTAGAAAGTGTCTTCCCAGAAAATATGTCACAGTTTCTGTGAAATAAACTGAATCTTAAATGAAGTACTATTGCCAAGAACAGCTTGCTGGGAATTGGTAGAGAATTTGTAATGGAAAAGAGTCCCATGTAAGAAAAATAGAAACTAATTAACGAGTTTACACATGAGAGTGCTAGGGTAAATTATATCTAAAGGCATTGGCTCTCATCAAGTGGATCTATGAAAAATCGATGGGCTTTATTATAATCAATGTTGACTGGAACTTGAAATGGGTTCGTTGAAATTTAACTGCTCTGATTATTATACAATGGTATCTATTCATGCATTAGGAAAAAAAAAAGGCGAAACAGAAGAAAATTGAGGGAAATATTGAGAAAAAAAGTTTTAAAAAGGGAAGAAATGGCAAAAAGTGAGTAGGTGAATTCAAGTGATCTCAGTCCAAAAGAAACTATTGAAAACCAAAAATCCAAGTCTGATTGTCCCTTAATTATCATACTCTAACCACTCTCCTTCGCACGCTTTGAAAACAGTACTTTAGTTTATATTTGTTAAGAAAGAGGTAGGTTTTTGTTGGAGGATGTGGCCAAATGATGTATTAGATTGAGGTCGAGGTCCTAGGGAAGGCAATGACCCACCACGTGCTTACTGCTCTCAGTCAATGATTTACAAAGTTGATTATCAAATACTCCAAAGTATGCACGACAAGATTGGTTTAATTAAGATTCCATCTTCATTAACGGTTCAGAAAGATGTGCTCTTCCATTTTCTGCGCTGAAATAAACGCACAAAGTGAATGAGCTTAAGGCACATGGGAGACATAGGAAATCTGCAGCTGTATGACCGTCCAAAAGCTGCTGTGGCAAAAAGCAATATGAATTTGGAAAACGCTTATCTGGATTCTTCACTAAATTATTTGTCTAGACAATAGACAATGGGTCAGTGGTCAAAAAGTCCATCACTCCGCACAACACGCATGGAATAAACTAAAATTTTGCTATAGATAATTGTATTACTCTTGAATCTAAGCAAGCCCTTAAAAGGCTCGAGAGAGAAAAAAAAAATACAGAGGGAAGAGCACTAGAGGGGTGGGATTCTCCAATGTCACCTTCCTGTATTCCTACTCAATTAAGAAGAAAAAACTAGTTGGGAGTTAAGGGGTAAGGGTGAGGGCACTAATATGTTAGAACAAGAAACGCATCCAAGTTGGGAGCCGAGTTACTGGACTACGCTAGAGGCCCCTATTGGAAGGTTTACCTTCCTACCAAGTCCACTTGTGCTTCACACGGTATCTATCAATGGACTTGTCAGCTTGGTACCCCTAGTTGATAAACACTATGCTCATCTAGATTTTTCAAAATTATTTGTCTTAACAGTGGGTCGACAGCCAAAAAGTCCATCACCCTGCACAGCACACACGGAATAAAGTATAATTTTGCTATGAATAATTGTATTACTCCGTTCATCATTGTTGAAATTGATAACTGGACTTTTAGTATCAATAGAAATGCAGATATCCTGATTAAAAAGCCAACGTCAGCCCTTAGAATAATTAGTTAGAAAAATCAGAAGTCAAATTTCCTTAATACATAGATTAACAATAAAATATTCTCATTGGGAAGATGATTTCATGCATTCTCATTAATTGGATGGTAAGAGAAATTCTTTCATTTTCCTTTTCCTTTTCCTGAAACGCAGATTTGAAAAAAATAAATAAATAAACAACAACACAAAAAAGTTCACAGAATGGAAAATTTGCGGATACGATGGATGAAAAATTTGCAGCTCTAGCAATTGATCATCATGGTTTATTGATTAATTGAACAAAATGTACTTGGTACTTTTATTCATATTAATGGGAAATACACTATAAAGTAAAAGTAAAGATTATACTATCAAAACGACATTTATTATTAAAATATAAATTTAGAAAAAATTGTGATCACCCACTTCTTTTATTGTGAATATACCGTTTCCCTTAAAAATAAAAGGTCATTTTTCTGGCCTACCCCCCCCCCCCCCAAAAAAAAACCAAAACAAAAAACAAAAAAGGAAAAAGCCTCCAGCTTTCGTTCGTGAGACAAATGTCTCGTAAAATTGTCCAAATTTTCACCCAAAAGACAACACCAGCCACCCAGCCACTGCTAGACTTGTCGTTAGATACATCAAAAGTAGTAAGTTGCCTAAGTTTTAACAAATAGTAAGAGAAAAAGCTAAAGAAAATAAATAAGAACATGAACGTCCCATAATTAAATTGAGTTATTTTCTCTATTAAAGTTCATAAATTAATAAAAAGAAAATTTTATGTGCTTGATAAAAAAAAAAAAAGCATAATTTCTTAGAGCCTAACGCTAGGCTTATAAAATCAAAATTGTCTTGTTATCGATCTAAATAAGATATACTAAATCTATCTCATTTGATAAAATAAAATAAAATAAAATAAACCTCAAAAAACCTCTAAACTTTACCGACTGTGACATATTTATCCTTTTTTTTTTGTAATATCAAAAATCCCAAACTTATACTCGTGTGATACATTTATCCCAATTTTTTTCTATAACACCAAAAACTCCAAACTTTTTTTATGACTCCAAACACCCAAACCTTGTATTCATGACATTTTTGCCTCAAAAATTTGGTGTCACAGACTAAAGTTAGTGATTTTTGATGTCAAAAAAGAAGTTTGAGATACACATGTCACACTATACAAGTTTGGAGTAAATGTTTCATAAGGGGTATAGTTTAGAGTTTTTTGTGGCTTTAACTCTTTGAAAAATGTAAAGTGATGCACTAAAGTATTATTAGTATATGACTGACATGTGGTACTCTTCATGAGTGACATTTATTTTCACTTTCTTTTGAAAAAAAATTTCTTTTATTTTTCCATTTTAATCAAAATAAAAAAATTTCATTTAGTTCAACAAACATATATATATTTTTTTGATATTACAAAAATCTCTTATCCTCATACTGATCAAGTATATTTCTAGAATTATTATCTCTCGTAATCTATTTCACAAGTCTTTTTCGCATGCATAGCGAGAGACTAGTATAATAGTAACATAATTATAGTGGAAATATAGCTATTGCATCCTTTTCTTTCTTTTCTCCTTGCTTTTAGATAAATTATCAATGTCACCGCCAAAGAGGACGGCAATGTAAAACGTTAAACGATCCTCCCATGCGTAGAACGAGCTAATCAAAATGTTGGTGCACAAATGATAATAAAATTAGCTCATGTTGGTCGACTCCATTCAGCACCAAGATAGAACCGCCACCGGATAATGCCTAAAAGGCAACGGCTAAGCACGCGTACAGGAAGACTCCTAAAGGTGAAAAGGAAAGGCCCTCTTGGAGCTGTGAATGGAGAACCGGATAATGGCTAGAGCTAGAAGGGAACGGCTCATCACTGTTCTAAGTCAAGGTCAATTAACCAGTCTATTTTAGTACACCAATTATATGAGTTCACTGTAATTACTTTTCATTAAAAAAATGGATAGTGGGCTAGTGGCTAAGGCCTAGGTAGCATACATCTTTTCTAAGTCAAGGTCAATTAATTAGTCTATTTTATTGCGTCAATTCTATGAGTTCATTGTAATTACTTTCCAATAAATAAATGTTAGTGGGTTAGTTGTTAAAGCCACTAGGGAGCGTACATCGAGGACAAAAAAGAAGGCAACGAGTAGACATTTGTTTTAAGTCAATTAACAATAATTTTTTTTAGTAAAAATCTAAAGGCGTCTCTAGATTTTCCATATGAACATATGAAAAATATGAAACGACAATATTGGATAAAGCACGGGTTACAAATTTATCTGGTCTTGATAACCTTGTATATTATGATGGAATGAAAGCTTCACGGAGATTAAAAAAAAAAACAAAAGAAACAATGTTCTTGTTGAAGTTAAGGTCTTGATAGATCCAAGTTCCTGGATAAGTTAATTATTGACTCATGCAATTCCTTTGAAATGCTGGATCTTTCTCAATGGAAACATTTGAAGAAAGTAAATGCTACTTGTCGCAAACATTTAAGTGAATTGAAGGCCTTCTTCATAGGTTAGAGTTCTTGAAAGAGACAAACATCTTCTAGTGCAAATCCATGAGGAGGCTAGACCTATTACTAAAGCAGTTGAAGGCTTCTTCTAGTGAAAATCTAGCAGAAATCCAAGACCATATGGGGGTCTTAGAAATGTTAGATTTGTCGATTAAAGGGTTGGGGACCTTTCACAATTAGATTGTTTGAAGCTATTGAAGGCATGCTCTTGTGCAAATTTTGTTGGATTTCGAGGTCATAATAAGTACGAGTTCTTGGAGGCGGTATAAGGAGATTGGCCATTGCAAATTGCCAAAACCTGGTTGAAATTCTAGCAATTTTTAGATTGAAGTGATCAAAAGTGTTGGATATCTCTTCGTGCAATTCTATTATTATGGCTCGTTTGGTTCGGCTTTTGGAGAATGCATTTGCCAAAATGCAAATACCTTTGGGTGAATGGGGTTTTCCAAAATGCAAATATCGTTTGGTAAAATTTGTATTGAAATACAACTTTGGCCAAAATACCGTTTTGTAAAATTTGCATTTGTAAATTATATTTATTAAATTAAAAAAAAACAAAAAAAATCTATTTTTCTTTTTTTGAAATCCGGCCACCGGACCGCCGGATCCGGCGGCCGGACCGTTGGATCCGGCGGCCAGATGGCCGGATTTGGCCGGATCTGGCCGCCTGGGTCGCATGACCTCAGGCGACTGTCGCCTGGGGTCGCGCGACCTAGGCGACTAGGCGACGGCCGCGCGCGACCCAGGCGACCAGGCAACGATCGCGCATGACCCAGGCGACCGTCGCCTGGGTCACGCGACCTCAGGCGGCCGTCACCTGGGGTCGCCCGACCCCGGCAACCGTCGCCTGGGGTCGCGCGACCTCAGGTGGTCGCTTGGGTCGCGCGATCCAGGTGGCCGACCCCTAGGTCGCGAGATCCGGGCGTCGCCTGAGGTTCGGCGACCCCAGGCGACGGTCGCCGGGGTCGGGCGACCCTCAGGCGGCAGTCACCGGCGTGCGCCATCCCTTCGCCGGTGGTCATCGGCCTCCGATCAGCAGCTTGGAGAGGTTGGAGAAGATGAACAATAACCGAGCTACTTGCATTCCCAGGATGCAACTTGCCAATGCACCCCAAGAGCTCCATTGGGCTAAAGACCTTTAGACTCCTTTGGAGATGCAATTGCATCTTGCCAAAGTCGCGCAAAAATATGAACCAAACGCGTTTGCATTTGGCCAAAGGACTTTAGAGTCCAAATGAGCATTTGCAATGCTAAACCAAACAGGCCCTTAGGCTAAATCCTTCATAGAATGCTAAAGAATGTGAAATTTACCAGAAATTTAATGCCTTAATGATTTGGAGTTCTTCGAAGTATTGGGTATCTCTTTGTGCAAGTCCCTTAAAAGGATGGACCTTTCTCAATTAAAATGTCTCAAGCAAGTGATGGTTCGAGAATGTGAAAGCCTATAAAATATTCAAGGCTTTTACGTTGGAGTTATTGGATTTCTCTCTGCGCAAGTCGCCTGAAGGCTTGGGCCTTCTACAATCTACTAGTTTGAAGTTATTTGGCGATCAACTCGTTGAAATTGGAGACCACAATAATCATATGAAGCTGTTGGATGCTGCAGGTTGTCATTATCTAGTTGAAATTAGAAGAGTTCGATGTCTCTTAGAGCAACTCCGTTGAAAGGCCTAAAACCATTAGTTAAGTGTATGGAGAGTGCTACAAATTGCAAAATCTAGCTAGATTTCATGGCCATAATAGGTAGGGGCCTGCCTGGAAAAGGGGAATATTGCTGGATGCAAGTCCTTCGAGAGGCTAGATCTTTCAGATTTAATCTCTGGAGCTATTAATTGCCGGAGTTTGCTCAAATCTAGTTGAAATTAGGACTTACGAGATTGGATTCTTGGAAGAGTTTGATATATCTTGGTGCACATTCTGTGAGACCGACCGACTATGAGATGGGCATGGTTGCTGTTGTACGAAATGTGTAAGATACGAGTAAATTTCTAAGCTCGGCCCCGCAATAGCCCAAACAGCATCAGCCAGCCCAAACAAGAGGAGGCATTGTTTGGTGAGTTGCGCGTGAGTTCAGTCGAGACTAATTAAAATCCATATCTAGTTGGGCTTCACAAAACAACCATTTCTTTAAATTTTGACAAACCGATGCACAATCCACCTATTAAATATGAATTTAAAAAAAATTCTTGGACACCTCTCCTTAAACTCAATAACCCTTATAAGAAACACTAGAATAGAAATAAGGATTAAAACCATAAAAAAATCTCAAAATGGTATACTTGTATCAAATTTACCTTGAACTAATTTTTTTAGTAACAAAAACCCTAAATCAATACACCTATAATAAATATACTCTTCATTAGTTTCCATTAAATTTCACCATCAAATTGCTGAGTTTAATGATACAATAAATTCCGTTGGATGATACATTAAATTTCACCATCAAATTGAATTGAACGATATGTGGCGGTTTATTATATCAGTTTGAAGTTTTACTCTCCATATGTCATAGGTGTGGCAGTTTTTTTTTTTAATTTTTATTTTATTTTTCGCGATATTAATCCAATTTAACAAAAATCAATAGAGGATTAATGTGTCTCAAAATGTATTAGTTTGGAGTTTTTGGTAATAAAAAAAATTAGTTTTGAATAAATTTATCACATTTGTATTGGTTTTGGATTTTTTGCAGTCGAAAAATTAATTTGAGGTAAACTTGTTATAACGTATCGGTTTGGAGTGTTTCATGGTATTAACCCTAGAAACAATCATACAAGTGAAAACCAGTAACTCACTTACTATCGAGCAGACCAATCCTCAATCATGGCTTCAAAGCAATCTTGGTCGAGCAAGAATATAGATGCTTTTAACCTCATCAGGAACTACTTCCTTCAGAATTAATGACCGAAACATGGTTTTTATTGATGATTTCAGCAGCAGCAACCTTATTCTTTTGGGGGCTAACTTGCTCATGTATCGCCTTATTCCCTTCCTTTTAGATAATGTATATTGTAGCATTCCACCCAAGTTGCAACTGAGCAACTTTCAAGCTTTTCCCTTTCGTCATCTGCAGGGCTCATGAGAACTCTCGATCCCATTCTTCAGCTTGTCTTTGTACTTTCAGCAGACTTAAAATTCTCTGCCACACCTGTTTGAGAAAGGATATTGAAATATTATTCCCAGGCAACTTTTAATTTCTTAGTGGTGTTTCTCTGTGTCAAATTGGACCAGTAGAAGAATATTGATTCAGTTTTATCTGTTTCAGACAGTCATGTTCTTAATAATACTTTGGTCCTCTTGATCAACTAGACATAGACCAAAGGCCAAAAATAAAATTATCAATGAAGAACCATATTTGGAGGTGGTTGATGTGTGAGCTAAATTAAATTTACTGTGCAGATGGAACACCCTGTTGAGAAGACATTCCTTAGCATACATCTCCTCTTAGGCAAGAATTCCTTGACCGACCATCATATTCCACACAATTTACTGTTCTAATCATCTTCTTCATGTGGCATAGTTGTGAGCATGTCGAGAAAGAGTGCAAGTAGACACACAATTGAAAAGTTACTCAGCTCAATCCACACCTGCAACTATCTTGGATCATCTTATGGAATTGTGAAATCCTACCATAAGGAGCTGCAGGAAAGAAGCCCTTATGTGGTGTGACTGGAGATGGCGTGAATGAAGCCCCTGCTTTGAAGACGGCAGACATCGGAATTGCAGTTGCTGATGCCACTAATGCTGCTAGAAGTGCTTGAACATTGTCCTCACTGAAATAGGCTCGAGTGTCATTATAAGCACTGTGCTGACCAGCTGGGCTATATTTCAAAGAAGGATTACACTGTTAGTGATTTGAATTGTATTTCCAACAGATAATGCACCAAGGCTTTGCACATTGCTAATTGTGTTCCTAGCTTACTATGTATGAGCTGACTAAAATTTTGCAGATGTCTGCCGTCTCCATTATAATCGGTATTGTGGTAGTGTCCTACCTCAAATGTAGACTCAAGATAATAAAATATTTCCCTAATGAAAGTTCATGCATCCAGTCTTTGGCAGTTTGGCTTTATGTTTTTTGCTTTGATCTGTAAGTTTGACTTTGCGCCCTTTATGGTTTTGATCATTGCCATATTAAACAATGATAAATGATAGGTTTGTGTATTCTTGTACTCCTGGTTTTCAACATAGCAGATTAAGAAAGACTAATTTAAATAGTTTTTTGAACCAATCTTAGGAATGATCGTGACAATCTTTAAAGATTGAGTGAGGCCATCTCCCTAGCAAGAAAGCCGAAGTTGAAAGAAAAATTTGCTACAGGAATTGTTCTTGGAGGTTACGTGGCACTTATAACTGTAATATTATTTTGGGCCATGAAAGATGTGGACTTCTTAGTAAGAACCTGTTTCTTGTAGGGGTGAGCATGGTCCGGGTTGGTCCGGGCCACCCCCTAACTCTAGGACCAACCCGTACAGTGTCGGTCCTCAATTTTTAGGACCGAGGACCGACCCTATTGAGCCTGGGACCAAGGACCGGACCGACCGGTTCCCGGGTCAACCCGGAACCGATCGATAATTTTTTTCGTCTTATTTTTTATACTCCCTAAAAAAGCAAACCTACAAATTTAAATTACACATCCATCGACAATGCAACATTGTGCAACTAAACTATAAATACCAATACATATTTAGCAAATTTAAGATGACACAATAATAGAAATTTCGTACCTGCTAACCGCTCATCGAAATATGGGATAAGATGGAATGTTCTTGTAATCATCTATCTTTAATATTCATAACACCATATGCAAAAGCGTTTTCCTGCATTTGATCATGTAGAGTTCATTCAACCAAAAAATGAGCTTCACACCACCTGACTAGCAAATCACCGTAGCAACTACAGTACTACTCTACTCTTCAAAAATTTCTACCATTTGACACAAATTGAAAAGCAAAGTGCAGCGGAAATTCATTAGTAAAATACAATTAAACCATAAAAAGTTCAAAATACTTAATGTAAACCATGAATATATAACTTCACATCTTGTTAATTCACTTGAACTTCTAAACACCTGAAAACAAAATAAACGACACTTAATTAATACTCAACAAAAGTTTTAAATTGAAATTACTATTAGTGCTATTGATAGAACATCTCAATATAATATAATATAACATACATTTTACTTAGGTTTGAATATATAAAATAATTATAAATAAAATAATATAATATAATATATAGGGTTGGTCTAGGGTTGGACCGATCCAAAACTCTTAAGACCGAGGACCAACCCGCACAGTGTTGGTCTTGGAATTTCAGGACCAAGGACCGACCCAGTCCCCTTGGGAACCGAACCAGGACCAGCAGGGTTGGGCCGGTCCAAGGTCAACCCTAGACTGCTGCTCACCCCTAGTTTCTTGTGTGGTTTTCTAGTTCGGTCTCTCATGTGTATATTTTGTTTAATTATTGAAACGAGAAGCAATAAAATATCGCTACCCTATTCCATGGTGCAGGACAAGCTTGGTGTAAAAAATCAATAAGATATAGCCCCAATGAAATGATGGCAGCCCTATATTTGCGAGAATGGTTAGCCAGGCTCTAATCTTTGTCACCAGATCGCGCAGCTGGTCCTTTGTGGAACACCCGGGACTTCTCTTGGTCAGGGCATTTGTAGTTGCTCAGCTGGTGAGAATTTCTCGGTCATAGTCTGTTCACTTTCTACGGCAGAAGTACACCACAAGTGCCATAACTTGGCACGCCGGGACACTTAAGTGCCATAACTTCAAAACGGTACACTTAAGTGCCACTTTTCTTTTCGAGTGAGACACTTAAGTGCCACCTCCGGCGACCCTTGCCGAAAATCCTACGTGGCAATATTTTATTATTATTTTTTGCCTACGTGGCTCGCCGGAGCTCCAAATCAGCATAAAAATTAAAAAAAAATTAAAAAAAATTAAAAGTTTTAATTTTAAAAAATTTTAAAACTTTTTTTAAAAAAAGAAAATTTTAAAAATTTTAATTTTAAAAAATTAAAAAATTTTAAAAAATAAGAAAATTTTTTCTAAAAAAAGAAAATTTTAAAAATTTTAATTTTAAAAAATTTTAAATTTTTTTTTAAAAAAGAAAATTTTAAAAATTTTAATTTTAAAAAATTAAAAAATTTTAAAAAATAAGAAAATTTTAAAAATTTTAATTTTTAAAAATTAAAAAAATTTAAAAAAAAAGAAAATTTAAAAAAAAATTTTAAAATTTTTTTAAAAAAAATTCAAAAAATTTAAGAAAATAATAAAATTTAAAAAATTTTAATTTTAAAAAATTTAAAAAATTTTAAAAATAATAATAAGAAAATTTAAAAAAATTTAAAAATTAAAAAAGGGGGGGGGGGGGGAGGCGGCGGCGGCGGAGGTGGCGGCGGTGAGGGAGCCGGCGGTGGCGGCAAGGGAGCCGCCCCATTCGGCCTCCCACTCCCCACTTTTTTATAATTTTTTTTAATTTTAATTTTTTTTTAAATTTTTCTTAATTTAAAAAAAACTAAATTTTCTTAATTTTTTAAATTTTTTTAAAATTTTCTTAATTTTTTAAAATTTTTAAATTTTTTTAAATTTTTTTAAATTTTTTAAATTTTTTAAATTTTTTAAAATTTTTTAAAATTTTTTAAAATTTTTAAAATTTTCTTAATTTTTTTAATTTTTTTAATTTTCTTATTTTTTAAAATTTTAAAAATTTTAACATTTTAAAAAATTTTCTTAATTTTTTAAATTTTTTAAATTTTCTTAATTTTTAAATTTTTTCTTAATTTTAAAATTGTTTCTTAATTTTTAAATTTTTTCTTAATTTTTAAATTTTTTCTTAATTTTTAAATTTTTTCTTAATTTTTAAAATTTTTCTTAATTTTTAAATTTTTTTTAAATTTTTCTTATTTTTTTAAAATTTTTTGAATATTTTAAATCTAATTTAATTAATTTATATACTATTATTTACACGTAGACGCGAAACGGCGTCGTTTTTGCATTTTCTCCGCCACGTCAGCGTGCAAAACGACGCCGTTTGGGACCGAGCTCGCCAGAAAGTCGCCACGTCAGCCATTTGGCCGGATTTTCGCCGGAGTGGCACTTAAGTGTCCCATTTTACTCCGATGATGGCACTTAAGTGTACCGTTTTAAAGTTATGGCACTTAAGCGTCCCGGCGTGCCAAGTTATGGCACTCCAGGTGTCCCGCACTCCACTTTCTACCGGGAGCATAAGTTTGCTATGGTACTTTGTACTGACTAATTTCATTGGAGTCTGGTTGAAGTGGGAACCGCAGATTTATTAGCTTTAACTGACGGTCAATGGTTTAGACAATCAATAACTTAATCTCCATTCACCATTATGGTTCCCTGATGTAAAAAATTTTATGGACACGATGCAACACTTACAGCGGTTTATGCAAATTGGGGTTTCGTAAGGATAAAAGGAACTGGATGGGGGTGGGCCAGTGTCATCTACAGCTTGGTGACATATGTTCTGCTTGAGTTTTCTGAAATACGCAATCCACTACATTCTGAGCGGGAAAGCATGGAATACCCTCTCGGAGAACAACGTATTTCCACTGAGAAAAGGCACTGCCACGGATTATGTATTATGAAAAACCCTACATTCTGTAAATTTTGGCCAATTTGATCAGGCCGAGTGCCTTCACTACCAAAAAAGACTATGGCAAAGAAGAGCAAGAAGCTCAGTGGGCAGCTGCACGGAGGACTCTGCACGGCCTTCAGCCTCCTGAAACCAGCAACCTTTCTCTGACAAGAGTAGCTACAGGGAGCTTTCAGAGATTGCAGAGCAAGCCAAATGACGAGCAAAGGTTGCGAGGCGAGCACCTTAATTCTCATACTTCAATGCTCGTAAGAAATTGGTGTTATTTACTGAAAAACATAGTTTCACCTACTTCCCTTTTGTACCTGTTTTCTTGCCTGATAACTGAAGTTCAAAGGCCATTGTATTTAAGGAGTTTAGGAGCCTTACTTGCCATGCTGTATTTAAGGAGTTTAGGAACCTTACTTTCTCAATAGAGAGTTTAAACCTTTTGCCGCTAGTAGTTCCTTTTTGCCATTTAAGTCTGACCTCCGATGGTAAGGTAAACTAAATCTGTTGTTGCAGGTATTAACACTTTAGGCAATTCATTTAGTCATTTATTGCATAAAAAATTATGGATTAATTTTTAACCCCTAAGAAAAAATATTATAATTCAATTGCATAACATATAATTTTAAGTGTATTTGTTTTTAATTTACATGTTTTGCATTTTATTATTAGGACCGGTGGTGAATAGGTTCGAATTAATATTTTTAAGCTCTAGCTTGGTAGGCCCGACTAAGCCCAACGAAATGAGCAAATTAGCCAAAACCCGTTATTTTTAATTATTTTGTGAGAAATTGAGATTTGATATAATATTACGGTAAATTTTTGAAATTTAAAAAAAAAAATCGCATTACAATCTCATCTTTATTAATAGGCGATAAAATTATTAAAGAATATTTAGGAGATAAGGAGAATAAAAATATTTTTTGTGATCAAGAGGTTATCGGGAATCTTTTCGTCAGATGAAATATTGATAAAAAGATTATATTTTGTTTTGGCCTATAAAAGAGTGCGTACGGAAGTCGAAAGGTGGGGCGTTCAATTTTTGCTTTCGGAGGGTTTTGAAAATCAAAAAGAGAAAAGTAGCAAAAAGGGTCTGACAAGAAGGGGAAGAGCCAGAAGAGAAGCGTAAAGGCAGAAGAAAGAAGGGGGGGGGGGGGGGGTGATTTGACCCCCACTGTTCATCGTCTCCCCAAGCTTTTGCTGCTCCATCCGCGACTGCCCGGAGCTCCTCTGCCTCACCGCGCAACTACCGCCGTTCACCGCATCGCACCATCATCGCCCTCTGCTCAGTCCCCGCACCCGCTCGGAGCCCGATCTACCGCACCGGAGCGCCGATCTCGCCCCCGACTTGCTGTTGACCCGCGACGCCATACCCCGGATCTAAGCCCCCACACGTCCGAGTGACGTCTCTGCTGCCTGCCATCTCCGCTACGAGCCTCCTCACGGTGCGCCTGCAGTTCCTTCGCTGAACGTCTCCGATTGCTGACGCCCGCACCTGTAACCTTCTCCACCCGCGACGCCGGATCAAACGCCACCAGAGCCCCAAATCAGTCGCACCGCCGCGCCTCCCTCTCGCCGCGATTGCACCATCGCCGATCCACCTCAGTTGCAACCGCCTCGCTTGAAGCACCACCGACGCCACAGCGTCGCCCCCTTGCGACACTGCACCAGGCCCTCTTCCGTGTAGACGCTGAGCCACCCCTGCCAAGCCGCTCCATTCGTTGCTGCCTTTCGCCGGAGCTCCGACCGACGACAACCCCCTGCCCGATGCCGACCAATTTGCTGCCCCCCATTTTGCTTAGGTTGCTCAATTTTCTTTTATTTTTATTTTTCTTATTTAATGTTATTTTACTTTATTTTTAGTTAGTTTTGCTATTATTGATTAAGTTTGAATATTGTGAGGTGATTTTAGGTTATGGATATTGTAGGCATTATCGGCAGAGTTATTCCTAAAATTATTTTGCTATTAAAATTATTTTTTTAATTCTTGGGAGTTTGTTGATAGTATTTTAATTGTTGAATCAATATAATTATTAATTTAATCTGTAAAATTTCGAATCAGATTTTTAATTATTTTGAACTTTTTGTTGAGATAACAGGTTATTTTTTTCGATTATTTTAATTATTTATTTGATTGGATGCCTTTATTAGTTTAAATATAATGTTTATTTGATAATTGCTTGTTTTGGAGAATCACCAAAAAAATCCAAAAAATATTTGAATTAGGATTCAGTTTGTTTTGGAATATTTCTTGTTATCTTGCATATCTAAAAGGGAAAATGTCACAAATAGTCCCTATATTTTCACTCAATGTCCAATTTCGTCCTTGAACTTTCGATTGGCTCAATTTGGTCCATGAACTATTGATAAAATGTCCGATCTAGTCCTTGAACTTTCGAATGGCTTAATTTGGTCCCTAAACTATTAATAAAATGTCCGATCTAGTCCCTGAACTTTCGATCGGCTCAAGTTGGTCCCTGAACTATGATGAAATGTCCGATCTAGTCCTTCATTATTATTTTTCTTCTTTTTTTCCTTTTTTTTCCTTTTTTTTTTCCCTTTTTTTCCTTTTTTTTCCTTTTTTTCCCTTTTTTTTTTCGCTTTCCCTCCACCGGAGCCGACGGAGGGCCGGCGTCCGGCGAGGGAGCCCCTTGCCAGATCGGCGAGGGCCCCTCGCCGGCGTCCCTCACAAGCGGGCGAGGGGCTCTCCCTCGCCGGCGTCGGCGAGGGGCTCTCCCTCGCAGATCTGGCGAGGGGCCCTCCTCGCCGGCGTCTGCACAGGGCTCTCCCTCGCCAGATCTACGAGGGAGAGCCCCTCGCCCGCTTGCGAGGGACGCCGGCAAGGGGCCCTCGCCCTCGCCGGCGTCAAGCGGGGGGCCCTCACCAATCTGGTGAGGGAGCCCCTCGCCCTCGCCCTCGCCCGACGCCGGCGAGGGGCTCTCCCTCGCAGACGCCGGCGAGGACGGCCCCTCGCCGGCGAGGGCGAGGGCCCCTCGCCGGCGAGGGCGAGGGCCCCTCGCCGGCGTCCCTCGCAAGCGGGCGAGGGGCTCTCCCTCGCAGATCTGGCGAGGGAGAGCCCCGCGCAGACGCCGGCAAGGAGGGCCCCTCGCCAGATCTGCGAGGGAGAGCCTCTCGCCCGCTTGCGAGGGACGCCGGCGAGGGGCCCTCGCCGATCTGGCGAGGGGCTCCCTCGCCGGACGCCGGCTTTCCGCCGGCTCCGGCGGAGGGAAAGCAAAAAAAAAAAGGGAAAAAAAGGAAAAAAAAAAAGGAAAATAATAATGAAGGACTAGATCGGACATTTCATCATAGTTCAGGGACCAACTTGAGCCGATCGAAAGTTCAAGGACTAGATCGGACATTTTATTAATAGTTTAGGGACCAAATTGAGCCATTCGAAAGTTCAAGGACTAGATCAGACATTTTATCAATAGTTCAGGGACCAAATTGAGCCAATCGAAAGTTCATGGACGAAATTGGACATTGAGTGAAAATATATGGACTATTTGTGACATTTTCCCTATCTAAAATAGGGATTTTAGTTCAAATTTAGAAAAATATAAAAACAAAAAAAATGCATTCATTTATGTTGTTAGTTTTTAATTTAAATTGCACGTTTAATTATTTGACAATTGTGAAGTTCGAATTTTATAAAAATAAAAACACAAAAGAATTATCATGCACATATCATATATCATGTAGAATTAGGACATTCTTTGTACGTCATGGCATCTTAGGATAAAATTGCAAGTTTCATTTTAAATTCACTTCGTTATTTAGAATAGATTGCATTTTTGGGATAAAAAAAAATCATATGCACGTCATATAGAATTAAATTCATGAAATGCATGTTATTTAGTGATTGTTGTTAAGTTCATTATATTAGGAATTACTCATCATTAGACTAGGTCATTTAATAAATATCGCGTGACATATAGCTCACATATTAAATTGCATGTTACATGTCATTTTAGTTGAAATAATTTTGTATGTCATTGCATTGCATTGTATGTCATTAAAATTAGGTTATTTAGATTGCATTTAATTATTGCATTTCTTCATGTCATATAGTTTAGGTCATGTAATTAAAATGCATGTTTTTATGAAAAATTCTAATTTCAAGAAAACCCAAAAAATTGTTTACTTTGTGTGATGTAATTTATTTATTGAATGTTTGAGCATTCGTGTGGTCATTTTTTGCATGATAAATCAGCTGCCAGCAAAAAATATTTTTGAAAATAAAAAGAATGGTACACGCATTAGAGAAATCTAGTGTAATCAAATCCACGTATTCATAATCTCTGGTTCGTATGAGTAAAATAATCATCCCATTATTTTACTTAGGTGTCTAATCGATCTACCATAAACCGATTAGTAGCGACTCCTAGTTATTAATCATTCATATGTTAGATAATTGAACCTTAAGTCGCGATTTGGAATGCGCTTGTGAGAGCTCGAGCTAAGCTTAAAGATTCAATAGTCCATTAATCTAGTTTTAGGTGGTGCGTGACAGCTTGGCAACTCCACTGGGGACTTGTGTTAAAACACTTAATGTACTTAGGCCAATTTTTCTTTTTCTTTTAAAAATGTTTTTGTTTGGCAGCGAGGACACCAGGTACGTCTCTAACATTGCTAATGTGTTAAATGTTCTTATAGATGGGAGATATAAGGGGAGTAGTTTTTGCTTACCCTATCTTACAGGTTGGAGTTAGGAATGAATGTTTGAATTAAAACTATAGAAATGTTCTTTGCATTTAAATTGTCGAGCATGTTTTATTGCTTTTAGTACTACACTATTGCACATACAACATGTGGTCTGACCTGGGCTGCGATAGGATTTTTAAGATGGTGTTGAAAATGATACTTCCTCCAAAGCGAGACTGCTATGTAGAGGTTGACATTCTCTTCCCTAAAATTTCTTTCATGGTGTCGAATGTGTTTGTCAATATCCGCGAGACTGCGTGATTATTGGACATTCCATTCGACTGAGCCAGAGTTAGGGGAACCTAACACGTTAATGCGAGACTGCAACGGTCAGATCATCCTCTTAGCTCCACCTTGTTAAGCCATCTAGATAGAAATCGAGCCTCACACTTCATGCATGTGTCTATGTGATTGTCATCCCTTTTCTGGTGAAAGTAAGTTGTCTGAACTCTCACTTCGTACTTTACTTACTTAATTGCGATTTTAGTCGGTCCATAACAATCTAGGTCAATCATTGATTTAATTCCTTTGTCAATTAGGAATGGAATGAGAAAATTGCTATGCAATGAATCATTTGGAAAGTAAAAAATTGGAAATTTGTTTTTCATGTTTTGGCTCTTCCTAGTTCATGTTTAGGAAATTTCGTCCCTACTGGGGCATCCCATGTCTTTGTTTTCCTAGTCCATTTTTAGGAAACCCTCTTCATATGTAGACTTTTCTTAATTAAAAAAAAATAGATTGTTTTCATGGATTGGTTTTCTCATTACACCCCGTACTTACATATTTTCATTCATTTTCCTTAGGTGATAACCGATCCCTCACGTTCACCCATAATTACGTGATCAAGAGCTAGAATGGCCGTTCAAACTGAAATGCGTGATCGTATCTCTGCTATGGAAAACCAACTCCAACAATTGCTCACCTCTATGCAATTCATGACAGATCAAATCCAATCCCTCCGAACGGATTTGACTCCTGCACCTACTCTCCCCGAAACAATAGTCCTGAAGTAGGCAGGCTAGACCCAAACCCAAATGCGTAATGGCGACATGTTTGAACTGGAGGATGATCCACTGTTGGTCACTACTGAAAAAAAAAAAAAAAAAGCCTAACAATGTCCCTAAGATAGGGCAAGATGAAGTAGAAGTGATGGATACTTTGGGGCAGCCAAGTGGCAAATTCGATTATTTGGTGAAATATTCGGTTCCTCCCAACTTTTACTTTGACCCCCGCAACATAGTTCGAAGTGGATGAGATGACATGGACGATCTGACGCCTCCAAAGACAGAGAACTCTGATGACGCCCTAGGAGGAATCACAAGCCTATTCAACGATCTCGTCATATGAGACATTGATGAAGAACCTCTGGAAGAAATGGACCATGAAGAGTGACCTAGCACATTCTCCCACTTGAGAATTTTTTTATCACTTTTTAGGAATTGTTTTCGCTTTCTATGAATCGTTTTCGATATTTTCTCTTTTTAAGGGTTATGAATCACAATTTCCATTCCAATAATGTAATTTATTTGATTCTATTCAATGAAATTACAGTTTTATTTCAAATTTTGAGGACATGATGGGATACACCAAACTAGCCAAACTAGCCCGGTGACGATATCCAACAATGAAAATAAAATATCATCCAAGGAGAATTTTGAGAACTGAGCTTTTTCATGTTTCCTCATCCAAAAATTCCCAAATAAACAAAATCATTTTTCAAGCCATTTCCAAAAGCATGCATTAGGTTAGTCATGTTTAATTTTCTAACTCATTTACTTCATGTTTCAGAACATTACTTTCTTGGCCTAATGAGAAAGCATACAAAGGCACATCGGGTCACTCAATTGTTACTCAACAAGTTTGAGAACACACTTTCAAAGAGAGTAAAAGAAGACCATCCATCTTTAGTGAAAGGGATGACAAATTGGGAACACTACATATTCTAGTAGTGACATGACTGGAATGAAATCTCGATCCAAGCCAAAATGGATGTGCAGTTTAAATTCACTTTGATGCCGCATAATATCTTATTTATGCACGTTCTCTTGTGCAGGGGCAAAGGCGGATTGTCAATCTTGACTAATAAGGACAACCCAAGGACATTCATTGCTAAGGCAATCCCGTTGTGAAATAATCCCCCACACAAATGTTTAAGACCATTTTTTTTTTTTTTGTGGTGAATTGTTTTGAATTTGACAATTTTTCATGCTTAAAGCTGTTGGACTCTTTTTAAAAAGGGATTTTGCATGGTGATTTTTACATGTTTTGTCCACTAGTTCCACTAAAGAATATCAAGATGGACTAATTTAATGAATGATGTGAAATGGATTGAGCATACTAAATGAGATGAGTTGGGATGATGAAAGGCAAACCCTATCTTATATACAGTCTCATATTCATACACTTGTGAGATGAATGTAGGAGGTTCATATCCATAAGGTAAAGAGTTCTCTCGTAAAAGGCATGGCAACCAAAATGATGAGAGGCAATTCATTTCTCTATTCCAAACACTATAGGTGATCCATTGCTTAAACCTTTTGAGCCCATACACTTATGGATATTCTTTTCAAATCACCTCTGTCAAGAATCACCCCACATCGGGGCAACTAGGAGATAAATGGCATCATGAGGTGAGGAAAATTAATTGAAATTTTCTTACTCTCACTTGCATCAATCTTCAAGTAATGCTATTACGTTGAATTCATGTGTTAATTTAAGTCCCTTAGGATGACGAAGAGCGTTTCTTTCTCTATCCTATTCACTTATATCATTTGCATATCCCACTTGAGCCTACAATTTCATTTCTTTCAAACCCAGTTGATGATCATCCCCCACACTGGGGCAAGGCAAAAGGCAGATGAAGACTCTTGAAAAGTTCGAGTGCCATTCAAAATGTAATTGCTTGACGCATGCATCATGCGCAAGAATTGAATTCAAAATAGAACTAAGGGGCATGAAAAAGCAGTGTGCTTGGTAAAAACAAGGCCGATGCCCATGAAAAAGAAGTGAAGAAAAAATGCATGAGAACTAAGGGCGTGAAAAAGCGGTGTACCTGGTAAAAGCAAGGCCAATGTCCATAGATGAAAAAAGAAAGTCATGATAGGTGACTGTCAATTACAAGAATTGAATCACAATGGAGTAATACTCAAAGAACTCAAATGCCGAGTTTCTACAATCAATGGGGGACTTCATGAAGACAATCCCCAATGGTGAAAAAGAAAATTGGTGGCAATGCCAAGATGATCATCAACTCTCACATTTTACACACATTTTGAGCCTAATGATCCTTTCATTTCTCAACCCATGAACCCAACCTACGTTACGTCCCTTACAAAGTCTTTTCAGATTATGGAATTTGAATTAATATAGGAGTTCATATGTTTATAAGCATCGCTCGAAGAAGTGCGAGCAAGATTATTTCTTTTTCATCTTGCAGGGTTCTTGACTTGTAAACTCGAAAATGATTACAAGACAGTTCATTCAATAGTCTTGACTCAAAGAGTCCATTTGTTAAGCCATTGACCAAGCCCACATTATGGTCCCTGTTAAAGACCTCTCAGATTGGTAAGATCCTACCGCTTGCAAGAATACTCAGACCCATATCGATATGATGAAATTGAGTGATTCGCATAAAATAGCCATTCTAAATGAGAGTGAGCGAAAGTCCTTCCTAACCGAAAGTCTCTCATTTAGTATTCTTAAAAAAATCCATGTTATGAGTGAAAATTGTCTTGAACGATAATTCTCTCTAGTGGAAATTTGGGTAATGCAAAAGTCATTATGCATGAACCTTGATTAAATTGATAAAAGCTTCGGTAGATTTTGAAAAAAAAATTCCAAAATAGCCTTAATTGCTTATTTCTTTAGTGAATGCATTTTTGTTCCAATCATGTCCGACAGATAATGTTTTCTCAAAAGACCCAAGAGCTCATGACATTTAGGTTCCTTTCAAAATACCTCATGATATTAGGAGATGAGAAACCATCATGAACATTCAAGGTGCATCATTGATGTTCCAAAATTTATTTTTACCAGGAGGTGAGAGACCTCCACAGGATATCTAAGTTCTAAAAGACATATCCTCAAGAATCAGAGATATCATCGGGTAAGTATATCTCTACCCATTCTTGACACTTGATTCGGTCAAGCTGTCCTTTTAAATTGACCTGGCGTGCTTTCGTAGCCCAGCGTCCGTTTCATTGACCCGATGTGCTTCCATAGCCCGGTGTCCTTATATTGACCTGGCGTGCTTTCGTAGCCCAGAGTCTCTTTATATTGACCCGGCGTGCTTTCGTAGTCTAGAGTCCCTCTTTATTGACCTAGCGTGCTTTTGTAGCCCGGAGTTCTTGATCCGACGTGCTTCTGTAGCCCAGTGTTCTTTACCTTGACCTGACGTGCTTTTGTAGCCCAGATTCCCTCTTTATCAACCCGGCTTGCTTTTGTAGCCCGGTGTTCATTTATATTGATTTGGCGTGCTTTTATGGCCTAGATTCCTTTTTATCGAACCGGCGTGCTTCCGTAGCCCGATTTTCTTTTATCGACCTGGCGTGCTTTTGTAGCACAGAGTCCTTTACACTGACACTCGATGGAGTTGTTCCCCTCCCAAACATTTATTTCCCTATTCAAGCGACCGAAGAATGGTAGGGTCCTCGAAGATAAACCCTCGTTTAGGCGATCGTAGAATGGTACATGTCCTAGACAACATTTATTTCCCTATTCAGGCGACCGTAGAATGGTATGGGTCCTGGAGGGTAAACCCCCGTTTAGGCGACCGTAGAACGGTACGGGTCTTGGAAGGTAAACCCCCATTTAGGCGACCGTAAAATGGTACGAGTCCTAGACAAAACCTATTTCCCTATTCAAGAACCCGTAAAATGGTACGGGTTCTAGAAAGTAAATCCCCGTTTAAGCGACCATAGAATGGTACGAGTCCTAGACAAAACATATTTCCCTATTCAAGTGACTGTAGAATGGTACGGGTCTTGGAAGGTAAATCCCCGTTTAGGCGACCGTAGAATGGTACGGGTCCTAGAAAGTAAATCCCCATTTAGGCGACCGTAGAATGGTACGGGTCCTAGACAAAACCTATTTCCCTATTCAGGCGACCGTAGAATGGTACGAGTCCTGGAAGGTAAATCCTCGTTTAAGCAACCATAGAATAGTACGGGTTTTAGACACAACCAAACACTGCCATACTGTGCGACCGTAGAATGGTACGAGTCCTAAGAAAACAGTCTCTTTACAAAGCCATGTTACTATTTTGGGCGACCGTAGAATGGTATGAGTCCTAGGAAAACAGTCTCTTTACAAAGCCATGTTACTATTTTGGGCGATTGTAGAATGGTATGGATCCTGGACATGTAACACCAATCTATCTTGAGTTACTCTACCCTCCTTGAAGGTAAGTTATTTTAGGTAGGTTCATTTGTCATTTGTGTTTCCATGCATCATATAAATTGCATCCAAAAATGGAATTCATTTTCCAACAAAAATCATTCATTGCATACGCATAACCAAAATTTAGGTATCAATTTATCTTTGAAGGCAACCTGTACAAGCTCACTTTCAAAGAGGGGCAGCTGTTGACACCTAAATTTTAGGCAACTCATTTAGTCATTTATTGCATAAAAAATTAGGGATTAATTTTTAAACCTTAAGAAAAAAATATTATAATTCAATTGCATAGCATATTATTTTAGGTGTATTATTTTTTAATTTACATGTTTTGCATTTCATTTTTAGGATGGTGGTGAATGGGTTCGAATTAATATTTTTGAGCTCTAGCTTGGCAGGCTTGACTAGGCCCAACGAAAGAAGCAAATTAGCCAAAACCCGTTGTTTTTAATTATCTTGTGAGAAATTGAGATTTGATATAATATTACGAAGGGTTTTTGGAATTTAAAAAAAATCACATTGCAATCTCATCTTTTTCAATAGGCGATAAAATCATTAGAGGATATTCAGGAAATAAAGAGAATAAAAATATTTTTTGTGATCAAGAGGTTATCGGCAATCTTTTCGTCAGATGAAATATTGATAAAAAGATTACATTTTGTTTTGACCTATAAAAGAGTGCGTATGGAAGTCGAAAGGTGGGGCGTTAAATTTTTGCTTTCGGAGGGTTTTGAAAATCAAAAAGAGAAAAGCAGCAAGAAGGGGAAGAGACAGAAGAGAAGCGTAAAGGCAGAACAAAGGGGGGTGATTTGACCCCCACTGTTCATCGTCTCCCCAAGCTTGCTGCCCACGTTGCTGCTCCATCCGCGACGCCCGTTGCTGCTCCATCCGCAACTGCTCGGAGCTCCTCTGCCTCACCGCGCGACTACCGCCTTTCACCGCACCGCGCCATCATCGCCCTCTGCTCAGTCCTCGCACCCGCTCGAAGCCCGATCTACCGCACCAGAGCGCCGATCTCGCCCCCGACTTGCTGTTGACCCGCGACGCCAGGCCCAGATCTGAGCCCCCACACGTCCGAGTGACGTCTCTGCTACCGGCCATCTCCGCTACGAGCCTCTTCACGGTGCGCCTGCAGTTCCTTCGCTGAACATCTCCGATTGTTGACGCCCGAACCTACAACCTTCTCCACCCGCGACGCTGGATCCGGACGCCACCAGAGTCCCAAATCAGTCGCACCGCAGCGCCTCCCTCTCGCCGCGCCTACACCATCGTCGATCCACCTCAATCACAATTGCCTCGCTCGAAGCACCACCGACACCACAGCGTCGCCCTCCTGTGACACTGCATCGGGCCCCGTGTAGACAGTGAGCCACCCCTGCCAAGCCACTCCATCCATTGCTGCCTTTCGCCGGAGCTCCGACCGACGGCAACCCCCTGCCCGGCGCTGACGAATTTGCTGCCCCCCATTTTCCTTAGGTTGCTCAATTTTCTTTTATTTTTATTTTTCTTATTTTATGTTATTTTACTTTATTTTTAGTTAGTTTTGCTATTATTGTTTAAGTTTGAATATTGTGAGGTGACTTTTAGGTTATGGATATTGTAGGCATTATCGGCAGGAGTTATCTCTAAGATTATTGTAATTATTAATTTGATTCGTAAGATGTCAGGTAATTTTTTTAATTGTATTAATTCTTAGGGGTTTGTTGATAGTATCTTAATTGTTGAATCAATATAATTATTAATTTGATCCGTAAGACTTCGGATCAGATTTTTAATTATTTTGAACTTCCTATCGTGACGTTCAGAGTTATAATAATCGTTAATTTGACTTGTGAGATAACAAGTTTTTTTTTTCAATTATTTTAATTCTTTATTTGATTGGATGCCTTGATTAGTTTAAATACAATTTAGAAAAATATAAAAACAAAAAAAAATGCATTCATTTAGGTTGTTAGTTTTTAATTTAAATTGCACGTTTAATTATTTGACAATTTGTGAATTTCGAATTTTATAAAAATAAAAACACAAAAGAATCATCATGCATATATGCATTCTTTGTACATCATGGCATCTTAGGATAAAATTGCAAGTTTCATTTTAAATTCACTTCGTTATTTAGAATAGATTGCATTTTGATTACATGAATTGCTTAAACAATCCCAAGTAGCCCCTCTCACGGTGGAAGAATAGATAATGACTTTTATACGGGAACGAATGATTATCTTGATTCATTAGAAATTGGACAGGTAAGGAAATTTCTCGTTGAGTTACGTACTTATGTAAAAATGAATAAACCTCAATTCCAAGAAATTATATCTTCTACTAAAATATTTACTGAGGAAGCAGAAGCCTTTTTAAAAGAAGCTATCCAGGGAACAGAAGGAACGCTTTCTACTTCAGGAACAAGGATAGTAGAAATAAATAAATTGATCACTCTTCATCTTTGTGTATTAGAATAGATTGCATTTTTGGGATAAAAAAATCATATGCACGCCATATAGAATTAAGTTTATGAAATGCACATCATTTAGTAATTGTTGTTAAGTTCATTATATTAGGAATTGCTCATCATTAGACTAGGTCATTTAATAAATGTCGCGTGACATATAGCTCGCATATTAAATTGCATGTTACATGTCATTTTAATTGAAATAATTTTGTATGTCATTGCATTGCATTGTATGTCATTAGAATTAGGTTATTTAGATTGCATTTAATTATTGCATTTCTTCATGTCATATAGTTTAGGTCATGTAGTTAAAATGCATGTTTTTATGAAAAAATTCTAATTTCAAGAAAACCCAAAAAAATTGTTTGCTTTGTGTGATGCAATTTATTTATTGAATGTTTGAGCATCTGTGTGGTCACTTTTTGCACGATAGTAATTTAGGTTAAAATAAATCAGCTGCCTGCAAAAAAACATTTTTAAAAATAAAAAGAATGGTACCGGAAGGGCATTAGAGAAATCTAGTATAACCAAGTCCCCGTATACATAATCCCTGGTTCGTAGGAGTAAAATAATCCTCCCGTTATTTTACTTAGGTGTCTAATCGACCTACCATAAACCGATTAGTGGTGACTCCTAGTTATTAATCATTCGCATGTTAGATAATTGAACCTTAAGTCGCGATTTGGTATGTGCTTGGGAGAGCCCGAGCTAAGCTTAAAGACTTAGTAGTCCATTAACCTAGTTTTAGATGGTGCACCCGAAAATTAGGTCGCGACAGCAGCCTTTGAGAGCTACACCCTCTGAAGGCCATGTTGAATCCGTGGTCATGCTGAAAGGCTTGAACATTGATTCGATTCAGCAGCTATACACATTCTGAAGAGCTTTCCATGCGTATGAAACTTTTATTAGTCTAAAGGACAGCAAAAACCGACGTCACTAGCGGTCAGGGTTGTAGATTTTTGCTGTGACCAGTTTAATGCATGGGCGCTGCTTTCTCTTTGACAGATTGAGATTTAACTTTTCTTCTCGAAGTAGCTATGTTCAAGTCGATCAGTGAGTCTTATGTTGATCTTAATGATTGTGTTTTGCTTGAAGCATGACCTTGTCAACAATTCTCGACAGTGGTCTGCCAGGCCAAAAGAAGAGAAAAGGAAAAATAAAAGTATGACCCTTGTCAATAATTGAAGTGCGTCCATTAGATCGCGCATTATATTAATCAAAACAATCTCCTCATGCATAGTATTCCAACTTTAGCTCCACAGTGGAATTCCTTGGCTTTTTCTTAGTCCCTACGACCATAATCATTTTGCTCGACACACTTCTCTTGGGTCTATTTTGTTGCTCTTATATGTGGATAATATTTTTATCGCTAGAGATGATCGTACAAGAATTTTATAACTCCAGTAATATCTTAGTCAACAGATGAAAGATCTTGGAAAACTTGGTTACTTTTTTAGCTTGGAGGTTATCTCAAGTTCATCTGGTTGTTATATTTCTCAAGCTAGTTATAGCACTGATCTTCTTTCTTGAGCATGACTCACGACAATAAGTTGCCATAACTTCTCTTGAGACCAACGCCAAATTTGATGCCAATGATGGAACCCATCTTCTGAATCTCACGTTCCAATGACAACTAGTCGGTAGTCTTCTATATCTTACTATTACTCAACTTGATATCACTTATGTTGTTCACATAGTCCTTTGCGTTCTTTGCTATGTTTAGGGCAAGGCATTTCATGGCCATCACTTCTCTGCTCATTCTACAATAAAGTTGAAAGCTTATTTAGATGTTGACTAGGTCGGCAACAGGAACAATCATCTCTCCACTACAAGCCACTTTATATTTTTGGTGCCTCACTTATCTCATGACTAGCAAGAAAGAGACCATTGTCGTTCACTCTAAGGGTGAGCAATTTCAGGTTCCTTACAAGTTTCGCTTAGCACCTGAAACTTACTCGTTAGAACTTGGAACTTAGAACTTGTCTTGTCATAGATTTTAGGGTCGATCCCAAGGTCCAACAGATTTTTTTTTTTTTTTTTGGTTTCATTTTTAGTTAAACAAAACAAAAATGAGCGCGACAATAATAAACAAACTAGTCATTCATCAAAGATAATACAAAATGAACAAAATTATCAATAGAGGAAAATGAATTTTTGGCAAGGAATTCGACTAGATAAAAGATAGGGAATGGGTTCATGGAATATCCTAAATATAATAATGCTATTAGTCAATAACCGACACAGAATGGATGAAGAAAATACACTTTCAGATACACATTCAGCATTGCAGAATGTATCAAAGGGTGTGGTTACCTCGCACTAGAGCGTCACCAACAACGTAAACAAATGCCAAGCAAATAGATAAAGTAATTCCAATTCCAACAAAGTACTTACATGATGAACATTGATAGCATCCAAGAACTTTTCAAATGCCTGAATCCATTCGTGATGGTTCCAAACACGTGGAATACCAACAGAAATCATCCGATAACGCTGAAGTTTTTAAAATAGATCAATTATGGAAAACTCATGCTCTCTATCCTTGGAACAAAATTAACAACGCCAAAGGAGTATGTTGTACTGTGACCAGTGAGTGAAAAAAGTGCAAGATGATAAAATTGAATAGTAGATAACTAGAGATTCCTGATCATTGCTCATGTTGCTGTTCTTGAAAAATCTCTATGATACTGAAGTAACTACCTTCATCGCTAAAGACCTGATCTGCTTGTAATAGACATCTGCCATTCCTGCTGTGCCAAGAAGACAAACAAGTGGTGGCACCACTTTTTGACCAAAATCGTAGTATCTCCATTACTTTATGCCGATCTGGCAAAACGAAAAAGACGTCAGGTCAGTAGCTATGAAACAACATAATGAATAGAATTTTGCTGGAGCAAGCTGAGAAGTTGGGGCTTAAGGGTGGTATCTAAACATGGGAACTTTAGCTTAGAGTACGAGGACTAAGGTTCTCGTGAGGACTACAATAGATAACGGATAAGCTATATGAAAATTGACCGAAGGAGCAAAGTAGTACTCTTGACGATAAGAATTCGTGAATGTTACATGAAGCTACTTAAAGCATCAAGTTTCAACAAACTGTCAAAAGAAAAAGAACTCTAGAACTTCCAATATAATCGACAGATAAAGGATCTCCCGTAGCATAAAGATATTATACATGACCCGCAGCCCTGACTTTAAAAGGAAATGACACCATCATATCAAAACTATCATATGTCCGTTAATTTGTAAAATTGGAAATGTGTAAGATGTCAAATTCTCTATGGAACTTTACTAGGGCCATGACATGCTACTGCATATCATGGAAGGAAGCATATGTTGAAACCATTTTAAGTTATTGAACATCCAGCATTAGTCACTTGATATCTTTGTTGAGCTTGAACCCATATATGATGTTATATGGTATATATAACATTACCCTCAGTTTTTCATCTGACAACTATGATTTAGTACAAAGTCACGGGGTAAGAATAACTAAACTCTACATCATATCATTATTGCAGAGGTCACTACCAAACACAAGAACGATTCATAACCAGGGCTTTATAGTCCTGTTGCAACGGCATTACATCAGAACCTGACATAATAAAACAGAACACAGAAAAGGGGGTTAATTTGAGCAACCAACTAGTTAGCATCAAATGGTTGATTTGTGAACTTTTGAGCACAAAAAGAACATAATGTAGAGACGGAACAATTCTTGACAGATTTAACCATCTCACTGAAGTCATTACTATGTGAACACGCCCGGTTCTTGGGCCTAATCTTTACTGCAAAGAAGAAACTTTAGAACTCAACCGGACTAATCCAATGAGAAGCAATAACGAGCAGAAGAATTTCCATGTCACAAGCAGCAAACCAAACACAACTAATCAAGAATTGACCAAACTGAAAGGAAAAAATGGAACCCAAATGCCAACATCCAGGTGCGCGCACAAACAACACAAAACTAATCCCACAAACCAACACGGCAATTCCAAGCTAATGGGTTCACGGAACATCCTAAACAGGACATTGTCCTGTTTTGTAATCAGGAGATCGCCAAACCTTTTGGCTAAGTGTAAATTAAAAAATGGCTAACTTGTAAACTCACATATAAAGAAAATCAAGGAATCTTGAAGTGACAACCTAAGACACTCCATAAAAACAAGATACGACCCACCAACTTGATGCGTAGAGAACGGAAACAACATTCCAAAAAGCACACGCATCAGAAATGTTAGGCTAGAGGATCTACCTAATATTTTTTATCCTTCCAACTAAAGAGCTGCTCGGGGGCAACCAAAGCGCCTCCTTCATGCCGCACTTCCTTTTAGCTTCTGTTTGTTTTTTATGGTAAACATTACAAGGCTCGCCTACCACTCTATCACCATATCCTAGTAAAATAAACAAAATCTCGTTGAAGAACCAGCAATTACAAGAAGTAATGTTCATTAAGGCAGAAATTTGGAATCGACTCACGTTCACGCAGCAATTACATGGGCTAAATCTTGCGGCGGAGTTGAGTCGCGGCCGCTGGTGGCAAGTTGGTGACGGCAAACAGAACCAACGTTTGGCGAGCTTGCGGTTTAGTTCTGGGTCGAACCAACGTTCAGCTGTGACCTCGAGCAACATTGGGCGCGACATGGGCAATGCTGGATTTGGCATGGATCAGCAACAAGGACACCGAGGCGGCAGCTGGTTCTGTCCTAGTCATGGCAACAGTGAGCAGCGACGCGAACAGTAGCAGCTCGTCGTCGAGAGGCTGAGATGAGGCGGCTCATCAACACGGAGCTGCTCATCGTTGAAGTCTGAACAGCAGCGGCGTCATCAACGGCAAAACAGCGACGGTGGAACAACATCAACATCGCGATGGCGGGTCGGCAACAGCTCGTTGTTGGAAGGCGGCAAGCGCGATGACGAGAGTCAGCAGCTTTGTCAAACGGAGCAGTGGCGATGTTGATGGCGACATCATGGGTCGTGACGGTGGCGTCGAGGGCGGTGAGCAATGAGGATGTCAAGGGCGGCGAGCAATGTGGGATCGTCGTCGGGAGCATGGAGTGTTGTAGAGAGGAAATGGTAAAAAAAAAAGGAAAGTGAAGACTAAACATTGAAGGAAACGTTAGGGTTTTGGAGAGAAGGAATCCCGGTTCCGGTTCCGGTTGGAACTCGGAACTGCTGGTTCCCAAAAAAAATGGAACCGAGCAGCAGAACCTTACTCCTTAGAACCCGGAATCGAATTGGACCCATCGGTCCGGTTTTCAGTTCTACTCAGGAACCATGCTCACCCCAAATCCATCTAATATAGAAGCTAAATATCAAGCTCTTGCTATACAACATGAGAGATATTATGGTTGTGATGGCTATTGAAAGACATGAAAGGGCGTCATCAAAGCGGGACAATCATTCATTGCGACAATTGCAGTGCCATCCAAATTGCACATTATAATATAATTCATTAACACATCAAACCCATTGAGGTAGACTGTAATTTCATATGATATTGCATTCTTCGTGGCACTATTTGACTTGTTTTTACTTCATCCGCCAAACAAATTGCTTATGTCTTCACCAAGACATATCTACTTGGGCGTTTCTTGGATCTTTTCTCCAAACTCCAGTTGACTTCTTGCCAATCATTTTGAGTTTCAAGGAATGTTAGATGTATATATTTGAGATTAGGTTGACTGTAGTTTATATTAATTTTAATCAAACCTAATTGCCTTCTCACCTCATATCTTCATTTGGTAACATGAATATATTACACTTTCCTCTCATGTACAACGAACTACAAATCTCCACTGAGAGGATGACAGTGGAGAGTTTGACGTTGACCGGCAATCACCCCCAACGCCCCTCGCCGAGCCTCCCCCGAAGCCCCAGCTGCCCTCGATGCCGCTCACCCAATCACCCCCAACGCCGCTTGCTGAGCGATGGTTCTTTGTTAGCGGACGAGAAGGGCGCTACCTGCGAAACTGAGGGATCTCAACGTGGAATGTATAGATGCCGGAGCGATGGTTCTTTGTTAGCGGGGGCTTTTTTAGGTTGAGTTTGATGTCTGGATATGGTTTTTTTTTGGGGGGGGGGGGGGGGGGGGGGGGGGGGGGGTGGGGGTGGGGGTGTTTGATTGATGAAGAATTCTGAGTAACTAATTCGAGGGATGTGTCAAGTTGAAGTGGAGGGATGATTATGCTGTCAGGATTGTGCTTATTTAATTGAGATGTATTTTTATTGCGTTCATCGTGTTTGCTTTTGTGGATTTGATGTTGGAGACGTGATTTGTTTCTTCGAGTCGAGTTGCATCCTGTTCTTAAATGTCGGTTCCAGGTTGAATTAGGTTGTTGATACAAAGTGGAGCTGCATTTCTCTTGGCAGTGAAAGGTTTTGATGTGATTGTTGTTGAAATTCACAGGGCCGGTTCATGGTAATAGATTGCCTGCAGCCTCTTATTTGATAATTTCGAGTTTACAGTAATCTTCCGAAGCAAGTGCCGAAAAGGAGGAACCCACAGGGTTTTTCCTTTTTGCCATCTAATTTGTGTCTTGACATATTGTGTAGTTCTTTCTCTGATATTTGGTTCTTGTCATATTATGCAGAGACCGTGAAGGAGTTGTATGACAAAATTCTTGAGTCTGTTAACACGAAAAGAACAATGGCTCCAAACGCATGGACGTGGTCGATGATTGAAAATTGCAAGAACAGAGAGGATATTAAGCTTCTCTTTGATATTTTGCAGAACCTACGCAGATTTGTCAATTGACTTCTTGCCCCATTTGAGAAGTGAAGTTTTAATTTTTGAGTAGTTGATAAATTCAACTGTCTTTTCTTTCATCACAGAGATCGTCAAATCTTCGAATTCATGAGAATTTTAACTGCAACCTTTGTCGGGAAGTCACAAAAGCATGTGTGCGTGCAAGGGCTCTTGACTTTGGTGAGCTTTATCTACGAGTTGTGGAGCATAATGTCTATGGATTGACCCCTACAATTGACTCTGCAAACCATCTATTGGTAATGACGAATTGTATCTATGTCAAGTGATTCTTTTTTCCATTTGGTTCATTTACACATGTTTCTGCTGACTTGGGGTAATGCAATGCAGCAATATGCTAAAGAGCGCAGAGATGCTGCCCTCATGCAGGAAGTTACGAAGCTTTTGAAGAAGAATAACTTGCCATGGCAACCCAGCACAGCCGATATTGTCTTCAGGTTCACTTCCGCGCTGTTTATCCTGAGAAGGACTTATCATGTAGTAAGCCATTATTGCACTTAACTGTGTGAAATGTACTGCTTGGTTATCAAGCAATTTATCCAATTTATTAGTGTCTTTTATATATGATTTAATCAACTTGTTTTTATATTAATCATTGTCTGCATTGCTACTCTCAATCTAATAGTTTACTCATGTTATTTGATATCCTTCTTTCCATGGAAAATTTTTGCAGCATTTGTAACGATACAGACAATTGGGGGTTGCTCACAAAGTATTCGAAGAGATTTGTCAAGGGTGGCGTGAAATTGCATAAAGCTGCATTTGACATCTTCATGAAGTTTGCTGCGAAAGTAGGTGAGAAACACTCACTCTGTCTCCCTTTGCTGCTCTCAAGCCCTTGTCCCTTGGCAATTTTTGTTTTCCATTTCTTCCCATAAGTAGTTTTCTCATCCAGGTCCCGCCACTTACTACAAAAGATGGGATGTGCTTGAATATATTCTTCTTTGGCCATTTTTTCCTTTCTGGAGATTTATGTGATGCTGGACAGGTATGAGATCTTCTAGAAAGGTAATCTAGTATCCTGAAGTTGAGTCTATAACATCATTTTGTTTCAGCTTATTGAAGGTATCCTTCTTCATTAAAGTTTAAATCTGAAAAAAAAAAAAAAAAGAACCTATTGGAATTGGAACCGATCCTGGAACCTATGACAGGGTAGGTTTCAGGTTCTTGGTTTTAACGATTTGGTTTCAGGTTCCAAAAAATGAGGAACCTGTACCCAAGGGTAGGTTCAAAGTTTCAGATGGAACCAAACCGGAATCGGGAACCGCTCACCCTTATACATAGGGACCTTTTTAGTTTTTAACCTGCCAACCATTGTTAGACGGGTATATATATATATATATATATATGAACACCCGAACACCAGTAAACTTGAAACTTCCGCAAAATGTACGCTGGGATCCTTAAAATTTTCCTTGCAAATTAAATTCTTCTTCTTCTTCTTTTCAAATTGATCTGGAGACGCACAACGCACGCATGGTCTTTAATCTGTGGCATCCTACAAACAAACCAAATGGATTTCCATGTAAAAGTTTCAAAGTTCGAAGCCTAAGCCACACCAGTCAGCCATAGCCTATTCAATTTCCACTAAATTTGTGTTTGGTACAATGAAAACGGAATGAAATAACTTTCTATTTATTAAGTTTACATGATAGATACAATGAAGGTTCTTTTGCTTTGTTATGAGAAATGTATCGTGAAAATAGAATGGGATATTGATTCTAATGAATTTAATACAATGTACAAACACACATTATAATTCATTTAGAAAAAAATTATCCGAAAATCACAGTTAACTCATCAAAATTCGTGATAATAATTAAAATACCATCAATTATGTCGTTAAAAACCACTATTTTATTATAGAATGATTGTTATTGTCATATTTTTAGATTGATGAACAATAAGCATAATTGTAAAACATTTTTAATTGAGGGTTAATACTACAAAAAAAACCCTAAACTGATGTACATATGATAAATTTACCCAAAACTAATTTTTTTTATTATTAGAAATCCCAAATTAATACATATATGTGACAAATGTATTCTAAACTAATTTTTTTACCACTAAAAATCTCAAACTAATACATTTGTGACATATTTACCCTCCATTAATTTTTGTTAAATTGGATTAATTTTATGAAAAACTATAAACTAGTAGAGATGTAACAAACGAAGAATAAAACCTCAAATTGGTACACCTGTCAACTGCCATATCATATGTCATCCAGCTTAGCAATATAATAGTAAAATTTAACGTAAACTAATGGAAGGCAAATTAGTTACAGATATACTAGTTTGAAATTTTTTATGGTGAAAATGTTAGTTTGAAGTAAATTTGTCATAGATGTATCAATTTAGGATTTTCCATGATATTAACCCTTAATTATATAAGTGGCTTTAGGTATAACTACCATACATTAACCCCTCTCCCTCGCACTCTTTGAAAACACTCCTTTAGTTTATTTTTTGGAAGATAGAGGGAGATTCTTGTTGGAGGATGTGGCCAAATGATAAAATTGGATGGAGGACAACATCTAAGAGAAGGCAATGACCCACCATGAGCTTACTGCTCTCAGTTAGTGAAGGCGATGACTATCTTCACAATCACGGCATGATGCGTAATGCACTTGGAGTTCATTACAGATGAGCATCAAAATTAATACGTAATTTGTCTTCCTTTTCTATTAATGTTTTAGGATATCGTTACGTTTTTCTGCACATTATGATCTCACTAGTAAATATACATGCGGATGCTGCGGGACAAAAAAAAAAAAACCAAAAGGACCAGATAGACAAATGACATTTGATGTTTTACTGTAATATTAACTTCTTCTTTTTTTGGTAATTTTGACAATTTTTTAAATAGTAAGCAGTGTTGCCTAATTATCATTTATTTTTGCTAACAAAATGCGACAATAAAATATGTGATGCCTTGTGAAGTTTTCATCATATAATGATTGATGACTGATTCAGAGATATTAGCACTGTAACATTTGATGACAACATTGAAGTGGTGACCTCATCTTCTAAGGTTCACCGATTTAAATATATTCTTAAATCTGATGTCAAGCAAATTTTTAAGTACTAATTTGAATGAAATTCAAAGTGGAAAAGGAATTTTAAGCCTTAAAAAAAGGACACCTAAATGGATCGATGAGGAAAAATAAAATAACATCCGATAATAATGTCTAGATATTACCTTTTTATCTAACACAAGAACATGTGACAATTTGATTTTTCTTGAATTTTATTAGAAAAAGGACTGATTGAGGTAAATTTAAGTTAAGCTAATAAATGGACACAAAAATGGATCAAAAAGAAAGAAAGAAAATAAAGAAAATAAAAATTTTCTATAAAAATCAATGAGAATTAAAAGTATGCAAAAGATAACAAATACAATAATTTAAGAAAAAAGGTAGAGAAATCTTGACAAAAAAAAAGAAAAAAACCAATTTGGTGGGGGTGGCAGATTCGATTCCTCGCGCCCCCATCCCCACGGACCGGGTGCTTTTATCACCATGTCATGCATTAATTGCCTTACAATATGCGACGTCTATATAGTCTGTTTGTAGAAAAGTGAACATTGCGCAAGCAATTGTTTACCGACACGTGAGGAATCAGAGTAGTTGAACTGCACAACCTCATGAAATTTTGTAATTAGGAACTTCAACTTTTATGTTTGACGCTCAGCTTTGCGTAGTGAATATGATAAGAAATTATAGTATGCTCTATAATTATGATTACGTGATGACTAGGGTCAAAAAATAAAATGTAAGAAAGCTTTTTAAATTGTTGGAAAATGATAAGGTGTTAGTGACTGTCGTCCCATATTAGAATTTTTTCTATTTTGAACTATATTAGAACTTCTCACACGCAACAATTTCAAAAGTAACTTAATTATTGATGATTGTTTTGGATGGGTCGGTTGCAAATAAATGTTGGAGCCATAGTATCAAAAGTGCATGATTTGTCTGATAATAATATTATTTATGTCTTTAACCTTTTTTCTTGGACTCGAGACATTCTCACCCATTACATGTGGTAAGAATAAAACAAAATAAAATAATATACTTGACATCTAAAGCAATGAGAGAGAGAGATTAACCTTTTTCTTGGACTCGAGATATTCTCACCCATTATATGTGATAAGAATAAAACAAAATAATATAATATACTTGCAACATATGAAGGAGAGAGAGAGAGAGGGAGGGGGGCAAGGGGCAAGAGCCAAATATTATTTTACAAATAATTTTACTTTTGGTCCCTATACTCTTATTTTTACTTTGTTTTCTAATCAAGCTCTTATACTTTTAATTATCTAATGAGATCTTCCTATCGCAATTTTTTTTAATTTAATTAAATCCCTTGGACACCAAATGTGGCCAAATCTAGCTGACATGACCATCAAGTGATATCATAGTGAGTATGGCGTGATTAAAAAATTTCCAATATAGACATCCACATGAGCGTCAACAATGGGTAATGAGTCATACTTCAATACTGTCTATATAGGCTATTTTTTTCACACACGCATCCATGTGTGCGTCCATATATTTTTTTCACATCATACTCTGGGGTCATTTGATTTTGTGTCAGATAGAATTGATTTGAAAATTTGTGAAAATAGAATTGCTTCATTGGACAAACTAGATGTACACAAATTTGTTTAGAGAAAGCATGGAGTATGTAGACGATAGATAAGATTTTTCGTCCACTTTATGTGAGGTTTAGAACCGTTAATGCATTTTATTGCCATTTATTTCTTTTTGAGGTTTTGAAATACATGAATGTTATTTTTTATATTCTAATTACGTGTAGATTCAACTTTTAATTCCCTTGATTGAGAGAAAATTATAAACTATACAAGATATGTTAGAAATTACACAAAAAAAATCGTAAACATATGGGTAAATACTTCAAAATAATAGAGTGATATTTATTTCATTGGTAAATACTTGTAAGTTGAGTGACATTTCTTTTATAACTGAGAATGCTGCCCACTTCATTGAGATTTGCTTAACGTAAATATTTTTCTTTAGATATTTGGGTTGCATATGGAAAAAAATTACAAGCTTGGTGAAGAAGTTGCTAACCTAATAAGGGGGTGACGGTACTTTTTGTTGATGAAAGTGTCTACGAGGGCTGACCA
This sequence comes from Eucalyptus grandis x Eucalyptus urophylla, assembly GCA_028830015.1. Classification (NCBI taxonomy): domain Eukaryota; kingdom Viridiplantae; phylum Streptophyta; class Magnoliopsida; order Myrtales; family Myrtaceae; genus Eucalyptus; species Eucalyptus grandis x Eucalyptus urophylla. Next base: position 25,977,312 of record CM054189.1, on the reverse strand, counting down.
CCGGGCCATGTCGGCCCAAGCGTGTGCCTGGGCCCCTTTTTTTACGCTAAATTAAAATTTTTGAAAAAAAGTACACGAGTTAAATTTAAAAATTGCGATATTGAAAAAAAATTGCATGACATTGAAATACAATATTTGTTTATGCAATATCAATAACAATACATTAAACATTTAAAGTATGCGGCAATAGTATACTATAAAATTATTTAAAACTTGATATTAGGAATAATATGAATAGCCTGACGTTCGTCCAGCTTGATCCACATAACCAAGACAGTAGACACAACAAAAAAGACAGGTGGCATGTCCTGTAATATTCATGGTCAACCCTGCTGGCTTGAAGGAGGAATCACTGTGGGAAGCAGCCGAAGGGTCAAAAGCACGTTACTTAGAAAGTACTCCCGCAAGCAATTTCTCCTTTTTGCAGCTTTGGGACACCGCTTTGTATGACTCAATCAAGACTTTGGGGAATCGTCCAGCGAAGTAAGCATATGAAATATCATAATGCACTTCGACCTGCCAGAATCATCAAAGCAACAACAGATATGAGCCTTGCATGCATGCAGCTGTAGATATCACCATTGTTCCAGAGAGAGAGCGAGAGAGTACCTTAAACCTTTCTGGAGCTTTCTCGAGTTGGTTGAACACATTTTGCACGAATATCAATAAGTCTCCAACACAACTACTGTCATAGGGCTTGCGTCTGTGTAGACGTAGGTCGTCCATAAGACCTTTATCTATTTTCTCTATCCAATTCCCATCAAAAGCCAATTGTGCAATGTTGGCCAATGCTTTGAGAAAATCTGAATTGCCTTCTTCCGATTCTACTTCATTGCCGACGTCATGAAGAAAGGTCAGTCTCATTTTTGAACTCCAAAAAAATGGATGGTCCAGCACCTCCAATGCCGTTGGCCTGCTTAGTCATAAAAAGTAATTTACTATTGGCCCAACATTTCCAAGAAATCAATTACATGAACAATACTGAAAAGACCGACTACTTGAGTTTAAAAGCATCGCAAGTTTGGGATTCGCGCAATCTTTAAAACAATAAAAATTGCATTAGCTCAATAAAGAGTAATCAAAATGTCTGAAAATTTGCATGCACTTCACAACTCACAAGTCCAGGATGAAGGCAGTAGTTGTTTCACTACAACAAGAACCTATGAATTATTTACCCAAAAGTACCTTAAACTAGCAATCTAATCATCCTGTCCCTAGGATTCGTGCCATATGCTAAAACCCCCGGAATCTTCATACGAAATTCTCTTCGGTGCACGTATAGCAAATCTAATACTGCACTAGGAATGACTGGAATTTATTTGTTCATGGGTGGGTGACAAACTTATAACCCTAATAACTGGGCTTCCGACAATGATCATCCTTCATTGGAATATCACAGTTGTCAAAGGGATTTAGGTTTTCACATGGTCAACCTTTTCTTCAGCTTCTATTGTCAATTGACAAAAGAAATGAGTGGTTTCTACACATTTTTTGCTCATCAAGTGGAGCCCCACAGCAGGACAGATATAAGCCATGTTCGACGAATTTGAGGCCACCTTTAATACTCATGAGATTAAATGATCCAGTAAAATGAGATTTAGTCAACCAACAATGGTTCTAAAATCTATCAAATGGCTGAATGTAAATGGTAGTGATGCAAATTAAGGATGCCAAAAAACTCACCTCAAATCGGGATCTTGGTCTAGAAACGCGAAATAAGATCATGAGCTTCTGGCATGAATTCCACCCAAGAAAGGTCCTTTATGTCGCGATCAATGTTGAAGTCACGTTCTATAGGTTTACCAAATGGATGTTTTCCACGAGCAACACAAAAGAACAAGACACATCCTAAACTAAACATATCCACTTTTTGCGTTTTGCGCCCACCAGGAGAGAGCTGTTCAGGTGCTTGCCATCCTGTGATTCCACAAACTGCAAGAAAAACATTGAAGATCAATAAAAGGGCCCTCATCACTTGGACCATGTATAGATGGATATGATAGATTCACCAATCAAAGAAGGGACTATTAAATCTCCACAAACTTTACCACAACATACGAAGCAACACAAAGCAACCTAACTTTCAGCATGACATTCTTCTTTAAAAGTAGAGATTGCTCAAATGAGTGAAATTATAGGTTTGAAATTGCTGGCCAGGAATCTGAAGATGATTTATCACTGTATAGATTCAGATTATGCACAGATCATTCTCTAAGAAAAGAAGATCAAAGGTCTGGATAAAGCTACTATGAGTACTTACCAGTAGCATGATTTCCCAAGGAAGATTTATCTTTCGAAAGGCATTTGCTAATTCCCATATCAGATAGCTTAGCACCAAACGAGGGATTCTTAGCAATCAAGACATTTTGAGGCTTTATGCCCCAATGGATCATTCCCAAGTTATGCAAATGGCTGAGTCCTGATACCACATCGCTGTATCATAATATAGAGAAGACATCATGACTTAAATCAACAATGTATCTAGAACCAAATAGTAGCCTCACCACATGAACACATTAGATACCTATACTAAGCCATATGAAATTAAGGAATTTCTCTAACACGCTAAGACCTAGTAAGGGTGCCAGAAGTACACTCGAGGTTAAAGAAAAACCTTTTGCAGGTTCTTTACGTAAACTTTACAATGAAAAATTCAGTACAAAATTTGATCACCATATCAATCACACCAACATTTACCGATTTGAGTGCATGAGGATTCTGCAGCATTCATGAATCAAAAAGAAAGAAGGTTTACTGATGTTATCAATATAGAAAAATCAATGGATTTATCACTACGTAATTGATGACACCTAATTGATTTCAATGAGAAGAAAACTGAGAGTTTAGCCTTGATAGTGGGATTGAACTTATCCTATAACTCTAGAAAGGAAGCTGCAAGGTTCAAAAGTCAGCCCACGATGTTGATCGTATTAGGATCACCACAGTCAAGGTAGGGGCCTAATAATTCCCTGTATCATGCATCACTTTGAAGTTTTTGCAAGAGAGCTATTGAGTCCTTCCACTAGCACCCGATACCCAGTTGAGCTAGTAAAGAAGAGTACATGAAGGTAGTGATCTCTATGAGATGCTTCTGAGTCAGGTAAAACAACTGTAAGCAAGCTAACTACTGTATATATATATATATATATAAATATATCGATTGTAGGTGTGGCTATAAGCAAGATACTGCAATTATCTCTCTAACCATATCTTTTGGCATGTCGAAACATAAAAAATTACCTCATTAGTTTCAGTAACTGAGGCGAGGGATAACCATCTGCCGACCACAACTCAACATCCTGCATCTTATCCCTAACAGAACCCAATTTAATTTTATAAGCATTCATTGATGCTGAATCATAGGGAACACAGAGTTATCAGAAGAATCTGAATGTGTTTGAATTAAATCATCTAAGCTGCAAATACAGTGCTCTAGTGCAAGATAGATGAATTTCGGGTCTTCCTCCATCCCATAATATCGAACAATATTTTCATGTTGGTCAGATAATATCAAATTCTGAATCTCTACCATGGCGACATCATGATGACCCCTGACAAGGCATTTCACTGCAGCACGTCGATCTTCATACATGCCCTCATAGACAATGGTCCCACTACTTCCCTTACCAATTTCTTTATCTGACACAAGGATTTTTTTTATCAATTTCCATTTAATGCCACCATCAGAATGGCTATCAAGCCACTTCAATTGGTCATCGTTGCTCCTGATATTGTCAATCCCGCCTTCATTTCCTGAAAAGATATATTCCACCTTTCTGTCAAAAATTCTATAATTAATTTTCTCGACATGATCTATTGAGAAACTGCCTACATGTATCCCAAAAAGCAAAACCGTGAGTTTTGATATGAGATGTGCTAAATGCCTTAAGTGAGTTAATTATGGGGCAATGGGGGTAACAAAGCAAAAACCCCTTTGGGAGGTGTGCGATTCAAGGACGAGTCATACGAAAGCTAATGGACCTGTAACAACCCAGTTCAACGGATGCAAGGAGTAATTGTCGGGATGAGAGACAACTCAGTATGGGATGAGTCAAAGCGAATAATATCTCAAATGAATTAATTCAGGGTGTCACCCATAAGGTAAACATAGATAAAATTTCAGTGCATGAGATTGAAATTAAACTGATCATCTAGGTAACTACATGATGTCTTTGTGTTTTTTGAGGCCTTACGAGTGCCGGGAGAAGAGTGTTTTTGGGGTTTCTTGGTCTTAGAAGGAAAAAGATCGTTAACTTTCACTTTTTTAATGGCGGAGCTGAAGTCCTCCTTGAATATGTCCTCGTGGTAAGAAACCCACCAGTCGGTGAATTTGCTGGTAACTCCAGGATGGGGTCGAAACTCTTTGACGACATGCTGATTAAAAATATCATCCATAATTTGATGACAACATTCGAAGGGACTATTGCTGGTCGAGACGTAGTGGTTTCTCTTCCAGAATGGATACTCCATTGATTAGAGGATAGGCATAGGGATGCCCTGGGTAAGCCCAAATTGCCATGCACAATATTGCAGAGAGAACATTTCTAATCCAGGCTGGAGTCTCCCTTTCACCGACAACTATAGAGGAAGGTCCACAGGAGTAAGAACAAAGAGCCAGAATTTCTGTGTTCTGTTGGAGAAGACGAAGTTGAAGACATTGACAAAGTCGAGGACACGAAGAGGGCAGAAGTCAGCTGGGACAAGCACATGGTCATAGAAGCCAGCTCTGAAAGTACTGAAAAGAAGAAACACCTGCAGGAATGGTTTTGAGCCGGTAACTCTATAGTCTACACTCTTTGGTGTCTAGAAAATAAGGTTCAGCAGTAATATGTCTGGTGCGAGGCACGGGCATGCTTGACGTCTGAAAACAAAGAAGGGAAAAACAACTTTGCCCATGCCTGAAGGACCTAGAAATGACCAAAGAAGACATCGAATTTGTCCCCATAGATGGACATAGCTGCGGGAATTAGGCCCCCGTAGATAACAGCTAGTATGAGAAGCCCCAAAGTGAAAAGCTTGGTCTCAGCAAGGTAAAAGGCCAGGTTTGCTAAATCCTTGGAAACTCTTAGCGACAGGTGAAAAAAGGACGTATTGGGACAGCCAAAACAACAAAAAGGCTGCATGCTCTTTCTTGGTAACTTCGCTTGAGTCCTTGTAAAAACGGCTCATAAAGGATTCGTAAGAGATATCCTTCATGCATTCGAAGTAGGTACATTTGGCTGAATCGGCAGAAGCCGGATTTTCACCCCATGGACTAAGCCAAGTGATAGCAAATAAATCTAAAAGGGTGATTGGAATCGGCCAAGAACGGAACAAGAAGACTGGAAGCTGGTTAGGCCACCCAGAAGACCCAAATCAAGGTTCTAGTCAAAACAAGAAAATTAGAGAGCGTCATCAATTTGGGTGGATTTCCAGGCTGATTCCTATTGGGAACTAATCCTTTATCCTTAAATACCATTTGAAGAACAAATGGTCAAAGGAAGGAAAAGCTCTGAATCATTGGAAAGGGGTGGTCCACACAAATTCACTAATGTGTTTCCACTGGAAAGGAAGTTTCTCTTCCTAGTATCAAGGAAAGCAACCTTGGAGGGACAAAGGAATTCGAGACTTGATAAAGCATGGGCCTGGTGGCTAGTAGGGGTCACTTCCAGAGTCATTAAGCAAACAGAGGAGACAATTACCGTTATCCTTATCTTCCTGGAGTTGGTCAAAGCAAAATGAAACGCCGAATGTGAATACGTTGTAGATTGCTTCTTGGGCTAATGTGTAAGACTTACTCTATGGCCCAAAAAAATTTGTAAAAAATTTAACCAGTTCCAACAACAACAGCATAGCTTGAAATATTTCCTTAACCGCCTATCCTTGTGGTCTGGCAGATTTCTAGGGATGACCTCTTTCAGTGTTCTACATTTTAAGTTTGAACTCATACTTAATCTTATAGAACAACTCAGATAGAGCATACCTTCGTATATGGGTTCGATGCCCTTGAAGGAAGAACGTTTGGTTTTAGCTGGTTTGCTATAACGTTTGGTTTTAGCTGGTTTGCTATACTCCACCTGTGACAAAACTTGTGTAAGCATATGAATTTAATGCATCAAATAAGATTTCTACCATGTGTCAAATGTTTTTAAAGATAGATGCTTAGATTCAAACAGACTGAACATGAAAAAAGACCAAACGAGTTTTGAGATCTCATTGACATTATTGATCAGACTATGTAGTTGGAAGAGTAGCTCGTCAAACAAGTCTAAATTACAAGAGAACAGTTTGGAGAATGGAATACCTTTTATAAGCCACTCCTCCCAATTTATTCACAGCACTTTGGATTTAGAATTAACGTGAACATAACAGAAGCACCACATAAAAAATTTAAGATACCAGTACAGCGGTCAGCGCTTTCCGCACCTCAACAAGGTCTAAGATGCCAATACACCGTTCAATGTTCTGGATTGAGTACGTAACAACACCGCCAGAAAGCATGATTATACTAACTGGCACAAATAGAACTCTTTGGTTGTGTATCGCAAAAAAATACTAAAAAAAGAAAAAAAAAATGCCCTTTTAAAGAAGAAAAAGAAGTAGAGTCCTTACATGTTTCTTCCCATTAAAGAAGTTGAAAGAAATATAAAGTCTTGAAGACTCAAATTTCATTTGACAAAATTATTCCGCATGTGTTAATGGGAGAAAATATCCTGTAAATTGTATTCATCGTGACATGCATTTTTGTTTTTTTTAAGCAATTCATTCATGTTTGTAAAAATTCCAGACATGTCCAGTGGGAAAATCAATAGCGTTGGTTACCTCGGATGGGCTGTCCGCCTCAATTAGTGAACTGCTTTGCTCCTCGGAGAGATTCAGGTGTGAATCCACATAATAAAAATCATCAGGAATCATCAGACAGCCCTCAATTTTAATGTCTTTCAGCATCGTCAGGTTTGATAGATCGGGAAGTCTCTCAAGACTTCGACAGTATGAAACATTTAATGATGCTAAAAAGATCAAATTCTCCAGTTCATCCACCTGCTGCAGGTCACAGTGAGATGCTCTGAAAACTCGCAAGGATTTGAACTTCCCGAGGCCTGGAACTTCTGTTACTGCACAGTTGAAAAGCTCAAATTCTGACAGGAGCACCAAATACGAAAGATTTGGCATTGTCTGCGATTTGCAATGGTGAAGTGATAGTGAATAAACCTAGAGGAAGCCGTGGTAGCTTTTTTAAGTGAATGCAGCAAAGGAATAGCTTCCTGAGCTTATAAAGGTAATGCAACCCAACAGGTAGTAGTTGGATCTTTAACATGGATAGCTGCAATATCTTCAGCTCTAACAAACTCCCAAGCTGCAAAGTGCATTCTTTCTTCTCAATTTTATCTCGAACTGGTAACACTGGTTCCTGGGATCCTTCACCCAAGAATAACTCCCCCAACTTAACCAAACTACTGATGTCTGGAATCCTGTCCATCAATTTAGAACTAACAGATAGGCTTATTAAACTGGAAGGAAGTTCGGGCACTTCACGGAGCTGGTCACAATGAAGCAAATCAAGTGTTTGGAGATTGGGAAGTCCAGAAATGCTATCTGGTAGACCACAAATCCGAGAGTATCCAAGTTTCAATACCCTTAATGTAGAAAGCATCTTAATTTGTTTAGGAATTTTCCCCTCCAAACTCCGACATCCTGAAGTGTGAAGCTCTTCAAGCCTCTTCAATTTCCATATAGCAGCAGGCAGCTTTCTTACAAAAGTAGAATCAATTCTGAGCACTCTTAAAAGACTTGACTCAATGACAGTATCAGGTAATTCATTAATCCCAGTGCTTGATAGGTCTAGTTCACTCAACGAAGCCAAAGTCCCCATGGACGTTGGCAAGCTCAATATTGATCTACAATTACTTATTGACAAGTATTGCAGCACTCTTAACTCTTCAGACAGGGGAAGTTTAGTTATTTTTGTACCATTCAGTGCGAGGACTTCTAGAGATTCTACATGGCTAATTGATTCGGGCAGCTGGGTCAATGAAAGACAATTGCAGGCACTGAATCTTTTAAGCTTTTGCAAATCACCGATGGAAGCAGGAATCTCTTGAATGGCAGTTTCATCTATAAGAATATCTTCCAAGGATGTGAGGGAACCCAGCTCACGGGGCAACTTTTTGAGTTCAGTGCAAAACCTTAAGTTCAGTGAAACCAAGCACCGCAGACTTTTTACCGATGGACCAATTTCATCCAACCACATGCATCTTTCAAGAATCAATCTTTCTAAACATTTGAAATGAGATAAGTCTGGGGTTTTGATCAAGTGAACACAACCGGTGAGGTTCAAAACTTTCAATTTCTTGGCTTTCTGTCATAAAGTAAAATAAGAAAAGAGTTAACTTTTCAGCAACAATTTGACAAATGAAATTAAAAATAATATACTTCTCTACCTGGATTTGAATCCAGCCGTTCCATTTTTCATGGACCATGCTCCTGGAAAGATCTAGAATAACCAACTCCTCCAAATCCAAATTCTTAGCACGAAGATTCCAAGGACAACCTTGCCAGTGGAGCCATCTTAAACTTGATAGACACCCCTTAAAATTTCTAGTGAGGTCCGCCTGATCCAATTGAAGGAATCTTATGCTCGACATCCCCGCAAAATGTGCTGGTCCAAAACTGTGATGTGACTGACTACCAAATTCAAGAAGAACTCCCTTAAGTATTTCCGTTCCCTGCACGTGGAATATAGGATTTGGGTTACCAAGGGATTTCAAACTAAAGAAATCATTTTATTTAGGAATTTCACATAAAAAAATGTTTTTAAAAAAATTTCTTGAAAATGCTTGCTTTCATCTCACAAAAACGAATGAACAATAAATATTTTCTATTGTCTATGAAAATATATATATAAATTGTTATCAACAATGAAAGATTTTCATTGACTAATTATTTCAAAAAATGTTAATGATCATTTTTAGGAAATTTTTTTTCAAATTTTACTTTTTGTGGAACATATGCACCATAAGTATTTTTCCTCTATCAAAAGAGGAACATGAGTTGTAAGGCATACAATCATAAGGTAAAAACAGTGATGAATTTGTGTCTTACTTTTTTATTCTCAAGCACATCCAAGGCTCTTTGGTGAGCCTTGGTGACTCCACAATCTACTGCACTTTTCAAGTTCAAGATTTTTCGGTAGGGCAATATCCCTACCTAGATCTTGAAGTTCATCGTGCATCCATAGCTTACCATTCTCAATCTTAACAATAGACAAGTCCACGAGCACCTTTAATACTGATCCGCTTGCAGGACCACGATCAGACCACAGGTAGCATGCAACACTTTTGTCTTCTCCAGTGAAGAAACAAGCAATGTCCAGAAATATCTGTCTTTGCTTCTTAGGTAATGCATCAATGATTACCTTCAATTTCTGTTAAATTCGTGGCCGAGGTACTTCTTTCAACTCGTCTACTTTTTGCAACTTATTTAATGTCTGCTCCCACTTGCCCTTGGTTTTAGAATATAGATATGACCCGACAATATCAATTGTCGAAGGACGCCAGTCAATAGTTGATACTATTTCTTTGGACAGAGTATCGAATTCATTTGGAACAGGCCTCTCCCTGAAGGCTTGGGTGTGAAAAAGTTTAAGGGCATCACCTTTTTGCATGCCCACGACCTCATGAATTCAGGACCCTTCAAGCTTAGCTAAAGCTTGTAGTGGTAATTATGATCCTGCTTCTAGAGCCTAACCAATCGGGATTTCTTAGAATTTGTTCAAGTTCAAAACTTGCTCCAACATCATCGAGAACAATAAGAAATTTCATGCAGACGAATTGATCTTTGAGAAGCTTGATCCTCTCTTCAAAAGAACTAATTTGTCCATGTGTTTCACCGAGAAGGTTAGAAAACAACTGACGTTGCAAAATTTTTAAACCTACTTGTCTTTCTTCATATTCTCTAACGCTTTCAGAGAGCTCCAACCATCAAAGAGATGAAACATTCTTGTGCAGATGAGCTTTGCAATTGTGGTCTTCCCGATGCCCCTTATGCCATGTATTCCTACTACACGAACATTGCTAGATTTCTCATCTAGTAATTCCATAACTCTTTCCACATCATGCTCGATGTCAACAAGGTATCTGTTCAGCGCCCTCAACACATTTGCGACAAGTTCATCGATGAGTGAAGCATCTGTGCCGGAGCTGTATCACACGTGCCCATGGGCACAAGTCACACGCACAGAGATTAATGTAAGTCCAACAATGTCGAAACTCTGAAGTAGTTAGCAAGAAAAAGTCCACGCTTTCCTTCAAAAAACTATCATACATCGATCAGCTTTAGACAAACAGGGCATGCAATTAGCTGCACGTGTTTTTGCTAAATCAACACAGACAAAGCACAGTACGATGGGATGCAAAGGTTGTCAGTTGCATCCACAGAAATTAAGCAAATCGGTACCACTCTACACTGGCATTTTCTTGCAAGAGTTAGATTTCCTGTGGATGCAGATTCCAAGAGGAAGAACTTTCTCCTGGACCATATTGACATGAAATCAAAACTATAACCGCTGCCTCCCATTTAATGCAGTGATCCAACATGGAAAAACTGAGTTATGAGATACGTGTAACGCTAGAACGCTGAAATTTGTCAACAAAACTGAAACATTAAGTAATGTGGCAAGCGGGGAGTAAGAATGTAGACAAGCGGATCATATTCAGTACCAGATCTGAGTGAGCTACAACAGGTATTGATACACCTAGCAGCATTAGTCTAATTAGATTAACTTAAATTGAAGTAAGCGCTAGCTTGGGATTTGGATGCTAGGTTACTCTCAATCGAACTTACTCAATTACACTCACCGATTACTCGTCCCCCCTGAGATGGATCCCAAATGGATGAGAGCTTTCTTCCATTCCTGGAGGGTCTTTGGGTCTTCCTGTCTATGCCTGGCGATAGCCTTTTCGTAATCGGAGGATCCTTTTTTTACGACCGTTGGCGAGACGTTGAAGAAGACCGGCATGATGATCTGGCCCGTCATCTTGTGGCACTTGTGGCACTTCACGATCTGAGCCAGCTTTGCGCGGCACGACATGCTCGACAGATAGTTCTCTGACAGGATCGGAATGGCGATCTTGGAATGCCTGATCGCTTGGGTAAGCGACGGCCTTTTCTCCTCTCCCACGGCAAGTTGGTCATCATCCCTTAACACGCTGATCTCCGCTTGGCGGAGGCTACGGTAAAGATGATCCACAAAGTCATTGCAATCATCCTGTCCGCTGAAGCTCAAAAACACATCGTTTTCTCTTGTTTCGGAGGAACCTTGTCCACAGTTGCGAGAATCCTGGATGTCCATCTTCTTTCAAAACGAAATCAGTTTTCGTCCGTTTCATACCCAGGGGAGTAGGCTGACGAAGCAGCGAGGACAAGGAGGAGAAGGGAGCGTTAGGCTAGGGTTTTGGAAACTAATCAAGGAAAGGAAGGAATCGGGAGAGACGATGAAAATCCGCCATCGAAATCAGAGAATGAAGTGGGGGGAGCAGTACCTGTCCGTTTGCTGTAGCTGGTGGGGGGATTTTTTGAAACCGCTCGGAGAAAGTCCGCGAGAATGCGAGAAAAGGAGGGAGGGAGGAAGAGGAGAGGCAGGGGCGGCGAGCGGCGAGGAGACGGAGGAGAAGGGGCTTTAGGCTAGGGTTTTGGAAACTCGTCAAGGAAAGGAAGGAATCGGGCGAGACCGATGAAAATCCGCCATCGAAATCAGAGAATGAAGTGGGGGGAGACGAGAGGCGCTTCTTCTTTGGCTCCCGCCCAAAAAAAGAAACTTCGGAAGCGGTCTCTCGGATTCCTCTTATTTGCTATGCAGCCCCTCCTCCGGTTGGCGAACTCCAACTTAGGATTCGGTCCCTCGTTTTCCTCTTATTTCCGAACGGGGGTCCCGTGGCTCTTTATTAGTTAAGCATGACTCTTTGTTTGGGTTTGATTATGATATTGAATCCTACAAAAGATAGGTAAATGAACACACTGCACAGGCAAGGCAATAGAATAAAAGGGCACTGCCCATTCGTAGCCAGCGACGGCCTGCTTGCCTACTCTTGCTGGTGGTCCTCGTCACACTTTGCTTGGCTGTAACGAGGGCCGCCACATCAACCACAAGGGTGCGCAACCCCAGCTGGCGGCAATGGTAAAAGGGGCCTCTCTCTCTCTCTCTCTAGTTTTTATTTCTTTGTATTTTAGTCTTTCTATTTGTAGCATTTTTTCCCCTAATATGGTGCAACATTTGCTAATGCAGGTGCATTAAAATTGGGTTAAGTACGATGAAAGACTTAAAACTTATCAAAAATATGAGATCGGGCCGAGTTTAAATTTTACTTTCATGACAAGTTCTATAACTTAATTATACTTTCATGACAAGTTTTAGAATTTCCAATACACTTATCCCATTAAAATCCATATCTTGTTGGGCTTTGCTATTCTAAACCCATAACAACCAACAAATTCTTTAAATTTAAACTAATCATGTGTGATTCAATCTGTTAAAAATGAATTAAAAAATAGGTCTTTGACACCTCTCCTTAAACTCAATAACCCTTATCACAAGAAACATTAGAATAGTGAAAAATCTCAAATTGGTGTACTTGTGAGAAATTTACCTCAAACTAATTTTTTAACCCCAAAAAACTCCAAACCGATATACCCGTGACAAGTTTGCCCTCTATTAGTTTTCGTTAAATTTGCCTATCAAATTACTGAGTTGAATGATACGTGATAATTAACAATTATACCAGTCTATGAAGCACCGACACTTTTCAAGAGCTTTCTTATTGTCAGACACTTCGACATGTGCCTGACACTCTCAGACACTTTCCGACACTTGGTCAACATGTGTCGTAAAATCTGACACTTTGTCAACTTTCTTGTTACTCTCGATACTCAAGTCAGAATTTTAACATATGCATTTCCGACATGTGATTCCGATATCGACGTTAATTTAAAAAATTAAATAAATTAGAGGTCAATATATATATATGTGTGTGTGTGTGTGTGTGTGTGAAAAAATAAAACACAATAATAAAAATAATAAATGGAGAAAGAAGAAAAACCTAGTCTTCTCGTCTCTTTTGACTTCCACTTCCCGCGATACGCAATTCACCCCTTAAGTTTTTTTTCTCCTCTTTCAACATATCTAACATGCAAGTTCATAATATGGATCGCTTGTTTTTTCTCCAAGTTTTATAAATTATTGAAATAAAGTTGAATTTATCAAATTGAAATAATGAATGATACTAATAAATGGCGGATTAATGTTTTTAGTGTATATTCATTCTAGGCTTTATTTATTCTTTTATGAATTTGATTCAAATTAATTTGATTGAAATAATTAAAAAAATGATAATTTATTATGTATATATAAAAATATATATTTAATATATAATGTGTCCCAACGTGTCGGAATTCTCTGTTTTTTTTACTAAATAGCCGGAAGAAATGCAAGGGAAACACTTCCATGGAATGTGTCTAAAAAGCAAAACAAAATCCAGAGATGTTACATTCTTTGGCGTGGATCATCCACCGAAGCAGGACGTAAATATCAAAAGCAGATGCCTGAATCTTGCAGAGACGCAAGTAAAGATCGACTATGTTGAAAAAAGAAGATTCAGAAACATGTAATTGAGTGAAGTCACGCCTTGCTCCTCTACCCGTGTGACATAAGATTCCTCAGCCTGGTCTTTACTACCACGGACTAACCAAGAAGGAAACTATAATAAGTGGGTCCTGTAAAGATGTCCCAGGTCTCTTCACAGGTTCTGAATCTTCAATCTGATCAGGCCTGGCAACAAAGAGATGCATTTTATTTGGTTGTGAAAGGCAGGACCGTCCTGGAATGTGCTATAATAATCCAGGTTATTCATGATGGGGCATTTTTACCTGCTGCTCAGCCTAAGTTGGCTGCTTAGCCCGAGACATTAGTTCACAGAGATATCTCAGAGTACCCAGAAAACACTAAAACGATCATTCGAGTAGATAAACTACTTAGCATGTAAAATTTATTCAAGGGGGAAAAACAACAAACTGATGCCAGATGATGTTCAGTAACATCAATTCATCATTCTTTTTGAATTTTTCATCCTATAATCATCTAGATCATCAGGGTTATCGGGTGCCTCTCGTTAATCGTATAAATAATTCCCACATAAAAAGTGCATGCCATGGTGATTTTTCCCTCAGTATTGTCTATGCAGAGGTGTATGAGCATATATTTGGCCTTTCTGCATCGCATTTGGATATGACTATTCTATACATCGTCGTTGGGCAAAAGAAATGAACAGAGATCACATCCGGTTATTTCTTCCACTACAATACTCCCGCTAGCGAATACTCCATGTATATTGAATAAATGGGCAAATCATCTTACCAAGGATAATCAGTCAGTTAGATGGAAGAAATTAAGAACAGCAACGACCCGAATGATTAGGGAATTCAGAAATGCTGATTCATGCACTCATTCACATATTTGTGAAAACAGTACAATGAAGTCGAAGTGTTAAGTGGTATACCAAGCAATTGCTGGGCATTGTTGAGAATAACTTCATAAAGGAAAGATATTGCATTCTCTAAAGAAGTGAAAAGAAAAATGGAAATATCGGAGAAGAAGGCATTCCAGTTACAAGGAAGTCCAACAATGCAGGTGAAATTTATGGATCATCATTAAATTGAAAAGACGCATGACCTTTAGAATGAACATTGGCCTCAGAAACTTCAGACTTGCTCGAGGAAGCATGAAATGGATCTCTTTCGAGTCCTCATTTAGACCAGAGGCGTACCACGACCTTCGCAAATATCTGGCCTTTCTAGGGAGCTCGACTACTAGAGGCTGTCCTTTTGAGTTATGTTCTTGCAATGTTGGATATGACATGTTCTCAGCTTCTTCAAGTTCGACAAATCTGGCAGTCCTTGAAGGGAATCACAGTATGAGATGGTCAATGTTCTCAGGGATGTCAAGCATTCGAGGCCATCTAGCTTTACCAGGTCACAGTGAGAAATAAGCAAGGCTACCAAGGATGAGAGATATTGAAGTCCTTCGATTTCCATTACAGAACATAACAGAAGCTCCAATCCAGATAGAGACTTTAGATACTTAAGCTCCGGCAATGTCTTTAAGGATTTGCAGTCCCGGAGGGTTAGTTTTTTCAAACTTTTGGGTAGTCGTGGGAGATGTTGTAGGTCTGGACATTGAAGATCAAGCTTCCTTAGCTGCTTGAGAGCATCCATTTCCGGTAGTTTAGTGAAGCCTGGGAGACACAATTTCAAGGTCTCAACTTTTGTCACTTTGCCAATCCCCGAAAGGCTGATCGGCTCCACCATCAAATATCCGTCTGTGCTGGGAGATGCCTCCTCCTCCAAATTATTGGCAAGGTACAACTCTTTGAGATTGGTCAGATTTGAAATATCCAAAGACTTCAATTTACTAGAGTCATAAGTGAGACGCAAAGTGGCTAAACTAGTGGGAAGCAGAGGAACCTCATGAAGACTGTCACAGCCATATAAATCAAGGTTTTGAAGGTGGGAAAGACTAGAGATGCTCCCTGGTAGGGTGGGAATATTGGAATCTGACAACACCAAATTTCTCAAACGAGACAAACCTTTGATCTCCTCTGGAATTTTTTCCAAACTCCTACATCATGACGCATGAATCTCCTCAAGTTTTTCCAGCATTCCAATAGAGCAAGGGAACTCTCTAATGAAGCTTCCATCCATTTTGAGCACCTTCAATTTTTGCATATTACCAATGGCATGTGGTAATTCATCTATTCCTGTACTTGAGAGATCCAGATTCTCTAATGATGTCAATCTTCCAATGGTGTCTGGAAGTTTCCACATCAGCTGACAATCCCTCATAGACAGTTGTTTTAACTTTTCTAGCCTTTCAACTGAATCTGGGAGAGCAGGAAGTTCAGATCCATCTATTGAAAGAAATACAAGAGATTTTACATCACCAATTTCACTAGACACTTGTGACAATGATTTACAGTTGCAGGCGCTGAGAGTCTTAAGAAGCTTCATATCTTTGGAGACCGGAATATCTTCTATAGAAGTTCCATCGAGATGGAATTCTCTCAAAGCTTCCAGAGAATCAAGTTCACTGGGCAAGTTACTGAGGTCAGTGCAGAATTTCAGATCTAAAATTTGCAAATATTGCAACTGACCAATCGATGGGTCAATTTGAACCAAATGAGAGCAGTATTCTAAAACCAGTATCTCCAAAGCCTCGAAATTAGAGAAGTTTGGAGTTTGTATCAAGTCAACACAACCTCTAAGAATTAAAACCTTCAACTTCCTTGACAGCTGCAAAGAATGCAAGTAGACAAAAAACTGTTAATTTTGCAGTAAGTATTCAAGGGAAAGGGTAAATGCCAAGTATTTGAGCTACCTCTATATGATTCCAACCCTTCCAACCTTCGATTACCTTGCTCCATGATAAATCGAGAACAGCCAAATTCTTCATATGCAAATTGATTGCCTTAAAAGCTCTTGGACAACCATGCCATCGGAGCCAAAGTAACTTTGAAAGAAGGCCATCAAAATTGTTCTGAATATCAGAGTGATTCATACTTAGGAACCTGAGATTTGGTACTTGTCTAAAATGGTCAGGAGTCCAACACTTCTGTGATCGATCATCCATGTGTTTTTGTTCAGTGAAGGACTGAGTATCCATGTCAAGACACAGAGCTTCGACCTTCATTTGGGTCTGTTGGTCAATCACCATTGTTAGACAGAAGCTAATGTGGACCCCAATAAAGAAGTGAGCTGAGGATCATCTGATCTTTCACTCTTCCCAAAGGCAATCAAACAAGGAGAGTTAATTATCAAATAGGCAGACTAAAAAGGCAATGCCAGATCTTACCTCATCTTCTTCAATAATTTTCCTAGCTTGAGGGGGTTTCCATAGTCTAATGTGGTTCCTCTGTTTCTCAAGATCGTCTTGAGCAATTTGCCTGCCAAGCTTCCTAAGCTGATCGTGCATCCACATCCTATTGTCATCTCCAATCTTTACGATGGACATAAGACCAAGCATATTGATTTCGACTTTAGGATGCAAGTCAAGCTTGTCCCACATGTAAGATGCGATTCTTTCATCCACTCCATTAAGAAAACAAGCTATGTCGAGAAAAATATGCTGTTGTCTAGGGCTTAACCGTTCATAAGTTACATTCAACTTTTTCTGGACATCATCATGAGGTAGCTCCTCTAACTTTTTTAGTAGAGCTTCGCAGAAAACGTTGTTATCCCGAAACAGAGACAACTGTGAACCTACAAGCTCAAGAGCTAATGGAAGTCTTCCAGTAGTGGTCACAATTCTTTCAGAGAGATCAATATAGTCATATTCTGGACAATCCTTAGCAAAGGTGCGTCTACAGAAAAGTTTTAGAGCATCACCATCCTCCATCGGTGTGACATCATAAGTTTTGGTTCCTGCAGGTAAACTGAGAACTTCTATGCGTTTGGTTGTGATAATGATCCTACTCCCTAAACCGAACTAATCGAGATCTCCAATCAATGCTCCAAGCGATCTCTGCTCATGCACGTCATCCAAAAGAATGAGGACTTTCAGTGTGTTGAATCTATTTTTGAGGAAGCTAACTCCTTCCTCCTCTGAGTTTAAGTTTGCCAAGTCCCTTCGGATGATGTCAGAAACCAACTGATTTTGCAAAGTTACAAGATCCTTCTTTGCAATAGTTTCTTCAATATTGCCAAGAAAACTGCAACGACGAAAGAGGTGGCAGATATCATTGTAGAGACACTTTGCGAGGGTTGTCTTACCAATGCCTGGAATGCCGGAGATGACAATCATCTGCACGTCACTGCAGTCAGTATCCAACATTCTTCTCAGCTTAGTCAGGCGGTCCTCAATCCCGACTAATTCGTCAGACAAATTGAGCTTCGCCTTTCTCAATCTCTTCAGAACTTTTAAGACCATCATATTTGCAAATTGTCCTTGCCTAGAAAACAGAAAAATGTTTCAGAAAGAAGGAAAGAACACGGAGTCAGGGACACTCGTAAACTGTGGTCAAAGATCTGAAAATGATGAAAACGTGAATGGGACGGAATGGTTAAAGGCTTGGTACCAATGCAAGAGCGTCTCCCATTCAATTCAGAGTTACCATTAGCCAACCCCCATAAGAAAAACTCAGATTGACCTTGGGCTATGCCCATCGCAACCCCTAACAGACCCTTACTTTTGAATACGGAGAAAACAAGAGAAGAAAAGAAAAGAGAACAAAGCAGCACTAGCTACAGATCCTTAAACCTTACCACTATTAGCATGCGCCTTTCAAAGACGTCACTTTTTTAAGGGCACTCTCCCATTTCCCAATCCTATCCTCGTCAACTCCTTTCTTCCTGTGTGCCCTAACGTCATCGGCGTAAGGACCCTTCCCATCCTTCATTTTCACATGATCCACCAGGATCTCGAAGAATACGGGGATGATGATCATTCCATCATCGAGCTGCTCGACCATCTGAGCCAGCTCTCGTAGGCACCATTTACTCGAGGCATAGCTGTTGGACAGGATGGGAATGCCGATCTTCGACAGCTTGATTGCCTGAGGAAGCTGCTTTGTGAGGGACTCTCCCTCAGAAAGCTCTTCTTTGTCTCTGAAGGTGCGAACCCCGGCATTTCGGAGGCCCTCGTAGAGAACATCTGTGATTCCATCTCGGGTGTCAATTCCTCTGAAGCTCAGGAACACATTAAAGTTGTTTCCTGTCACCGGAGCTGATGACGCTGAGGTCGAACCGCCGTGAGGACCTTCGTTCGACACTTGTAGCTGGAAAGGAGACTCACGAATGCTCGGGAAATTTCCTCGGACAGACTCCTGACGATGCGACGCGGTGGCCCGGTTGACTATGGGAGAAGTGGGTGTTCCGTCTGTGCGTGGAACTTCTCCAGTTAAAAATGGTTCCAAGAACCGGCGGATGTAAACAGAGCAACAACGACCGTTGGGTGAGTGAAATTATTTGTCATTTCCACATCTCAGTCGCGGTTCTACTCTTATCCTATTGAATCTTTTGTTAAGTACTAATTATAAATTTTGACGAAGTACTATTTATTTCGCAAAAAACAAACGATTTTCAAATTGTAACGCTTATAGAAATAAATAAATAGAAAATATTTAAATATAAATTATTATTGACAAAGGGAAATATTTTCATTTATTTAAAAATTTTGAAGTATGACGAAGCTTTTTTTTTTTTTTTTTGTTCTTTTTGTCTAAAAAGTATGAGGAAGTCAACATATGTAACTTAGAAATATATTTCTTGAAAGTTAACTGCTTGGTCATGGGTTAGAAAAAGGCAAAAGGGGAGAAAATTAAGGAGAAGAATTGAGGGGAAAAAAATTAACGAAAAAGGGAGAGAAATGGCCAAAAATGAGGAGGTGAATTCAAGTGCGAATTTCTGATCTAAAAAAAATAAAAACTCAAGTGCGTCCGAAAGAAAATATTGAAAACCAAATATTCAAGTCTGATTCTCCTTTAATTATCATACTCTAACTAGTTTATTTTTGTTGAAGATAAAGGTAGATTTCTGTCGAAGAATGTGGCCAAATAATACATTGGATGGACGTCGAGGTCCAAGGGTAGGCAATGACCCACTGCGTGCTGACTGCTTTAATGCTTGAATCACAAAGTTAATTATCAATACTCAAGACCCTACACGAGAAGATTACTTTAATTTTGACAAATTCCATCTTCATTGACAATTCAGAAAGATGTGCTCTTCCATTTTCCGCACTGAAATAAAACACACAAGTGAATGAGCTTTAAAGCAAATGGGACACAGAGAATCTGCATCTGTAAGAGCCGCCAGAAGCTACTGTGGCAAAAAACAACACCAATTTGGAAAACCCTCATTTGGATTTTTCACAAAATTATTTGTCTTGACAGTGAGCTGAGGGCCAAAAAGTCCATCACCCCATGCAACATGCGCGTAATAAACTAATGGACGGGTTTCTCTCTCGTTTTGTAGAGTCGCCCTCTACCTCTTGGTAGTTTCTGTGTTCATCTTCCCTTCTTAACCCTAATCCCAGTTTTCAGAATTCCCACATCAAGCTTTCTTTCTCGCATGGCGTTTTCAACGGAATCTCCCACGTCTTCCTTTTATGGATTTCGTTTCCGGAGTCGCACCCCCCTATTTTGAAGTACCGGCTCCCTTTCTTCTCTGTTTCATCTATCTTCCTCTTACTTCTGTTTCCACCCATTCCATCGCTCTTTTTCATACTCTGTTCGGTCGAATTTGGTCTTCTCTTCTCTAATCTGGAGGTTGGGTCGACCGATTCATCTGCATGTCTAATCCACAACCCAATTTCTATCGGACTGGTATTCTGCATGTGCTTTTTTAGCCTTTATACACTCTGGTCCATCTTTTGCCAATTCTACTCTTTATGGATACTGGTAGCAAGGAAGAGGAAGCTCGACTTAATGCTTTATGTACTCGCCTGGGTCGACTGTGGTCTCCTCAGCATATTGAGGTCTGGAATGAACCCCCTCCTGCAGAGAAAATTGAGGAATGTAAGTTAACACTTGTAGGGAAAATTCTTGCAAATTCTCCTATAAACTTCCCCGCTTTTCAGAGTACGATGAAGAAGGTATGGCGTGTAGATAATGTTGATATTTCACAAAGAGAAGCAGGTCTTTATGTCTTTAAATTTCCCTCTGAAGGGACAAAGCAGCGTATTTTAGACAGTGGGCCATGGTCTTTCTCAAATAATCTTATTATTCTCAAACAGTGGATCCCTAACACTCCCTTGCATTGCTATGATTTCACCACATATGCATTCTGGGTCCAAATAGTTGGCTTACCGTTAGAACGATGTACAGAGCAGTTGATAAGTAAGGCAGTCAGTGATCTTGGACCTGTTCTGGCTGTTAAAATTGAGGCGAAAGATGGCTCCAGTCTTAAAATAGGAAGAGCTCGGGTGGATCTGGATATTCAGAAGCCTCTAAAACCGGGAAAGCTTATTAGAGTGGAAGGAAAATCAATCTGGTTAGACTTTCGATATGAAAGATTACCGACCTTCTGTTATTCTTGTGGCGTACTTGGTCATTATGCTTCCTATTGCAAAGATATCCCTTATGAAGAGTCAACTTTTGATAAGCGTGACACGATGTATTATGGCCAATGGCTCAGGGCTGAAGCTAGGGACCCTAGCCCTTTCTGGCAGGTTTTCTATGAAACAAAACCTTTTATGGAAGATGGAGAGGAATCGGTACCTGAAACTCCTCCACAAGGTTTGCTATTGCTCCCTCCTGGTCCATCAGTTTCCACAAATAAGCAAGTAGTAACAGACCCTCAGAAGGCTCATCATCTCCCTTTTCCCACCACATCTCTGCAGCCAACATATCCCATCCCTGTCACTGGGCAGCCAGCTCTTGAATCCACTTCGTTTCCCCCTGAAGGTCCAGGTCTGACATGTTCCAATGCTGTAACAGAAGTTATACAGTCAGTTACCAACTCCAAAAAAGTTAAAAAACCTCTGTTGCCGACTAAGACCTCTCCAGTCAAGAAAGTCAAGCGGTATTCTCCATATGGATCTCGTCCTGTTCTTCCGGAAGTTTTTGAAGAGTGTCAACTACTGGAAACTCCCATCTTAATGGCTGAAAACTTTAGAGATTGGGCTGAGGTGGCTTGCCCCCATAAGCCACCCAAGGATAAATGAAGATCATGAGTTGGAACTGTCAAGGATTGGGCAATTCCTTGACAGTTCAAGCACTTAGGGCCTTAGTGGCCCGAGAACGGCCCGATGTTCTGTTTTTGATGGAAACTCGCAATCAAGAATTTCTTATCCAGCGTGTCCAAGGCAAAATTAAGTTCTCTAACAATTTTGTTGTTAATCCTATAGGTTTGGCTGGAGGAATGGTTATTTTTTGGACGAATCAGATCTCTCTTCATATTAATAGCTCTACTGCGCACTATATAGATACTATATGTACTGAAATTGGTAGTGACTTTCCTATGGGTCTTACCTGTTTACATGCGCCGTCGGTCTTTCAACACCGACAACTGTTTTGGGCAGATTTAAGGCGTCTCGGTACCTTGCACACTTTACCTTGGGTTTGCATAGGGGACTTTAATGATATTTTACATCCATGGGAGAAGGTAGGCAAGAGACCAGTTCAACCTTACCGAATGCATGCCTTTCGGGAATTTCTTTATGACTGTGCATTGCTGGACCTAGAGACAAAAGGATGTGCCTACACCTGGATTAATAACAGAAATGGCGAGGAAATGGTCAAGGAAAGACTCGATCGTGCATTATGTACAATCGAATGGCGATTAAAATATGCAGAGGCAGAGGTTCTTGCCCTTCCAGCCATAGGTTCCGACCACAGCCCGATTTTATTAACCACTAATGCAATGCCAGTCAAGAGGAAAAAGTGCTTTACCTTCGAAGCCTTTTGGCTTCAAGATGCAGAATGCCGAGAGGTGATATACAAATCTTGGTCTCCTCATTCAACTGAGCAGCTCCAAATTTCGAAGCGGATTAGGAACACCACTACGGCACTGGCCAGCTGGAGCAGGAACAAGTTTAACGCAGCTCAGCAACAATTATATCTTTTGCAACAGCAACTTCAGCACTGTATTAACGAGCCTGCATGTAATTATGACAAAGATCTGGTCACTTCCTTGCGATGTCAAATTCAACAAAAATGGGCACAAGAAGAACAATATTGGGCCATGCGTTCTCGCATTAACTGGATGTGCTGGGGTGATCGTAATACGAAATTCTTCCATGCTACTACAATACAAAGGCGCCAAAGGAATAAAATCAGCATTTTACAGAATGAGAACGGGGAATGGATTCGCGATCCACATCGAGTGAAGCACGAGACACTCAACTTTTTCCAGCAATTGTACACTTCTGCAGGTCAAAGGGATTATGGCCCTATTTTAATGCAATGCTTTCCAATAGTAACAGCAGAAATGAATACACATCTAACCGCAGAAGTAACGAGGGAGGAAGTCAAACGAGCTACTTTTCAACTAACTGCAACTAGAGCGCCAGGACCGGATGGGTTAAATGGATTATTCTACCGTCATCATTGGGACATTATAAAGGAAGAGGTCTTCTCAACTGTTCAACAATTTTTTGCTACAGCAAACATGCCATCGGAAATCAATCGAACTTTAGTCCTTATTCCGAAAATCCAGAATCCCGAGAGGTTAGAACAGTTTCGCCCCATCAGTTTATGCAATTTTATCTACAAGATCATATCAAAAGTTTTGGCTAACCATCTAAAGACCTGGCTGCCGGTGTTGATTTCTAAAGAACAAAGTGCGTTTGTCTCCGGTAGACAAATTCAGGACAATATTCTTATAGTTCAAGAGGTTATACACCAGCTGAAATCTAGAGACAGAAAGAAAAAATTTCAGGGAATTCTCAAGCTGGATATGAAGAAAGCCTACGATAGGGTGGAGTGGGATTTCTTACAAGATTACCTGTCTAGACTTGGATTTCATGCTCAATGGGTGAAATGGATGCTGCAGTGTGTTTCAACAACTTCTTTTAGTGTAAAACTGAATGGGGAATCTCTCCATTATTTTCGCCCATCCCGAGGTTTAAGGCAAGGTGACCCTCTCTCCCCCTATTTATTCATTCTCGTCACAAATTTACTCTCTACTCTTATCCAGAATGCTGTTGCTATGGGTAATTTACGAGGCATTAAACTCAACCGATGGTGTCCTACGTTATCACATTTATTCTTTGCTGATGACGCCATCCTGTTCATTGATGGTCGACTACGGGAGAGCCAAAACTTATCCAACATTCTCAATCAGTATTGCCTAGCTACTGGTCAAGAGATAAACAGAAACAAATCAGGCTTGTTTATGAGTAAAAACTGCCCCTATTCCCTTCGACTTAATTTGGCTCATGATTTTAGAGTTCCAATCTTGGATAGAACAGGGAAATATTTAGGCATTCCTTCTGATTGGGGCTCTTCTAAACGTGATATGTTTTCATGGATCTTAAGTAGAGTTAATACTAAGCTGGAGGGGTGGAAGGAAAACCTAATCTCTAAGGGAGGGAAGGAGGTTCTATTGAAATCGGTGATTCAGGCCCTACCACAGTATGCTATGACGATTTTTAAGCTTCCTGTATCCATATGTAAGGCGGTGGAACAACAAATAGCAAGGTTCTGGTGGAAAAACAGTCGCAACAAATCAGGCGTTCATTGGAAAAACTGGGAAACTCTTAAAAAGAGTAAAGATCAAGGAGGTTTAGGTTTTCGTGACTTAATCTCCTTTAACAAAGCTCTATTGGGTAAGCAAGCATGGAGACTTTTTCTTAATCCTTCCTCTTTGTGGAGCACTGTTTTCAAAGCATTATACTTCCCTCACACGAGTTTCTGGTCTGCAAAGAAGGGGACGAGGTCTTCTTGGGGCTGGCAAAGTCTTATTCTAGGTAGGGATTCTATCACTGACAAGCTCCAATGGTCAGTAGGGAATGGTACCCAGATTAAAATCAGAGAAGACAAGTGGCTGAAAGTGGGAGTTCTAGGTGGACCATACAACAGGACAGAACCGAATAGAGTGCAGGACCTTATTCTGCCTAATCAGCATGAGTGGAATGAGGTTCTACTGCGTCAATTTTATCAGGACCATATTGTTGACGAAATACTATCTATTCCTCTCTCGCCAGCCTCCTCTGAGGACAAACTTGTGTGGACAGACACTTCAGATGGTTGTTATTCTGTTAAGAGCGGTTATCATTTCATTAAACACGTAGCATCTCACAAGTTTCAGTCTCAGCCTTCATCCTCCTATCAGCCCCCTACTACATTATGGAGACAAATTTGGCAAACTCAGATAGCTCCAAAGGTTTGTGTATTTCTATGGGCTGTGTGCCAGAATGCTCTACCTACAGCAGAGAATTTATATCGCAGGAAGATTGTCCCAGACCCTTTTTTGTAAACTCTGCTCATCCACAATACCCGAAACCCCGGAACATCTATTCCTTCTATGTCCATGGACAAAATACATATGGAATCACCACAGCGTCCAAATTAAAGTTTCACACCATAGCATACATCGCATCGATACATGGCTTCATACGCATATCAACCAGAAGAAGGTTCAGACGAGAGGCGTACCTGTGTTTGAGCAGATCGCGGCTTTGCTTTGGCATATATGGAAAGCCCGGAACCTCTTTGTTTTTCGGAATCAGCGACCACACCCGGATCATCTGGTTCAAGCATCAATTAATATGGCTCAGGTAGGCAGTCGAATTCCACAGCTTGAAAAACCTACCCAGAAGACATGGTTGAACCCTAATCGGAATTGGGAACCTCCGCAACAGGGGATAATAAAGATCAATCTCGACGGGGCCTTTCCCAGTGGACACCATGAAGGCGCGATAGCTAGTATTGCTCGGGACTCTTCTGGCAAGTTGTTTGGAGGATTCGTCAGCACTGTTAGGGCTCGATCTGCCTTTGAAACAGAGACCCTAGCTCTGTTATACACTCTTCGGGAGCTATTACAGAAAGAACAGATGGAAGACTACCTCATCATTGAGTCGGATAATCTCATCCTAGTTGAGGCCATCAACGGATGCCGTGAACCACCCTGGGATTGTCGAGCTTTGTTGGCTGAGTGTGTAGCCTTGAAGACGCTGTTCTCCAATCTGAGCGTGCTGCACTGCCGAAGGGAAGCAAATGCCCTAGCTGACTGGGCCGCGAAGGCCCATGGCCGAGGAAACCTGCCACACAACTGGGCTTCTTCTCCTCCACAGCTTATGTTGGACTTACTCTGTATTGATGCCTTGTTTAAGGGATGTACCTTTGCTCATATATGAATGAAATGTCCGTATCTTTCGATCAAAAAAAAAAAAAACTAATATTTTACTATAGATAATTGTATTACTCTATTCATCACTATTCAAATTGATAATTGAAATTTTAGTATCGATAGAAATGCATATATATCCTGATTAAAAAGCCAACATCAACTTGTTAGACAAGTTGATAATTTATTAATTCGTATGGACATTAAATTTTGATAACATGATAACTTACTAACGAGTGATATGATAAGTAAGTTAGTGGTGACAATTTTTTACTAACAAGATTAAAAAATTATCAGCAACCTTAAAATTCTACCAACACCTAAATTTTCCAATTTTGAATCTTACATGACCCTAGAATTTTGCAACTCGAATAATTATTTGGATTATTTGTCACACCCACAAGAATATAACCCATAATATAAATTGTGTAGTGCTAGGCATACTAAAGGTATACCAACTACTTGGAATGCGTCCTAACCTAGATGCTATGTCTCAATTCCTGCCATGCGGTCTTTGTATAATATTTATTCATATATACAACTAATCAATCAAGGAAATAACGGATCCATATATGATTGTAAAACACCGATCAATAAATACAGCGGAATTAAAGCATACCTGTTTGAGCCATTACTTCACTTGCAGAAAAATAGATCACTTTGATAATTAGGGATCTATCGAAATGCAAGATTTTCCTCTCTATGACCTATTTCGATATAGCAACTTTCAATGGGATTAAAGCAACTGATAGGTATAACCTAACACTTTTATAGGTTAGAGAGGGGACCTAGCAAACCCTAATCAATAGCGTGTCAACTGGGTCCTTCCCATTATGGGCTTCAGTCAAACACAATTGCCTACATTTTGCTGCTTAACCAGGCCCGTTATCAATAGATGTCAATACCCAATTCAATCATATCACTTTAGGATTCAACAAATATTGGAATATCCATTAACTCGATTATTTAAAATAGAAAATCAATTAATTAATGTAAGCCCATATTATAGGAAATTTCCGACATTCTCCCACTTGGGCTACATTAATTAACTTATTTTATTTTGTAAAATATTTTATAATAAAAACGACACTATTGGGTTAATAACTCAAAATTTTGTTTTATATAGCCACAACTTTAAAAAATAATATTCTAATAACGGCATCTCAATACCAATCCAATCCTATATAACCTCAGTATATGACTATGGAGATCAATGTGTTAATAAAATGCCACAACACAATACTTTCCATAATCACATATAATAAGTATTATATTTTCATGGATCATGGTCCTAGTAGTGTAGTAAGAAATAGTGCCAACATGTGATCAAAATATACACTATTTCTTATCGATCCTCAATGCAATTTCTCAACGACATGAAACTGCATTAACGCAATTTCTAAACAACATAAAATTGCATGACTATGTCACAATCTAACATGAGATCTCATAATCAGTGACATCCAGTCATCTTTAAACAAAATTTGTTTAAAGATACTGTTTTCTACTTCCATTTCTCAGTCAATAGGAGAAATGATAACAATAGAATCAACAACAAAAATTATTAAAATAAATTCTTTAATAAACATCATAAAAGCATTATCAGTCTGCATATAACTATAATATCCAGAAATACAATTTGTATAACTCCCACTAACAAAAGAAATAAAAGAATTTAAAACACCCATATTCTTTACATGTTCTTTAAACAAAATGAGTCGTAAGCCTTTTGTTAGAGGATCAACCAACATGGACTCAGTTCTGATATTTTCAATTACAACGTCTCATTTTTTGACCAAATCCTTAACAGTGTAATATTTGATCTCCATGTGTTTGGACGCATTACTAATCTTGTCATACTTGGAATAAAACACAGCTGCAGTGTTGTCACAGTAGATCATAAACTCCCTTTTGGGCAGAGTGTATAATGCACAATTATTTTTCCCAGCATGAAATTTATAAAGCAACAATAAGGAGAATTACATATAATTGTCAAGGATCCATCCCCTTTGGGCAAACAAATCCTTTAAATCATACATCTCCATAATATCAACACAGAGGGGAATTACATATAATTTTCAAAACATTTATCCCCTTTGGGCAGATAAACATTTTTCAATTATACATCCCCATCTTTTAAATATGGGAATTAACCTTTATGTTATTTTCCAAATTAATATACACAATAACTCCCTTTGGTCAAGTAATTGTATATATTAATCTTTTATTAATAGGGAACTCCAAAATTTATGCCCAAAATTCATCAAATAATATGAAACACTTTAAAACATGTGCTTCCAATGATCATATTGCACTTTTTCAAACAACAATTTTTGCCACAATTTTTTTTAATTAATTTTTTAAATTTATTATTATTATAAAATTATTATAATATTACTTAAATATTTCGGACTCCCGTGGGCCGAGGACACGCAAGCAGCCCTACTCAGACGGCCAGACCCACGAGTCCTAAACCCTCACGCGGCCTACTCCTTTTAAATTGTAAATGGCCCATGTAATGGAGAAGCCCATCTCCCCTTTAATTTAAAATCGGCCCATGAAATGGGCTACGAAATTAGCCTATGAAATTAAAAAAAAAAAAAAATGGGCAAAAGCCCATATTCAGGCCTAGGCTCGGCTGGAGGTCTTCTTCAACCTCCAGCCGGGTCATGAATTTGCAGCAAACCGGTCGTACGACCCGGTTTCGACCCGAAGCTCTGAAGGCACAAATTAACATGGTTTTTGATGAAATTTCCTCATGGGTTTTGCTTATAACATCAATTTAATTAACTAGATTTAACTAAACGAAGAAAAACCAACTAAATCCACCACATATAAGCTTCAAAGTTTCGGATCTAAACCTCCCATGGCCGAAAATTCGGTTTTCTTAAATTTAAACCCTAAAAACTCAATTTAGTACAACAAAAGGATACTAAAACAAATATATAACAATACCCATACAACGGTTTACAACAAACATCAATCAGTTGCAAGTAATTTGCAAATTCTAGAACTTTTTCACGTATAAACCCTAGAAATTTCAAATCTAAAATTCTCTCTCAATTCTCAACGAAATTATGCAAATTATATATGGTTGAAAAGATCTTGACATGTAGAACAAAAGCCCTATGGTTTCAGAATCAATTAAGCAAAAAGTTTACACTAAAAAATAGTGCCCATATTCGGCTCAAAGAGAAGGATTTTGAATTTGTCCATAAAAAAAAAATAAAAAAAAATTTAGGTTCTACAATCATATATGATTGGCTCTGATACCACATGTATAATATTTATTCACATATACAACTAATCAATCAAGGAAATAACATATCTATATATGATTGTAAAACACCAATCAATAAATACAACAGAATTAAAGCGTACTTATTTGAGCCATTGCTTCACTTGCAGAAAAGTAGATCGCT
Organism: Eucalyptus grandis x Eucalyptus urophylla; assembly: GCA_028830015.1. Lineage (NCBI taxonomy): Eukaryota > Viridiplantae > Streptophyta > Magnoliopsida > Myrtales > Myrtaceae > Eucalyptus > Eucalyptus grandis x Eucalyptus urophylla. The sequence goes on along the minus strand of CM054189.1, from coordinate 25,948,081 downwards.
CTAATAATTAGGGATCTATTAGAATGCCAGATCTATGACCTATTTCGATAAAGCATCTTTCAATAGGATTAAAGCAACTGATAGTATAACCTATCATTTTATAGGCTAAAGAGGGGACCTAGCAAACCCTAATCAATAGCGTGTCAACTGGGCCCTTCCCATTACGGGCTTTAGTCAAACACAATTGCCTACACTTTGCTGCTTAACCAAGCCCGTTATCAATAGATGCCAATACCCAATTCAATCATATCACTTTAGGGTTCAACAAATATTGGAATATCCATTAACCCGATTATTTAAAATAGAAAATCAATTAATTAATGTAAACTCATATTATAGGAAATTTTCAACAGTCTTATCTTGGATACATTGTTGCCAACTCTATCGACAGGTTTATCAATTTCTCTTGACATGCTTGGATGGTGGATAAGGTTGCCCCCAAGGAACAAGGCATCTTAGACAAAGCCACGTCTTTACGTGCATGGTTACACCTGGACTTTGCTGAAATTCGACGTGGAGAGAACACGCATGGGATATCTACGTTATGCTAATTTCGGCCGATATTTTCACGGAGACCGCCTTCTCTACCATGAAGGACTGTGGCAAAGATGAACGAGAAGCACAGTGCGCCACTGCATTGCATAGAGGACTCTGCATGGCTTGCTGCCTCCTGAAACTAGCAATCTTTCCTATGGCATGACTAGTTACAGCGAGCCTTCAGAGATTGCAGACCAAGCCGAGCGGCATGCTGAGTTTGCAAGATGAGCACACTAATTCTTTACTCAAATGGTTTTCCTTCAAAGTGCCGTCGCTTGTGAGAGTGTTCTCTTTGTTTCAATAGACTTTGTTTCACGTTTTCAGCAATGACAAATAAGTAGGAATGAAACTCCAAAAACCTGTGTTTTTGTCCTAGGATGGAAAAGTTCAATACACGAAGATTCAAATAAGAGAAAGTTAAAAGTGCGAGCTTATTTAGAGGCCAATCGGCCTTTAATATCCGCATGCAATTCATTCCACTCTACATTGATTTTGCCAATTGTTTCCTGAGCTTGATTTCTCTTCTTTTCCATGCTTGGATTCTCACTCTTCATACTAAGGACCTGCTCGAACTTATTCTTCAGTTCCTTAACTTTCTCTGATCTCTTTGTCAACAATGATGACAGTTCTGACTTTGCATTTTCAAGTTGGAGCTTGCGTGCCTCAATCTCTGCATGAAGTTTGGCAATAAATTGCTCATTTTCATCCACACTCCTAGCTGTTTCTTCAATTTGCTGCTCGAGCAAAAGGACTTCATCCTTGTCATACTCCAAAAAATTCTTTTCCTCTTTGAACTCTTTTTCAAAGCTCTCACATTCAGTAAAGATCTTTCGTAGGGAAGAGAGGGAGTTGCTCACGGACTGAATGAAGTGCTGCAATTTGAGATAGACATGTCCAAATGTAGAGACCTCTGGTGTCTTGTGTTCGACTAAGAAGCTTAATAATTCTTGCAAATGGCCAAGTAGCTTGGGATTAAACATAATTGCCAGGAGCCCCTGACTCATTATATTTTCCACCTCTTGTGATGCTTTCTGGTATGCTTGAAAATCAGATTGACTTGACTGTGACATCCCTGCACCAGTATTTCGCTTTCCTGAGTTGCCACTCAACAGAGAGTCAATCTTCAAGAAAAGAGACTCCTCATCGTCACCATATATATCCGCCTCAGCATCAGTAGGGGCTCTATCTTCATCCGTTGCTGATGATGGCTTTGGTCGAGCAGCAGGAGGAGGCAAAGCAGGAACAATTGTTGCCAGAGAAGGGACAGTTGATGCCCTGTCAAATGGCATATCACCTTGCTCCATCGTTGGAGAGATGCCAGAAGTTTCGGTCCCTGTCAGATCCACCGACAAGCAGAAAACAATTGAGGATGAAAGGGGCTGATGATGTTTGTCTGCTCTAGTAGACTATATTCTTAAGGAGCATATGTACTTACTTCTTGCTAGGCAAGAGGAGCAATAGTTAAGGTGTAAGATATACTACATGGCCCAAAAAATTAGTCAAAAGTCTAATCAGTTGTAACAGTATGACATAGCTCGAATTAATCCCTTAATTGCCTATCCTTATGGTCTGGCATCTTTCTAGCCATGACCTATTTCAGTGTTCCACATTACAAGGTTGACCTCACACTTTGATCTTATGGAACAACCCAAATTTGACAATCTCAATGTAGAGCATACCTTTGTATTTGCGTTTGACACCCTGAATGGAAGAATGTTTGCGAATAGCTAATTCGCTAGATTCTACCTGTGACAAAACTTGTGTAAGCATGTATTCAGTGCGTCAAATAAGATTTCTACCTTGTGTCAAACGGTTATAGAGGTCGATGCTTAGATTTAAACTTACTGAACGCTAAAAGAGATCAAAGGAGTTTTTAGATTTCACTGACTGTATTGATCAGATAATGTCCTTGGAAGAGTAGCCCGTCCAACAAGTCTAAAATACAAGAGAACAGTTTGGAGAATGGAATACCTTCTATGGGCCACTCATCATAATTTATTCACAGCACTTTGGAGTAAGAATTAACTTGAGCATAACGGAAGTACTACATCAGAAATTTAAGATTCCGGTACAGCAGTCAGTGCTGTTACGCACCACATCAAAGATTTAAGACACCAATACAACGTTCAACGCTCTGGATTGAGTAGGTAACAACACCTCCAGAAAGCTTGATTAAACTAATTGGGACAAATAGAAGTACTGTTGTTGTATATCACAGATAAATGCTAAAAAATGTAAAAAAATGAAGAAAAAGAAGTGGAGTCCTTACATATTTGGACCCATCTACCCGTTAAAAAAGAAGAAAGAAATATAAAATCTTGATGACTTGAATTTCATTTGAAAAATTATTTCGCATGTGTTAATGTGAGAAAATATCCTGTACAATTCATCGCGTCATGCGTTTTTGTTATTATTAAGCAATCCATTCATCTTTGTAAAAATTCCAGACAAGATACGTGCTTATCAAGTGCCATCCTCCATTTACGCATTCCAGCGGGAAAATCAGTAGTGTTGGTTACCTCGGATGAGGTTTCCGCCTCAGTTTTTGAACTGCTTGGCTTTCCAAAGGAATTCAGGTGTTCCACACTTTTAATATCACCAATCCTCGGACAGCCCTTGATTTTAATATCTTTCAGCTTCTTCAGTTTTGATGGATCCGGAAGTCTCTCAAGACTTAGACAGTAGGAAACATTCAATGATGCTAAAAATATCAAGTTCTCCAGCTCATCCAGCTGTTGCAGGTTGCAATGAGATATTCTGAAAACTTGTAAGGATTTGAACTTCCCGAGGCCTCGAACTTTTGTTATTGCATAGTCGAAAAGCTCAAATTCTGATAGAAGGTCCAAATATGAAAGATCTGGCAATCTTCTCCGCGATTTGTACTGGCAAAGCGATAGAGTGAATAAACCTAGAGGAAGCTGTGGTAGCTTTTTCAAGTGAATGCAGCAAAGGGAGAGCTTCGTGAGCTTACGAAGGTGATCCAATTTAACAGGCAGTAGTCGGATCTTTAACACAGATAGCTGCAATATCTTTAGTTCTGACAAACTCCCAAGCTCCAAATAAGTGCGTCCTTTCACCTCAATTTGACCTTGGTCAGGTAACACCAATTCCTGGGATCCATCAGCCAAGAATAACTCCCCCAATTTATCCAGATCACTGATGTCTGGGATTGTATCCATAAATTTAGAACAAACAGATAGGCTTTTTAAAGTGGAAGGAAGCTTGGGCACATTATGTAGCTTGTCACAATGAAGCAGATCGAGTGTTTGGAGATTGGTAAGCGTAGAAATGTTATCTGGTAGACCACGAATCCGAGAGTACCCAAGCCTCAAGACCCTCAATTCCGAAAGCTTCTCAATATCTCTAGGAATTTCTCCATCCAAACTCCGACATTTGGAAACGTGCAGCTCTTCAAGCCTCTTCAACGTCCACGTAGCGCTAGGTAGCTCTCTCACAAAAGTAAAATCAATTTTGAGCACTCTTAAAAGGTGTAACTTGTTGACGGGTTTTAGGTAATTCGACAATTGTAGTGCTTGATGAGAGTACTAGTATGAACACCTAGAGGGGGTAAATAGGTGTTTAAGATAAATATTGGCAAATATATGCGGAATAAAATAAATTTCAAACAAAGGAGTTAAGGAAGAGAATAAGAACACAGAAATTATAGTGGTTCGGCTTAATCCAAGCCTACGTCCACTCTCCCACGCTAACAGCCTTCTTGGCTGGATTCCACTATGCAATCAACAAGAGATTACAACTTCGAGTGCAAACACTTAGTAGATCACACTATCTCACTAAGTCACTCCTTTGGTATTTCTCTCACGATCACAAACGTTTAAGCTCTCCAAAGACAAGTGTATGATCGAAGGTCGCTCAGACTTTGGAATTATAAATTCTACGCTCCGTCTCTTTTTTGCTCATTGGTCCATGATCTCCTTAAATACTCCTCCACTTCCAAACTAGCCGTTGGACAGTATCCCGGAGAATCGTCTTCCAATATACCCATTGGACAGCTCTGTATCTAGAAGATTTGGTAGCTATTGAGTGACAAAGGTAGAATCCCAAATTGATTCCGATCGCCCATACAAATAGAATCTTGGTTTCCATAAGTAAAGCTTCTTCGTATAAAAAGATCTTGTCTTCAAGATCCAATCGTCAATCAAATAGATTAAGTCAATCAAATCAATCTTGATGTGGAATCCAAACCAGATCACTAGCCGTTATATGATTGGGCTTGAGTTACGTTCTGTTGAGTCTAGATGTAAAGTCTGAGAGCAATAGACTTTACAATCCGAGTCTGAGTGCGATAGACTTTGCAATCTGAGTCTGAACATATTCTGCTTCTAAACAGATTTAGCTTTAAGGTCTGACTACCGTCTGAATAAGTTCAGCTCCAACATAGAGTCTGTCTTCTGGTTCTTCCTTCACGTTCAGTCTGGAATTTGTCAGAGTGAGCAGACTTCTGATATAGAACAGACTTTGACACTAAAGTCTGACAGTCTTCAGACTTTGACACAGAAATCTGGAAATCTTCAGAATATACTTTGGACAGATGTTACGTTCAGTCTTCTGGCCGTCTTCAGACTTTGACAATATCCTTTACATGTTCTATTATCTGCATGGTCTATTACTTAACCATTAAACATGTTAGTAGCCTTTGATTTATTTTGTCATCTTCAAAACATCATAAGTAATTTCCCTAACACTTGAAAGATCAAGTTCGATCAATGAAGCCATAGTCCCCAAGGACAATGGTAACTTTAATATTGACTTACAATGATTTATTGACAAGTGTTGTAGCACTTCTAACTCTCCAATAGAATGGGGAAGCCTAGTTATTTTGGTACCACTCAGTGCGAGGATTCTCAGTGATTTCACATGGCTAATCGAATCAGGTAGCTGGATCAATGAAGCACACTTGCAGGCACTGAATCTTCTAAGCTTTTGCAAATGACCGATCGAGGCAGGAATTTCTTGAACAGCAGTTTCATCTATAAGAATCTCTTCCAAGGATATGAGGGAACCCAGCTCTTCAGGCAACTTATTGAGTTCAGTGCAATACCTCAAGTTCAGTGAAACCAATCGCTCCGGACTTTTCACTGATGAACCGACTTCAACCAATCGAATGCAACTTTCAAGATTCAATCTCTCTAAACATTTGTAATGAGATAAGTCTAGAGTTCTAATCACATCATAACAGCCGGTGAGGTTCAAAACTCTCAATTTCTCGGCTTTCTGTCAGAAAATAGAATAACAAAAGAGTCAACTTTTCCACAACAATTTGACAAATGAAATTAACAATAATGTGCTTCTCTACCTTGATTTCACTCCAACCATTCCATTTTTCATTGACCTTGCTCCAGGAAAGATCTAGAATAACCAACTCCTTCAAATCCAATTTTTCAGCAAGAAGATGCCGAGGACAACCTTGCCAATAAAGCCATCTTAAACTCGACAGACGCCGCTCAAAATTTCCTTGGAGGTTCGCTTGATCCAATTGAAGGAATCTTATGTTCGATGTGCTCGCAAAATGTGCTTGTCCAAAACTGTATTGTGACCCACTACCAAATTTGAGAAGAACTCCTTCAACACTTTCCGTTCCCTACACGTGGAATACAAGATTTGGATTACCACGGGACTGGGCATTGCCGCACAAAAATATGATGATAAATGCTTAGAGACTTCAAACTAAAGAAATCATTTTGTTAAGGATCAATTCATTTCACGAAAAAAAAATGATTTGAAAAAAATTTTCTTAAAAATGATCATTTTCATCTCTTACAAAAACGAATAAACAACAAATATTTACATTATTCACGAAAATAAATAGATATAAATTGTTATCAATAATGAAAAAAATTCATTAACTAATTATTTTTCAAAATTATAAATGATCATTTTTAGAAAAATATTTTTCAAGTTATTTTTTTCGCGAAACATACGCACCCTAAATAGTTTTCTTTCTATGAAAAGAGGAACATGAGTAGTAAGGCATACAATTGTAAGGTAAAAACAGTGATGAACTTGTATCTTACTTTTTTATTCACCAGCACATCCCAAGCTTGCTTGTGACTCCACAATCTACTGCGCTCTCCAGGTTGAGGATGTTCTTGTAGGACAATATCCCTACCTAGGTCTCGAAGTTGATCATGCATCCATAACTTATCGTTCTCAATCTTAACAATAGACGAGTTGACAAGCGCTTCTAATACCGATCCACTTGCAGAATCACGGTCAGACCACAGGTAGCACGCAACACTTTCGTCCTCTCCAATGAAGAAACAAGCAATGCCTAGAAATATCAGTCTTTGCTCGTTAGGTAATGCTTTGATGATTACCATCAATTTCTGTTGAACTTGTGGCTCAGGTACTTTTCTCAATTCGTTTAATGTTTGCTTCCACACGTCCTTGCTTTTAGAATATAGATACGACCCAACAACCTCGATAGTCAAAGGAAGCCGGCCAATAGTTGATACTATGTTTTTGGACAAAGTAGCTAAGTTGGCTGGAGCAGGTCTCTCCCTGAAGGCATGAGCGCGGAATAGTTCATCGACTTCCTCTTCTCGCATTCCCCCGACCTCATATTTCAGGGACACTTCAAATTTATCTAAAGCTTGTTCGTCTCTAGTGGTAATTATGATTCTGCTTCTAGAGCCTAACCAATCACGATTTCTAGAATTTGTTCAAGTTGAAAGCTTGTGCCAACATCATCAAGAACAATGAGAAATTTCTTGTTGGCTCTAATAAGCTTAGTCGCCTCTTCAAAAGAATTAATTTGTCTATGTGTGGCACCCAAAAGGTCAGAAATCAACTGACATTGCAAAACTGTTAAACCTATTTGTCTTTATTCATTTTCTCTAATGCTTTCCAGAAAGCTACAGCCATCAAAGAGACGAAACATTCTTTTGTAGACGAGCTTTGCAATTGTTGTCTTTCCGGTGCCCCTATGCCATGTATTACAACTACACGAGCATCGCTAGATTCCACATTTAATAATTTCATAACTCCCTCCACATGATGCTCGATTCCAACAAAGTATCTCTTCAATACCTTCAACACATTTGCGACAATTTCCTCGACGAGTGAACCTTCGTGGCTGCATCAATGCACGCGTGACACATGCACAGGAATTAAAGCAAGTCCAATAAAGTCTGAACTCTAGAGTAGCTTGTTTCCAAAAAAAAAAAAAAAAAAGAACTCTAGAGTAGCTTGCATTAAAAAGTCAACGCACTCCTTTCGAAAACTATCACACAGCAATCAGCTTTATACAAACAGGCCACGCAATTAGTGGTACAAATTTTTACTAAATCGACCCAGACAAAGCACGTTATGATGAGATGCAAAGGTTTGTACTTAAATTTCATGGTCTCCTGTATTATGGAGTTCGTCAAGGGTGGAAGAGAATTTGGTACCTGTTAGCTGTGAGGTCGAATCCCTGCAAACTTCCAACCTCGTGGAGAGCAGCTCTCCACTTGCGGATGGTCTCATCGGTGTATCGCCGCTTGTTTTGGTGAGAAAGAAAGGCCTCGCCATAACATCCGGTTTGGTCTCGAACCTCGGATGGTTTGACATCGTAAAAGATGGGCATGATTATCTGTCCCTTCCTTTTCCTGCACTCCAGCATTTTGGTCAACTCCTTAAGACACCATACACTGGAAGCATAACCTTTAGAGAGGATGGGTATGGAGATCATTGATTGCATAATCGCTTGGATTAGCTCCGGGCTGAAGTCTTCACCAATGCGGAGATCTTGATCATATTTGAATGCACGGACTCCTGCATCTACGAGACAGGTATAGAGAAAATTGGTGAAGCCTACGCGTGTGTCCCTTCCTCTGAAGCTCAAGAACACTTCAAAGTAGCACCCTTGCATCGTGACCTATTGCAGAGAAAATGAAGAACCAGAGTCGCTCCAGTTCAGCAAAAGCAGGCCTCTGAGCTCTACGAAGCCGAAAGTTACTGGACAGGTAGAACTGTCACTGCAAATTAAAGCCGCTAGGAATGGTTATAATTTATAGGGGTGATCGGAGCAAAGATGAGACGGAGGAAGAAGAAAGAGGGATTAAGGCAAGTGAGAGAGAGCTTGCTGCGTCGGGAGGAAGAGAGAGATTGCCCCGTCGGAGAGAGAGACCGTGAACAGAGAGAGAGAGGGGGGGGGGGGGGGGAGGGAGGAAGGCAAGTGAGAGATTTATGACAAATCTGACAGTGGGGAGCCACAGGACACGTGTCAATCAATAAATGAATTATTATTTTACTGAGTTGTCAATCACAGGTGCAGCCAATATTTTCCCTCCTCTCCCTTCCCTTTTGTGACGCTGTTTGTTTGGAAAGGCAGAGCACATCGCGCGTGCTCTCTCCTTTTGCAAAGCTTTTTTAGACTCTTTTTTTCAAAAATTTTCTTTTCATCCATGCATAGTGACCTTTTTAACCTGCCGACCACTGTCAACGGGTATACAGTATATATATATATGAACACCAATATACTTGAAACTTCCGCAAAATTTAGGTTTATTGGATCTGAATAGGTCCCTAAAAGACTAAAGTAGAAGAAATAGGTGGGAGAACCGTTCAGAGGCGGAAGATCCCACAATGTTACTCCCGTATTTCCTCTCTATCGGAAAGATAAAAATAGATAAGGAATTATGGGGCCTCACGGTGATAAAGACAGACACTACGTTAGGACAACAGTTCGGCGGTCACTCTCATATTCCTTCTCTATTGGGAAGACAAAAATAGACAGAAAATTAGGAGGCCTCACGGTGGTGCACATCAAAATAATAGTCCTGACTACTGCCGGGTAGACAGGTATAGTAGCATCATGCACTTGGGGTAAGTGAGGGTGGGTAAAATGCTCACTACTGAGTTAGCACGTGTAACATCCAGATTTTTCAACATGTTTTCTACTGAATTAATCGGGCATTTCGTTGACGCGTTTATAGGGCTATTTTTAGAGCCGATCACTCTTGAGATAACTAGACTGTCTGGGTGAATAATTAACAAATTTTAAGGCAATAAACTTGAGAAATCGACTAGGAATCGACTTCTCGACTGTGCTGATTTTTAGAGGCTATTGCGGCATAATTAAAATCGATTTGAGATTAGAGATAGGTCCGTTCGACTGAGATGTATGGTCAATCGTGGGTGACTCCACTAAATTTGAAAATTCTCGTCGACCGATACTAATTTGATTTTTTTGTCGTTTTGGTACCATGTGTCCGTAATTGAATCATCGAGATTTTCATGATAATCGAGAGTCGCCATTGAGTCAAGTGAGTTCAGAGTGGTTCGAAGAAAATTGACCACGGGTCATTTGCCTTAAAAAGTTCCGAAAACTACCCAATAGCTTAGGTTACACTAAAAGTGCGCCAAATGGTAATTAACCGTAAATTTGAGTCCGACTTCAGATATTGAAGATTCTTTCATGTCACAATAAATTCTAGGAACGTCAACTCAGTCTCAGAAGATTTTTCAGAGAGTCCAGGATTTTTTTTGGGAAAATTGTTGCGGACAATTCGGAAATCTAACGGAAATTCGGATTGGCCATTTTGAAGGGATTTTTGGCATCTGGTGTGAGTGAATTAGTGAATGGAAGTTGTTTGGACTTTTTTTGAATTCAAATGGGACCTCAACTGAATTTATTTATTCAGAAAATCGGATTTCGAAGAAAAATGAATTAAAATTCGGAATTGAAGAAAATTGCCGTTTTTGTTGCCCGAGATTCATTGTCGAGAGAAATGTTATGCAAGAAAGCAAGTGGGGATCAAGTACCTTAGTCTGGAAATTTTCAGGGATTAAATTGGACTAAACAGAAGCATATGGGACAAGAATTATTGATTTTTTAGGATAATTTCTTTTAATTTCCTTGAATTTCCTTTTTTTCTTTTCCCCATACCCCACTTGGCCGACACCCCCACTCACCCGCACGAATACTCTCTCTCTCTCTCTCTCCTCGTGCAATTTTCCTCCTGCCGTATCCCATTTTCCCACCTCTCTGATTGCTTTGATTTTAGTCCAAGCTTATCTCTTTCTTTTGCTTTTCTTTGACCGAAACTTTCATCCACTTTCTCTCTTCCTCTGCACGTCTCGGAGCCTGTCTTTGCATTGCCTTCGTTCTTTTTTTTATTCCGCCCGAAGTCTGCAGCATCACAGAAGCGAACCGTTCAAGCTTCTTCAGTCAACTTTAATCTTCACCAAAGCCGCTGGTTTGATCGAAACTCGCGCGGCTTCTCTCCTTCGTTCGAGGCTGCTGCCGTTCGTCCGTTCAGCCCATCAACCGGGGGAAAACCCAGCAGCTTCTGATTTTTTTTTTTTTTCAGCTTGAGCAGCAAGCTTGCAGACCATTTTTCGGGCCGATTGATTTGATTCGTTTATCGTGAATTGATTGATTAAAGTGAAATGACCGATGAATAGTTCGATTGACATGAAATCGACTAAGTTGATTGATCGAGATATCGATCTATAATATGATTGCTTTGGTGCCTATTGAACTGTACTAATATACAGTTGAAATTTGAGGCCAAGGTAAGTCCTCTGACTTGTGTGTGCATAGGCAGCCCGGTTAGCGTATTGGTTTCCTAATCGAGTCATAGTGGAGTAGAACTTGTTGAGACGTAGTCTCATCTTGATTATGGGACAATATTTCAGACCCGTAGATGAGCCTGTGGAGGAGGAATCATAAGAGGACGATGAGCCAAAAAAAAGATGAAGAGCTTGAAGGATGTGAGCTTAGTGAAGAAGAGTCAGAAGAGGATCAGGATGATCCTGAGTACAACCCGGATGAGGACTGAGATCCCATCCTCTTTTGTGAACCTTGTGTTGTGTATATAGAGTGTGACTAGAATGTTATGAATAGTCTTGTGAATAGACTTTGAGTTATACTCTGTATAAAAGTATGGTTATGTATTTCAATATAAAAAATATGGCCTTACTATTCTATCCCATCGTTTTATTGTCTGGAGATTTATAACTGCTTCCGTATGTGCTATAAAAAATGAAAGGGTCGGCGATACATAGTCCTAGGATATTGCATTTTAAAATCGACCAAGTGGAAAGATGTGTGCATGACCGAGGATCGGGGCGTGACAGCACGCCTTACAATACTGCTCACAGCCGTAGGCTAACTTGGTACTCCCGGTTGTTAGTAGTGCTGTAAGACAGGTATATTGTGTATATATATATAAACATCAATAAACTTGAAGCTTTCGCAAAATGTATGTTGGGATCCTTAAACTTTTCCTTGCAAACTAAATTCTTTTTTCTTTTCCGAATTGATCTGGAGACGCACAATGCACACGTGATCTATAATCTGTGGCATCCTACCAAAAAACCAAATGGATATCCATGTAAAAGTTTCAAAGTTCGAAGCCAAAGCAACACCAATCAGCCACAACCTATTCAACTTCCACTAAATTTGTGTCCGGTACAATGAAAATGGAATGATATAACTTTCTATTTAGCAAGTTTACGGGATGGATACAATGAAGGTTCTTTTGCTTTGTTACGAGAAATGTATTGTGAAAGTGGAATGGGATATTGATGCCAATGAATTTAATACAATATACAAATACACATTATAATTCATTTAGAAAAAAATTATCCTAAAATCACAGTTAACTTATCAAAAGTCATGAGAATAATTAAAAATACCACTGATTATGTTGTAAAAACCACTGTTTTATTATAGAATGATTGTTATTGTCGTATTTTTAGATTGATGAACAATAAGCATAATTGTAAAACATTTTTAATTGAGGGTTGATACTATAAAAAAACCATAAACTGACATACCTATGACAATTTTATTACAAACTAATTTTTTGATCATTATAAATCTCAAATTGATACATATCTGTAATAAATTTATTCTAAACTAATTTTTTGACCACTAAAAATCTCAAACTGATACATAAATGACATATTTGCCCTCAATTAGTTTTTGTTAAATTATATTAATTTTACGAAAACTATAAATTAATAAAACCTAAAATGGTACACCTGTTAACTACCATGTTGTCATGACCCTAACTCCACCTCCAAGGTCACGAGCAACAGAGGTTATTTTTGCGACATCACAGGCTCATTGCTGTCCCAATTTTTTTTTTTTTTTTATGTTGTTATTATGCACACGCAGAAATGTGAATAAACAACTCCTTGAACAAATAACAGCCGGAAGACTGGGGCGTACATCAAGCATGACATACTAATTTATATTATAACAATACTTTTACAAGCTCTTTTTATCACAGTCATTATATTTACAACCATCACATCTTCAAAAGGCCGGAGTAAACCTTAACTCCTTTAGCGAGATTGCAACTCCTTCATGGGAGATGGGAATGCTTTTTTATAATACTCGAGAAGAAGCAGAAGGGTCACCTTTTTTCCAGGTTTTCCGTTCTTTTATAGATAAGAAGTTTTTGTCTGTTCATCCTTTTAAAATGTATTGGTATGCTATCTGAAATGGCATTTAAGATGACGACTTTTCCATTTTCTGCCCTGAAATAGAACGCACAAAATGGATGACCTTTAAGGCGAATGTGAGACATGAAAATATGCACTGTAAGAGCCTCCAAAAGCAAATATGGCCAAAAGCAACATGAATTTAGAAAACACTCATCTGGATTTTTCTTAAAATTATTTGTCTTGACAATGGCTTGGTGGTTGAAAAATCCATCAGCCCCATGGAATAATCTAAAATTTTGCTATAGATATTCGTATTACTCTATTCATCACACTCCAAATTGACACTTGGAATATTAGTATCAGAAGGATAAAAAGCTAATGTCGGTCCTTAGAATAATTAGTTAGAAAAATTAAAAGTCAAATTACCTTAATCCATAGATTGACAGTAAAATATTTTCTTTTGGTCGAAAAAATATTCTTATTGGGAGGATGATTTTATGCATTCTCATTAATTTGATGGTAAGTGAAATCCTTTCCCTTATCATATCCTAAAACACAGACTTGGAAAAAGAAAAAAGAAAAAGAAAACAACACGAAAAGTTCATTGGGTGGAAAATTTGCACATACATCAAACAATGGATGAAAAATCTGCAGCTCTAACAATTGAATATTATGGCTTATTTAATTACTTGAACAAATGTACTTAGTATTCTTCCTTATATTTATGGGAAAAATATAGTATAAACTGAAAATAAAGACAATACATTAAAACAACGTATCTTATTAAAATAGATATTTTTAAAAAAATTGTGAACAGATGCTTCTTTTATTGTCAATATAATATTTTCCTCGAAAAATAAAAGATGATTTTAATGCCACTGGCGTTTGCCCCGAAAGGCCCCCAGCTTTCACTCGTGGGACAAATGTTTCGTAAAAGATTCCAAATTTTCAGCCACAAGACAAAACTAACCACCGTTAGACTTGCCTTTAGATATATCAATACCAATAAGTTTTCTAATTTAACATATAGTAAGACCGAAAGTTAAAGAAAATGAGTAACAACATGAACATTTATTGTTATTTTCTTTATCAAAGTTCATAAGTTATTAAAAAGCAAATTTTTTATGTGCTTGATCAAAAAAAGAAAGCATAATTTCTTAGAGCTCAAGTTAAGCTTATAAAAACAAATATGTCTCATTATCGATCTAAATCACATATACTAAATTATCTTATTTGTTAAGTGTAAAGTACTGCACTAAAGTACTTTCAATGAATGGCTGACATGTGATACTCTTCATAAGTGACATTTATCTTTCTATTCTTTTGAAAAAAAGTTTCTTTTATTTTTAATTCAATTGAACGTAAAAGTTTTCTTGGTTAATTCAAGAGACATATATACATATACATACATATATATATATATATATATATATATATATTGTGACGACCTAGATCCTGGAAGTAGTATTAGAGTTGACTCTCGATAGTGTGTGGGGTCACAATGAGGGCGTTGTGTCTTAAGAGGTAGAGAATGTGACAACCAAATTCGGGAATATGGAAGGACAGTCTAGTGCAATGCCTTGGCAGTACGTGGGTGAGGCTAAATGCATGCCTTCTATCTCACATCGCCTCGGAGAGAGTTTTAGATTAGTTGATAAGGTTTGGATTATGTATTCTGTGTAACGCGTTTTAAAGCAGTTAGGGCCAAAAGTCCAAAGCAAACAATATTATATAGTGGTATCCCCCATGTCCTTACATTTCAATATTAACAAAATCTCTTATTCTTATGATAATCAAGTATACTTCTAAAATTATTATCTCCTAAAATCTATTTTACCAGTATAATGGTAATTTAATTATAGGGGAAACATAGCTATTACGTCCTGTCGTTCCTTTCTTTTTCCCTTCCTAGTAGATACATTATTAATGTTGTGGCCAAAGGGGACAACAATATAAAGTCAACCGATCCTTCTATGCACAGCACGTTCTAACCAACTTGCATGTGCATAAATGACAATAAAAGGAGCTCATGTGCGTCAACTCCATTCGAAGCCAAAATAGAATCGCCACCGGATAATGCCTGAAAGGCAACGACCTCGCCCGCGCAGAGGAAGACTTCTACTAGAAGTGAAAGGGAAAGGTCCACTCGGAGCTGCGACTGGATGGGACATTCACCGCAAAATGCCTAGAGCTAGAAGGGAACAGCTCAGCAATTTTCTAAGTCAACCTCAACTAACAGTTATATAACATCAATTATATGGGTCCACTTCCATTACTTCTCACGTCAATTAACAATTACATTACATCAATTATATGCGTTAAGGTCACTACGGTGCATACACGGAGGACAACAAGAAGGCGACGACTCAGGGTTTGTTTTTAGTCAATTAACAATTAAATTTTAGTCAAAATTTAAAGGCATTTCTTGATTCCCCATGTAAAAATATGAAATATATGAAACGACAATATTGAACGGAGCAGGGGGTACAAGTTCGCCTGGTCTTGATGACCTTGCATATTTGGAGGGAATGAAAGCTACATCGAAATTTTAAAAACAAAAAACAATGGTGTTGTTGAGGTCTTGATAGATTCAAGTCTTGTACAAGTTGAGCATTGACTCATGCAATTCCATGGAAATGATGGATCTTTATCAATGGAAACATTTTGCAAAAAGTAAATGCTAGTCGTCACGAAAATCTAGTTGAAATTCAAGGCCTTCACAGGTTCTTGAAAGAGTCAGATATTTCCTAATACAAATCCATAAAGAAAAAAAGGTTGGACCTTTCACAATTTTATCATTTAAATAGTTAAAAGCTTCTTCTTGGGAAAATCTTGCCGAAATGCAAGGCCATCTTGGGTTCTTGGAAACTTTAAATGTGTTATAATGTAAGTCTATCGAAAGGCAGGATCTTTCACAATTAGATCATATGAAGCTTTTGAAGGCATGATCTTGTGCAAATCTTGTTGAAATTCAAGGCCATGATAAGTCCGGGTTCTTGGAAGAGTTGGATATTTTCTTGCATATCCATCAAAAGACTAGAGATCCCACAAATCAATGGTATGAGGTGATTGACTATTGCAAATCACGAAAATCTAGTTAAAATTCAAGCAATTGTTGGATTAGAGTTGTTAAAGAAAGTTAAAATTTACTAGAAATTTAAGGTTTTGATAAAATGGAGTTTTTGTAAGTATTGGATTTCTTATTGTGCAAGTCCCTTGGACGGTTGGACCTTTCTCGATCAAAATGTCTAAAGTGATGGTTTGGGAATGCGAAAGCCTATATGAAATTTAAGGGCTTGGTACATTGGACTTATCGGATGTCTGTCAGTGCATATCCCTCGAATTCCGGACCTCCTGCAATTAACTCATTTGAAACTATTTGATGATCAACTAGTTGAAATTGGAGGCCGTGGTAATCATATGAAGCTTTTGGATGCTGTCGGTTGTCATTGTCTGGTCACAATCTGATCCCGGTTCTTAGAAGAGTTAGATACCTCTCGGTGCAAGTACGTTAAAAGGCCTGACGAAGTTTATGAAGCCTTTGACTGCTACAGAAATTGCAAAATCTAGTGAGAATTCATGGCCCTGGATGCAAGTCCATTGAGAGGCTAGATCTTTCAGATTTAATCGTCTGGAGTTCGCTAAAATCTAGTTGAAACTAGGACTTGATAGATTGGATTCTTGGAAGAGTTTGATAATTTCTTGGTGCCCGCTCTGTGAGATCCACCGACTATGTGATTTGCATGATCGCTATTCGCTATTGTCCGAATCTGCAAGTACAACTGAATTTGTGAGCTTCAACAGCAGCCCGAACTGCATCAGCCTACCCCAAACAAGGGGAGGCATTGTCTGGCGGGTTGCACGTGGGTTTCGTCCAGACCAATTAAAATCTATATCTAACTGGGCTTTGCAACTTTAAGTCGAAAACAAATCATTTCTTTAAATTTTGACTAACCCATGCGAGCGATTCAATCTAGTAAATATGAATTAAAAAATTGGTTTTTGACACCGCTACTTAGACTCAGTGACCCTTATCACAAGAAACATTAGAATAGAAACAATCATACAAGAAAAAACCAGCAAAATCACTCACTATCGAGCACGCCAATCCTCAATCATGGATTCAAAGCAGCCTTGGTCGAGCAAGAGCATACAACAAGCAGTCCTCAGATGCTTTTAACCTCATCAGGAACTGCTTCCTTCAGAATAAATGACTCAAACATAGTTTTCACTAGGAATTACAGCAGCAGCAACCCTATTCATTTAGGGGTTAACTTGCTCATGTATCGCCTTATTCCCTTCCTTTCAGCTATTGCATATTGTAGCAGTCGACCCAAGTTTCAACGGTACAACTTTCAAGCTTTTCCGTTTCTTCATCTGTAGGGCTCACTATAACTCTTGATCCCAGTGTTCAGCTTATCTTTGTACTTTCAGCAGACTTAAAATTCTCTGCCACTCTTGTTCTGAGAAAGGATATTAAAAGAATTGTAACTCAAAATTCTCTTCAAATTATTCCTGAGCAAATTTTAATTTCTTAGCGGGGTTTTTTTGTGTGAAATTGGTCCAACAGAAGAATATTGATTCGGTTTTATCTGTTTCAGACAGTCATGTTCTTTTTTGTCATGATTATTCAAGCATGGCAATTTTATGCTAGGCAAGGTAGATTTGTTCCATTAATTAGCAAGTTATTATCTCCTGTAATACTTAATAATACTTTGGTCCTCTTGATCAACTAAACATGGACCAAAGGCCAAAAATCAAATTATTAATGGAGAACCATAGGAGGTGGTTGAGGTGTGAGCTAAAAATGAAATCATCGTGCAGATGGAACATCCTGTTGAGAAGACATTCCTCAGCATACATTTCGTCTGAGGCGAGAAGGCCTTGACCGACCATCATATTCCACACAATTTACTGCTCTAATCGTCTCCTTCATGTGGCATAGTTGTGAGCATGTCAAGAAAGAACCCAAGCAGAGACACAATTGAATAGTTACTCAGATCAATCAAGAACTGCAACTATCTTGGTTCACCTTATGGAATTGTGAAATCCTACTTTAAGAGATCCACATGATTTTTATTCACTGACATTGTGAGTGGCGTGTCATTACGCAACTACGAAATTGCAAAGAAGCTGCAGCAGGGGAAGCACTTACATGGTATGACTGGAGATGGCGTGAATGAAGCCCTTGCTTTGAAGAAGGCGGACATTGGGATTGCAGTTGCTGATGCCACTGATGCTGCTAGAAGGGCTTGGACATTGTCCTCATTGAAACGGGCTTGAGTGTCATTATAAGCACTGTGCTGTCCAGCTGGGCTATATTTCAAAGAAAGAAGGATTACGTTGTATTTGGATTGTGTTTCCAATGGATAATGCACCGAGGCTCTGCATATTGCTATTTGTGTTCCTAGCTTACTATGAGCTTTACGCCGTCTCCATTACAATTGGTATTGCGGTAAGTGTCCTACCTTAGATGTAGACTCAAGCTAATAAAATATTCCCTTATGAAAGTTCATGCATCCAGTCTTTGGCAGTTTGGCTTTATGTTCGTTGCTTTGATCTGGAAGTCTGACTTTGCGTACCTTATGGTTTTGATCATTGCCATATTAAACAATGACAAGAAATGATGGTTTTTTTTTTGTTCATGTACTCCCGGTTTTCAAAATAGCCGAAAAGACCAGTTTGACAAGTTTTTTATACCAATCTTAGGAACGATCGTGACAATCTCCAGAGATTAAGTGAAGCCATCTCCCTAGCAAGATAGCTGGAAGTTGAAAGATAATTTTGCCCCCGGAATTGTTCTTGGAGGTTACCTGGCACTAATTTTGAGCCATAAATGATGCAGACTTCTCAGTAAGAATCTGTTTCTAGTGCGGTCTTCTACTTCTGTCTCTCGTGTATATCTTTTGTTGAATTATTGGAATGAGAAGTAATTAAACATCGCCACCTTATTCTATGGTGAAGGAGAATTTCAGTGTTAAATCAATCAGATATAACCCTGATGAAATGATGGCCCTATACTTGTGAGTGGGTATAGTTAGCCACGCTTTAATCTTTGTCACATGAATAAGCAGCCAATCCTATGTTGAACGCCTGGGACTTTTCAAGGTCAGCGCATTCGTAGTTGCTCAGCTGGTACGAATTTTTCGGTGGTCATAGTCTGTTCACTTTCTACTGGCTTCATAAGTCTACTGCAGAACCTTCTACTCACTAATTTGATTGGAGTCCGGTTGAAGTGAGAACCACAGATTTATTAGCTTTCATTGATGGTGGTTAAAAGTCCTCAGAAAAGTTTGGACAGCAATAACTTAATCACCATTCAACAAAATGCTTCCCTGACGCAAAATATTTTATGGACAGGTTGCAACAATTGTAGCGGTTTTAGGCAAATTGTGGTTTCACGAGGATAAAAGGAACTGGACGGGGTTGGGCCAGTGTCATCTGGCTTTACAGCTTGGTGACATCTGTTCCGCTTGATACTCTTAAGTTTGCGATCTGCTACCTTATGAGCGGGAGAGCATGAATTCTCTTTTGGAGAACAAGGTATTTCCACGGAGAAAGAGGCACCGCCACGGATTATGTATTATGAAAAACTCCGCATTCTGTTAATTTTGGACAATTTTATCACGCAGACTGCCTTTACTTGTAAAAAAGACTATGGCAAAGAAGAGCTCAGTGGGCAACTGCACTATTGCGATAAGCGAGCGATGGAACAATAATATAGACAAAAGAAGAAAATAAATTGGACACTAGATTTAAATGACCTACGTCCACAAGAAGAGCAATAGCGAATTTTACTATAGATCAAGCGATATAAGGATATTATACACTCAAGTCACTCAAACACTTTCTCGGTGTTTCCTAAACCCCAATTTAACCCCAAACCCAACTCACCGCACAAAATTACTGCACATTCAAACTCAAAACAATACACTCTATATTTTTTCAAAGCTTCGTGCGGAATCTAGCTCGGTGGACGTGCGGCTTCACGCTCACTTCTTCTATGTAGGGTTTCTTTCTGCCACTCACGCCAAAAACCCAAAGAAGGAAATTATATCAGTTTTTATATGTGTGTCCAGGTCAAAGTTTGACCTCGGCCCACTACCATATTTGGATTCTTACACAAGCAGAAGACTTCACGCCAAGGTGCAGTGGAATTCAGCCATCGACGTGGAGTGTGTGCGCGACCTTGGGCCCCACCAACTTCCTCTCTCTTTTTGGGTCAAAAAGTGCTATTTTATTTATATTATAGCTGGTCTCAGCCCCACAATTGACGCATCATTACATAATATGGCCCATAGGCCTTGAGGGGGAGAAAACGTCCAGTTGCAAGGGAGGCTTTTACTTCTTTTTTGTTGCGCAGCCCAATCCGCAGCTGTGTTTGCGGCCCGCGAACAATAGCGCAGATCCATGTTCGGAAGTTGCTGCAGAAGTTCAAGGCACTTTGTCCAGCTCGCACGTGTTTCCCAGGTAAAGTCTTTCTTGTACTTTAGGGATTGCACGAGCCCTCTGCAATCGGTTTCAACTGAAGCTTCTGCTATCTTTTTCTGCTTTATATACTCCAAGGCTTCAAGCACAGCTAGGGTTTCAATGTGAAGGCTTGACACTGCCCGAACCTGCTTCGCGAAGCCATCCACGAGGCTATCAGAGAAATCTCGAACTACACCAGCCACGGCACCTTCCGTTGACCCCTCACGGATGGATCCGTCCACGTTTATCTTCAAAGAACCAGCTACCGGAGCTATCCAAGTTGGAGATATTTCGTTTTCCTCTTCTGTTCTTGCTTGCACATGCCCGAAACCCCATTTTTTTTTTGACTTTTTTGCTGAAATCGGGCCAGATCTACTACTTTACAGGCATCTGGCTTGGTTCCCCGAATATGCAGTTGTTGCGCTCCTTCCACACCTGCCATAGGATATTTGAAATCATTTCCAGAGAAGGTAGGTTCGAGTCGTTGTTGATAAACTTCGCTAGCCATACATCAATTCGTGTGACCTCTTGGCCGATCACTTGTAGGTTGATTTCCGTGTGGCTCCATACCCATGTTGTCCAGGGACAAAGAAGATGGAGGTGCTCGACCGTTTCCATACTCTCTCGGCAAAGATCGCAAATCAGATCAGGTAAAATCTTTCGTTTCCATAGATTCTCCTTGGATGGGACGGCATTTTGACAAACATTCCAAATGAAAATCCTGACTTTAGGACTAGTTTGCATCTTCCATATAGCATTCCATAGCTTTCTTGGTGTTTGATGGGATGAAGATGGGTTTTCCTTTGCAGAGGATGCCGTTTCTCGTTCTCTTAATGTATTATAACCACTTTTGACTATAAATGCCCCGTCCTTAGATCCTGTCCATATCAGTTCATCTTTTGAAATTTGACGGTTAATTGGAATGGCAAGAATCTCCTGAGTTGTTTGTTCATCAAAGAGGTTGTGCAAGAGTGATGCATTCCACTGTTCTGTTTCAAAATCCATCAGCTCACAGACTTTTTGTGGGTCATTTCGATTCTGGTCCTCCTATTAGTCACCTCTTCAGCCATTTATCTGTTCTAATGTTAACGTTTTGCCCATTTCCGATCGACCATCTCACTGAATCCATTATGGCCTCCCTTCCCGATAGTAAACTTTTCCAGCCCCATGACGGCTTAGTGCCTTGATTAGCATGCCAGAAGTCTTTGTGATGGAAGTAAAGCCCTTTTAACAGTTTGCTCCACAAGGCAACCAGATTTTTAACCAACCGCCACACTTGCTTACCCAAAAGGGCTTTGTTTACAGTAGTTAAGTCTCTAAATCCCATACCTCCCTTGTCTTTTCTGTTTTTCATGATATCCCATCTCTTCCAATGCAAACCAGCTCTTGTCTCGCTGTTTTTCCACCAAAAGTTGGCTATTTTCCTCTCTATAGCCTTACAAACTGAAACTTGAATTTTGAAAACTGACATGGCATATTAAGGTAATGCCTGCACCACTGATTTCAGGAGGATTTCCTTACCTGCTTTTGACATAATTTGCTCATTCCAGCCTTCCAATTTCATATTTACCCTATTTAAAATCCAAGCAAACACCTGTTTTTTTTTTTTTTTTTATGTTCCCCTATCATAAGGGATCCCAAGGTATTTGCCAGTCCGATCAAGCTTAGGAACCCTCAACTCCCTTTTCATGTTATCCCTTAATAGTTGG
This sequence comes from Eucalyptus grandis x Eucalyptus urophylla, assembly GCA_028830015.1. Lineage (NCBI taxonomy): Eukaryota > Viridiplantae > Streptophyta > Magnoliopsida > Myrtales > Myrtaceae > Eucalyptus > Eucalyptus grandis x Eucalyptus urophylla. The sequence continues at coordinate 25,925,963 of CM054189.1, read as the reverse complement.
GGACAGTCTCTACTAAAGAAAATACCAGACTTGTTCAGGATTACAGCTTGTCCCGATGCATAACAATACTGGTTTAGAATTGACGCAACATTTTGACATTCCTTTATGGATCCATTCAAAAAGAATATAGAATCATATGCAAATAAAAGGTGAGTCAAAGTAGGACATAATCGATTCAGCCTAATCCCCTTTATACTTCCATCCTGAAGAGCTTTTCCCATCAAAGAAGATAAACTATTTTCCATCAAAATGAAGAGATAGGGTGATAAGGGGTCCCATTGCCTTATACCTCCGGTAGGGTTGAAAAAAGGAAGAGGTTCACCATTCAATTTGATGCTGAAGGTAACTGTAATGACACATTGCATTATCCAATTGACCCATTTTGCACAAAAACCCATTTTCAACAAGCATCCTTCCAGGAAATCCCATTCAATGTGATCGTAGGCCTTTTGCATGTCTAACTTCAGCATAGCTTGAAAATGTTTCTTCTGTTTTCTCATCCTCAATTGATGAAGCACCTCCTACACAATATAAATGTTGTCTTGAATTTGTCTCCCACTAACAAAAGCACTTTGTCCCCCTGAAATCAGCATAGGCAGCCAACGTTTAAGTCTATTTGCCAAAACCTTCGATATTATTTTATATGAGAAGTTGCAAAGGCTAATAGGGTGATATTGGTCAATTCGTTCTGAATGAGGTATCTTGGGAATTAGGGCTATATGTGTCCTATTTAGTGCCACCAACTTTCTCTTCACGTGCAGACTCCATGAGGAAATTCGCTTCTTATACGTGTGCCCACTTGGGCCCACGGCCAAATTCCTTTTTCAACTTTATTTCCTCTCTAGTAAATCCGTCGCGAGTCCAGTGAATCTCAAATTCGAGTCATAAGTTTAACATGCAAGAGGACTCTGCACGGCCTTTGGCCTCCTAAAACCAGCAACCTATTTTCTAACAAGAGTAGCTATAGGGAGCTTTCAGAGATTGCAGAGCAAGCCAAGCGACGAGCTGAGGTTGCGAGGTGAGCACCTGGATTTTCATACTTCAACGCTCGTAAGAAAATGGTGTTATTTACTGAAAAACATAGTTCCACCTTCTTTTCACCAAAAAAAAAACATAGTTTCACCTTCTTCGCTTCCGTACCTGTTTGCTTGCCTAATAACTGAAGTTCAAAGGCCGTGCTGTATTTAACTGAGTTTAGGCGCCTTACTCTCTCGAAACAGAGTTTAAACCATTCGCTGCTAGCAATTCCTTTTCACTGTTTAAGTCCTACATGTGATGGTAAGACAAAGTGAATCTGTTGTTGCAGGCTTCGCGAGCTACACACTCTGAAGGGCCATGTTGAATCCGTGGTCAAGCTCAAAGGCCTGGACATCGATTCCATTCAGCAGCATTACACATTCTGAAGGGCTTTTCATTCGAAGCAGAGGAGATCATATCGTGAGAAATGGAAAGTGGTCTTAAGGATTATGATGACGAAGAAGCCTATTAAACTTTTATTAGTCTATAGGACGACAGAAACCGATGTCGCTAGCAGTCAGGGTCGTAGATTTTTGCAGTGACCAGTTTAATGCATGAGGGCCGCTTTCTCTTTGACAGAATGAGATTTAACTTTTCGTTTCAAAGTAGCCATGTTTAAGTCGGTTGGTGAATCTTACTTGGATCTTGATGATTATGTTTAGCTTGAAGCATGATCTTGTCAAAAATTCTCGAGTGATCTGCCTGGTGTAAGGAAAAAAAAAGTTTTTGGCGTTTAGTAAGTCTTTTTGGTCAAATAAGTGACTACCAAAAAAGGTTTCACGTGAATCTCCACGTTTCTCTTTTTCCTTTTATGTGCAGCCGAAGTATTGATGAATTATAACGAGAAAAGACGTGCCTTTTAAGGATTTATGCTTTTTTTTTTCCTAGTTAACAAATAACAAATATGAAATATTTTCTCACACTTAATCCTTTAAAAGTAGATGGAAAGACACATTATTTGTACGAATTGTAAGATGGGGAGTGGTTGTGAAGGTCAAAGAGCTTCTAACATGGTGAAGGAGGTAAAAATGGATCGAATTGTGCACCGAATAAGTAGACAGTGATTTTGTAATATATATATGTAAAAGTTGGAATTAATTCACGAAGTCATATAGTAGCGTTTTAGCTTTAGAACTCTAAAGTTAAGCATGCTTAGGTGGGAGCACTATCCACCTGTATGCCAAAAGGCAAAACTATAAGGCTTAGTTATGGGACGAGTCAAAGCGAATAATATCTTAGTGAGTTAATCCAATAATGTCACAATACGGTATTGGAGTAGGACCCCCTTTAGTAGGTATGTGGTTCATAAATGAATTACATGGAAGTTGGTAGGCCTATAACAATTAGATTCGATGAGAGCAAGGAGTGGTTGTTGGAGCCAGAGGGCGTGGACAAGGAGTGGCTTCTAGTAGGTTTCTAAAATAGTGAAGAGAGCAAGAATAAACTGAACTATGCACCAAATAGGCGAAGAGATACTCTAGAATAAATATGTCAAAACTTAAATTAATTCATGGAGGCGCATTTTGAGGTAATGACAATACTTAGTTTTCAAACTCCATAATTAAGTGCGCTCAAATGGGAGCACTACCAACATGAATGATCTCTTGAAAAGGTGTCCGCCTGTACATCAAAGGACAAGACAGTGAAGCTCAGTATGAAATGAGCTAAAATGGACAAATGAGTTAATCTATGGAAGCCACACGAATAGTCATGTATTATAAATGTACTATAAATAGATGTAACTTTAATATGAATTAACATGCTACTAACTTAATGATTGCAACTTTTGACCGAAAGACACTATTTACTAATTAATTTTAGAGTACAATTATTTATGATATAAAATAGACAACAATAAATTGAGCGACAAAACTTAAAGTGGCTTGACATGTTGTGGCTCATGATCATGAGATCTATATGATAGTAAGAATAGATAAAAATATGTTGAAAACACATTATATTTTCATACGTAGTAGATATTATGCAGATTCAAATCAGCCCTTTTAAATTCTTTCAAACATATGATGGTGAAAAAGTATGAGAAAAGACAAGAAATTTTCATTTCAAAACAGAAAGTAAAACAATTTCCAAGTTCCAAAAGAACGATATCACAATTAGAGCAATTTTCAAGAAAATATAATAAAGTTTATAGAGAAATATTTGGTACCATTATAATTAGCAAGAGAATCACCAATAAGCTTAATAAGTTTATAGAATAATCTTTAAAGAATTATAATTTACTCAAAATGTTAAAAGGATAAGAATGTAAGCCATGAAAATGGTATTGAAGATCTCCGTAGATAGAATCAAGAATACATATAATCAAGTAAAAGAAATTTATGCATTCGATTTGGAATCCATCGTTTTTGATGCAACAATAATGATCTAAAGCTTAAGTGCTTCTTCGCTATTGTCTTTTATATCATTGGCTCAATGAGACTACTTCTCACTCTCAGCATTTAGTAAACACTCCTTATAGAGTTTTAAATAATATGCCCTCTCATTACAAGTCGAGTTGTATTCGGTTCATACTAACCACTCCCATATTAGACCAACTTAGAATCCTTATATATCACATTATTAGATTAATCCCATAAAAATATAAATTATAATATTAATTAATGCAACTAACAACATAAAAACTTTTACAGTTATAAACACAACCCCATATAGCTTATGTTTATATTAGCATGGTGTTGTATTAACATATGTGCAAACTGTTGAGAAAATATAAGTTTATTAGCAGGATAGTGGGTGTCAATAAGATTGCATCATAAATTATATATTTTAATAAAACATTTTCCATTCTTTTAATTCGGAATAATATCCAGTTTAAATAGGAAATTAAATTAACTAGAGTTTAACCTTAGCATCACAAAAGAGATTATTGGACTTAGTCATGCATAATTGCATGTATAATTATATATCCAACCATGTATTTCCTAAAACAGATTTTGAATTTCTAATGTCAAAGCAACATAATTTACAACCAAATAGTTAGAAATTCGCTCTAAGCGTAATGTTATCTTTCAACTTCTCTTTAGCTTTCAATGGTCGTAATGTGTGATGGGAATAAGGCTCATCAGTCATCATTTTGGCCCCGGCTACCCCAACATATTCACCCTGGTCTGTATCGTTCTCGTATCGCTCCACAAGGGTTACATCATGTTTTCCATGCTTTCTTTCTCTTTCAAAATGTTTTCATGCTTGGTTGTTGCCAAGTGGACAAGATCATTAATTTATCGTCCTACCATCTTTTCTCTGATAGAAAACTTCAAACCTGCCAGAGCTACATCCACAAGGGATTTTTCCAGTAAAGGCAGAAGGCATCGATTCCTTGCCTTTTTGAACCGAAATATGAACTGATCTATCAACTCATCATTTTACTGCTTCATAGACACATCAAGGATGGATCTCTGGAATTGTTCATGAAATAATCTTTCCATTTATTCCCATGAATAGACGGAAATTGGTGGCAATGCCACATATCGAGTAAATGCAGTCATGGATAATGACAGGTAACAACCTCAACTTCCAGTAATCAGCATATGCTGCATCATCACATTGCACAGTACATCGACCGATATGTTCCAATGTCGACTGGTCAACCTTGCTAGGAAAAAGGGGTGAACCGTGTTATTTTGAAGCTGCTTGGATAAGGTATTATGTTGATCCAATGTAGAAAAGGTTTTCTCTAAACAGGTCTAACATATCGTGCGTCTTCATGCCCATATTGCCGTATCGCCTAGTCATACATCCACTGGGCATTTTGTTGATTTTGCGCAGGTATTATCACAGCAGGTGCTACAACGGGTTATGGTCCAAGATAGGGTTGTGACGGGAGTTATTGTTGTGGCACTTGTGATTGAAGTGGATGTTGTATTCCTGCCCCTAGGTGGGGTGGGTGGTCTCCTTAGATTGTCGATGACAACATTCGGCCTGTATGGAATTAGGCGCCAGAATAGTCCGAGGCATCAAGCTGGAGATGCCGTCGACAACTCAGCGCGTCCAACCCTTTCGTCAGCGGGCTGTGGTGGTGAATTATTCCCACCAGTATAAATGGTATCGAGTTGACTCCCTGTACGACGTGTTGGTTTATTTCCTCATATCATCAACACTGATTCTACCGTGTATGCCGAAAAGATGTTTGGTCGGAATTTTCCAAAATGAAATATCTTTCATCAAAGGTTGTTCTTCAATTATAATGTGAGGAAATTAAGGTTCTGTGCTAATTTTGTATAGAAAATATTACAAACAAACAAAAATCAACTTCTTCGATCCAAAAAATATTGTACAATCTCAAATCAAGTCGGAATTAAATCGACGACAGGGCTTGAAAATTATGAACTCAATAACGTCACAAGGTGTGCAAACAAATTATATGAAATTTAATCGATGACACAACTCTCACCATACGAAAGATATATGTAAGAATTTAATCAAGTAGATCTTACAATATGTAAGGTCTATATAGCCTGTGTGCATAAAAGTGAAACCAATTGTTAACTGAAACGTGATGAATCAGGGTAGTTGAACAGCATGGCCTCGTGAAAATTTGTACTGAGGAACTTCAACTTTTATGTTTGACGCTGGTTTTAGAAAATTGAGTCCAGTTTTGGAAGCTCGCTAAGCTTTGCTTGGTAAATATGATCAGAAATTATTGGAAAATAAATTTACCATGCTCTATAATCACTATTACATGATGACTAGGGTCAAAAAATAAAATGTAAGAAAGCTTTTTAAATCGTTGGGAATGATAAGCTGTTAGTGACTGTCATCATATATTAGAATTTTTTGTTTTGAACTATATTAGAGCTTCTCACACTTAATAATTTCAAAAGTGACTTAATCATTGATGATTGTTTTGGATGGGTTGGTTGCAAATAATGTTGGAGCCATAGTATCGAAAGTGTGAATTGTTTGATGATAATATTATTCATGTCTTTAACCCTTTTCCTGGACTCAAGATATTCTCACCCATTATATGTAGTTAGAATAAAATAGATAAAATAATATACTTGCAACATCTAAAGTAATCTGAGAGAGAGAGAGAGAGAGATAGACAGAGAGAGAGAATTATTTTACAAAAAAAAAAAAAAAAATACTTTTCGTCTCGTCTCTATACTTTTACTTTTATTTTTGCTTTGTTTTCTAATCAAGTTCTTATATTTTTAATTTTAATATATATATACTTGAAACATCTGAAGCAATCTGTGAGAGAGAGACAGACGCAAGAGCCAATTATATTACAAAAAAATTTACTTATCGTCTCTATACTTTTACTTTTATTTTTACTTTGTTTTCTAATCAAGTTCTTATATTTTTAATTTGTCTAATGAGGTCATCTTACTTTTTTCACAATTTTTTTAATCAAATCCTTTTGACATCAAATTTGGTTGAATCTAGCTAACATGACCATCAAGTGATATCGTAATGAGTACGATGTGATTAAAAATTTTCCAATGTAGTCATCCACATGAGCGTCAAAAATGGGTAATGAGTCATACTTCAATACTATCTATATTGGCTATTTTTCCACACACACGCATCCATGTGTGCATCTATATATTTTTTCACATCATACTTTGGGGTCATTTGATGCCACATCTCCCAAATTTAGTTTTATTTTGTGTCATATAGACTTGATCTAAAAATTTGTGAAACTAGAGCTACTTGATTGGACAAACTAAGTGTACATAAATTTGTCTAGAGAAAGCATGGAGTATGTAGACGATAGATAAGATTTTTCGTCCACTTTTTGTGAGGTTTACAACTGTTAATGCATTTTATTGCCATTGATTTCTTTTTGAGATTTTGAAATACATAAATGTTATTTTTTAATATTTTAATTACATGTAGATTCAACTTTTAATTCCCTCCAATGAGAGAGTGTGTAAATACTTCAAAATAGTAGGGTGATGCTTATTTCATAGGTAAAAACTAGCGAGTTGAGTTACATTTCTTTCATAACTGAGAATGTTACCCACTCCATTGAGATTTACTTGACCTAAATATTTTTCTTTAGACATTTAGGTTGCATATGGAAAAAATTACTAGCAGGCGAAGAAGTTGCTAAACTATTAAGGAGGTAACGGTACCTTTTGTTGATGAAAAGTGTCTACCAGGGCTGACCCCTGGGCTGCATTGGTCCAAGCGTGGGCCTGGGCCTTTTGTTTTTTGTTTTTTTTTTAACTCTAAAAATATAACTTTTGAAAAAAAAAAGTACAAGATTTAAATTTAAAAATTACGTTATTGAAAAAAATTGCATGAAATTGAAATACAATATTTGTTTATGCAATATCAAGAACAATGCATCAAACATTTCAAGTATGCGGCAATACTATACTATAAAATTATTTAAGATTTGATATTAGGGACAATATGAATAGAGTCTGACGCCCCATCTAGCTTCATCCACGTAACCAAGACAGCAGACACAACAGAAAAGACAAGTGGAATGTCCAGTAATATTCATGGCCAACCCTGTTGCCTTGAAGAAGGAATCACCGCGGGAAGTGGCCAAAGGGTCAAAAGCACGTTACTTAGGAAGCAAAGAAAGCACTTCCGCAAGCAATTTCTTCCCTTCGAGGCTTTGGGACACCGCTTTGTATGACTCAATCAAGAGTCTGGGGAATCGTTTGGTGAAGTAAGCCTCAAAATCACTAGAATCTGATCCGAGGATCGCCTATCAGAATCATCAAAGCAATAAAAGATATGAGCATTGTACGCATGCGGCTGTAAATATCACCACTATTCGAGAGAGAGAGAGCGAGACAGTACCTCAACATGTTTTGAAGTACCCACGAGGTGATTGAACTTATTTCGCACGACTCTTAATAAGTCTCTGACACTACTTCCATCATAAAGCTTACGTCTGTGTAGACGTAGGTCATTCATAACATCTTCATCTATTTTCTTAATCCAATCCTCATCAAAAACCAATTGCGCAATGTTCTCCAATTTTTTGGGAAGATCTGAATTGCCTTTCCCAGCTTCAGCTTTCAATTCCACTTTATGAGTGACGACCCTGATGCTTTAAGAGGAACCGATTTGGCTTTCTTAGCTTCCACTTTTACTTTGATGTTGACGTCATGAAGAAATTTCAGTCTTATATATGAACTCCAAAAAAATGGATGGTGAAGCACTTCCGATGCCTTTAACCTGCTAGTCATAAAAAAATAATTTATTATTGACCCAACATTTCAAAGAATCAATTACACGAACAATATTGAAATAGACACCACCGATGGTGGCAGCATTGTTGGTTGGGCACTGGTTCCTTTCATGAGAGGTCCAGCGTTCGATTCTCAGCGTCGTCAAGCGACTTACCCGGTAGGCAAGGGTGGTGGTGACTCTACCTATCCCTAGAGTTTATTCCGCCGCGAAGCAGTGAATGAAAAAAAAAAAAAAACAATACTGAAATAGACCGACTTCTTGACTTTAAAAGCATCGCAAGTTTGGCATTCATGCAATCTTTAAAATAATTAAAATTGCATTAGCTCAATGAAAGAGTAACCAAAATGTCTGAAAACTTCCATGAAATTCACAATTCACGAATCCGGGATGAAGGCAGTAGTTATTTGACTACAATAAGAACCTAGGAATTATTTACTCCGAGTATTTTAAATTAGAAATCTAATCATCCTGTCCCTAGGATTCTTATTTCATAGTGAGCGCCATATGCTAAAACCCCTAGAATCTTCACACGAAATCCTCTTCAGTGCACGTATAGCAAATCTAATATTACACTAGGAATGATTGGAATTTATTTGTTCGTGGGTGGGTAACAAATTTATACCCCTAATAACTAGGCTTCCAACAATGATCATCTAACGTTGGAATATCACAATTGTCAAAGGCATTTAGGTTATCACATGGTCAACCTTTTCTTCGGCTTCTATTGTCAATTTCCAAAAGAAATAAGTGGGATCTACACATTTTTTGCTCATCAAGTAGAACCCCACAGCAAGAAAGATATTTAAGCCATGGTTGATGAGTTTCAGGGCGCCTTTAATGCTCATGAGATTAAGTGATGCAGGAAAGTGGAAATCGGTCAACTAACAATGGTTGTAAAATCTATAAAATGGCAGAATGGAAAACGTAGTGATGCAAAATAACAATGACAATATACACTCACCTCGATTCGGGATCTTGGCTTAGCAAACGTGAAATCAAATCGTGAGCTTCTGGCATATCTTTCACCAAGGATAGGTTTGGATTGTTGAAAGCAATGTTGTCACCAAATAGATGTTTTCCACAAGTGACGCAAAAGAACAAGACACACCCTAAACTAAACAAATCCATTACCTGTGTTTGGCGCCCACCATCACGAGACACTTCAGGTGCTTGATATCCTTTGGTTCCACAACCTGCAAGACAGACAACGAAGATCAATAAAAGAGCCCTCATCACTTGGACAAAATATAGATGGATATGATAGATTCACCAATCAATGAAGGGAGACCATGGCAAAGACTATTAAATCTCCACAAGCTTTACCACGACATAAGAAGCAATACAAAGCAACCTAACTTCCAGCATAACAGTCTTCTTTAAAAGAAGAAATTGTTCTAACAAAGTAAAATTATAGGTCTAATATTTTTAGCCAGGAATCCGAAGATGATTTACCACTGTATAGATTCAGATTATGCACGGATCAATATTGAAGAAAAGAAGATCAAGGGTCTGAATAAAGCTATCATGAGCACTTACTAGTGGCATGATATCTCAAGGAAGATCTATACTTAGGAAGGCATCTGCTCATGCCCATATCAGATAGCTTAGCACGAAATGGATTCTTAGTAATCAATACGTATGTAGGCTTTTAAGTCCCGATGGATTATTCCCAAGCTATGCAATTGGCTGAGTCCTTTTACCATATCCCCGTATCATAATATAAAGAAGACATCACGACTTCAATCAAGAATGTATCTAGAACCAAATAGTATCCTGGCCACTCAAAGGCATTGGATACATAAGCCATATCCTTTTGGAAATTAAGGAGTTTCTCTAACACACTAAGACCTAGTAAGGATGCCAAAAGTACATGTTGACACCTAAATTTTGGCAATTTATTTAAGTGTTTATTAATTGCATTAGAAAATTAGGGATTAATTTCCAGTTCCTTAACAAATTTTTTTTATCAAAATTGCATCACATATAGACATTAAGAGTATTTGTGTCACTGGTTTTAAAATTTATCAAAAAAAAATATAATTAATTTTTCTTTTAAAAGATTCGGAAAAAAAAAAGTCGGGTCGGGCTGGATCCAACCTAGGCCCGACCTGCTCCTTTTCTCTTTCTCTTCCCCTGCGCTGGGCTCAGCCCGGCCCAACCCCTTTTTCCCTTTCAGCCCGCGAGCGAGGGTCTTCCTCTCTCTGTGTCGGTCTTCGAAGACCTGCAAAAAAAAGAAAGAAACAGAACAGAGGGAGCGGCAGAAGATAGGGGTGAGCAGTGGTCTAGGGTTGACCCTGGACCGACCCTGGACCGGCCCAACCCTGCCGGTCCTGGTCTGATTCCCAAGGGTATTGGGTCGGTCCTTGGTCCTGAAATTCCAGGACCGACACTGTGCGGGTTAGTCCTCGGTCCTGAGAGTTTTGAGTCGGTCCAACCCTAGACCAACCATATATATTATATTATATTATTTATAATTCTTTTATATATTCAAACCTAAATAAAATTTATATTATATTATATTATTTATAATTCTTCTATATATTCAAACCTAAGTAAAATGATGTTAAAGCTATCGACTCCTCAGGCTCACAGTTATGGACAGACAGCATCCAATTCCAAAAGGCGTGAAGTTTACGCCGTAAAGGTCTTCACGGCCTCCTCCTCCACAGTCTAGAGTACGTTCTTCACTGTGAGGACCAATGACTCCTCACAATCACGGACTCGCGATGTCCAAAACGGCGTGAAGTTTACGCCGTAAATCTCCTCATGGCTTCCTTCCCCAAAGTACGTTCTCTTCCATTTTGTCTTTTTTGTTCTTCAATTTGCCAAAATCAAAAGTAGCAACATCCCGCTCGCCGCATTGTGGACTCTATCTTGTCCCATATCTCGATGAGCAGTTATCAAGCACGAAATTTTTATTATTGTGTCATCTTAAATTTTTTGAATATGTATTGGTATTTATAGTTTAGTTACACAATGCCGTATTGTGGATGGATGTGTAATTTGAATTTGTAGATTTACTTTTTTAAGGAGTATAAAAAACAAGATGAAAAAAATTATCAATCGATATCGGATTGACCCTGGAACTGAACCGAACCCATTGGATCGGTCCGGTCCTTGGTCCTAGGCTCAATAGGGTCGGTCATCAGTCCTAAAAATTGAGGACCGACACTGTACGGGTTGGTCCTAGGGTTAAGGGGTGGCCCGGACCAACCCGGACCATGCTCACCCCTAGCAGAAGACAGAGCAGAAGAGGGGGAAGCAATGAAAGCTTGGCTGCGGCTGGGCAGCACCTGCAGTCGACGGAGCCCAAGAAAACCTGTAGCCGTTATAGCTGAAAACAGACCGAACTCCGTCCTGAGGAGAAAACCGGGTGCAGGCATATATAGAGGCAGGGAGGCTGGACTGACCGAGGACAATTTGAGCTGAAGATGGAAAGGAAAGAGAACTGGCACGGCAGGACGACGACCTGCAAAAGGGAAAACAGAAGCATAAAACAGAGAACCCGAGCAGACCAGAAAAAGGGGGAACAAAAAGGGAGACCAAGCACAAAGAAAAAGCGGAGGAATAGAACCGAGAAGGGGGAAAAGGTGTCGTCGACGCTGCCCTACTGCCGTCCGAGCCGCCGCTGCCCTCCAAGCGCCGACCTACAGCACTCGCCGCCGCTGCTCCCGACGCCGAACCAGCCGAAGACAACCAGAGCCGCGAGAGAGGAGAGGAGTCGAGACAGTGAAAGCCGAGAGTGAACGAAGAACGAGAGGGAGCCTCGGCTGACCACTTGGCCACACGCGAGCTCCGCCCAACGACCCCTCCTGGTAGAAGTTCTCAAGCCCGAACTAGTAAGCTTCCGTCTTTACATTTGTTTGCTGCCCCTCTTGGGTACGCCGGGCTGGGGTTCGTGGCCATTCGGCTCACACGAACTCCGGCCCCTGTAGGTCTTTAGCTAAGTCACTGGGTGTTGTTGGATGTTTGCTGAGAATCCCGGCCTCGTTTTGAGTCCTGGTTGAGTCGGAAACCCTTCGCTCGAGGTCGCACGCCACTCGCTCGATGAAATGCTTCACCGAGATCTAGTTTTGCTTTTGCCCGTTTTGGCCAAAACTGAATGTCCACAGGTTGATTTGTTCTGTTGAGATGTCGTTTTTGTGATTAGCATTCCCCGGCGTTGGTCGTTCGGTCGTTTCGCTGCCACCGCCCCCGTCATCATTTACATTGTGTTGTGTTTCATGCTTTGTGGCCGACAATGGCCGTCCGATGACAAAAGAAAATCGACGGGGAGGTCGGTCGACGAGTGGTGGTCGGGGTGTACGACCGGTGAAGGGTAGTGGCTCGGCGGTGGCTTGAGCTTTGGTCGAGGTTTGTCTTAAAAAATGGGATCTTCGGAAGGCTGGAGCTCGGTGAAGGAGATCGCGCGAGGAAGAAGACCAAAGAAGAGTAAAAACAAAAACAAAAGAAAAAGCAAGAAAAAGAGTGCAGCCAAAAGTTTTTTTTTTTTTTTTTAAAGTAAAGAAGAAAAAGCAAGCAAAAGTTGCTTCGGGAAGGAGGAACGGCAGAAGAGAAAGTGCAGTAGAAGAAGACGAAATAGGGAAGAAGACAAAAGTTAAAAAAAAAGATATTAATTTTTTTAAAAATAATAATATGAAAAAATGTCTTTTTATCCTATTGGGTCGGATCCGCGTTTGGGCTGCGTCAGCGGGCTGGATTGGGTTTACCTGGTCCAAACCCATTTTCTTGAGGTATAATAATATTAAATATTAACAATATATTAAAAATTCAAAAAACTTCCAAAAAAAAAGAAAATTAAAAAATTTCGAAAAATAACAAAAATTCAAAAAGATTTTCGAAAACTCAAAAAGCATTAAAAAGTTAAATCTTTTTCTTATAGATGAAACCGTCGTTTAAGAGATTCCTGCCTTCATCGGTGATTTACAAAAGTTTAAAGGATTTAGTGCTTACTGTATTTCATTGACCCAGCTGCCTGAATCAATTAGCCATGTAGAATCTCTAGAAGTCCTCGCACTGAATGATAGAGAAATAATTAAGCTTCCCTTGTTTGAAGAGTTAGGAGTGCTGCAATACTTGTCAATAAGTAATTATAGGTCAATATTGAGCTCGCCAATGTCTATGGGGACTTTGGCTTCGTTGGGTGAACTAGACCTATCAAACATCAGAATTAATGAATTACCTGATACTGTCAATGAGTCAAGTCTTTTAAGAGTGCTCAAAATTGATTCTACTTTTGTGAGAAAGCTGCCTCCCACTACATGAAAATTGAAGAGGCTTGAAGAGCTTCACGTTTCAGAATATTGGAGGGAAAAATTCTTAGACAAATTAAGATGCTTTCCGCATTAAGAGTCTTAAAACTTGGATACTTTCGGATTTGTGGTTTACTAGATAGCAATTATGGACTTCCCAATCTCCAAACACTTGATCTGCTTCATTGTGACCAGTTTCGTGAAGTGTCCGAACTTCCTTCTAGTTTAATAAGCTTATCTGTCAGTTCTAAATTGATGGACATGATCCCAGACATCAGTAGTCTGGTTAAGTTGGGGGAGTTATTCTTGAGTGAAGGATCCCAGGAACCGGTGTTACCAGTTCAAGATAAAATTGAGGAGAAATAATGCACTTTGCAGCTTGGGAATTTGTCAGACCTGAAGATATTGCAGTTATCTGCGTTAAAGATCCAACTACTATATGTTGGTTTGCATTACCTTTATAAGCTCAAGAAGGTTTGCACTATCTTTATAAGCTCAAGAAGCTCTCTCTTTGCTGCATTCATTTAAAAAAGCTACCATGACTTCCTTCAGGTTTATTCACTCTATCATTTCGCCATTACAAATCGCAGACAATGCCAAATCTTTCGTATTTGGTGCTCTTGTCAGAATTCGAGCTTTTCAACTGTGTAGTAATAGAAGTTCTAGGCCTCGGGAAGTTCAAATCATTGCGAGTTTTCAGAGTATCTTACTGCGATCTGCAGCAGGTGGATGAGCTGGAGAATCTGATCTTTTTAGCATCATTAAATGTTTCATGCTATCAAAGTCTTGAGTCTTGAGAGACTTCCCGATCTATTAAAATTGACGATGCTGAAAGACATTAAAATCGAGACAGTGATGGCAGGCAAATCTCGCTTATCGCATTACGTGTCTAAAGATCAAATTCTCTAGCTCATCAATTTTAATAGATAGGGAATCATGGGAATCATCAGACAGCCCTCGATTTTAATGTTTTTCAACATCGTTAGTTTTAATAGATCGGGAAGTCTCTCAAGACTTTGACAGTATGAAACATTTAATGATGCTATAAAGATCAAATTCTCCAGTTCATCCACTTGCCGCAGATCACAGTGAGATATTCTGAAAACTCGCAAGGATTTGAACTTCCCAAGGCCTGAATTTCTATTACTGCATAGTCGAAAAGCTCGAATTCTGACAGGAGCACCAAATACGAAAGATCTAGCATTGTCTGCGATTTGTAATGGCAAAGTGATAGACTGAATAAATCTGGAGGAAACCGTGGTAGCTTTTTTAAGTGAATGCAGTAAAGGGAGAGCTTCCTGAGCTTATAAAGGTAATGCAACCAATAGCTAGTAGTTGGATCTTTAATGCAGATAACTACAATATCTTCAGCTCTAACAAACTTCCAAGCTGCAAAGTGAATTCTTTTTCCTCAATTCTATCTTGAACTGGTAACATTGGTTCTTGGATCTTTAACCAAGAATAACTCCCCCAACTTAACCAGATTACTGATGTCTGGGATCCTGTCCATCAATTTAGAACTGACAGATAGACTTATTAAACTGGAAGGAAGTTCGGACACTTCACAGAGCTAGTCACAATGAAGCAGATCAAATGTTTGGAAATTGGGAAGTCCATAAATACTATCTGGTAGACCATAAATCCGAGATTATCCAAGTTTCAAGACCCTTAATGCGGAAAGTATCTTAATTTGCCTAGGAATTTTCCCCTCCAAACTCCGACATCCTGAAGCGTGAAGCTCTTCAAGCCTCTTCAATTTCCATAAAGCGGGAGGCAGCTTTCTTACAAAAGTAAAATCAATTTTGAGCACTCTTAAAAGACTTGACTCATTGACAGTATCAGATAATTCATTAATCCAAGTGCTTGATAGGTCTAGTTCACTCAATAAAGCCAAAGTCCCCATGGACGTTGGCAAGCTCAATATCGATTTATAATTACTTATTGACAAGTATTGCAGCACTCCTAACTCTTCAGATGGAGGAAGTTTAGTTAATTCTGTACCATTCAGTGCGAGGACTTCTAGAGATTCTACATGGCTAATTGATTTGGGCAGCTGGGTTAATGAAAGATAGTTGCAAGCACTGAATCTTTTAAGCTTTTGCAAATCACCGATGGAGGTAGGATTATCTTGAACGGCAGTTTCATCCATAAGAATATATTCCAAGGATGTGAGGGAACCTAGCTCATGGGGCAACTTTTTGAGTTCAGTGCAAAACCTTAAGTTCAGTGAAACCAAGCATCGCATACTTTTTACCGATTGACCAATTTAATCCAACCACATGCATCTTTCAAGAATCAATCTCTCTAAACATTTGAAATGAGTTAAGTCTGGATTTTTGATCAAGTGAACACAACCGATGAGGTTCAAAACTTTCAATTTCTTGGCTTTCTGTCATAAAGTAAAATAAGAAAATAGTTAACTTTTCCGCAACAATTTGACAAATGAAATTAAAAATAATATACTTCTCTACCTAGATTTGAATCCAACCATTCCATTTTTCAAGGACCATGCTCCGAGAAAGATCTAGAATAACCAACTCCTCCGAATCCAAATTATTAGCATGAAGATTCCAAGGACAACCTTGCCAATGGAGCCATCTTAAACTTGACAGACGCCCCTTAAAATTTCCAATGAGGTCCGCTTGGAATCTTATGCTCGACGTCCCCGCAAAATGTGCTGGTCCAAAGCTGTGATGTGACCGACAACCAAATTCTAGAACAACTCCCTTAAGTATTTATGTTCCTTGCACGTGGAATATAGGATTTGGGTTACCAAGGGATTTCAAACTAAAGAAATCATTTTATTAAGGATCAATTTATTTCACCAAAAAAAAAATGTTTTGAAAAAAATTCCTTGAAAATGCTTGCTTTCATCTCTCACAAAAACAAATGAACAATAAATATTTTTATTATTTATGAATATATATATATATATATATATATATATATATATAAATTGTTATCAACAATGAAAAAATTTCATTGACTAATTATTTCAAAAAATGTAAATGATCATTTTCAGAAAAATATTTTTCAAATTTTTTATTTTTTGTGGAACATATACACCATAAGTATTTTTCCTCTATCAAAAGAGGAACATGAGTTGTAAGGCATACAATCGTAAGGTAAAAACAATGATGAAATTGTGTCTTACTTTTTCATTTTTGAGCACATCCAAGGCTCTCTTGTGACTCCACAGTCTACTGCACTTTTCAAGTTCAAGATTTTTAGGTAGGGCAATATCCCTACCTAGTTCTTGAAGTTTATCGTGCATCCATAGCTTACCATTCTCAATCTTAACAATGGACAAGTCCACGAGCACCTTTAATATTGATCCGCTTGTAGAACCACAGTCAGACCACAAGTAGCATGCAACACTTTCGTCCTCTCTAGAAATAAGCAATGTCCAGAAATATTTATCTTTGCTTCCTAGGTAATGCATCAATGATTACCTTCGATTTATGTTGAACTCATGGCTAAGGTTCTTTTTCCAATTCGTTTACTTTTTGCAACTTGTTTAATGTCTGCTCCCACTTGTCCTTGGTTTTAGAACATAGATACGATCAAACAACCTCAATTGTCGAAGGACGCTAGTCAATACTTGATACTATTTTTTCGGACAAAGTATGGAAGTCATTTAGAACATGCCTCTTCCTGAGGACATGGGTGTGGAAATTTAAGGGCATCACCTTTTTGCAAGCCCATGACCTTGTGAATTCGAGACCCTTCAAGCTCAGCTAAAGCTTGTACTTTTTTGGTGGTAATATGAAGCTCAGTCCTCTCTTCAAAAGAATGGATTTGTCTATGTGTTTCACCCAGAAGGTCAGAAAACAACTGACCTCATAAAATTTTTAAACCTACTTGATTTTTAAACCTACTTGTCTTTCTTCATATTCTCTAACGCTTTCTAAAAAGCTCCAGCCATCAAAGAGATGAAACATTCTTGTGCAGATGAGCTTTGCAATTGTGGTCTTCCCGGTGCCCCTTATGCCATGTATTCCTACTACACGAACATTGCTAGATTCCTCATCTAGTAATTCCATAACTCTTTCCACATCATGCTTGATGTCAACAAGGTATCTGTTCAACGCCCTCAACACATTTGCGACAAGTTCATCGATGAGTGAAGCATTTGTGCCAGAGCTGTATCACGCGTGCCCATGGGGCACAAGTCACACGCATAGAGATTAATGTAAGTCCAACAATGTCGAAACTCTGAAGTAGTTAGCAAGAAAAAGACCACTCTTTCCTTTACAAAACTATCATACATCGATCAGCTTTAAACAAACAGGCCACGCAATTAGCTGCACGTGTTTTTGCTAAATCAACACAGACAAAGCACAATATGATGGGATGCAAAGGTTGTCAGTTGCATCCACAGAAATTAAGCAAATCGGTATCACTCTACACTGGCATTTTCTCGCAAGAGTTAGATTTCCTGTGGATGCAGATTCCAAGAGGAAGAACATTCTCCTGGACCATATTGACATAAAATCAAAACTATAACCGCTGCCTTCCATTTAATGCAGTGATCCAACATGGAAAAACTGAGTTATGAGATACGTGTAACGCTAGAACGCTGAAATTTATCAACAAAACCGAAACATTAAGTAATGTGGCAAGCGGGGAGTAAGAATGTAGACAAGCGGATCATATTCAGTACCAGATCAGAGTGTGCTACATCAGGTATTGATACACCTAGCAGCATTAGTCTAATTAGATTAACTTAAATTGAAGTAAGCGCTAGCTTGGGATTTGGATGCTTGGTTAATCAGTCGAACTTACTCAATTTCACTCACCGATTACTCGCCCACTCTGAGATGGATCCCAAATGGATGAGACCTTTCTTCCATTCCTGGAGGGTGTCTGGGTCTTCCTGTCTATGCCTGGCGATAGCCTTTCCGTAATCGGGGGATCCTTCTTTAACGACCGTTGGCGAGACGCTGTAGAAGACGGGCATGATGATCTGGCCCGTCGTCTTGTGGCACTTGTGGCACTCCACGATCGGAGCCAGCTTTGCGTGGCACGACATGCTCGACAGATAGTTCTCTGACAGGATCAGAATGGCGGTCTTAGAATGCCTGATCGCTTGGGTAAGCGACGGCCTTTCTCCTCTCCCACGGCGGTGAGTTCCCCATCATCCCTCAACACGCTGATCTCCGCGTGGAGGAGGCTATGGTGGAGATGATCCACAAAGCCACTGGGAGTATCCCGTCCACTGAAGCTCAAAAACACATCGAAACTCTCTTCTCTTGTTTCGGAGGAACCTTCTCCACAGTTGCGAGAATCCTGGATGTCCATCTTCTTTCCAAACGAAATCAGTTTTCGTCCCTCTTCCCACTCTATTTCAAAGATCCATCTCCCAGTTTCATACCACGGGAGTAGGCGTACGAAGCAGCGAGGAGAAGGAGGAGAAGGGATCGGGAGAGACGATGAAAATCCGCCATCGGTCCCCTCGGATTCCTCTTATTTGCTATGCAGCCCCTCCTCCGGTCGGCGAACTCCAACTTAGGATTCGGTCCCTCGTTTTCCTCTTATTTACGAACGGGGTCCCGTGACTCTTTATTAGTTAAGCATGACTCTTTGTTTGGGTTTGATTATGATATTGAACCCTACAAAAGATAGGTAACTAAACAAACGATCTCTGAATACGATGAAAATTAGAGCAATCATTTGAATGCTCAACTTATTATTCTAACCTGATGTGCAAAAAATGAAAACGATGAAAAAATGAAAACTGATTCCTTGAAAGTTTAAAGAGAGGGAAACAGACGCACTGTACAGGTAAGGCAATGGTATAAAAGGACACTGCCCCTTCGTAGCCAGCGACGGCCTGCTTACCTACTCTTGCTGGTGGCCCTCATCACACTTTGCTTGGCTGTGACAAGGGCCGCCACATCAACCACAAGGGTGCACAACCCCAGCGAGCGACAATGGTAAAAGGGGCCTCTCTCTCTAGTTTTTATTTCTTTGTATTTTAGTCTTTCTATTTGTAGCATTTTTTCCCCTAATATGGCGCAACATTTGCTAATGTAGGTGCACTAAAATTGGATTAAGTACGATGAAAGTCTTAAAACTAGTCATGCAAATACAATTGAGTTTTGAAATATTCAAAAGTACAGTTAAGTTTCAAAACTTGTCATAAAAATGTATTCGAATCCTAAAACTTTCAAAAAATATAATGAAGTCCTAAAACTTGTCATGAAAGTGTAATCAAGTCATAAAACTGGTCATACTAGTGAACAATAAAGTTCTAAAACATTCAAAAAAAATGAATTCAACGGAATGACTCGGTTGGACCAATTTGATAAGTTTTAGAAATTAATTATACTTTTGAAAGTTTTAGAATTCAATTACACTCTTATGACAAGGTCTATAACTTAATTGTACTTTCATGACAAGTTTTAGAATTTCTAATATACTTATCCCATTAAAATCCATATCTTGTTGGGCTTTGCTATTCTAAACCCATAACAACCAACCAATTCTTTAAATTTAAACTAACCCATGTGCGATTAAATCTATTAAAAATGAATTAAAAAATAGGTCTTTGACACCTCTCCTTAAACTCAATAACCTTTATCACAAGAAACATTAGAATAGTGAAAAGCCTCAAATTGGTATACTTGTGAGAAATTTACCTAAAACTAATTTTTAAATTCAAAAAAACTCCAAACCGATATACCTGTGACAAATTTGCCCCCTGTTAGTTTCTGTTAAATTTGCTTATCAAATTACTAAGTTAAATGATACGTAGTTTCTGTTAAATTTGCCTATCAAATTACTGAGTTAAATGATACGTGACAATTAACAGCTATACCAGTCTATGAAACACTGACACTCTCCAAGAGTTTTCCTATCGTGTCGGACATTTCGACACGTGTCCGACACTCTCGGAAACTTTCCGACACTCGGTCAACACGTGTCGTAAAATCTGACACCTTATCAACTTTCTTGTTACTCTCCAATACTCGAATCAGAATTCTAACATATGCGTTTCCGACATGTGATTCCGATATCGAGGTTAATAGAAAAAATTAAATAAATTAGAGGTCAATATATATATATATATATATATATATATATATATTATATATGTGAAAAAATAAAACACAATAATAAAAATAATAAATGGAGAAAGAAGAAAAACCTAGTCTTCTCTTCTCTTTTGACTTCCACTTCCCGTGATACGCAATTCACCTCTTAAGTTTTTTTTCTCCTCTTTCAACATATCTAACATGCAAGTTTATAATATAGATCGCTTGTTTTTTCTCCAAGTTTTATAAATTATTGAAATAAAGTTGAATTTATCAAATTGAAATAATGAATGATACTAATAAATAGCGGATTAATGTTTTTAGATTCAAATTAATTTGATTGAAATAATTAAAAAAATGATAATTTATTATGTATATATAAATATGTATATTTAATATACAATGTGTCCCAACATGTCGGAATTCTCTGTTTTTTGAGAAACAACGTGTTGACGTGTCGAAATTCTCTGTTTTTTTTACTAAAAATAAATCATAGAAATAGCCAGAAGAAATGCAAGGGAAACACTTCTATGGAATGTGTCTAAAAAGCAAAACGAAATCCAGAGATGTTACATTCTTTGGCGCGGATCATCCAACGAAGCAGGACGTAAATATCAAAAGCAGATGCCTGAATCATGCAGAGACGCAAGTAAAGATCGACTACGTTGAAAAAAGAAGATTCAGAAACATGTAATTGAGTGAAGTCACGCCTTGCTCCTCTACCCATGTGACATAAGATTCCTCAGCCTGGTCTTTACTACCACGGACTAACCAAGAAGGCAACTATAATAAGTGGGTCCTGTAAGTATGCAGGTCTCTTCACAGGTTCTGAATCTTCAGTCTGATCAGGCCTGGCAACAAAGAGATGCATTTTATTTGGTTGTGAAAGGCAGGACTGTCCTGAAATGTGCTATAATAATCCGGGTTATTCATGATGGGGCATTTTTACCTGCTGCACAGCCTAAGTTGGCTGCTCAGCCCGAGACATTAGTTCACAGAGATATTTCAGAGTACCCAGAAAACACTAAAATGAGTCGAATGATATTCATTCAAGTAGATAAACTACTTAGCATGTGAAATTTTTTCAAGGGGGGAAAACAACAAACAAATGCCAGATGATGTTCAGTAACATCAAATCATCATTCTTTTTGAATTTTTCATCCTATAATAATCTAGATCATCATCTTTACCAAAAAAAAATAATAATCTAGATCATCAAGGTTATCGGCTGCCTCTCGTAATCACATAAATAATTCCCACATAAAAAGTGCATGCCATGGTGAAAAATCCTCAGTATTGTCTATGCAGAGGTGTATGAGCATATATTTGGCCTTTCTGCATCGCATTCGGATATGACTATTCTATACATCATTGATGGGCAAAAGAAATGAACAGAGATCACATCCGGTTATTTCTTCCATTACAATACTCCCGCTAGCGAATACTCCATGTATATTGAATAAATGGGCATATCATCTTACTAAGGATAATCAGTCAGTTAGATGGAAGAAATTAAGAACAGCAATGACCCGAATGATTAGGGAATTCAGAAATGCTGATTCATGCACTCATTCACATATTTGTGAAAACGGTACAACGAAGTCGAAGTGTTAAGTGGTATACCAAGCAATTGCTGGGCATTGTTGAGAATAACTTCATAAAGGAAAAATATTGCATTCTCTAAAGAAGTGAATAGAAAAATGGAAATATCGGAGAAGAAGGCATTCCAGTTACAAGGAAGTCCAACGATGCAAGTGAAATTTATGGATCATCATTAAATTGAAAAGACGCATGACCTTTAGAATGAACATTGGCCTCAGAAACTTCAGACTTGCTCGAGGAAGCATGAAATGGATTTCTTTCAAGTCCTCATTTAGACCAGAGGCGTACCACGACCTTCGCAAATATCTGGCCTTTCTAGGGAGCTCGACTACTAGAGGCTGTCCTTTTGAGTTATGTTCTTGCAATGTTGGATATGACACGTTCTCAGCTTCTTCAAGTTCGACAAATCTGGCAGTCCTTGAAGGGAATCACAGTATGAGATGGTCAATGTTCTCAGGGATGTCAAGCATTCGAGGCCGTCTAGCTTTACCAGCTCACAGTGAGAAATAAGCAAGGCTACCAAGGATGAGAGATTTTGAAGTCCTTCGATTTCCATTACAGAACATAACAGAAGCTCCAATCCAGATAGAGACATGAGATACTTAAGCTCCGGCAATGTCTTTAAGGATTTGCAGTCCCGGAGGGTTAGTTTTTTCAAACTTTTGGGTAGTCGTGGGAGATGTTGTAGGTCTGGACATTGAAGATCAAGCTTCCTTAGCTGCTTGAGAGCATCCATTTCCGGTAGTTTAGTGAAGCCTGGGAGGCACAATTTCAAGGTCTCAACTTTTGTCACTTTGCCAATCCCCAAAAGGCTGATTGGCTCCACCATCAAATATCCGTCTGTGCCGGGAGATGCCTCCTCCTCCATATTATTGGCAAGGTACAACTCTTTGAGATTGGTCAGATTTGAAATATCCAAAGACTTCAATTTACTTGAGTCATAAGTGAGACGCAAAGTGGCTAAACTAGTGGGAAGCAGAGGAACCTCATGAAGATTGTCACAGCCATATAAATCAAGGTCTTGAAGATGGGAAAGACTAGAGATGCTCCCTGGTAGGCTGGGAATATTGGAATCTGACAACACCAAATTTCTCAAACGAGACAAGCCTTTGATCTCCTCAGGAATTTTTTCCAAACTCCTACAGCGTGATGCATGAATCTCCTCAAGCTTCTTCAGCATTCCAATAGATCGAGGGAACTTTCTAATGAAACTTCCATCCATTCTCAGAATCTTCAAATTATGCATATTATCAATGGCGTGTGGTAATTTGTCTATTCCTGTACTTGAGAGATCCAGGTTCTCTAATGATGTCAATTTCCCAATGGCGTCTGGAAGTTTCCACAACAACCGACAATCTCTCAAAGACAGTTGTTTCAACTTTTCTAGCCTTTTAATTGAGTCCGGGAGTGTGGTAAGTTCAGAGCCATCAATCGAAAGAAATTCTAGAGGTTTTATGTCACCAATTTCACTGGATAATCGTGCCAATGATTTACAGTTGCAGGCGCTGAGAGTTTTAAGATGCTTCATATCTTCGGAGACCGGAATATCTTCTATATAAGTTCCATCAAGTCGGAGCTCTCTCAAAGCTTCCAGAGAATCAAGTTCTCTGGGCAAGTTACCGAGGTCAGTGCAAAATTTCAGATCTAAAATTTGCAAACGTTGCAACTGACCAATCGATGGGTCGATTTGAACCAAATGAGAGCAATATTCTAAAATCAGCATCTCCAAAGACTCGAAATTAGAGAAGTTTGGAGTTTGTATCAAGTCAACACAGCCTCTGAGAATTAAGACTTTCAACTTCCTTGCCAACTGCAAGCAATACAAATAGACAGAAACTGTTAATGTTGCAGTAAGTATTCAAGTGAAAAGGGAAATGCAAAGTATTTGAGCTACCTTTATACTATTCCAACCCTCCCAACCTTCAGTTACCTTGCTCCACGATAAATCAAGAACAACCAAGACCTCCAAGTTCAAATTGATTACATTAAAAGCTCTCGGACAGCCATGCCAACGGAGCCAAAGTAACTTTGAAAGAAGATTTCTAAAATCCTTCTTAATGTCAAAGTGATCCAATATGAGAAGACGGAGATTTGGTACTCTTTTAAATTGGTCACCAGTCAAAGAGGTCTGCGATCGACCATCCATGTCTTTTTGTTCAGTGTTATCCATCTCAAGCCACAGAGCTTCAACCTTCACTTGGCTCTGTTGGTCAAACACCATTGTTAGACAGAAGCCAATGAAACCCCAATACAATAATTGAACTGAGGATCATTTATGCTTCACTCTTTCCAAAAGGGATCAAAACAAGGAGAGTTAAATATCCAATAGACAGACCAAAAAAGGAAATGTTAAATCTGACCTCATCTTGTTTAAAAATCTTCCGAGCTTCAGTGGCCCATAGTCTACTGTTGTTCCCCTGTTTCATGCAATCTTCTTGAACAATTTTCCTGCCCAGCTTCCTTAGCTGATCATGGATCCACATCTTATTGTCGTCTCCAATCTTTACCATGGACAGGAGACAAAGCATCTCGACTTCAAAAGAAGGATACAATTGAAGCTCATCCCACATGTAAGATGCGATTCTTTTATCCTCTCCAAAAAGAAAACAAGCTATGTCGAGAAAAATATGCCGTTGGAAACTGTTTAATTGTTCGTAAGTTATTCTCAACTTGTTCTCGACTTTATCATCAGTTACATTTTGTAACTTCTCCAGTAGAGATTCCCAAGCTCCTCTTTTATCCCGAAGCAGAGACAGGTGTGAACCTACGAGCTCAACAGCTAATGGAAGTTTTCCAGTAGCGGACACAATTCTTTCAGACAGATCAACATAGTCATGTTCTGGACAATCCTTAGCAAAGGCGTATCTACAAAAAAGTTTTAGAGCATCACTATCCTCCATCTCTGGGACTTTGTAAGTTTCAACGTCATCAGTTTCTGCCATTTCACATAAATTGAGAACTCTTTTGGTTGTGATAATGATCCTACTCCCGAACCGAACCAATCGAGACTTCCAACCAAAGCTTCAAGCTGAGACTTCTCATGCACGTCGTCCAAAAGGATGAGGACTTTCCAGGTGCTTAATCTTAATTTGAGGAAGCTGATTCCTTCCTCAACCGATTTGAGTTTTGCTGAGTCCCTTTGGACGATGTCAGAGACCAACTGATTTTGCAAAGCTAGAAGAGCCTTCTTGTCAGTAGTGTCTCCAATATCACCGAGAAAGCTGTGACGGTCAAAGAGGTGGCAGATATCGTTGTAGAGAGATTTTGCGAGGGTTGTCTTACCAATGCCTGGAATGCCGGAGATGACAATCATCCGCGCGTCACTAGAGTCAGTATCCAACATTCTTCTCAGCTCAGGCAAGCGGTCTTCAATCCCGACTAATTTGTCAGACAAATTGAGCTTAGCCTTTCTCAATCTCTTCAGAACTTTTGAGACCATCATAATTGCAAATTCTCCTTGCCTAGAAAACAGAAAAAGTTTCAGAAAGAAGGAAAGTACACGAAGTCATGGACACTGTTTACTGGGGATAAAGATCTGAAACTGATGAAACGTGAATGGGACGGAATGGATAAACGCTCGGTACAAATGCAAGAGTGTGCCCCAGTCAATTCAGAGTGACCATTGGCCATGCCCATCGCAACCCTTAACAGACCGTGACTTTCGTATACGGGGGCAATTTGCCGTGAAATCAATTGAAATGAGCATGAGAGCGCCACATTATTCAGGACAAAAAAGGGAGAAAAGAAAAGAAAACAAAGAAAAACTAGTTACAGATCCTTCTTCAACCTTACCTAGTAGATTCGGTCAGTTGCCGCCCTTTCACAGATGTCACTTCTTTGAGGGCATCCACCCATTTCTGAACCGTGTCCGGATCAACTCCTTTCTCCTTGTGTGCAGCAATTTTATCGGCGTAGGGACCCTTCCCATCCTTCATTTCCACATCCCACGCCGTGATCAAGAAGTAGACGGGCATGATGATCATTCTTCCCTCTTTGCGCCACTCGACCATCTGAGCAAGCTCACGAAGGCACGGCTTACTCGAGGCATAGTCCTCGGACAGGATCGGGATGCCAATCTTCGACAGCTTGATCGACTCGGGGAGCTGCTTCTTGATGTACTCTCCATCGGAAAGCTCTTCTTCGTCTAAGAAGGTGCGAACCCCGTGATCGACGAGGCTTCTGTAGAGAACATCGGTGAACCCATGTCGGGTGTCGCTTCCTCTGAAGCTCAGGAACACGTCGAAGTTGTTTCCCGTCAACGAAGCTGATGATGCAGAGCTCGAATCTCCGTAAGGACCTTCTTTCGCCATCTGCAGCTGCAAAGGAGACTCACGAATGCTCGGACAATGCCACGCTCTGCCCTGGTTGATTAGTGGGGAAGCAGGTGCTCCGTCCGTGCGGAATTTCTACAGTCAAACGGTTCTTGGGACCGGATGAGATCTAATTAGGGGGTTCGGTTCTCGATCCGATCCGGTTCCAACTAAGAATCGACAACTAAATTAGGAGAATTGGTTGTCAATTTTTGGAATCAGGAATCTAAGACTTGGTCCGGTTTGGTTTAGTCCCATGGAATCGATTACTTAGCAAAAAAATTAAGAAAATAAAAAAATTGTTACTATTTTTAAGTTTTATTAATATTTTTAAGAAATACAAAAAAATATTTTTTTCAAAAAGGGTTAGTCTGATCAGAATCTGATTCCGAGTCCGCTTTCCCCCGGAATCGGGAACTGAATGGACAATCACCAATTCCATTTTTATGGAACTGGGAACTAGAGCAATCCTTTCGGGAACGGACCACACCGAAGCGGTTCCTAATTTGGGTTATTTGACGTGCTTTATCCTAGATCCGATGAAGGCTTCCAAAGACCAGTAGATGAAAGCAAAGTAACAATGACCACTGGGTGTGTGAAATCATTTGTCATTTCCACATCTTTGTCGCGATTTTACTCATCTGATTCAATCTTTCATTAAGTGTCAATTATAAATTTTGACAAAGAATCATTTGTTTTGTGAAAATAAATCATTTTGAGATTGTAACCTTTATAAAATAAATAAATGAAAAATATTTAGACGTAAATTATTATCGATAATGAAAATATTTTTTATTTAATAGTTATTTCAAATTCTGACCAAATCGCATATGTAACATAGAAATATATCTCTAGAAAGTTAAGGATGTGCATGACAAAATTAGAACAAAAATTGATTTCTGGCCAGAAATCAATTTTTCAATTTCCATTTTAGAAATTGAGAAGTTAAAAATTTTACTTTCTGATTTATTCTTCAAATCTATTTCTAGAATATAAATATGTTCCAAAAATAGAAAAATCAAATTGCGTTACCAAACGGATTTCTGTTTCAAATTTGTTCCAGAGAACAAAAAAAAAAAAAATAGAGAAATATAAATTTTATCATACGCACCCTAATTGTTTTGAGTATATAATCATCATGCGATTAAAAAAAAAAGGCAAAAGAGAAGAAGATTGAGGAAAAAAATTGAGAAAAAAAAATTAACGAAAAAGGGGGAGAAATGGCAAAAAATGAGGAGGTGAATTCAAGTGCGAATATTTGACCAAAAAAAAAAAAATTCAAGTGCGTCCAAAAGAAAATATTGAAAGCCAAATATTCAAGTATGATTCTCCTTTAATTATCATACTCTAACTAGTTTATTTTTGTGGAAGATAAAGGTAGATTCTTGCCGGAGGATGCGGCCAAGTGATACATTGGGTGAAGGTCGAGGTCCAAAGGGCAAGCATTGATACACCACGTGCTTACTGCGTTTAGTCAATGTTGAATTACAAAGTTAATTATCAATACTCAATAGCCTACACGAGAAAATTAGTTTCATAGATTCCATCTTCATTAACGGTTCAGACAGATGTCCCCCTCCATTTTTTGACCGAAAGAAAATGCACAAAGTGAATGAGCTTTATAGCATATGGGAGACATAGAAAATCTACACCCATAAGAGCATCCAAAAGCTACTCTTCGGCAAAAAGCAATATGAACTTGGAAAAACCCTTATAAGGATTTTTCAAATAATTATTTGTCTTGACAGTGGGTTGGTGGCAAAAAATGGTGTATTTAGTAATCTTTATGTTTCTAAGAATAATTTCTAATTAGAAATTGTTCTTTTTTATTTTGTTCATTAGATGAGTTTCTGAGCATTTGAAAGCATTTAGTAATTATTCAAAATTTCTAATCTGAAAATAGAAATGCATTTGGTACGACTCTTAATTTTTTTTTTTGTGACTTATAATTTTTTAAATTTTTTTAAAAATACTTTTATTGTATTTTTCTCTTTTTTTCCTTTTCTTTTTCCTTCCATCTTCTTCTCTAGCCAATTGATGGCTAGGCAAGCTCCCTCAGCTACTTGCGAGGCTCCAACAAGCTCGCCAGACCTCGTCCAATGACCTCCCCTAGCCAATCATCGGACATTGCCGTGGTCAAAGACCGACAATGAGGAAGAAAAAGAGAAAAGGAAAGAAAAGGAAAAGAGAAAAAAAAAATGATTTGCCTTGATTCCTAAGTGTTCTCAGGAACAAGAAACAACTTTTTTTTATTTCTTAATTCTTCTTCAAATCTAGGGAAAATTCCAAATAATGACTTAAAGTGCCATTATTATTTTTTTCAAATAAAGGCTTAAACTAGACCTTATTTCAAATAAAGACTTGAAGTGGTCAAATCGTCTCAAATAAGTGCCTGAAGTTGCCAAATTATCTCAGATAAGGGCCTTTGGCTAGACGATGGGAAAATTTCAAATAAGAGTATGAAGTGCCCTCATTTTCTCAAATAAAAACCCAAAGTAGACATTGTTTCAAATAGAGGTGTGAAATGACCATATCATTTCAATAAGGGCCTAAAGTTATCCAATTATATCATATAAGGGCTTTTGGCCGGCCAATGAATATTTTGACCATCGAAGAAAAGGGTATTTTGGTCAAAAAATTAAAATTATATATTTTTTAACTTTTTTATTTTTTTCATTTCCTTTTATTTTCTTCTTTTTTCTTTTTTCTCTTCCCTCCCTAGCCATTGACAGAGGTTGCCCACCTTAGGCGAGAGATGCCTTGTCGGCATTGGGTGAGGGAAGCCCTTGCTAGATTCGACGTCAAACGAGATCACCTCACTTGGGCTAGGTGAGTGAGGGCAAACCAAGCAACGCGACCCTCGTTGGATGCTAGTGAGGGTTGCCGTCGCCAGATCAGGCAAAGGCGACCCTTGTCGATGTTGGCAAGGGCAACCCTCACCTAAATTGGTGAGGCCATGCAAAGGCGAGGGCTGCCCACGTCAGATCTAGTAGGAACACCTTTGCTCGACGTCGACAAGAGTGGATCTCGCAAGAGTTTAGCAACCTCTGCCATGGCTAGCAAAGGGAAGAGAGAAAAAGAAAAAAAATAGATAAATAAACAGAAAAATAAATTAAAAGACAAAATGCCATTCGTTCTAAGAGGTTAACCCCTTTTTGGAAACAGATTTAGCTACTTTAGGCATTTATTTGAAACAAGTTCCACTTCAAGTCTTTATTTGAGACAATTCAGCTATTTCATGCTCTCATTTGAAAGAATATCTACTTCAAGCTTTTATTTGAGAAAATGAGAGCGATTTAGGTCCTTATTTGGAATTTCTCCTCCCGAGAACAAAAAATTTACTAAACAGATTTATGTTGTTTTTTTTATTTATTTAGGGAAATAAAAGCATAGAATCGGGCGTTGTTTGGAGTGTTAATAGACAGGCCCAAAGTTCATTACCCTACGCAACATGCACGGAATAAACTAATATTTTGCTATAGATAATTGTATTACTCTATTCATCATTGTTGAAATTGATAATTGGAATTTCAGTATCAATAGACATGCATATGTATCCTGATTGAAAAGCCAACATCAACCCTTAGAACAAGTTGATAATTTATTAATTTGTATGGATGTTAATTCTAATAACGATGATAAGCTACTAACGAGTGATATGATAAGTAAGTTATTGGTCACAATTTTTCATTAACAAGATTAAAAAAAAAAGAAGAAATATCAGCAACCTTAAAATTCTACCAACGCTGAAATTTTCCAATTTTGAATCCCTTGAGACCTAGAATTTTGCAACTCGAATAATTACTTGGATTCATTGTCACACTAACATGAATATAACCCATAATATAAATTAAGTACTGCTAGGTGTACTAAAGATATACCAACTACTTAGGATAAGGTCCTAACCTAGATGCTATGTCTCAATTCCTGCCATGCGGTCTTTCCGTTATTCTAAATTATGGTGCTTTGGAGCCTAAAATTGTTCATATCTTGGATACACTGTTGCCGACTCTATCGACAGGGTTGTCAATTTCTCTTGAAATACTTGGATGGTGGATAAGGTTGCCCCCGGAGAACCAAGGCATCATATACAAAACCACGTCTTTGCGTGCATGGGTACATCTGGATTTTGCTGAAATTCGCAGTGGAGAGAGCACGCATGGAATAACTACGTTATGCTACTTTCACCGATATCATCACAGAGACCGCCTTCTCTACCAAAGAGGACTATGGCAAAGGAGAACGAGAAGCACAGTGCTGGATGGAGGACTCTGCATGGCCTGCTGCCTCTGGAAACCAGCGATCTTTCCTCTGGCAAAGACTAGTTACAGGGAGCCTTCGGAGATTGCAGACCAAGCCGAGCGACATGCTGAGTTTGCAAGGTGAGCGCTCTCTTTGTTTCAATAGACTTTGTTTCACGCTTTCAGCAACGATAAATAACCACGAATGAAACTCCAAACCTGTGTTTTTTGCCAGAATGGAAAAGTTTTCGATACGTGAAGATTCAAATAAAGGAAAGTGAAAAGTGCCAGCCTATTTAGAGGCCAATGGCCTTCAATATCCGCATACAATTCATTCCACTCTACATTGATTTTGTCAATCATATCCTGAGCTTGATTTCTCTTCTTTTCCATGCTTGGATTCTCGCTCTTCATACTGAGGACCTGCTCGTACTTATTCTTCAGTTCCTTAACTTTCTCTGATCTCTGTCGACAGATATGATATTTCTGACTTTGCATTCTCAACTGTCTGCTCGCGTCCCCAATCTCTGCTTGAAGTTGGGCAATAACTCGCTCATTGTCAGCCACACTCTTAGCCTTCTCTTCACATTGTTTCTTGATCAAAAAACTTCATCCATGTCAGACGCCAAAAGATACTTTTCCATTTTGAGCTCCATTTCTAACCTCTCACATTCAATGAGGATCTTTTATTGGGAAGAGAGAGATTCACCCGCAGTCTCAATAAAGTTCTGCAATTTGATATAGACACATTGATGTCCAATAGTAGAGACCTCTCGCACGTTTTGTTCGACTAAGAAGTTCAACAATTCTTGCAAATGACCAAGTAGCTTGGGATTAAACATAATTGCCTGGAGTCCCTGACTCATCATAATTTCCACCTCTAGCGATGCATTCTGGTACGCTTGAAGATCAAAATGACTTGCTCGGGACATCTCTGTCATGGTATTTTGCTCTCCTGAGTCACTAACCACTCAACAGAGACTCAATCTTTGAGAAAAGAGATTCCTCTCCGCCACCACATAATCTGCCTCGACTATTAAGGGGGCTTTGTCTTTGTCCGTTGCTGATGATGACTTTGGTCGAGCAGCAGCGGGAGGCACAGCAGAACCAATTGTTCCCAAAGAAGGGATAGTTGATGCCCTGTCAAGTGGCATATCTTCTTACTCGGTCGAAGGTGAGATGCTAGTAGCTTCTGTCCCTGTCCAATCCACTGACAACCTGGAATTCTTAACTGGCTCAACACTTGAGTTTGATTAATGTGGAAAAGAGTGTGTTGGCTTGGTTCTGAAAATTATCTGACAGCTGAATTTGGAAGCAACAGCCTGAAAGAAATACAGAATTATTCATTGATGGAGTGAGATAGAAAGCAAGACGTCCGTAGTTTACCTTCACTCTATGCCATGTGGTTGATGAATCTGCAACAGGGGGAGAATTTTGCAAGTCCGAAGAAGCGCCTTCAGTTATTGACTTGACAGAATCGGAAGATTTTGCTTCTGCTTTAGGAGGAAGAGGAGCATTAAATAAGGAGTAAAATTTTCTATTTGGCCCAAAAAATTAGTCTAAGGTCTAATCAGTTCCAACAATAAGGCATAGCTTGAAATAATCCTTTGACTGCCTATCCTTATGGTCTGGCAGCTTTCTAGCCATGACCTCTTTCAGCGTTCTACGTTGCAAGGTTGAAATCATACTTAAATCTTACAGGACAACTCAGATTTGACAATCTCAATGTACAGCATACCTTTATCCTTGCATTTGACACCATGAATGGAAGAATGTTTGGTATTAGCTGGTTTGCTAAACTCCACCTGTGACAAAACCTGTGTAAGCATGTATTCAGTGCATCAAATAAGACTTCTACCATGTGTCAAACGGTTATAAAGACTGATGCTTAGATTCAAACTGACTGAACGTGAAAAGAGACCAAATGAGTTTTGAGATTTCATTGACGGTATTGATCAGACTATATCCTTGGAAGGGTAGCTCATCAGACAAGTCTGAATTAAAAGAGAAAAGTTTGAAGAATGGAATACCTTCTATGAGCTACTCATCCCAATTTATTAAAAGTACTTTGGATTAAGATCTTGAATATTACAGAAGCACCCCATAAAAAATTTAAGATACTAGTACAGAAGTCAGCGCTTTTCTGCAACACATCAAAGATTTAAGATACCAATACAACGTTCAATGCTCTGGATTGAATACATAACAACACCTCCCAAAAGCATGATTAAACTAATTGGCATAAATAGAAGTTCTTTGGTTGTATATCGCAGAAAAATACAAGAAAAAGTAAAATTCTCTTTCAAAGAAGTGGAGTCCTTACAAATTTGGACCCATCTTTCAAGTAAAAAGGATGAAAGAAATACGAAGTCTTGATGACTCAAATTTCATTTGAAAAATTATTCTGCATGTGCTAATGGGAGAAAATGTCCCGTCACTCGTAATTCATCATGTCATGCACTTTTTTCTTTATTAAGAAATTCATTAATCTTGGTAAAAATTCCAAACATGATACGTGCTAATCAAGTGCCAACCTCCATCTATGTGGTCCAGAGGGAAAATCTTAGTGTTGGTTACCTCGGATGAGCTTTCCGTCTCAGTTATGGCACTACTTGGCTTCTCAAAGGAATGCAGGTGTTCCACACTTTTAATATCACGAATCTTCGGACAGCCCTTGATTTTAATATCTTTCAGCTTCTTCAGTTTTGATAGATTGGGCAGTCTCTCAAGACTTTGACAGTACGAAACATTCAATGATGCTAAAAATATCAAGTTCTCCAGCTCATCCAGCTGTTGCAGCTTGCAGTGAGATATTCTAAAAATTTGCAAGGATTTGAACTGCCCAAGGCCTGCAACTTCTGTCACAGCACAGTCGAAAAGCTCGAATTCTGACAGGAGCTCCAAATATGAAAGATCTGGCAATCCTATCCGTGATTTGTACTGGTGAAGTGAGAGAGTGAATAAACCTGGAGGAAGCTGTGGTAGCTTTGTCAAGTGAATGCAGCAAAGGGAGAGCTTTGTGAGCTTACAAAGGAGATGCAACCCAACAGGTAGTAATTGGATCTTTAACAGAGATAGCTGCAATATCTTTAGCTCTGACAAACTCCCAAGCTCCAAATAAGTGTGTTCTTTGGCCTCAACTTGACCTTGGTCAGGTAACACCAGTTCCTCAGATCCATCAGCCAAGAATAACTCCCCCAACTTAACCAGGCTACTAATGTCTGGGATTGTATCCATCAATTTAGAACTGACAGATAGCCTTATTAAAGTGGAAGGAAGCTTGGGCAATCTATGGAGCTTGTCACAATGAAGCAGATCAAGCATTTGCAGATTGGGAAGTGTAGAAATGCTATCCGGTAGGCCACGAATCCGAGAGTATCCAAGCCTCAAGACCTTCAATCTCGAAAGCTTCTCAATATCTCTAGGAATTTCCCCAGCCAAACTCCGACATCTTGAAGCATGCAGCTCTTCAAGCCTCTTCAACTTCCATATAGCACCAGGCAGCTCTCGCACAAAAGTAAAATCAATTTTGAGCACTCTTAAAAGATATAACTTATCGACAGTATTAGGTAATTCGACAATTCCAGTGCTTGATAAATCAAGTTCGATCAATGAAGCCAAACTCCCCAAGGACATTGGTAACTTCAATATTGACCTACAATGATTTATTGACAAGTGTTGTAGCACTTCTAACTCTTCAGACAGGGGAAGTTCAGTTATTTCGGTACCATTTAGTGCGAAGACTGTCAGAGATTTCACATGACTAATTGAATCGGGTAGCTGGATCAATGAAAGACAGTTGCAGGCACTGAATGTTCTAAGCTTTTGCAAATGGCCAATGGAGGCAGGAATTTCTTGAACAGCAGTTTCATCTATAAGAATCTCTTCCAAGGATATGAGGGAACCCAGCTCTTCAGGCAACTTATTGAGTTCAGTACAAGACCTCAAGTTCAGTGAAACCAGCCTCTCCAGACTTTTCACCGATGAACCGATTTCAACCAATCGAATGCACCTTTCAAGAATCAATCTCTCTAAACATTTGTAACAAGACAAGTCTGGAGTTCTGATCAAATCAACACAACCGGTGAGGTTCAGAACTTTCAATTTCTCGGCTTTCTGTCGGAAAGTAGAATAACAAAAGAGTCAACTTTTCTGTTACAATTTGACAAATGAGATTAAAAATCATAAACTTCCCTACCTCAATTTCTCTCCAACCATTCCATTTTTCGTTGACCTTGCTCCAGGAAAGATCTAGAATAACCAATTTCTTCAAATCCAAATTTCCAGCACAAAGATTACGAGGACAACCTTGCCAGTGGAGCCATCTTAAACTTGACAGACGCTGCTCAAACTTTCCTTCAAGGTTCGCCTGATCCAATCTAAGGAATCTTATGTTCGACATACTTGCAAAATGTGCTGATTTAAAACTACACTGTGACCTACTGTCAAATTTGAGAAGAACACCTTGAACACTGTCCGTTCCCTACATGTGGAATATAGGATTACCAAGGGACTTCGCATTTCCCCACAAAAATACGTGAAGATAATAAATGGTTAGAGAATTCAAACTAAAGAAATCATTT
This sequence comes from Eucalyptus grandis x Eucalyptus urophylla, assembly GCA_028830015.1. NCBI lineage: Eukaryota > Viridiplantae > Streptophyta > Magnoliopsida > Myrtales > Myrtaceae > Eucalyptus > Eucalyptus grandis x Eucalyptus urophylla. The sequence goes on along the minus strand of CM054189.1, from coordinate 25,890,745 downwards.
TATTAAAAGTCCATTATTTTACAGAAAATGAATGATTTGGAAAACATTTCGTTGAAAATGATCACTTGTATCCCTTACAAAGACAAATGAACAAAAAATATTTTTATCGTCCATGAAAATATGTATACATAAATTGTTATCAATAATAAAAAAAATTATTGATGACTAATTATTTCAAGAAATATAAGCAATCATTTTTAAGAAAATGTTTTCTAAATCATTCATTTTCCAAGAAACAAACACACCTTTAGTGTCTTTCCTCCATGAAAAAAGGATCACCGAATTGTACGGCACACAATCATAAGGTAAAAGCAGTGATGAACTTGTATCTTACTTTTTCATTTGTCAGCACATCCAAGGCCTCATCTTGTAACCACAATCTGCTGCGGTTTCCAGGTTCATGATGTTCCCCTTGGACGATATCCCTACCTAGGTCTCGAAGTTGATCATGCATCCACAGCTTATTGTTCTCAATCTTAACAATAGAGGAGAGAACAAGCACTTGTAATTCCAATCCACTAGCAGAATCACAGTCAGACCACAGGTAGCATGCAACGCTTTTGTCCTCTCCAATGAAGAAACAAGCAATGTCCAGAAACATCTGTCTTTGCTTGTCAGGTAATGCTTTGATGATTACCATCAACTTCTGTTCAACTTGTAGCTTAGGTACTTTTTCCAACTCGTCTAAGGTTTGCATCCATACATCCTTGCCTTTAGAAAATAGATATGACCCGACAACCTCAATAGTCAACGGAAGCCGGTCAATAGTTGATACTATTTTTCCGGACAGAGTAACAAACTCATCTGGAGTAGGTTTCTCCCTGAAGGCATGGATGTGGAAAAGTGTAAGGGCTTCATCTTGTCGCATTCCCCCAACCTTATATTTCAGGATCACTTCAAGCTTATCTAAAGCTTGTTCGGCTCTGGTGGTAATAATGATCCTGCTTCCAGAGCCTAACCAATCAAGACTTCCTAAAATTGGAGTGAGTTCAAAGCCTGGTTCGATATCATCGAACACAATGAGAACTTTCTTGTGGAAGAATCTGCTTCTGATGGACTTAATCCCGTCATCAACAGAAGGAATTTGTCTATGCATTGCACCTAGAAGGTCAGAAATCAACTGACCTTGCAAATCAACTAAGCCTCCTGGTTTTTTGGCATTTTCTCTAAAGCCTTCCAGAAAGCTACAGCCATCAAAGAGATGAAATATTCTTTTGTAGACGACCTTCGCAATCGTTGTCTTCCCAATGCCCCCTATGCCATGTATTCCAAGTACACGAACATCACTAGATTCCACATTTAGTAATTTCATAACTGTTTCCTCATGATGCTCGACGCCAACGAAGTGTCTCTTCAACACCCTCAACACATTTGCGACAACTGCATTGATGATCAAAGCATGTGTGCTGTATCATGTGCGCGCGTGTGCACAAGGCACATGCATAAAGATTAATGTAAGTCCATCAATGTCTGAACTCTGAAGTAATTTGCAAGAAGAAGTTCGTGCTCTCCTTTCAAAAACTACCATACTGCAATCAGCTCTCGACAAACAGGGCACACAATCAATGGTACATACTTTTACTAAAACTGAGTCATGTGCTTTTATATAGATGTGCAAAGCTAGAAATATTGAAATTTTATCCAAAAAACCGAAACATTAAGTAATGTGGCAAGCTGGGAGTGAGAATGTTAACAAGCGGATCACATTCAGTACCAGATCAGAGGGAGCTACATCAGGTATCGATGCACCTAGCAGCATTAGTCTAATTAGATTAACCAAAATTGAAGTAAGCGCTGCCTTGGGATTTGGATGCTAGGTTACTCAATCGAACTTACTCAATTACACTCACCTATCAATAACAAACCCTGGGATGGATCCCACACAGATGAGAGCTTCCTCCCATTCCCGAAGGGTGTTTGGGTAGAATCCTCTCCGTCTATGCCCGGCGATAGCCTCGCCGTAACCGTCGGATCTGTTTTTCACGACCGATGGCGTGACGTTGAAGAAGACGGGCATGATGATCTTGCCCGTCGTCTTGTGGCACTCCACCATCTCAGCCAGCTCTCGGAGGCACCATGGGCTCGATGGGTAGTCCTCTGACAGGATCGGAATGACGATCTTGGAACGACTGATCGCACCGAGAAGCGACAGCTCAATCTCCTCTCCCAAGCGGCGTCCCCCATAACCGTTGAACAAGCGGACCTCCTCTCGTAAGAGCCTATCGTAGAGATGATTCACAAAGCCCTTGCGAGTATCCTGTCCTGTGAAGCTCACAAACACATCGTAACTCTCTTCTCTTGTTTCGGAGGAACCTCCTTCACGACTGCGATAAGTCTGGATGTCCATCTACTTCCAAAATGAAAAATGGTTTCCGTGTTGGGGGGCCTCCTCCTCCGCGGTGGATCCAATCAGCACTTCGTCACTACCAAAGCGATTGAGGCCCTTTGGAGGGAGAAAACAGAGTGACTGCCTTGCTCAGCCAATCTAGGGTTGGCTTTTAGAAACTAGTATAATGGTAACATAATTATAATGGAAAAATAGCTATTACGTCCTTTTCTTTCTTATTCCCCCTTGCATTTAGATACATTATCAAAGTCGCCGCCAAAGAGGACTACAATGCAAACGTTAAACGACACCAAGCTGTCGGTGTACAAATTACAATAAAATAAGCGCACGTTGGTTTACTCAATTCAGCACCAAAGATAGAACCGCCACCGGATAATGCCTGAAAGGCAATGGCTAAGAACGCGTAGAGGAAGACTTCTAGAAGTGAAAGGGAAAGGCCCTCCTGGGGCTGTGAATGGAAGAACAGGATAATGGCTAGAGCTAGAAGGCAACGACTCAGCACATTTCTAAGTCCAGGTCTATTAACCAGTCTATTTTATTACATCAATTATATGAGTTCACTGTAATTACTTTTCAATAGAGAAGTGACAGTGAGTTAGTTGTTAAGGCCACTAGGGAGCGTACATCAAGGACCAAAAGAAGGCAACGACTAAAGATTTGTTTTCAGTCAATTAACAATGAATTTTGTACTAGAAGTCTGAAGGCATCTCTAGATTTCCCATATGAACATATGAAACGACAACATTTGGACGAAGCATGGGTAGAAATTTGTTTCTATTCTTTTTTTTTTATTCTAGGAATAGAAATTTTGTACAGTTACCAAACGCATTCTTCTATTCAAAAATTATTTTCCGGAATAGAAATAGTTTCCCTGGAACAATTTTTGAAAAAAAAAAATGTTACCAATCGCACCCTAAGCAGCAATGAGAGAAAGAAATTAATGGCATAAAAGTACAATAAAAAATTGGAAGGAAACAAAAAGATCGGTTCTTTTAATTCACGGCATATTTCACCGTGCCGGTATTTAATTTTCATGAAAACATAAATCGAACATAACTGCTTGAATAATTTTCCATCGTCGAAAAATGTTGATAATTACTTTTTCTAAAGGGAGATGCTTGTGACATTGAAAACTTCGAAGTCAAAAGATACTTTTGAATTTGAACATTGATTATGACACGAACTCGAATGTACAGGAAGAAGGGTCTTCTATGAAGATCTCGAAGGATGCAATTTCTGGGATATCAAGTGGTACAAATTTCAAAGGGCATATAATGGGAAGAGGAAAAGTTCGGAAACACTCGCCTGGGCTTCATATTCCTAATTTTGTTTAGATTTAGGTCTAACAAAAGGTACTTGGCATAGCATTTGTTGTTATAGCAGACGTAAGACGACCAGCCACCCTTCTGAATCTATGTTCGTCGGGTCACAAATTCTCCGTACCGTTCTTGTTAATCCATGGCTTTCTTCATTGTTGTAGCTCATAGAAACATCGGCAAGCCTCATGTTTGAATGCCACTAACTTGTGGCGGTCAATTCTCAGGAAATCTGTTTGCCTTTTTCTTCTTTCAATTCTCTTGTCCAGAAGAGTCTGTTTAAGTTGACAGTTGACACCACACAACCATATTATGATACATTCGCAGAAATCTAGGAATTAAGAGATCATAAACTGATGACAGAGTGGGTGCTGAGATCTCGCAGATTTCAACAAAATAAATCGTAGAAATAGCCAATAGAAATGCAAGGGAAACACTTCTATGGAATGTGTCTAGAAAGCAAAACGAAATCCAGAGATGTTACATTCTTTGGCGTGGATCATCCAACGAAGCAGGACGTAAATATCAAAAGCAGATGCCTGAATCATGCAGAGACGCAAGTAAAGATCAACTATGTTGAAAAAAGAAGATTCAGAAACGTGTAACTGAGTGAAGTCACGCCTTGCTCCTCTACCCATGTGACATAAGATTCCTCAGCCTGGTCTTTACTACCACGGACTAACCAAGAAGGAAACTATAATAAGTGGGATCCTGTAATGATGTATGCAGGTCTCTTCACAGGTTCTGAATCTTCAGTCTGATCAGGCCTAGCAACAAAGAGATGCATTTTATTTGGTTGTGAAAGGCAGGACCGTCCCAGAATGTGCTATAATAATCCGGGTTATTCATGATGGGGCATTTTTACCTGCTGCACAGCCTAAGTTGGCTGCTCAGCCCGAGACATTAGTTTACAGAGATATTTCAGAGTACCCAGAAAACACTAAAACGAGTCAAATGATATTCATTCAAGTAGATAAACTACTTAGCATGTAAAATTTATTCAAGGGGGGAAAACAACAAAACGAGTCGAATGATATTCATTCAAGTAGATAAACTACTTAGCATGTAAAATTTATTCAAGGGGGAAAAACAACAAACTAATGCCAGATGATGTTCAGTAACATCAATTCATCATTCTTTTTGAATTTTTCATCCTATAATAATCTAGATCATCAGGGTTATCGGGTGCCTCTCGTTAATCACATAAATAATTCCCACATAAAAAGTGCATGCCATGGTGATTTTTCCCTCAGTATTGTCTATGTAGAGGTGTATGAGCATATATTTGGCCTTTCTGCATCGCATTAGGATATGACTATTCTATACATCATTGTTGGGCAAAAGAAATGAACAGAGATCACATCCAGTTATTTCTTCCATTACAATACTCCTGCTAGCGAATACTCCATGTATATTGAATAAATGGGCATATCATCTTACTAAGGATAATCAGCCAGTTAGATGGAAGAAATTAAGAACAACAATGACCAGTTAGGGAATTCAGAAATGCTGATTCAAGCATTCATTCACATATTTGTGAAAATGGTACAATGAAGTCGAAGTGTTAAGTGGTATACCAAGCAACTGCTGGGCATTGTTGAGAATAACTTCATAAAGGAAAAATACTGCATTCTCTAAAGAAGTGAAAAGAAAAAATGGAAATATCAGAGAAGAAAGCATTCCAATTACAAGGAAGTCCAACAATGCAAGTGAAACTTATGGATCATCATTAAATTGAAAAGATGCATGACCTTTAGAATGAACATTGGCCTCAGAAACTTCAGACTTGCTTGAGGAAGCATCAAATGGATCTCTTTCAAGTCCTCATTTAGACCAGAGGCGTACCACGACCTTTGCAAATATCTGGCCTTTCTAGGGAGCTCGACTACTGGAGGCTGTCCTTTTGAGTTATGTTCTTGCAATGTTGGATATGACATGTTCTCAGCTTCTTCAAGTTTGACAAATCTGGCAGTCCTTGAAGGGAATCACAGTATGAGATGGTCAATGTTCTCAGGGATGTCAAGCATTCGAGGCCGTCTAGCTTTACCAGCTCACAGTGAGAAATAAGCAAGGCTACCAAGGATGAGAGATTTTGAAGTCCTTCGATTTCCATTACAGAACATAACAGAAGCTCCAATCCAGATAGAGACTTGAGATACTTAAGCTCCGGCAATGTCTTTAAGGATTTGCAGTCCCGGAGGGTTAGTTTTTTCAAACTTTTGGGTAGTCGTGGGAGATGTTGTAGGTCTGGACATTGAAGATCAAGCTTCCTTAGCTGCTTGAGAGCATCCAGTTCGGGTAGTTTAGTGAAGCCTGGGAGGCACAATTTCAAGGTCTCAACTTTTGTCACTTTGCCAATCCCCAAAAGGCTGATTGGCTCCACCATCAAATATCCGTCTGTGCCGGGAGATGCCTCCTCCTCCATATTATTGGCAAGGTACAACTCTTTGAGATTGGTCAGATTTGAAATATCCAAAGACTTCAATTTACTTGAGTCATAAGTGAGATGCAAAGTGGCTAAACTAGTGGGAAGCAGAGGAACCTCATGAAGATTGTCACAGCCATATAAATCAAGGTTTTGAAGGTGGGAAAGACTAGAGATGCTCCCTGGTAGGCTGGGAATATTGGAATCTGACAACACCAAATTTCTCAAACGAGACAAGCCTTTGATCTCCTCAGGAATTTTTTCCAAACTCCTGCAGCGTGATGCATGAATCTCCTCAAGCTTCTTCAGCATTCCGATAGATCGAGGGAACTTTCTAATGAAACTTCCGTCCATTTTCAGCACCTTCAAATGATGCATATTACCAATGGCGTGTGGTAATTTGTCTATTCCTGTACTTGAGAGATCCAGGTTCTCTAATGATGTCAAGTTTCCAATGGCGTCTGGAAGTTTCCACAACAACCGACAATCTCTCAAAGACAGTTGTTTCAACTTTTCTAGCCTTTTAATTGAGTCCGGGAGTGTGGTAAGTTCAGAGCCATCAATCGAAAGAAATTCTAGAGATTTTATGTCACCAATTTCACTGGATAATCGTGCCAATGATTTACAGTTGCAGGCGCTGAGAGTTTTAAGATGCTTCATATCTTCGGAGACCGGAATATCTTCTATATAAGTTCCATCAAGTCGGAGCTCTCTCAAAGCTTCCAGAGAATCAAGTTCTCTGGGCAAGTTACCGAGGTCAGTGCAAAATTTCAGATCTAAAATTTGCAAACGTTGCAACTGACCAATCGATGGGTCGATTCGAACCAAATGAGAGCAATATTCTAAAATCAGCATCTCCAAAGACTCGAAATTAGAGAAGTTTGGAGTTTGTATCAAGTCAACACAGCCTCTGAGAATTAAGACTTTCAACTTCCTTGCCAACTGCAAGCAATACAAATAGACAGAAACTGTTAATGTTGCAGTAAGTATTCAAGTGAAAAGGGAAATGCAAAGTATTTGAGCTACCTTTATACTATTCCAACCCTCCCAACCTTCAGTTACCTTGCTCCACGATAAATCAAGAACAACCAAGACCTCCAAGTTCAAATTGATTACATTAAAAGCTCTCGGACAGCCATGCCAACGGAGCCAAAGTAACTTTGAAAGAAGATTTCTAAAATCCTTCTTAATGTCAAAGTGATCCAAAATGAGAAGACGGAGATTTGGTACTCTTTTAAATTGGTCACCAGTCAAAGAGGTCTGCGATCGACCATCCATGTCTTTTTGTTCAGTGTTATCCATCTCAAGCCACAGAGCTTCAACCTTCATTTGGCTCTGTTGGTCAAACACCATTGTTAGACAGAAGCCAACGAAACCCCAATACAGTAATTGAACTGAGGATCATTTATGCTTCACTCTTTCCAAAAGAGATCAAAACAAGGAGAGTTAAATATCCAATAGACAGACCAAAAAAGGAAATGTTAAATCTGACCTCATCTTGTTTAAAAATCTTCCGAGCTTCAGTGGCCCATAGTCTACTGTTGTTCCCCTGTTTCATGCAATCTTCTTGAACAATTTTCCTGCCCAGCTTCCTTAGCTGATCATGGATCCACATCTTATTGTCGTCTCCAATCTTTACCATGGACATGAGACAAAGCATCTCGACTTCAAAAGAAGGATACAATTGAAGCTCATCCCACATGTAAGATGCGATTCTTTTATCCTCTCCAAAAAGAAAACAAGCTATGTCAAGAAAAATATGCTGTTGGAAACTGTTTAATTGTTCGTAAGTTATTCTCAACTTGTTCTCGACTTTATCATCAGTTACATTTTGTAACTTCTCCAGTAGAGATTCCCAAGCTCCTCTTTTATCCCGAAGTAGAGACAGGTGTGAACCTACGAGCTCAACAGCTAATGGAAGTTTTCCAGTAGCAGACACAATTCTTTCAGACAGATCAACATAGTCATGTTCTGGACAATCCTTAGCAAAGGCGTATCTACAAAAAAGTTTTAGAGCATCACTATCCTCCATCTCTGGGACTTTGTAAGTTTCAATGTCATCAGTTTCTGCCATTTCACAAAAATTGAGAACTCTTTTGGTTGTGATAATGATCCTACTCCCTGAACCGAACCAATCGAGACTTCCAACCAAAGCTTCAAGCTGAGACTTCTCATGCATGTCGTCCAAAAGGATGAGGACTTTCGAGGTGCTTAATCTTAATTTGAGGAAGCTGATTCCTTCCTCAACTGATTTGAGTTTTGCTGAGTCCCTTTGGACGATGTCAGAGACCAACTGATTTTGCAAAGCTAGAAGAGCCTTCTTGTCAGTAGTGTCTCCAATATCACCGAGAAAGCTGTGACGGTCAAAGAGGTGGCAGATATCGTTGTAGAGAGATTTTGCGAGGGTTGTCTTACCAATGCCTGGAATGCCGGAGATGACAATCATCCGCACGTCACTAGAGTCAGTATCCAACATTCTTCTCAGCTCAGGCAAGCGGTCTTCAATCCCGACTAATTTGTCAGACAAATTGAGCTTAGCCTTTCTCAATCTCTTCAGAACTTTTGAGACCATCATAATTGCAAATTCTCCTTGCCTAGAAAACAGAAAAAGTTTCAGAAAGAAGGAAAGTACACGAAGTCATGGACACTATGAACTGGGGATAAAGATCTGAAACTGATGAAGCGTGAATGGGACGGAATGGTTAAACGCTCGGTACAAATGCAAGAGTGTGCCCCAGTCAATTCAGAGTGACCATTGGCCATGCGCATCGCAACCCTTAACAGACCGTGACTTTCGGATACGGGGGCAATTTGCCGTGAAATCAATTGAATTGAGCATGAGAGTACCACATTATTCAGGACAAAAAAAGGGAGAAAAGAAAAGAAAACAAAGCCAAACTAGTTACGGATCCTTCTTCAACCTTACCTAGTATATTCGCTCAGTTGCCGCCCTTTCACAGATGTCACTTCTTTGAGGGCATCCACCCATTTCTGGATCGTGTCCGGATCAACTCCTTTCTCCTTGTGTGCAGCAATTTTATCGGCGTAGGGACCCTTCCCATCCTTCATTTCCACATCCCACGCCGTGATCAAGAAGTAGACGGGCATGATGATCATTCTTCCCTCTTTGCGCCACTCGACCATCTGAGCCAGCTCACGAAGGCACGGCTTACTCGAGGCATAGTCCTCGGACAGGATCGGGATGCCAATCTTCGACAGCTTGATCGACTCAGGGAGCTGCTTCTTGATGTACTCTCCATCGGAAAGCTCTTCTTCGTCTAAGAAGGTGCGAACCCCGTGATCGACGAGGCTTCTGTAGAGAACATCGGTGAACCCATGTCGGGTGTCGCTTCCTCTGAAGCTCAGGAACACGTCGAAGTTGTTTCCCGTCACCGAAGCCGATGATACAGAACTCGAACCGCCGTAAGGAGCTTCTTTCGCCATCTGCAGCTGCAAAGGAGACTCACGAATGCTCGGAAAATTTCCTCGGACAGACTCTTGACAATGCCACGCTCTGCCCTGGTTGATTAATGGGAAGCAGGTGCTCCGTCCGTGCGGAATTTCTACAGTCAACTGATTCCTGGGCCTTGACCAGATCCGGTTCGGTCTGAGTGGTTCCTCATTTGAGCGATCCGACGTGCTTAACCCTAGATCCAATGACCAGCGGATAAAAGCAAAGTAACAACGGTTGTTGGGTGTGTGAAATCATTTGTCATTTCCACATATCTATCGTGGTTTTACTCCTATCCGACTCAATCTTTGTTAAGTGTTAATTATAAATTTTGACAAAGCATAATTTATTTCATGAAAAATAAACCATTTTGAGAATGTAACATTTATAAAATATATAAACGAAAAATATTTAAACATAAATTATTATTGATAATTAAAATATTTCTTATTTAATAATTATTTCAAACTTTGACCAAATGCTGTATGTGATGTAGAAATATATCTCTTGAAAGTTAACTATTCTGAATATATAATCGTCGTGCGATTAAAAAAAAAAAGCTAAAGTGAAGAAAATTGAGGAAAGGAATTGAGAAAAAAAATTAACGAAAAAGGGGGAGAAATGGCAAAAAATGAGGAGGTGAATTCAAGTACAAATTGACCAAAAATAAAAATTCAAGTGTGTCCAAAAGAAAATATTGAAAGCTAAATATTCAAGTATGATTCTCCTTTAATTATCATACTCTAATTAGTTTATTTTTGTGGAAAATAAAGGTAGATTATTGTTGGAGGATGTGGTCAAATGATACATTGGATAGAGCTCGAGGTCCAAAGGTAGGAAATGACCCATCACATGCTTATTGCTTTTAGTCACCGTTAAATTACAAAGTTAATTATCAATACTCAATAGCCTACACGGGAAGATTAGTTTAATTTTTAACAAGATAAAAGAATATCAGCAACCTTAAAGTTCTACCAACGCCAAAATTTTCCAATTTTGAATCCCACAAGACCTAGAATTTTGCAACTTGAGTAATCACTTGGATTGATCGTCACACCAACATGAATATAACCCATGATATAAATTACGTAGTGCTAGGCGTACTAAAGGGATACCACCTACTTAAAACAAGGTCCTAACCTAGATGCTATGTCAAAATTCCTGCCATGCGGTCTTTCCGGTATCTTAAATTATGGTGCTTTGGAGCCTAAAATTGTTCATATCTTGGATACCCTGTTGCCAACTCTATCGACAGGGTTATGAATTTCTCTTGATATACTTGGATGGTGGCTAAGGTTTCCCCCGGAGAACAAGGCATCATAGACAAAACCACGTCTTTGCGTGCATGGGTACATCTGGATTTTGCTGAAATTCGCAGTGGAGAGAGCACGTATGGAATATCTACGTTATGCTAATTTCACCGATATCATCGCAGAGACCGCCTTCTCTACCAAAGAGGACTATGGCAAAGAAAAGCAAGAAGCACGGTGCTGCATAGAGGACTCTGCATGGCCTGCTGCCTCCCGAGACCAGCAATTTTTCCTCTGGCAAGACTAGTTACAGGGAGCCTTCGGAGATTGCAGACCAAGCCGAGTGCCATGCTGAGTTTGCAAGGTGAGCGTTCTCTTTGTTTCAATAGAACTTGTTTCACGCTTTCCGCAATGATAAATAACTACAAATGAAACTCCAAACCTGTGTTTTTTGCCAGAATGGAAAAGTTTTCGACACATGAAGATTCAAATAAAGGAAAGTGAAAAGTGCCAGCCTATTTAGAGGCTAATCGGCCTTTAATATCCGCACACAATTCATTCCACTCTACATCGATTTTGTCAATCATTTCCAAAGCTTGATTTCTCTTCTTTTCCATGCTTGGATTCTCTCTCTTCATACTGAGGACCTGCTCGCACTTAATTCTTCAATTCCTTAACTTTCCCCAATCTCATTGTCGACAGACACGATATTTCTGACTTTGCATTCTCAACTTTCTGCTTGCGTGCCTCAATCTCTGCTTGAAGTTGGGTTATAACTCGCTCATTGTCAGCCAGAGTCTTAACTTTCTCTTCACATTGTTTCTTGATCAAACGAACTTCATCCTTGTCAGACGCCAAAAGATACTTTTCCATTTTGAGCTCCCTTTCTAACCTCTCACATTCAATGAGGATCTTTTATTGGGAAGAGAGGGAGTCACCTGAGTCTGAATAAAGTTCTGCAATTTGAGATAGACACATTGATGTCCAATAGTAGAGACCTCTGGTGCATATTGTTCGACTAAGAAGTTCAGTAATTCTTGCAATTCACCAAGTAGCTTGGGATTAAACACGATTTCCTGGAGTCCCTGACTCATTATAATTTCCAACTCTTGCGATGCATTTTGGTATGCTTGAAGATCAAAATGACTTGCTTGTGACATCTGTCCCAGTATTTTGCTCTCCTGAGTCATCACTCAACAGAGACTCGATCTTTGAGAAAAGAGATTCCTCTCCGCCACCACGTAAATCTGCCTCGACAATTATAGGGGCTTTATCTTTGTCCATTGCTGATGATGACTACGGTTGAGCAGGAGGAGGAGGCACAGCAGAACCAATCGTTGCCAAAGAAGGGATAGTCGATGCTCTGTCAAGTGGCACATCTTCTTACTCTGTTGATAGCGAGATGCCAGTAGTTTCTGTCCCTCTTATCTGGCTCAACACTTAAGTTTGATTAATGTGGAAAAGAGTGTGTTGGCTTGGTTCTGGAAATCATCTGACAGCTGAATTTGGAAGCAACAGCCTGAAAGAAATACAGAATTATTCATTGATGGAGTGAGATAGAAAGCAAGACGTCTGTAGTTTACCTTCACTCTATGCCACGTGGTTGATGAACCTGCAACAGAGGGAGAATTTTGCAAGTTAGAAGAAGCGCCCATAGTTTTAGTTATCGACTCGACAGAATCGGAAGATTTTGCTTGTGCTTTAGGAGGAAGAGGAGCATTAAATAAGGAGTAAAATTTTCTAATTGGCCCAAAAAATTAGTCTAAGGTCTAATCAGTTCCAACAACATGGCATAGCTTGAAATAATCCTTTGACTGCCTATCCTTATGGTCTGGCAGCTTTCTAGCCATGACCTCTTTCAGCGTTCTACATTGCAAGGTTGAAATCATAGTTAAATCTTACGGGACAACTCAGATTTGACAATCTCAATGTACAGCATACCCTTATTTTTGGGGATAAGAACGCTTCAAGTGCCAAAAGTTGGCACAAAGGGACACTTAAGTGCCAAAAGTTACGAAAGGTACACTTAAGTGCCACATTTGAAAAAAAACGGATCACTTAAGTGCCACTCCGGCCAAAATCCGGCCAAAAGGCTGACGTGGCATTTTTCCGACGAATTTCCGGCGAAATGAACCCAAAACGACGCCGTTTTGCACGCTGACGTGGCAAATAATGCAAAAACGGCGTCGTTTTGGGCTGACGTGGTAAAAAAATAATAAATAAATTAAATAAATTAAATTTAAAATTAGATTTAGTTAAAATATTAAAAAATAAAAATTTTAAAATTAGATTTAGTTAAAATATTTAAAAAATAATAAATTTAAAATTAAATTTAGTTAAAATATTAAAAAATAATAATTTAAAAATTTAAAAAATATAAAAATAATTCAAATAATAATTAATTTAAAATTACATTTAGTTAAAATATTGAAAAAATAATAATTTTAAAATTAAATTTAGTTAAATATTAAAAAATAATAATTTTAAAATTAAAAAATTTAAATAATTAAAAAAATAATTTTCGAATGAGATTTAGTTAAAAATTAAAAAAAATTAAAATTAAATTTAGTTAAAATTTTTAAAAAATAAAATTTTAAAAAAATAAAATTTATAAAAATAAAAAAATAATTTTAAAAAATAATTTTAAAATTAAATTTAGCTAAAATATTAAAAAATAATAATTTTAAAATTAAAAAAAATTAAAAAAAGGGGGGGCGATGGCTAAGGCTCCCTCAACCACCGGCCCCCCTTTTTATTAATTTTATTAATTTTATTAATTTTTTTAAATTTTTAATTTTAAAATTATTATTTTTTAATATTTTAACTAAATTTAATTTTAAATTATTATTTTTTAATATTTTAACTAAATCTAATTTAAAATTATTATTTTTTATTTTTTATAAAATTTATTTTAAAATTTTTAATATTTAATATTTTAACTAAATTAAATTTTAAATTATTTTTTAAAATTTTTAACTAAATCTAATTTTAATTTTTTAAAATTTTTAAAATTTTTAATTTTAAAATTATTATTTTTTAATATTTTAACTAAATTTAATTTTAAAATTATTATTTTTTCAATATTTTAACTAAATATAATTTTAAATTAATTATTTTTGAATTATTTTTAAAATTTTTAATTTTAAAATTTTTAATTTTTAAGTATTTTAACTAAATTTAATTTTAAAATTATTATTTTATAAATATTTTGACTAAATCTAATTTTAAAATTATCATTTTTTAATATTTTAACTAAATCTAATTTTAAATTAAATTTATTAAATTTATTTATTATTATTTTATCCCATGAGTCCAAAACGACGCCGTTTTTGCATTATTTGGCCATGTCAGCATGCAAAACGGCGTCGTTTTTGGCTCGGTTCGCCGGAAAAATGCCACGTCGGCATTTTGGCCGGATTTTGGCCGGATTGGCACTCAAGTGATCCATTTTGCTCCGATTTTGGCACTTAAGTGTACCTTTCGTAACTTTTGGCACTTAAGTGTCCATTTGTGCCAACTTTTGGCACTCCAGGGGTCCTTGTCCCCTTATCCTTGCATTTGACACCCTGAATGGAAGAATGTTTGGTATTAGCTGGTTTGCTAAACTCCACCTGTGACAAAACCTGTGTAAGCATGTATTCAGTGCATCAAATAAGACTTCTACCATGTCTCAAACGGTTATAAAGACTGATGCTTAGATTCAAACTGACTGAACATGAAAAGAGACCAAATGAGTTTTGAGATTCATTGACGGTATTGATCAGACTATATCCTTGGAAGAGTAGCTCATCAAACAAGTCTGAATTAAAAGAGAAAAGTTTGAAGAATGGAATACCTTCAATGAACTACTCATCCCAATTTATTAAAAGTACTTTGGATTAAGATCTTGAATATTACGGAAGCACCCCATAAAAAATTTAAGATACTAGTACAGAAGCCAGCGCTTTTCTGCAACACATTAAAGATTTAAGTTACCAATACAACGTTCAATGCTCTGGATTGAATACATAACAACACCTCCCAAAAGCATGATTAAACTAATTGGCATAAATAGAAGTTCTTTGGTTGTATATCGCAGAAAAATACAAGAAAAAGTAAAATGCTCTTTCAAAGAAGTGGAGTCCGTACAAATTTGGATCCATCTTTCAACTAAAAAAGATGAAAGAAATACAAAGTCTTGATGACTCAAATTTCATTTGAAAAATTATTCTGCATGTGTTAATGAGAGAAAATGTCCTGTCCCTCGTAATTCATCATGTCATGCACTTTTTTCATTATTAAGAAATTCATTCATCTTAGTAAAAATTCCAAACATGACACGTGCTAATCAAGTGCCAACCTCCATCTATGTGGTCCAAAGGGAAAATAATAGTGTTGGTTACCTCAGATGAGCTTTCTGCCTCAATTATGGCACCCCTTGGCTTCTTGAAGGAATGCAGGTGTTCCACGCTTTTAATATCACGAATCTTCGGACAGCCCTTAATTTTAATATCTTTCAGCTTCTTCAGTTTTGATAGATTGGGAAGTCTCTCAAGGCTTTGACAATAGGAAACATTCAATGATGCTAAAAATATCAAGTTCTCCAGCTCATCCAGCTGTTGCAGGTTGCAGTGAGATATTCTGAAAATTCGCAAGGATTTAAACTCCCTAAGGCCTGCAACTTCTGTTACAGCACAGTCGAAAAGCTCAAATTCTGACAGGAGCTCCAAATACGAAAGATCTGGCAATCTCGTCTGCGATTTGTACTGGCGAAGTGAGAGGGTGAATAAACCCAGAGGGAGCTGCGGTAGCTTTTTCAAGTGAAAGCAGCAAAGAGAGAGCTTTGTGAGCTTACGAAGGAGATCCAACCCAACAGGTAGTAGTTGGATCTTTAACATAGATAGCTGCAATATCTTTAGCTCTGACAAACTTCGGAGCCTTAAATAAGTGTGTCCTTTTGCCTCAATTTGACTTTGGTCAGGTAACACCAGTTCCTGGGATCCATTAGCCAAGAATAACTCTGCCAACTTAACCAGGCTACTGATGTCTGGAATTGTATACATCGATTTAGAACTGACAAATAGGCTTATTAAAGTGGAAGGAAGCTTGGGCACTCTATGGAGCTTGTCGCAATGAAGCAGATCAAGCGTTTGTAGATTGGGAAGTGTAGAAATGCTATCTGGTAGACCACGAATCCGAGAGTATCCAAGCCTCAAGACCCTCAATCTTGAAAGCTCCTCAATATCTCTAGGAATTTCCCCAGCCAAACTCCGACATCTTGAAGCATGCAGCTCTTCAAGGTTCTTCAACTTCCATATAGCACAAGGCAGCTCTCGTACAAAAGTAAAATCAATTTTGAGCACTCTTAAAAGATATAACTTATTGACAGTATTAGGTAATTCGACAATTCCAGTGCTTGATAAATCAAGTTCGATCAATGAAGCCAAACTCCCCAAGGACGTTGGTAACTTCAATATTGACCTACAATGATTTATTGACAAGTGCTGTAGCTTTTCGAACTCTGCAGACAAGGGAAGTTTAGTTATTTTGGTACCGTTCAGTACGAAGACTCTCAGAGATTTCACATGACTAATTGAATCGGGCAGCTGGATCAATGAAAGACAGTTGCAGGCACTGAATCGTCTAAGATTTTGCATACGACCGATGGAGGTAGGAATTTCTTGAACAGCAGTTCCATCTATAAGAATCTCTTCCAAGGATTTGAGGGAACCCAGCTCTTCAGGCAACTTATTGAGTTCAGTGCAAAACCTCAAGTTCAGCAAAACCAAGCTCTCCAGACTTTTTATTGATGAACCGATTTCAACCAATCGAATGCACCTTTCAAGATTCAATCTCTCTAAACATTTGTAATGAGATAAGTCTGGAGTTCTGATCATATCATAACAGCCAGTGAGGTTCAAAACTCTCAATTTCTTGGCTTTCTGTCAGAAAATAGAATAACAAAAGAGTCAACTTTTCTGCTACAATTTGACAAATGAAATCAATAATAACGAACTTCTCTACCTTGATTTCACTCCAACCGTTCCATTTGTCACTGACCTTGCTCCAGGAAAGATCTAGAACAACCAACTCCGTCAAATCCAATTTTTCAGCAAGAAGATGCCGAGGACAACCTTGCCAATGGAGCCATCTTAAACTTGACAGACACCGCTCAAAATTTCCTTCGAGGTTCGCCTGATCCAATCGAAGGAATCTTATGTTTGACGTCCTCACGAAATGTGCTGGTCCAAAACTGTATTGTGACCCACTACCAAATTTGAGAAGAACTCCTTGAACACTTTCCGTTGCCTACATGTGGAATACAGGATTTGGATTACCAAGGGACTTGGCATTTCCACACAAAAATATGTGAAGATGATAAATGCTTAGAGACTTCAAACTAAAGAAATCATTTTATTAAGGATCAACTTGTTTAAAAAAAAAATGACTTGGAAAAAAATTCTAAAAAATGATGGCTTTCATCTCTTACAAAAATGAATGAACAACAAATATTTTCATCATCCACGAAAATAAGTAGACATAAATTGTTATCAATAATGAAAAATTTTTGTTAACTAATTATTTCAAGAAATATAAATGATCATTTTTAGAAAATTATATTTCAAATCATTTTTTCCACTAAAAATATTTTTAGAAAATATAAATGATCATAAATTGCATCCCGCGACCCTCTCTCTCCCTCTTCTCTCTCTACTTCTCTTTTCTCCAACCGCCACCACCGTCACCAACTCTCCTCCTCCTTCCGTAATAGACTCGCTCCAAGCGCCGCCGCAGCCGGACTCGTCATCTTCCTCAAGCAAGACGATCGTCAAGGCAGTGGCGGCCACTGTGGCTAGCTCGCTGGTCGTCGCCACGCTGTTCTTCTTCGCAATCCAAAGGCGGAGACGCCGAAAGGGTCCGGACCATGGACCGGCGGAGGCGGGAGGCTTCACGCCGATGCCTCGCGGGGACTTTGCGCGGTTCGGAGGACATATGATCAAGGGGCTCACACGGACGCTCATACATGGCTGTCACCGCCTTTCCGGGGGCAGAACGCCTGTTCCTGGGTATTGTTTTTTCCCATCCACCATGGACAACACTTGCTCGACCTCAAACTCGGAGCTTTGGTTAGCGCTCGAGTTTCGAGCTCGGCCTCAAGCTATCTTACCGCAAACGAAAGCTCAACGCAGTCTCCATCCGGCGGCTTGCCGTCCCTCCTTGACCTGAAGCGGCCATGAGCCGACTCGAGCTCGAGCCATGGCAGACTTAAGAGGAAAGAAAAGAGAAGTGGAGAGAGGAGGGGGAGAGAGAGTTGTGGGCAGAAACGGAGGGGAGGAGAGAGAGTAATACCTAATAGTGCCACGCAATCCGTGCTCTGAACCATTCAGAGCGTGACACCTAGACAAGTGTCAGTCCACGTCGTCCACTTCTCTGTTTCAAACCAACGGCGCGGGAAGTTCTCCCTCTCCTCTCTCGAGCATAAGCCCTGTGACGCTCTCTCTCCTCTGCAGATCGTCTCTCTCCTCTCTCTCCTCTCTATCTCTCTCCCCGTTCTCCTCTCTCTCTTCTCTGTCTCTCTCCCCTCCGCCTCTGCTGGTTGCTTCCATCATCCCCTAGGGGTGAGCGTGGTTTTGGGTAGAACCGGGAACCGGATCCGAACCGGAGGAGGTTCCGATTCGGTTCCCGGTTCTAAGGGGATCGGTTCCGGTTCCCATAGGAACCGGAACCTGAGGAACCGGAACCGGAACCGGCAAAGTTACAAAATAAAAAACCCTAATTCTTTCCATGCGATTCCCCCCCTTCCGTTCAACTTTCCCCCCTTTCCCTTTCTCTTTCCCTCTCTCTTTTCTCCACCTTTTCCTCCTCACGTCACTTCCTGCCCCCCACTTTTTTCTTTTCCTCTCTCTCTCTCTCTCTCTCTCTTCTCTTTCCCCCTCTCTCGGCCGAACCCCCCCACCTCTTCTTCTTCTTCTTCTTCTTCTTCTTCCTTCCTCTCGCTGGTTGCTGCTTCACCCACCACCACACCGCCGCCCCACGCCCTACTCACCACCACCTCTTGGCCACCAAACCCCCACCACCCACTGCTCGTCCAACAAGCCGTCTCTCCGTTGAGCCCGACGAGCTGTCTTGCCGTCCACGCCACCGTGAGGCACCGCCGTCGTCCCCAAGCCACCATCACCACCTCTTGCTGCCGCTTGCTCGGCCGTCCGAGCCATCGTTGCTCCGAACGTCACCACCTCCGCCCGAACTGAGCTCTTCCCCCTTTGGCCGTGGGTTGAGCCGCGGCTGCCGTCGTCTTCAGTGCGCCGTTCATGCCGCCGTTGGTGCCGTGAGTCTCGTGCCTTCGTCGCCGTCGCGTCACCGTCGCCGTGTTCTCGCCGTCGCCAGATCAAGAAGAAGCTGGTGAAGAAGAACCGGAACCGAACAGGCCCATCCCTCACTGGATTCGCATGCGAACTGACAACACTTTCCTTCACGTTTTGTCCAAAAAAAGCCGTCTTTTTATTTTATTTTATTTTTTTGTGGCCTAATTTTTGTCGCCGAAATCGTTCAGGTACAACGCAAAGCGTAGGCACTGGCGCCGCACCAAGCTAGGGTTCTAAGGTGTTTTCATGGGAGGAGTTGCTTTTGCTTTGGGTTAGAGCTTTTTAGTTGTTGTGAAAGAGACCTTGATGCTTTTTTGATTATTGCTTTTAAGCGAATTGAAGACTTTTAAGGAAGCAAATAGCTGCTTAGATACAGTGCTGCTTTGTTACTCTCGAGCACAAGCATTTTTTATATCCGATGATCTGCGAATTGTGGTAGTTTCTGTTGCTTCATGTGGTTTTGATAGTATCAGAGATGAAATTTTAGTGAATTTTAATGTTGCTTCAACTTTATGTCTTGTTAAGCTTGTCGCTGTTACAACACATTGTGTTCAACGTTCAGTGCCTTTGATCGGTTCTGCTAATGATTGGCCTGATCTTCTTATTTAGATGAGACTTATAGGCTTGTGTTGGACCTGCTTTTCCTGTTCAGTGCTTGTTGAGGTCACGGTGGTGCTTGTTCTCATAGTGTGGTAGTGATTATTAGTGGTCGTCCTTCTAGACATTGGGGAGCTTTTAGTTGTGTCAATTCTGAGGAATTTCAACTTATGTGGTATTGGTTTGCTATCTGCAATGTCTAAATAAGAGTAACATCAGTTTATTGGGCATCTTCAATAGCTTCAAGTCGGTTTGGCATGTGAAGTGTGTTCTAGCATCAGGTTGCAGGATTCATGGCTATGTCGTTATTATTGCTGCATTATTTTCCATTTTTTTATCTAAAAATGAAAAATAAAATAAAATAAAGAACCTGTTGGAACCTGGAACCGACCCTGGAACCTGTGATAGGGTAGGTTCCAGGTTCTTGGTTCTGACGGGTAGGTTCTAGGTTCCAAAAAATGAGGAACCTGTACCCGAGGGTAGGTTCCAGGTTCCAAGCGGAACCTGTAAGGAACCGGGAACCGCTCACCCCTATCGTCCCCCACCGACGCCGACGCTGACGCTGACGCCGCCGATGCTCCTCCGCCTCCCTCTCGCAACCTCCGCTCTGCTCTCTCTCTCCCCCCTACACGAAGTCGTGCCTCTCTTCCAGCGAAATGCGACGCCGATGGCCCTCCGCCTCTGCCTCCGCCGGTTGCCTCCGTCGCCCTCGACTCCGACGCGGACGCCGCCTCCGCCTCCTCCTTTGGACCCGACTCTGACGCCGACACTCCTTCGCCTCTCTTCCAGCAAACCCCGACGTCAACGCCCCTCCGCCGGTTGCCTCCGTCGGCGTCGGAGTCCGTCGGCCCCGACTCCGACGCCGACGCCTCCGCCTACGCGCCCGACACGGACGCCGACACCAACGCCGACGCCGAAGCCGACGCCCCTTCGCCTCCCTCTCGTGACCTCCGCTCCGCTCTCTCCCTCTTTCCTCTGCGGAGCGCCCAACCCCAACGCCGACGAACCCCTGCTCGCGTTTTGGCCTCCCTCTCCATGAGCAAAGGTTGCTTTGCTCGCTCTTTCTCTTTCCTCCGCGAAGCGCCCCCTGCTCCTGAACGCGGACGCCGCCAACATCGTCGCCTTCCCAAGCCCCACCGATAGGCATCCCATTGGCAACTCCCGTACGTCCCAAGGTTGGTTTTCTTTTTTCTTTTTTTTTGGATTCTACTTGGTAGAATTCGGTGCCATGTTAATACTCTTATGGCTTTTCTTCTGGGATATTTGGGGTTGTGTGGATAAAAGCGGTTAGTGCATGATACTAGAAGAGCACCGACTAGGCGATGTAGTGACAGAAAATGCTCGACAAATTGATATCTATGTATGTGTTCTCATTTAAGTTTTTCTCTATCATGCCATCCTTTCTATCTGATTCTGGAATTAAACTTTTTATATCAGGATGTTCGTGAATTTTGTGAAGAGACTTCGAATTAAGAGGACTTCTGAGGCTAATGGACTTGGTACTGAATTACAGAGTCAATTTTCTGAGACTTGATCATGTACATGGTTTTGTATGATCATGATATTTAAAGCATTGTTGAGGATGAGTGCTAACCTTAAGCTGGGTAGCTCTGAAGCTACCCAGGTCCCTGTAGAGCATGGTTGCGAACTTTTGCGTGAACGGTGTGTATAGCTTGCCCATTATACAGTTGTGGAAATGAAAAGACTGGATAAATGGAGCATTTTGAAAATCATGGTTGCTCCTCATGGTGTCCCTTTTCTTTATCTTTTTGTTGAGGTGACACTACCCTTTCCCAACTTTTGTCACTGCCAGTTAAATCAAACTTTGGAATGTCCTATGTATGTTGTGTGTACATATATTCTCGCAACTTATTTCTTGTTGATATGTGAGAGAGAGATGGACACTATTCTTTCTTGTGGATTGTTTATTGGTTCTCCATATTCTCTGCGAAGAAATGAGATTTCATATTAAGAGTCTTTCTGATCAAGCCCACTTGAATTGCTTATCAAACTGGAATTTTGGATGGCATGAGATTTGGCATGTAAAAGGCCGCAAGTCTAGTATTGAGGTTGAAAACTGAGGTTTTCATTTTCTTTGGAACTGAGGATTTTCTGTTTCCTCTTAACATTGATCTTTATTCATTGCTGCAACTTTCAGCATATCCATGGGTCAGAGAAGGAGGAAATGCATCAGATATCCCTATTGATATATCGGTTTTGAACAATATGAGACAATTGATGAAGTACGGTCAACTGAAACAATTTACTTTACAAAACTGCTCTGTAAGATTTGTTCAAGGAGGAAAGGATATTATATCATGTCAATGTCTAACAAATATTGCTTGCAGGCACTAGCAGGCACACTTGATGAAGAGGAACTTGCTGACCTCAAGGATCAATTTGCTGCAATTGATGTAGATAAAAATGGTTCTATTAGTCTTGAAGAAATGAAAGAGGTATCCATTTCTTTCTCATTCCACATTCACTCTGATGAATATTTTAATTACATCATGATCATGAGTGTTGTATGCATGCAGGCCCTTGCTCAGGATCTTCCCTGGAAGATGAAGGAACCACGTGTCTTAGAGATTCTTCAAGCGGTAACTTTTATCTTTACCTTTGTTATGGCCTTGTTTTCTCCTCGTGTATTAGCAATTGAGATTTGTTTTTCTGGTGGGTTTTGTGGAATACCATTTCTGTCAGTTTCACTTTCTTCTTTTATTGTTTTGGTGATTCTCTTTTGTTCATATTCGATGCTTGAAGCTTCCATTTAGTTCTTGCTTCATGTTTCATCATTTTGAAAACTTGCTTGTGTTGTTAGCCAAGAAATGTTGGACTGATTTTTTCGTTCATAAGATGAGCTACTGCCAAGCTTATAGATTTTGCACAAACATGTGAGTCCTGAATGGTGCATAAGAATCTCTTTTATTTTTCCTTCATGTAGATCGATAGCAACACGGATGAGCTAAGTGGATTTTACTGAGTTTGTTGCAGCTACTCTTCATGTGCATCGAATGGAGGAACATGACTCAGAGAAGTGGCAGCTGCGGTCACAGGCCGCTTTTTGAAAAATTTGACATTGATCGTGATGGTTATATAACCCCAGAAGAACTTCGACTGGTAATTTTGACTATCTTCATTTATTCATCCCTTCCACATTCATTTGCCCTCTAGTTCTCATTTGTGTCACTATGGGTATGGGTAGAGTGAAAATTAAATTACGTAGACAGGGCTAAATGTATTTGTTTTAATTTGTAACTGAATTTTGACCCTGTCTCTTGGGAGCTTGAAGTTTGTTTCTTGCAAAATTGCCCAAAAGTTGGGATAAGTCGTCTGTCTTTTTGCATATTGGGCACAAAATAGTAGCATAGCTACTTTCTGTTGCAGCTTCACATAAAGAAACTGTTCAGCTTGTGACCTTGATAATTTGGTTATTGTCTCATCTGAAAATACTAGCCGAATGTATTGCCTCTTCTTGTATATTCTGCACAAAGTTGTGGCGCAGGTTTTTTATGTTGCTTGGTACAAAGAAATGGTTAAGCATGTTAACGTGTAACCTTGACATGATGCTCCCATGCCCTTTTCAGCAGACAGGTTTGAAAGGCTCCGTCGGTCCTCTGCTAGAGGAAGCTGACGTCGTCGACAAAGATGGGAAAATAAGTTTATCGGAGTTCAGAAGGCTGTTAAGAACTGCAAGCATGGGCTCTCAAAACTTGCAGAGCCCATCTGGTTATTGGAATTTGAGGAAGATATAGATCCATTCTGGAGCTTTTGGGTGTTAAAAAGAGAGGAGGGAGTACAAGATAGGTTACGTATTTTGGTTACTCAAGATATACCGAAGCAACCATGATGACCGCCTCTGTACTCCGCTCCATTGCCAATGGAAATCCCTGTACAAAAGTTAGTATCAAGGGATTTTGCATGGCACCCCAAGTTAGCCGAGAAGTGCTTGAGGATGAAGGTTTGGAGAGATTGCTGGCTGTGGTCGTTTACTTGGTGAGAGGGAAGGGCTATACGGGCGTACGTCTTCTAATGAGTGTGGGATGTGTAGGCTGCTGAGTGTATATTTAACGCCCTCGAATTTGGGGGCCTGTTCTATTACAGAATGGGCAATGCTTTTTTTACTTGTAAGGCCTTCTCTTTTCCCAATTTTTTTGGCATCGCAAATGAATTAAGTGTAAACATTTTTCAGTCTCTCTCAGAGATGGGCAATGCACCTGCTTTTTCTGCGAAGGATTTAGAGATGTATGCTGAGCAGCCATTAATGAAAATAAATTGATCATATTATTTAGGGTGACGCTTCTTGGTTTCAAGAGCCATTCATCATCGCGTTGAATCATGGCCAATAGAATAGCGAATGTAGGAGGTGATGCGCAGAACATAAAGAATTCACCTTTTTCTGCTCCGGTCAATGATGTTGGGAATACCCAAAAGTGTATGCTAGCTCGCATCTCCATCGGTACACTGATTCGTTACCTCTTGACGACAGCATCTCTGGAGACTTTTTTTATCTAATAACCAACAGGGCATCACAAATACACGATGCGAATGACTCATGCAGGAGTACAACCAGGCTTATGCCTCATGGCAGGTCAAAAGTCGCGAGATAGTTTGGATGCAAAATCTGAGCTCCAATCAATTATGTCATGGCTGCTGGAGCTAAACCCTTAAAAAAGTAATGAATGTGCCCTTCATTGTTCAAGTTTCAGGCATATGCTCTGAAATCTGTATAAACTAAAAAAATTCCCTGTAAGTTAAGCAACCGCAACATAATATACAACTGACCAGCCTCGGTTAACTAGGGTACAAACTACGAAAGGACTAGAAAATGAGTTAGGCCTGTAAAAGGAAAAGAAAATTGTGGCATCAAGATTTTCTGGACTTAACTCTTCATCTACTGGACTTTGGGTTGTCACTAACACTATTGGAGGAACTATCTGGAAAAGCCTGAGATGAGGAAAGCTTGCTCGACGAGCTCCCATCAGTAAAATACTTATCTCCTTCCTCTGGGTCTACTTGCCCTACTTTTCTCCGGACGTCAAGTCCCGCATAATATATACTGTTATGCATATTGTGCCAATTTACAGAGTAGATCTAGCTCTGGTTCAGAATATAAAAAAAAAAACCTGCTGTGATGATGTTCCAGGCATCTTAAGTTCAAGGTCTGTTGCCATGCCATTTGAATCTTCGTCTTGCTCTGCAATGCTGCCCCTTTGATGATCTGAAGACCTGCTTTTGGAGTCTTTTTTATTTGACACATGAGAACTGGAAGCATATTGGGTTGACTGCTGTTCAAATGTGGGATTGGCAGGCATTGTATTTGGGATAAAGGTAGAACACGGAGCGGGAATAGCACTTGCATTCTGATTTCCAAAGAAAGGGAAAGGCTGAAGTTGTGAGTGCATGGGTATTGGACCTGGAGTGACGGGTATTGGAACTGGATATGAGTAGGCTAGACCCATGATGACGGATGGATCCATGGCAGCCCAAGGGTACATAACCCTCATCCTTTGCTGGTACTGGACATTAAGATTTTCAACTTCAGATTTTAAAGATGATTTCTCTTCTGTGAGCTCATTCTTCTCCTGCATCAGCTGGTTGTAATGCAAAGTTACTATTAGCATCAAGGCAAACAATGGACATTAGAACCTCAGGATACTGGATGAAGATAAAATCACCTCACGAGATTCTTCAATAAGAGCTGCACATTCAGCTTTCAATTTGTTAACTTCCGTGGTTAAATCCTTCAGCACCTGGATTGTGTCCATAAGAATGGTTGCCTTGTCATTCTTAGGTCAATCAGGGTCTGTAGTTCATATAGGAAAGACAAAGCAGTTGTTCAAAAGTCTAGCATGAACAAAAGGCAGCTCTAATTACAGCGAAACGGCGCATGCTAAATAATATAACCACAACATTTATGTCCCTGCAATAGCAAACCAATGCAATGATTTTGTCTAATGCCTCCTTCCCAAATACCCTTTTGATGAGACTTCGATTTTGTTTCTCCACGGTTCATCTGGATCAGATTAAGAAGCCATGGGTGGAACATCTTTTAGCCTCTGAGAGAAGAAGGTTTGTCTTTGAACATCTTCTGGCTAAGCGCGTTCAGCATCGCTCTCGACTACTGGTGTGAAGCCATTTTCCAGTCCATGACCGTTTTCATCATGGCCTTGAATTCATCATAACTGATTCGACCATCCTGGAATACATCCATCACAGAATGAGCACTCTATTTCGTATATGAACAAGATATACACAGATTCCAAATTGCAGGTTGTTCTGGTTATGTATTACCTTATCTAGATCAGCATCGAAAATGATATCTTCAATAAATTTTTCATTGTTCGGACCAAGATTGTCATCTATCAAAGCTTCTTTCAACTCATCGAATTCAATATATCCGCTTCAATTCTTGTCAAAGAATTCAAAAGCTCGAGTAAGGTGGTCATCGTTGCCAATCCTTCTCAAGTGGACTGACATAGTCACAAACTCCTTCAAGTTCAGTGTTCCGCTTCCATCTTCATCAGCCTGTTCTCATATAAGATGGAGTTCTATTTTTAAATGCTAATACAAGAAATCGTGACTCATCAAATTATTAGAAACCCACTTGATTTTACAAGGAGTTCAATCAATTATGTGAAATGGTGACACAACCTCATGATCAAATCTTTGACTAACTGATGAAAAATATATTTCTGTATTATGTAATACATCCTTAATCTTCCAAATGCCTTGCAATTTAAGCAAAATCATGCACTTCACAGCATACAATGCATCGACATGGAAGAAGAAAACATAAACCATGTCCAAAACAAAATGTGCTAAGCTGTTGAATAGGTGATCTTACTGCATCCATCAGCATCTGCACATCAGGATCAGCAACTTGCTGTCCATATTTGTGCAGGCCATGTTTCAACTCTTCAAATGTCAGATCTCCATTTTTATTGGTGTCCATCACATTGAACAGCTCTTTCATATGATCCACTTGCTCATCAGGCAAATTGTCTACTACTACCTACATTAACAATGTGGGAAACACAATTCGAGTTTAACTTTGCACTAAGAGCAGCAATGAAATCCAACAAGGCAATGTTCAAGGACTCACTCTGAGAACTTTCTTCTTGAACTTATTCATCAAAGAGAATTGCTTTATCCTCGTCCGGACATTTTGTCCTAGTGAAACGTTGGGAGCCATGTCCACATTCTGTATCCACATATGCTCTGCACGAATCAATTAAAAATACAACCTTAAAACTATTTGTCGCAAGGACCACCTTACCAGCACCTTCTGGCGTGGGTTCATATATCTTTGCCTCAAGATCTGTAGGCAAATTAGCATATACCGGGCATATAATGAGTTCGGCAATTTTGGAGCCAAAACCCCTTACCTATGCGTCAAAAGCTATTCCGCTGCTTCAATTTCCTCTTGAGCGACACTTGCTGTTTAGTGATGCAAGAGCAGACATCTTAAGTCAAAAACACTAACCCTTTCCAGTACATCAAAAGCTTTCTTCCTTAGCACAGCATCCAATGTGCACATGATGACATTCTCAATCCCCTAGATTTTGCACTTTAATGATAAGAAGAATATAGAAAATGAAATGGCATAAAATCAACATCTTTCACTATAATAGCTGCAAGGCAGCAAAATGGCTAGGAACAAATGATGAGAAATCTAGTATTCAATAGATACTATGTGATGCTGCAATTGTATCGCTGCATATTTACTAAGCCACATCAATTAAGACTAAAACAATATTAAAATAAACCACATAGACAACTACCTCAAATTTTCAACAAGTAAAAAGTTTGTGCCAGGCTAATGAAAAAAACGTCAAAAATTGAGTCACCTTTAGTGCATTTTACCCTAGGCTTAAAAATGCGAAAGTCTGAATAGAGAAGCAGTTGGAAGAAAATATGTCTTACAAAGAGGCAAAGGACAAAAAAATTGATGAGATTACACACATTTTAAAGGAAAGATGTAACAAGTGAAAAGTGAGAGCCATTTGTTCATGTGCTTGACGAAAAGTTAACAAGCAATTTGACTAATTCCCTTTATGGCAAAACCAAAAAAGAGAATGAGAAAACAAGAAAAATGGACACTAAAGTCAGATACAAAGCATGAGCAGAGGAGCAGAAAACGCTTATCAATAAAAGAAATGCAACCATTTAATTCAATTCCAGGGTGTTCATGAATCTAGATACACCCACCAACTATTCCAAGAGATCTCAAGTAATATCTGCTTTCCCCATGTGTTTAGTTCATCGAAAGAGTCACATTAGTTCAGTGTCTACTCTTCCTATAATTTTTCTTGACAAACAGCATCTAAGATTAACTAGCTTTCAACAAACAGAAATGCCGTGACTCCCAACTTGTCCAACTTCAACAAGATCAAAATTTTCAGCAAAACCCACTTTCTTGCTCGTTCCCCACCAACGCTCATAGCTCATGTGAACCCGCTTTCATTCAAAAATCATACCGTTCGCCATATACGGGACGTGGGGTCGACCACTCCCACGTTAATCTCTCACAATTCAGGTGAAACCTCACGGCTCGATTCCTTTCTTTTACTTGTAACATCCCCACCACTTCCTGAAACCAAACGACGAGGGAAAAAACGAAAGCAGAGAAGGGATGACGACATACCGAGAGAGGACAAAGGAGGCGGTTCGGTGTTGGGGTGATTATTGTGGGCACATTTCTTCTCGCCTGGAAGTCTGCAATGACGGAACAGGCGATTGCCCCCTCGGAAAATCTTGAAACCCCCCAGACACAAGCGATTCAACAGCTCGGTGGAGCGAAGCAGCGAGATTACGTCGGGCTTCGACTTGACGGGTCGGCCTAAGATCATGTATCCAGAAGTGGGCTCATCTTCGAATTTGCCAAGAACAGAAAAACCGGACAAGGGTAGAGAGAGAGAGATAGCCGCAGTTTCACTTCTCACGTTGCTGCGCTTAGAATCAGAAGCAATAAACCAGTGAACTTCTAATCGCAGATTTAGGTCAAGCTTTCTCCCCCAAAACAAATATGCGAACATAAAACCTCGGGAAAGAAAATCGAACCTGACTCGAAGATTTAGGGCTTCTCCAGCGACTGCTTCGAGCAGGGCGAAGTGATTGCTTCTCGGTCGCGAGTCGGGGGACGGAGAGAGGCGAGCGAAATCGGCCGTCGGGAGAGAGCGCGATTTAGGAAGAAGTGCGCCGAGAGAATGGAGCCCTGAGATGAGGCCGTCGAGTGGAGAGAGAAAGGCCGTCGTTGGGAGGAAGCGACGGTCGTCGGAGGAATCGCTAGACCGGAAGGAGCGTCGGAGGAGGAAGAGAGAGCAAAGAGGAGAGAGAGAAGACAGAGGAGAGTGAATGCCCTTTTCACTTTTTTAAATGTCAGCGCGTTGGTTTAATTTGGAACGACGTCGGAGAGAAGAGGGAGCCGAGGGAGCCGACGTGGACGTACCAGCGGACAGGTGTCGACCCGTGAATGGATCAGAGCACGGATTGCGTGGCACTATCAGGTACCCAATATTTTCTCGGGGAGAGAGAGACGGAGTTAAAGGAGGAAGTGGGCGGTGACAGGTCGGCCGAAATTTGCCACGTGTCGATTTTTGTATGGTGATACATTTCGTGTATAAAACCCACCCAATATTAATATTTGACGAGGTCGTCTTTGACCAGCGACCACGGCGAGACGCATATATAAATGTACAAGAAAATATATTTCAAAAAGAAAAAACGCCCATAACCTTTAAACTTTTGCAAAATGTACGACCCGAACAAAACTTTTCTCTACCAATTCAGTCTTTCAACTAAATGCTCTCTTTTTTTCCCCTAATTGATCTTAAAGACGCTTACATGGCTATTTGAAAATATAAACTAAAATTTGAACTTTTTCATTAAAAAAAAACCCAAATTAGTTTTATTCGTATCATATTTATCCCAAATTGGTTTTAAAATTGCAAAAATAAATGTGGCTCGAGTCTATCAGTTTGAGAATTTTTTTTTGTGATACTACAAAATTTGGGAGTAAATGGACTGTGATGGATGGAAGTAATTTGCTGGGTTACAAGGGGATCTTGATAAGTTACCAATTAGATTTGTCATTAAATAAGAAACATTTCCCTGTTTTTTACTCGAAAGGCATAGTGGATCCAATTAGCACTTCGTCGCTACCAAAGCGACTGAGGCCTTTTGGAGGGAGAAAACAAAGAGATTGCCTTGCTCAGCCAATCTAGGGTTGCGATATTTCTTACCTAAATCGAAGTCTGCTACATGGGATCAATTACAAACCTTGAATCTGTGAGACTTATGTGGGTCTTATGTGTGACAATCATAAATTCAATGGTCATTAATGATGGATCTAACCTAACTTATCCAACACAAATAAGAATTACCGCTAGACTTATTGAACCCAAAGATCAAATGGACAAGTTTGGGAAAAGGCTAATCCATCAAAGTCACAATTTTTTATCACCGGCAAACAAACCAAATGGATATCAATTTAAAAGTTTCAAAGTTCATAGACTATGCGACATCAATCAACAATCAACTATAACCTATTCAATTTCCACTAAATTTGTGTTTGGTACAATAAAACCGGAATGAGATAACTTTTTATTCAGTAAGTTTACAGGATGAATACAATGAGAGTTCTTTTGCTTTTTTTTTTTTTTTTTAAATTTATAGGAAATGCATT
The DNA here is from genome assembly GCA_028830015.1 of Eucalyptus grandis x Eucalyptus urophylla. NCBI lineage: Eukaryota > Viridiplantae > Streptophyta > Magnoliopsida > Myrtales > Myrtaceae > Eucalyptus > Eucalyptus grandis x Eucalyptus urophylla. The sequence goes on along the minus strand of CM054189.1, from coordinate 25,860,327 downwards.
GTGAAAGTAGAATGGGATATTAATTCTAATGATTTTAATAAAAATATACAGATACGCATTATAATTCATTTACAAAAATGTATTCTAAAATCACAATTAATAAATTGATAGTCATCATAATAATTAAATATATCATCAATTGAGTTGTTAAAAACCATAGTTTTAATATAGAATGATTGTTATTGTCGTAATTTTAGATTGATGAACAATAAGCATAATTGTAAAACATCTTTAATCAAAGGGTTAATATCATGAAAAATTCCATATCAGTATACCTATGACAAATTTATCATAAACTAATTTTTTGACCAATAAAACCCCCAAATTAGTACAATTCATGACAAATTTATTATCTGTTAGTTTATATTAAATTTAATTAATACTATGAAAAACTACAAACTAGTAAATCTATGACAAATGGAGGATATCGTGTCATCCAACTCAGTAATTTGACAGTAAAATTTAATGTAAACTAACGGATGGTGAATTTGTTACAAATGTACCAGTTTGAATTTTTTTGTGGTGAAAAATTTAATTTGGGATAAAAAAAATTTATTACGGGTGTATTAGTTTGGGGTTTTTTATTGACATTGACCCTTAATGGTATAACTTGCTTTAGATTTAATCATCATACTCCAACCCCTCTTGCCCGCACACTTTAAAAACATTCTTTTAATTTTGTGGAAGATAGAGGTAGAACCCCTGTATCATCAACTCAGCCAAGTGTTATGCAAGACCTCCACATGTCTGAGAAGGTGCAGCCACAACAATCTGGACAAATTGTTGTCATATCTCAGCCAGCACAAAGAAGGGATCATTATATGCAGGGGGCAAAGTTAAAAGGCACCTCAGATCAGCAGGGTCATCTTCAGGTTGAAGCTGCCTTGCTTAAAATGAAGTCCCCTGTTTCAGCAGTACCTACTGCTCTCAATGTTCCAGCAGTAGATTCATCAAAACCAGTCAAATTAAAGAGTCCTCACAGGCTTACCAGAGGCAGCCCCCAGAAAAAAGCTAAGAGGTTCTCGCCTTATGAATCGCTTGCTCCCGGATTACCTGTTTTGGATGACAACCAACTAATGGACACCCCTATCCTTGAAGCCGAAGGGGTTGACAATTGGGCGATGGTGGCTTGCCCTAAAAAGCCACCAAGGGATAGATGAAGTTTGTAAGTTGGAACTGTCAGGGGCTGGGCAACCCCTTGATAGTTCAAGCTCTTAAGGACCTCGTGGTCCATGATTGGCCCGACCTTTTGTTTTTGATGGAATCTAAAAACCAGGACTCCTTTTTATCTAGAGTACAAAGGAGATTGCATTACCAGCATAGCTTTTTGGTGTCGCCTGTCGGTCTAGCTGGTGGTTTGGCTGTCTTTTGGAATGACCCTCTCTCTGTTAGTGTGGAGGACTCCTCAGCCCACTATATTGACCTGATCTGGTCTGGTCCCCATGAAGGAAGCCCAATGCGCCTCACTTGCATCCATGCCCCTACATCCTTCCAGCAGAGATAGTAGTTATGGACAGGTCTCAAGCATATCAGCAGAGTTATTACAATGCCTTGGGTATGCATCGGAGACTTCAATGAAATACTAAACCACTGGGAAAAAGTAGGTAAACGTTTCACTCCTTCTTATCAGTTGCGCTCTTTCAGGGACTTCTTAAATGATTGCACCCTCATGGAAGTAGAATCTAAAGGCTGTGCCTATACATGGGTGAACAATAGGGACGGCGACGAATTGATTAAGGAAAAACTTGACAGGGTATTATGCAATATGGACTGGAGGTTAACATACCCAGCAGCTGAAGTGTTCGCCCTACCTACCATTGGCTCTGACCATAGTCCGCTGATTTTATCACTTATGTCTCTTGCTACAAGACGCAAACGGACTTTCACCTTTGAAGCCTTCTGGCTTCATCATCCTGAATGTCGTCAGATCATTGCTGTTGCCTGGTCCTCTCTTTCTCGAGGACCTGTATCCATCTTCAGAAAACTCTAGGCTGCTACCACAGCGCTCCTACAGTGGAGTAAAGACAAGTTCAGAAATGGCTGTCACCGGATAAACTTACTAAAGCAGCAGCTTCAAGATCAGTCTAACCAACCACCTTGCTGCCATGACAACCAGCATATTAAAAATCTGAAAGCTGAAATTCAACAAATTTGGCAACAAGAGGAGTAATACTGGGCTATGCGTTCACGAGTTAATTGGCTGCGTTAGGGAGACAAAAATACCAGGTTTTTTCATGCGACTACAATACAAAGACGCCAAAGAAATCGCATAAGTATGCTGCAAGACGCAAACAATCTTTGGATTCGTGATCATACTCAACTTAAGCACATGACTAAGGACTTCTTTTGCAGTCTATATACTTCAGTTGGAGCTCATGACTTCAATCCTATCCTATCTTAGTGCAGCCCAGCAGTTACAGTGGAAATGAATCAGTATTTAACAGTAGAGGTAACTAAAGAGGAAGTCAAGATTGCTGCTTTTCAATTAGGTGCCACAAAAGCCCCCGGTCCTGATGGCTTTAATGGTCTATTCTATCATTGGCATTGGGATATAGTGGAAGATGATATTTTTACCTCAATGCAAGCTTTCTTCATATCTGGTAGGATGCCACCAGCCCTGAATAGAACCATCATCGTTCTGATTCCTAAGGTTCAGCAAGTAGAGAGGTTAGACCAGTTTCGACCAATCAGTCTGTGCAACTTTATATACAAAATTATATCCAAAATTCTAGCTAACCGGCTCAAAAAATGGCTTCCTGACCTTATCTCACATGAACAAAATGCTTTTATCGAGGGCAGACAAATTCAAGATAGTATATTGATTGTTCAAGAGGTTATACATCAGTTCAGAATCAGGCAAAGAAAGAAGAATTTCCAAGGAATCCTGAAGTTGGACATGAAAAAAGCATATGATCGGGTCGAATGGGATTTTTTGGAGGCGTATTTTCACAAGTTGGGATTCGATTCTAGATGGATACAATGGATAATGCAGTGTATCACCACAGTATCCATTAGCATTAAGTTAAATGGTGAAACTCTTCCCTACTTTCAGCCTTCAAGGGGCCTATGCCAAGGTGACCCCCTTTCTCCTTATCTCTTCATATTACTAGCTAACCTTCTATCTAGGCTTATCACACAAGCAATAGATATGGGCAATCTAAAAGGGATAAGGCTTAATAGGTGGTGTCCCACTTTGTCTCACCTTCTCTTTGCCGACGATGCAATCTTTTTTCTAGATGGTAAGCTTCTTGAATGTCAAAACCTATCGAATATTCTACAGCAATATTGCCTAGCCACGGGCCAAGCTATAAACAGGAACAAATCTGGTCTTTTCCTTAGTAAAAATTGCCCGATGAGTTTGCAGGAGAATCTGGCCACAGAATTGAGAGTCCCCTTGCTACAGAAATCTGGGAAGTATTTGGGGATATCGTCTGATTGGGGTGCCTCTAAAAAAGATATGTTTTCTTGGATTATGGCTCGAGTCAATTCTAAATTAGCAGGCTGGAAAGAGAACCTTATCTCTAAAGGTGGCAAAGAAATTCTATTTAAATCAGTGGTGCAAGCCCTCCCCCAGTATGCTATGTCCATTTTTAAGCTCCCTATCTCTATTTGCAAATCTATTGAGCAGAGAATAGCTAGCTTTTGGTGGCAGACTAGCAAAACCAAATCATGTATCCACTGGAAAAGCTGGGATTTGCTGAAAGAATGTAAAGATAGAGGTGGGATGGGATTCAGAGACTTAGTGGCTTTTAACAGGGCTTTTCTTGGCAAACAAGCGTGGCGTCTTTACCAAAATTCGTCTTCCCTATGGAGTTCAATTTTTAAGGGCTTATATTACCATTCCAGTGACTTCTAGCATGCTGACCATGGCTCGCGACCCTCCTGGGGTTGGCAAAGCCTTCTGCTAGGAAGGGAATCCATCAAAGAGAACATGCATTGGTCGGTAGGTAGTGGCCAAACTATTAAAGTCAGACAGTATAAGTGGCTGAGGAAAGGAGTTATTGGTGGCCCAGCACCTAGAAATGAACCTGATAAAGTGGCTGGCTTTATTTCTTCAAACTAGCTCACTTGGGACATCCCTAAACTCAAGCAAAGCTTCGATGACCAGACTATTAATGAAATTTCATCCATTAAGATACGAACGGAGCCTATCCCAGACCAAATTCTATGGAAAGACACACATACAGGTACATATTCAGTTAAAAGTGGCTACCATCATATTCATCAGTCAAGTCACTTTATCAGAAATACTCGGCCCTCATCATCCTATACCACACCGCGGCGCCTTTGGCAACAGATTTGGAAAATTCAGACGGCACCCAAAATCCGAATATTCCTATGGTCTATCTGTCACAATGCGCTTCCAACTAAGGAAAATCTTCACAGGCGCCATATCATAGATGATCCAACATGCCCTGTTTGCCTATCTCAAGTCCCAGAAACTCTGGAACATCTTCTACTGCTCTGCCCTAGATCACAACAGGTTTGGTCCCATCCTCACATACATATTACAGTCTCATCATTTTGCACTCATCGAATGGATGCATGGTTGACTAATATAATTGGGCATAGATCTCTCTTACCTGGTTTAGAGTCATTGCTTCCCTTCTCTGGTAGCTTTGGAAGGCCCGCAACCTATTTATCTTCCAGCGACAATTCTCCAGCCCTCAACAGATCGTTGATTCGGCTCTCACTTCAGCTCGGCTGTATCTCTCTTGCTCCAAGTCGAATCCGGCTTCATCAATGGCCTCTCCGAATCCTCTCAGTGGATGGATCCCCCTTGAACCTGGCTCCATTAAAGTGAATCTGGATGGAGCCCTCCCTGATGCCTCTGAAGTAGGGTCGATTGCGTGCTTGTGTCGTGATCATAACGGCACCTTGCTCGACGGCTATGCCCAGAACGTTCAAGCCTCCTCACCCCTTCAAACAAAAACCCTAGCCTTATTATCCACCCTCCAATTTCTATTGCAACAGGGTTTTGGAAATACTCACCTGATCCTTGAATCAGATTTTCTGGAGTTGGTGGAAACCGTGAATCACCGCAGGCGGCCGTCACAGGTTTGTCAATCTTCGCTCGAGCACGCCTCAACCCTTCTTCGTGAGTGCCCTAATTTTCTTCTTCAGCACTGTCGCCGTGAAGCTAATTTGGCTGCCGACTGGATCGCCAAGGCCCAAGGCCGAGGGTCTCTGCTTCTGAATTGGGCTCTTGATCCGCCCATTTCTCTCTTCAATTTGCTTTGTATTGATGCCCTCTTTAAGGGTTGTAACCTGGTTTGCTCTTAAATGTCATGCTTCTGTTTTGATCAAAAAAAAGGTCCAAGGGAAGGCAATGACCCACCACGTGCTTACTGCTCTCGATCAATCAACATGAATTTGGAAGATGTGCTCTTCCATTTTCTGCACCGCGTGCTTACTGCTCCCAATCATGGCCATGACCCACCACGGTTCAGAATGATGTGCTCTTCCATTTTCTGCACAGAAACAAAACGCACAAGGGGAGTGAACCTTAGAGCAAATGGAAGACATAGAAAATCTCCATTTGCAAGAACCTTCAATGGCTGCTATGGCCAAAAGCAACGTGAATTTGGAAAGCGCTCATCTGGATTTTTCACAAAATTATTTATCTTGACAGTGGGTTGATGGCCAAAAAGTCCATCACCCCACACAACACACGCGGAATAAATTAAAATTGCTATAGATAATTGTATTACTCAATTCATCACTGTTCATATTGATTATTGGAATCAATAGAAATGCATATATCCTGATTAAAAAGGCCAACGTCGGCCCTTAGAATAATTAGTTAGAAAAATTAGAAATAATATTACCTCAATACATAGATTAATAGTTAAACATTCTTATTGGGAAGATGATTTTATGCGTCATCATTAACTGGATGGTAAGAGAAATTCTTTCCCTTTCTTTTCCTGAAATGCAGATTTGAAAGGAAAAAAAAGAGTTCGCCGCATGAAAATTTGCATATACTCCAAACAATGAATGAAAAATTTGCAGCTCTAGCAATAGAATATCACGGCTTATTTGATTGATTGAACAAAATGTACTTAGTACTCTTCCTTATATTAATGGGAAAAATACACTATAAAGTAAAAGTAAAGATGATACCATTAAACCGACATTTATTATTAAAATAGAAATTCTGAAAAAAAAATTGTGATCAGATACTTCTTTTGTTATGAATATATCATTTTCCTTGAAAAGTAATAGATGATTTTTATGGCATAGGCCTTTTCCCTAAAAAAGAAAGCTCCCGGCTTTCACTAGTGGTGCAAATGTCTCGTAAAAAAGCCCAAATTTTCACGCAAAAGACAAAACTACCCGCTGTTCGACATGCCCTTAGACCCATCAAAGCCAATAAGTTGTCTAATTTAGCAAATAAGATGACCAAAAAGTTGAAGAAAATAAATAAGAACATGACCATCCCGTAATTAAATTTATTGTTATTTTCTTTACTAAGTTTCATAAGTTAATAAAAAGCAAACTTTTGTGCTTTATCAAAAAAAGAAAGCATAATTTATTAAAGCTTATAGTTAAGCTTATAAAATCAAATGTGACATTATCAATCTAAATTTGATATACTAAATCTATCTTTTTTTATAAATGTAAAGTGGGTGCTAGAACCCTTTCAATGGATGGCTCACATTCGGGGCTCTCCACGAGTGACATTTATCTTTAACTTTTTTCTTTTGTCAAAAAGTTTTCTTTTATTTTCCCACTTAAATCGAATTACAATTTCTATCTTGTTTAGTTCATGAGACATATTTCTTTTTTTCAATATTATGAAAATCTCTTATTCTCATAATGATCAAGTATCTTCTAGAATTATTATTTCTCATAATCTATTTCACAAGTCCTTTTCTCGTGTATAGCAAGGGTGTAGAAACTAGTATAATGGTAACATAATTATAGTGGAAAAATAGCTAGAGCGTTCTTTTCTTTATTTTTCCCCCCTTCCTTTTAGATACATTATCAAAGTCGTGGCCAAAGAGGACGACAATGTAAACGTTAAAGGATCTTCCCATGCGTAGCACGGGCTAACCAAGTTGTCGGCGTATAAATGATAATAAAATCAGCGCACGTTGGTTGGCTTCATTCAGCACCAAAGATAAAACCGCCAGCGGATAATGCCTGAAACGCAATGACTAAGCACGCGTAGAGGAAGACTCCTAAAAGTGAAAAGGTAAGGCCCTCTTGGAGCTGAGAATGGAAGAACCGGATAAAAGTCTAGAGCTAGAAGGGAACGGCTAACCACTTTTCTAAGTCAAGGTCAATTAACCAGTCTATTTTATTACATCAATTATATGAGTTCACCGTACTTACTTTTCATTAAAGAAGAGATAGTGGGTTAGTGGTTAAGGCCACCAGGGAGCATGCATATTTTCTAAGTCAAGGTCAATTAATCAATCTATTTTATTACATCAATTATATGAATTCACTGTAATTACTTTTCAAAAAGAAGCGATGGTGGGTTAGTTGTGGAGCATACCTCGAGGACCACAAGAAGACGACTAAAGATTTGTTTTTAGTCAACTGACAATCAAATTTTTAGTAAAAATTTGTAGGCATCTCTAGATTTCCTCATTTGAAAATATGAAATATATGAAACGACCACACTGGACGGCGCAGGGTGTACAAATTCATCTGGTCTTGATGACTTTGTTTATTTAGATAGAGTGGATGCTCCATCAAAATTTAAAAGAAAAACAATGATCTTACTAAAGTTTGAGGTCTTGATAGATCCAAGTTTTTGTACATGTTGAATATTCACTCTTGCAATTCCATGGGAACGGTGGATCTTTCTCAAATGAAACATTTAAAAGTAAATGCTGGTCATCGCAAAATTTTAGTTCAAATTCGAGACCTTCATAGGTAAGAGTTCTTGAACGAGTCGGATATCTCCAAGTGCAAATCCACTAAAAGGCTGGACCTTTCTTAATTAAATCATCTAAAGCAGTTGAAGGCTTCTTCTTGCAAAAATTTAGCCAAAATCCGAGGATATTTGTGGCTCTTGGAAACGTTAAATGTGTCAATTGAAGGGCTGGAACTTTCGCAATTAGATCGCTTGAAGCTATTTAAGGCATGTCTTGTGCAAATATTGTTTGAATGCAAATCTATTCGAGGCCATGATAATCTCTTGGAAGAGTTGGATATCATTTTCTTAGAAAATGTCTTTCCAGAAAACGTATGTCACAGTTTCTGTGAAATAAACAGAATCTTAAATGAAGTACTATTGCCAAGAACATCTTGCTGGGAATTGTTAGAGAATTTGTAATGGAAAGAGTCCCATGTAAGAAAAATAGAAACAAATTAACGAGTTTACACATGAGAGCGCTGGGGTAAATGATATCTAAAGGCATTGGCTCTCATCAAGTGGATCTATGAAAACTAGATGGGCTTTATTATAATCAATGTTGACTGGCACTTAAAATTTGTTCGTTGAAATTTAACTGTTCTGATTATTAGACAATGGTATCTATTCATGCATTAGGGGAGAAAAAAAGGCGAAACAGAAGAAAATTAAGGGAAATATTGAGAAAAAAAGTTCAAAAAAAGGGAAGAAATGGCAAAAAGTGAGTAGGTGAATTCAAGTGCGATCTCAGTCCAAAAGAAATTATTGAAAACCAAAAATCAAAGTCTGATTTTCCCTTAATTATCATACTCTAACCACTCTCCTTCGCACGCTTTGAAAACAGTCCCTTAGTTTATATTTGTTGAAGAAAGAGGTAGGTTCTTGTTGGAGGATGCAGCCAAATGATGTATTAGATTGAGGTCGAGGTCCAACGGAAGGCAATGACCCACCACGTGCTTACTGCTCTCAGTCAATGAATTACTCAATAGTATGCACGAGAAGGTTGGTTTAATTAACAAATTCCATCTTCATTAACGGTTCAGAAAAATGTGCTCTTCCATTTTCTGCGTTGAAATAAACGCACAAAGTGAATGAACTTAAGGCAAATGGGAGACATAGAAAATCTGCAGCTGTATGAGCATCCAAAAGCTACTGTGGGCAAAAGCAATATGAATTTGGAAAACGCTTATCTGGATTTTTCACTAAATTATTTGTCTAGACTAGAGACGGTAGGCTAGTGGCCAAAAAGTCCATCACTCCGCACAACACGCACAGAAACTAAAATTTTGCTATAAATAATTGTATTACTCTTGAATCTAAGCAGGCCCTTAAAAGGCTCAAGAGAGAGAGAGAGAAAAAAAAAAAAAAAAGAGGGGAGAACCGCCGAGGGGTTGGACTCTCCAATGTCACCTCCCTGTATTTTTACTCAATTGAGAAGAAAAAAACTAGTCAAGAATTAAGGGATAAGGGTGAGGGTATCGACATATTAAAATAAGAAATACATCCAGACTGGGAGCTGAGTTACCGAACTACCGCTAGAGGTCCCTATTGGAAGGTTTACCTTCCTACCAAGTCCACTTGTGCCTTGCACAGTATTTGTCAGCTTGATAACCCTAGTCGATAGACACTATGCTTATCTGGATTTTTCACAAAATTATTTGTCTTGATGGTGGGTCGATGGCCAAAAAGTCCATCACACCACACAGCACGCGTGGAATAAAGTATAATTTTACTATGGATAATTGTATTACTCTTTCATCATTGTTGAAATTTGATAACTGGAATTTTAGTATCAATAGAAATGCATATATCCAGATTAAAAAGCCAATGTCAGCCCTTAGAATAATTAGTTAGAAAAATCAAAAGTCAAATTTCCTTAATACGTAGATTATCAATAAAATACTCTCATTGGAAAGATGATTTCATGCATTCTCATTAATTGGATGGTAAGAGAAATTGTTTCCTTTTTCTTCTCCTGAAATGCAGATTTGAAAAATAAATAAATAAATAAATAAACAACAATACAAAAAAGTTCACTGGATGGAAAATTTGCACATACTTCAAACGATGGATGAAAAATTTGCAGCTCTAGCAATTGATTATCATGGCTTATTGATTAATTGAACAAAATGCACTTGGTACTTTTCTTTATATTAATCGGAAATACACTATAAAGTAAAAGTAAAGATAATACTATCAAAACGAAGTTTATTATTAAAATATAAATTTTGAAAAAATTGTGATCGCCTACTTCTTTTATTGTGAATACACCATTTCCCTTGAAAAATAGAAGGTCATTTTTCTAGCCTATGCCTCCCCCCCCCCCCCCCCCCCCCCCCCCCCCCAAAAAAAAACCAAAAAAGAAAATAGAAAAAGCCTCCAGCTTTCACTCGTGAGACAAATGTCTCGTAAAAAAGTCCAATTTTTCTCCCAAAAGACAACACCAGCCACCGCCAGACTTGTCGTTAGATACATCAAAACTAGTAAGTTGTCTAATTTTTATCAAATAGAAAGACCAAAAGTTAAAGAAAATAAATAAGAACATGAGCGTCCCATAATTAAATTGAGTATTTTCTTTATTAAAGTTCATAAGTTAATAAAAGAAAATTTTTTATGTGCTTGATAAAAAAAAAAGCATAATTTCTTAAAGCTTATAACTAGGCTTATAAAATCAAATTTGTCTTGTTATCGATCTAAATAAGATACACTAAATCTATCTCATTTGAGAAAAGAAAAAAGCCACAAAACCTCCAAACTTTACCAACTGTGCCATATTTATCTTCTTTTTTTTTTTTTTTTGTGATATCAAAAATCTCAAACTTATACTCGCGTAACGTATTTACTCCAAACTTTTTTCTCTGAAATAAAAAACTTTAAACTTTTTTTATGACACCAAACACCCAAAACTTGTATTCATATGACATTTTTGCCCCAAAAATTTGATGTCACAAACTAAAGTTAGCGGTTTTTGGTGTCAAAAAAGAAGTTTAGAGTAAATGTGTCAAACTATACAAGTTTGGAGTAAATGTCTTATAATGGGTATAGTTTAGAGTTTTTGGTGGCTTTTATCCTTTGAAAAATGTAAACTGATGCACAAAGTATTATTAGTATATGACAGACACGTGGTACTCTTCATCAGTGACATTTATTTTCACTTTCTTTTAAAAAAGATTCTTTTGTTTTTCTACTTTAATCAAAATAAAAATTTTCTCATTTAGTTCAACGGACATATAATTCTTTTTTTCGATATTACAAAAATCTCTTATCCTCATACTGATCAAGTATATTTCTAAAATTGTTATTTTTTTTTTTTTGGTAACGGTAAGAATAAACTAGAATTATTATTTCTCGTAATCTATTTCACAAGTCTTTTTTGCGTGCATAGTTAGAGACTAGTATAATAGTAACATAATTACAGTGGAAACATAGCTATTACGTACTTTTCTTTCTTTTCTCCTTGCTTTAGATACATTATCAATGTCACCACCAAAGAGGACAGCAATGTAAACGTGAAACAATCCTCCCATGCGTCGCACGGGCTAATCAAAATGTTGGTGCACAAATGATAATAAAATTAGCTCATGTTGGTCGACTCCATTCAGCACCGAGATAGAACCGCCACCGGATAATGCCTAAAAGGCAACGACTAAGAACGCGTATAGGAAGACTCCTAAAGGTAAAAAGGAAAGGCCCTCTTGGAGGTGTGAATGGAAGAACCGGACAATGGCTAGAGCTAGAAGGGAACGGCTTAACACTGTTCTAATTCCAGGTCAATTAATCAGTCTATTTTATTACATCAATTATATGAGTTCACTATAATTACTTTTCAATAAAAAAAATGGATAGTGGGCTAGTGGCTAAGGCCTAGGTAGCATACATCTTTTCTAAGTCAAGGTCAATTAATTAGTCTATTTTATTGCGTCAATTCTATGAGTTCACTGTAATTACTTTCCAATAAATGAATATTAGTGGGTTAGTTGTTAAAGCCACTAGGGAGCGTACATCGAGGACCGAAAAGAAGGCAACGAACGAGTAAACATTTGTTTTAAGTCAATTAACAATAAAATTTTTTAGTAAAAATCTAAAGGCGTCTTTAGATTTTCCATATGAACATATGAAAAATATGAAACGACAACATTGGATAAAGCACGGGGTACAAATTCGTCTGGTCTTGATAACCTTGTATATTATGATGGAATGAAAGCTTCACTGAGATTAAAAAAAAGAAAAGAAACAATGTTCTTGTTGAAGTTAAGGTCTTTGCTAGATCCAAGTTCCTGGATAAGTTAATCATCGACTCATGCAATTCCTTTGAAATGCTGGATCTTTCTCAATGGAAACATTTGAAGAAAGTAAATGCAAGTTGTGGCGAAAATTTTAGTGAAATTGAAGGCCTTCATAGGTCAGAGTTCTTGAAAGAGACAAACATCTTCTAGTGCAAATCCATGAGGAGGCTGGACCTATTACTAAAGCAGTTGAAGGCTTCTTCTTGTGAAAATCTAGCTGAAATCCAAGGCCATATGGGGTCTTGGAAATGTTAGATTTGTCTATTAAAGGGCTGGACCTTTCACAATTAGATTGTTTGAACCTATTGAAGGCATGCTCTTGCGCAAATTTTGTTGGATTCCGAGGTCATAATAAGTACGAGTTCTTGGAGGCGGTATAAGGAGATTGGCCATTGCAAATTGCCAAAACCTGGTTGAAATTCTAGCAATTGTTAGATTGAAGTGGTCGAAAGTGTTGGATATCTCTTCGTGCAATTCTATTATTAGGTTGAATCCTTCATAGAATGCTAAAGAACGTGAAATTTACCAGAAATTTAATGCCTTAATGAACTGGAGTTCTTCAAAGTATTGGGTATCTCTTTGTGCAAGTCCCTCGAAAGTATGGACCTTTCTCAATCAAAATGTCTCAAGCAAGTGACGGTTCGAGAATGTGAAAGCCTATAAAATATTCAAGGGCTTTTACGTTGGAGTTATTGGATTTCTCTCTGCGCAAGTCCCCTGAAGGCTTGGGCCTTCTGCAGTCTACTAGTTTGAAGCTATTTGGTGATCAACTCATTGAAATTGGAGACCGCAGTAATCATATGAAGCTGTTGGATGCTGCAGGTTGTCATTATCTAGTCGAAATTAGAAGAGTTCAATGTCTCTCAGAGCAACGCCGTTGAAAGGCCTAAAACCATTATCTAAGTGTATGAAGAGTGCTACAAATTGCAAAATCTAGCTAGAATTCATGGCCATAATAGGTAGGGGCATGCGCGGAAAAGGGGAATATCGCTGGATGCAAGTCCATCGTGAGGCTAGATCTTTCAGATTTAATCTCTGGAGCTGTTAATTGCCGAAATTTGCTCAAATCTAGTTGAAATTAGGACTTGAGAGATTGGATTCCTGGAAGAGTTTGATATATCTTGTTGCACATTCTGCGAGACCGACCATGAGATGGGCATGGGTGCCGTTGTCCGAAATGTGTAAGATGCGAGTAAATTTGTAAGCTCGGCCCTGCAACAGCATAAACAGCATCAGCCAGCCCAAACAAGAGGAGGCATTGTTTGGTGAGTTGCGCGAGTTTAGTCGAGACTAATTAAAATCCATATCTAGTTGGGCTTCACAAAACAACCAATTCTTTTAAATTTTGACGAACCCATGCACAATCCACCTATTAAATATGAATTAAAAAAGAGGTCTTGGACACCTCTCCTTAAGCTTAACCCTTATCACAATAAACACTAGAATAGAAATAAGGATTAAAACCATGAAAAATCTCAAACTGGTACATTTGTATTAAATTTACTCCAAACTAATTTTTTTAGCACAAAAAACTCTAAATCAATACACATGTGATAAATTTACTCTCCATTAGTTTCCGTTAAATTTCACCATCAAATTGCTGATTTAAATGATACATTAAATTTCGTTGGATGACACGTTAAATTGAGTTGAATGATATGTGGTAATTGACGAGTATACTAGTTTAGCGTTTTACCCTTCATTTGTTACAGGTGTTGCGGTTTTTGATTTTTCGTGATATTAATTCAATTTAACAAAAATTAGTAGAGGGGTAAATGTGATACAAATGTATCAGTTTTGGATTTTTGGTAATAAAAAATTAGTTTTGAATAAATTTGTCACATTTGTATCGATTTTGGATTTTTTGCAGTCAAAAAATTAGTTTGGAGTAAATTTGTCACGACGTACCAATTTGAAGTTTTTCATGGTATTGACCCTAGAAACTATCATACAAGTAAAAACCAGTAACTCACTCACTATCAAGCACACCACTCCTCAATCATGGCTTCAAAGCAGTCTTGGTCGAGCAAGAACATAGATGCTTTTAACCTCATCAGGAACTGCTTCCTTCAGAATTAATGATCGACATGGTTTTTATTGATAATTTCAGCAGCAGCAACCCTATTCTGTTGGGGGTTAACTTGCTCATGTATCGCTTTACTCCCTTCCTTTCAGATAATGTATATTGTAGCATTCCACCCAAGTTGCAACTGAACAACTTTCAAGCTTTTCCCTTTCGTCATCTGCAGGGCTCATGAGAACTCTTGATCCCATTCTTCAGCTTGTCTTTGTACTTCCAGCGGACTTAAAATTCTCTGCCACACTTGTTTGAGAAAGGATATTGAAAGAATTGTAACTCAAAGTTCTCTTCATATTATTCCCAGGCAACTTTTAATTCCTTAGTGGTGTTTCTCTGTGTCAAATTGGACCAGTAGAAGAATACTGATTCAATTTCATCTGTTTCAGACAGTCATGTTCTTTTTTGTCATGATTATTCAAGCATGGCAATTTCATGCTACGCAAGGTAGATTTGTTACATTGGTTAGCAAATCATTATCTCTTGTTATACTTACTAATACTTTGGTCCTCTTGATCAACCAGACATAGACCAAAGGCCAAAAATAAAATTATCAATGAAGAACCATATTTGGAGGTGGTTGATGTGTGAGCTAAAAATAAAATCACTGTGCAGATGGAACATCCTGTTGAGAAGACATCCTCAGCATACATTTCCTCTGAGGCAAGAATTCCCTGACTGACCATCGTATTCCACACAATTTACTGTTCTAATCATCTTCCTCATGTGGCAGAGTTGTGAGCATGTCAAGAAAGAACGCAACCAGACACACAATTGAAAAGTTACTCAGATCAATCAACACCTGCAACTATCTTGGATCACCTTATGGAATTGTGAAATCCTACCATAAGGAGCTGCAGGAAAGAAGCGCTTACAAGGTGTGGTTGGAGATGCCGTGAATGAAGCCCTGGCTTTGAAGAAGGCAGACATTGGGATTGCGGTGGCTGATGCCACTGATGCTACTAGAAGTGCTTGGACATTGTCCTCACTGAAATGAGCTCGAGTGTCATTATAAGCACTGTGCTGACCAGCTGGGCTACATTTCAAAGAAGGATTCCACTGTTAGTGATTTGGATTGTATTTCCAATGGATAATGCACCAAGGCTCTGCACATTGGTAATTGTGTTCCTCGCTTACTATGCATGAGCTGACTAAAATTTTGCAGATGTCTGCCGTCTCCATTATAGTTGGTATTGTGGTAAGTGTCCTACCTCAAATATAGACTCAAGATAATAAAGTATTCCCTAATGAAAGTTCATGCATCCAGTCTTTGGCAGTTTGGCTTTATGTTCTTTGCTTTGATCTGGAAGTTTGACTTTGCACCCTTGGTTTTGATCATTGCCATATTAAACAATGATAAGATGATAGGTTTGTGTATTCTTGTACTCCTGGTTTTCAACGTAGGAGAATAAGAAAGACTAATTTAAATAGTTTTTTGTACCAATCTCAGGAATTATCGTGACAATCTTTAAAGATTGAGTGAGGCCATCTCCCTAGCAAGAAAGCCGAAGTTGAAAGAAAATTTTGCTACCGGAATTGTTCTTGGAAGTTACCTGGCACTAATAACTGTAATATTATTTTGGGCCATGAAAGATGTGGACTTCTCAGTAAGAATCCGTTTCTCGTGTGGTTTTCTAGTTCTGTCTCTCATGTATATATTTGTTTAATTATTGAAACGAGAAGTAATAAAATATCGCTACCCTATTCTATGGTGCAGGACAAGTTTTGTGTAAAAAATCAATCAGATATAGCCCCGATGAAATGATGGCAGCCCTATATTTGCGAGAATAGTTAGCCAAGCTCTAATCTTTGTCAACAGATCGCACAGCTGGTCCTTTGTGGAACTCCCGGGACTTCTCTTGGTCAAGCGCATTCGTAGTTGCTCAGCTGGTGAGAATTTCTCGGTCATGGTCTGTTCACTTTCTACTGGGAGCGATAAGTTTGCTATGGTACCTTCTACTGACTAATTTCACTGGAGTCCGGTGGAAGTGAGAACTACAGATTTATTAGCTTTAACTGACAGTCAATTGTCAAAAGTGCTCAGATTAGTTTGGACAATCGAGAACTTAATCACCATTCGCCAATATGGTTCCCTGATGCAAAAATTTTCATGGACACGTTGCAACACTTACAGCGGTTTATGCAATCTGGAGTTTCGCAAGATAAAAGAAACTGGATGGGGGTGGACCACTGTCATCTACAGCTTGGTGACGCATGTTCTGCTTGAGTTTTCTGAAATACGCAATCCGCTACATTCTGAGCGGGAAAGCATGGAATACCCTCTCGGAGAACAAGGCATTCTCACTAAGAAAAAGGCACTGCCACGGATTATGTATTATGAAAAGCCCTACATTCTGTTAATTTTGGCCAATTTGATCAGGCAGACTACCTTCACTACCAAAAAAGACTATGGCAAAGAAGAGCAAGAAGCTCAGTGGGCAACTGCACGGTGGGACTTGCACGGCCTTCAGCCTCCTGAAACCAGCAACCTTTTCTCTGACAAGAGTAGCTATAGGGAGCTTTAGAGATTGCAGAGCAAGCCAAATGACGAGGAGAGGTTGCGAGGTGAGCACCTTAATTCTCATGCTTCAATGCTCGTAAGAAAATGGTGTTATTTACTGAAAAACATAGTTTCACCTACTTAGCTTTTGTACCTGTTTGCTTGCCTGACAACTGAAGATTAAAGGTCATGCTGTATTTAAGGAGTTTAGGAGCCTTACTTGCCATGCTGTATTTAAGGAGTTTAGGAACCTTACTTTCTCAATAGAGAGTTTAAACCTTTCGCTGCTAGCAATTCCTTTTCGCCATTCAAGTCTGACATCTGATGGTAAGGCAAACTGAATCTGTTGTTGCAGGCTTCAAGAGCTACAACTCTGAAGGGCCATGTTCAATCCCTGCTCATGCTGAAAGGCTTGGACATTAATTCGATTCAGCAGCTATGCACATTCTGAAGAGCTTCCCATTCGAAGCAGAAGGGATCGTATTGTGAGAAATGGAAATTAGTCTTAAGGGCTATGACGACGAAGAAGCGTATGAGGCTTTTATTAGTCTAAATGGCAACAAAAACTGACGTCACTCGCGGTCAGGGTTGTAGATTTTTGCTGTAACCAGATTAATGCATGGGGGCTGCTTTCTCTTTGACAGATTGAGATTTAACTTTTCTTCTCAAAGTAGCCATGTTCAAGTCGATCAGTGAATCTTATGTGGATCTTAATAATTGTGTTTTGCTTGAAGCATGACCTTGTCAACAATTCTCGACAGTGGTCTGCCAGGCCAAAATAAAAGAAAAGGAAAAATAAAAGCAAGATGTAAATATCAAAAGCAGATGTCTGAATCATGCAGAGACCCAAGTAAAGATTAACTATGTTGAAAAGAGAAAATTTGGAAACATGTACTTTGAACAAAGTCGTGCCTTACTCCTCAAATCACTACCAATGTGACATAAGATTCCTCAGCGTGGTCTTTAGTACCAGGGACTTGAGACCAAGAAGGAAACTGTAGTAATTGGGTCCCGTAGTGATGTATGCGGGTCTCTGCACAGCTTCTGAATCTTCTGTTTGATCAGACCTGGCAACAAAGAGATGCATTTTATTTGGTTGTGAAAGGCAGGACCGTCCTGGAATGTGCTATAATAATCCAGGTAATTCATGATGCAGCATTATTACCTGCTGGTCAGCCTAAGTCAGCCGCTTAGCCCGAGACATCAGTTTACAGTGATATTTCAGAGTACCCGAAAAACACTCAAGCTAGTCAAATGATATTCATTCAAGTAGATAAACCACTTTGCGTACAAAATTTATTCAATGGGGAAAAAAAAAAAACAACAAACTAATGCCGGATGATGTTCAGTAAAATCAATTCATCATTCTTTTTGAAATTTTTCATCCTATAATCATCTAGATCATCAGGGTTATCAGGTGCCTCTCACTAATCACATATAAAACTCCCACATAAACGGCGCATGCCATGGTGATTTTTTTTCCCAGTATTGTCTATATATGGGTGTACAAGCATATATGTGGTTTTTCTGCATTGCATTTGGAGTGACTTTTCTATTCATCATCAATTGGCAAAATAATTGAATAGAGATCACTGCACGTCCAGTTAGTTCTTCCATTACAATACTCCTGCTAGCGAATACTCCATGCATATTGAATAAATGGGCAAATTATCTTATTGATGATAATCGGTCAGGCAGATGAAAGAAATTAAGAACAACAATGACCAGGATGAATTGGAAACTCCGAAATGATGATTCATGCACTTATTTGCATATTTCTGAAAACAGGACAATGAAGTTGAACTGTATAAGTAATATGCATTCCATTCTAAGTCATCAGAAACAGTACGTATTCTCTTCAAGGCTAGGAAAGTAAACCAGGCGATTTCTGGACCTTGTTGAGAATAATTTCATAAAGTACAGATATTGCATTCTCTATGGAAGGGAAAAGATAAAATAAGAAACTTTGAAGAAGGAAGAATTCCGGTAACAAGGAAGTCCAAACAGTGGAACTGGAACTTATGGCTCATCATTAAATTGTAAAGACGCACGTACTTTAGAATGTATCTTGGCCTCAGAAACTTCAGATTTGCTCGAGGAAGCATGAAATGGATCTCTCTCGACTCCTAATTTATATCATTGGCCTACCATGAACTTCGAAAATATCAGGCCTTTCTAGGGAACTCGACTACTGGAGGCTGTCCTTTCGAGGTATGTTCTTGCAATGTTGGATATTACATGTTCTCAGCTGCTTCAAGTTTGACAAATCTGGCAATCCTTGAAGGGAATCACAATATGAGACGGTCAATGTTCTCAGGGATGTCAAGCATTCGAGGCCATCTAGCTTTACCAGCTCACAGTGAGAAATAAGCAAGGCTACCAAGGATGAGAGATTTCCAAGTCCTTGGATTTCCATTACTGAACATGAGAGAAGCTCCAATCCAGATAAAGACTTAAGATACTCAAATTCGGGCAATGTCTTTAAGGACTTGCAGTCACGGAGGGTCAGTTTTTTTGAACTTTTGGGTAGTTGTAGGTGTTATAGATCTGGACATTGAAGATCAAGCTTCCTTAGCTGTGAAAGAGCACCCATTTCTGGCGTTGTACTGAAGCCTGAGAGGCACAACTTCAAGGTCTCAACTTTTCTCACTTCGCCAATCCCAGAAAGGCTGATTGGCTCCACAATTGAATATCCGTCTGCACCAGGAGATGCCTCCTCCACATAATTGGCAAGGTACAAAACTCTTTGAGATTGGTCAGATTTGAAATATCCAAAGACTTCAATTTACTTGAGTCATAAGTGAGATGCAAAGTGGCTAAACTAGAGGGAAGCAGAGGAACCGCATGAAGATTGCCGCAACCATATAAATCAAGGTTTTGGAGATGGGAAAGACTAGAGATGTTCTCTGGTAGGCTGGGAATATTGGTATATGACAACACCAAAATTCTCAAACTAGACAAACCTTTGATCTCCTCAGGAATTTTTTCCAAACTCCTGCAGCGTGATGCATGAATCTCCTCAAGCTTCTTCAGCGTTCCAATAGATTGAGGGAACTTTCTAATGAAACTTCCGTCCATTTTCAGCACCTTCAAATTTTACATATTGCCAATGGCACGTGGTAATTTATCTATTCCTGTGCTCGAGAGATCCAGATTCTCTAATAATGTCAATTTTCCAATGGCGTCTGGAAGTTTCCACATCAACTGACAATCCCTCAGAGACAGTTGTCTCAACTTTTCTAGCCTTTCAATGGAATCTGGGAGCGTCCTAAGTTCAGAGCCATCTATCGAAAGAAATTCTAGAGATTTTATATCACCAATTTCACTAGGTACGGTGCCAATGATTTACAGTTGCAGGCGCTGAGAGTTTTAAGATGCTTCATATCTTCGGAGACCACAATATCTTCTACACAAGTTCCATCAAGTCGGAGCTCTCTCAAAGCTTCCAGAGAATCAAGTTCTCTGGGCAAGTTACTGAGGTCAGTGCAGAATTTCAGATCTAAAATTTGCAAATGTTGCAACTGACCAATTGATGGGTCAATCTGAACCAAATGAGAGCAATATTCTAAAATCAGTATCTCCGAAGCCCTGAAATTAGAGAAGTTTGGAGTTTGTATCAAGTCAACACAGCCTCTGAGAATTAAGACTTTCAACTTGCTCGACAACTGCAAGCAATACAAGTAGACAGAATCTGTTAATGTTGCAGTAAGTGTTCAAGTTAAAAGGGAAACGCAAAGTATTTGAGCTACCTTTATATTATTCCAACCCTCCCAACCTTCAGTTACCTTGCTCCACGATAAATCGAAAATGACCAAGTCCACCAAATTCAAATTGACTACATTAAACGCTCTCGGACAACCATGCCAACGGAGCCAAAGTAACTTCAAAAGAAGATTGCTAAAATCGTGCTTGATATCAAAGTGATCCAAAATGAGGAGATGGAGATTTGGCACTCTTTTAAATTCGTCAGCAGTCAAACAGGCCTGCAATCGATCATCCATGACTTTTTGCTCAGTGTTATCCATGTCAAGACACAGAGCTTCGACCTTCGTTTGGCTCTGTTGGTCAAACACCAATGTTAGACAGAAGCCAGTGTAACCCCAATACAGAAGAGAACTGAGGATCATTTATGTTTTGCTCTTTCCAAAGGGGATCAAAACAAGGAGAGTTAAATATTCAATAGACGGACCAAGAAGGAAACGTCAAATCTTACCTCATCTTGTTTAAAAACCTTCCGAGCTTCAGTGGCCCATAGTCTACTGTTGTTCCCATGTTTCGTGCGGTCGTCTTGAACAATTTGCCTGCCAAGCTTCCTCAGCTGATCATGCATCCACATCCTATCACCATCTCCAATCTTTATCATGGACATGAGATAGAGCTTCTCGAGTTCGAGAGAAGGGAACAAGCCAAGTTCCTTCCACATGTAAGATGCTATTTTTTTATCCTCTCCCACAAGAAAACAAGCTATGTCGAGAAAAATATGCCGTTGGGAACTGCTCAATAGTTCATAATGAATCTTCAACTTCTTCTGGACATCATTGTCAGGTAGTTTTTCTAACTTTTCCAGCAGAGCTCCCCATACTTCTTTTTGTTCCTGAAACATAGACAATTGTGAACCTGCGAGCTCAAAAGCTAATGGAAGTCTTCCAGTAGCAGACACAATTCTTTCAGAGAGATCAACATAGTCATGTTCTGGACAATCCTTTGCAAAGGCGTGTCTACAAAAAAGTTTTAGAGCATCACCATGATTCATCTCTGTGACATCATAAGTTTCTGTTACTTCACGCCCACTGAGAACTAATTTATATTTGGTCGTGATAATGATCCTACTCCCTGAACCGAACCAATTGAGACTTCCAACCAATGCTTCAAGCTGAGTCTTCTCATGCACATCATCCAGAAGGATGAGGACTTTCAATGTGCTGAATCTGTCTTTGAGGAAGCTAACTCCTTCCTCAACCGAGTTGAAGTTTGCCAAGTCCCTTTGGATGATGTCAGAAACCAACTGATTTTGTAAAGCTACAACACCCTTTTTTGCAGAAGTTTCTTGAATATTGCCAAGAAAAGTGCGACGATCAAAGAGGTGGCAGATATCATTGTAGAGAGACTTTGCGAGGGTTGTCTTGCCAATGCCTGGAATGCCGGAGATGACAATCATCCGCACGTCACTAGAGTCAGTATCCAACTTTCTCCTCAGCTTAGCCAAGTGGTCTTCAATCCTGACTAATTTGTCGGACAAATTGAGCTTAGCCTTTCTCAATTTCTTCATAACTTTTGAGACCATCATTATCGCAAATTCTCCTTGCCTAGAAAACCAAAAAAAGTTTCAGAAAGAAGGAAAGAACACGATGCCATGGATACTGCAACTGTGGATAAAGATCTGAAACTGATGAAAGGCGAACGTGACTGAATGGTCGAACGCTTGGTACAATTGCAACGGTGTGTTTCCCAGTCAATTCAGAACGACCATTAGCCAACCCCAAAAAGAAAAACTCAGATTGACCTTGGGCCATGCTCATCACAAGCCTTAGCAGACCCCGTATTCTGGAATAGCAAT
Organism: Eucalyptus grandis x Eucalyptus urophylla; assembly: GCA_028830015.1. Lineage (NCBI taxonomy): Eukaryota > Viridiplantae > Streptophyta > Magnoliopsida > Myrtales > Myrtaceae > Eucalyptus > Eucalyptus grandis x Eucalyptus urophylla. Next base: position 25,838,040 of record CM054189.1, on the reverse strand, counting down.
GGTAACGTTTTCAGACCAAATGGAGGATTGTCCATTGGAAGTGCTGTTTGGGGATGCGGACAAGGAAAGAAAGCAGAATTAGTTACAGATACTAAGACCTTACCCATCCACATCGTTCAGTTGCCGCCCTTTCAAAGATGTCACTTCTTTGAGGGCATCATCCACCCATTTCTGGATCGTACCCTGGTCAACTCCTTTCTTCTCGTGTGCCTTGATGTCAGCGGTGTAGATACCCTCCTCGTCCTTCATTTTCATATCCCATGCCGAGATGTGGAAGAAGACCGGCATGATGATCATTCCATCTTTGAGCCACCCGACCATCTGAGCCAGCTCTCGCAGGCACCATTTACTCGAGGCATAGCCCTTAGACAGGATCGGGATGCCGATCTTCGACAGCTTGATTGCCTCGGGAAGCTGCTTCTTAATGTACTCCCCCTCAAAATGCTCTTCTTCGCCTCGAAGGTGCGAACCCCGGCGCCAATGAGGCCGTTGTAGAGAACATCGGTGAACCCATATCGGTTGTTGCTTCCTTTGAAGTTCAGGAACACGTCGAAGTTGTTTTCTGTCACCGGAGCTGGTGATGCTGAGCTCGAACCTCTGTGAGGACCTTCTTTCGACATTTGCAGCTGGAAAGATGTTGGAGATGCAGTTGAAGATTGTGCTTGATCCTGATTGTAGATTGATTGATTTAATGAATAGGAAGTTTTAGTAAATAGGAAATTTATTATTCTTTGTATATTGTTTCCTTTTATTCTCTTCCATCTTTGCACTATAAATGTACTAATGTGCTTGTATACAAATTAATGCAATACACATATAATTTCCTCCTCTTTTTCTTGTATTTCCTGTCATGGTATCAGAGCAGTCCTTCCTGGCCTAGCTTCCGCATCTTTCGAGTTGCCTTCGGTTCCTTTCTCTGAGCGTTGTTGCACCCTGCAAAACAATCAGCAAACCGAATAGGAATTCTTCTTTTTTTCTTGATATCATGACAAAGGACAAAAATGCTGAGAGCTCTTTCGTAGAAGGAACACCTACCCCAGATCCAGTGATCGCAACTGGCGAAGATCAATCTTCTGAAGAAACTCTCTCTACAGGGTTGAATCCTGCGATGGGCCCAACCTCTGGCTCAGTCCAGTGGCCACCAATTTTCCCTCCAGTTAATTGGTTTCAGTGGGCTACTGGGCCAGGACAGATGTGGACCCAATACCCATATGGACCTACGCCGTCTGTAGTAAGCCTAACTGAAGTATCGGGTCAGACGATCCCGGGTCAGACGATCCCGGGTTAGGGACACGGAGCTGTCCCGGGTCATGGGACAAATCCCTACCGGGATTTCGACCCGAATAGACGCCGTCGGGTCAAGAAGCCGGATCCATCCCGGGTCAAGGAACGAATCCCTACCCGGGACTTCAACCCGGATTCATGCCGGGATTTCGACCCGAACAGACGTTGTCGGGTCAGGAAGCCGGATCCATCCCGGGTCAAGGGATGAATCCCTACCCGAGACTTCAACCCGGATTCCTGCCGATGGTCCTTCCATTTGGTGGCGGCGGCCGGCTGGAGCCCGGCGATCCCCTCTACACTTCGCCGACGAATGGCCCTGAGTTACGCCTCATCAGCAACCAGCTTACCGGACTGGAAAATTATTCCTTGTGAGCTCGAGACCTCCGGCGGGCTCTGGTGACCAAAGACAAGGACGGCTTCCTTGACGGAACCGTCCCCTTTCCGACCGACGAACGCCTCCAGCGCCTCTGGCGGAAGTGCAACCAGTTGGTTCGCACTTGGATTGGCAACACGCTCGCCCCCGATGTCGCGGATGAATTACCACCTACCGAAGACTCCAAACAGATCTAGGACATCGTCAGAGAGATGTATGGCCGGCTTGATCGAGTGCGGCTCTTCAGCATCACGCAAAGCTTGACGGAATTGAAGCAAGGGAACCTCTTGGTTACCGCTTGCTTCAATCGTCTCTCCTCTCTGTGGAATGAACTGGAATCAGCCGAGGATCGTCTTCAGGGACCTGAAACAACCCTAAGACAGTACAGAGACATGCGGGAAAGGGAGAAAAGCACGCGGTTCTTACTTATACTCAACGATTCTTACTCAGCTTTTAGGTCTCAGATTCTCGCCATGGAACCATTGCCGCCGCTCGGACGCATTTATCAGTTTGCCGTCCAAGAAGAGAGTCAGCGCCTCGCCGTGGCCGAGCACGCCCGAGTGGGAGAAGGGATGAGCCTTGCTATTTTTCCGTCCGGCGTGGGCTCACGAGACGCGATGGCCAGAGGCAGTGGAACGACTACCCGTTCGGGATACCCAAAAATGGGTAATGCAGCTGCGGTGAGAAGGAAAAGCGACGGAAACCCTACCTTTTTTCGATCGGACGATCTGGATTCGCAAGGGAGATCCAACGGTATGGATTCGCACGGGAGATCCAACGGCTCTGATTCAGGGGGGCTACTAGACGGTCCAGATCAGCGCGAGAGGATGGACGGGTATAGATCACCGCGAGAGAGGATGGACGGCTATAGATCATCCGAGAACTTCAATAGATCGGACGGCTATCATGGCGCCACGTCAGCTCAAGTTTATAAGGGATCCTATGATCCGCGTGGCGCCACGTCATCAGGAAAGGTCAGTGGGCAATATAATAAATTTAAAAATAAATATTGTGAATATTGCAAACGTCCACACCATACTATTGAAACATGCTGGAAATTGCATGGAAAGCCTACTGATAAAAATAGGAAAGAAAAGGAATCGTCAGCTTATCAGGTCTTGACACAAAGGATGGATGGAGCACAACAAACAATTACTCAAGATCAGTATCAAAATATCCTGCAAATTATGAATCAATTGAAGATGGGTGACAAAAGTGCAGGATTCTCAGGTACTTTTCTTCATGAGGGAAATTCTTTTTCTATGAATGCATGGATAATTGATACAGGGGCTAGTGACCATATAATTTGTACTGAGCATCTTTTTTTCCACAATCGATAGAAAATCAGAATTCCCGATATCAGTACGTCTTCCAAATGGAAACGTGACTCAAGTTACCAAGACTGGCACTGCTCACCTTGGTCCTCACTTTGTCCTCAGAAATGTCTTATACATTCATGATTTTGAGTTCAATCTACTCTTTGTCTCAAAAGTTTGCATAGATAGTTCCTGTCATGCAATATTCAGCTCCGAGAATTGTTTCTTTTAGGACCGTTCGACTGGCAAACTAATGGGCTTGAGTAGTATTACAGAAGGACTGTACTACTGGATTGATTCGCCAAGAGATATAGAATTACTAAATAAAGACATCTCTTGTAATGCTATTAATCGAAATAAAAATCTTCTTTTCCATCGAAGATTGGGTCATAGTGCATGTTTTCCTCGTCCTAAATGTTCAATTTGTCCCTTGGCCAAACAATCTCGAGCATCATTTCCAAAAAGTACGTCTCGAGCAGATAGGAAATTTGCTTTACTTCATATGGACATCTAGGACCTTATCACACTTCTCATCGTGATGGCTCCCGTTTCTTTCTCACGATTGTGGATGATTATACAAGGGCCACTTGGGTATATCTTATGCACTCAAAAAGCCAAACATTTACTCATCTTTCGAATTTTGTTTCCTTGGTCAAAACTCAATTCAAAGAATCTGTGCAACGAATTCGTACAGATAATGGGCGTGAATTTTTCACTTATGATTGTACAAAAATCCTATCTTCTCAAGGGATACTTCACGAGAGTTCTTGTACCTACACACCACAACAAAATGGGGTTGTAGAACGTAAGCACAGGCATCTCTTAGAAGTAGCACGTGCGTTAAAATATCAAGCCTCTATTCCTGAAGGTTTTTGGGGAGATTGTGTGGTCACTGCAGCCTATTTGATTAATCGCATGCCAACTCGTATTCTGGATGGGAAAACTCCATTTGAACTACTTTATAACAGACAGTCTCGCAATGATCATCTTCGAGTATTTGGTTGTCTGTGTTATGCAACAAATGTCGGCCCTTTGGATAAAATGGGTCCTCGTGCCACACAATGCATATTCATGGGATATCCATCTCTTCAAAAAGGCTATCGAGTTATGGAGATTTCTACTGGACATTTCTTTATCAGCAGGATGTCATCTTTCATGAGGATATTTTTCCATTTAAAGATATGATACATTCGTCCTCTGCATCATCATCCCCAAATCATAGGCCTTTTTTGTCTGAAGAAGATTTATCTATGGCTTCTCAATATCTGTTAATTGCTCCGGAACCATCCACTTCTGTTCCAAGGAAGGCCACCTCTTCTGAAGACAACTTATCTTCAGAACAATCTGAGAATCCTCCTTTTGCCTCAGCTCCATCAGAGACTATTTTTGAACCTTTCTCAGCACCTGAACCAGTAGTCGCTGAACAGCCTCGACGCTCTGGACGACAAACTCGTCCACCTACATGGACTAAGGATTACATTTGTTCTACATCACGATCTCCAGGTACGAGGTATCCTGTCTCTTCATATGTGTCTTTTAATAGACTATCACCGGAACATATGTGTTGTGTCAGCCGTCTCTCGGAAGAAAAAGAACCTTCTTCTTTCCATGAAGCATATCGTGATCTAAGATGGCAACATGCCATGGAATTAGAACTTACTGCCTTGATGGAGAACCATACTTGGGACATTGTTCCACTTCCCTCACACCGAAAACCCATCGGATGTAAATGGGTTTATAAAATCAAGTATCGGGCAGATGGTTCAGTTGAAAGATACAAAGCTCGACTAGTGGCTAAAGGATTCACTCAGAAAGAAGGGTTCAATTATCATGAAACCTTCTCCCCTGTTGCCAAAGAAGTCACCGTTCGTTCCTTCTTATCCATTGCAGCCATAAGAAATTGGTCTTTACATCAGATGGATGTCAATAATGCCTTCCTTCACGGCGATCTCGATGAAGAAATCTATATGGAACTTCCACAGGGATTACGCAGACAGGGGGAGTCTCGGGTATGTCGTCTACGCAAATCCCTGTACGGATTGAAACAAGCATCTAGACAGTAGTACGCCAAATTCACTGCTGCATTAACTAATGCGGGATTTCAACACTCTAAGCATGATTATGCCCTGTTTACATGGAGTGAAGGTAATTCATCAATCTATCTGCTGATATATGTTGATGATATACTTGTTATGGGAAACAATGACTCACATGTTGCAAGATTTAAAAAATATTTGCACTTTACTTTCCATATCAAGGATTTGGGACCACCCAAATATTTTCTTGGAATTGAAATTGCTCGATCCGACAAAGGTATCAATCTTAGTCAGAGGAAGTTCATTCTTGAAATTGTTTCTGAAGCTGGGTTATCTAGATGCAAACCAGCTGTCATACTAGCTGAGCAGAATGCCAAATTGACTACTCATGAATATGATTTGAGTTCTTCTTCATCTATTGAGGACCCACTACTCAAAGACCCGTCAGCATATCAACAACTTGTTGGTAAATTAATATATCTTACTATGACAAGACCTGATATATGCTATGCAGTGCAGATACTCAGTCAATTCATGCATAGTCCAAAACAATCTCATATGGATGCAGCTTTAAAAATTGTGAAGTATTTGAAGGGATGTCCAGGACTTGGGATTTTCTTATCCCGTGACTGTAACATGAAGATGACGGCTTTCTGTGATACGGATTATGCTACTTGTCCAATGACCAGAAGATCAATTACTGGTTTCAGCATCAAGTTGGGAAAGTCATTAATCTCTTGAAAGACAAAGAAGCAATCAACTGTCTCCTTATCATCGGCTGAATCAGAATATCGAGCCATGGCAAAGACCACTTGCGAAGTGATCTGGATTCGAGGATTACTTTCAGATCTCGGGTTACAGGTTAGTGGATCAACTGAATTATTTTGTGACAATGATGCTGCACTCAAATTGGCAGCAAATCCAGTTTTTCATGAAAGGACGAAAGGACGAAACACATTGAAGTTGATTGCCACTTCACACGAGATAAGATCAGAGAAGGAATCCTTGTAGCAAAAGGTATTGGAACAATGGATCAACCTGCAGACATCTTCACCAAGCCATTATGTCAGAGACAACATAGTTATCTACTAAGCAAGCTGGGTGTCCTCGACATATATAGGCCATCAGCTTGAGGGGGAGTGTTGGAGATGTAGTTGAAGATTGTGCTTGATCCTGATTGTAGATTGATTGATTTAATGAATAGGAAGTTTTAGTAAATAGGAAATTTATTATTCTTTGTATATTGTTTCCTTTTATTCTCTTCCATCTTTGCACTATAAATTGCACTATAAATGTACTAATGTGCTTGTATACAAATTAATGCAATACACATATAATTTCCTCCTCTTTTTCTTGTATTTCCTGTCAAAAGAAGACTCACCAATGCTCGGAAAATTTCCTCGGACAGACTCTTGACAGTGCGACACTGCGACCCGGACTATGGGAGAAGTAGGTCCTCCGTCCGGGCGTGGAACTTCTCCGGTTAAAATGGTTCCATGGACTGGACCAGTTCCACCAAGGCTTCCAAGGACCAGCGGATGTAAACAGAGTAACAAATTAACAATGACCGTTGGGTGAGTGAAATTATTCGTCATTTCCAATTTTATTTCACGAAAATGAACCATTTTAAAATTATATCGCTTATAAAAATAAATAAACGGTGAGTAGGTGAATTTAGGTGGGAATTTCTAATAAATAAATAAATCAACTGCGATTTTAGTCCAAATTGAAAACGAATATTTCAAGTCTGACCTTCAATTATGATAATTCTTAACTAGTTTATTTTTGTCGAATGTAAAGGTAGATTCTTCTCCGAGTATGTGGCTCAATGATACATTGGATGGAGGTCGAGGTCCAAGGATAGGCAATGACCCACCGCATGCTTACTCCTTCTAGGTGGTCTCCGGGGGCAACCTAGATGCTATGTCTCAATTCCTGCCATGTGGTCTTATACACTGTTGCCTAACTTTATTGACAGGGTTATCAATTTCTCTTGACAAACCTGGATGGTGGATAAGGTTGCCCCGTAGAACAAGGCATCATAGACAAAGCCACATCTTTGCGTGCATGGATACATCTGGATTTTGCTGAAATTCACAGTGGAGAGAGCCCGCATGGAATATCTACATTATGCTAATTTCAGCCTATATTATTACGGAGGCCACCTTCTCTACCAAAGAGGACTATGGCAAAGAAGAACGAGAAGCACAGTGACGCATAGAGGACTCTGCATGGCCTGCTGCCTCCTGAAACCAGCAATCTTTCCTCTGGCATGACTAGTTACAGGGAGCCTTCAGAGATTGCAGACCAAGCCGAGCGACATGCTGAGTTTGCAAGCTGAGCAAGTTAATTCTCTTACTCAAATGGTTTTCCTTCAAAGAGCAGTCGCTTGCTTGCGTAAGTGTTCTCTTTGTTTCACGCTTTCAGCAATGATAAATAACTAGGAATGAAACTCCAAACCAGTTTTCCGCTAAATGGAAAAGTTCCATATATGAAGATTAAAAAAAAGAGAGTTATTAGTTCAAAAAAATAAAAAAATAAAAGAGAGTTAAAAGTGCCAGCCTAGTTAAAGGCCAATCGACCTTTAATATCCGCACACAATTCATTCCACTCTACATTTATTTTATGAATCGTTTCCTGAGCTTGATTTCTCTTCTTTTCCATGCTTGGATTCTCGCTTTTCATACTATGGACCTGCTCGTACTTACTATTCAGTTCCTTAAATTTCTCTGATTTCTTTGTCCACAAAGATGATAGTTCTAACTTTGCATTTTCAACTGCCAGCTTGCGTGCCTCAATCTCCGCTTGAAGTTTGGCAATAACTTGCTCATTGTCAGCCACACTGTCAGCTTTTTCTTTAAATTGTCTCTCAAGCAAAAGAACTTCTTCCTTGTCAGACGCCAAAAAATCCTTTTCCTTATTAAACTCTCTTTCAAATCTCTCACATTCGGTAAGGATCTTTTGTTGGGAAGAGAGGGAGTCACCCACAGACGGAATGAACTTCTGCAATTTGAGATAGACATGTTGATGTCCGATTGTATAGACCTCTGGCGTGTTCTGTTTGACCAAGATGTTCAATAATTCTTGCAAACGCCCCGGTAGCTTGGGATTAAACATAATTGCCAGGAGCCCCTGACTCATTATGTCTTCCACCTCTTTATGGTATGCTTGAAGATCAAATTGACTTGCTCGTGACATCTCTGTCCCAGTATTTTGCTTTCCAGAGTCATCACTCAACAGAGACTCTACCTTTGAGAAAAGAGATTCCTCTCCGTCACCACATAAATCTGCCTCAACAACAATGGGTGCTTTACCTTTGCCCGTTGCTGATGATGACTTTGGTCGGGCAGCAGGAGGAGGCGCGGCAGAACCAATTGTTGCCAAATAAATTATAGTTGATGCCCTGTCAAATAGCATGTCATCTTGCTCTGCTGATGGAGAGATGCCAGTAGTTTCAGTCCCTATCAGATCCACTGACAAACTGGAATCCTTATCAGGCTCCACATCACTAAAGTTTGATTTATATGAAAAAGAGTGTGTTGGTTTGGTTCTGACCATCAACTGACTGCTGAATTTGGAAGCAACAGTCTGAAAGACATAAATATGGAATTAATCATTGACAGAGTCAATTGAATAGGAAAGGAAGACGTCAATAGTATTACCTTCCCTCTACCCATTGTGGTTGATGAACCTCCAACAGAGGGAGAACTTTGCAAGTTAGAAGAAGCGCCCATAGTTTTAGTGATTGACTCGTTAGACTTGGAAGATTTTGCTTGTGCTTTAGGCGGAAGAGTGGGCTTGTCAGAAGTCTCCAAGGCAATGCTTTTACCAGATTTATTCTTCTCCCCTTCAGGAATGTTATATTCATCTTTATCTTCGTCTTTGACAGGGAAACTGTTGCCATCATCCTTTGCTGATGTAGTCATATCGGTCAGAAAAACAGCTGTTGGACAAAAGGGGTTCATCAGTCCTCTAATGAGAAAGGAGACGAGTGTCAAATAGCGACTCACCTCGCCTCTTTGGATGGATAGAAAAAGCCATTTTCAAGCAGAAAGTAATCGAGGATAAAAGGGGCTGATAATGTTTCAGTGCCTGTAGACTTTATTCTTAAGGATTGTATATGCTTACTATAGCAAGAGGAGCAATAACTAATGCGTGAGATTTAATACATGGCCCAAAAAATTTAGTCAAAAGTCTAATCAGTTCCAACAATACAGCATAGTTTCTTAACTGCCTATCCTTATGGTCTGGCTGCTTTCCAGCCATGACCTCTTTCAGTGTTCTGCCTTTTGAGGTTGAACTCATACTTAATCTTATAGAACAACTCAGATTTGACAATCTCAATGTAGAGCATACCTTTGTCCTTGCATTTGACACCCTGAATGGAAGAACATTCAGTATTAGCCGGTATGCTAAATTCCACCTGTGACAAAACTAGTGTTAAGCATGTATATTCAGTGCATCAAAAAAGATTTCTATTATGTGTCAAACGGTTGTTAAGCATGTATCCCTGCTTAGACTGAACGTGAAAAGAGATCAAACGAATTTTGAGATTTCATACACAGTATTGATCAGACTATGTCCTTGGAAGAGTAGCTCGTCAAACAAGTCTGAATCACAAGAGAATGGTTTGGAGAATGGAATACCTCCTATGAGCCACTCATCCGATTTGGATTTTAACTCGAACATATCGGAATCACCACATTAGAAATTTAAGATACTGGCACAACAGTCATCTCTTTTCCACACCACATCAAAGATCTAAGATACTAATACAACGTTCAATGCTCTCAAACGTAACAACACCTCCGGAAGGCATGATTAAACTAATTGGCACAAATAGAAGTTCTTTCGTTGTATATCGCAGAAAAATAGTACAAAAAGTAAGAAAGATCCCTTTTAAAGAAGAAAAGGAAGTGGAGTGGAGTCCTTACATATTTGGACCCATCTACCCATATGAAAGAAATATGAAATCTTGATGACTCAAATTTCATTTGAAAGATAATTCTGCATGTGTTAATCGGAGCAAATATCCTGTACATCCTAATTCATCATGTTATGCATTTTTGTTACTATTAAGCAATTCATTCATGCGTGTAAAAATTCCAAACTTGACACGTGCTAATCAAGTACCTTCCTCCATTTATGCGGTCCAGTATGAAAATCAGTGATGTTGGTTACCTCGGATGAGCTTTCCACCTCAAACATTGAACTTTTTGGCTTCTCGAAGGAATTCAGGTGTTCCACACTTCTAATATCAGGAATCTTCGGACAGCCCTTGATTTTGATATCTTTCAGCCTCTTCAGTTTTGATAGATAGGGTAGTCTCTCAAGACTTTGACAGTATGAAACATTCAATGATGCTAAAGATATCAAGTTCTCCAGCTTATCCAGCTGCTGCACGTTGCAGTGAGATATTCTGAAAACTTGCAAGGATTCGAACTTCTCAAGGCCTGGAATTTCTGTTATTGCACAGTCGAAAAGCTCAAATTCTGACAGGAGCTCCAAATACGAAAGATCTGACAATCCTGTCCATGATTTGTACTGGCGAAGTGATAGATTGAATAAACCTGAAGGAAGCCGGGGTAGAAATTGCAAGTGCATGCAGCAAAGGGAGAGCTTTGTGAGCTTAAGAAGGTGATCCAACCCAACAGGTAGTAGTTGGATCTTTAACAGAGATAGCTGCAATATCTTTAGCTCTGACAAACTCCCAAGCTCCAAACAAGTGTGTCATTCGGCCTCAATTTGACCTTGGTCGGGTAACACCAATTCCTGAGATCCATCAGCCAAGGATAACTCTCCCAACTTAACCAGGTTACCTATGTCTGGGATTGTATCCATCAATTTAGAACTGATAGATAGGCTTATCAAAGTGGAAGGAAGTTTTGGCACCTTATGGAGCTTGTCACAATGAAGCAGATCAAGCGTTTGGAGATTGGGAAGTGTAGAAATGCAATCTGGTAGACCACAAATCCGAGAGTATCCAAGCCTCAAGACCCTTAATGCGGAAAGCATCTTAATATCTCCAGGAATTTCCCCATCCAAACTCCGACATCTTGAAGCATGCAGCTCTTCAAGCCTCTTCAACATCCATATAGCCCTAGGCAGCTTTCTTACAAAGGTAAAATCTATTTTGAGCACTCTTAAAAGATATAACTTACTGATGTTATCAGGTAATTCGACAATTGCTGTACTCGATAAATCAAGTTCAATCAATGAAGCCAAAGTCCCTAAGGACGTTGGTAACTTCAATATTGACCTACAATGATTTATTGACAAGTGTTGTAACACTTCTAACTCTCTAGACAGGGGAAGTTCAGATATTTTGGTACCATTAAGTGTGAAGACTCTTAGAGATTTCACATGACTAATTGAATCGGGCAGCTGGTTCAATGAAAGACAATTGCAGGCGCTAAATATTCTAAGATTTTGCAAATGACCGATGGAGGCAGGAATTTTTTGAATAGCAGTTCCATCTATAAGAATCTCTTCCAAGGATATGAGGCAACCCAACTCTTCAGGCAACTTATTGAGTTCAGAGCAAATCCTCAAGTTCAGCAAAACCAAACTCTCCAGACTTTTTACCGATGAACCAACTTCAACCAATCGAATGCAACCTTCAAGAATCAATCTCTCTAAACATTTGTAATAAGACAAGTCTGGAGTTATGATCAAGTCAACACAACCAGTGAGGTTCAAGACTTTCAATCTATCGGCTTTCTGTCAGAAAGTAGAATAACATAAGAGTCAACTTTTCTGCTATAATTTGACAAATGAAATTAAAAATAATAAACTTCCCTACCTCGATTTCTCTCCAACCAATCCATTTTTCATTGACCTTGCTCCAGGAAAGATCTAGAATAACCAATTTCTTCAAGTCCAAATTTCCAGCACAAAGATTACGAGGACAACCTTGCCAGTGGAGCCATCTCAAACTTGACAGACGCCGCTCAAACTTTCCTTCAAGGTTTGCCTGATCTAATCTAAGGAATCTTATGTTCGACATACTTGCAAAATGTGCTGGTTTAAAACTGCACTGTGACCTACTATCAAATTTGAGAAGAACACCTTGAATGCTGTCCGTTCCCTACATGTGGAATATAGGATTACCAAGGGACTTTGCATTTTCCCACAAAAATATGTGAAGATAATAAATGCTTAGAGACTTCAAACTAAAGAAATCATTTTATTAAAAGTCCATTTATTTTACAAAAAGTAAATGATTTGGAAAACATTTCATTGAAAACGATCGCTTGTATCTCTTATAAAGACAAATTAACAAAAAATATTTTCATCCTCCATGAAAATATACATACATAAATTGTTATCAATAATGAAAGAATTATCGATGACTAATTATTTCAAGAAATATAAGCGATCATTTTTAAGAAAATATTTTCCAAATCATTCATTTTCCAAGAAACAAACACACCCTAAGTGTCTTTCCTCTATGAAAAAAGGATCACTGAATTGTAAGGCACACAATCGTAAGGTAAAAACAGTAATGAACTTGTATCTTACTTTTTCATTTGTCAGCACATCCAAGGCTTCATCTTGTAACCACAATCTGCTGCGGTTTCTAGGTTCACGATGTTCCCCTTGGACGATATCCCTAGCTAGGTCTCGAAGTTGATCATGCATCCACAGCTTATTGTTCTCAATCTTAATAATGGAGGAGAGAATGAGCACTTGTAATTCCAATTCACTAGCAGAATCACAGTCAGACCACAGGTAGCATGCAATGCTTTTGTCCTCTCCAATGAAGAAACAAGCAATGTCCAGAAATATCTGTCTTTGCTTGTCAGGTAATGCTTTGATGATTACCATCAACTTCTGTTCAACTTGTAGCTTAGGTACTTTTTCCAACTCGTCTAAGGTTTGCATCCATACGTCCTTGCCTTTAGAAAATAGATATGACCCGACAACCTCAATAGTCAACGGAAGCCAGTCAATAGTTGATACTATTTTTTCGGATAGAGTAAAAAACTCAAGCCAATCATTAGTAGATACTATTTTTTCAGACAAAGTAACAAACTCATCTGGAGTAGGTTTCTCCCTGAAGGCATGGATGTGGAAAAGCATAAGGGCTTCAAGTCGTTGCATTCCCCCAACCTTATATTTTAGGATCACTTCAAGCTTATCTAAAGCTTGTTCGGCTCTGGTGGTAATTATGATCCTGCTTCCACAGCCTAACCAATCAAGACTTCCTAAAATTGGAGTAAGTTTAAAGCCTGGTTCGATATCATCGAACACAATGAGAACTTTCTTGTGGAAGAATCTGCTTCTGATGGACTTAATCATGTCATCAACAGAAGGAATTTGTCTATGCATTGCACCTAGAAGGTCAGAAATCAGCTGACCTTGCAAATCAACTAAGCCTCCTGGTTTTTTGGTATTTTCTCTAAATCTTTCCAAAAAGCTACAGCCATCAAAGAGATGAAATATTCTTTTGTAGACAAACTTTGCAATCGTTGTCTTCCCACTGCCCCCTATGCCATGTATTCCAACTACACGAACATCACTAGATTCCACATTTAGTAATTCCATAACTGCTTCCTCATGATGCTCGATCCCAACGAAGGGTCTCTTCAACACCCTCAACACCCTCAACACATTTGTGACAAGTGCGTCGATGATCAAAGCATGTGTGCCTAAGCTGTATAGTGCGTGCGCGTGTGCACAAGGCACATGCATAAAGATTAATGTAAGTCCATCAATGTCTGAACTCCGAAGTGATTTGCAAGAAGAAGTTCGTGCTCTCCTTTCAAAAACTATCATACAGCAATCAGCTTTAGACAAACAGGCCACACAATTAGTGGTACAAACTTTTACTAAAACTGAGTCACGTGCTTTTAAATGTGTGTTAGGCTACGAATATTGAAATTTATCGACAAAACCGAAACATTAAGTAATGTGGCAAGCTGGGAGTAAGAATGTAAACGAGCGGATCACATTCAATACCAGATCAGAGGGAGCTACATCAGGTACTGAGACACCTAGCATTAGTCTAATTAGATTAACTTAAATTGAAGTAAGCGCTACCTTGGGATTTGGATGCTACGTTACTAAATCGAACTTACTCAATTACACTCACCTATCAATCTCCAACCCTGGGATGGATCCCACACAGATGAGAGCTTCCTCCCATTCCCGGAGGATTGCTGGGTGGACTCCTGTCCGTCTATACTTGTCGATAGCCTCGCGGTAACCGTGGGATATGTTTTTCACGACCGAGGGCGTGACGTTGAGGAAGACGGGCATGATGATCTGGCCTATCCTCTTGTGCCACTCCAAAATCTGAGCCAGCTCTCGGAGGCACCATCTGCTCCCCGGATAGTTCTCTGACAGGATCGGAATGGCGATGTCGGCATCCCCGATATACGGGAGAATTGACCGCCCAGAACACACCCCCTCGTGATCCCAGCCCACGCGGATCCCCTCTTTTTGGAGGCTATTGCAGAGATGATCCACAAAGACCTTGCGGGTGTCTGATCCTCTGAAGCTCAAATACACATGGAAATTTGATAACCATCCTCTTGTTTCGGTATATTCGTCTTCATCGTCAGAATAGGTATGAGATGCAGGAAATTCGATAACCATCCCCAACTCTCAAAATGAAGTGGTTTTCGTGTCGGGGTCTCCTTCTCTCAGTTTGGTCTCTCTTCCTTCTCCATTACAAAGATCCATCTCCCTGCTTCATACCACGGGAGCGGGTGTAAACATAAGGGCCTCTTTAACCGGCCGACCAATGCGAGACGGGTGTAAAACTTTAAGAAAAAACAGCAATGACCTCAAACCTTCGCAAAACAAAAAGTATATTCATAAGCATCTTCCACTGCCTGGACTTCAACATGCAAGAAGTGAAACTGAACTTTTCCTCTTGATTTGCCGTGCTCGCTGACTTCTTGTCCAGATCAAAGGCACTAGCAAAAATCAACATGTACATCATGATCATGATGCATGCTTTCTATACTTTTCACCATAATGAAAAGTATAAAATCGAAAAGATACGAGATAGGCCAAGCTGGCAATACCCCTAGGAAATTGTCGAATAAATCCAGAATGACAGTTTTACTGAAAATCTGGAAAACCTCATGTGGCAATGCCATATAGATCTATTCAGATTCCATGGAAGTTCAATCCTTTACCCCTTTGGATTAAACTCCAATTATTCATTCATACACCCCTAAAGGAAGATGATTTCCCTAATAAGCTCCAATGGTTGTTATGGTACTACCAATAAGTACTTATTAGCTATTAAAATCCCAACTAAAAATTCATTGCCAACCTAACTAGGATATTCGGGTTAGGACGAAACATTGAAAAGGAAAGTGACATGAACCTCTTAGCTTTCCTTTAAATACTATATTCAAATTAGGTAATTGTCAATAAAATCTAACATAATAATTATCAAAAGCAAGGAAGATTCATATTGTAAAAATATCAATATGAAACTACAAACATGAAGGCCGAACGTTACAGATTGAATAAATCACGATGACATGGTTCAAAAGGTCAATCGACAATGTGTACAGATTGTAATAATAACTTGAGAAAAGGTCGATAAAAAGAAATCAAGATATTAATACGACATCGTTTTTCTTGGCACGTTATAATGAAGAGCATGGAAAGCAAACCAAAAAGAGAATAATATACATGGGAGTATTAAGCAGCAATGAGGGAAAGAAATTAATGGCATAAAAGTATAATAAAAAATTGGAAGGAAACAAAATGATCGGTTCTTTTAATTCACCACATATTTCACCATGACAGTATTCAGTTTTCATGAAAACATAAATCAAACATAACTGCTTGAATAATTTTCCATCGTCGGAAAATGTTGGTGGTTACTTTTTCTAAAGAGAGATGCTTGTGGCATTGAAAACTGTGAAATCAAAAGATACTTTTGAATTTGAATATTGATGATGACATGAACTGGAATGTACAGGAAGAAGGGTCTTCTATGAAGATCTCGGAGGATGCAATTTCTGGGATATCAAGTGGTACAAATTTCGAAGAGCATATAATGGGAAGAGGAAAAGTTCGGAAACACTCTCCCGGGCTTCATATTCCTAATGTTTTTTAGATTTAGGTCTAACAAAAGGTACTTGGCATAGCATTTGTTGTTTTAGCAGACGTAAGACGACCGGCTAGCCTTTTGAATCTAAGTTCGTCGGGTCACAAATCATCTGTACTGTTCTTGTCAATCCATGGTATTCTTCATTGTTGTAGCTCATAGAAACATCGGGAAGCCTCATGTTTGAATGCCACTAACTTGTGGTGGTCAATTCTCAGGAAATCCGTTTGCATTTTTCTTCTTTCAATTCTCTTGTCCAGAAGAATCTGTTTAAGTTGACAGTTGACACCACACAACCATATTATGGTACATTCCCGGAAATCTAGGAATTAAGAGATCATAAACTGATGACAGAGTGGGTGCTGAGATCTCGCAGATTTCAACAAAATAAATCGTAGAAATAGCCAACAGAAATGCAAGGGAAACACTTCTATGGAATGTGTCTAGAAAACAAAACAAAATCCAGAAATGTTACATTCTTTGGCGTGGATCATCCAACGAAGCAGGACGTAAATATCAAAAGCCTTGCTCCTCTACCCATGTGACATAAGATTCCTCAGCCTGGTCTTTACTACCACGGACTAACCAAGAAGGAAACTATAATAAGTGGGTCCTGTAAGTATGCAGTTCTCTTCACAGGTTCTGAATCTTCAGTCTGATCAGGCCTAGCAACAAAGAGATGCATTTTATTTGGTTGTGAAAGGCAGGACCGTCCTGGAATGTGCTATAATAATCCGGGTTATTCATGATGGGGCATTTTTACCTGCTGCACAGCCTAAGTTGGCTGCTCAGCCCGAGACATTAGTTCACAGAGATATTTCAGAGTACCCAGAAAACACTAAAACGAGTCGAATGATATTCATTCAAGTAGATAAACTACTTAGCATGTAAAATTCATTCAAGGGGGAAAAACAACAAACTAATGCCAGATGATGTTCAGTAACACCAATTCATCATTCTTTTTGAATTTTTCATCCTATAATAATCTAGATCATCAGGGTTATCGGGTGCCTCCCGTTAATCACATAAATAATTCCCACATAAAAAGTGCATGCCATGGTGATTTTTCCCTCAGTATTGTCTATGTAGAGGTGTATGAGCATATATTTGGCCTTTCTGCATCGCATTAGGATATGACTATTCTATACATCATTGGTGGGCAAAAGAAATGAACAGAGATCACATCCAGTTATTTCTTCCATTACAATACTCCTGCTAGCGAATACTCCACGTATATTGAATAAATGGGCATATCATCTTACTAAGGATAATCAGTCAGTTAGATGGAAGAAATTAAGAAGAGCAACGGCCCGAATGATTAGGGAATTCAGAAATGCTGATTCATGCACTCATTCACATATTTGTGAAAACGGTACAATGAAGTCAAAGTGTTAAGTGGTATACCAAGCAATTGCTGGGCATTGTTGAGAATAACTTCATAAAGGAAAAATATTGCATTCTCTAAAGAAGTGAAAAGAAAAATGGAAATATCCGAGAAGAAGGCATTCCAGTTACAAGGAAGTCCAACAATGCAAGTGAAACTTATGGATCATCATTAAATTGAAAAGACGCGTGACCTTTAGAATGAACATTGGCCTCAGAAACTTCAGACTTGCTCGAGGAAGCATGAAATGGATTTCTTTCAAGTCCTCATTTAGACCAGAGGCGTACCACGACCTTCGCAAATATCTGGCCTTTCTAGGGAGCTCGACTACTAGAGGCTGTCCTTTTGAGTTATGTTCTTGCAATGTTGGATATGACACGTTCTCAGCTTCTTCAAGTTCGACAAATCTGGCAGTCCTTGAAGGGAATCACAGTATGAGATGGTCAATGTTCTCAGGGATGTCAAGCATTCGAGGCCGTCTAGCTTTACCAGCTCACAGTGAGAAATAAGCAAGGCTACCAAGGATGAGAGATTTTGAAGTCCTTCGATTTCCATTACAGAACATAACAGAAGCTCCAATCCAGATAGAGACATGAGATACTTAAGCTCCGGCAATGTCTTTAAGGATTTGCAGTCCCGGAGGGTTAGTTTTTTCAAACTTTTGGGTAGTCGTGGGAGATGTTGTAGGTCTGGACATTGAAGATCAAGCTTCCTTAGCTGCTTGAGAGCATCCATTTCCGGTAGTTTAGTGAAGCCTGGGAGGCACAATTTCAAGGTCTCAACTTTTGTCACTTTGCCAATCCCCGAAAGGCTGATTGGCTCCACCATCAAATATCCGTCTGTGCCGGGAGATGCCTCCTCCATATTATTGGCAAGGTACAACTCTTTGAGATTGGTCAGATTTGAAATATCCAAAGACTTCAATTTACTTGAGTCATAAGTGAGATGCAAAGTGGCTAAACTAGTGGGAAGCAGAGGAACCTCATGAAGATTGTCACAGCCATATAAATCAAGGTTTTGAAGGTGGGAAAGACTAGAGATGCTCCCTGGTAGGCTGGGAATATTGGAATCTGACAACACCAAATTTCTCAAACGAGACAAGCCTTTGATCTCCTCAGGAATTTTTTCCAAACTCCTGCAGCGTGATGCATGAATCTCCTCAAGCTTCTTCAGCATTCCGATAGATCGAGGGAACTTTCTAATGAAACTTCCGTCCATTTTCAGCACCTTCAAATTTCACATATTGCCAATGGCACGTGGTAATTTATCTATTCCTGTGCTCGAGAGATCTAGATTCTCTAATGATGTCAATTTTCCAATGGCGTCTGGAAGTTTCCACAACAATCGACAATCTCTCAAAGACAGTTGTTTCAACTTTTCTAGCCTTTTAATTGACTCCGGGAGTGTGGTAAGTTCAGAGCCATCAATCGAAAGAAATTCTAGAGATTTTATGTCACCAATTTCACTGGATAATCGTGCCAATGATTTACAGTTGCAGGCACTGAGAGTTTTAAGATGCTTCATATCTTCGGAGACCGGAATATCTTCTATATAAGTTCCATCAAGTCGGAGCTCTCTCAAAGCTTCAAGAGAATCAAGTTCTCTGGGCAAGTTACCGAGGTCAGTGCAAAATTTCAGATCTAAAATTTGCAAACGTTGCAACTGACCAATCGATGGGTCGATTCGAACCAAATGAGAGCAATATTCTAAAATCAGCATCTCCAAAGACTCGAAATTAGAGAAGTTTGGAGTTTGTATCAAGTCAACACAGCCTCTGAGAATTAAGACTTTCTACTTCCTTGCCAACTGCAAGCAATACAAATAGACAGAAACTGTTAATGTTGCAGTAAGTATTCAAGTGAAAAGGGAAATGCAAAGTATTTGAGCTACCTTTATACTATTCCAACCCTCCCAACCTTCAGTTACCTTGCTCCACGATAAATCAAGAACAACCAAGACCTCCAAGTTCAAATTGATTACATTAAAAGCTCTCGGACAGCCATGCCAACGGAGCCAAAGTAACTTTGAAAGAAGATTTCTAAAATCCTTCTTAATGTCAAAGTGATCCAAAATGAGAAGACGGAGATTTGGTATTCTTTTAAATTGGTCACCAGTCAAATAGGTCTGCGATCGACCATCCATGTCTTTTTGTTCAGTGTTATCCATCTCAAGCCACAGAGCTTCAACCTTCATTTGGCTCTGTTGGTCAAACACCATTGTTAGACAGAAGCCAACGAAACCCCAATACAGTAATTGAACTGAGGATCATTTATGCTTCACTCTTTCCAAAAGGGATCAAAACAAGGAGAGTTACATATTCAATAGACAGACCAAAAAAGGAAATGTCAAATCTGACCTCATCTTGTTTAAAAATCTTCCGAGCTTCAGTGGCCCATAGTCTACTGTTGTTCCCTTGTTTCATGCAATCTTCTTGAACAATTTTCCTGCCCAGCTTCCTAAGCTGATCGTGGATCCACATCCTAGTGTCGTCTCCAATCTTTACCATGGACATGAGACAAAGCATCTCGACTTCAAAAGAAGGATACAATTTAAGCTCATCCCACATGTACGATGCGATTCTTTTATCCTCTCCAAAAAGAAAACAAGCTATGTCGAGAAAAATATGCCGTTGGAAACTGTTTAATTGTTCGTAAGTTATTCTCAACTTGTTCTCGACTTTATCATCAGTTACATTTTGTAACTTCTCCAGTAGAGATTCCCAAGCTCCTCTTTTATCCCGAAGCAGAGACAGGTGTGAACCTACGAGCTCAACAGCTAATGGAAGCTTTCCAGTAGCAGACACAATTCTTTCAGACAGATCAACATAGTCATGTTCTGGACAATCCTTAGCAAAGGCGTATCTACAAAAAAGTTTAAGAGCATCACTATCCTCCATCTCTGGGACTTTGTAAGTTTCAATGTCATCAGTTTCTGCCATTTCACAAAAATTCAGAACTCTTTTGGTTGTGATAATGATCCTACTCCCTGAACCGTACCAATCGAGACTTCCAACCAAAGCTTCAAGCTGAGACTTCTCATGCACGTCGTCCAAAAGGATGAGGACTTTCCAGGTGCTTAATCTTAATTTGAGGAAGCTGATTCCTTCCTCAACCGATTTGAGTTTTGCTGAGTCCCTTTGGACGATGTCAGAGACCAACTGATTTTGCAAAGCTAGAAGAGCCTTCTTGTCAGTAGTGTCTCCAATATCACCGAGAAAGCTGTGACGGTCAAAGAGGTGGCAGATATCGTTGTAGAGAGATTTTGCGAGGGTTGTCTTACCAATGCCTGGAATGCCGGAGATGACAATCATCCGCACGTCACTAGAGTCAGTATCCAACATTCTTCTCAGCTCAGGCATGCGGTCTTCGATCCCGACTAATTTTTCAGACAAATTGAGCTTAGCCTTTCTCAATCTCTTCAGAACTTTTGAGACCATCATAATTGCAAATTCTCCTTGCCTAGAAAACAGAAGAAGTTTCAGAAAGAAGGAAAGTACACGAAGTCATGGACAGTGTTAACTGGGGATAAAGATCTGAAACTGATGAAACGTGAATGGGACGGAATGGTTAAACGCTCGGTACAAATGCAAGAGTGTGCCCCAGTCAATTCAGAGTGACCATTGGCCATGCCCATCGCAACCCTTAACAGACCGTCACTTTCGTCTACGGGGGCAATTTACTGTGAAATCAATTGAATTGAGCATGAGAGTGCCACATTATTCAGGACAAGAAAGGGAGAAAAGAAAAGAAAACAAAGCAAAACTAGTTACAGATCCTTCTTCAACCTTACCTAGTAAAACGAAGGCACGGCTTACTGGAGGCATAGTCCTCGGACAGGATCGGGATGCCAATCTTCGACAGCTTGATCGACTCGGGGAGCTGCTTCCTGATGTGCTCTACATCGGAAAGCTCTTCTTCGTCTAAGAAGGTGCGAACCCCGTGATCGACGAGGCTTCTGTAGAGAACATCAGTGAACCCATGTCGGGTGTCGCTTCCTCTGAAGCTCAGGAACACGTCGAAGTTGTTTCCCGTCACCGAAGCTGATGATGCAGAGCTCGAACCGCCGTAAGTACCTTCTTTCGCCATCTGCAGCTGCAAAGGAGACTGACGAATGCTCGCAAAACTTCCTCGGACAGACTCTTCTTGACAATGCGACGCTCTGCCCTGGTTGATTAGCGGGGAAGCAGGTGCTCCGTCCGTGCGGAATTTCTACAGTCAAATGGTTCCTGGGCCTTGACCAGATCCAATTAGAGGTGATGGTCCCAATCCGATCCGATTGCAACTAAAATTCGAGAATCAGATTGGGAGAATCAATTCCCAATTTTTGGGATCGGGAACCGGACCAGATCGATCTAGGATTGGAAACGACCAGACAGGTCTAGTCTGGTTTTTGTTCCCATGAGATCAATTACCTAGCAATTTTTTAAAAAAAAAATTAAGAAAAATACAAAAATTGTCACTATTTTTAAGTTTTATTTGTATTTTTAAGAAAATAAATAAATAAATATATATTTTTATTGAACCGGGAATTGGACCGATCCCTTTAGGAACTGGACCAAACCGGCCAATCCGGTTCAATTCAAGTAGTTCTTGATTTGAGCGGTCCATTGTGCTTAATCCTAAATCCAATGAAGGCTTCCAAGAACCAGCGGACGAAAACAAAGTAGCAATGACTGTTGAGTGTGTGAAATCATTTGTCATTTCCACGTCTCTATTGCGGTTTTACTCCTGTCCAATTTAATCTTTCATTAATTGTTAATTTAAAATTTTTGACAAAGCGTCATTTGTTTCGCAAACCTTTATAAAATAAATAAATGACAAATATTTAGACATAATTATTATCAATAATGAAAATATTTTTTATTCAATAATTATTTCAAACTCTGACCAAATGGCATATGTAACATAGAAATATATCTCTTAAAAGTTAACTGTTATGAGTATATAATCGTCATGCAATTTTTTTTTTTAAAAAAAAAGGTAAAAGGGAAGAAAATTGAGGAAAAGGGTTGAGAAAAAAAATTAACAAAAAAGGGGGAGAAATGGCAAAAAATGAGGAGGGGAATTCAAGTGCGAAGTTCTGACCAAAAATAAAAATCCAAAAGAAAATATTAAAAGCCAAAATATTCAAGTCCGATTCTCCTTTAATTATCATACTCTAACTAGTTTATTCAATGATACATCGGATGGAGCTTGAGGTGCTCGGCAGGAAATGACCCATCACGTACTTACTACTTTTAGTCACTGTTAAATTACAAAGTTAATTATCAATACTCAACAGCCTAAATGAGAAGATTAGTTTAATTTGAATAGATTCTATCTTCATTAATGATTCAGAAAGATTGCTCATCCATTTTCTGCACTGAAATAAAACGCACAAAGTGAATGAGCTTTAGACCATATGGAAGATAGAAAATCTGCATATGTGAGAGCATTCAAAAGCTACTGCTGCAAAAAGTACCATGAATTTGGAAAACCCCTCATCTGGATTTTTCAAAAAACTATTTGTCTTGACAATGGATGATGGCCAAAAAGGGTGCATTTGATAATCAGTTTGTTCTTTAAAATAATTTCTCCTCACAAATAATTCTTTTTTATTTTGTTCCCTTGACGAGATTTTGAGCATTTGAAATGCCCAAAAATTTTATTCCAGGAATAGAAATGCATTTAATATGACTCTTAAATTTTTTTTGTAACTTAAAATTTCTTTGAATTTTTTAATAATTTTATTATATATATCTCTTTTTCCTTCCCTCTTTTTCTCTAGTCAGTCGTTGGTAATGGCCCGCAACCTCGCTAGAGCCTCACTAGGTTAGGGCGAGGTTCAATGAGCTTGCTAAAGCCTCACTTAGCTGATGTGAGGTCGACCTTGTCAATGGCCATGCGAGCTCACCTAGCCGCTGATGAGGCTTCGACAAGCTCGCCGGAGCTCACTTAGCTGATCGCTAGACATCACTATGGCCAATGGCCGACAATGAGGAAGAAGAAGAGAAAATGAAAGAAAAGAAAAAGAGAAAAAAAAATGATTTGCCTTGATTTTGGAATTGTTCTCGAGAGGAATAAATAACTTTTTTCTACTTTTTTGATTCTGCTCCAAATTTAGGGAAAAGTTTAAATAAGGGCTAAAGTGCGGTTATTTTCTCAAATAAGGTCTCAAAATGGATATTATTTCAAATAAGAGTTTGAAGTTATCAAATTGTCTAAAATAAGGGTCTAAAGTAGCTAAATCATCTGAAATAAGGGCCTGAAATTACCAAAACATCGTAGATAAGGGCCTTTGGCTAGCTGGTGACTATTCTAATGGGAAAATTTCAAATAAGGGTCTGAAGTACTCTCGTTTACTTAAATAAGGGCTTGAAGTGAATCTTATTTCAAATAAGATCTTAAAGTGGTCAAATCGTATTAAATAATGACATGAAGTTGCCAAATTGTCTCAATACGGGCCTTTGACTAGCCGGTGAGTATTCCAACCATCGAAGAAGGGATTTTTTGGTCAAAAAAATTTAACTATATATATATTTTTGATTTTTTTCTTTTTCTTTCCCTTTTCTTTTATTTTTTTTTATTTTTTTCCTTTTCTGTCCCTCAGCCGTTGCTATCAATGGCTAGTGGAGGTCGCCTGCCTCAAGCAAGGGACGCCCTTCAAGCATCGGGTGAGGGTCGCCTTGCTTGGGCTGGGCTGGGCGGGCGACGGCAGCCCAAGTGAGGCGACCCTCACCCAACGCCAATGAGGGTTGCCTCGCCAGATCAGTTGAAGGCAGCCCTTGTCCGACATTGGTGAGGGCAACCCTCACCCTCGCTTGAGCTGGCGAGGCCATGTGAAGGCGGGGGTTGCCCTCACCAGATCTGGCAAAGGAATGCCTTTGCCAAACCCTAGCAAGGGTGGCCCTTGCTTGAGTTTGGCGACCTTTGCCATAGCCAATAGAGGGATGGGGAAAAAGAAAAAAGAAAAAAAAATAATAAATTAAAAGATGAAAATGCTATTGGGTCTAATAGATTAGGTTTTTTTTTTTTTAACTGATATGTCTACTTTGGGCTCTTATTCGAAACAAGTTCTACTTCAGGTCTTTATTTGAGATAATTTTGCCACTTTAGAACTTTATTTGAAACATAATCCATTTTAGGCCTAAATTGATGACACTTTAGGCCCTTGTTTGGAATTTTCCTCCCAAAATCTATTCCCGACTAACAAAAAAATTTTCAAATAAATTTTTGTTCTTTTTTTGGTTTCGAGGAACAAAAGAACATAATCAGACACTGTTTGAAGCGTCAACAAACAGGCCCAAAGTTCATCACCTTGCGCAACACACACGGAATAAACTAAAATTTTGCTATAGATAATTGTATTTCTCTAATCATCACAGTTCAAATTGGTAATTGGAATTTCAGTATCAATAGACAAGCATATATATCCTGATTAAAAAGCCAACATCAACCCTTAGAAAAAGTTGATAATTTATAAATTTGTATGGATGTTAATTCTAATAATGATGATAACTTACTAATGAGTGATATGATAAGCAAGTTATCGGTCACAATTTTTTATTAACAAGATATGCCTTTGGAAAATGTTTAATTGTTCGTAAGTTATTCTCAACTTGTTCTCGACTTTATCATCAGTTACATTTTGTAACTTCTCCAGTAGAGATTCCCAAGCTCCTCTTTTATCCCAAAGCAGAGACAGGTGTGAACCTACGAGCTCAACAGCTAATGGAAGTTTTCCAGTAGCGGACACAATTCTTTCAGACAGATCAACATAGTCATGTTCTGGACAATCCTTAGCAAAGGCGTATCTACAAAAAAGTTTAAGAGCATCACTATCCTCCATCTCTGGGACTTTGTAAGTTTCCACGTCATCAGCTTCTGCTATTTCACATAAATTGAGAACTCTTTTGGTTGTGATAAGATCCTACTCCCTGAACCGAACCAATCGAGACTTCCAACCAAAGCTTCAAGCTGAGACTTCTCATGCACGTCGTCCAAAAGGATGAGGACTTTCCAGGTGCTTAATCTTAATTTGAGGAAGCTGATTCCTTCCTCAACCGATTTGAGTTTTGCTGAGTCCCTTTGGACGATGTCAGAGACCAACTGATTTTGCAAAGCTAGAAGAGCCTTCTTGTCAGTAGTGTCTCCAATATCACCGAGAAAGCTGTGACGGTCAAAGAGGTGGCAGATATCGTTGTAGAGAGATTTTGCGAGGGTTGTCTTACCAATGCCTGGAATGCCGGAGATGACAATCATCCGCACGTCACTAGAGTCAGAGTCAGTATCCAACATTCTTCTCAGCTCAGGCAAGCGGTCTTCAATTCCGACTAATTTGTCAGACAAATTGAGCTTAGCCTTTCTCAATCTCTTCAGAACTTTTGAGACCATCATAATTGCAAATTCTCCTTGCCTAGAAAACAGAAAAAGTCTCAGAAAGAAGGAAGGTACACGAAGCTGATGATGCAGAGCTCGAACCGCCGTAAGGACCATCTTTCGCCATCTGCAGCTGCAAAGGAGACTCACGAATGCTCGGAAAACTTCCTCGGACAGACTCTTGACAATGCGACGCTCTGCCCAGGTTGATTAATGGGGAAGCAGGTGCTCCGTCCGTGCGGAATTTCTACGGTCAACTGATTCCTGCGACTGGACCAGATCCGATTAGAGGTAATCGGTTCAAATCCGATCTGTTTCCCAATTTTTGAGATAAGAAACCGGACTGGACAGATCTAGGATGGAGAATAGGACCGACCGATCGATCCAGTCCCATGGAACCAACTATTTAGCAAAAAAAAATAAAATAATAATAAATAAGAAAAATACAAGAATTGTTTACTATTTTTAAGTTTTATTTGTACTTTAAAGAAATTTAAAAATACATGTTTTTAAAAAGAGGGTTAGTCCAATCTAGTTCCGATTTGATCCGGTCTAGTTCCCCTTCGGAATCAGAATCTGACTGACAATTACCAATTCCATTTTTATTGAACCGGAAACTGGATTGATCCCTTTAGGAACTGGTCCAAGTAGTTCTTGATTTGAGCAATCCAGTGTGCTTAATCCTAAATCCAATGAAGGCTTCCAAGAACCAGCGGACGAAAGCAAAGTAGCAATGACCGTTGAGTGTGTGAAATCATTTGTCATTTCCACGTCTCTGTCGCGGTTTTACTCCTGTTCAATTTAATCTTTCGTTAATTGTTAATTATAAATTTTGACAAAGCATCATTTGTTTCGTGAACCTTTATAAAATAAATAAATGAAAAATATTTAGACATAATTATTATCGATAATGAAAATATTTTTTATTCAATAATTATTTCAAACTCTGACCAAATGGCATATGTAACGTAGAAATATATCTCTTGAAAGTTAACTGTTATGAGTATATAATCGTCATGCAATTATTTTTTTTAAAAGTAAAATGGAAGAAAATTGAGGAAAAGGGTTGAGAAAAAAAAATTAACAAAAAAGGGGGAGAAATGGCAAAAAATGAGGAGGGGAATTCAAGTGCGAAGTTCTGACCAAAAATAAAAATCCAAAAGAAAATATTAAAAAAAGCCAAATATTCAAGTCTGATTCTCCTTTAATTATCATACTCTAACTAGTTTATTTTTGTTGAAGATAAATGTAGATTCTTGTCGGAGAATGTGGCCAAATGATACATCGGATGGAGCTTGAGGTCCTCGGCAGGAAATGACCCATCACGTACTTACTACTTTTAGTCACTGTTAAATTATCAATACTCAATAGCCTAAACGAGAAGATTAGTTTAATTTGAATAGATTCTATCTTCATTAATGATTCAGAAAGATTGCTCCTCCATTTTCTGCACTAAAATAAAACGCACAAAGTGAATGAGCTTTAGAGCATATGGAAGATAGAAAATCTTCATATGTGAGAGCATTAAAAAGCTACTGTTGCAAAAAGTACCATGAATTTGGAAAACCCCTCATCTGGATTTTTCAAAAAACTATTTGTCTTGACAATGGAAGATGGCCAAAAAGGGTGGATTTGGTAATCATTCGGTTCTTGAAAATAATTTCTACTCACAAATGATTTTTTTTATTTTGTTCCCTTGACAAGATTTTGAGCATTTGAAATGCCCAAAAATTTTATTCCAGGAATAGAAATGCATTTAATATGACTCTTAAATTTTTTTTGTAACTTAAAATTTCTTTGAATTTTTTAATAATTTTATTATATATATCTCTTTTTCCTTCCCTCTTTTTCTCTAGTCAGTCGTTGGTAATGGCCCGCAACCTCGCTAGAGCCTCACTAGGTTAGGGCGAGGTTCAATGAGCTTGCTAAAGCCTCACTTAGCTGATGTGAGGTCGACCTTGTCAATGGCCATGCGAGCTCACCTAGCTGCTGATGAGGCTTCGACAAGCTTGCCGGAGCTCACTTAGCTGATCGCTAGACATCACTATGGCCAATGGCCGACAATGAGGAAGAAGAAGAGAAAATGAAAGAAAAGAGAAAGAGAAAAAAAAATGATTTGCTTTGATTTTGGAATTGTTCTCAAGAGTAATAAGTAACTTTTTTCTACTTTTTTGATTTTGCTCCAAATTTAGGGAAAATTTCAAACAAGGGTTAAAGTGCGCTTATTTTCTTAAATAATGGCTCAAAATGGACATTGTTTCAAATAAGGGTTTGAAGTTGTCAAATTGTCTAAAATAAGGGTCTAAAGTAGCCAAATCATCTGAAATAAGGGTCCGAAATTACCAAAATGTCTTAAATAAGGGCCTTTGGCCAGCCGGTGACTATTATAATGGGAAAATTTCAAATAAGAGTCTGAAGTACTCTCGTTTACTTAAATAAGGGCTTGAAGTAAACCTTATTTCAAATAAGATCTTAAAGTGGTCAAAAATCGTATTAAATAATGGCATGAAGTTGCCAAATTGTCTCAATATGGGCCTTTGACTAGCCAATGAGTATTCCAACCATCAAAGAAGGGATTTTTTGGTCAAAAAAATTATAACTAAATATATATATATATATTGATTTTTTATTTTCCTTTTCTTTTATTTTTTACTTTTTTCCTTTTTATGTCCCTCAGCCGTCGCTATCAATGGCTAGTGGAGGTTGCCTGCCTCAAGCAAGGGACACCCTTTAGGCATCGAGTGAGGGTTGCCTTGCTTGGGCTGGGCGGGCGATGGCAACCCAAGTGAGGCAACCCTCACCCAATGCCAATAAGGGTTGCCCTCGCCAGATCAGGTGAAGGCGGCCCTTGTTCGACATTGGTGAGGGCAACCCTCACCCTCACTTGAGCTGGTGAGGCCATGTGAAGGTGGGCATCGAGTGAGGGTTGCCTTGCTTAGGCTGGGCGGGCGATGGCAACCCAAGTGAGGCAACCCTCACCCAATGCCAATAAGGGTTGCCCTCGCCAGATCAGGTGAAGGCGGCCCTTGTCTGACATTGGTGAGGGCAACCCTCACCCTCACTTGAGTTGATGAGGCCATGTGAAGGTGGGGGTTGCCATCGCCAGATCTGGCAAAGGAATGCCTTTGCCATGGCCAATAGAGGGAGGGGGAAAAAGAAAAAGATAAATTAAAAGATAAAAATGCTATTGGGTCTAATAGATTAGGTTTTTTTTTTTTAATTGATATGTCTACTTTGGGCTCTTATTCAAAACAAGTTCTACTTCAAATCTTTATTTGAGACAATTTGGCTACTTTAGATCTTTATTTGAAACATAATCCATTTTAGGCCTAAAACGATGACACTTTAGGCCTTTGTTTGGAATTTTCCTCCCAAAATCTATTCCTGACTAACAAAAAATTTACTAAACGAATTTATGTTCTTTTTTTTATTCCGAGGAACAAAAGAACAGAATCAAACACTATTTGGAGCGTCAACAAACAGGCCCAGAGTTCATTACCTTGAGCAACACACACGGAATAAACTAAAATTTTGCTATAGATAATTGTATTTCTCTAATCATCACTGTTCAAATTGGTAATTGGAATTTCAGTATCAATAGACAAGCATATATATCCTGATTAAAAAGCCAACATCAGCCCTTAGAAAAAGTTGATAATTTATAAATTTGTATGGATGTTAATTCTAATAATGATGATAACTTACTAATGAGTGATATGATAAGTAAGTTATCGGTCACAATTTTTTATTAACAAGATAAAAGAATATCAACAACCTTAAAATTTCCTAAATTTTCCAATTTTGAATCCCACAAGACCTAGAATTTTGCAACTCGAATAATCACTTGGATTGATTGTCACACCAACATGAATATAACCCATAATATAAATTACGTAGTGCTAGGCGTACTAAAGGGATACCACCTACTTAAAACAAGGTCCTGACCTAGATTTTATATCTCAATTCCTGCCATGCGGTCTTTCCGTTATCTTAAATTATGGTGCTTCGGAGCCTAAAATTGTTCATATCTTGGATACACTGTTGCCGACTCTATCGACAGGGTTAAGAATTTCTCTTGAAATACTTGGATGGTGGATAAGGTTGCCCCCGGATAACAAGGCATCATAGACAAAACCACGTCTTTGCGTGCATGGGTACATCTGGATTTTGCTGAAATTCGCAGTGGAGAGAGCACGCATGGAATATCTACGTTATGCTAATTTCACCGATATCATCACAGAGGCCGCTTCTCTTCCAAAGAGGACTATGGCAAAGAAGAGCGACAAGCATGGCGCTGCATAGAGGACTCTACATGGCCTGCTGCCTCCAGTTACAGGGAGCCTTCGGAGATTGCAGACCAAGCCGAGTGACATGCTGAGCTTGCGAGGTGAGCGTTCTCTTTGTTTCAATAGACTTTGTTTCACGCTTTCAGCAATGATAAATAACCACGAATGAAACTCTAAACCTGTGTTTTTTGCCAGAATGGAAAAGTTTTCGATACGTGAAGATTCAAATAAAGGAAAGTGAAAAGTGCCAGCCTATTTAGAGGCCAATCGGCCTTTAATATCGGCGTACAAGTCATTCCACTCTACATTGATTTTGTCAATCATATCCTGAGCTTGATTTCTCTTCTTTTCCATGCTTGGATTCTCTCTCTTCATACTGAGGACCTGCTCGTACTTAATTCTCCAGTTCCTTAACTTTCTCTAATCTCATTGTCGACAGATATGATATTTCTGACTTTGCATTCTCAACTGTCTGCTTGCGTGCCCCAATCTCTGCTTGAAGTTGGGTCATAACTCGCTCATTGTCAGCCACACTCTTAGCTTTCTCTTCACATTGTTTCTTGATCAAACGAACTTCATCCTTGTCAGACGCCAGAAGATACTTTTCCATTTTGAGCTTCCTTTCTAACCTCTCACATTCAATGAGGATCTTTTATTGGGAAGAAAGGGAGTCACCCGCAGTCTGAATAAAGTTCTGCAATTTGATATAGACACATTGATGTCCAATAGTAGAGACCTCTGGCGCATTTTCTTCGACTAAGAAGTTCAGTAATTCTCACAAATGACCAAGTAGCTTGGTATTAAACATAATTGCCAGGAGTTTCTGACTCATTATAATTTCCACCTCTTGCGATGCATTCTGGTATGCTTGAAGATCAAAATGACTTGCTTCTGACATCTCTGTCCCAGTATTTTGCTCTCCTGAGTCACCACTCAACAGAGACTTGATCTTTGAGAAAAGAGATTCCTCTCCGTGACTGCATAAATCTGCCTCCACAATTATAGGGGCTTTATCTTTGTCCATTGCTGATGATGACTATGGTTGAGCAGCAGGAGGAGGCACAGCAGAACCAATTGTTGCCAAAGAAGGGATAGTCGATGCCCTGTCAAGTGGCACATCTTCTTGCTCTGTGGCTCAACACTTAAGTTTGATTAATGTGGAAAAGAGGGTGTTGGCTTGGTTCTGGAAATCATCTGACAGCTGAATTTGGAAGCAACAGCCTGAAAGAAATACAGAATTATTCATTGACAGAGTGAGATAGAAAGCAAGACGTCCGTAGCTTACCTTCACTCTATGCCACGTGGTTGATGAACCTGCAGCAGAGGGAGAATTTTGCAAGTTAGAAGAAGCGCCCATAGTTTCAGTTATTGACTTGACAGAATCAGAAGATTTTGCCTGTGCTTTAGGAGGAAGAGGAGCATTAAATAAGGAGTAAAATTTTCTATTTGACCCAAAAAATTAGTATAAGGTCTAATCAGTTCCAATAATATGGCATAGCTTGAAATAATCCTTTGACTGCCTATCCTTATGGTCCAGCAGCTTTCTAGCCATGACCTCTTTTAGTGTTCTACATTGCAAGGTTGAAATCATACTTAAATCTTATAGGACAACTCAGATTTGACAATCTCGATGTACAACATACCTTTATCCTTGCATTGGACACCCTGAATGGAAGAATGTTTGCTATTAGCTGGTTTGCTAAACTCCACCTGTGACAAAACTTGTGTAAGCATGTATTCAGTGCATCAAACAAGACTTCTACCATCTGTCAAACAGTTATAAAGACTGACGCTTAGATTCAAACTGACTGAACGTGGAAAGAGACCAAATGAGTTTTGAGATTTCATTGATGGTATTGATCAGACTATATCCTTGGAAGAGTAGCTCATCAAACAAGTCTGAATTAAAAGAGAAAAGTCTTAAA
This sequence comes from Eucalyptus grandis x Eucalyptus urophylla, assembly GCA_028830015.1. Taxonomy (NCBI): domain Eukaryota; kingdom Viridiplantae; phylum Streptophyta; class Magnoliopsida; order Myrtales; family Myrtaceae; genus Eucalyptus; species Eucalyptus grandis x Eucalyptus urophylla. The sequence continues at coordinate 25,806,002 of CM054189.1, read as the reverse complement.
AATGGAATACCTTCTATGAGCTACTCATCCCAATTTATTCAAAGTACTTGAATTAAGAACTGACTTCAATAATATGGAAGCACCCCATAAAAAAATTTAAAATACTAGTACAGCAGTCAGCGCTATTCCGCACCACATCAAAGATTTAAGATTCCAATACAACGTTCAATGCTCTGGATTGACTACATAGCAACACCTCCCAAAAGCATGATTAAACTAATTGGCATAAATAGAAGTTTTTTGGTTGTCTATCGCAGAAAAATACAAGAAAAAGTAAAATGCCCTTTTAAAGAAGAGGAGTCCTTACATATTTGGACCCATCTTTGAAGTAAAAAAGATGAAAGAAATACAAAGTCTTGATGACTCAAATTTTATTTGAAAAATTATTCTGCATGTTTTAATGGGAGAAAATATCCTGTCCATCGTAATTCATCATGTCATGCACTTTTGTTAATATTAAGGAATTCATTCATCTTAGTAAAAATCCCAAACATGACATGTGCTAATCAAGTGCCAACCTCCATCTATGCAGTCCAGAGGGAAAATCAGTAGTGCCGGTTACCTCAGATGAGCTTTCCGTCTCAATTATGGCACTAATTGGTTTCTCAAAGGAATGCAGGTGTTCCACACTTCTAATATCACGAATCTTCGGACAGCCCTTGATTTTAATATCTTTCAGCTTCTTCAGTTTTGATAGATCAGGAAGTCTCTCAAGACTTTGACAGTACGAAACATTCAACGATGCTAAAAATATCAAGTTCTCCAGCTCATCCAGCTGTTGGAGGTTGCAGTGAGATATTCTGAAAATTCACAAGGATTTGAACTGCCCAAGGCCTGCAACTTTTGTTACAGCACAATTGGAAAGCTCGAATTCTGACAGGAGCTCCAAATATGAAAGATCTGGCAATCTTGTCCGTGATTTGTACTGGTGAAGTGAGAGAGTGAATAAACCTAGAGGAAGCCATGGTAGCTCTTTCAAGTGAATGCAGCAAAGGGAGAGCTTTGTGAGCTTACAAAGGAGATCCAACCCGACAGGTAGTAGTTGGATCTTTAACAGAGATAGTTGCAATATCTTTAGCTCTGAAAAACTCCCGAGCTCCAAATTAGTGTGTCCTTTGGCCTCAACTTGACCTTGGTCAGGTAACACCAGTTCCTGAGATCCATCAGCCAAGAATAACTCTCCCAACTTAACCAGGTTACTGATGTCTGGGATTGTATCCATCAATTTAGAACTGACAGATAGGCTTATTAAAGTGGAAGGAAGCTCGAGCACTCCATGGAGCTTGTCCCAATGAAGCAGATCAAGTGTTTGCAAATTGGCAAGTCTAGAAATGCTATCGGGTAGGCCACAAATCCGAGAGTATCCAAGCCTCAAGACCTTCAATCTCGAAAGCTTCTCAATATCTGTAGGAATTTCCCCAGCCAAACTCCGACATCTTGAAGCATGCAGTTCTTCAAGCCTCTTCAACTTCCATATAGCACCAGGCAGCTCTCGTACAAAAGTAAAATCAATTTTGAGCACTTCTAAAAGATCTAACTTATTGACAGTATTAGGTAATTCAACAATTCCAGTGCTTGATAAATCAAGTTTGATCAACGAAGCCAAACTCCCCAAGGACATTGGTAACTTCAATATTGACCTACAATGATTTATTGACAAGTGCTGTAGCACTTCTAACTCTTCAGACATGGGAAGTTCAGTTATTTCGGTGCCATTCAGTGCGAAGAATATCAGAGATTTCACATGACTAATTGAATCGGGCAGCTGGATCAATGAAAGACAGTTGCAGGCACTAAATGTTCTAAGCTTTTGCAAATGACCAATGGAGGCAAGAATTTCTTGAACAGCAGTTCCATCTATAAGAATCTCTTCCAAGGATATGAGGGAACCCAGCTCTTCAGGCAACTTATTGAGTTCAGTACAAGACCTCAAGTTCAGTGAAACCAACCTCTTCAGACTTTTTACCGATGAACCGATTTCAACCAATCGAATGCACCTTTCAAGAATCAATTTCTCTAAACAATTGTAATAAGACAAGTCTGGAGTTCTGATCAAGTCAACACAACTGGTGAGGTTCAAAACTTACAATTTCTCGGCTTTCTGTCAATAAGTAGAATAACATAAGAGTCAACTTTTCTGCTACAATTTGACAAATGAAATTAAAAATAATAAACTTCCCTACCTCGATTTCTCTCCAACCATTCCATTTTTCGTTGACCTTGCTCCAGGAAAGATCTAGAATAACCAATTTCTTCAAATCCAAATTTCCAGCACAAAGATTACGAGGACAACCTCGCCAGTGGAGCCATCTTAAACTTGACAGACGCTGCTCAAACTTTCCTTCAAGGTTCGCCTGATCCAATCTAAGGAATCTTATGTTCGACATACTTGCGAAATGTGCTGGTTTAAAACTGCACTGTGACCTACTATCAAATTTGAGAAGAACACCTTGAATGCTATCCGTTCCCTACATGTGGAATATAGGATTACCAAGAGACTTCACATTTCCCCATGAAAACATGTGAAGATAATAAATGCTTAGAGACTTCAAACTAAAGAAATCATTTTATTAAAAGTCCATTTATTTTACAGAAAATGAATGATTTGAAAAACATTTCGTTGAAAATGATCGCTTGTATCTCTTACAAAAACATATGAACAAAAAATATTTTCATTGTCCATGAGAATATGCATACATAAATTGTTATTAATAATGAAAAAATTATCAATGAATAATAATTTCAAGAAATATAAGCAATCATTTTTAAGAAAACGTTTTCCAAATCATTCATTTTCCAAGAAATAAACACACCCTAAGTGTCTTTCCTCTATGTAAAAAGGATCGCTGAATTGTAAGGCACACAATTGTAAGGTAAAAACAATGATGAACTTGGATCTTACTTTTTCATTTGTCAGCACATCCAAGGCTTCATCTTGTAACCACAATCTGCTGCGTTTTCCAGGTTCACAATGCTCCCATTGGATGATATCCCGACCTAGGTCTCGAAGTTGATCATGCATCCACAGCTTATTGTTCTCAATCTTAACAATAGACGAGTCAATGAGCACTTTTAATTCCAATCGGCTTGCGGAATCACAGTCAGGTAGCATGCAACACTTTCATCCTCTCCAATGAAGAAACAAGCAATGTCCAGAAATACCTGTATCTGCTTGTAAGGTAATGCGTTGATGACTACCATCAATTGCTTTTGAACTTCTCGCGGAGGTACTCTTTTCAACTCGACTAATGTCTCCTCCCACACGTCCACTCTTTTAGAAGATAGTACGACGCGACAACCTCAATAGTCAAAGGAAGCCAGTCAATAGTTGATACTATTTCTTCTGACAGAGTAGCCAAGTCATCTGGTGCACATTTCTCCTTGAAGGCACATACATGAAAAAGTACACGGGCTTCATTTGCTTGCATTCCCTCCACCTCATATTTCTGGAACACTTTAAGCTCATCTAAAGCTTGCTCGTTTCTAGCGGTAATTATGATCCTGCTTCCAGAGCCTAACCAATCAAGAATTCCTAAAATTGGCTCAAGTCTAAAGGTTGGTTCAATATCATCGAGAATAATGAGAACTTTCTTGTGGAAGAATCTACTTCTGATGGACTTCATCCCATCATCAATAGAAGGAATTTGTCTATGCATTGCACCTAGAAGGTCAGAAATCAACTGTCCTTGCAAATTAACTAAACCTCCTGGTTTTTTTGCATTTTCTCTTACGCTTTCCAGAAAGCTACAGCCATCGAAGA